>CM060932.1:308515696-309868554 GCA_030765085.1 Allium cepa
GGACTGTTCAGTAAGGAATGGTTCCGGCCTTGTGTTGCAGGGGATGAATGGAGTAGTCCTCGGTACGATGATCTAGGCCCCGTACTGTGACAGGTGGTACCCCAGTGCCTAGTCATTGTTGGAAATCCATTCTCCCAACGAGCCTTGTACGAGTTTTGTTTGTATTACCCACTTCGGTGGCTAGTAGCTGGAATTTAATGAATGTAACAATTTCGGCTATTTTATAAGTATTTGTAAATAGACCCTATTATAATATCAGAGGATTTCTGTAAAAAGTGTTTTAGCTATCATAAGGTAAAAGCCCGACATGTTTATTTGTGGCGTGGTCTTACGAGATGCTTTTGTTTTTAGATGATTTTTGAAACTTTAATAATCAATTTGGATGCATTATTATCAGCTGGTATTCCAGACTGACTCGGGTGTTATTTCATTACAATGCTCGGGTCAGACCGAGTATTATATGTTCAGGTCAGGATGCTATGGAGTAGGAGAGGAGCTGGAGTCCGAGACGTATTATATGTACCTATACATTTATCCGCTGATGTGATTGTATGGTAGGTCTGATTTGTGATTGTTGATGTATGAGATACTGTGATGATATGATGTATAAACAGTAATAGATTTCATTTTGTGTAAAGTTCTATATTTACTATTATATTTTATTCCGCTACGACTGTGAGATTCTGATATTGTTTAGTTTCGTCTTCTTCTATCTCTTCTTCTTTAACCCTAATGGTTCGTAATTCTGTGCCACTTGAGTTAATAGAGGTAGAATAGTGTTGATTCAAGGGGTACGGATTTGCGGGCTGTTACACTTGGTATCAGAGCTTAGGTTGGCGACAACCTAGGCTTTGGTGGGGGAATTACTCCTTAAACAGAGTCAATAGTACTCTATAATGAGTTGAGCGTATTAATAGATATGAGAGCGTACTTGTTAGTAAATATAAAATTGGTTTTATACTGTGTTGACTTATCGGCTGAGTGTTTATGAATTCTGGTCGGTGCGGGAAGTACAACCGTATCGATAGGGATTTCTAAACTCTTAAACAAGATAAACCGACATAGTATTGTTTTTTTAAGGTGGGTAAATGAAATAATTTTATCCAAAATTATATTTTGATATAAAGGAAATAATTTGTTTTTGAAATTATATATATATATATATATATATATATATATATATATTTGGATGTTTGGTTGCTAATAATAAAAAAAAAATCAAATAAGAATCTAAAAGTTAATCTAAAATGTGAAATGGATATAACCAAATAAATTCCATGAGTATAAAGTATATAAGAGAGAATAACTAATTTAAAACCAGCCAGAATTTAAATCCTGGAAGTTTTGGAAAGGATTTTAAATAAAATAAAAATAAAAGTTTGGAAATTTAAAATCCTGGGAAAGTTTGAAATGTTTGTTGAGATTTGAAGGTGTTTGAAGGCAATGTTGGAATATTGTTTTGGGAAACATTTTTAAATGGAAACTGTTTTGAAATGAATTTAGAAAGTAAGACGCATTGAACTCACTTCAGTCACTGGAAAATAATCCTGATGATGTTGGCCACATCATTAGAATTCATTTTCGAGTTTCTAAAGTGATGGATTGCTTCCCTAATATTTGGTTATGGTATTGTTTGGACTAGTTGGGTATAACAGTTGTTTTGGACATTCCAAAAATGGGGAAAATTGTTTTGGTATAAACAAATTGTTTTGGGTAAAATCTGAAGATTTGATTGATATAACAAATAGGTATATATTTGATGTATTTCAAAATGGTTTTGAAATAAAAACCGGGTAAATTGAATTCTGTTAAAATTCTAATTAAACAATGTGTAAAGTTGAAATGAATTAACTATTGAACTTATTAAGTGAAGTTGATATTAATAAGAAGGAAGAAATGAAAATTTTAATCTTGGAATTAAAAATTTAATTTGAATAATTGGAAGTGAATAAAATATATTGAAGTAAGTAGGAAATTTGAATTTAACATGGATAAGTTAAAAAAAAATTGGGACTTAGAATTAAATGGATTTGGGGTTAAGTGAAAAAGTAAGTTGGCCTGAAATTGTGGGTCATTATGAAATGGATTGTACCCATAAGTTACTAAGTTGTATAATTATAAATTGAGATTGAGGATTTAAAATTGTGTAAGGAATTAAATTGAAAGAGGATTTGTATCCTTAAAACTTTAGTGATGCATATATATAGAAAATTAAAATTGTGATTATAAGATGTAGACATACTGAAATGAGCAATATGAGCTTTGAAATAAATAAGTTGATGAACTTATAAAATAGAAATGAAATTATAATCACAATTGGGAAATAGTTGAACGTATGTTGAATTCAAACTTAAACTGAAAGGAAATGTGAATTGAGATAGGGTAAAGTGAGATATAAAAGAAATGAATGAACTTAAATTAGTAAACAGGTTTTGAACTTGTATATGGAGAATTAAAGTTGAGAATTTGAAATTGAATTAAATCTAAATAAATTAAAATTAGATTGAATTGGATTTAACTTTAATCGAATGGAATTGAGATGGAATTGAATTTAATTAAAAGTAAGATTCAATTGTGTTATGAATAAAAGTGAATGGAATTAAATCCTTATTTAAGATGGTGAGGGAAAAATGAAATGAATTCAAGATTAGTTAAAACTTGAATCATCTTATTGTGCTGAAAGGACATTATGTGAATAAAAGTTTGACTCAACTAAATTCAAAGGGATTATTTGGGAATGAATTTAGCATAGGCTGAATTAAATAAAGAGCAGCTTGAAGATGAATTTAGTATAAGCTAAATTTAATAAAAATAGTACGGGAACGGGTATAGTTTTGGAAGCTTGTTAATAATTGAAGGGTAAATGGAACCTAGTTCTTGTTTAGAACATTGAAAATGGTCGTATTGTAAATAAGTTCAGAATGAATTGGGAAAGAGTATTAAAACCTAATATGGATTAGGTTAGAGACTAATTGAATCACAATTAAATGGAATTTTCTTATTATAATGAATAGAATTTTGATGATTGATCAAAAATTGGAAAGTAAATAAAAATCCAATTGTGGCATGGGATTTAAATTTGTGGTAACAAATAATGAGGTGTGAAATATTTTAAAGTGGTTTCTTTGCTAATAAAATAAGTCTAAAATGGATTTAATAAATAGGCAAAATGCATTAAAGTTTATAAATGAATTGGAATTTGATTTGGATGAGAATAAAATGAAATTAAAAATTTGATTTATAAGAAGATAATGGGGATATTGTAAAGAAAGCTCAAGCAAATTAAATAATTGTGGTCAAGTTGAATGTTTAAGCTAGTGGGATTAAAATTTGTAAATGGTTTGATTTGGTAGGAATCAATTAAAATGGAAACAAATTGAGATATTATGGAATTAAAATCATTTAAGAAGATGATGAGATGGTTATTTTTAAGCTTATGGAATAGCTTTAAATGAAATTTGTTTGGGAAAAATAAAATTTGAATGCAAGAAAATGACTTTTAAGATAGTTATTATGATGAAAAAGGACTATATGAGATGTAAATAAGAATGGAATGACTGATATAACTAAAAATCATAATATCATAATAGTAATAATAATAATAATATAATAAACTTAAGATGATTAATAAATTTGGAAGGTGAGAATAAGGATTGATTTAATAATTGAAATGGAATAAGCATGCTTGGATTATGAACCATGCAGAGTTTAATAAATTTAAAAATAAATCTAGACCGGAATTACTTTTAAATGGGTGTAAGCTGAAGTGATGATTAATTACTTGAATGGCATGAATATTTGCATGTATTTAGAATTTGGTTGTTTAAACAACAAATGAATTGATTTTGAATAAATTGGAATGGATTGATATGTTATTAAGTAATTTTTGCATCAGAATGAAAATGAATTATAAGAGAAATGAAAATGTTTTAAAATTTAAAATAAAATTGGTTTGTAAATCAATCTGGAATTGAATTGAAATAGATTGATGTTAGTGAAGCATATATTAATCATATTGAAATAGAAATGAATTGGTTGTGATTAATATAAATGGTATATAACGAACTTGTATGTGAATCATTCAAGTGAAATAAATAAAGTTGGTTTGGATGAAATTAGGATGGGTTAAAAATCTTGGTAAATGGATTTAAGTATAAATGTAAGTGAATCATAATTGCAAATGTTGCAAATTGAAATAAAACTTGATTGTAAAATCTTTTGTGTGCAATAAAATGAAATTCGGAATTAGAAAGGGGACTTTATGCATGTTGTAAAATATGGTTTACTTATGAAACCATGCAAAGTATTGTTTGGATTATGAAATGGATATGTTGGCTTACAAATATATTGGAAATGTTGTTAAAAGATTCATATCTTTGAAAACTAATGAGTTTGTTGAGTAAGCACAGGTGCGGAAGGCGTTCGAGAGAGTTGGAGCGCATATATGCTTAAATATTAGCCGCTCGCTATTAAATTTGCTAAAAAGGTACGCCTACGCAAATATAATTGGGAAATGATATATATTTTGTGATATATTTTGGTTTCCGACCGTGTGGGTCGATGTATATATATTTATCTGTATCGCGATATCGCAAAAGCTCCTCCGTACAGGGGAGACTGCCAAAATTTTCTGAAAATTTTGGGAGTTAGAAAATTTTTGGGAATTTTGAAAATTTGTAATTAACTTTGAAAGTTACAAGTCAAAATTAAAGCTTTAGAACAAGTAAAGCAAATGAGTTTGGGATTAAGCTAAAAGATTTTGGGAGAGTAAATATAAGCTTTTAACTAAGCTAATTGGGTAAGCAAATGGGTTGGAGAGTATTTTCTATCTTAGCAAATTTCGAGGACGAAATTTTTATAAGGGGTAGGAATGTAACATCCCGTATTTTGAAACCATTGAATTTGAACATTTAATTCATATTAAATGTAGAATATGGGTTATAAATTGAATCTTGAAATAAAATAAGCTATAATTTTTAGTTATAATAATTCTATTCAATTTCAAATAATTGAGAACAATAATTAAATATTGAATCGGGAATTTAATTTGTAACTGAATAATACAAATTCAATATTAGAATTGGGGTAATTGGTAATTTCGAGTGTAAATGGAGATAAAACTAGATTCTAAAATTTAATTTAGGTCTAATTGGGTTTGAGTTTTAATATTGGACCATTGGAAGAAATTAAAGGTTAATAGATTGAATTTGTGATTTTATGTTAATTTAATAATAGGATTTAATAATATAAAAATGCAATTAATCGGATTTTGATTCGAAATGAGTCAAAATGATTGTTAATATGTTTATAAATGATATATGATTTATTGTAAAGTTAATAAAAATTTCGAAAACAAAATTTTAAGCGTTTTCGACAATTTGGATAATCGCCCGATTAAATAGACGAGTTAAAATAGCCTTCCGGGACACAGTCTCGGAATTCGACGAAACCAGTTCCATTGGATCCGTAATAGTTAGTTATTATCGGGTTTCAATTTCCGTAGCAATCGGAGTTGTCGTTTGACCCCGGCAGCTCGAAACGCATCGAAATCGTTTTAATTGATTTAATTTGAAATTGATCGTTTAATTCCGTAACTTGCACATACGACCGAATTAGCTTACGAAACATGTTCCATTGTGTCCGGAACGCAGACAAACCCTAGGAACGCTTGTTGGTACGCGAGAATTAGAGTTTGTTTGCATTGATTGCTAAAATTTGAAGCACGAGATTAAAATAATATTAAATTATATTATATAATTATAATAATCTAAACCCTAATCCATTATCAGGAGCCGCCGTTCTCTATATCGTTTAATGGCCAACACGCTCCAGTTTTCCCCTCTCGATCTCTCTCTATCCACTTGGTTTTAGACTACGACTTCAACTAGGAAGTTGTAGATCATAGAGAGATCTACACATCTAACGGCTGTGATGGGTTTTGGCTCTGCGTTTTGGCAGCAGTTCGACCGTGAAGCGCGCGCGTTCGTTCGCAAATTCTGGTGAAAATGGAGCACCGAGCTTCGCCGCGTCTTAGCTAGGGTTGCGTGGCGAGGTGCTCTTCGATGCAGTGGAGGCCGATCTTCGTCAAGCTCGTCGTGATGGTCGCGTAATTTGAAGAGGGTAGCGGCAACGATGGGTTTCTTCGTTCTGTATGATCGCGTGTAGGAAGATGAAGTAAGGGGGGGTCGGCCGTAATTTTGTTGGTAAAAATAAAATTCAAAGAAATTTGTTTTATAAAATTTTAGTCGAAACTTTATAAAATCGTAACTAATTCATACTGTATCAGAATATGACGAAACAGGAAACCTCGGAATTGCAGAGTCGAGCATTACGCGATGGTGCAGTTCTGGATTCATTCCGGGCAAGTAGAAATTTGGGTTAAATCGAACGTCGTTCGGTTTAATTTAAATTTCGAATGCTCGCCGAAACTCAAGGTGAGTTTAACTCACTCACATCTGGATGTTGGCTGTTTTAAATAATTAATATTTAAATATCTGTGTGATTGGTTGCATATAATTGTTGTTATCAGTCTGGATTGATATTTATATATGTGATGTGCTAATATTTGTGGATGCAGGGAAAACAGGTTGGAGGGATCCAACTGGATTCCTCACAATGTAGTAATTATTTTTATAATTGATGATGATGCCTGTTATATATTGTGATTGATAAATGTGGGATTAAATTGTATTGTGAAATTGTGGGATAAACTATAAGCCCAGAATGTTAAATTATAAAGAAATTTGGAGTTTTAATTATAAAGAAATTAAATTGGGTTTCAAAAGAAATTAAGAAATTAATAAATAAGGAATTTAGAGGAATATAAAAATTAGAATCTGTTTGGATGGAAAACTAAAATAAAATTGTATTGCAATATTGCTGGGTAAATTATAAATCCATAATTAATTATAAATGGATAAATTGGATGTTAGAGAAATAAAAGGTATTGTTAAATAATGAATTTAAAGGAATTAAAATTTGAAATCTATTGGAATGAAATTGAAATTTGGTAAATCTGGAATGATAAACAAAGAGAAACGTTATCAGTTGATAAATGTGAAAGTAAATTTATGTTATTAAAATATAAACCTGAATTGAAATAGATTGACAGAAATTGTGAGAAGGATTTCTGTAATAACCTGGGGTTTCGTATCGATTACTTATCGTCATTAGACGATTCATGTTGATAGCTAATGGCTATTTGGAGTTTTAATTGGGTTGAAATTCTTTAAAAAAAAAGAGAAAAGAAAAAAAACGCTCTCTTTTATGGAAAAATTCGACCCGTTCCCCTTATTCCTTTTCATTTCGTTCAAGCCCTAAACCAAAATGAAAGAAAAAATAATAATAATGGCGGCTTCTTCGTTCATCCTTTCGCATCGCAAACAATACACACGAAAAGAAAAAGTCGCCACTTGCTAGGGTTTTCAAATGGCATCATGCCAAGGTGATCTGAAGGGTAGAAAGAAATGGGGACTTCGGCCATTGGATTTGGATTCTTCGAACAAAATGTGAGTGATTCTTTTCACTCACGTCTCTAATTCGAATCTGGTTTGGTTTCGTGTGAGAGTTGATGATTTCTCTGATTTTTAATTCACGCTGTTTTGAAATTGTGACTTTGTTCAACTCGATACTATGATAAAGCTTGATTTGAGTTTTGACTTCGGTTTCTTAATTTGTTTTTTTTTTTTGAATTTGTAACCTGTTGTTACATGACTTCGGTCATTTTAGATATTCTGTTAGGATCTATCACTTTGGCCATACGACTGTGAAATTCTGGCATTTGACCTCTGACATTAACTTTGTTAATTCACTATTCCTCACGTTATCTGACTTCAGCCTTGTACAACTTGCTGTTTTGACTTCAAACTGCAATGTTACTGTTTGGTGCACTTGTTAAAATTGTTTGCTTCGATTCACTCGAGTTTGTACTCACCTTATCCACCTGGAGCTTATTGTCCATTCTCATTTGAATTATTGCCACAGATTCGAGTTTTCTGGTATAACTTAAACTTGATACTGACCGTGTTCCTCATATTATGTACTGTGAAAAGTAAAAATGACTACGGCATTGGATTTGAGCTGCAAAACCTGCTACTGACTTCGGTCACTTGATTTTTATGCAATTCCAGGCCTTCGTCCATTACCGTTGCAATGATATTGGTTTTGGTTGTTGCTGTATTTTGTGATATTTGAGTCACTGAGCACTTTTGTTTCATGAATGCTTGCTGCCTGACCTTTGTTGCTTTGTTGCCGAATCTCTGGTGTATTCACTCACTTGAGTTTGTGCTTTGTTCACTTGATAGCTTCAAGCCCCAATTACTTTGTTGACTTGAGCTTGCCTGAGTATATGAAAAACAGTTGCATTTTGACCTTGCCCTGTTGCATTGGCTTGATGTTGACTTAGATTTTGGTCGAAATTATGGCTGTAGCATGCTTGGCTTTGACTTGCTAAATTTGATTACTTGTTAATTACTGCTTTGGTTTGCATTTTATGTTGGTGTCACCTGACTTTGACATCTTTGGGCACCTGATTACTTACGGCCATGATTTGGTGAAAATATATTTTGATGAGAATTTAAATTGAATTTGCATGCATTTTATGTAAGGCCTGGGTTCCAAAATTTTGTTTCCTGTAACGTGTACTTTGTGAAGAAACTTGAAGTTTTCTTGCTTCACTTTGGCGTCTGCAGTTTTAATTGTTGCAGTTTTGCCCTTGTGCACTATTATTTGCGGTCATGTTAAATTTGAGAACTTTTATGATGTATTGAGTTTGCTAGTGCATATGTATGATTCTGAAGAATTTGAGCTGTTAGCATGATTCACGATGACCTTCATGTATTTCTTTTACATCCAGTTGCCTCTGGTTTTGTAACAACCCGCATATTTATCGAGTTTACATTTAAATATTTTTATTTAAATATTAAATCGTTAATCGGATTTTGGTCCGAAAAACTACTTTTTGCAAACGGTCAAATTAGGACTCGAGACCACTTCCATTGAGTTCGAAATGTCGTTTACAACTTTTTAAGTATAAACATCGATAGGTTTGGAGTTAGTGAAATTTCACTAACTTTTCCCGCTTTGGACTTTGGGTTAGTTTAGCCTATTAAGCCCAAGTTCCAACCCTCTTCTCCTCACTCTTCATAAATTTCCTAACTAACTCAAGCTTTAGCATTAATGGTGAAGAGAATGGGAAATTAAAACTCCAAGCTCAAATTCAATTGCAACTCCATCATTCAACTCCAAATTCAAGTAGAAGATATTTGATTCAAGCTTTGGATTGCTTCTCCTTGCTTTCAAGCTTCATCTTCATAAATTTTAGTGCAAAGGTGAGATTTTTATCTCACAATTCTAGCCTATAATTATATTGGACTGTTGGGAATGATTCCCTATCATTTTTGCATGCATGTTAGCATTTGGTTTGGATTGGATTGGCAAAAAACTCCAATTTTTAGCGTTTTGTTGAATTTTCTGCACTTGAGTCGTTCTGGCCATTTTTAGGTCGTTCGGAGTTAAGTCGTTCGTCCATGAGTCGCTGAGTCGTTGGACCCTTGAGTCGCTGAGTCGTTGGACCCTTGAGTCGCTGAGTCGTTGGACCCTTGAGTCGCTGAGTCGTTGGACCCTTGAGTCGCTGAGTCGTTGGACCCTTGAGTCGCTGAGTCGTTGGACCCTTGAGTCGCTGAATCGTTGGAGCCTTGAGTCGCTGAGTCGTTGGACCCTTGAGTCGCTGAGTCGTAGACCCTTGAGTCGTTAGGTCGTATGACCCTTGAGTCGTTAGGTCGTTAGACCCTTGAGTCCTTAGGTCGTTAGACCTCATTTTATCTTCACTAGGTCGTACCGTTTTGGTCGGGGCGCTGCCCCGCACCCCGCACCCCGCCGGGGGCGCTGCCCCCTGGACCCCCGCGACCTGACCGGGCAGGTCGAACCCCGTAAGCGGTGGCGTTGCCCCCGCACCCCCACCTTGGGGGGTTGCCACCCCCCCTGGACCCCCCCTCCGTAGGCGATCTTATCTGAAAAACATTCAACAGAACTTGCTTTGTTGAGATGCTGAGTTGACCATTCTTCGAGACAAACCATCTCTGGTTATCTCGGCCACGTTTGGTCGTTGGGGAACTTCCACTTTGATGCTTTTGAGCCGATTTCCTTGGATTTTATTCACATCTCCGAATGTGATCTTTGTGATGATTGTTTCTACAATCTCTTCTGTAATTTGTCATTTTAAAAATATAAAGGTTTCAATACTAGTAGTAAATATCAAAACTCTTTTAACAAACAATTTCAACTCTATTTTTAATAACAAAGCTCTTTTCTTAAACCATTTTCCAATCTATTAGTATATACAAACCTTTACCTCACTCGGATGAGAAATCTAATTAAACGACTTAGTAAAACAAGTGCTATGAAACGCTTGCGTTCACTTCGTCGGTTAATCCCTGGACTTTTTCGATTGAACCTCTTGTGACAATTTTATTAGTGAAGATTTACAGTTTGTTCGTAAATATTTAAGTTAAGCAAGTGGTTATGGGACATGAAGCTAAACTTCTATATTTACTAGCTTAGTGTAATTGACACTTCTCGTTGATCATGACGATCATTCTGATGATTTAGACTAGCAACTATGCGATGTCTCTTGTTGCGAGGTTAGACTAGACACCACTTGTGTGATTCCACTCACACATACCTTTTTGCTTTTTGGTTAGTCTGGACCTCAATCTGTGTGATTCCATTCACACATTTGGGGTAGCTCCCCTTGGTCTTCGGACCGTCATGTGATACGCCTCTTTCCCTTTTTATGATTTCTGGATTTCTCGTGTTGATTTCTGGAATTTATGTCATTGACTTGTTATGAGTACAAGTTTAGGGTATGATGCCCCCTTCGAATCTTTGAGAAGATTCTTGTGATATTGATTATCTCTTATTGATTGATCTTCTGTTGATCATTATTTACATACTTATAGTGGTATGTCGTTATGGATGTTTATGTTTATGCCATATCTTTTATGTTATATCATGTCATCTGATATTTATAGCTAGACTGATCCATTTATTATTTTCTTAAATAATACTCGGGTCAGACCGAGATGTTACAGGTGCTTCTGCTTGACTTCTTCCCAGGGATTCATCACTCTGACTTTTGGCTAACTGTTTAGATTAGCAGTTTTTGTTGTATACACTTGAGATATAGACTCATAGTTGTATTCTTTTGTATAGCACGTGTTGCTATTCTTTTGTATTATCGTGGATCTTATTGACCACTACTCTGATGTACACTTTCATGTGTTAGTTATATATTCATATCTTCTTCCGCCTTTGTGATATGGATATCTGTGACAGATTTTTGTGATATGATTATTTCTATGTTTGTTTCCGAAGATTATTTATAGCCACCGTGTGATAAGCAATTACATGGATGGTCGCTCCTCAACAGCCTTATTCTCCGTGCTAGTTGACAGCACTACTCCGGAGTGTTCTTGGCTAGCGTGGGTATAGAGGTGGGGCGTCACAGGTTTGGGTTTTGCTCGTCTTGGAGTTTCAGACCCGTGTCCATCGTACACTGTTTGGTCTGCTGCTCCAGTTGCCACTTCTTGAAGTATGATAATCATGGATGTTGCACTTTGTAGTTGCACCCTGGTTCATTATGCAGTATCACTCCCCATGTAATTGCAGTTGCATTTTTAGATTGCACTGTTTTGTGCTCGAGTACCTATATCACTTGATGGCATTTGTCTGTTTCTGTAACGTACGCGGATTTTCGTTGCCGAAAAACCGAATAGTTATGGGTTTTAAAAAAAAAGAAAAGAAGAAAGAAAGATAAGAAAAAGAAAAAGATAGAAAATTTAGATAGGGAAAAGAAGGTAGAAAATTTTAAAAATTGAAAGAAAAGAGGAGAGAAGAAAAAGAGAATAGAAAATAGAAAAACAGAAGAAAATAGGACGGAACTGAAAACAACAGAACAACATCAGAATCTCACAATTCGCAGCGGAACAACATATAATAATAAATGAATAATCTTTAAACAAAGAACTATATCAGTTATTACATTACATCACATTTCATTACGTCATATCATCAGAGTATACAACAACAATAACAACAAACAGTGCAGCGGAAAAAGAAATACTATATAAGTAATATGCCATGCCATCCAGCTTGCCTCCAGCAACTCCAGAATATCCAGAATATCCTGATAAACCTAACTCTTGACTGCCCGTGTGAAAATTGGTGGGCACCCAGAGTTTAGGAAGGAAAACAATAAACTCCAAGTCAGTCATGTGACTGGTGTGAGAACTCAAAACAGTTTATTTATCTTTAAAATCAAAATAGAGGAATATTTTTAAATTCAATTCGCAATGCTTTTAAAAATGAGACTACCATAAGGCCTCCCGCACACACACACAATGCAAACGCAGAATCGGAGGAGATTTCTCCTTATGATAGTCAAAGATGCTTGATACGCATTTAAAATAACATTTGATATTATTATTAGTGCATAGTGTAGAAAAAATTCATTTCGAAAGTAGAATATAAATCTTAGCCAACATACGACCATTATCATATGCCTACTATAGCTACCATCCAAACAGTGGTGACCACCATAAGTGAATAGCAGGTTCTACAACTAATACCGTACAAGTTTCGTATTGGGAATTGGATTTCCAACAAATGGTCAGGCCAAGGAACTTCCCATTGCCACATGAGAATGCCTCTGGAAAGACATCCCCGAGAACCAAACCGGAACTCTGCCAACACAAGGCCGGGTTACCCCTAACTGGGTAACTACTGACTCGAGCACGCCATTCCCCGATCGTAAACGACCTTTCTCACGGGATCCCGAAAACCAACAACCACAAAGTAATAAATTCGTAGTAACCACATAGGTTAAATATTTGGGCTCCATACCATGATACCACCTCTATCCAGAAGGAAATGTACATACCCTAAAGGGTGCTACCCCTCATAACCTTGCCGCATCTTTCCTGTTTTGACCATTTCCGGGGTGTGAGGTTCGACGAAGTCACGTCCACAAAAACATACTTTATACAAAAGCCATGTTTTGGGTCAACAAATGATCAACACAATGATCACCAAGATAGACGATCAAATAAACGATCCTATCACAATAATCAACACAATGATCATTTCAGCATCACTCAGCATATCACATTACCAAATTGGGAATATATCGCTGATAACATTCAACTACATAACCTCTGAGCTCGTACGTCTCAGAGAAGGGTGTTAAGCTAAAAGAATAAATTCTTCGCCACCAACAGAAATATATTTGAATGAAATCGGCTTTATATCTCAACTTGTAATGTCAGACACACAATCCATACAAGTTTGTTCCGGGCTCGAACAAAACCGAAGGCACTTACAAAGAAGTCCTTGCAATCCGGATATTCACAATCCTGATCGGATTCACCATCACATATGGAGAACTCTATACCGGAGCAACTCGGTGCAGAGTAAATCAACAGGTCATCCTATCGCTCTCGCAAATACCGGGTCTTCAACACCGATCTTCAATGCAATTCATATTGACGTATCACATATTCGGAATGGGTTATACGACCCCATGGTCCTTTCCCGGTTAACCCGAATAGTGAGCGCTTATTTAAAAATAAGTGTAGCATTCACATTCAAACAAATCACATCAATTACCCATTCAAAGGGAAATATTGATAGTCGGTTATTGAACTATCACTGGATATGCACACATCACCAGATTCCAAATAATTTTCCAAATTATTTATTTCACAAAATATCTTCACTAGATATATAATTTCATACTTCAAAAATAAATCAATATTTATTTTTAAACAAATTCCACTTCCTTTATAAATTCCTTAATGAATTTATAATTTCAAAATATCAATGAATATTCGATTTCGATCACTCATTTCAATTTATCTTCAAAAAGATAAATTCTTAAGATATTCACTTTATATTGGAAAACAATTCCATACTTATTTAATAAGTAATTCACAAATCTTTTTATTTTCTATACTTAGAAAATATTTAATATACTCTAATCGAAATTAAGTATATATTTCATTCTTTAAGGAAATCATTCTCTTAAACATATTTATTTGGGCCAAAACGAATGTTACGTAAAACATCGTTACGACAACCCAAAATCACTAGCATAGGGTTTCGAAATTAAAATAGATATATAAATCCAAATACTATACAAAACATTTCCTTTCGGAAATCATTTACTATAACAACAGTGTTATAGTCCACTATTTCCTTTTCATTTCTCGAAAACGTCTATTTCAACAATAAATGTTGAAATCTATGGTTTCGAATCTCAACACATTTTAAAACATCGTTAGATCGTTTTAATTCAATTTAAACATCTCATTCAAAACATTTCCTTTAACATATTATTCACAGTTCAAAAACGTGAATATACTACGTTAACACATTTCATCCTTTTATACATTTTAATTCAAAGGATTATTCACTATTCAAAAACGTGAATATAACTCCATTAATAGGTTTCAACAATTTACTTATCAAAATAAGTCATTTGCGAATTTATAAAACAACGTTTATAAATTCTATTTCTATTTATTTATAACAACTTCCTTTTATAAATTCCTTTATTAACCTATTCGATTTATAACTCAATTATAAAACAATGGTTCATATTATAAGTTAAATGCTTATAAAACGATTATTTTACAAAATCGTTCCTCTAAAGACTTTCCAAACCATAAATCTTATAACTTATAAGATTCATTTATTTAACCAAATCTATTCTTTCAATAACTTCACAAATTTATAAATCTTACTATTTATAAATTTTATTTATAACTTCACAGTTTATAATTTTATAAATTTCATTCTTTAATGAAATTTATTTTCACTTCATTCAAACACTTATAAAAACTCGTTTTATAATTTCAATATCCCAATTTATAAATATCCATTTATAAATCTCTTATATAAATCTATTCATATTAATATTTTAAAAACGTCTTTAATTTCCTTTATAATTTCATCCTTTCTCTTGATTTATAAAATAATCAAATTTCATAAATCCTATATTTAAACTTTTCACAATAATTCTAAAATATCTCGATTAAAATATTTTATAAAATCAATAGCATCATATTCTCAAAAATCAGTTTTTAACTGTATTTCTCAAAAATCATAATTTTTATAACTTTAAAAATTATAACGTTTATTTATTTAAAATGAATCAATTCCAAAAATATTTTATAAACGTATACTTTCAAAAATCACTTTGAAATCATTTTAAAATTCCAAAATTTGGGTCCAATGATGCTACACACCAAATAGTCAATCACGACAACAACGATATCATATATCAATATGATAATCCATCAAATATCAAAATATCTGAAATCAATTAAATACTGTTGAGGAATCCAGTTGGATCCCTCCAACCTGTTTTCCTGCATCCAAAAACATTAGCACAATACCAATTTCGCTCCAGTACGAAATTATCGCGGTACATGTTCTTATTAAATATTATCCGCTTAATAACGGCGTAATAGGGTCTCATCCGCTAAAAAATACGGGAAATCAACAACTGCAATATATACATATGCCAATATATATATATTGATATTATTTATAATACCAATTTCACTGTTTATGAAATATTCGCGGTATATGTTTTTAATAAATAACATCCGCTTACTAACGGCGTATAATGTCTATTTTAACAATCAATAGATATCAATCAACATTCAAACATGCATTCAAATATTTTAAATCTAACCATTTAAAACAAAATCGAAACTGATTCGATTGAGTGAGAAGTTCTCACCTTGATTTTATATTCCGTTTTAGCGATTTATTTCGAATAAAATTAAACGGACGTTTAATTTTACCCAAAATTGTCACTAACTCCAAACGACTCCAAACCAACTCCATCGCGTAGTGCTCGTCCATACGATTCCAACGCAACTGGTTTCGTATTTTTTCGACCTCGTATGAAAAAGTTATGAATTTATGAAGTTTACACGATTTAAACTAATATAAATTTACAACTTTTAATTAAATCTAAACCTAAACAGTTTCTGGCCATTGGATCCCACTGCCCCCTCATCATCACCGCTCCTTTCTTTCTTCCTCTTTCACGTTCCTCTACAGTTTCAAGGCCGTGCTCTATCAAACCCATTACAAGAATTAGGGTTTAAAAATTCGATTTCCACGAGCAACACGAACACGATCAGCAACTCCCATGTCGAAGCCCTACCTCTCCACCATGCTCGGCCCCAAGGATGAGAAGCTCGGCCTCCCCCTTCCACCTAGAAACGCGTGTGCACCTGTAGAGAACGACCCCTCCTACCTCCTCCTCCGTTGCACCAAAATCCATCATCACCGTATGGATTTAAAGATCTCGTCGTGCTCTTCCATTCTCTAGTTGAAACCTAAGGCTAATTCTTTGTAGATTGAAAGAGATTGAGGGGAAAAGGAAGATCATTTCTGGCCATAGAACATGGGGGTGGCGGCTAGGGTTCAAATTAGGGTTTATTATTTTTTTTTATCAAATTATGAAGAGAGAGGGGCTATTTATAAGAGAACGAACGACACTATTCATCCCGGAAATTCCGAACTCCGATTTAGGCGCCGTAACCAGCGTTTCTAGGGTTTACCCCGCGTTCCGGACACAATGGAACAGATTTCGGAAGCTAATTCGGAAGTATGTGCGAGTTATGGCTATAAACGCTCAATTTGAATTAAACCGATTTAAGCGATTTTCTAGGCGTTTTAATTTGTACCGGACAAACGGTAAATCCAATCGACTTGAAATTTGAAACCTTACAATAATATCACATTACGGATCCGATGAAACGGGTTTCGTCGAAATCCGAGACTTTTTGAAAAATGGCTATTTTCACTCGTCAAATTTAAATTAAAAATAAATCGATGCGTTTTGAGCTGCCACGATCAAACGGTAACTCCGATTGACACGAAAATTGAAATCCGGTAATAACTAACTATTACGGATCCAATGGAACTGGTTTCGTTCAATTCTGAGACTTTTCAAAAATTGACTATTTTCACTAGTCGATTTAATTATTAAAATATTCAATTTTCACAAATTAACTTTTAATTCGATTTTAAAAGTTCTAAAATATCGTTCTAACTTCCATATGATAAAATAAAATTTTACAAATCATTTTCAATCATATTTAACTCAATTTTCAATTATTTCCATAATTTAACGTATTAAATTATCGATTTAATAATCCAATTAAATTCAATAATTCAAATAAAAATTTATTTGACTTATAAATTCACTTATTAATATTTAAAATTAATTAAATATTCAAATTTTAATTTCTAAAAATTCTGGGTCGTTACAATCTTCCCCACTTAAAAGAATTTCGTCCTCGAAATTAACAAGTAAGAAAAGTTATAGAATCTATTAATTTTCCAAAATTCAGAGTTAAACTTCTTACAATAACTTACTAAGTTTTCCAAATCATACTTAGTTATCTTTTCAAAAATAATTACTATTGTTTAACTTTCAATTCCAAAATCAAAGTTAAAGTTTTCAAAATTTCCAATTTTCTCAAAATTTTTCTAACGCCTTAAATTTTCGGAAAAATTCGCCATAGTCTCCTTTGCGCGGCTCGATCCAAAAAAAAATGACAGTATATATATCACAAATATACATCTCATCAAGTAATGAGGCATCCCGCAGGGAAAAAATGTAAAAGTACGATATTTAATCCGAGATATGTACCTTATATTTTATTAGCGAGCATACACAACTAATATAGCGCAAAAGCGAGCTCCAAATGCGAAGCAAACGCGATCCGCACCTACTAATTACTCAACAAACAACATGATAACATGCATATATGACAATAATCTCAATATACAACATATAGCAACATAATCACTATATATGTCAACATATCAAATGTAGTAAAAGCAACAAACGCAAACATCAACCAACTAACATCCATAACCAATAAATATTCATTCATATTCTCATTAATATTAAATGAATTGGTTTTCAATTTAAATCACATTAGATTCATTAATAGTGGATGTTTTTACTAACATTCATTTTCACTTAGTTTACATTCACGAATTCATATTCAAGTTGGTTCACTTCCAAATCAAATTCAATTTTATTTAAGTTTCACTTAACTTCCAATTGAATTTCAATTACTTTAGCTTCCAATTTTATTAAATCAATTTCATTAACACTTAATGAATTATATACAATCAACTAACAATCATATAACAATCAATGTATATTAATTACAACCAAATTCCTTTGCTTATATTCATTCTCATTCAATTTATTCAACTTCTAATAACATTTGATTTCAATGAATTAACACCTATAATCATTATTCCATATCAACTTCATTCACATTCAATTGATTAACATTCAATCCATTAACTCAATTCAATTACAACAGTTGAATTTTATTCACATAACTTAAGTTCACATTTATATTTACAACTCATATTCATAAATATATTCATATAGTTTCACTTTTCATATATAAGTTTATTTCACAATTGTAATTCACTTTAATTATAATTCAATTCTTATAATTCTTTATACTTATACAACTATTCTTTTATTTAGATTATTCAAACAACTAAACAATCAACTTATATACACTTTAATAATTTTGAAAATTATTTCTTTATATATAAAATATAATCAAGGTAAAATTATTTCATTTACCCATTTTTAAAACAATATTGTGTCGAATTGTTCTATTCAAGTGTTTAGAGATCCCTATCAACAACGTTAATTACTCGTATTAACCAGAATCTATATACCACTCAATAAACCAATCATCACAATATAAAACAATTTTTATATTCACTAACAAATACGCTCTCACAGCTATTATTACACTCAAATTCATTCTAGAGTACTACTGACTCTATCTCTAATGAATTATACCCAACAGAACCATGGTTGTCGCTTAACCATAAGCTCTGATACCAAATGTAACGTACGCAGATTTTCATTGCCGAAAAACCAAATAGTTATGGGTTTTAAAAAAAAGAAAAGAAGAAAGAAAGATAAGAAAAAGATAGAAAATTTAGATAGGGAAAAGAAGGTAGAAAATTTTAAAAATTGAAAGAAAAGAGGAGAGAAGAAAAAGAGAATAGAAAATAGAAAAACAGAAGAAAATAGGACGGAACTGAAAACAACAGAACAACATCAGAATCTCACAATTCGCAGCGGAACAACATATAATAATAAATGAATAATCTTTAAACAAAGAACTATATCAGTTATTACATTACATCACATTTCATTACGTCATATCATCAGAGTATACAACAACAACAACAAACAGTGCAGCGGAAAAAGAAATACTATATAAGTAATATGCCATGCCATCCAGCTTGCCTCCAGCAACTCCAGAATATCCAGAATATCCTGACAAACCTAACTCTTGACTGCCCGTGTGAAAATTGGTGGGCACCCAGAGTTTAGGAAGGAAAACAATAAACTCCAAGTCAGTCATGTGACTGGTGTGAGAACTCAAAACAGTTTATTTATCTTTAAAATCAAAATAGAGGAATATTTTTAAATTCAATTCGCAATGCTTTTAAAAATGAGACTACCATAAGGCCTCCCGCACACACACACAATGCAAACGCAGAATCGGAGGAGATTTCTCCTTATGATAGTCAAAGATGCTTGATACGCATTTAAAATAACATTTGATATTATTATTAGTGCATAGTGTAGAAAAAATTCATTTCGAAAGTAGAATATAAATCTTAGCCAACATACGACCATTATCGTATGCCTACTATAGCTACCATCCAAACAGTGGTGACCACCATAAGTGAATAGCAGGTTCTACAACTAATACCGTACAAGTTTCGTATTGGGAATTGGATTTCCAACAAATGGTCAGGCCAAGGAACTTCCCATTGCCACATGAGAATGCCTCTGGAAAGACATCCCCGAGAACCAAACCGGAACTCTGCCAACACAAGGCCGGGTTACCCCTAACTGGGTAACTACTGACACGAGCACGCCATTCCCCGATCGTAAACGACCTTTCTCACGGGATCCCGAAAACCAACAACCACAAAGTAATAAATTCGTAGTAACCACATAGGTTAAATATCTGGGCTCCATACCATGATACCACCTCTATCCAGAAGGAAATGTACATACCCTAAAGGGTGCTACCCCTCATAACCTTGCCGCATCTTTCCTGTTTTGACCATTTCCGGGATGTGAGGTTCGACGAAGTCACGTCCACAAAAACATACTTTATACAAAAGCCATGCTTTGGGTCAACAAATGATCAACACAATGATCACCAAGATAGACGATCAAATAAACAATCCTATCACAATAATCAACACAATGATCATTTCAGCATCACTCAGCATATCACATTACCAAATTGGGAATATATCGCTGATAACATTCAACTACATAACCTCTGAGCTCGTACGTCTCAGAGAAGGGTGTTAAGCTAAAAGAATAAATTCTTCGCCACCAACAGAAATATATTTGAATGAAATCGGCTTTATATCTCAACTTGTAATGTCAGACACACAATCCATACAAGTTTGTTCCGGGCTCGAACAAAACCGAAGGCACTTACAAAGAAGTCCTTGCAATCCGGATATTCACAATCCTGATCGGATTCACCATCACATATGGAGAACTCTATACCGGAGCAACTCGGTGCAGAGTAAATCGACAGGTCATCCTATCGCTCTCGCAAATACCGGGTCTTCAACACCGATCTTCAATGCAATTCATATCGACGTATCACATATTCGGAATGGGTTATACGACCCCATGGTCCTTTCCCGGTTAACCCGAATAGTGAGCGCTTATTTAAAAATAAGTGTAGCATTCACATTCAAACAAATCACATCAATTACCCATTCAAAGGGAAATATTGATAGTCGGTTATTGAACTATCACTGGATATGCACACATCACCAGATTCCAAATAATTTTCCAAATTATTTATTTCACAAAATATCTTCACTAGATATATAATTTCATACTTCAAAAATAAATCAATATTTATTTTTAAACAAATTCCACTTCCTTTATAAATTCCTTAATGAATTTATAATTTCAAAATATCAATGAATATTCGATTTCGATCACTCATTTCAATTTATCTTCAAAAAGATAAATTCTTAAGATATTCACTTTATATTGGAAAACAATTCCATACTTATTTAATAAGTAATTCACAAATCTTTTTATTTTCTATACTTAGAAAATATTTAATATACTCTAATCGAAATTAAGTATATATTTCATTCTTTAAGGAAATCATTCTCTTAAACATATTTATTTGGGCCAAAACGAATGTTACGTAAAACATCGTTACGACAACCCAAAATCACTAGCATAGGGTTTCGAAATTAAAATAGATATATAAATCCAAATACTATACAAAACATTTCCTTTCGGAAATCATTTACTATAACAACAGTGTTATAGTCCACTATTTCCTTTTCATTTCTCGAAAACGTCTATTTCAACAATAAATGTTGAAATCTATGGTTTCGAATCTCAACACATTTTAAAACATCGTTAGATCGTTTTAATTCAATTTAAACATCTCATTCAAAACATTTCCTTTAACATATTATTCACAGTTCAAAAACGTGAATATACTACGTTAACACATTTCATCCTTTTATACATTTTAATTCAAAGGATTATTCACTATTCAAAAACGTGAATATAACTCCATTAATAGGTTTCAACAATTTACTTATCAAAATAAGTCATTTGCGAATTTATAAAACAACGTTTATAAATTCTATTTCTATTTATTTATAACAACTTCCTTTTATAAATTCCTTTATTAACCTATTCGATTTATAACTCAATTATAAAACAATGGTTCATATTATAAGTTAAATGCTTATAAAACGATTATTTTACAAAATCGTTCCTCTAAAGACTTTCCAAACCATAAATCTTATAACTTATAAGATTCATTTATTTAACCAAATCTATTCTTTCAATAACTTCACAAATTTATAAATCTTACTATTTATAAATTTTATTTATAACTTCACAGTTTATAATTTTATAAATTTCATTCTTTAATGAAATTTATTTTCACTTCATTCAAACACTTATAAAAACTCGTTTTATAATTTCAATATCCCAATTTATAAATATCCATTTATAAATCTCTTATATAAATCTATTCATATTAATATTTTAAAAACGTCTTTAATTTCCTTTATAATTTCATCCTTTCTCTTGATTTATAAAATAATCAAATTTCATAAATCCTATATTTAAACTTTTCACAATAATTCTAAAATATCTCGATTAAAATATTTTATAAAATCAATAGCATCATATTCTCAAAAATCAGTTTTTAACTGTATTTCTCAAAAATCATAATTTTTATAACTTTAAAAATTATAACGTTTATTTATTTAAAATGAATCAATTCCAAAAATATTTTATAAACGTATACTTTCAAAAATCACTTTGAAATCATTTTAAAATTCCAAAATTTGGGTCCAATGATGCTACACACCAAATAGTCAATCACGACAACAACGATATCATATATCAATATGATAATCCATCAAATATCAAAATATCTGAAATCAATTAAATACTGTTGAGGAATCCAGTTGGATCCCTCCAACCTGTTTTCCTGCATCCAAAAACATTAGCACAATACCAATTTCGCTCCAGTACGAAATTATCGCGGTACATGTTCTTATTAAATATTATCCGCTTAATAACGGCGTAATAGGGTCTCATCCGCTAAAAAATACGGGAAATCAACAACTGCAATATATACATATGCCAATATATATATATTGATATTATTTATAATACCAATTTCACTGTTTATGAAATATTCGCGGTATATGTTTTTAATAAATAACATCCGCTTACTAACGGCGTATAATGTCTATTTTAACAATCAATAGATATCAATCAACATTCAAACATGCATTCAAATATTTTAAATCTAACCATTTAAAATAAAATCGAAACTGATTCGATTGAGTGAGAAGTTCTCACCTTGATTTTATATTCCGTTTTAGCGATTTATTTCGAATAAAATTAAACGGACGTTTAATTTTACCCAAAATTCTCACTAACTCCAAACGACTCCAAACCAACTCCATCGCGTAGTGCTCGTCCATACGATTCCAACGCAACTGGTTTCGTATTTTTTCGACCTCGTATGAAAAAGTTATGAATTTATGAAGTTTACACGATTTAAACTAATATAAATTTACAACTTTTAATTAAATCTAAACCTAAACAGTTTCTGGCCATTGGATCCCACTGCCCCCTCATCATCACCGCTCCTTTCTTTCTTCCTCTTTCACGTTCCTCTACAGTTTCAAGGCCGTGCTCTATCAAACCCATTACAAGAATTAGGGTTTAAAAATTCGATTTCCACGAGCAACACGAACACGATCAGCAACTCCCATGTCGAAGCCCTACCTCTCCACCATGCTCGGCCCCAAGGATGAGAAGCTCGGCCTCCCCCTTCCACCTAGAAACGCGTGTGCACCTGTAGAGAACGGCCCCTCCTACCTCCTCCTCCGTTGCACCAAAATCCAACATCACCGTATGGATTTAAAGATCTCGTCGTGCTCTTCCATTCTCTAGTTGAAACCTAAGGCTAATTCTTTGTAGATTGAAAGAGATTGAGGGGAAAAGGAAGATCATTTCTGGCCATAGAACATGGGGGTGGCGGCTAGGGTTAAAATTAGGGTTTATTATTATTTTTTATCAAATTATGAAGAGAGAGGGGCTATTTATAAGAGAACGAACGACACTATTCATCCCGGAAATTCCGAACTCCGATTTAGGCGCCGTAACCAGCGTTTCTAGGGTTTACCCCGCGTTCCGGACACAATGGAACAGGTTTCGGAAGCTAATTCGGAAGTATGTGTGAGTTATGACTATAAATGCTCAATTTGAATTAAACCGATTTAAGCGATTTTCTAGGCGTTTTAATTTGTACCGGACAAACGGTAAATCCAATCGACTTGAAATTTGAAACCTTACAATAATATCACATTACGGATCCGATGAAACTGGTTTCGTCGAAATCCGAGACTTTTTGAAAAATGGCTATTTTCACTCGTCAAATTTAAATTAAAAATAAATCGATGCGTTTTGAGCTGCCACGATCAAACGGTAACTCCGATTGACACGAAAATTGAAATCCGGTAATAACTAACTATTACGGATCCAATGGAACTGGTTTCGTTCAATTTTGAGACTGTTCAAAAATTGACTATTTTCACTAGTTGATTTAATTATTAAAATATTCAATTTTCACAAATTAACTTTTAATTCGATTTTAAAAGTTCTAAAATATCGTTCTAACTTCCATATGATAAAATAAAATTTTACAAATCATTTTCAATCATATTTAACTCAATTTTCAATTATTTCCATAATTTAACGTATTAAATTATCGATTTAATAATCCAATTAAATTCAATAATTCAAATAAAAATTTATTTGACTTATAAATTCACTTATTAATATTTAAAATTAATTAAATATTCAAATTTTAATTTCTAAAAATTCTGGGTCGTTACAGTTTCGCATGTACTCCTTGTGCCTATCATTTTGCTACTGCTTGATACACCTGCCTTTGTGCACTTGGACATTCGAGTCGAGTTGTTTGCAGTTGTGTTGAGTCATGATAGCTGTGAATTGACCTTGGAAATTTCGATTTGCTGGTAACATTTGGAGTCGTGAGGACATCATATACTGTAGTGGTGAGGCAGTGCACGCGAGCGTGTACTGAAGCCACACAATATTGATTTTTATTGATATTTCTTTTGCATTTTGATTCATTGAGTTTTTGTGTAATTCATCACTATAGTGGCGAGGCAGTGCATGCGTGTACTGCAGCCACACAGGATTGACGTTTTGAATTGATATTTCAATTGCTTAAATTGTTTTGTTCAATTCGATATTTTGAAATTGTCTTTTGACTTGGTTTGATTGATCATTTTGCTGTTGTCTAATTATCTATTTGATAATTAGATCATGAGTTTCTAATTATTTATTTAATAATTAGATTTTGTTGTTAATTGCCGTTTAGGTAATTTTGCTGTTTTCTAAATTATCTTCATTGATAATCCTTTCATTTATCTTCGCTGATAATTTGAGTTTGTTGAATTGTTGTTTAACACTATACGTGTTATATTCACCGTTATCCGATTTTCTTGTTAAAGGATCGGATAGGTGAATTTATTTTAACTGTCGTCTAATTGTTAATTAATTATTACTACTTCTGTGCATTAATAACTGAGTTTGAATTAGACTGACCCGTGTATTATTTTCTTTTTAATGTAATACTCCGGTCAGACCGAGTATTTACAGGTTGTCGATATCTTACTTTGGGTTGCTGCTAGAGCTATGAAGTCTTTTCATACTTTTGGAGTGTCGTGTCGTAGTATAGGAAGATATGTATTCATGTATATTATATACGATAATGTACTTGTATATGTAACTTCCAGAGTCGACAGTTGTAGTTGTATCATATGTACTGTATCACATGTATTGTAACTGACGTTAGTTATTATATATATGAGACATTTTTGTTTTATCTGTGTTCCGCATTTATATTATCTGTGTTATTATTATATTATTGTCCTAAACTATTATGAACCATCGTAGTACGTTTTATACTGGAATTGGGTATGTCGATGGGAGTAAATAAATAAGAGATGAAAAATAAAAATATATACCACTCCTATCAAAATAACCAATACTAGTGTAAGGCCTAACTACGGATAGCCGCTCCTATCCAGCCTTATTCTTCATGATAACAGACAATATTTTCTTTAATACTCTTTGTTATTGTGAGCATAGAGGTGGGGCGTCACAGTTGGTATTAGAGTTTGGGGTTTATGGACATAATATAAAACATAACTTAGATGGAACATGTGTTACAACTATGTGTCGATGTTTTATATGTGCTTTGAGTCAAAAACTAAAGTTTTGAAAATACGATGGAAATTTTTAAATATCCTTATTTAAAAATAAAAAGTGAATTTGAGTTTTGATGATAGATTGGTTTGTGCTTTGTTTATCAGAGTGCGCAGCGAAAACAGTGTGACTGCTTTGCTGAGTACAACTGATAATTATTTTGATTTAAAAATCAAAATATGAAAATAAAATTAATTTCATTATGTTGTTTAACCAGTGGATTTGATTTGTTGAAATTTCTTACTGGTTTTCTTTGATGCTAATCATATCTGATTAGATTTCTCCTGTTTTAAAATATCTTTATTGAAGATATAATAGAATGATTTTTTTGTTCATTTTGTAGTGTACATGCAAATTTGAGTTGCACGTTACTGCATTAATTTTACGTTGAACCGATGCTTGGTTATGAAACGTATTTTGTTGCCGTTATTATTATAACGGGAGTTTTACACCAATGCTATATTTTTGAAGAGCGGTGTTTTGTTGACATTTTTAAAATAAATGAAATTGTTTTCAAAATTTTTACATTTTACGCTTTTAAAAGAATGAGGAAGCGATTTAAACGTTTCAGAAAAATCGAGGATTATGACCCCTTTCTTTTACTGATTCGCTTAATTCCGGACTTGTCCGTTTGAGAAAGTGAAATGTTATTTTTGGAATACACAATTTTGCACTTTCAAGGAAACGATGAAGAGATTTAAACGATTTAGCAAAAGTACGGAGTATGGAACCACACTTTTACTATTTCGATTAATTCCGGACTCGTTAATTGAAACATTTGCTGTTTGATGATTTTGATGATTTTACACGTTCAAGGAAACGATGAAGAGAATCAAATGATTTAGTAAAACACGTGGTATGGGACATGTGCGTTTGCTATTTCGGTTAATTCCGGACTCATTAATTGAATATATGATGATTTTCGTGTGCTTTCGAGCCACTATGTTGGACCTTCGGGTCATATGTTGGACCTTCGGGTCAATACCAGTACCGGACCTTCGGGTCATTTGTTGGACCTTCGGGTCATTTGTTGGGCGTCAAAATTATGTTGGGTACTTGGTAGGCTTCGGCCATATGTTGATGCACGTGCGGCGTAGCTAAAACTCGCCATTTATTGGGATCGATCCACCTTTTATGTTGATTTTCTAGAATATCTTAATTGATTTCTAGATATTTGTTGTTTCCAATTATCTGCAGGTAATTGGATATTTGTTGATACGATTTCTAATTATCGTTTTTGATAATTAGATATTTGTTGATTTGATTATCGCTTGTGATAATTAAATATTTGTTGATTTGATTATCGCTTGTGATAATTAAATATTTGTTGATTTGATTATCGTTTTTGATAATCGAATATTTGTTGATTTGATTATCGTTTTTGATAATCGAATATTTTTTGATTTGATTATCGTTTTTGATAATCGAATATTTGTTGATTTGAGATTTGATTATCGTTTTTGATAATCGAATATTTGTTGATTTGAGATTTGATTATCGTTTTCGATAATCGAATATTTGTTGATTTGATTATCGTTTTTGATAATCGAATATTTGTTGATTTGAGATTTGATTATCGTTTTTGATAATCGAATATTTGTTGATTTGAGATTTGATTATCGTTTTGATAATCGAATATTTGTTGGTTTGAGATTTGATTATCGTTTTTGATAATCGAATATTTGTTGATTTGAGATTTGATTATCGTTTTTGATAATCGAATATTTGTTGATTTGAGATTTGATTATCGTTTTTGATAATCGAATATTTTTTGATTTGAGATTTGATTATCGTTTTTGATAATCGAATATTTGTTGAATTGAGATTTGATTATCGTTTTGATAATCGAATAATTGTTGATTTGAGATCTGATTATCGTTTTTGATAATCAAATTTTGTTGATTTAAGATTTGATTATCGTTTTTGATAATCGAATATTTGTTGATTTGATTATCGTTTTTGATAATCGAATATTTGTTGATTTGAGATTTGATTATTGTTTTTGATAATTGAATATTTGTTGATTTGAGATTTGATTATCGTTTTTGATAATCGAATATTTGTTGATTTGATTATCGTTTTTGATAATCGAATATTTGTTGATTTGAGATTTGATTATCGTTTTTGATAATTGAATATTTGTTGATTTGAGATTTGATTATCGTTTTTGATAATCAAATATTTGTTAATTTGAGATTTGATTATCGTTTTTGATAATCGAATATTTGTTGAATTGAGATTTGATTATCGTTTTGATAATCGAATAATTGTTGATTTGAGATTTGATTATCGTTTTTGATAATCGAATATTTGTTGATTTGAGATTTGATTATCGTTTTTGATAATCGAATATTTGTTGATTTGATTATCGTTTTTGATAATCGAATATTTGTTGATTTGAGATTTGATTATCGTTTTTGATAATCGAATATTTGTTGATTTGAGATTTGATTATCGTTTTTGATAATCGAATATTTGTTGATTTGAGATTTGATTATCGTTTTTGATAATCGAATATTTGTTGATTTGAGATTTGATTATCGTTTTTGATAATCGAATATTTGTTGAATTGAGATTTGATTATCGTTTTGATAATCGAATAATTGTTGATTTGAGATTTGATTATCGTTTTTGATAATCGAATATTTGTTGATTTGAGATTTGATTATCGTTTTTGATAATCGAATATTTGTTGAATTGAGATTTGATTATCGTTTTTGATAATCGAATAATTGTTGATTTGAGATTTGTTTATCGTTTTTGATAATTGAATATTTGTTGATTTGTTGATTTGACTATCGTTTTGATAATTGAATATTTGTTGATTTGAGAATTCTGATTATCGTTTTTGATAATTAGACCTTTGTTGTTTTCTGATTACTGTTTTGGTAACTAAATATTTGCGGTTTTGCGTTTCGCGATTTGGGTTTTATAATTATCTTTGTTGATAATTAGATTTTGCTGTTTTCTAATTATCATATCGATAATTAGACATTGTTGTTTTGTGATTTCTGTATTCTAATTGTCTAATTGATAATTGAATATTGCTGATGATTGCATTCATTCAGTTTTGTTGTTTCTGATTATCTAATTGATAGTTAGATTTTGTTGAGAATTTGTGTATTTCTTTTATTTAAATTGAAAGATTTCTTTGGCGTTTGTGTTCCTGATCTTTATTTTTCTAGCTTAACTAGTTTAGGTTAGAAAAATAATTGTTATTAACGTCCTTAATTATGAAAATTGCGGGGACACAATTTTTATAAGGATGGGAGTCTGTAATAACCTGGGGTTTCGTATCGATTACTTATCGTCATTAGACGATTAATGTTGATAGCTAATGGCTATTTGGAGTTTTAATTGGGTTGAAATTCTTTAAAAAAAGGAGAAAAGAAAAAAAACGCTCTCTTTTATGAAAAAATTCGACCCGTTCCCCTTATTCCTTTTCATTTCGTTCAAGCCCTAAACCAAAACAAAAGAAAAAATAATAATAATGGCGGCTTCTTCGTTCATCCTTTCGCATCGCAAACAAATACACACGAAAAGAAAAAGTCGCCACTTGCTAGGGTTTTCAAATGGCATCATGCTAAGGTGATCTGAAGGGTAGAAAGAAATGGGGACTTCGGCCATTGGATTTGGATTCTTCAAACAAAATGTGAGTGATTCTTTTCACTCACGTCTCTAATTCGAATCTGGTTTGGTTTCGTGTGAGTGTTGATGATTTCTCTGATTTTTAATTCACGCTGTTTTGAAATTGTGACTTTGTTCAACTCGATACTATGATAAAGCTTGATTGGAGTTTTGACTACAGTTTCTTAATTTGGTTTTTTTTTTGAATTTGTAACCTGTTGTTACATGACTTCGGTCATTTTAGATATTCTGTTAGGATCTATCACTTTGGCCACACGACTGTGAAATTCTGGCATTTGACCTCTGACATTAACTTTGTTAATTCATTGTTCCTCACGTTATCTGACTTCGGCCTTGTACAACTTGCTGTTTTGACTTCAAACTGCAATGTTACTGTTTGGTGCACTAGTTAAAATTGTTTGCTTCGATTCACTCGAGTTTGTACTCACCTTATCCACCTGGAGCTTATTGTCCATTCTCATTTGAATTATTGCTACAGATTCGTGTTTTCTGGTATAACTTAAACTTGATACTGACCGTGTTCCTCATATTATGTACTGTGAAAAGTAAAAATGACTGCGGCATTGGATTTGAATTGCAAAACCTGCTACTGACTTCGGTCACTTGACTTTTATGCAATTCCAGGCCTTCGACCATTACCGTTGCAATGATATTGGTTTTGGTTGTTGCTGTATTTTGTGATATTTGAGTCGGTGAGCACTTTTGTTTCATGAATGCTTGCTGCCTGACCTTTGTTGCTTTGTTGCCGAATCTCTGGTGTATTCACTCACTTGAGTTTGTGCTTTGTTCACTTGATAGCTTCAAGCCCGAATTACTTTGTTGACTTGAGCTTGCCTGAGTATATGAAAAACAGTTGCATTTTGACCTTGCCCTGTTGCATTGGTTTGATGTTGACTTAGATTTTGGTCGAAATTATGGCTGTAGCATGCTTGGCTTTGACTTGTTAAATTTGATTACTTGTTAATTACTGCTTTGGTTTGCATTTTATGTTGGTGTCACCTGACTTTGACATCTTTGGGCACCTGATTACTTGCGGCCATGATTTGGTGAAAATATATTTTGATGAGAATTTAAATTGAATTTGCATGCATTTTATGTAAGGCCTGGGTTCCAAAATTTTGTTTCCTGTAACGTGTACTTTGTGAAGAAACTTGAAGTTTTCTTGCTTCACTTTGGCGTCTGCAGTTTTAATTGTTGCAGTTTTGCCCTTGTGCACTATTATTTGCGGTCATGTTAAATTTGAGAACTTTTATGATGTATTGAGTTTGCTAGTGCATATGTATGATTCTGAAGAATTTGAGCTGTCAGCATGATCCACAGTGACCTTCATGTATTTCTTTTACATCCAGTTGCCTCTGGTTTGGGTTTTGCTCGTCTTGGAGTTTCAGACCCGTGTCCATCGTACACTGTTTGGTCTGCTGCTCCAGTTGCCACTTCTTGAAGTATGATAATCATGGATGTTGCACTTTGTAGTTGCACCCTGGTTCATTATGCAGTGTCACTCCCCATGTAATTGCAGTTGCATTTTTAGATTGTACTGTTTTGTGCTCGAGTACTTATATCACTTGATGGCATTTGTCTGTTTCGCATGTACTCCTTGTGCCTATCATTTTGCTACTGCTTGATACACCTGCCTTTGTGCACTTGGACATTCGAGTCGAGTTGTTTGCAGTTGTGTTGAGTCATGATAGCTGTGAATTGACCTTGGAAATTTCGATTTGCTGGTAACATTTGGAGTCGTGAGGACATCATATACTGTAGTGGCGAGGCAGTGCACGCGAGCGTGTACTGCAGCCACACAGCATTGATTTTTATTGATATTTCTTTTGCATTTTGATTCATTGAGTTTTTGTGTAATTCATCACTATAGCGGCGAGGCAGTGCATGCGTGTGTGCACTGCAGCCACACAGGATTGACGTTTTGAATTGATATTTCAATTGCTTAAATTATTTTGTTCAATTCGATATTTTGAAATTGTCTTTTGACTTGGTTTGATTGATCATTTTGCTGTTGTCTAATTATCTATTTGATAATTAGATCATGAGTTTCTAATTATTTATTTAATAATTAGATTTTGTTGTTAATTACCGTTTAGGTAATTTTACCGTTTTCTAAATTATCTTCATTGATAATCCTTTCATTTATCTTCGCTGATAATTTGAGTTTGCTGAATTGTTGTTTAACGATATACGTGTTATATTCACCGTTATCCGATTTTCTTGTTAAAGGATCGGATAGGTGAATTTATTTTAACTGTCATCTAATTGTTAATTAATTATTACTGCTTCTGTGCATTAATAACTGAGTTTGAATTAGACTGACCCGTGTATTATTTTCTTTTGAACGTAATACTCGGGTCAGACCGAGTATTTACAGGTTGTCGATATCTTACTTTGGGTTGCTGCTAGAGCTATGAAGTCTTTTCATAGTTTTGGAGTGTCGTGTCGTAGTATAGGAAGATATGTATTCATGTATATTATATACGATAATGTACTTGTATATGTAACTTCCAGAGTCGACAGTTGTAGTTGTATCATATGTACTGTATCACATGTATTGTAACTGACGTTAGTTATTATATATATGAGACATTTTTGTTTTATCTGTGTTCCGCATTTATATTATCTGTGTTATTATTATATTATTGTCTAAACTATTATGAACCATCGTAGTACGTTTTATACTGGAATTGGGTATGTCGATGGGAGTAAATAAATAAGAGATGAAAAATAAAAATATATACCACTCCTATGGAAATAACCAAACTAGTGTAAGGCCTAACTACGGATGGCTGCTCCTATCCAGCCTTATTCTTCGTGATAACAAACAATATTTTCTTTAATACTCTTTGTTATTGTGAGCATAGAGGTGGGGCGTCACAATTTCTGTGATGTTTAAGTGGAAATGAGTTCCCTAGGAAAACCAAGTTCGAGTTTAAACTAATTTTATAATAAGGAAGCTTCAAAAATTCAAGCTTGTTTAAAAGAGTGTTTGAAAATATTTATTTTCAAATGTAACTATTATAAATTAGCAATAGAAAATTTTATAAATATCTTAATAATTATTTTTGCAAATAGATTTGTTCAAAGGACTAGTTTTGAACTAAGTTATTGAAATTAGTATTAGTCTTTTTAAAACTCTACTTATAAGTTTAGTTTAAAATAAAACCCTTATTTAAAATCAAGATGTATATCCTAATAAATGGTTTAACTTTAAATTTTTTGAAACCATATTTTTGGTAAATAATTAGTAGTAAAGTTACATATTTAAAGTATATTTCAGAATAAAGTATTTTTACTGTTTTAAATCTAAATGTTTTGAACTTGGTTATTCCAATGGAAATATATGGCAAAGGATTTACCTTGTAAAAGGAAGAATTTTGGGAAATTGTTTCAAATGGGTTTTGGTAATTTGGAAAATATATCTTTTAAAGATATTTGAGGCAAATAAATAATATGGGATATTATTTATTGTGTGATGGATGCTTATGGATGTTTATGAATATAAATTGATAGTTAAATCACCGACTATCAATATTGGACAACTGCGTTGATCGTTTCGAAGAGACCGGGATCGAGATTTATTTCTCGAAAACCACTTCGATCCGATTTGTACGTTTCGTGCGAAAAACGTGTTCGGAGTCGAAGATGGAGCAGTGAAGTGCAAGGGCTAGTCGCTACTAATCCTGAGGATATTTCCAAAATGGATGTAGTAGGAATAGTGCCTTCGGTTCCGTTCGAACCCGGGACGGACTTGTATGGACGAATGCTTGCGAAACATCGTTAGGTGGACGATGGGCATTCTAAGTGAAAACGTTCTAAAGGTAACGCTTAGCCTCAAGCCTCATCAACCGGGAATGACTGAAAATCAGGGGATATGCAGCATGGTTAGGTGGGTCATGCCCAAGCAGGACAAGATATTTCCCCTGTCTAGATGTCCCTTATATATATTTCGGCTTAGTGGGTGGTTGGTCGCGCCAACCACGGGGTTTATCTTGTTCGGAACTGTTCAATAAGGAATGGTTCCGGCCTTGTGTTGCAGGGGATGAAGGGAGTAGCCCTCGGTACGGTGATCTAGTCCCCGTACTGTGACAGGTGGTACCCCAGTGCCTAGTCATTGTTGGAAATCCATTCTCCCTACGAGCCTTGTACGAGTTTTGTTTGTATTACCCACTTCGGTGGCTAGTAGATGGAATTTAATGAATGTAATAATTTCGGCTATTTTATAAGTATTTGTAAATAGACCCTATTATAATATCAGAGGATTTCTATAAAAAGTGTTTTATCTATCGTAAGATAAAAGCCCGACATGTTTATTTGTGGCGTGGTCTTACGAGATGCTTTTTTTTCCTGATGATTTTTGAAACTTTAATAATCAATTTGGATGCATTATTATCAGCTGGTATTCCAGACTGACTCGGGTGTTATTTCATTATAATGCTCGGGTCGGACCGAGTATTATATGTTCAGGTCAGGATGCTATGGAGTAGTAGAGGAGCTGGAGTTCGAGACGTATTATATGTACTTATATATTTATCCGCTGCTGTGATTGTATGGTAGGTCTGATTTGTGATTGTTGATGTATGAGATACTCTAATGATATGATGTATAAACAGTAATAGATTTCATTTTGTGTAAAGCTCTATATTTACTATTATATTTTATTCCGCTGCGACTGTGAGATTCTGATATTGTTTAGTTTCTTCTTCTTCTATCTCTTCTTCTTTAACCCTAATGGTTCGTAATTCTGTGCCACTTGAGTTAATAGAGGTAGAATAGTGTTGATTCAAGGGGTACGGATTTGCGGGCTGTTACACCATACTATAAATTTTAAACCACCTTTGGTTTTCAAAACAATTTCTTTCTTTTTTGGCAAGGACAGCCTGTTTTTATAGTGGCCAGTCCACTCTTTATTAAACAAAAGCAACATACATAGATTAAAAACTACAAAGCAAACACAACGAGGACCAGATACATCCCCACCACATTACAAATGAAAACAGCGACAAATCACGACAAAATTTTAAAAATAAGAGCAACAACTGTGGAGGAAGACTGCGCAAATCTGCGCAAATTCCTTTCCTCCCAAATTACCGCAATCGTAAGCTTAAGGTATCGGAGAAGGCGAGTTGTCGACATGGATTTCCACCTGGTTAAATGAAAGATACGAACCCATTCAAGATTGAAATCTGTGAGCGGAGGCCTCTCGTGAATGTGATGAAGAACCTTTTTCCAGAGATGATATGAAAAAGGCAATTGAAAAACAAGTGGCCGACATTTTCAGCAGCACGATTACATAGGATGCAAACAGAGTGATCGATTAAATGCCTTTTAACTAGATTATCCTGAGTATGTATAGCATTCATCAGGCATTTCCAGAGCATAAGATTATGCTTAGGTTTTGATCCAGACTTCCAGATACGAGCATGCCAAGGAAAAGGAGAAGTGTTTTGATTTTGAACTATAGCTTTGTAAACCAAGGATAAGCCGTGTAGATTGTCGTTCCAGCTGAGACCAGAATGTTCCACATACTTAAATAAAGCATTAATAGAAGACCAGAGATTGTTCAACATAGGAGAACTGACTTGAGGCAAATGAAGAACCTCATTGACAATAAAGGAATTAGCATTAGCATTTATAGGAATACCAGAGTTATTTATGAGATATATTCAGTTGAGTGAGACAGGATCATACCTGGAGCACACCAGGGCGAATACCAGAATGAATTGCTAGTGTTGCATTGAACCATAGGCAGGTAGTGTCTTCTATTCGCCAGAAGTCATTTCCATAGAAAGCTAGCTTCTTTGTTAACATCCATAGTCCAAAAATTGCCACCTTTAAGGTTGTACTGTCTATTCCAGACCTCCCACAACCCCATATTATTACTAAGTAATCTGTTAACGCGATGGGAAGCAGTGGCAATGTTCCAAAATTTTAGATTAATGATACCAAGGCCACCCATATTAAAAGGAAATATAATTTTCTTATAAGAAATCAGTATGAGTTTAGTGGAGTAAATATTTCCATGCCAAAGGAAATGGTTAAAGGCTCGATTTAACATGTTGATAAGCTTATTAGGAATGATGAAAAGCCTAAAATAGTATGCACATATAGCAGTGGCAATACTTTGTAAGATAACAAGCCGACCAGCTTGAGATAGTTTAGTACCATTGTAATTTTTGAGTCTAATTGTTATTTTTTCATATAATGGGAGGCACTGCGCATTGGATAATCTGGACTTACACATAGGAGAACCAAGGTACATGGCATTATGATCCATGACCTGAAGGCCAGAAACCAGAAGAATATTCTGGTAATTATTTTCAGTAACCCCAGCCATATTAATATGCGATTTACTTTTATTTATATATGGACCTGTCATCTGTTTGAATTTTCGAAGAGTAGAAAGCACACTAGTGATGGATTTAACATTTGGTTTAGTAAAGAGCAAGAGATCATCAGCAAACATTAATGAGGAAATTTGGTGTTTTTGGCACTTAGGATGATAATCAATATTTTTATTATTGCATTCAACATTAATCAAGAAAGTAAGAACTTCCATAGCTAATATGAATAAAGAAGAAGAGATAGGATCCCCTTGCCTAATACCTTTTTGGGTTTTGAAATAGCCAAAAGATTCACCATTGAGAGATAAAGACACATAGACTGTAGATATGCACGTATATATCCAGGCTAAGAAAGGAAGGGGAAAGTTCATCCAGGACATAATAGAAATGATAACCTCCCAACTAACGGAGTCATAAGCTTTATGAATATCCAATTTTAGGAAGCGTTTAGGAGAAATATTTTTCCTATTGTAACCTTTAATAAGTTCTTGAGAGAGTAAAATGTTATCAGTAATAGATCTCCCAAAAATGAAACCATTTTGATTAGGAGAAATTAAATCAGTTAGGCAAGTTTTCATGCGAGTAGAGATAATTTTAGCTATACATTTGTAAATTACATTGCAACAAGCAATGGGCCTGACCTCAGAAACCGATTAGGGAAGATTAACCTTAGGGATAAGGGCAAGTTTAGTATGATTTATACCATTCAGCAAGGTATTGGTTTTGAAAAAGTGTTGAATAGCTTTACAAAAATCTTGTTTAACAATATGCCAGCATTTTTGAAAAAACATAGCATAAAACCCATCAGGGCCAGGAGAGCCAGTGGCTTTCATTTTTAAAATGGTATCATGAATTTCATTTGGAGTAATAATCTTGATTAAATTATTAGCTTGTTCATTAGAGATAGTATTAAGAGGCAAGTCGTTTAGGACATGTAAATTAGCTACAGTGTCAGAATGAGCAAAAAGAAATTTATAATAATTAAGAAAAGAGTGCTTTATACTAGCATGAGTGTTCACTTCAAAACCATGCATATCTTTAATTGTGTGGATAAAGGCGGAAAACTTCTTAAGTTTCAAAGAGTTATGAAAAGTATTAGTATTTCTATCTCCTCCTATATCCCAGTGCAGTTTATTTTTTTCACGAAGCATAAGAAGCTCAAAATTGATAGCTAATTTCAAGCTTTTGGTAAGCTCATTAACTTTATTTGAAAGCATTAAATTACTGGGATCATTCTGTAGTTGAATATGAATATCATTAAGTTCAGAGCTTAGATTGGTAGATAGAAGGTTACCAGTTCCATACTTATTTAAAGACCAAGCTTTAATAGAAGCTTTACAATCTTTAAGCTTCGATTGAAGTATAAACATAGGATTGCCAAATTTGGGAGAGCCCCAAACATGCTCAATCAATGGAAAAAATTCTGGATCAGAAAACCAGCTATTGAAAAAATTAAATGAAGAAGGACCTTTAATATTCCTATTTCCCCAATCCAAAATGATAGGACTATGATCAGATAAAGATGGAGAAGGGAGAAAAGAAATCAGAGAAGGCCAAGCATTGTAAGCAGAAGAATTAAAGTAAGAACGATCCAATTTGCAAAAAGTTCTATTACCCGATCTGCTGCAGTTATTCCAAGTATAAAAAACACCTTTTTTTGGAACTTCATGAAGCTGAGAAAGTAGGATGGCATTATTAAGAGGAGCAACATCAACCAGAGACAGAGGTAACCCACCCACCTTTTCCTCAGAGCTTTGCATACAATTAAAGTCACCTAGGCAAATCCAAGGACTGGAAGTGTGCAAAGTAGGAAGTATGTCAAGAAAAAACTGTCTATTAGCTTTCATGTTATCTGCATACACAAAGGTAGAGTTAAATTTGAAATTAGTAGGTAAGTGTTCTATATTGCAGTGAATGAATTGTCTGTGAGTTTCAGAAGCATTAATTGAATAGGCTTGGGAATTCCACAAAATCAACAGCCGGCCAAAAGGGGCAGCAATATGATTGTGTATAAAATCCCAACTAGGTGCTATACGATTAGCAAATATGTTAGTTTCTTCTTCTGAGTATTTAGTTTCACTGATGCATATAATTCCCAATTTATTGCCTTTGATGAGTTGTTTGATTTCATATACTTTGGCATCATCATGCCCACCACGTATGTTCCAATATCCAATATTATCTAACATCACAACTTTTTGTGTTTATTGGCAGATTGCCGTGTTATTCTTTGTTGCCCTTGCAACCTAGCAGTGGCATTCTTTTTACTCTTTTTGGAGTTCTTTGGAGTGAGCTTGGCCAAAATTTGCTCTTGATTGAATTCATATCCATCATTCATATCGTCTTCTGAAAAGAAATCAGATTCTGATGATGATCCTAATTCAGGTTCAACAGTGTTATCCTTTATTGGAGTAAACAGTGGGATTTCTTAGGGTGTTTTTAATTTTGCATATGGACTGTCTGTTATGATAACACTAGTATCCATAGATGATGTAGCTACTGCAGTAATATTATTGTACTCAGTAATAGAAGAGCAATTACGAACTGTTGTCTCCTTTTCTTTGTGTGTACTTCGAATTGTATCCTCCTGCTGATTGTACTTATTTACTTTAATTTGAACATGTTTCTTTTGAGAACTAATGTAAATAACTGAGTTGCCTTCACACTGCCGATTTACTTTATTGCCTGGTTCCATTTGCAAGTTACCTAATGTTCCCATGTTCTCTTCTATTAATTCTCCTTCCTCTATATCAGTAAGAATGGCAAATGCATTACTTGTTTCAATAGGTTCTTATGTTACACCCTGTACGTGAAGATCTTTGTTTACTTGTAGTGTGTCTGAAATATTTAAATTATTTATATCCTCCTCTGTAGTCATTTTACCTATGTTTGGTTCCACCATTTTATGTTTCACTTGATTAGCTTTGGGTTTCCATCTTTGTTGCCTATTCTTCATATTATCCCCGAAAGGATTCCTGGTCACATTAGTTTTACTTTTCACTGTAGGAACTGTTTCATTAGCCAATCCTTCTTTTTCAGTGCTTACTTTATCTTCTACAATATTTTTGTCCATATCACAGTTTTTAGTAGAATGACCAAAAACTTTACAAGACGTGCAAATAAGAGGCCTCCAAGAGTACTCAATGTAAATTTTTTGACATGTCTCCACTCCATCTCCTATCAACAAAAATTCAAGTAACTCTTTATCAGGAGATATTTCTACTAAACATTTAGCGTATTCCATTCTTTCACGCTTTTCAATGGCTTCATTGAAGCAAACCAATTTCCCCAGATGACAAGCGATCCAATTAATACCAATTAGCGTCCAAGGCATATGGGGAATATTATAAAGCTGAATCCATATGGGTACAGATCTCACTTGAGATTGTACCGAGCCAAATGCTGGCTTCCAAGTGGTGATGACAAACATTTGCCCGTGTATAAAGGAAGGATCTGCATGAAGAACAAATTGCTTGTCCTCAGGACAAGAAAACTTGAAAAAGTAATTTGCTACATCAGATTTGATGTCATAGGATCCTTTCAATTTCCAAGTTTTTTTGAAATGTGAAACCACCGCCATGTAATTTACTGGAGCTCCAAGAAAGAAGCCCACTAGATATCCTTCCCAATAACTCATACCTTCTGACACCAACACATCAGGGGGAGGAAGCGGCGTACCTTGATAGTCAAGAATGAACTCCGTTGGAGTATAGGAGTAAGCATTCCTAGGCTTATTTGCAAACAGAGATGACCATGAAAGCTGTGAGGCTGAAGAAGAAAGCTTCTGGGGAGGGCATGGAGGAACAGGAGAGGGAGGAGCCGGGAGTGGAGATGAAGATGAAGATGGGTCCGGAGGAACTGCAGGTAGAGGAGGAGGAGGGATGAGAGCAGGAGGGATATTGACAGGAAGCGGACGGGAAAGAGGAGAATGGCAGGGAGTAGAATAAGAAGAAGGAACAATGATGTCTGTTATAGTCGTTGCATTGGTCGCCATTGAGATTAAATTGAATGATTTCTTGAATTCCAAAACAATTTCTTTTAAAGTTTTCATCTTATTTTAAAATAAGATTACATTCAAATAGTCTGAATAATATTATTTCTTTTAGCATTTTGAAAACAATTTCAAATGTTTGTAGACTTAGGATTCAAAATTTCACAATTTACAAGTCATTCTTATCTAAATGTTTATTTCCCTAACACATTCATTTTGCTTCATCAATGTTTACTAGAAAACAAACATCCTATTATTAAACACAATAACCATTCCCTATTTTGGTTTGAAACCAATTCTAATTCATCTTATTTAATTCTTATTTGGATACATATATCACTTAAATTCTTATTAAATTTCAATGACCAACAACCAGTTTCTTTATATGTAGATAATGATTGGAAAATTATTGGCTTTATATATCAAAATATAACCTTTTATGAAAATCATTTATTTTTTTAAAACCATTAAAATCATTATATAAGAAAATAACATGTATGCTCTTATATATACACTCAACTCATTTTAGGGTACTATTGACCCTATTCTTAATGAGTAGACCCACTAGAGCCAAGGTTCTCGCTTAACCTCTTGCTCTGATACCAAATGTAACGACCTGAAATTTTCGATCCCGAAAATTCCCGACAGTTAGGGAAAAAAAGAAAAGAGATAGAAGAAGAAGAAGAAACAAAACCACCAAAACACAGATTCTCACATTCGTACCAGATTAAAATATAATATCAAATAAAATAGCAGTTATACAATGGAGAACTATATTAGTTAATTTTCAACAATACATCTGAGCTACAACATTTACATAAAACAATGGACATATATAATCAACATGCCCCATACAAACTACAATATCATAGCGGAATACACTCCATATGTTCTTGCCATCCAGCTCGCCTCCTGAGCTCCGGAACGTCCTTACTTGAAAATCTATAATACTCGGTCTGACCCGAGCATTACATCAAAGTAACACCCGGGTCAGGCTGGAAACCAGCGTGAGTAAACCATCTAACATGAAATACAAAGATAGAAAATTTATTTGAAAGACCCGGGGTAACTCGTACTTCGCTACAAGTTTTAACTTGCCATAGTCAAATACACATCCTATAATCATCTAAGTATCATTACTCAGATTAAATAACCAATATTACATTATTTATTCCACTTCAGCCTATTTATTCCAAAGTCAAATTCATATAGAATTATTATGAATTACAAATCGAAGTGGTTTCGGTCATTTACTGATACCTGACCCCGGTCTCTTCGAATCCAGTGTCATTCTTAACCTCAGTATTCAAGTGAATACAATACAAATTTTAAATACAGGGTGTCATTTTTACACAATAATTCATCGTCAATAGATAGCCACATTTTCACTGTACAACCTAACATATCATATCACAAAACATTTTATATCAGTGATATCAACCAATTCAAGGCATTCCATATAATCTAATCATCCATAAGCAAGATTTATTAGTCATGCCATTTCTAATTAATTTAAAAAAATTAAATTAATAACTTTAATTACCTTTAAATCCTACTTACTTCCATTAGTTAATTACAAATAAATTAACTAATCATCCTTTAATTATCATCTTTAATTTCATAAAGTAATTAGCCTTTAATTTGTGTAATTAATTAATCTTCTCCCATTTACATTAATTACATTTATCCTTAATTAATCACTCTAACTAATTATCCTATAATCACTTACATTGATTAATTATCCTTTAATTAATCACACTCATTAATTGACTAACCCTTAATTACTTTCCTAAATTAATCAATCCTTTAATTAATTACACTAGGTAATTAATCCTTAATTACTTCCATTAAGTAATTAACCTTTAATTACTTTCATCAAGTAGTTATCCTATTGGTTAATTATCCTCAATTAATTAACCTCTGATCATTAATTAATTTAATCTTTAATTAATAATTATATTAATTAACCCCTAACAAATTTATCCTTTAATTACTTACATTAAGTAATTAATCATTTAATTAATTAATTACTCTTAATTAAGTACTTAATTACTCCTTTATCATTAATTAATTAAATTAATTAATTATACTTAAATTTCTTTATTAACTTAATTAATCTCAAATCATTAAAACCTTAATTAGCTTTTAAGGCAAACCATTATCTTTATTAATGACATAATTATCATTAACATTTTTAAAACATTTTGACTTTACACTTAACTTCCTTAATAAATCATTTAATTAAGTTTTAAAATAAAATAATGATTTAACTTAACAAATTACAAATCATAACTTCCTTTAAATAACTTCAAAACATTTATCAAGTAATTGTTTAAACTAATTTTATGCTTTTATAAAACCTTTTAAAACTTGATTTAAACCTACTTCGGGTTCTAACTGACCATTTCTCAAGTCCTGACTCGAGTTCTTCATCCTCTTCTTCTATTTTTTTATAAAAAAACTTAGATAAAAATTTAAAAACTGTTATGTCATATTACACTCACGACCCCGTATCAACTCCGAGCCCAACATCTCTTTTCCCGAGCCAACCCCCAAAGCCACTCGACTTCGATAACATGCAGAACTTCATTTTCCCGAAGCTCCTAAATCCCACAGCATCGCATGCACACAGGTGAACTTGTGCAGGTGCACCGACGCATGCGACCTCTTCGACCACTAATGCCATCACCGGCCAGTCGACCCTGACCTCATTGTTCGACGACGACCACTCGAGCTTCAAAACGAACTTGAAAACGAAATCTACCCTTAGTGAACCCAAATCTGGAAGAACCATCACCCAAAATCCTCCCTATGCTGCCACCTCCGGTTACCAGGAATACCGATACTCCGACCTACTCCTCGCCATAGGCCCACGCCCCAAATCCCCCGTATGCGAACCCACCCGACGCTTCCACGACTCCGTAATCGCGTTGAATCCCTCGCCGATACCATCCGGTCCTTAAACCCTAAAAACCCATCACGTCGCCGCTACGATGACCATTCAACCTTCAGGCCATTTTTCCAACACCCGATACCCCCTAGTCATCTCCTGACCAAATCCTGAGACCCAAAATTATCGGCATCATCAGAATTTGGCAATTTACCAGTTTCTGATCAACTCAAGATTCCACTTTATATAGACATTTAAAAATCTTGATATTTTTACTAAAATTCATCATTCCTAAGCACGTTTCAAATTATATGATCAATTAATGAAATTTAAACAATCATATTCTCATTCTTAAAATATTTTTACTATAATTTCCATATTTCCAATAACCCTCATGGTAATTATACCCAAAATATTTTTAAAAATCAGATTTTGCTATTGCAAGCAAACTTTCTTCAACAAGCCTAAACTAAAACAGTTTGTTAAATATGATATGAATTTTAGAACAAATTCCTGATCCTAAAGAACATATCAGAGCCTGATATATACATAGTCATGCCTATCAACAGATAGAGCAGATCAAATTTTAATCCAAGTGAAATACATCCATGCAACTATATTTCCTCAACATCACATATTATATTTACTAGATAAACCATGATGAATAAATTTAAGGTTTTAAGTGTTTACTCACATCCTGGAAGAATAGAGAAGCCTGGGCCTTTTCTGGAAATTTGACTTTCTTGAATTTGAACTTAACTTGATTTGCGTTTGGTGTTGATCTGAATTGGATTTCCTAAGTTGATTCTTGCTTTTGTTTATGTTTTGAATTTGTGAAGTAATTTTCTTTTTTATTTGTTTACTGGTTTTTAAATTACAGATTTTGTTGGTTGATGAATTTCTTTGCCTTTTAAATTTGAACTGATCCAAGAAGAAAGATGAAGTAGAAAAATATATATATTCTTGATTGTACTTTTTATAAAAATAAAAGAAAATAAATATAATTGAGACGCTTGTTTAAATGCATGCTAATAACCTTACACTTGTATCATTCATATCTCCATTGGTTAACATTTGTGATAATAATTTTTTTTAATATGTTATATATATACTTATATAATATTTTCAATTTAGTTTTATATTTAAAAATGAATATGTTTTTATATACATTTACATTGTATTATCAATTTGGTTTTATTTTTTGTTAATGTCTTATGTATTTATTAATTACTTAGATCTATGTAATACATTTATACATGTATGTTTTAAAGATTATTACCAAAATATTTAAATTCAACATTTATTACAGTTTCAAATCCACTTATATACTACCAGATATATTAATTATCAAAATTTATCTGTTCAACTGAATAAAACTAGTTAATTATCCAATTATCAGATATCAACAATCCGGGTTATCACAACAAACTAAAAAACACATTACAGTCCGTTATATAAAGATCCAATTACTTTTCAAAAGTATACTTATATGGGAAAAACATAAGTCGCACAAACATTGATATTATAAACCCAAAATCCACTTTTATTCTTGCCATTAACTTTGAAGTATCCATTTCAAAACCCTAAGTACAGCTTTACTTATTAAACAAGGTAACATACCTTTTTAATTAATTTATAAAATAATCCATTATAACATAAGTGTTATAATCTAAAACTCCTTTTAAATCCCTTTACAAAATATTCTAATAGATTCCTTTATCATTATCATTTATAAATATCCTTTATTCCCAAATTCCTCTTTAAAAACTTCTAAAAGTACTAAGTACCTTCAAAAAGGTAGATATTTACATATACTAATTTATTTGTAAAATAATGATATTTAATAAAATATTATAAATCATTTCTAAAATATTATAACATAAAATCCTTTTATTTCTTGAATAAAATCTTTAATAACTTTTAAAACCATATATATATAATAAAACATGCTTTTAAAAATACTTATACTTCATTCTTAAAACCTTTTATTTAAAACCCATTTAAAACGAGTTTTATAATTTAAAAACATATCTTTATTAATCCATAAGTGATTTTCAAATATATATATATATATATATTTGAAAATTACTTATGGATTAATAAAGATATGATTTTAAACCTTGATAATTTACCATAATAAGTACTATAATAAGACTTACTAATTTGATACATAAAAGCCCTTGGATGACTTTCAAAGTTAACTTTAAATCGTAAATCAGAACGATTTCAAAGTGCGTCTGTCGTGACCGTTTCACTGCTACCATTTATAACTTCCATTTCCAAATCCCACAAATGTCGAAACTAGTTCCATTTATGTTAAATACACCCAAACATGTGTAAAACAACCCAATTATATATATATATATATATATATATATATATATATATATATATATATATATATGCATATGTATTCCTACAGTTTATCCAATTTAACACATGTCGGTTATATGGGATTTCAAAGCACATTTATAACAACTAAATCATTCCTAACATTCATAACATACTATCACTATTCACAAAGGAATATTAAATATATAAACAAGTAGTCAGGGCCATGATACATGTTTTACAGAATCAAAAAGAGATTATTATACTCAATAATAATCTTCTCACTTGTTTTACAAAACTACGACGACCCGGAATTTTTAACAATTTAAAATGGGATAATTGAATTGATTTTAAACATTTGAAAGTTAATTTTAACTTGAATCCGAGATATCAATATTTACTTGATAATTAAATCATTGAATTATATAGTTAAATATTGAATTTAATAATTGAAATTAGGTAAATTGTTGAATCTGAAATTCTGAGCCTATTTAAAATAATTTGAAGGCTTATAAAATTTAGAATGATGATACGAAAGATAATAGAATGGTTGAAATTTATTTTAAGGGTGATTCGTTCAGTTTTGAAAATTATATCGTTTAAATTGATATTTAAAAATAGCCTTCCGGGGGACAATCTCGGAATTCGATGAAATCAGTTCCATTAGATCCGTAATAGTTAGTTATTATCATATTTCAATTTTTGTAGCAATCGGAGTTGTCGTTTGACCCTGGCAGCTCAAAACGCTTCGAATTATTTAAATCGATTTAATTTAAAATTGGTTGTTTACTTCTGTATCTCGTGCATACAATCAAATTAGCCTCCGAAACACTTTCCATCGTGTTCGGAATGCGGGTAGAACCTTATAAACGCTGGGCGGCTTGTGTGATTTGGAGTTTGTTATAACAGTTGTTGATTTGCGAATACTAATAAAATAGTTTAATGGACAATAACCCTATCTTCCAAAGCACGCCTCCCCTTTAATATTTAGTCCTTTAGTCCTTTAGTTGTTCAAACGAAAGCACTCTCTCCTGTTTTTCAAAATCATAAGAGAACGAAAAGAAAAATCCCAGACCAAACCAATTCAAATTTGAGCACGAATCTCGTATGGGAGAGATCGATAGAGCGGAGCCTCCCTTGTAGCACGCGATTGAGTTCGTTCGACGAGGCTAAAGGGAGGATTCGCGATTTCCTAGGGTGGCGATCTCTTCAATTGGCGGCGCGTTGGGTAGAGTGGGGACGAGGGAAACCAGAGTTGGTCGCGATTCAAGTTGCATCGCCGAGGATTCGTTGTCGAAGCGTATGTCGTGAGGCCGAGTCAACGCTGGGGTTCGAATCTCGAGTGCTCATGCGAGAGGCGGCTAAGGTTGCGAGTTTGGGTGGTTTCGCGGCACAGTCAAGAAGGTGAAGTTGACAGTCACGGTGATGAGCTCGTCGAGGCACGGTTGGGATGTCAAGCTGAAGCTCATCAATTTTGTTTTGCTGTTCGTTGTGAGGTCTTTAGTTGTAAAGAAACAAGCTGGAGTGAAGTGGACTCGCAAAATTCAAGGGGCAAAGGTGAGTAAATCTCACACTGTGAATTTTATTTAAATTTAAATGGGTAAATTTAAATAATTGGATGAATGATTGACTTGTTTGGATGTGTACTGATGATCTGGTGATTTTAGTTTTGGTTGGTTCTCGAGTTAATTGATGTTTGCCTTGAAGTATTTGGGTTTTTAAATGGTTTTAAACTCAAATCGTAAACAAGAAAATGGTTCAGTTTAAAATCAATAAATTTTAATGATGGGTGGTTCATTAAATAGGTAGGATAATTTAAATGAAATCAGTTAATTAAATAAGTTAATGATTTGGGTTATTTAACTTAGTAATTAAAGGGTTGAATAAATAATAAGTTAAGTTGTAAGTTAATTAATTGAGTGTAAGTAATACAGAATAATCATTGGATGGATTAGTAAATAATTACTTAATGAGATAAATAAGATATAATTATTTTGTGAAATAAATCAAGAGATTAATTAAGATTATCGATTAAGGTGAAATTTGATTTATCTAATAAAGTAAATAAATGAATAATAAATTACAGGTTGAGATTAATCGAAAGTGACTAATATTGTGGATGAATTAAAGTAATTAATTTAGATTGGAAAAAAATATAAAATATAATTGAAAAAAAAAACTAATTAGTTAATATAATTAACGATGTAATTGGAGATTGATTAATTAAGATGAATTAATCAGTAATAAGTGACTTATGGAAGTTAATTAGTATAAATAATTAAGGATTGATGTAATTAAATAAATAATTAATTCATGAAGTAATTAAGATTACGAAATGATTGTGACGCCCCACATCTATACCCACACTAGCCAAGGACACTACGGTGTAATGCCGTCAACTAGCACAGAGAATAAGGCTGTTGAGGAGCGACCATCCGTGTAATTGCTTTGTGCGAGCATCGATATGTTAGATAGTATAACATGCATTTCTTTTCAAGAGGAAATCCGACATGCCGACACAAACTCAAAACTACTACACAGTGGCTATAATATCTTCGGAAACAAATATAGAAATAAACATAACATAAATCAGTCACAGACAATTCATATCACAAAGGCGGAAATAGATATGAATATTACACATAAAAGTGTATATCAGAGTAGTGGTCAAATAAGATCCACAACATCACAAAAGAATAGATACAAGTGCTAGACAAAAGAATATGTATACATCAAGGAGTCTATTTCTCAAATGCATACAACCAAAAAAAACTACTAATCTAGAGTAGTTAGCCAAAATCAGATGATGGTTCCAGATAAGGAGTCAAGAGGAAGCACCTGTAAAATTTCAGTCTGACTCGAGTATTATTTAAGAAGAAAATAATAAACGGATCAGTCTAGCTATAATCATCAGATAAAATGAGATATAAGAAGAGATATAACTAAAAAAAACGTATGATAACCAAAAATGTCATACTGTGACAAGTATACATTAGAAAATCAACAAAAGTCATACAATATCTCAAGAATCTCATAGCATCAAAAAGAATGTCATATTCTTTATTTAATTCACCAAGCCACAATAAATGACATACATATCAATGCCAACTGAAAAAGATGGTGAAACATAAATTCCAGAAATCATCAATTAGAAATCCAGAAATCACAATAAAAGGATGGCCAATCCCACAAACTGGACATCGACACACCTAAAAAGACATGCCCCATGCACAGTCGAACATCGACACACCTAGAAAGATACGCCCCATGCTCTAGCATCGACGCACCTAGAAAGATACGCCCCATGCATAAATAAACATTGATGCACCTAGAAAGATACACCCCATGTAATGTCTAACATCGATGCACCTAGAAAGATACACCCCATGCAAAGTCGAACATCGACGCACCTAGAAAGAAACGCCCCATGCATAGACGAACATCGACACACCTAGAAAGATATGCCCCATGTCCCGACTTATTGAGCCGATTGCTCCACGAAGTAAATAAACATTGACGCACCTAAATAGGTACGACCCATGCGTGAAATAAACATCGACGTATCTAGAAAGATACGACCCATGCGATAAATGAGATGAAGCTCAATATAATGAGGCACAATCCTCCATACGGACAAAGAGACATCGCACATTGCTAGTCTAAACCATAAAATGATCATCATCGATCATCAAGAAGTGTCAATTACAATAAGCTAGTAAATATATGAGTTTAGCATCATGTCCCATAACCACTAGCTTAACTTAAATATTTGCGAACAAATTGTAGATCTCCACTAGAAAATTGTCACAAGAGTTTCAATCGAACGAGTCCAAGAATTAACCAACGAAGTAAATGCAAGCGTTTCATACCACTCGTTTTACTAAGCCGTTTAATTAGATTTCTCATACGAGTGAGGTAAAAGTTTGTATATACTAATAGATTGGAAATCGGTTTGAGAAATCGAGCTTTGTAATAAAATAGTGTTGAAATCATTTGAAGAAAGAGTTTTGATACTTACTACTAGTATAGAAAACCTTTATATTTTTAAAGTGACAAATCATAGATGTGATTGTAGAAACAATCGATCATAAAAATTCACATTCGAAGACGTGAATAAAATCCAAAGAAATCGATATCAAATCCATCAAAATGGATATATCATAAAATTCCTAAAGAAAATGTCATCAAAGTCGATAATAAATGATAACAACGAAAGGGAAACAACACGAATCGATTAAAGTTGGAAATTCAGACAACTAGGCAAAATAGGCATAGTTGGCAAATAGCAGTAGGTCGGTCAACCGGACTTCCTGGGTCGGTTGACCGAACCAAAGGCAGGAAGTGCTTGGGTAGCAGGCCGGTCGACCGGACCTGAGCTCGGTCGACCGGAGCCTGTAACCTGCACTTCCAAAATAGAGGCAGGAAGTGCTCGGGTAGCAGGTCGGTCGACCGGCCACTGAGTTCGGTCGGCCGAACCTGTAAACTTGCACTTCCTACCTTATTTCAAATGAGGTGCAAACTCTCTCAATTTGCAAACGGTCGAACAACGACACTAAGGGTTTACGCCAATCGACTACCCGGCCATAGAAGCTCTTGAGTTCATCACCAAAAACATGATCAAAACATCAAAGTTATGATTTTTAAAGAATTGAACCCAAAACACCAAAAATTGGAATATTCACCAAATCAATCCAAACCAAAAGCAATTGCACAAAAATAAGTGTTAGGAATTCATACCTAACAATCGAAGATAGTTATAGACTAAGATGTGAGATAAAAATCTCACCTTTGAAACCAAACAATTGAAGAAGAAGCTTGAAAGCAAAGGGAGAATCAACCACTCTTCAACACAACCCAAACGAGCTTGAATCTATGCTCAAAAGAAGAACATTCCCAAAGTTAGGTTTAGGAATTTTCTGAAATCAAAGAGAGAATGAGTTGGAGAAGAAGATGCTTACTAATGGGTTCTCTTTGATTTTGGAGCAAGAACTTGAGCTAGCAAGAGGAACTAGGTCTTGGAGTTTCTAATTCTGTAACACCCCACCTCTATACCCATGCTAGCCAAGAACACTACGGTGTAGTGCTGTCAACTAGCGTGGAGAATAAGGCTATTGAGGAGCGGCCATCAATAGTTAGGCCTTACACTAGTATTGGTTATTTCGATAGGAGTGGTATATATATATATATATATATATATATATATATATATATATATATTCTTTCATTTTTTTCATCTCTGATTTGTTTTCTCCCATCGACATACCCCAATTCCAGTATAAAACGAACTACGATGGTTCGTAATAGTTTAGAACAGTAAATATAAAATATTACATAGATAATATAATGCGGAACACAAATAAAACAGAAAGTCGCATATATACAATAACTGATGTCAGTTACAATACATTTGATACAATACATATGACTCGGTACATATGATACAACAACCACAGTCGACTCAGGAAGTTACATACACAAGTACATTAACGTATATAATATACATGAATACATATCTTCCTATACAATTATACAGACTACTACAAATAACGACGACTACTCCAAAAGATATGAAAGAACTTCATAGCTCTAGCAGCAACCCAAAGCAGATAATCTACAACCTGAAATACTCGGTCTGACCCGAGTATTAAATTCAAAAGAAAATAATACTCAGGTCAGTCTAATTCAATCTCAGTTATTAGTGCACAGAAGCAATAATAATTAAGTAATGAATAGACGACAGTAATTAAACCAACTCAGAATGCAATTCAAAATATTGAATTGAATAAACAAAACAGTTCAAACCATTGAAATATCAATTAAAATATTAATTCGGGCAGGACTGCAGTACACGCACGCGTGCACTGCCTCGCCACTACAGCATATGGAAGGTGCAAAAGATCAAATAATCAAAACAAGATAGATATCATAAAACCATACCGTGTGGCTGCAGTTCACGCTTGCGTGCACTGCCTTGCCATATAGTGAGAATGTACCCAAAATATCGACGAACCAAAATCAATGAAAATTCAAATATCAATTCAAAATGTCGATACTGTGTGGCTGCAGTGCACGCACGTGTACACTGCCTCGCCACATCAGCATATACAGAAATAGCAATAAGGCACAACGGCCAATACACAATAATTCACAGTGCAAACTAATACACTAAGCAAGTGGCAGTAGTTTAAACTTCCACCAATTGAATTGTAAAATATGTACACAAAAGAATGTACATACAAACTGCACATGGCAATTGAAATAAATCAGAGGTGCAACGAGAAGATACAGTTCTAATAAACTGCAATTAACCCGAAATCACAAAACCAAACATCAACCAAATACAAATGAACATAGGCAGCAAGCACCAGATATCATGCAGCAGTGTATATATGTATATAACAAGTATACTGCACAAATGAACAAGGCTCAACAATGCCAAGACTAGCAGTCGAAATGCAACCAATATGGGATGCAAGCAACGTTATAGGTTATAAAATGACCAATTGGCAAACATAAATTGCCAAACTAAATACAACTTCGTTTTCTAAACTTTAGGTAGAAAGTATGCACAAACAAATATGCTCAAGTGTCTGCATAATAAATATGCAAACAAAAGTTGTAATGAAACAACAAAATGACCAAGTATCAGCATATAAAATATGCAAAACAAAAGTGGCAGTGAACAACAAAGAAATGCTCAAAATGGTCCCAGACTAAAGCAAATATACTGTATTAATATGGTTGCAGTGAATCAGGCAGCTCGACCAAACCCAACAACTATATGAATGCATGCATATGGCCAAGCAGTCAAGTCAAGCCAATGCTAACATGTAGTGCTTCGAAACAAAACAGTGATACCCAAATGCTACATGAAACATGATCAACACAGCAAAAATGGTCAAGCAGTATACACAGTGCACACTCAAGTAAGTGACACAGCGAACACGACAACAAGCAACAGTGCAGCATCAGGTCGACCATACATGCATACACACATACGAATGAATGTATGCATATATATACTGATAAGTCAACCCAACAATTCGAACTGCATCAAGAGCCGAAGCCACATTGAAACTCAAGTGTTTTATCCTATAAACAAAGCCGTAGGTTGAAAATAACTCAGCAAAGCACGGTACACATCAGTGCACAGTATAAAACTCAAAGTGAATAGGGTCTAAGCAACTATCAACAATACAAAGACTACAACATAATGCAACAGTGGATAGAGTCGATTGTAACAAGACTCGAATACCACCAACACTATCGAAACTTCAAGACTGGCAACACAGAATCAGCACAAAGGCTACAGACTTCAGCCAAAACAGGTGCACAAATGTACACAAAATCAACATGGCACATGAATGAATATCGGCAAAGTGAAATTCCAGATAAATCAACACTGAAGTGAAAACAACAACTTCAACAGGTTCAAGAAGACTGCGGCTCCAAAACGTCGCATATACATATTCATGTTCATAAAGAAACCAAATCAAGATAGTGACAATAAGGCACTGCAAATACGAGGCAGTGACAAGTCTCGAGAACCCAATACATAGCAGTGCACAAGATCATAAAAATGTGGAACTTCAAAAAAAATCAGAAGCAGTTTTCAAATTAATATTGAGTTTAAAGTGTCAAGGCCGACATTAAACAAGTCAGGGTGTAATGCATACAAGTGCACAGGAACAAGGTTGAAAATTATCACCTAAACGAAGGCAGTAAAACAGGTGTGCACAGAGAAGGTTCAAGACCGAAGATTAAACAAGTCAGTGCCCAAAAATCAAACAAATTCAACTTCAATAAAAATCAAGTTGAAGCATAGTATGGTCCATCAGACAAAAGTCCCCAAAATCAAGTGACTGAAGTAACAAAAATCGAAGTCGTGGGTGAATTGAAACCATCAAAAATTATCGACATTCAAACAAAACTAAACTGTCAAAACACGAGAGGAATTAGATGTGAGTGAAGGGGTTCACTCACCTTGTCGACGAATTGAAGCAGCGACAAGGAAAGAGAAAGCACCGATAGCCCAAGCAAGGCCAGTATCTTCATTCGATCAAGCTACAGCAATTGGCGATTTCGATTTCACGAAGCCCTAATTACTGAGACGATGAGGAAGAAAAGGAACGGCCACCATTTTTTTTATTTTTTTATAATTTTCGTGATTTCGGTTTTAGGGTTCGCGATAATGAAAATGGGAAAAAAAATTGGGGAAAGGGTATGAATTTTTCACGGCATCAAATAATGAAAACGTGGGCCAAAATCGTATAGAAAGCCCACACTTTTTATTGAATTTCAAAAGAATTTAAACCGGATTCAAAATGCCCAAACTACACTAAGCAAATTTTTAAACGAATTTCAACTCGATTTAAAACGTCAAATAGCAATTAACACCCAATTAATCGTTTTAGTGACGATAATCAACTGATGTAAAATACTGGGTTGTTACAGACACCCCTCCTTAAAGAAATTGCGTCCTCGCAATCATAAGGAATAAATGGACAAAAGGTAACAACCATAAAAGCATATCATCCCAAAATGAAGAAATTTGAAAATAGGAAGTTCAACATATAGAGCACGAGAGAGAGAGAGCCTGAACGTGTTTGCTCGATGAATTCTCTGGATTCCAAAGTGAAATCCATAGAATTTGAGATCCGCTGAACTTTCACGAGAAAAACATCTTTATTTCGAAGGTGTTGAATCCCCCGAAGCATTGATATGAATAGAAAGTTGCTCAAGAATAAAAATCAGAATTCCCTAAGGCATTTCCGTATTTGGAAGATGTGGAAAACGTCATGAATAGCAAAAAATTGAGCCGGCACACCGGCGTAGTACAATATAAACGCCAAAGAAATCTTTTAATTTCATAAAAGAAATTCACAAATTCTCAACAAAATTTAACTATCAAATAGATAGTCAGAATACAGAAATCTTCAAACAGCAGTATCTAATTATCGATACGATAATTAGGAGACAGCAAAATCTAATTATCAACAAAGATAATTAGAAAACACAAATATCTAACTATCAAAAACGATAATCAGGAATTACCACAACGGTAATCAAATTTCAAATCAGCAAATATTGAATTATCAAAATGATAATCAAATCTTAAATCACAAATATTTAATTATCACAAACGATAATTAAATCTCAAATATCTAATTATCAAGAGCGATAATCAGAAACAATAAATATATGATTATAAAAAACGATAATTAGAAATCACCAACATCCGATTATCAAAAATGATAATCAGAAATCACAAATCAACGAATATTTAATTATCACAATTGATAATTAAATCTTAAATCGCAAATATTTAATTATCACAAACGATAATCAAATCACAAATATCTAATTATCACAAACGATAATTAGAAACAATAAATATCTAATTATCAAAAATGATAAATCAGAAATCACCAACATCCGATTATCGAAACGATAATCAGAAATCACAAATTATTCAATTAACGAGTTCGGAATTAACCGAAATAGCAAACGCACATGACCCATAACCACGAGTTTTACTAAATCGTTTAATTCACTTCATCGTTTTCTTGAAAGTGCATAATGGTGTATTTTAAAAATAACATTTCACATTCTCAAACGGACAAGTCCGGAATTAAGCGAATCAGTAAAAGAAAGGGGTCATAGTCCTCGATTTTTCTGAAACGTTTAAATCGCTTCCTCATTCTTTTGAAAGCGTAAACTGTAAAACTTCTGAAAACAATTTTCATTTATTTTATAAATAATAATAATAATAATAATAATAATAATAATAATAATTTACATTCTCAAACGAACAAGTCCGGAATTAAGCGCATCAGCAAAAGAAAGGGGTCATAGTCCTTGATTTTACTGAAACGTTTAATTCGCTTCCTCATTCTTTTGAAAGCGCAAATCGTAAAAACTTTGAAAACAATTTTGATTTATATTTAAAACAATTTTTAAAACACGTGATTAAAGCAGCAACATCCGTAGCAACTTCGACATACGTCAAAATTTCATCGAAATAATTGGCATCAAAATATAATACTAATGAATTTTCATTCATCGAAAATGTCGCACGAATCTTTTCAAAGATAGAAAGGGATATCATACCCTAAACTTGTATTCATAACAAGTCGATAACACACGAATTCACCAATGCACAAAAATTGATAAAACTTATCAATGGAAATCACGAAAATTGGTGAAGCACAAATTCTAGAAATCTACACAAAAAATCCAGAAAACACAAATTCTAGAAATCTACACAAGAAATCCAGATATCACAAAATGAGAGTACGAAAACTCAAATGGGAGTATGGAAACTCGAATGGGAGTATGGAAACTCGAATGGGAGTATGACATAGAATAAAAGATATGGCATAACATAAAATATCCATAATGACATACTACTATAAGTATGTAAATAATGATCAACAAGAGATCAACCGATAAGAGGTATGGCATAAATATGAAATACCCATACTGACATACAACTATAAGTATGCAAATAATGATCAACAGGAGATCAACCGATAAGAGATAATCAATATCACAAGAATCTTCTCAAAGATCCAAAGAGGTATCATACCCCAAATTTGTACTCATGACAAATCAATAACATATGAATTCACCAATGCAAAAAAATAGGTGAAGCATAAAATTTCCAGAAATCAACATAAGGAATCTAGAAATCACAGAAAAAGGGAAAGAGGCCTATCACATGACGGTCCGAAGACCAAGGGGAGCTACCCCGCATGTGTGAATGGAATCACACAGATTGAGGTCAAGACTAACAAAAAAGCAGAAAGGTATATGTGAATGGAATCACACAAGTGGTGTCTAGTCTGACCATCAGAAATCATCATGATCAACGAGGAGTGTCAATTACACTAAGCATGTGTGAATGGAATCACACAGATTGAGGTCAAGGCTATCCAAAAAGAAAAAAGGTATGCGTGAGTGGAATCACACAAGTGGTGTCTAGTCTAACCTTGCAATGAAAGAGACATCGCGCAATTGCTAGTCTAATTCATAAAGCGATCATCAAGATCAACGAGAAGTGTCAATTACACTAAGCTAGTGAATATAAAAGTTTAGCTTCATGTCCCATAACCACTAGCTTAACTTAAATATTTACGAACAAACTGTAGATCTTCACTAGAAAAATGTCACAAGTGGTTCAATCGAACAAGTCCAAAAATTAACCGACGAAGTAAACGCAAGCGTTTCATACCACTTGTTTTGCTAAGCCGTTTAATTAGATTTCTCATACGAGTGAAATAAAGGTTTGTATATACTAATAGATTGGAAAACGGTTTAGGAAAAGATTTTGATATTGAAAATAGAGTTGAAAACATTTTGATAAAAGAGTTTTGATATTTACTACTAGTATTAAAACCTTTATATTTTTAAAGTGACAAATCACAAAAATGATTGTAGAAACAATCAATCACAAGAATTCACATACGAAGACGTGAATAGAATCCAAAGAAATCGATACCGAATTCATCGAAAGGTATGTTCACAAAAATCCCGAAGAAATGGTCATCAAAGTTGCTAATAAATGATAGCAACAAATCGGAAAATAATCAAAAATCGATTAAATTTGGAAACCAAATCAATTCACTAAAATTCACATTCGAAGACGTGAATAAAATCCAAAGAATTCGATTCTAAATCCATCAAAGTAGAATTACCCAAAAACTCCAGAAATAGAAGTTATCAAAGTCGACAAAGATGACAACAACTAATCGAAAAAGAAGAATCGATTAACAATTGGAAAACAAAGCAGAATGAGCATAAATGCATAAATGACTTCAACAAAAATGAAAATCAAGTCAATGCCGAAGTCAACAAGTAATGGCCATAATAGAGTACAAAACGATTCAACATCATCATCAAAGGACTCAACGGCAAACAAAGTCAGAGTCTTGGAAATCAAGAATTTAGCTATTTCTCAAAAACAAAGTGACCGAAGTCGAATCGAAATCAAGCCGAGGAAAACATAAAATATCAAGTTCAGAATCGTTGAGATTCGAATAAAAATCAATCATCGGCTAAGTCAAATCAAAGCCGAAAACATAAGAATCAAAATCAAATGCATATGAATAAGCATTAGGAATTCATATCTAACAATCAAAGACAATCGTATGCAAATATGAGAGATAAAACGTCAACAAATAGTTGTAACATATGTATTATCTAAGTTATGTTTTATATTTGTTCTAAACCCCAGGCTCTCATACCAAGCTGTAACGCCCCACCTCTATACCCATGCTAGCCAAGAACACTACGGTGTAGTGCTGTCAACTAGCGCGGAGAATAAGGCTGTTGAGGAGCCGCCATCAATAGTTAGGCCTTACACTAGTATTGGTTATTTCGATAGGAGTGGTATATATATATATAAATATTCTTTCATTTTTTTCATCTCTGATTTGTTTTCTCCCATCGACATACCCCAATTCCAGTATAAAACGAACTACGATGGTTCGTAATAGTTTAGAACAGTAAATATAAAATATTACATAGATAATATAATGCGGAACACAAATAAAACAGAAAGTCTCATATATACAATAACTGATGTCAGTTACAATACATTTGATACAATACATATGACTCGGTACATATGATACAACAACCACAGTCGACTCAGGAAGTTACATACACAAGTACATTAACGTATATAATATACATGAATACATATCTTCCTATACAATTATACAGACTACTACAAATAACGACGACTACTCCAAAAGATATGAAAGAACTTCATAGCTCTAGCAGCAACCCAAAGCAGATAATCTACAACCTGAAATACTCGGTCTGACCCGAGTATTAAATTCAAAAGAAAATAATACTCAGGTCAGTCTAATTCAATCTCAGTTATTAGTGCACAGAAGCAATAATAATTAAGTAATGAATAGACGACAGTAATTAAACCAACTCAGAATGCAATTCAAAATATTGAATTGAATAAACAAAACAGTTCAAACCATTGAAATATCAATTAAAATATTAATTCGGGCAGGACTGCAGTACACGCACGCGTGCACTGCCTTGCCACTACAGCATATGGAAGGTGCAAAAGATCAAATAATCAAAACAAGATAGATATCATAAAACCATACCGTGTGGCTGCAGTTCACGCTTGCGTGCACTGCCTTGCCATATAGTGAGAATGTACCCAAAATATCGACGAACCAAAATCAATGAAAATTCAAATATCAATTCAAAATGTCGATACTGTGTGGCTGCAGTGCACGCACGTGTACACTGCCTCGCCACATCAGCATATACAGAAATAGCAATAAGGCACAACGGCCAATACACAATAATTCACAGTGCAAACTAATACACTAAGCAAGTGGCAGTAGTTTAAACTTCCACCAATTGAATTGTAAAATATGTACACAAAAGAATGTACATACAAACTGCACATGGCAATTGAAATAAATCAGAGGTGCAACGAGAAGATACAGTTCTAATAAACTGTAATTAACCCGAAATCACAAAACCAAACATCAACCAAATACAAATGAACATAGGCAGCAAGCACCAGATATCATGCAGCAGTGTATATATGTATATAACAAGTATACTGCACAAATGAACAAGGCTCAACAATGCCAAGACTAGCAGTCGAAATGCAACCAATATGGGATGCAAGCAACGTTATAGGTTATAAAATGACCAATTGGCAAACATAAATTGCCAAACTAAATACAACTTCGTTTTCTAAACTTTAGGTAGAAAGTATGCACAAACAAATATGCTCAAGTGTCTGCATAATAAATATGCAAACAAAAGTTGTAATGAAACAACAAAATGACCAAGTATCAGCATATAAAATATGCAAAACAAAAGTGGCAGTGAACAACAAAGAAATGCTCAAAATGGTCCCAGACTAAAGCAAATATACTGTATTAATATGGTTGCAGTGAATCAGGCAGCTCGACCAAACCCAACAACTATATGAATGCATGCATATGGCCAAGCAGTCAAGTCAAGCCAATGCTAACATGTAGTGCTTCGAAACAAAACAGTGATACCCAAATGCTACATGAAACATGATCAACACAGCAAAAATGGTCAAGCAGTATACACAGTGCACACTCAAGTAAGTGACACAGCGAACACGACAACAAGCAACAGTGCAGCATCAGGTCGACCATACATGCATACACACATACGAATGAATGTATGCATATATATACTGATAAGTCAACCCAACAATTCGAACTGCATCAAGAGCCGAAGCCACATTGAAACTCAAGTGTTTTATCCTATAAACAAAGCCGTAGGTTGAAAATAACTCAGCAAAGCACGGCACACATCAGTGCATAGTATAAAACTCAAAGTGAATAGGGTCTAAGCAACTATCAACAATACAAAGACTACAACATAATGCAACAGTGGATAGAGTCGATTGTAACAAGACTCGAATACCACCAACACTATCGAAACTTCAAGACTGGCAACATAGAATCAGCACAAAGGCTACAGGCTTCAGCCAAAACAGGTGCACAAATGTACACAAAATCAACATGGCACATGAATGAACATCGGCAAAGTGAAATTCCAGATAAATCAACACTGAAGTGAAAACAACAACTTCAACAGGTTCAAGAAGACTGCAGCTCCAAAACGTCGCATATACATATTCATGTTCATAAAGAAACCAAATCAAGATAGTGACAATAAGGCACTGCAAATACGAGGCAGTGACAAGTCTCGAGAACCCAATACATAGCAGTGCACAAGATCATAAAAATGTGGAACTTCAAAAAAAATCAGAAGCAGTTTTCAAATTAATATTGAGTTTAAAGTGTCAAGGCCGACATTAAACAAGTCAGGGTGTAATGCATACAAGTGCACAGGAACAAGGTTGAAAATTATCACCTAAACGAAGGCAGTAAAACAGGTGTGCACAGAGAAGGTTCAAGACCGAAGATTAAACAAGTTAGTGCCCAAAAATCAAACCAATTCAACTTCAATAAAAATCAAGTTGAAGCATAGTATGGTCCATCAGACAAAAGTCCCCAAAATCAAGTGACTGAGGTCACAAAAATCGAAGCCGTGGGTGAATTGAAACCATCAAAAATTATCGACATTCAAACAAAACTAAACTGTCGAAACACGAGAGGAATTAGATGTGAGTGAAGGGGTTCACTCACCTTGTCGACGAATTGAAGCAGCGGCAAGGAAAGAGAAAGCACCGATAGCCTAAGCAAGGCCAGAATCTTCATTCGATCGAGCTACGGCAATTGGCGATTTCGATTTCACGAAGCCCTAATTACTGAGACGATGAGGAAGAAAAGGAACGGCCACCATTTTTTTTATTTTTTTATAATTTTCGTGATTTCGGTTTTAGGGTTCGCGATAATGAAAATGGGAAAAAAAAATTGGGGAAAGGGTATGAATTTTTCACGGCATCAAATAATGAAAACGTGGGCCAAAATCGTATAGAAAGCCCACACTTTTTATTGAATTTCAAAAGAATTTAAACTGGATTCAAAATGCCCAAACTACACTAAGCAAATTTTTAAACGAATTTCAACTCGATTTAAAACGTCAAATAGCAATTAACACCCAATTAATCGTTTTAGTGACGATAATCAACTGATGTAAAATACTGGGTTGTTACAAATTCCCATTCTCTTCCGCCATTTTTGCTTAAGCTTGAGTGCTAGGAATATGAAATGAAGTAATGAAGAGTTGGAGTGGGTTGGGGCTGAGTTAGTAAGTGATTAATGGGTTCAACCCAAACCAAAGCCTTAAGTGGAAAAGTGGCAAAAATCAACTTACTCCAAACATATCGAAGCTTATACTCAAAAAGGTCACAAACGTCATTTTGAACTCAATGGGGGTGGTCTCGAGTCCCAATTTGATTGTTTGCAAAAAGTAGCTTTTCGGACCAAAATCCGACGAACGGTGAAATATTTAAATAAAATATTTAAATATACAATCGATAAATATGCGGGTTGTTACAGTGATCTTGGTTGAGACAAATTAATATTGTGAAGTTAATTTAAGATAATTACTTGAATATAATGGAAAAATAATTAATCCAGGGTGATTAATTAAGATGAATAGTGAAAGGTTGACAAATTAATTGATTTGGAATTAATTAATATTGAATGAAGGAATCTAATGAATGTGGTTAGAAATTCAATTAGAATCAATTGAATTAATGTGTATGTGATTAAGCATTGCTTATGGATGATTGAATGGTATTGGATGTTTTGAATGTGTTGATATCTCTGATATAAAATGTTGTGTATTTCATTTGAATAACTTGGGTTAGGATATCATGAGTTTCGAAGAGACCGGGGTCGGGTATTAGGAAATACCTGAAACCACTTCGGATTAAAAATAAATTGATGTGTGAAGTAAATAGGCTGGAATAACACGATTTAAGTGAATTGGATTATTTTATCTAAGTTTGGTACTTAGAAATTGATATGTGGAATAAGTGTTGTCTATAGCAAATTGTGAATTTGATAAATTGATATATGTTACCCGGATTTATATAAGTTGTTTGCTTTGGTATTCCATGTTAAATTAAGATTAGTCACGCTGGTTTCCAGCCTGACCCGGGTGTTACTTTGGTGTAATACTCGGATCAGACCAAGTATTACAGATTTTCAGGTAGGTACGTTTGGAGCTCAGGAGGTGAGCTAGATGGCAATATCGTATAGAGTATTTCCGTTGTATTGATATTGTTGTTAATCTGAGACAGGATAATTGTAAATATTCAGTGACTGTACATAATGTGAAACTCTGATGTATTAAATTGTAATCGAAAGATATAGTATCCTTTGTCAACTGTTATTATTTATTATTATATTTTATCCGCTGCGAATGTGAGATGTTATTGTTTCTGTTCTTCTTCTTCTATCTCTTTCTTCTTTTTCATAACTATCTGGAATTTTCGGCTTCGAAAATTTGGGGTCGTTACATTTGGTATCAGAGCTGAAAGGTTAAGCGAGAACCTTGGCTCTAGTGGGAGTTACTCACTAAATAGAGTCCGTAGTACTCTAAAATGAGTTGTGAATATCTATATATGAGCGCGTACTTGTTATTTTCTTATATAAAGGTTTTAAATGATTTTATATAAAAGTATATTTTGATATATAAAGAAATATTTCATTCTAATAAATATTAAAGCGATTGGTTGTTAAATTATTGAAATTAAAATCTGGAAGTAATATAGTACAACCAAATCAAAATTTAATTAATTGAAATGAAATTCAAAAATTAGAATTCAGAAATTAAATTGTTTAAAAAGCTTTAAATAGAGGTAAGTTGAAACGGGATTTGACTAAAATTCAATGTTGAATTTATGGAAATAAGAATAATATAAAAAGGAAATGGGTATCTAGATATGATAACCTTGGGTATTATCATAAATAGTTAATGTATTTAATAATGAGATATTTGTTATTAAGTAAGTCAAATGAAGTACATTTATAAGAAGAGTATAACTTTTAAATTCAAAAGTAATGGAAAATAATAAATAGGTATTATTTAAATAACTGGGACTTGTTGCAAACAATGGGTTGTTTAAAGTTTGATTTGAATTTAAAACCAAGGGTGGTTTAAAGTTTTAAAACATGGCTGGGAGGGCCAAGAAATAAATATATATATATATGTATGAATATACATGATATCAAAGATAATTTGCAATAAACTCTAAGAGGTTGAGTTTTGATTTTTCCCTGAAGTGCGATGTAAAAACCCAAAGTGATATAAGTTTTTAAGAGGGGAGATTATTATTGTGAAGTTTAAGGATTGAATGAGGTTGATTGGATTAAGTAAATTGGAATTTAACTTTGGAAAAGTTAAATAAATATAGAACAAACAACCTGAATTGAAAATTTCAAGATGAAATTGGAATTTAACTTGGAAAGTTAAATGGTTGATTTGAATTGGGAATTTGTGTAATCTCGAAACGAGTTTGAGATTTAAAAATTGAAAATGGATGGACATTTTAAATAAATTGGATGATATTATCCTATTGTTAATAAAAATCTTTAAATTGAAAATGGTATTGTATAAATAAATAAAATAAATTTGAATAAATGAATTGTAAATTAAAATTGTTTAAGAACTGGCTTCAAACGGGGAGATAAAATTTAATAATAAATTAAAATTTTAAAATAAAATTGTATTGAACTCTTATTTGAACCATGAAATACATAAGTTAAGGTAATTTAAAAAGGAATTTTGAGAATTGAACTCAGAAATTAAGTTGATTAAAAACTTTGAATAAAGGTTAATTTAGTTTAAAAAGGTAAACCAACCTTTGAGAATTTAACTCGAACTTATATAATTCGAGACAGTTTAAATTCAAGATTGAAATTGAATTCGATCAAATTTTAATTTGGTTTGAATTAATTGAATTGGCGATTGAAGATGCATAAGTTTAAGAATTTAAAAGGGAAATTGAATTGGATTATATTGGAATGATTTGAATTTGAAATGGGTTCAGTCGATAATAATTCACATTGATTGGAATAATATGAAATTAAAATTAAAATCGAACAGGATTAAAATCAACTAGAATTTGATTTAAATTGGGGAAGGAATCAAGATTGATTCAACTTGAATTGGAATTTGGCCAGTTGAAATGGAAATTTAAATTGAATTGTCTGGAAGTGAACAGTTGACTCTTGACTATTTTCAATATAAATTGTTTTGATATAAACTTATTTTTCTAAGCTATTAAATATATACAACCTTTCTTTCTTAAAGCCAAATTATTTTATACTTGGTTTACAATTATTTTTGGAGCTATTTAACTATTTTTCAACTGTTTTCTAAACTAATTACTATTTTTTCAACTATTTCACAAACTAATTTCTATTTTACAACTATTTTGCAATTGTTTAAAATTTCTGAAAGTATTCAATTATTTTTCGACTATTTTACAATTAGTTAACTATTTTATAGCTATTTTGCAATATAATAATTATTTTTCAACTACTTATTTACTTTTAAAATTTTCAAGCTATTTTTCTAAAAATAAACTGGTCGGAGTTCAAACTGTTATTGATTTAAATACCCAACTGAGATAAGAATTGAAGTGATAATCCAAATGGGGATTGATGTAAATGTGAATAAGTGAACGTGAATAGAAGGCAATTGATTTGGCTAATATCAATGAAGTTAAATACGTAGGATGTACGTATATTATTCTATTCGCATAGTGATTTGATCCAGATTCGAGCACAGAATTTCGAGATAGTTATATCGGTCCGAGTTGGGATTTTTCACTCGATTTTCGACGGCGAACCTGGACATGGATTGTTGATTGGTTCTGGACATTCTCTATCATAGTTATAGCTATGCAAGGAGAATGACGGTTTCTAATCAAGAAACCAGATCTGTGTCCGCACTAGGAAGTCGGGTGGACGATACTAGTTCGGAAGTGAAATTGTGTGATCGAGTGAACGATGATATTGGTATAGCATACGGATGTTATGTGTACATCGTACGGATTTGAATGGAATTGATATTTGAAAGAGTAATCAAATTTGAATATTTGGTTTTGAATAAACAAGTTATATATCTTTGTTATATAAGATAAATCTTTCCTTGTTAAATCTATTGCCGGAAGAAAGGGATTTTTGAAGGTATTTGAAGTATAAAAGGAGTTTTATACCAGTTTGAAAAGATCCAAACTTTTAAAAAATTATATATATCTGTATATATATAAAGTATCTTATGAGGATTTTGGAAAAGGTTTTGGGAACCTTTGGATTTGGAAAGGCTTTTGATTTTTGGGTAAAATCAATATTGGAATTTGGAAAGCCTGGTTTGAGAATTTATCGATTTTGGGATAATCGATTTCGCGTAAAGGAGCTTTGTATGATATCATACTAGGTGTATGATTTGAAAGATAATATATATGTATAGTATAAATGTTTTGATAATGGCTCTGGGGAAAAAGGCGCTCCCTTAAAATGAACTTCTCAAGAGTGCCACTGGGTGGTGCTGCCTTGAGCCCGAAGGGGGGGGTACTAAAGTTGATCCTGTGAGGAGTCCGGACAAAACTAGTTCCTGAGGATTATTGGGTAGCAAAAGTCGATGGCGCTGATGCCTATAGGGGCATTTGGGTTATGCTGTGACGACAGTGTAACTCGATGTCGCTGCGATCTACTGTGGGGACCATAGCGGAAATCGTGTGGAGGATGAGTGTCAACAGTCTACACTTGATTTTGCCGGGAAGGCAACGCAACATCGGTAGACTGCGATCTATGGTCAAGTGGAGTGGAGAAGTTTCATTTTTGGCAGCGAAATTCGATGGCGCTGATGCCTACAGTTATATGGGTTTTCGCTGTGATAGCTACGTAACCCCGGTTGTAGCTGCGATTTGTCGTGGGATCCATGGTGTAATCGAGGGGCACGGAGGCCTACAGTTATCTGTGGATTTTGTCGGGATGGCAACATAACCATCGGGTTAACTGCGACCATGGATGGGGGTGATGATTTCCAGAGCATCCTCACCAAAGATATTTCCTCTATTTTAAAAAAAAAACTGATTTCTATATTTTCAGTAAAATTATTTTTCAAAAGTATTTTCACTGGATGTTGAAAACGAGTTTACCAAGTACTTATAGATTTTCAGTCCTACGCCTGATCAACGTATGACTGAATTTCTATGAAAACAAGGATGGACTGGTTGAGACATCGAGTTATAAAAGGTATTTTTATAAAGAGTTATTTTAATAGTATTATGTGACTTTAAAAGCTTTTCTAAAATTTTGAAATAACGGTGTTGGGATTTTGGAAAATCGAAGGAAATCTAAACTGAAATTATAAAATTGAAACTCGGGAAAATTTAATGAAGTGATTCTTTGTAATTTAAGGAAATCGAATATTAAATTAAAAGTGAAAGTAAACCAATCAGCTAAATAAATTATTTAATAGTGTATGTTAATAAAATTTAACTTGGGTAAACAAATGGTTGTAAATTAATAATGGAGTTGGAAATGAATTAGAATTGTAAATAGAATTCGAGTTAGATTTGATAATGAATTAAATAAGAAGAAATGTTGTAAAACAAAAATAAAATAGGGTTGGAAATGTGATGGTTTGAATTATAAATAAAATTCAAGGGTGATTTGAATAATATTTAATGAAATTTGCAAGTAAATTGGATATAAGAGAAGTGATTATAATAGAAATTGTTTGAGTTGCAAAATAAAACCCAAGTGAATAGAAATAAACTGAGAATGGCCTTGTATTAATAAAATAAATTCGAAAATAAATTAAGTAAGTAAATGACAATTTTAAAATGGGTTAATTGAATTAAATAATAATTGGATGAAGTCTGATCGAATAAAAAAACAAAATCAAGCTGTGATTAGAATTGGATTATCAAACTGAACTTAAATTTGGTGGTATATTAATTTGAAGTATAAATGAGTTAAGTATGTGCTTGGATATTATTTTGATAAATTGAAAAGGGTGAATTTAAAATTAAAATTTAAAATGGATGACTAACTGAATTTAATGGAAGTTGATTATTTGAGAATCAAATAGAAGTAGACTTAAGTTTGATGTTGGAATAAATTAAAGTAAATTCACTTGAGTTTAAAATTTATGGAAGCTTGGCTTCGGATAAGGGTGAAAGCCCATTAAATAAAAGCTTGGATTGAATTAATTTGGGAATGGCTAGAAGTATACAAGAATGGAATGTGTCGAACTAAATGAATGGTTGGTAAATAAATTAGAAATGAAAAGAAATTAAATTCAGAATGCGTTGAAATTAATTTGAAGTAGTTATAAACTAAAATAGATACTCTATTAAACGAATATTGTCTAATTTGCATAAAAATAATTGTCGTTTGGCGTAAACAAAAGTAATTAAAATTCTATGAGCCGATAGAGATTAAATAAAATTGATTTTGAATCATTTGAAGTGAATATGAGCCTGTTTGGATTAAAAACCAATTGGAGGTAAGAAATTGAGTTGCAAACCATTAAAATTTAATAAAATGGCTTATGAATTGGTTGAAAGCAATTGTGTTAGCTTTAAAAATTATATAAATCGCTTATGGAAAGCATTTGATGCTTGTTGTTTATGTAATGCATATGTTTAGCTATTGAAAATAAATGGAATGCTCATAAATTCTCTATAAATGGCACTTACGTATTTAAGTTGAGTAAGTAAAGGTACCTGAAGGCCGTTTGGCTGGATTTGGATTGCACTAATTGCTAAAATAAATAAGCCGCATGCTTAAAATGCTAAATAAGGTACGCCTACGCAATAAAAATAGGAAATATGAACTGTTTTTTCTTTTTCCGACCGTGTGGGTCGATGTATATATATTTATATCTCTTGTCAAATTGCAAAAGCTCCTCCGTACAAAGGGGACTGTCAAAATTTTCTGAAAATTTTAGGAGTTAGAAATTTTTTGAAATTTTTTGGGAAAATTTTTGTTAACAAAATGATTTCAAATTGAAAATTTAAAGTAAATCAGTAGATAAAACTAATATGAATCAGTTATAAATGAAAAATAAAATTTAATATTTAGAAGTGAAGACAAATTGAATTCATATGGAATGGGAAAACTAATTTTGAAATAGATATGAAACTTATGTATGGAAATGTATACAATGATTTGGAAGGGTTACGATTGGATATTATTGTCAAATAAGATATGTAGGTATTAAAAAGGGGAAAAGAAAAATTGGATTTGATTCCAAAAGATAAATGTGAATTTCCCGACAAAAAGGTATGTATTTTAATTTCTTTATGAAATTGGATTGGGTTTTTGATCTAGCCACTTGGATTTTATTTTCTTTTTGGTATTTGGGAGCCATAGAGGCCTTTTGTAGTAGTACCGAGCTAGCCACGCAAAGGAGACGCTGGCAAAAAATTTCGGGAATTTAGAGAGTTAGAAAATTTTTGAGAAAATTTGGATGATTCTAAATTTAGTTTTAAATTGAATTTTGAACGATTGAGAAAAAGGGTATTGATTGAAACTATAGAAGGTTTTGGGAAGTTGGTTGATGTGATAATGGGTTTTAATAAAGTATAGTTGGTAGGATGTTGATAAAACTGTTGGTCTTGGGAAAAGGGTAAACGGGTATTGGTTCATTCTTCCTAACTAGTAATTTTGGGGACGAAATTCTTTTAAGGGGGGAGGAATGTGACGACCCGGAATTTTTAACAATTTAAAATGGGATAATTGAATTGATTTTAAACATTTGAAAGTTAATTTTAACTTGAATCCGAGATATCAATATTTACTTGATAATTAAACCATTGAATTATATAGTTAAATATTGAATTTAATAATTGAAATTGGGTAAATTGTTGAATCTGAAATTCTGAGCCTGTTTAAAATAATTTGAAGGCTTATAAAATTTAGAATGATGATACGAAAGATAATAGAATGGTTGAAATTTATTTTAAGGGTGATTCGTTCAGTTTTGAAAATTATATCGTTTAAATTGATATTTAAAAATAGCCTTCCGGGGGACAATCTCGGAATTCGACGAAATCAGTTCCATTGGATTCGTAGTAGTTAGTTATTATCGGATTTCAATTTTTGTAGAAATCGGAGTTGTCGTTTGACCCTGCCAGCTCAAAACGCTTCGAATTATTTAAATCGATTTAATTTAAAATTGGTCGTTTACTTCCGTATCTCGTGCATACAATCAAATTAGCCTCCGAAACACGTTACATCGTGTTCGGAATGCGGGTAGAACCCTATAAACGCTGAGCGGCTCATGTGATTTGGAGTTTGTTATAACAGTTGTTGATTTGCGAATATTAATAAAATAGTTTAATGGATAATAACCCTATCTTCCAAAGCACGCCTCCCCTTTAATATTTAGTCCTTTAGTCCTTTAGTTGTTCAAACAAAAGCATTCTCTCCTATTTTTTCGAAATCAAAAGAGAATGAAAAAAAAATCCCAGTCCAAACCAATTCAAATTTGAGCACGAATCTCGTATGGGAGAGATCGATAGAGCCGAGCCTTCCTTGTAGCACGCGATTGAGTTCGTTCGACGAGGCTAAAGGGGGGATTCATGATTTCCTAGGGTGGCGATCTCTTCAATTGGCGGCGCGTTGGGTAGAGTGGGGAAGAGGGAAACCAGAGTTGGTCGCGATTCAAGTTGCATCACCGTGGATTCGTTGTCGAAGCGGATGTCGCGAGGCCGAGTCAACGCTGGGGTTCGAATCTCGAGTGCTCATGCGAGAGGCGGCTAAGGTTGGGTGGTTTCGCGGCACAGTCAAGAAGGTGAAGTTGACAGTCACGGTGATGAGCTCGTCGAGGCACGGTTGGGATGTCAAGCTGAAGCTCATCAATTTTGTTTTGCTATTCGTTGTGAGGTCTTTAGTTGTAAAGAAACAAGCCGAAGTGAAGTGGACTCGCAAAATTCAAGGGGCAAAGGCGAGCAAATCTCACACTGTGAATTTTATTTAAATTTAAATGGGTAAATTTAAATAATTGGATGAATGATTGACTTGTTTGGATGTGTACTGATGATCTGGTGATTTTAGTTTTGGTTGTTTCTCGAGTTAATTGATGTTTGCCTCGAAGCATTTGGGTTTTTAAATGGTTTTAAACTCAAATCGTAAACAAGAAAATGGTTCAGTTTAAAATCAATAAGGTTTAATGATGGGTGATTCATTAAATAGGTAGGATAATTTAAATGAAATTAGTTAATTAAATAAATTAATGATTTGGGTTATTTAACTTAGTAATTAAAGGGTTGAATAAATAATAAATTAAGTTGTAAGTTAATTAATTGAGTGTAAGTAATACAGAATAATCATTGGATGGATTGGTAAATAATTACTTAATGAGATAAATAAAATATAATTATTTTGTGAAATAAATCAAGAGATCAATTAAGATTATCAATTAAGGAGAAATTTGATTTATCTAATAAAGTAAATAAATGAATAATAAATTATAGGTTGAGATTAATCGAAAGTGACTAATATTGTGGATGAATTAAAGTAATTAATTTAGATTGGAAAAAAGAAATTAAAATATAATTGAAAAAAAATATTAATTAATATAATTAACGATGTAATTGGAGATTGATTAATTAAGATGAATTAATCAGTAATAAGTGACTTATGGAAATTAATTAGTATAAATAATTAAGGATTAATGTAATTAAATAAATAATTAATTCATGAAGTAATTAAGATTACTAAATGATCTTGGTTGAGACAAATTAATATTGTGAAGTTAATTTAAGATAATTACTTGAATATAATTGAAAAATAATTAATCCAGGGTGATTAATTAAGATGAATAGTGAAAGGTTGACAAATTAATTGATTTCGAATTAATTAATATTGAATGAAGGAATCTAATGAACGTGGTTAGAAATTCAATTAGAATCAATTGAATTAATGTGTATGTGATTAAGCATTGCTTATGGATGATTGAATGGCTGGATGTTTTGAATGTGTTGATATCTCTGATATGAAATGTTGTGTATTTCATTTGGATAACTTGGGTTAGGATATCATGAGTTTCGAAGAGACCGGGGTCGGGTATTAGGAAATACCCGAAACCACTTCGGATTAAAAATAAATTGATGTGTGAAGTCAATAGGCTGGAATAAAACGATTTAAGTGAATTGGATTATTTTATCTAAGCTTGGTACTTAGAAATAGATATGTGGAATAAGTGTTGTCTATAGCAAATTGTGAATTTGATAAATTGATATATGTTACCCGGATTTATATAAGTTGTTTGCTTTGGTATTCCATGTTAAATTGAGATTACTCACGCTGGTTTCCAGCTTGACCCGGGTGTTACTTTGGTGTAATGCTCGGGTCAGACCGAGTATTACAGATTTTCAGGTAGGTACGTTTGGAGCTCAGGAGGCGAGCTAGATGACAATATTGTATAGAGTATTTCCATTGTATTGATATTATTGTTAATCTGAGACATGATAATTGTAAATATTCAGTGACTGTGCATAATGTGAAACTCTGATGTATTAAATTGTAATCGACAGATATAGTATCCTTTGTCAACTGTTGTTATTTATTATTATATTTTATCCGCTGCGAATGTGAGATGTTATTGTTTCTGTTCTTCTTCTTCTATCTCTTTCTTCTTTTTCATAACTATCTGGAATTTTCGGCTTCGAAAATTTGGGGTCGTTACAAAAAAGAGGTAGGTCCAAAAGTAATAACTTGTATTGTTCATTATACAGTACATAATTTCAATACAAAAACAATTATATATATACAATAATATATATATATATATATATATATCAGCTGGTGAGCAAAACTCACCCAAGCTGTAGGTAATGCTTTCGCATTTACGAATTTTCCAAAACAAACGTCGTTCAATTTTGAATAAAATTCCCACTAGCTTCAAACTCGACGAATTCAACTCCAATGCGTAGATATCCCGATACGAACAGAACGGCAAAAATGGCGCCCAATCAGACCTCATACGAACAAGATACGAATTTTACAAGAATTTGGATTTTAAACTTAATTAATAAATAAGTTAACTCAAATTAAAAGTTATTACCTTTAAACCCCCAATCACGCTTCTTCTTCACAAACCTAATCGTGCACGCTGAAACCCACCTACCTTGTGCACGTTAATCAGTGACATGGCCAACCCCTCGACAAAATGACAAATCAAGCTCGCCAATAAACTCCCCATCGCATTCCTAACTCGTCGGCCACATCATCGACACCTCTTCTCAATCGCGACCACCGTTTCCTTAATTTGACATGTCTAGGATGAGAATTAAATTCGACAACCATTCACCCTCAAACAATCACCTGTTAGTCCGTGAGATGATGGTTTTGATGACAACAACCTTAGAATAGATTATAAAATATAAATACTGACATTATAAGTTTAGATATATATGTATTTGCAGGATTTAACGATGTAGGTACCAATAATGAAGACTGTACAGTATAGAGATTCAAGATATCAAGATAGAAGACACGTGAGTATCAAGATTATCAAGAGTTCAAGATTTCAAGGTTAAGTATTTTTATTAGGAATTTTGTTAAAACTCGTAGAAAAGCACTGACATCTTAAAATCCAATTTATTTGTGGAATGGAATCCACTTCGAGCCTGTTAAAGGGATGGAACCCTAAGTAGGATGGAACCTACGAAAAATCTAGTGGAACATTGTTTTGTATCCGCTAACTTTTTATTCAAAATGATTTTTCAAAATTATATCCTGTTTTCAAAATGTTTTTCAAAACTTTCCTTTTAAAAGATTCAAAACCCTCTATCCTAATTTTAAATAATTTTAGCCTCAAAATTATCTTTAATTTCAAAGTCAAATTACTCCTGATTTTAAACTATCTTTTAATATAATATATTTAACTTTTAAATATTTATACTTAGATTTAAATATAAAATTATAGTTAAATTCTATATATATTATTCTCTATATTTACTTATGAATTTTAACTATAGTCAAGTATATTTATAAAGTTTAAAATAGTTTTAATATAAAATAAAAGTTATTTTCAAAGAAAATCAAAACACCAAAAAATCCTTTGGGATGTCGATATGCCCCAAGTACCCCATGTCGACATGGTGTTAGTTGAGTTCAAAATTTAAATTTCAAAAGAAGTGTCTATTCGGCATAACTCTTCATGAATGGACATGGATGTTGTTCTTGTATAAATAGGGGTTAATTTCAACGAATTTTATATCAGATTTTCTGGTTTTTCACTCCTCTTCTTCTTCCACATTTCTTAATACATATTCTTACCATTACTCTGCCGAAATCAACATTGAATCGAACTTGATTACTTCTAATTCAGAGTTATAGACTTCTTTGTAATCTATTAAGCAAGAAAAGGTGTGATTGTAGCCTTGGAAATCAATCAAGAGAGAAAAGGTGTGATTGTAGCCTTGGTAAATCAATTGGGTAAACTTGTGGCCCGAAAATCAAGTATCTCTACCCAGAGGATAGAAATTCTGGAGGGTGTACCTCGTAGCCTTGAAGCCGAGGGTGTAATTATACAATTTCTTTTGAAAGGAAATCCGTACTTGTGTTGCGGGACTGGATGTAGGGTAACTTCGAACCAGTATAAAATCCGGGGTGTTCTTTCCTTTACTGCTTTTATTTTATTTTTGCATCTGTGCTTGTTTCTGTGATCATATCTGTGTCTGTATATTGCATACATCGTTGTCTAAATTAACAGAAACTCAAAAAGACATAGTAATTCTTTATTAACACTATTCACCCCCCTCTAGTCTTAATCCTAGCCTTAAGATCCGTAATCCGCATTTCTCACAATTAGTATCAGAGCAAGGTTTTCAAAGTTTTATAATCCGATTTTTGAAAAAGTTTTTAAAATGGCTATATTTGTTAATACTAGTTTAGAAGTATTCAAACCAACATTTTTTCTTGAGTCTGCATATAATCAATATTCAAATTCAAGTTGTCTACCAAGATTGTTTGATGTGCAGGAGTCATGATTTATGGGTGCTGAGGAATCAATCCACAACATACAAATTGTGCAGATCGGAAAGAACAAATGAATACTTGATAGTGGATGTTCCAGACACATGACTGGCAATCCAGATATACTTAATGATATAATATACAAAGACGAAGGACTGGTTAACTTTGGAGACAATTCAAAAGGATACGTGATTGGCATCGACAAAGTCGGTAATTCTGAAACTCCTATTATTTCTAATGTTTTTCTAGTTAAGAATCTGAAACATAATCTTCTAAGTACAAGTCAACTGTGTGATAAAGGATATAAAATTAAATTTGAAAAAGATAAATGTCACATTGAAGATAATAATTCAACCATTATATTTGAGGGAGTCAGGAAAAAGAATATTTATATTCTAAGTATGAAAGTTTCAAATGATAACCTGTGTCTGTTGGCAAATAAAAGCGACCCTTGGATTTGGTATAAGAGATTTGGGCATTTGAATTTCAAACTCTTATCTAGACTGTCAAAACATGATCTAGTAATAGGTCTCCCTAAAATGAATTTTAAAGTAAATAGTTTATGTGATGCTTGTCAATTAGGAAAACTTAGAAAAAGTTCCTTCAAGTTAAAAGATATGATTTCAACTTCAAAACCTCTTGAATTACTTCATCTTGATTTATTTGGTCCATCTCAAATTCTTTCAATAAATCAGAGTAAATATGTTTTTGTAATTGTAGATGATTATTCTAGATTTACATGGAAAATATTTTTGAAACATAAAAGTGATACTTTTGAATGTTTTAAGACATTTTCAAAAAGAATTCAAAATCAATTTTCTCTAAAAATTATAACTATTCGAAGTGATCACGGTGGTGAATTTGAAAATGAAAAGTTTGAGGAATTCTGCAATAAAAAGGGAATAACGCACAATTTTTCATTTCCAAGAACTCCACAACAAAACGGAGTAGTAGAATGTAAAAATAGGACGATTCAAGAGTGTGCGAGAACTTTGCTTATAGATAGTAATTTACCAAAGAATTTTTGGGCAGAAGAAGTTGCTACCGCCTGTTATATTTTAAATAGAATTTTAATTAGACCTCTAACTGATAAGACATCTTATGAACTTCTTTTTTCAAAGAAGCCTAAGGTATCTTATTTCAGAATTTTTGGAAGTAAATTCTCTATTTTAAATACAAAAGATAATTTAGATAAATTTGATCCTAAATCTGACAAAGGTATCTTTATCGGATATTCTAATAGAAGTAAAGCATACAGAGTATTTAATTTAAAAACTAATTCTATTGAAGAAACAATGCATGTTTCATTTGATGAAAATTTTAAAATTTTTGAAGATACAAATGATGAAGAGGATTTAATCACTCAAAATCAAGAATCAATTGAAACTAATAATGAAATTAATCATCCTAATAAAAGGACAAAACTTTTAAAAGTTCATCCTATAGAAAATATACTGGGAGATATGCAGTCTGTTGTTAAAACTAGAAATCAACTAAGCCAAATGAGTAATGTAGCTTTTATATCAACTATTAAACCCAAAAATCCAAAAGAAGCATCAACTGATGATTCATGGATTTTGGCTATGCAAGAAGAATTAAATCAATTTACTAGAAATGATGTTTGGAAACTTGTTCCTAGACTGGAAAAATAAAACTATAATTGGAACTAAATGGGTTTATAAAAATAAAATGAATGAACAAGGAGAGGTAGTTAGAAATAAAGCTCGATTAGTCGCTCAAGGTTATTATCAAGAAGAAGGAATAGATTTTGATGAAAACTTTGCTCCCGTAGCAAGATTAGAAGCCATTAGGATTCTACTTGCTTTCGCAAATCACAATAATTTCAAATTATTTCAAATGGATGTTAAAGGTGCCTTTTTAAATGGATTTGTAAAAGAAGAAGTATATGTTGAACAACCACCACTTTTTGAAAATGATAAATTACCAAATCATGTTTACAAACTTAAGAAAGCATTATATGGTCTAAAACAAGCTCCTAGAGCCTGGTATGATAGACTAAGATCTTATTTATTGCAATCTAATTTTGAAATTGGTAAAGTAGATAATACTCTTTTTATTAAAAGAAATAAAAATGATATTCAACTAGTACAAGTTTACATAGATGATATCATTTTTGGTTCAACTAATTTTGAAATGAATAAAGAATTTTCTGAAATAATGACAAAAGAGTTTGAGATAAGTCATATGGGTAAATTAAATTTCTTTTTAGGATTACAAATAAAAAAATTAGATAACGGTATCTTTATTAGTCAAGAAAAATATGCTAAAGACCTAATTAGTAAATTTGGTTTGACTACTGCGAGTGGAAAACCCACTCCTATGGCAACCAAAGAGTACCTTAGTAAAGAAGATCTCTCGAGAGATGTAGATCAAAAACTATATAGTGGAACGATTGGATCACTACTCTATATTACTGCCAGTAGACCTGGTATCATGCATAGTGTTTGTCTCTGTGCCAGATATCAATCCCAACCTAAAGAGACCCACTTAAAAGCCGTAAAATGAATCATAAGATATGTTAAACACACAACTAATTATGGTTTTTTCTACCCTAAAAATGATTCTTTTAACTTAATATCTTACTGTGATGCTGACTATGCTGGTTGTATCAGACCGAAAAAGTACAAGTGGGACTTGTCACTTTTTGGGGCATTCTCTGGTTTCTTGGCTTAGTAAAAAGCAAAACAAAGTTTCTTTATCAACAACTGAAGAAGAGTATATTTTTGCTGCTTGGGCTTGTTCTTAAGTAATATATATGCAACAAACCTTAAAAGATTTTGGTTTAAAATTTTCAAAATCACCAATTTATTGTGACAATACGAGTGCGATAAAATTATCCAAAAATACTAGTCAACATGCTCGAACTAAACATATTGATATTAGACATCATTTTCTCAGAGATAATATAAGCAAGAAAGTAGTTACTCTCGATTATATCAATTCTAAAAATCAAATTGCTGATATTTTAACAAAACCCTTAAATGAATCAATTTTTACTAAATTAAGAAGAGAATTAGGTATTTGTTCTATAACTGAAATATAAAATATAAATAACAAGTATAGTTAATAATTAATATTACAATCAAATTGTAAAAATAAAAAGGACCATGTCGACATCCCCTATGTACCCATGTCGACATGCAACGTTTTTAAATTTTGAATTTTTTTCCCACCAAACTTCAATATAATTGGTTATATATTCTTCACATTTTCAAAATTTTATTCATCCTTTCTGTTATCTCTCTGTTCTTCTCTCTGAAATCAAATAATCAATGGCCTTCTCTTCCAAATCAAACATAAAATCAACCTTTTCATTCCCCTCTCCTACGTCTAGTCCATTTCAACGTACTACTCTCGCTCGTGTGACTAAAATAGAGGACTCTCTGAAGGATGCACTTCAGATGATGACTGAAATTCAAGTGACTCAACTTCGTATGGCAAAGGAACAAGAGAGGCAAGGCAAGATTCTTAGGAATTTGCAAAAATTCCTAATGGATAACCAGGCCAACCCTATCTTGATTGATGAAGACTCTTCACTCAATCAAGAACAAGAGGCCAGCGAAGAAGAAGAAACCATAGAAAAAGCGCATGAGGAGGATGATGACCAAGTCGTGTGTGTTGGAGAAGTGTGTTTTGACAAGAATGGGAATCTTGTCGAACAACGTGGAAATTTCTGTTTCCACTATCCAAACTGTTCGATTCATAGATCTCCTATGTTTAAAAACACACAATAGTTTCTTTTCTTTCTTCTCCATTATTGTTTGTGTTTCTTTATGTTTTCTAAACGCTCATGTATATACAACTTTATACGTAATAAATAACTCGTGTTCTTATATGAGTTTTAATTATAAATACTATCATGAATTCTTAGTTAGGATAGTTAATAGTTTAGGACTATGTTTTAGTATTAGATTTAAGTGATGATTACTTATGATAACACTATCATTATAATCATATGTCATAGAGTGTTAGTTTTAGGGGGAGTTATATAGTTTGGAGTGAGTTTTTTATTGATGACAAAGGGGGAGAAATATAATTATAAAATAGGGTAGTTAGGCATTAACTAAGGGGGAGTTATTAGTTTTAGGGGGAGTTATTAGGATAGTTTTAGGAGGAGTTATTAGGATAAAAATAATATTTTATAAACAAAGGTTGTCATCATCAAAAAGGGGGAGATTGTTTGTCCGTGAGATGATGGTTTTGATGACAACAACCTTAGAATAGATTATAAAATATAAATACTGACATTATAAGTTTAGATATATATATATGTGTATGCAGGATTTAACCATGCAGGTACCAAGAATGAAGACTGTACAGTATAGAGATTCAAGATATCGAGATAGAAGACTCACGAGTATCAAGATTATCAAGAGTTTAAGATTTCAAGGTTAAGTATTTTTGTTAGGAATTTTGTTAAAACTCATAGAAAAGCACTGGCATCTTAAAATCCAATTTATTCGTGGAATGGAATGAGCCTGTTAAAGGGATGGAACCCTAAGTAGGATGGAACTTACGAAAAATCTAGTGGAACATTGTTTTGTATCCGCTAACTTTTTATTCAAAATGATTTTTCAAAATTATATCCTGTTTTCAAAATGTTTTTCAAAACTTTCCTTTTAAAAGATTCAAAACCCTCTATCCTAATTTTAAATAATTTTAGCCTTAAAATTATCTTTAATTTCAAAGTCAAATTACTCCTGATTTTAAACTATTTTTAATATAATATATTTAACTTTTAAATATTTATACTGTAACGACCCAGAATTTTTATTAATTAAAAATTTGAATATTTAATTAATTTTAAATATTAATAAGTGAATTTATAAGTCGAATAAATTTTTATTTGATTTATTAGATTTAATTAGATAATTAAATCAATAATTTAATATGTTAAATTATGAAAATAATTTAAAAATTGAGTTAAAAATGATTGAAAATAATTTGGAAAATTTTATTTTATCATATTGAAGTTAGAATGATATTTTAGAACTTTTAAAATCGAATTAAAAGTTAATTTGTGAAAATTGAATATTTTAATATTTAATAATCGACTGTAAAATAGCCAATTTTTGAACAGTCTCAGAATTGAACGAAACCAGTTCCATTGGATCCGTAATAGTTAGTTATTACCGGATTTCAATTTTCGTGTCAATCGGAGTTATCGTTTGATCGTGGCAGCTCAAAACGCATCGAATTATTTTTAATTTAAATTTGGCGAGTCAAAATAGCCATTTTTCAAAAAGTCTCGGATTTTGACGAAACCAGTTTCATCGGATCCGTAATGTGATATTATTGTAAGGTTTCAAATTTCAAGTCAATTGGATTTACCGTTTGTCCGGTACAAATTAAAACGCCTAGAAATCGATTTAAATCGGTTTAATTCAAATTGAACGTTTTCAGCCATAACTCGCACATACTTCCGAATTAGCTTCCGAAACCTGTTCCATTGTGTCCGGAACGCGGGATAAACCCTAGGTACGCTGGTTACGGCGTCTAAATCGGAGTTCGGAATTTCCGGGTGAATAGTGTCGAACGAAATTCTATAAATACACCTCTCTCTTCATAAATTTGATAAAAACCTAACCCTAATATCATGTAGCCGCCACTTTTGAATGAAGGGCCAGAAATTAATTTCCTTCCTCCCTCAATCACTCACAATCCATCGACAATTAGGCGAAGTGTTCAACTGCAAAGTTATAGAGCATGAAGAGAGCTTGAAATCCATACGGATATGATCGGAAATGGTGCGACGGAGGGAGAGATAGGTGGGGCCGACTGTCACGACCTGCGCACGACTTCCCACGTGCAGATGGTGGCCGAGCTTCAGGCCAAGGAAGGTGGAGGTAGCTTGCGTCGTGCTCTTCGACGTGGCGGAGTTGTGATCGAGTTTAGGCGAGTGATCGGAGTGCAAATGGAAACCCTAGAAGATGATAATGGGTTCGGCCTCAACCTGGAGCTTGCGTGAGTGATGGAAGAAAGGGGGAAGTTGCGTTCAAGGGCTATGATCTGATGGGGGTGAGATCAAAGGCTGTGATTAGTTAGGGTTAGATTTATAAAATTAATTTGTAAATTAATTATGTTTAGATTCATGCAACTTTAAAAATTCGTATCTTTTTCATACGAGGTCGAAAAAATGCAAACTCAGTTGCGTTGGAATCGTATGGACGAGCACTACGCGATGGAGTTGGTTTGAAGTCGTTTGGAGTTAGTGAGAATTTCGGGTAAAATTAAACGCGCGTTTAATTTTATTCGAAATAAAAGCTAAAACGGAATTTAAAACCAAGGTGAGAACTTCTCACTCAATCGAATAGATTTCGATTTTATTTTAAATAGTTAGATTTAAAATATTTGAATGCATGTATGAATGATGACCGTAAATTATTGATTGTTAAAATAGACATTATGCGCCGTTAGTAAGCGGATGTTATTTATTATAAACATATACCGCGAATATTTCATAAACAGTGAAATTGGTATTATATATAATATCAATATATATATATTGGCATATGTATATATTGCAGTTGTTGATTTCCCGCATTTTTTGTTTAGCGGATGAGACCCTATTACGCCGTTATTAAGCGGATAATATTTAATAAGAACATATACCGCGATAATTTCGTACTGGAGCGAAATTGGTATTGTGCTAATGTTTTTGGATGCAGGAAACAGGTTGGAGGGATCCAACTGGATTCCTCAACAGTATTTATTTAATTTCAGATATTTTGATATTTGATGGATTATCATATCGATATATGATGGATCGTTGTTAGTCGTGATTGACTATTTGGTGTGTAGCATCATTGGACCCAGATTTTGGGATTTTAAAATGATTTTAAAAGTGATTTTGAAAATATACTATATTTTTGGAATTGATCCATTATAAATAAATAAACGTTATAATTTTTAAAGTTATAAAAATTATGGTTTTTGTGAAATATAGTTAAAAAGCTGATTTTTAGAAATACGATTAAAAGTCGATTTTTGAGAAATATGAACTAATGATTTTATAAAATAATTTAGATTGGATTTTTGAATATATGATAAAAGTTTAAATATAGGATTTATAAAATTTGATTATTTTATAAATCGAAATGATGAAATTATAAAGGAATTTAAAGACGTTTTAGAATAATAATATAAACTGATTTATATTAAGAGATTTATAAATGGATATTTATAAATTGAAATATAGACATTATAAAACGAGTTTTTATAAGTGTTTGAATTAAGTGAAAATGAATTTCATAATAGAATGAAATTTATAGAATTGTAAACTGTGAAGTTATAAAAAGAAATTTATAAATAGTAAGATTTATAAATTTGGTGAAATTATTTGAAGAATAGATTGGTTAAATAAATGGATCTTATAAGTTATAAGATTTATAAATTGGAAAGTCTTTAAAGGAACGATTTTGTAAAATAATCGTTTTATAAGTATTTAACTTATAATATGAACTTTTAGTCTATAATTGAGTTATAAACTGGAATAGGTAAATAAAGGAATTTATAAAAAGGAAGTTTTTATAAATAAATAGAAATGGAATTTATAAACGTTGTTTTATAAATTCACAAACGATTTATTTTGATAAGTTAATGGTTATAACTTATAAATGGAGTTATATTCACATTTTAGATAGTGAATAATCCTTTGAATTAAAATGAATAAAAGGGTGAAAGTTGTTAACGTAGTATATTCACGTTTTTGAAGAGTGAATAACATGTTAAAGAAAATGTTTTAGAATGTGATATTTTAAACAGAATTAAAACGATCTAACGATGTTTTAAAGGCATTGAGATTCGAAACCATAGATTTCAACATTTATTGTTGAAATAGATGTTTCGAGAAATGAAAGGAGATGATGGACTATAACACTGTTGTTATAGTAAATGATTTCCGAAAGGAAATGTTTTTGTATAGTATTGGGGTTTATATATCTATTTTAATTTAGAATCCCTATACTAGTGATTTTGGGTTGTCGTAACGATGTTTTACGTAACATTCGTTTTGGCCCAAATAAATATGTTAAGTGAATGATTTCCTTAAAAGAATGAAAGATATACTTAATTTGATTTAAGTATATTGAATATTTTCTAAGTGTTGAAAATAAAAGATTGTGAATTACTTATTTAATAAGTATGGAAATGTTTTCCAATATGAAGTGAATATTTAGAAATTATCTTTTTGAAGATAAATTGAAATGAATTATTGAAATCGTATATGCACGAATATTTTGAAATATAAATTCATTATGGAATTTATATGTGAAAGTGGAACTTGTTAAAAATAAATATTGATTTATTTTTGAAGTGTTGAAATTTTATATCTTGTAAAGATATTTTGGAAAATAAATAATTTGGAAAATTATTTGGAATCTGGTGATGTGTGCATATCCAGTGATAGTTCAATAACCGACTATCAGTATTTCCCTTTGAATGGGTATTTGATGTGAATTGATTGAATTTGAATGCACACTTATTTTTGAATAAGCGCTCACTATTCGGGTTAACCGGGAAAGGACCATGGGGTCGTATAACCCACTCCGAATATGTGATACGTCGTTGTGAATCGCATTTGAAGATCGGTGTTGAAGACCGGTATTTGCGAGAGTGATAGGATGAACTATCGATTGACTCTGCACCGAGTAGCTACGGTATTGAGTTCTCCATATGTGATGGTGAATCCGATCAGGATTGTGAATATCCGGATTGCAAGGACTTCTTTGTAAGTGCCTTCGGTTCTGTTCGAGCCCGGAACAGACTTGTATGGATTGTATGCCTGACATTACAAGTTGAGATATAAAGCCGATTTCTTTCAAATATATTTCTGTTGGTGGCGGAGAATTTATTCTTTGCTTAACACCCTTCTTTGAGACGTACGAGCTCAAAGGTTATATAGTTGAAGTTATCAGCGATATATCCCATTTTGGTAATGTGACATGCTGAGTGATGCTGAAATGATCATTGTGTTGATTATTTGTGATAGGATCATTTATTTGATCGTCTATCTTAGTGATCATTGTGTTGATCATTTGTTGACCCAAAGCACGGCTTTTTGTACAAAGTGTGTTTTTGTGGACGTGAATTCATCGAGCCTCACATCCCGTTAATGGTCAAAACAGGAAAGATGCGGCAAGGTTATGAGGGGTAGCTCCCTTTAGGGTATGTGCATTTCCTTCTGGAAAGGGTGGTATCATGGTATGGAGCCCAGATACTTACTCATGTTGATACACTATATCTATTTCTGTGTGGTGTTGTTGGTGACGAGCGCTCGGTTAAAGGTCCGATGGGACCGGGGGATGCCATATTCGTGTAGTAGTTACCTAGTGATAAAGGTAACCCGGCCTTGTGTTGGCAGAGAGCTGGTTAAGTTCTCGGGGACGTCCAGCCAGAGGCGTTTCCATGTGGCAGTAGGAAGTTCCTTAGCCTGACCATTTGTTGGAAATCCAAAGAAACAATACGATCTTGTACGGTATTAGTTGTAGAACCTGCTATTCACTTATGGTGGTCACCACTGTTTGGATGGTAGCTATAGTAGGCATAGTTCGAAATGTCTATGCTGGCTAAGATTTATATTCTACTTTCGAAATGAATTTGTTCTACACTATGCACTAGTAATAATATCAAATGTTATTTTAAATGCGTATCAAGCATCTTTGACTAACATAAGAAGAAATCTCCTCCAAGTCTGCGTTTGCATTGTGTGTGTGGTGGGAGGTCTTATGGTAGTCTCATTTTTAAAAGCATTGCGAATTGAATTAAAAATATTCCTCTATTTTGATTTTAAAGGTAAATAAACTGTTTTGAGTTCTCACACCAGTCACATGACTGACTTGGAGTTTATTGTTTTCCTTCCTAAACTCTGGGTGCCCACCAATTTCCACACGGGCAGTCAAGAGTTAAGATTTATCAGGATATTCTGGATATTCTGGAGTTGCTGGAGGCAAGCTGGATGGCATGGCGTATTACTAGTATATAGTATTTCTTTTTCCGCTGCACTGTTTGTTGATGTTGTATGTTGTTGTACACTCTGATGATATGATGTAATGAAATGAAATGTAATGTAATAACTGATATAGTTCTTTGTTTAAAGATTATTCATTTATTATTATATGTTGTTCCGCTGCGAATTGTGAGATTCTGATGTTGTTTCTTTCTCTTTTTCTATTTTTCAAATTCTTCTATCCTCTTTCTCTTATTTTCAAATTCTCTCTTTTCTTTCTCTATTTTCTATCTTCTTATCTTCTCTTTCTCTCTTTTTCTTTTCTTTCTTTTCTTTTTTAAAAACCCTAACTATTCGGTTTTTCGGCAACGAAAATCCGTATACGTTACATTTACTTATCAGAGCTCTGATGGTTAAGCGACAACCATGGTTCTGTTGGGTATTACTCATTAGAGATAGAGTCAGTAGTACTCTAGAATGAATTTGAGTGTAATAATAGATACGAGTGCGTATTTGTTAGTAATATAAAAATTGTTTTATATTGTGATGATTGGTTTATTGAGTGGTATATAGATTCTGGTTAATGCGAGTAATTAACGTTATTGATAGGGATCTATAAACACTTGAATAGAACAATTCGGCACAATATTGATTTTAATTGGGTAAATGAAATAATTTTACTTGATTATATTTTATATATAAAGGAATAATTTTTCAGAAATTATTAAGGTGTATATAAGTTGATTGTTAGGTTGTTTGAATAATCTAAATAAAAGAAAAATTGTATAAGTAAAAGAATTATAAGAATTGAAATTTTAATTAAAGTGTTTACAATTGTGAATAAACTTATATATATAAGAAGTGAAACTATATGAATATATTTATGAATATGAGTTGTAAATAAAAATGAATATAAGGTTAAATGAAATATAACTTAAGTGTTGTTGAATGGAATTGATTTTGGTATCGAAGTAAATAATCAAGTGGATTAAAAGAAATGTGAACTTAAGTTATGTGAATGAAATTCAACTTTAGAATTGAATTGAATTGAATGAATGGATTGAATGTTAATCAATTGAATGTAATTAAAATTGATATGAAATAATGAATGAAAGTAGAAATTCATTGAAATCAAATGTTATTAGAAGTTGAATAAATTGAATGAGAATGAATATAAGCAAAGGAATTTGGTTGTAACTAATATACATTGGTTGTTATATGGTTGTTAGTTGATTGTTTATAATTCATTAAGATTTAATGAAATTGAAAGCTATGTAATTGAATTCAAATGGAAAGTAAATAAATTTGAATAGAATTGAAGGTGAATTGGATTTAAATTAGTGAATGTTAACAAATTGAAACTAATTAGAATTGAGAATGAATGTTAGTAAATCCAATGTAAACAAATCAAATGTGATTTAAAGTGAAAACCAATTCATTGTATATGAATGAAAATATGAATGAATATATTGGTTATGAATTTGTTGAATGGTAATTGGATGATGGTTGAATATATATTGCTATTGTTGCATTTGCTATGTGATATATATAGTTGATATGTTACTATATGTTGTATATTGAGATTATTTGCATATGTGCATATTCTCATGTTGTTTGTTGAGTTTAGTAGGTGCGGATCGCGTTTGCTTCGCATTTGGAGTTCGCTTTAGCGCTATATTAGCCGTATATGCTCGCTAATAAAATATAAGGTACATATCTCGGATTAAATATCGCACTTTTACACTTTTTTTCCCTTCGGGATGCCTCATTACTTGATGAGATGTATATTTGTGATATATATACTGTCATTTTTTTTTCGGATCGAGCCGCGCAAAGGAGACTATGGCGAATTTTTCCGAAAATTTAAGGCGTTAGAAAAAATTTAAGAAAATTTAGAAAATTTTGAAAACTTTAACTTTGATTTTGAAATTGAAAGTTAAATGATATAGTTGTTTTTGAAAAGATAACTAAGTATGATTTGAAAACTTAGTAAAGTATTATAAGAAGTTTAACTATGAATTTTGGAAAGTTAATAGATTCTGTAACTTTTCTTACTTGTTAATTTCGAGGACGAAATTCTTTTAAGGGGGAAAGATTGTAACGACCCAGAATTTTTATTAATTAAAAATTTGAATATTTAATTAATTTTAAATATTAATAAGTGAATTTATAAGTCGAATAAATTTTTATTTGATTTATTAGATTTAATTAGATAATTAAATCAATAATTTAATATGTTAAATTATGAAAATAATTGAAAAATTGAGTTAAAAATGATTGAAAATAATTTGGAAAATTTTATTTTATCATATTGAAGTTAGAATGATATTTTAGAACTTTTAAAATCGAATTAAAAGTTAATTTGTGAAAATTGAATATTTTAATATTTAATAATCGACTGTAAAATAGCCAATTTTTGAACAGTCTCAGAATTGAACGAAACCAGTTCCATTGGATCCGTAATAGTTAGTTATTACCGGATTTCAATTTTCGTGTCAATCGGAGTTATCGTTTGATCGTGGCAGCTCAAAACGCATCGAATTATTTTTAATTTAAATTTGGCGAGTCAAAATAGCCATTTTTCAAAAAGTCTCGGATTTTGACGAAACCAGTTTCATCGGATCCGTAATGTGATATTATTGTAAGGTTTCAAATTTCAAGTCAATTGGATTTACCGTTTGTCCGGTACAAATTAAAACGCCTAGAAATCGATTTAAATCGGTTTAATTCAAATTGAACGTTTTCAGCCATAACTCGCACATACTTCCGAATTAGCTTCCGAAACCTGTTCCATTGTGTCCGGAACGCGGGATAAACCCTAGGTACGCTGGTTACGGCGTCTAAATCGGAGTTCGAAATTTCCGGGTGAATAGTGTCGAACGAAATTCTATAAATACACCTCTCTCTTCATAAATTTGATAAAAACCTAACCCTAATATCATGTAGCCGCCACTTTTGAATGAAGGGCCAGAAATTAATTTCCTTCCTCCCTCAATCACTCACAATCCATCGACAATTAGGCGAAGTGTTCAACTGCAAAGTTATAGAGCATGAAGAGAGCTTGAAATCCATACGGATATGATCGGAAATGGTGCGACGGAGGGAGAGATAGGTGGGGCCGACTGTCACGACCTGCGCACGACTTCCCACGTGCAGATGGTGGCCGAGCTTCAGGCCAAGGAAGGTGGAGGTAGCTTGCGTCGTGCTCTTCGACGTGGCGGAGTTGTGATCGAGTTTAGGCGAGTGATCGGAGTGCAAATGGAAACCCTAGAAGATGATAATGGGTTCGGCCTCAACCTGGAGCTTGCGTGAGTGATGGAAGAAAGGGGGAAGTTGCGTTCAAGGGCTATGATCTGATGGGGGTGAGATCAAAGGCTGTGATTAGTTAGGGTTAGATTTATAAAATTAATTTGTAAATTAATTATGTTTAGATTCATGCAACTTTAAAAATTCGTATCTTTTTCATACGAGGTCGAAAAAATGCAAACTCAGTTGCGTTGGAATCGTATGGACGAGCACTACGCGATGGAGTTGGTTTGAAGTCGTTTGGAGTTAGTGAGAATTTCGGGTAAAATTAAACGCGCGTTTAATTTTATTCGAAATAAAAGCTAAAACGGAATTTAAAACCAAGGTGAGAACTTCTCACTCAATCGAATAGATTTCGATTTTATTTTAAATAGTTAGATTTAAAATATTTGAATGCATGTATGAATGATGACCGTAAATTATTGATTGTTAAAATAGACATTATGCGCCGTTAGTAAGCGGATGTTATTTATTATAAACATATACCGCGAATATTTCATAAACAGTGAAATTGGTATTATATATAATATCAATATATATATATTGGCATATGTATATATTGCAGTTGTTGATTTCCCGCATTTTTTGTTTAGCGGATGAGACCCTATTACGCCGTTATTAAGCGGATAATATTTAATAAGAACATATACCGCGATAATTTCGTACTGGAGCGAAATTGGTATTGTGCTAATGTTTTTGGATGCAGGAAACAGGTTGGAGGGATCCAACTGGATTCCTCAACAGTATTTATTTAATTTCAGATATTTTGATATTTGATGGATTATCATATCGATATATGATGGATCGTTGTTAGTCGTGATTGACTATTTGGTGTGTAGCATCATTGGACCCAGATTTTGGGATTTTAAAATGATTTTAAAAGTGATTTTGAAAATATACTATATTTTTGGAATTGATCCATTATAAATAAATAAACGTTATAATTTTTAAAGTTATAAAAATTATGGTTTTTGTGAAATATAGTTAAAAAGCTGATTTTTAGAAATACGATTAAAAGTCGATTTTTGAGAAATATGAACTAATGATTTTATAAAATAATTTAGATTGGATTTTTGAATATATGATAAAAGTTTAAATATAGGATTTATAAAATTTGATTATTTTATAAATCGAAATGATGAAATTATAAAGGAATTTAAAGACGTTTTAGAATAATAATATAAACTGATTTATATTAAGAGATTTATAAATGGATATTTATAAATTGAAATATAGACATTATAAAACGAGTTTTTATAAGTGTTTGAATTAAGTGAAAATGAATTTCATAATAGAATGAAATTTATAGAATTGTAAACTGTGAAGTTATAAAAAGAAATTTATAAATAGTAAGATTTATAAATTTGGTGAAATTATTTGAAGAATAGATTGGTTAAATAAATGGATCTTATAAGTTATAAGATTTATAAATTGGAAAGTCTTTAAAGGAACGATTTTGTAAAATAATCGTTTTATAAGTATTTAACTTATAATATGAACTTTTAGTCTATAATTGAGTTATAAACTGGAATAGGTAAATAAAGGAATTTATAAAAAGGAAGTTTTTATAAATAAATAGAAATGGAATTTATAAACGTTGTTTTATAAATTCACAAACGATTTATTTTGATAAGTTAATGGTTATAACTTATAAATGGAGTTATATTCACATTTTAGATAGTGAATAATCCTTTGAATTAAAATGAATAAAAGGGTGAAAGTTGTTAACGTAGTATATTCACGTTTTTGAAGAGTGAATAACATGTTAAAGAAAATGTTTTAGAATGTGATATTTTAAACAGAATTAAAACGATCTAACGATGTTTTAAAGGCATTGAGATTCGAAACCATAGATTTCAACATTTATTGTTGAAATAGATGTTTCGAGAAATGAAAGGAGATGATGGACTATAACACTGTTGTTATAGTAAATGATTTCCGAAAGGAAATGTTTTTGTATAGTATTGGGGTTTATATATCTATTTTAATTTAGAATCCCTATACTAGTGATTTTGGGTTGTCGTAACGATGTTTTACGTAACATTCGTTTTGGCCCAAATAAATATGTTAAGTGAATGATTTCCTTAAAAGAATGAAAGATATACTTAATTTGATTTAAGTATATTGAATATTTTCTAAGTGTTGAAAATAAAAGATTGTGAATTACTTATTTAATAAGTATGGAAATGTTTTCCAATATGAAGTGAATATTTAGAAATTATCTTTTTGAAGATAAATTGAAATGAATTATTGAAATCGTATATGCACGAATATTTTGAAATATAAATTCATTATGGAATTTATATGTGAAAGTGGAACTTGTTAAAAATAAATATTGATTTATTTTTGAAGTGTTGAAATTTTATATCTTGTAAAGATATTTTGGAAAATAAATAATTTGGAAAATTATTTGGAATCTGGTGATGTGTGCATATCCAGTGATAGTTCAATAACCGACTATCAGTATTTCCCTTTGAATGGGTATTTGATGTGAATTGATTGAATTTGAATGCACACTTATTTTTGAATAAGCGCTCACTATTCGGGTTAACCGGGAAAGGACCATGGGGTCGTATAACCCACTCCGAATATGTGATACGTCGTTGTGAATCGCATTTGAAGATCGGTGTTGAAGACCGGTATTTGCGAGAGTGATAGGATGAACTATCGATTGACTCTGCACCGAGTAGCTACGGTATTGAGTTCTCCATATGTGATGGTGAATCCGATCAGGATTGTGAATATCCGGATTGCAAGGACTTCTTTGTAAGTGCCTTCGGTTCTGTTCGAGCCCGGAACAGACTTGTATGGATTGTATGCCTGACATTACAAGTTGAGATATAAAGCCGATTTCTTTCAAATATATTTCTGTTGGTGGCGGAGAATTTATTCTTTGCTTAACACCCTTCTTTGAGACGTACGAGCTCAAAGGTTATATAGTTGAAGTTATCAGCGATATATCCCATTTTGGTAATGTGACATGCTGAGTGATGCTGAAATGATCATTGTGTTGATTATTTGTGATAGGATCATTTATTTGATCGTCTATCTTAGTGATCATTGTGTTGATCATTTGTTGACCCAAAGCACGGCTTTTTGTACAAAGTGTGTTTTTGTGGACGTGAATTCATCGAGCCTCACATCCCGTTAATGGTCAAAACAGGAAAGATGCGGCAAGGTTATGAGGGGTAGCTCCCTTTAGGGTATGTGCATTTCCTTCTGGAAAGGGTGGTATCATGGTATGGAGCCCAGATACTTACTCATGTTGATACACTATATCTATTTCTGTGTGGTGTTGTTGGTGACGAGCGCTCGGTTAAAGGTCCGATGGGACCGGGGGATGCCATATTCGTGTAGTAGTTACCTAGTGATAAAGGTAACCCGGCCTTGTGTTGGCAGAGAGCTGGTTAAGTTCTCGGGGACGTCCAGCCAGAGGCGTTTCCATGTGGCAGTAGGAAGTTCCTTAGCCTGACCATTTGTTGGAAATCCAAAGAAACAATACGATCTTGTACGGTATTAGTTGTAGAACCTGCTATTCACTTATGGTGGTCACCACTGTTTGGATGGTAGCTATAGTAGGCATAGTTCGAAATGTCTATGCTGGCTAAGATTTATATTCTACTTTCGAAATGAATTTGTTCTACACTATGCACTAGTAATAATATCAAATGTTATTTTAAATGCGTATCAAGCATCTTTGACTAACATAAGAAGAAATCTCCTCCAAGTCTGCGTTTGCATTGTGTGTGTGGTGGGAGGTCTTATGGTAGTCTCATTTTTAAAAGCATTGCGAATTGAATTAAACATATTCCTCTATTTTGATTTTAAAGGTAAATAAACTGTTTTGAGTTCTCACACCAGTCACATGACTGACTTGGAGTTTATTGTTTTCCTTCCTAAACTCTGGGTGCCCACCAATTTCCACACGGGCAGTCAAGAGTTAAGATTTATCAGGATATTCTGGATATTCTGGAGTTGCTGGAGGCAAGCTGGATGGCATGGCGTATTACTAGTATATAGTATTTCTTTTTCCGCTGCACTGTTTGTTGATGTTGTATGTTGTTGTACACTCTGATGATATGATGTAATGAAATGAAATGTAATGTAATAACTGATATAGTTCTTTGTTTAAAGATTATTCATTTATTATTATATGTTGTTCCGCTGCGAATTGTGAGATTCTGATGTTGTTTCTTTCTCTTTTTCTATTTTTCAAATTCTTCTATCCTCTTTCTCTTATTTTCAAATTCTCTCTTTTCTTTCTCTATTTTCTATCTTCTTATCTTCTCTTTCTCTCTTTTTCTTTTCTTTCTTTTCTTTTTTAAAAACCCTAACTATTCGGTTTTTCGGCAACGAAAATCCGTATACGTTACATTTACTTATCAGAGCTCTGATGGTTAAGCGACAACCATGGTTCTGTTGGGTATTACTCATTAGAGATAGAGTCAGTAGTACTCTAGAATGAATTTGAGTGTAATAATAGATACGAGTGCGTATTTGTTAGTAATATAAAAATTGTTTTATATTGTGATGATTGGTTTATTGAGTGGTATATAGATTCTGGTTAATGCGAGTAATTAACGTTATTGATAGGGATCTATAAACACTTGAATAGAACAATTCGGCACAATATTGATTTTAATTGGGTAAATGAAATAATTTTACTTGATTATATTTTATATATAAAGGAATAATTTTTCAGAAATTATTAAGGTGTATATAAGTTGATTGTTAGGTTGTTTGAATAATCTAAATAAAAGAAAAATTGTATAAGTAAAAGAATTATAAGAATTGAAATTTTAATTAAAGTGTTTACAATTGTGAATAAACTTATATATATAAGAAGTGAAACTATATGAATATATTTATGAATATGAGTTGTAAATAAAAATGAATATAAGGTTAAATGAAATATAACTTAAGTGTTGTTGAATGGAATTGATTTTGGTATCGAAGTAAATAATCAAGTGGATTAAAAGAAATGTGAACTTAAGTTATGTGAATGAAATTCAACTTTAGAATTGAATTGAATTGAATGAATGGATTGAATGTTAATCAATTGAATGTAATTAAAATTGATATGAAATAATGAATGAAAGTAGAAATTCATTGAAATCAAATGTTATTAGAAGTTGAATAAATTGAATGAGAATGAATATAAGCAAAGGAATTTGGTTGTAACTAATATACATTGGTTGTTATATGGTTGTTAGTTGATTGTTTATAATTCATTAAGATTTAATGAAATTGAAAGCTATGTAATTGAATTCAAATGGAAAGTAAATAAATTTGAATAGAATTGAAGGTGAATTGGATTTAAATTAGTGAATGTTAACAAATTGAAACTAATTAGAATTGAGAATGAATGTTAGTAAATCCAATGTAAACAAATCAAATGTGATTTAAAGTGAAAACCAATTCATTGTATATGAATGAAAATATGAATGAATATATTGGTTATGAATTTGTTGAATGGTAATTGGATGATGGTTGAATATATATTGCTATTGTTGCATTTGCTATGTGATATATATAGTTGATATGTTACTATATGTTGTATATTGAGATTATTTGCATATGTGCATATTCTCATGTTGTTTGTTGAGTTTAGTAGGTGCGGATCGCGTTTGCTTCGCATTTGGAGTTCGCTTTAGCGCTATATTAGCCGTATATGCTCGCTAATAAAATATAAGGTACATATCTCGGATTAAATATCGCACTTTTACACTTTTTTTCCCTTCGGGATGCCTCATTACTTGATGAGATGTATATTTGTGATATATATACTGTCATTTTTTTTTCGGATCGAGCCGCGCAAAGGAGACTATGGCGAATTTTTCCGAAAATTTAAGGCGTTAGAAAAAATTTAAGAAAATTTAGAAAATTTTGAAAACTTTAACTTTGATTTTGAAATTGAAAGTTAAATGATATAGTTGTTTTTGAAAAGATAACTAAGTATGATTTGAAAACTTAGTAAAGTATTATAAGAAGTTTAACTATGAATTTTGGAAAGTTAATAGATTCTGTAACTTTTCTTACTTGTTAATTTCGAGGACGAAATTCTTTTAAGGGGGAAAGATTGTAACGACCCAGAATTTTTATTAATTAAAAATTTGAATATTTAATTAATTTTAAATATTAATAAGTGAATTTATAAGTCGAATAAATTTTTATTTGATTTATTAGATTTAATTAGATAATTAAATCAATAATTTAATATGTTAAATTATGAAAATAATTGAAAAATTGAGTTAAAAATGATTGAAAATAATTTGGAAAATTTTATTTTATCATATTGAAGTTAGAATGATATTTTAGAACTTTTAAAATCGAATTAAAAGTTAATTTGTGAAAATTGAATATTTTAATATTTAATAATCGACTGTAAAATAGCCAATTTTTGAACAGTCTCAGAATTGAACGAAACCAGTTCCATTGGATCCGTAATAGTTAGTTATTACCGGATTTCAATTTTCGTGTCAATCGGAGTTATCGTTTGATCGTGGCAGCTCAAAACGCATCGAATTATTTTTAATTTAAATTTGGCGAGTCAAAATAGCCATTTTTCAAAAAGTCTCGGATTTTGACGAAACCAGTTTCATCGGATCCGTAATGTGATATTATTGTAAGGTTTCAAATTTCAAGTCAATTGGATTTACCGTTTGTCCGGTACAAATTAAAACGCCTAGAAATCGATTTAAATCGGTTTAATTCAAATTGAACGTTTTCAGCCATAACTCGCACATACTTCCGAATTAGCTTCCGAAACCTGTTCCATTGTGTCCGGAACGCGGGATAAACCCTAGGTACGCTGGTTACGGCGTCTAAATCGGAGTTCGAAATTTCCGGGTGAATAGTGTCGAACGAAATTCTATAAATACACCTCTCTCTTCATAAATTTGATAAAAACCTAACCCTAATATCATGTAGCCGCCACTTTTGAATGAAGGGCCAGAAATTAATTTCCTTCCTCCCTCAATCACTCACAATCCATCGACAATTAGGCGAAGTGTTCAACTGCAAAGTTATAGAGCATGAAGAGAGCTTGAAATCCATACGGATATGATCGGAAATGGTGCGACGGAGGGAGAGATAGGTGGGGCCGACTGTCACGACCTGCGCACGACTTCCCACGTGCAGATGGTGGCCGAGCTTCAGGCCAAGGAAGGTGGAGGTAGCTTGCGTCGTGCTCTTCGACGTGGCGGAGTTGTGATCGAGTTTAGGCGAGTGATCGGAGTGCAAATGGAAACCCTAGAAGATGATAATGGGTTCGGCCTCAACCTGGAGCTTGCGTGAGTGATGGAAGAAAGGGGGAAGTTGCGTTCAAGGGCTATGATCTGATGGGGGTGAGATCAAAGGCTGTGATTAGTTAGGGTTAGATTTATAAAATTAATTTGTAAATTAATTATGTTTAGATTCATGCAACTTTAAAAATTCGTATCTTTTTCATACGAGGTCGAAAAAATGCAAACTCAGTTGCGTTGGAATCGTATGGACGAGCACTACGCGATGGAGTTGGTTTGAAGTCGTTTGGAGTTAGTGAGAATTTCGGGTAAAATTAAACGCGCGTTTAATTTTATTCGAAATAAAAGCTAAAACGGAATTTAAAACCAAGGTGAGAACTTCTCACTCAATCGAATAGATTTCGATTTTATTTTAAATAGTTAGATTTAAAATATTTGAATGCATGTATGAATGATGACCGTAAATTATTGATTGTTAAAATAGACATTATGCGCCGTTAGTAAGCGGATGTTATTTATTATAAACATATACCGCGAATATTTCATAAACAGTGAAATTGGTATTATATATAATATCAATATATATATATTGGCATATGTATATATTGCAGTTGTTGATTTCCCGCATTTTTTGTTTAGCGGATGAGACCCTATTACGCCGTTATTAAGCGGATAATATTTAATAAGAACATATACCGCGATAATTTCGTACTGGAGCGAAATTGGTATTGTGCTAATGTTTTTGGATGCAGGAAACAGGTTGGAGGGATCCAACTGGATTCCTCAACAGTATTTATTTAATTTCAGATATTTTGATATTTGATGGATTATCATATCGATATATGATGGATCGTTGTTAGTCGTGATTGACTATTTGGTGTGTAGCATCATTGGACCCAGATTTTGGGATTTTAAAATGATTTTAAAAGTGATTTTGAAAATATACTATATTTTTGGAATTGATCCATTATAAATAAATAAACGTTATAATTTTTAAAGTTATAAAAATTATGGTTTTTGTGAAATATAGTTAAAAAGCTGATTTTTAGAAATACGATTAAAAGTCGATTTTTGAGAAATATGAACTAATGATTTTATAAAATAATTTAGATTGGATTTTTGAATATATGATAAAAGTTTAAATATAGGATTTATAAAATTTGATTATTTTATAAATCGAAATGATGAAATTATAAAGGAATTTAAAGACGTTTTAGAATAATAATATAAACTGATTTATATTAAGAGATTTATAAATGGATATTTATAAATTGAAATATAGACATTATAAAACGAGTTTTTATAAGTGTTTGAATTAAGTGAAAATGAATTTCATAATAGAATGAAATTTATAGAATTGTAAACTGTGAAGTTATAAAAAGAAATTTATAAATAGTAAGATTTATAAATTTGGTGAAATTATTTGAAGAATAGATTGGTTAAATAAATGGATCTTATAAGTTATAAGATTTATAAATTGGAAAGTCTTTAAAGGAACGATTTTGTAAAATAATCGTTTTATAAGTATTTAACTTATAATATGAACTTTTAGTCTATAATTGAGTTATAAACTGGAATAGGTAAATAAAGGAATTTATAAAAAGGAAGTTTTTATAAATAAATAGAAATGGAATTTATAAACGTTGTTTTATAAATTCACAAACGATTTATTTTGATAAGTTAATGGTTATAACTTATAAATGGAGTTATATTCACATTTTAGATAGTGAATAATCCTTTGAATTAAAATGAATAAAAGGGTGAAAGTTGTTAACGTAGTATATTCACGTTTTTGAAGAGTGAATAACATGTTAAAGAAAATGTTTTAGAATGTGATATTTTAAACAGAATTAAAACGATCTAACGATGTTTTAAAGGCATTGAGATTCGAAACCATAGATTTCAACATTTATTGTTGAAATAGATGTTTCGAGAAATGAAAGGAGATGATGGACTATAACACTGTTGTTATAGTAAATGATTTCCGAAAGGAAATGTTTTTGTATAGTATTGGGGTTTATATATCTATTTTAATTTAGAATCCCTATACTAGTGATTTTGGGTTGTCGTAACGATGTTTTACGTAACATTCGTTTTGGCCCAAATAAATATGTTAAGTGAATGATTTCCTTAAAAGAATGAAAGATATACTTAATTTGATTTAAGTATATTGAATATTTTCTAAGTGTTGAAAATAAAAGATTGTGAATTACTTATTTAATAAGTATGGAAATGTTTTCCAATATGAAGTGAATATTTAGAAATTATCTTTTTGAAGATAAATTGAAATGAATTATTGAAATCGTATATGCACGAATATTTTGAAATATAAATTCATTATGGAATTTATATGTGAAAGTGGAACTTGTTAAAAATAAATATTGATTTATTTTTGAAGTGTTGAAATTTTATATCTTGTAAAGATATTTTGGAAAATAAATAATTTGGAAAATTATTTGGAATCTGGTGATGTGTGCATATCCAGTGATAGTTCAATAACCGACTATCAGTATTTCCCTTTGAATGGGTATTTGATGTGAATTGATTGAATTTGAATGCACACTTATTTTTGAATAAGCGCTCACTATTCGGGTTAACCGGGAAAGGACCATGGGGTCGTATAACCCACTCCGAATATGTGATACGTCGTTGTGAATCGCATTTGAAGATCGGTGTTGAAGACCGGTATTTGCGAGAGTGATAGGATGAACTATCGATTGACTCTGCACCGAGTAGCTACGGTATTGAGTTCTCCATATGTGATGGTGAATCCGATCAGGATTGTGAATATCCGGATTGCAAGGACTTCTTTGTAAGTGCCTTCGGTTCTGTTCGAGCCCGGAACAGACTTGTATGGATTGTATGCCTGACATTACAAGTTGAGATATAAAGCCGATTTCTTTCAAATATATTTCTGTTGGTGGCGGAGAATTTATTCTTTGCTTAACACCCTTCTTTGAGACGTACGAGCTCAAAGGTTATATAGTTGAAGTTATCAGCGATATATCCCATTTTGGTAATGTGACATGCTGAGTGATGCTGAAATGATCATTGTGTTGATTATTTGTGATAGGATCATTTATTTGATCGTCTATCTTAGTGATCATTGTGTTGATCATTTGTTGACCCAAAGCACGGCTTTTTGTACAAAGTGTGTTTTTGTGGACGTGAATTCATCGAGCCTCACATCCCGTTAATGGTCAAAACAGGAAAGATGCGGCAAGGTTATGAGGGGTAGCTCCCTTTAGGGTATGTGCATTTCCTTCTGGAAAGGGTGGTATCATGGTATGGAGCCCAGATACTTACTCATGTTGATACACTATATCTATTTCTGTGTGGTGTTGTTGGTGACGAGCGCTCGGTTAAAGGTCCGATGGGACCGGGGGATGCCATATTCGTGTAGTAGTTACCTAGTGATAAAGGTAACCCGGCCTTGTGTTGGCAGAGAGCTGGTTAAGTTCTCGGGGACGTCCAGCCAGAGGCGTTTCCATGTGGCAGTAGGAAGTTCCTTAGCCTGACCATTTGTTGGAAATCCAAAGAAACAATACGATCTTGTACGGTATTAGTTGTAGAACCTGCTATTCACTTATGGTGGTCACCACTGTTTGGATGGTAGCTATAGTAGGCATAGTTCGAAATGTCTATGCTGGCTAAGATTTATATTCTACTTTCGAAATGAATTTGTTCTACACTATGCACTAGTAATAATATCAAATGTTATTTTAAATGCGTATCAAGCATCTTTGACTAACATAAGAAGAAATCTCCTCCAAGTCTGCGTTTGCATTGTGTGTGTGGTGGGAGGTCTTATGGTAGTCTCATTTTTAAAAGCATTGCGAATTGAATTAAAAATATTCCTCTATTTTGATTTTAAAGGTAAATAAACTGTTTTGAGTTCTCACACCAGTCACATGACTGACTTGGAGTTTATTGTTTTCCTTCCTAAACTCTGGGTGCCCACCAATTTCCACACGGGCAGTCAAGAGTTAAGATTTATCAGGATATTCTGGATATTCTGGAGTTGCTGGAGGCAAGCTGGATGGCATGGCGTATTACTAGTATATAGTATTTCTTTTTCCGCTGCACTGTTTGTTGATGTTGTATGTTGTTGTACACTCTGATGATATGATGTAATGAAATGAAATGTAATGTAATAACTGATATAGTTCTTTGTTTAAAGATTATTCATTTATTATTATATGTTGTTCCGCTGCGAATTGTGAGATTCTGATGTTGTTTCTTTCTCTTTTTCTATTTTTCAAATTCTTCTATCCTCTTTCTCTTATTTTCAAATTCTCTCTTTTCTTTCTCTATTTTCTATCTTCTTATCTTCTCTTTCTCTCTTTTTCTTTTCTTTCTTTTCTTTTTTAAAAACCCTAACTATTCGGTTTTTCGGCAACGAAAATCCGTATACGTTACATTTACTTAGATCTAAATATAAAATTATAGTTAAATTCTATATATATTATTCTCTATATTTACTTATGAATTTTAACTATAGTCAAGTATATTTATAAAGTTTAAAATAGTTTTAATATAAAATAAAATTTATTTTCAAAGAAAATCAAAACACCAAAAAATCCTTTGGGATGTCGATATGCCCAAGTACCCCATGTCAACATGGTGTCAGTTGAGTTCAAAATTTAAATTTCAAAAGAAGTGTCTATTCGCCATAACTCTTCATGAATGGACATGGCTGTTGTTCTTCTATAAATAGGGGTTAATTTCAACGAATTTTACATCAGATTTTCTGATTTTTCACTCCTCTTCTTCTTCCACATTTCTTAATACATATTCTTACCATTACTCTGCCGAAATCAACATTGAGTCGAACTTGATTACGTCTAGTTTGATTCTCTAACACTATCTCTACAAGGTTCTAAGTGCTATTCAGAGTTATAGACTTCTTTGTAATCTATTAAGCGAGAAAAGGTGTGATTGTAGCCTTGGAAATCAATCAAGAGAGAAAAGGTGTGATTGTAGCCTTGGTAAATCAATTGGGTAAACTTGTGGCCCGGATCTCTACCCAGAGGATAGAAATTCTGGAGGGTGTACCTCGTAGCCTTGAAGCCGAGGGTGTATTGTATAATTGCTTCTGAAAGGAAATCCATACTTGTGTTGCGGGACTGGATGTAGGGTAACTTCGAACCATTATAAAATCCGGTGTGTTCTTTCCTTTACTGCTTTTATTTTATTTCTGCATCTGTGTTTGTTTCTGTGATCATATCTGTGTCTGTATATTGCTTACATCGGTGTCTAAATTAACATAAACTCACAAAGATTTAGTAGTTCTTTAATAACACTATTCACCCCCCTCTAGTGTTAATCCTAGCCTTAAGATCCGTAATCCACATTTATCACATCACCAACCTTTTTCTCTTGTTAACACAAGCACAACCATTACCTTGATTTCGCTTATGGAAACCCCAAACGCTGCGTGACTTGACACTATTCCTGTAGAACATCAAATGTCGCAATCGTCGCCATAGCATCGCACCACGCTCACCTACTCAATCGAATCGTCTCCACCTGAAAATTACCATGGCATTACTCATTCGACCCAATTCATCATCTATCAACGACGAACCCCTGCCTTAGCACGGCAAAGACTAAGTCGAATACTGCCGAACTTGCCATGCCCAAATCAGAGCATAAGGAAATGATGCACGAAGCTATCGAATCCAGAATCTCTGATTTCATTATATACGGAGCTAGATTTAATTGATGGAAGATGAGGAGGAGCAGCGGTAGATAAAATTTAAAAGAAGGAGAAAGAGGGAACGAGGATTTAGGTTTTAAGGATTTGATGATGTTTCGAGCTCGCACGATCATACAGCATGTTCGACCGTCACGGAACTCACCGACGTACAATAGTTCGTTATTTGAATCAAATGGCACTAGTTTCGTCAAAATCCGAGACAGTTCCTTGAAATAATAATTTCACATGTTAATTAAAACGAATTATTGTTAAAACAAATTTAATCACTTAAATTATATTTTACACTTTACAATAATATTTTATTATTAAACTGAATTTAAATAAGCTTTTGAAATCACTTTTATTCGAATTAAATCCAAGATTCAATTAATTAAAAAATTCCAATATTTAATTATAAACTATTCAAAAAATCTCAATCGTTACAAGATACTTGCCCCACAAGTACACTATTAGGCACGATCAATTTTTTGTTATATTTCGCATAATGTACAAGGCATGATATTGTATACTCAGTTAATGTATTAGTCATATTTATTTTGGAACATATTGAAAGTCATTTGAACGGTGTCGAGCATATCCAATATTTTGTACATGATAGGACCCACATAGGATTATTCTACTTAAAAGATACATTGTCACAATTCGAAGGCTACGTAGATGTGTGATGACCCCGAATTTTAGGCAATATCAATTTAATAATTTGTATTAATAATTAAATTGATTTGGTGATTTTCTTTTATAATTTTAATTTAAATTGGAAAATTTATTCTTTTAAAAGCAAATAAATATTTAAATTGGTGAATTTTATCTTTTAAAAGCTAATAAAATGATTTCTATTTATAATGTATATATATCTGTAGATATTGTAAATAGAAAAGCTTTGGATTGAATTTAACAAATAAAATTATGTTTTCAAATTCTAATATATTTTGGTAATTTGGAAATTTTGATTAAATTTAATATAAAACTTTTCAAAGCTATTTAAATTTTTTATAGTTTTAAAATATTTAAAGTAAATGTTTAATTGTTTAAATTATATTTTTAAGCTTAAGTTTAAATTTAAAATAAGATTAACAAAAAGTTTGTTTTATTTTTTTTAAAATATTGCTTGATAAATATATATAAGATTAAAATATAATTTACATATGATACATTAATTCATTTAGTAATATAATTAATTTATAATCTTTTTATAAATTATTTAAAATTGATGAATTTGTTATTTTTAAACAATATTAATAACGTATTGTTTTTATATATAGATATAAATAGATTTTAAAGAAAATAGATTTGTTATTTTCAAATTAAATGTGTTGTTACAAATTAAATTTTCAAATATAATTTGAATTTGAATTTAAAATTGAAATTTAAAAGATAGATATTTTATAATGTTTTGGATTTTAAAATATATGCATAAGCTTTTATTTATATGTATAATTGGTTTTATTTTCTTTAAATTAATTTATATATATATATATAAGTATTTGTAAATTAGTAAATTAATATAAAAGCTTTTATTAACATTTTAAAAATAGGTATTAATTACTTAAATGACAAGTGTTAATACCTAAAGGCTTGTTTTAACAAGTGTTAAGTGATAAGTTAATGCTTATGACAAATGTTAAGAGTTTTTAGAAGTGTCCTTTACAATTTTCATTTTTTTCTTTTATTTTTATTAAAATCACAAATTAACTTATAAATACATATGCTTCCTTCCTTTCATTTCTTTTCTATCTTCCTCTATTCTAAACTATGAAAAAAATCAAAACAAATTTCTTAAAAACAAAAGCTGTAAATCAAACATCAAAACCTGAATGTCATTCCTCAAATCTGAAACAAAATCAACAGCCTGTAATATCATTTTCAAAATCATAATCCAAAGGCCTGCATCTCTTAAAACCTGTACATTTTTAAAGATCATAATCAAAGCCTGAACTCTACTCTTCAACCTGGAATCAAAAGCAATGGCATTCAGGTATTTTCCAGATCTGTGCATGTAGTTTCAAAAGCAAGTTAATCAAGTCTTTAGTCATCTCTGCATATTTCAATAATAAGCATGCAGTTTTAAAAACAAATCACATTTCTCAGGTATTCAAGCTTTTCAAGTTCTTTTTCAAATTCCAGATTTTAGCCTAAAGCATGTACACTGCCCTCTGTTCATCATTTTTTTAGGTAACATTTTTCTAAAAAAGCTTAAGTATAAGAAATCTGTTGCATGATAATTTCCGGAAATAAAGTATGTATTGTGTGGATGTATATGATTGAATTCTCTGTGTGTATGTGAATGTATAGATATATGATTGCTGTTGTGTTTGTTTTTGCCTGTACTTAGTTTTAGATGCTAAGATTTTGATCAAAATCCATTTCCTCTTAAACCAATCTCTATTAGGTCCTAAATTTCAAAAAAAACTTGTTTGTTTGATCATAAAGTAGGTTTAAAAGTTTTATTTAAGTTAAAATAAATTGAAAATTGCTTTGGAAACCAAAATGTAAAGGGAAGCTTAAGTTTTGTGTAAATTTCAAACATACAAATTTATTGTTCCAGGCATATGATCTGAAACATTATCCAAAATCATGATTTTTGGAAGTGAAACCATAGTTTTTAGATTGGGTTTGAATGTGCATTTTAGGGTTGATCAGATAATGTGTTTTGGGTGGTTTGTAGTGATCTACTTGCTCGGGGAGGTCGGGGTTTTCTCTGGTGGCAGTGGAGTGATCGGTGACTTTGGGAAAATTGTCAGAAAGGTGCTCAAGGCAATGTGGTGGCGGCAGGAGGTCGTATTTGTCTGTAGCCCTAGTCTGGGTATTGGTCGGAAATACATCCACCATGGCATCTAGGTTGGATCGAGTTTCACTAATCTCCAAGAATAGGAAGCTTGGAGGTTGTCGAAGGCATGCCTGGAGTCTTTGATACTCCGGTGGTCGAAGGAGTGGATTCGAGATTGTTTCAGGTTTGGGTTCTTGTTCCAGGTTTGAGTTTGGGGCTCGATTTCGATTTTGGGGTGTTGTCGAAGTTTTGATGATCGAAATATGGTGCAAGGATGATCGTCGATGTGAAGAAGTCGTCGTGGATGGTCGAAAGTGGTTGCTTGGCCGGTGCATGTGCACAACTGTTGTTTTGGTGTCAGTATTTTTGGTTGAAGTGTTGACTCAAAGAAATTTTCATGATTTTAGGTTGGAGGCTCGAAGGAGCTCTCGAGTAAATGGGAGTGGGAAGGGTTTTCGGATTTTAAACTTAAAATTCAAACCAAAATTTTAAAAAGGGAAGAATATGGAGTTTCTCGTGTTAGAACTCGAGTGGGCTTCGGGTCGAACCCGAAGTAGCATGTGAAAACAGTTTTTAAAAATAAAGACAAGATTTTGAATTTTAAATAATTTGGTTTTTAAAACTCTTGTAAATTTTTTATATAAGATAAGTGTTTCTTAATATTTGATTTAAAAGTTGTAAATTTGATTTGAATTTTGTCAAAGTTTAAATTGTTAATCATTTTTAAATCTTAAATTTAAAAATGAAATTTAAAAGTAAATTTAAAGATAAAGTTTCAAAGGCTTTGTAAATGATAATTAAATCATTGATAAGGATAATACTTTATCTTAAAGTTAGTTACTATTTAATTTTTAAAATTGATTAAATTTTGAAGTTAATTAAAGAGTAATTAATTACTTTAATTAATTAGTAGTTACGGGTTGATAAATAAGTAATTAAGGATTCTAAGTTAATTAATTTAAAGGTTAACTAATTTGTAATTAATAATCATTAATTAGATAAGTTAGATTACAAATTAATGATTTGAAATTAAAGTAATTAAAGATTCATTAAGTTACAGTTAAGCACTTAATTAATTAAAGTAATTAGAGATGAGTTAATTGGTTGTTAAAAATTAATTAATTTGTAATTAATAATGGTTAATTAAAGTTTAATTACTTAGGGAAGTAATTAAAGGATAGTTAATGAAGATCATTAACTAGGGATTATTAAATAATTAATTAATGTGATTAATTTTAATAATTAATTATACTAATTAATTAAAGATAATCATTTGTGGAATTGTTTAAGTATAATCACTTAATGAAAGTAATTAAAGGAATTAATTACTCAATGTAATTAGTTAAATTAATGTGATTAGTTTAAGTTTTAATTAATTTAAGATAATCACTTAATGATTTGTTAAGTATAATTACTTAATGTAATTAATGAAGTGTAATTACTTAGTGAAGTAATTAATGGATAATTACTGGATGTAATTAGTTGAAGGATAATTATTAATGGAAGTGATTTGGGTTTAATTACTTGTGTAATTAGTGAGAAGGATAATTACTTAGTGGAAGTAATTAAGAATTAATTACTTAGTGTAATTAATTAGAGAATTAATTAATAAAATTTATTTAAGAAGTTAATTAAGCAATGTAATTAATTAAGGCTAATTAATTACTGAATGTGATTAATCAAAATTGATTAATGAATAAAGATTAATTATTAAATGTGATTAATTAGAGCAATAATTAATTAAGGAATTAATTAAAGGATCATTAATTAATATAATTAATTTAATAAGTAATTAAGGGTTGATTAATTAAGGATAATTAATCAATAATGAAGAGATTATAGGGGAATTAATTTATTGTAATTAATTAAGGGTTGATGTAATTAATTATAGTTAATTAATTAATGAAGTAATTAAAGGTTAATTACTGTAATTGTTTAAGGATAATTAATTTATGTACTAATTACTTAAAGTAATTAGAAAATAATTAATCAAGGATGATTAATTAAGATGAATACTTAGAGGGTGATTAATTAATTGATTTGTAATTAATTAATGGTTAAGTAAGCAAGATTTATGTGATGAAAGTAATTAATTTGGTTTATTTTAAATTAATTAGAGATGAAATAATTAATTTATTTTATTTTAAATTAATTATAGATGGTGTTATTAATAGATCTTTGCTTATGGATGGCTGATTGATATTGAATGCCTTGATGGTTTGATATCTCTGATATAAGATATGTGTCGATCTGTGATTTTCAGTGCTTTGGTTGAATTATGATGATAATGTGGATTACTTATTTGTGAGATTGTGAATTATCTATCTATGTGAATATAGATAATGAATTGAATTGTTTTAACTTTAAAACCACTTGTCTTTAAAAGATGACGTTTTGGATTTCGATGAGACCGCGATCGGGTTTCTAGATTTGGATATCGAAAAACCACATCGATCCAAATTAACGATAGGTCGTGAATCTCAAGTGAAGATGAAGATTCAAAGTGTAAGGGTTATTATTGTTAACTCTAAGGGTGATTTCAAAATGAGTGTAACGAGATTATGCCTTCGTTTTCGTTCGAACCCGGAACGAACTTGTATGGATTGAATGCTTTCAGAACATCGTCAGGTGGACGATGAGCATTCTAAGATAGATGTGTTCTATAAAGGTAATCGTATCCTCAAGCCTCATCAACTGGGAATGGCTAAAGTATGGGAGGTGCGGCAAGGCTAAGTGGGTAGCACCCAAGTAGGATAAGATTTTCCCTATCTAGAGGTCCCTTTTTAATCGGCCGTGTGGGAAATTGATTGCGACAACTGCTGGGGTTGTCTTATTTGGGACTATCCAGTAAGGGATGGTTCCAGCTTTGTGTTGCAGAGGATTGGGAGTAATCCTCGGTACGATGATCTAGGCCACGTACTGTGACGGGCGGTATCCCAGTAGCCCTGCCGTTGAAGGAAACCCATTCTTCCTACGTGCCCTTTACGGTTTTGATCGTATACTTATGTATGCTAGAATTTAATAAATGTAACAATTTCGGCTATTTTATATTTTACTTAAAAACCCTAGACCCTATTATAATATCACTGGATTTCCTATTAAATGTTTTGGTTATCATAAGGTAAAAACTTTCCCGTGTTTATGTGCGAAAAGTCCGACGAGACACTTTTGATTTCAAAGGATTTTCAAAGTTAAGCAGCTTTAACCTGTTGCTCACACCAGACCCATGTCTGACTCGGAGTTTATTTTCTGTTTTCTTAAACTCTTGGGTACTTAAATTTTTACGAGTATCCAAGGGATTCAGGTTAGCTTTGACGAATTCTATAGGACTAATGAAGTAGGAGGCTTCAGCGTTCGTGGATATATAATTTTCCGCTGTGTTGGTTTCTCTGTGTTGTTTTTGAATTATAATAAATAGACAGGTGTTTATAACTGTCTAGTATGTGATGTATAAGTTGTGTAACTCTGATAGATGTTGTATACTATGTAGTACTTATGTGATTAATATAATTTATTCATTCCGCTGTTGAGATTCTGTTGTTGTTTCGTTCTTTCTTCTCTATCTTTCTCTTTTCTATCAATTTCTTCCTTAATGATGATACGTCTTTCTGTGGAGAGAAGGGCGGGTCGTCTCAGTTGGTATCAAAGCGCTAGGTTGAGTGAATACCTAGGCTTTGGAGTGACTTCTTTCTTGAGAGAGAGAGTGTATTTGTTATTTTAATATATATATACCTATTTGTTGGGTTACCTGATCCGATTTCCAATATAAGTTCCAAAGGTAGGAAGGGTAGTCGTGTGTGTAGCACGACTACCAATTGAAGGAGTCTGATTGTTGAGGTTCGAAGTATCCGTCGAGACTATAGACCCAGTACCGTCTCGAGTGAGGTTTGCAGTGGTGTAAGGATTTCACCAATCTCTGAAGGAAACCTTTTTGAGGTTCAGAGTCCGTCTTTGAAGTGCAAGTTCGGATGAGTAGCGTTTGGACCTGTCGGTTGAGCAGAAGCATGTGATGGTATCTTGGCAACTTCAGGGAAGAGAAACTGCGTGGTGAGACGCGGTGACTTTGGATGTATCCGAAGATATTTTTTTAGAGCAAGTTTAAGGAAGTGTGTCTGCATCGGTGATGAGACTGAGTTCAGCTGGGCGTTTGTGTTTGGTATGAGGCCCAAGTTTTTTGAAGAGCTTTGGATAGGAGGTCTTTAGCATCTGTGGCAGTGTTGCAGCTCAGAGTATTCTGTGTGCTGGCAAGATGGCCATATGGATTAGCAGTTTTCTAGAGGTAGAGTTCAGAAGCAACAGAGTAGATCCATTTCTTCGATGGATTAGTTAGTCAAGCATAAGTTGTTCTGATTGGTAAGGAGAGAATAGTTTCTTTGGAAATTAGGCTAATTGATTGCAAAAGTGACTTGCGATAGTTGAGTGTTCTCTTGGGTTTTCTTTTGCTTGGGATCGAGGTATCTCTAGGGTATGGAAGTTGTCATAGATATTTCCGGATGTCTTCGAAGAAGTCATGGTTTTCCATAGCATCTGGAGATTGAGTTTTCTTATCGACTAGGATTCCAAGAGTGGTACCGGTGGTTCAGCTAGTAGAAGGATAGTTTCTAGAGAGATTTTGGTGAAGCAGCTCAGGATTTGGTGGAACATCTAAGTTTTCTCTTTATGGATTTGATGAACCGTATTTTTCGGGATGTGTCGGACTAGTTTGTGCTCATGTTCATCATCAGCATTCTCATCTACTCTAGATCAGAGTTATGCAGTGGAAGCAAGATTGGTGAGTGCACCTATTTAGTCTTTTTCCGGATAAGAGAAGTTAGCAATCTACTGATGTTTGTGGAATAGAATTTGTGTTCTTGATTTTGGTTGATCTTGAGAGGATCATTTTGTTGGGTTGATTTTGTCCAGTTTGTTTCGAGAGGCATCAGCGAAGGTTGAGCTGATCAGGTAGGACGAAGGCACCCTAGGATCGTCAAGAGAGTTTTGTGGATAAGGGACGGAGGAATTTGGATTTCGAAGACGGAGGTTTTATTATGGATAAATTTTCTCCGATCAAAGAAGCTACATGATTTGGTAAAACTGGAAAGCTAGCTCCGAGGTGTATTGGATCTTTCTGTGTTCTTGTAAGGATGAGTGTTTGGTTTTCAGGGTTGAATTGCCAATTTGGAAGACTAGAATTCAATGTATTTCACGTATCTCTGAGGGAGTACGTGCATGATCCATTCTTGGTTTTAGAACCAGTAGTTCTAGGGGTTTTAGTAGTTGAGCAGGACTCGTCTGTGGTCTGAAATCCTGTTCAGTTTTGTAGATCTAGAAGATAGGAGATCTATAGCTTAGTAGTGTTGACTATTTGGATTCAGTAGAGTGATTGTCCTAGTGTTTATACTTAGGAAACACTAGATAATGTTAGGAAGATCTATTGTAATTTGAGTCAGGATCATTAGATTTGTTTGATTGAGTGAATTGGTTGATATGGTCGGAATTTTGGGCAATATCAATTTAATAATCTGTATTAATAATTAAATTGATTTGATGATTTTCTTTTATAATTTTAATTTAAACTGGCAAATTTATTCTTTTAAAAGCAAATAAATATTTAAATTGGTGAATTTTATCTTTTAAAAGCTAATAAAATGATTTCTATTTATAATGTATATATATTTGTATATATTGTAAATAGAAAAGCTTTGGATTGAATTTAACAAATAAAATCATGTTTTCAAATTCTAATATATTTGGGTAATTTAGAAATTTTGATTAAATTTAATATAAAACTTTTCAAAGCTATTTAAAAAAATTACAGTTTTAAAATATTTAAGGTAAATGTTTAATTGTTTAAATTACATTTTTAAGCTTAAGTTTAAATTTAAAATAAGATTAACAAAAAGGTTTTTTTTTTAAATATAGCTTGATAAATATGATTTGAAATTATATATGTAAGACTAAAATACAATTTACATATGATACATTAATTCATTTAGCAATAGAAGTAAATTATAATATTTTTATAAATTATTTCAAATTGATGAATTTGTTATTTTTAAACAATATTAATAATGTATTGTTTTTATATATAGATATAAATAGATTTTAAAGAAAATAGAATTGTTATTTTCAAACTAAATGTGTTGTTATAAATTGACTTTAATTTGGATTTTCAAATTTAATTTGAATTTGAATTTAAAATTGAAATTTAAAAGATAGATATTTTAAAATGTTTTGGATTTTAATATATATATAAGCTTTTATTCATATATATAATTGGTTTTATTTTCTTTAAAGTAAGTTATATATATATATATAGATAAGTATTTGTAAATTAGTAAATTAATATAAAAGCTATTATTAACATTTTAAAAATAAGTATTAATTACATAAATGACAAGTGTTAATATCTAAAGGCATGTTTTAACAAGTGTTAAGTGATAAGTTAATGCTTATGACAAATGTTAAGAGTTTTTACAAGTGTCCTTTATAATTTTCATTTTTTTCATTTATTTTTATTAAAATCACAAATTAACTTATAAATACATATGCTTCCTTCCATTCGTTTCTTTTCTATCTTCCTCTATTCTAAACTAAGAAAAAACTCAAAAAAAAATTCTTAAAAACAAAATCACTAAATCAAACATCAAAACTTGAATATCATTCCTCAAATCTGAAATAAAATCATCGGCATGTAATATCATTTTCAAAATCATAATCCAAAGGCTTGCGTTTCTTAAAACTTATACATTTTCAAAGATCAAAATCAAAGCCTGAACTCAATTCTTCAACCTGGAATCAAAAGCAATGGCATTCAAGTATTTTCCAAATCTGTGCATGCAGTTTCAAAAGCAAGTTAATCATGTCTTTAGTCATCTCTCCATATTTCAATAACAAGCATGCAGTTTTAAAAACGAAGCACATTTCTCAGCTATTCAAGCTTTTCATGTTCTTTTTCAAATTCCAGATTTTAGCCTAAAGCCTGTACGCTGCCCTCTGTTCATCATTTTTTTTCAGGTGAGTAACATTTTTCTAAAAAAGCTTAAGTATAAGAAATCTGTTGCATGATAATTTCTGGAAATAAAGTATGTATTGTGTGGATGTATATGATTGAATTCTCTGTGTGTATGTGAATGTATAGATATATGCTTGCTGTTGTATCTGTTTTTGCCTGTACTTAGTTTTAAAAGCTAAGATTTTGATCAAAATCCATTTCCTCTTAAACCAATCTCTTTTAGGACTTAAGTTTCAAACAAAACTTATTTGTTTGATCATAGAGTAGGTTTAAAATTTTTATTTAAGTTAAAATAAATTGGAAATTGCTTTGGAAACAAAAATGAACAGGGAAGCTTAATTTTTTTGTAAATTTCAAACATACAAATTTATTGTTTCAGGCATATGATCTGAAACATTATCCAAATTCATGATTTTTGGAAGTGAAACCATAGTTTTTAGATTGGGTTTGAATGTGCATTTTTTGGTTTGGTCAGATACTGTGTTTTGGGTGGTTTCTGGTAATCTACTTGCTCGGGGAGGTCAGGGTTTTCTCTGGTGGTAGTGGAGTGATCGTGGACTTTGGGAAAATTGTCAGAAAGGTGCTCAAGGCACTGTGGCGGCGGTAGGAGGTCGTATTTGTCTGTAGCCCTAGTCTAGGTATTGGTCGAAAATGCATCCACCACGGCATCTAGGGCAGATCGAGTTTCACTACACTCCGGGAATAGGAAGCTTGGAGGTTGTCGAAGGCATGGCTGGAGTCTCTGATACTCCGACGGCCGGAGGAGCGAATTCGAGATTGTTCCAGTTTGGGTTCTTGTTCCAGCTTTGAGTTTGGAGGCTCGATTTCGATTTTGGGTTGTTGTTGAAGTTCTGATGATCAGAATTTGGTTCAAGGATGATCGTCGATGTGAAGAAGTCGTCGTGAATGGTCGGAAGTGGTTGCTTGGCCGGTGCATGTGCACAACTGTTGTTTTGGTGTTAGTATTTTTGGTTGAAGTGTTGACTCGAAGAGGTTTTCGTGATTTTGGGTTGGAGGCTCGAAGGAGTTCTCGAGTAAATGGGTGTGGGAAGGGTTTTTAGATTTTAAACTAAAAATTTAAACCAACATTTTGAAAAGGGAAGAATATGGAGTTTCTTGGGTTGGCACTCGAGTCGGCTTCGGGTCGAACCCGAAGTAGCATGTGAAAACAGTTTTTAAAGTTTTTTAAAATAAAAACAAGATTTTGAATTTTAAATAATTTGGTTTTTAAAACTCTTGTAAATTTCTTTTATATAAGATAAGTGTTTCTTAATATTTGATTTAAAAGTCTGTAAATTTATTTGAATTTTGTCAAAGTTTAAATTGTTAATCATTTTTAAATCTTAAATTTAAAAATAAAATTTAAAAGTAAATTTAAAGATAAAGTTTCAAAGGCTTTGTAAATGATAATTAAATCATTGATAAGGATAATACTTTGTCTTAAAGTTAATTACTATTTAATGTTTTGAAATTGATTAAATTAAGAAGTTAATTAAAGAGTAATTAATTACTTTAATTAATTAATAATCATGGATAGATAAATAAGTAATTAAGGATTATAAGTTAACTAATTTAAGTAATTAATTTGTAATCAAGAATCATTAATTAGATAAGTGAAGATTATAAATTAAAGATTTGAAATTAATTAATTAACTAATTAAATTAATTTAAAATTAATTAAGTTACTGTTAAGCACTTAATTAATTAAAGTAATTAGAGACGAGTTAATTGGTTATTAAAAATTAATTAATTTGTAATTAATAATGGTTAATTAAAGTATAATTACTTAAGGAAGTAATTAAAGGATAGTTAATGACATTAACTAGGGATTATTAAATAATTAATTAATGTGATTAATTTTAATAATTAATTATATTAATTAATTAAAGATAATCATTTGTGGAATTGTTTAAGTATAATCACTTAATGAAAGTAATTAAAGGAATTATTACTCAATGTAATTAGTCAAATTAATGTGATTAGTTTAAGTTAATTAATTAGTTTAATTAATTTAAGATAATCACTTGATGATTTGTTAATTATAATTACTTAATGTAATTAATGAAGTGTAATTACTTAGTGAAGTAATTAATGGATAATTACTGGATGTAATTAGTTGAAGGATAATTATTAATGGAAGTGATTTGGGTTTAATTACTTATGTAATTAGTGAGAAGGATAATTACTTAGTGGAAGTAATTAAGAATTAATTACTTTGTGTAATTAATTAGCGAATTAATTAATAAAATTTATTTAAGAAGTTAATTAAGCAACGTAATCAATTAAAGCTAATTAGTTACTGAATGTGATTAATCAAAATTAATTAATGAATAAAGATTAATTAAAAGATGAATTATTAAATGTGATTAATTAGAACAATAATTAATTAAGAAAGTAATTAAAGGATCATTAATTAATATAATTAATTAAAGAAGTAATTAAGGGTTGATTAATTAAAGATAATTAATCAATAATGAAGTGATTATAGAGTAATTAATTAAGGGTTAATGTAATTAATTATAGTTAATTAATTAATGAAGTAATTAAAGGTTAATACTATAATTGTTTAAGGATAATTAATTTGTGTAATTAATTAAAGGCTAATTACTTAAAGTAATTAGAGAATAATTAATCAAGGGTGATTAATTAAGATGAATACTTAGAGGATGATTAATTAGTTGATTTGTAATTAATTAATGGTTAAGTAAGCAAGATTTATCTGATGAAAGTAATTAATTTAGTTTATTTTAAATTAATTAGAGATAAAGTAATTAATTTAATTTATTTTAAATTAATTATAGATAGTGTAATTAACAGATATTTGCTTATGGGTGGCTGATTGATATTGAATGCCTTGATGGTTTGATATCTCTGATATAAGATATGTGTTGATCTGTGATATTGGGTGCTTTGGTTGAATTATGATGATAATGTGGATTTTTCATTTATGAGATTATGAATTATCTACTTGTGTGAATATAGATAATGAATTGATTGTTTTAACTTTAAAACCACTTGGCTTTAAAAGACGGCGTTTTGGATTTCAATGAGACCGCGATCGGGTTTCTAGATTTGGATATTGGAAAACCACATCGATCCAAATTAATGATAGGTCATGAATCTCAAGTGAAGATGAAGATTCAAAGTGCAAGGGTTATTGTCGTTACTCTGAGGGTGATTCCAAAATGAGTGTAACAAGATAATGTCTTCGGTTTCGTTCAAGCCCGGAACGAACTTGTGTAGATTGAATGCTTTGAGAACATCGTAAGGTGGACGATGGCCATTCTAAGATAGATGTGTTCTATAAAGGAAATCGTACCCTTAAGCCTCATCAACCGGGAATGGATAAAATAGAGGAGGTGCAGCAAGGCTAAGTGGGTAGCACCCAAGTAGGATAAGATTACCCCTGTCTAGAGGTCCCTTTTTATTCGGCTGTGTGGGTAGTTGATTGCAAAAACCGCTGGGGTTGTCTTATTCTGGACTATCCAGTAAGGGATGATTCCAGCTTTGTGTTGCAGGGGATTGGGAGCAATCCTAGGTACGGTGATCTAGGCCACGTACTATGACGAACGGTACCCTAGTAGCCCTGCCATTGATGGAAACTCATTCTTCGTACGTGCCCTTTACGGTTTTGATTGTATAGCTATGTATGTTGGAATTTAGTAAATGTAACAATTTCAGCTATTTTATATTTTACTTGAAAACCCTAGACCCTATTATAATATCACTGGATTTCCTACCAAATGTTTTGGTTACCGTAAGGTAAATTTTTTTCCGTGTTTATGTGTAGAAAGTCTTATGAGATACTTTTGTTTTCAAAGGATTTTCAAAGTTAAGCAACTTTAGCCTGTTACTCAAACCGGACCCATGTCTGACCCGGTGTTTATTTTCTATTTTCTTAAACTCATGGGTACTCAAATTTTTACATGTGGCCAAGGGATTCAGGTTAACTTTGACGAATTCTGGAGGAGCAATGGAGCAGGAGGTTTCAGCGTTCGTAGATATATAGTTTTCCGCTGTGTTGGTTTCTCTGTATTGTTTTTGAGTTGTAATCACTACACAGATGTTTATAACTGTCTAGTATGTGATGTATAAGTCGTGTAACTCTGATTGATGTTGTATACTATGTAATACTTATGTGATTAATATAATTTATTCATTCCGTTGTTGGGATTGTGATGTTGTTTCGTTCTTTCTTCTCTATCTTTCTATTTTCTATCATTTTCTTTCTTAATGATGATACGTCTTTCTGTGGAGAGAAGGGTTGGTCGTCTCAAGATGCTTAATACCTTTTTGATGATCACAAAGCTTTATGAAAAATGAATTATATGTTTATGTAAAAGTGTAATTACTTCAAAGAAATCAATGAAGTAATGTTAGTTTCTATACTATCCAATCATTCCAAGATATTAGCACTTCCTTATGCGGGTGGTGAATGTGCTTGGTTAAGATCACTTATCAACCATATTAGAATAAGCTGTGAGTTATAATAGATCATATTAATAAAAAACTATAAAGCAACCTCATTTTGGTAAATTATATTTCTATTGTTGTTGTTTAGCTTCTGTAAAAAAAAGTACTATTTTTTTATCTACAATTGGAATAAAAAACTAATGCTTCCTTATTCAAAGTTTAAGTTTTGATAAAAGGTTGCAACATCAAAGCTTTGTTCATAACAGATATAGTAGAAACTTCTATGCCCATCTTACTTTTTTATAAACGCATTCTCATGAAAGAAACAAACTAAGTGTAGTTTTATTGTTGCTGCGGGTGTGAACGCTCAAGCATCAAATATCGAAGTTTCATGCATCACATAATTTATGCATGGATTAAACATGGATGTCTCAACTATTAGGCAAACTAGGAAATCACCTAAGGAAAAAAATTTATTTGAGGGCCCCTTCTTATAAGTAATATTTATGATGTATTAAGATTTATAACATATAGTAATCTAATTTATACGTTCAACATCTTAGTTAGTCAATGTTATATTTATTTGACTATGGGCTGTGTGTTTGATTCCTAATGACAACTAGATATTTTTTTTGGAACTTCTCCAGTTCAAAATGAAGTGTTGTTGCTTATTATGAGTACGATATATTTTTACAAATTTTCTTTCCAACTTTAAGAAGTATGTAGATTTCAAAAAATATATACACTTTATTTTTGCACGTTTTCTTCCATAACTTCAAAAAAAGAGTGTAGTTTTTATTAATGAACATATATAAATATCACTTGGTTAAACATACATTAGTCTATTTTAGTTTATGGACTCAAAGTAACTTGAGACAACCCTAGATGGAAGTAAAACTAAATAAACTAAAAGTATAACTATAGGAAACCAAACTAATTTCAACTTTAAATGCATTTGATAAAACATGAAAAGTACATGTATTTATTAGCTTTAATAATGCACAATGCGACATACTTTTTGAAAAAGAACTCAAAAGTGGGTGTCTCGGTTTTCTATAGAAAAAAACCATACCCAATACCTTTTATAGAAAAAATATAGTATCAAACAGAGCTTATTACATTTTCCAACCAAGATCAACACTTCCCCCAAATATATATAAAGCAAATTGCACTTAAAAAGCTAATAATTGTCCATATTATCTAATTTGGCATTCATATTTGATCTCTACCGGGTAGTAAGTGGACTAAAAGGGTAACAATATACATGAAAAATTCAGATGAGAAACCGAACTAATATCCAATTTGCATATCTAATGTTTAATGTTTAATGTTTAAAACTTAAACTAGAATTAATCAACCACCATAACTTATTAATTAATATATAGGCTAAAAATTAAAAAAATAATATGTATCTCTATACATAATCAAAGATTTTTAATGTAAATGAAGCAATCTAAAAGTAATTAATAGTCTAAAGAACTTTGATTTATAACAAAGGTAAGATAAAGGTCAAAAGCTTCTTGAAAGCTATCAATATCTTCGATAAGTTCATCGAACTGATACACTTCACCATTTTTCAGCCATGTTGAAGAAGTTGCATCCCCTATCATGAACAGCTAACCGATGACAGTTTGGTGATGCTGGTCTTATACTAATCGATGACGTCGCTTTTTTGAATTGTTTTCAACTCTTCAACTTTGAACTCCAATGAGTCAAACAAATACCTACAATGGGAAATATTTTGAAATGGTTTAATTAATACTCTTTATACTAGTAATGTGTATAAGCGCAAGTAAGATTATTATGCATCGCATTTCATGCCATAAAGCATAAAAACTATGTATAATAGTAAAAACTATGCATAGTAAAAACCATGTATACGTAGTAAATAGGAATAATTGTAGCATGTGTTTGTATATACACATATAAATGTACGCATACATACATACATACATATATATACATACATACATATATACATATACATACATACACATAGAGAAGCTAAATAACCACACATACAAAACTATTTTGAAATATATGCTATATAATTTACTTAGTAAATGTAAGTTTAAGCTCATAGGGACGGTATTAGTTTAAAAAATCCATTTGAATTGTTTTATGTGGATATATAATGCGAAAAATTAATTTAAGATGGAATATAAATTATACATTACAAACAATTTCTCTTTAATGCTTTGGGTGTCATGTAAATAAACGAGTTGTGAAAACTCAAGCTTCATGGTTAATCCTGGAAAAGTAATAGAAATTGTCACCATAAAAAAGTTATATAACACCGACATCACTCCTCAACATCAAGTTGCTAGCAAGTTGTTATTACACAAACCACTTTAGTTAAGCATAAATAGGTTAGCTACCTCATTATTTGAGTCCATTAATGCCTAATTTCATATATAAGTGATAGCTCCTTTTCCAATCCCAGTTATTATCCCATTTCTGTAGTTTTAAATGGAAACATCAAATCAAATTTAGCCTATTAAGAAAGAATCGGTATTAATGTAATGATACATTTACCTTAGGTCAATTAGTTAAGTAGAAAAGTAATATATATAAATATAGTGGTAATAATCAATTGATTAAGAAGGTACGTTATTACCAGTTGGAATCTTTTTGATGTACATGTTAAAAATCATATAATCAAATGATATTCTAGCCAAATTACAAAAATGTATGTGGAATAAGTGTTTTACATATCTGATTAGAAGCTAAAACGTAATGATATATTCGTCAGAAGTTGGAAAAGTAGAGTGGATGCAATTTGGTACATTAAAAAATAAAGTGTGAAGTTCAGATTGCAAGATGCAGCATGCTTATGATTTTTAAGGAATATGATCTGATGGAATACACACAATAACCCAATGTCACCCATATCAGACCTACAAGGTAGCATAGGATTCCTATAAGGTTTCTAAACCACTCCTTTTAATTTCCTTTATGACAACATTTGTTACAAATGATTGGAGAGGTGTTCAAATCTTATTTGCTTATTTGTCAAGGCAATATAAATCCAAATTTGTATAAAGAAAATTATAGGTCGTGTATTTCTTTAACCAGATGCACATAAATGAATATAATGTTGGGAGTTTTTCGATAGAGAGTGGATTTGATTTTGAAAGAAGGTAACTGAGATAGAGAGAGATTCGAGAAAAAACCAATGTTTTTCTTAAGGATGAACCAAAATTTTATTACAAATTTTGATTATAGATGTTCATACTTTTTCTTTGCATTAAAAAATGAGTGACTCCATTTATATTTCTTTCACATCTTAAGTAAACGGTGGATATTCACTTAATTTAATAGTTTAGAACCATTCTTTAGATAAATGACATATTTTCCTTATATATTTTTCTAAATATAATATTTCATAAATATTTGAAATATATATGGAGAAATCTTGATCAATAGAATATAAAATCAAGATTATTTTCAATATCCTCCCATAAACTTGATTTTGCAATACCAAGCATAGGTTGCAATTTTTCAACATCTTCATGCTTCAAAGCCTTAACGATGATATACACTACTTGATATTTTAAACTTACATACTTCACTTGAACTTCCCTTTTTGCAATGCATTCTCGAATGAAATGATATTGTATATCTATTTGTGAACTTCAGTCGTGGAAGACAGAATTCTTCGCAAAGGTTATGGCTAATTTGTTGTCCATAAAATTGCATGTTACACTACATTGTGGCATATGAAACTCTTTCAATATCTCTCAAAGCCAAATTGCATAACGAACACAAGTTTAAGCCAAAACATACTCAGCTGTATAAGTGGAACGGGTCATAATTGGTTGCGTTTACTGAAATCTAAGTGAAATTTTTGTCCCCCATAAAGAAAAAATATCCACTTATACTTTACAATCATGAACATCTCCACTCCAATCATACTCACTGTAACAAACCAACTTGAAATTGTTGGAGCAAGAATATAATAAACCCAAACCGATAGTACCTATGATTATCTAGAGGATTTTCTTAGTGGTCTTTAAATGTGATGATGTGGTAGCTAATGAACTGGATTTTTTGACCGTCGAAAATCGACACTAATTCATCCTCCGTATTTATGAGCCGTAAATTTAAGTGCTGTAAAAATCAATTATTAGGGGAAAATAAAATAAAAACAGAACATAATCTTACACAAATGGAGTAACATATATTATTTCAACAATATTCTTTACAGTGGAAAATTTCAATTAAAATATCCGAGGCTAACCTAGATTCAACCTGGACAATTATAAACCCCTATCCTTACAAATGCTGAGAAATAAAAACAAATGCAATAGATGCAGCAGATTATAGATTACGTTTATACATAGATGAAGACCTCCATCTCTCCTTTGAAAACTCCAAACTTCTTCTAGAGAACCTGAAACTACTCGGATCTAACCCAAGTATTAAAAATACCCGGATTAGGCTTGATAAATTAGTGTGAGAAACTCGAACCATAAACATATGACAGAGTCTTAGATGGGTACTAACCAAAATTATTAAAAATAATAGTATCTCGTACGACCACGCTGCTAATAAATACGGATGAGTTTTTACGTTACGATAACCAAAATACCTTCTATAGAAAATCATTTTAATATTATTATTAATGACAATTGAAAACACTTTCAAATAAGTATAAATACAAAGAAAGTATCAATACTCGAACTATGGTAATATATCTGGACTAGGTCAACAGAATATACCAGACGGAATATGTGATACCAAAAGGGGCAATCGAAATGTTTGAAAGCGTTACAGATATTTTGGGACTACAATCAAAACCGTAAAGCTTGTATTGGAATTGGATTTCCAACATGATTAGGAACTAGTGGCGTTTTCCTTCGATCCATGCATAATTACCATAATTCTAGGTAGTCTTATCACTTTTCTCAAGCTAGCTACATGGAACTGCACTTGCTACACTACCAATATCCGGAAGCCTTATCACATTTCACAAGCTAGCTACTATAGTAAAATAAATATGGCAATAGATGCCTTGAGGATCTAGATTCCACTGGACTCCTCCATACTCATACAACTAATAGCGTGAAATATATGTCCTGAAGACCACTTAATTACCCGTATCATTACTGGGATGTGAGGCTTAAGAGGCTATGCTCATACTTTCCATAAAGCCACTCTTTGCCTTTCTCATAAAAGGTTCTACTTTGAATGCCACATTGCCATTGCATAATTATACAACCGATTTCTACAAACGTATAACTTATGAGCTCGTACGTCTCATGAAAGGGTGTTAAGCTAAGAGAAGTTGCCTCCTCCCCCCACCAAGAAGAAAATACCTTGATAGAGATCAATTAATATGATTACAAATCCACTATCAGACATTCGCCCATACAAGTTTGCTTTGGAACTGAACGAAACCGAAGGCACTCCTCCTACCACATCCTACGATCAGTAGCGAGTAGTCCTTGCATTACAAAGATCTCATAACATGACAGGACCACTGCTATAACAATATCTCTATATTGGGAGCAACCCAGAGAATGTCAACAAGCAGTCCTTTCCCTATGAAGATCTTGGGTCTTCAATACAACGAAGATTTCATAATGAAGACACCACTTACTCATAAATATAATATGGGGTAAACCCCTGGGACTCGTGAAAATAATTCCTACATTCTGAATATCTCCGGTCTTCAATAATAATCATCTTTAACATGTCTTCACTTCTGAATGTATACACTAGTTCGAAGTGGTTTTCATATAGGAGTTACCCAAATTCGACCCCGGTTCCTCCGAACCAATCAACGATTAAAAAGATGTTAAGCTAATATGCGATTATCAATCATCATTTGATTTAATTCGACTTTTTATTGATTCATAAATATACCAGCAAGACATATTATTTTAAATTATTCCATTTATCTTCGTAACAGTATATGGAATCATTAAGCCTCATTTATCAAATCATTTGGTTAATTAAACCTTTTTGAATCTTAGAATTATTCCAAATCATTACACTTATTATTTAAGCAATATTTCCAAACATTAATTTAAATCTCATATTGGAAAACATTATTGAGTAAAACGGATCATGGAAATTATAATAATTCCACTCACTATCAATTTCCGTATTCAATCTTTACTATCCATCGAGTAACCACTATAAGAAAATCTAGTTTCAATAGCAAATATTGGTAGCGTTTCCTTCTAAGTGCAACTAATATCGATTCAATTAATGAAAAGGTTCCTTTAACACTGCTAAAATATTTGCCGCTCGTCCGTCTCACCAATAATTTGGGTCAAAAAAAGTGCGTTGCATAAACATTTTGTTACTTTTCTTCCTTTTCCTCTTTTATGTTATTCCATTTGCTTAAAAAGGAAAACCAAAAGAAATTCACAATCTTCACAAATATTTTTTCATGCTCTCTTCCATTTTAATTTTATTCTCTCTCAATCGAAAAAAATTCGCAATCTCCATAAATCTCAAAATCGTGTCGCCTAAAAGGTATGAGCCTGAAAAACTCATGCCTTGTACTTCTCCATGCAACCGCTAGTTCGAGTACAGATTGTCAGAGAAATTGCATATTGTTGCTCTTCGTCTTGAATTGTTGGAGCTGAAGTCGTGTGAACCTCGAAGCTGTTGTTGATTAGAAATTGCTTCGTTGGAGATGTTATCGTGGTCAGAAGATTGCAATTGAAATCTAAATGAATTCGTCGTCTCGCATCTTCGTTAAGTTGGTTATGCTGTTTAAAAAGAATTTGTTTATTTTCGAGTTTACCTTATTTTCAAAATGGGTTCATGAAATACCATCAAGTATAAGAAGTGAAAAGTGTAACTTACAGTAAGTAACCCAATAAAGAAAGGAATTCGAATAACATAATTTGTGCCTTTGCTTATATGGATGTGTTTGTCATCAAATATGATGATTTTTTAGGGTGGTTTCACAACTTTTAATTGTGTGTGTGATGAGGAATTAGGTGTTGATCGGAGTTTGGGGTTTCATCAATTTCCGACGATCTCGGTGGTAATAGGGTCGGCATTTTGTCGGAAGGAGGCTGAAACAAAGTGGAGTGGGGGGGAAATGGAGTGGTAGCTTGCCGATCGACGTGGTGTCTGGTCGAAGAAGGATTAGGGGGTCGAGTGTGGCCCCAGGTTTGGGAGTAATAGTGGGAAGAAGAGAGGGAGGAGTCAGCGCACCTAGGGGAAAGCGTAGTAGGGGTGGCGGTGAGTCGTTGGGTGGAGTTGGTTGGCCAATGGTGGTCGGGGTTGGCAAGGCGAGGCAATGATGCCGTGGGTGTTTCATTCCAGAATTTTTGGTTTAAAGGTCTAAATTTCAAACGATGGCTTTTCGTCACGATTCAACTGATGATTGGGAACGCGGGGTCGTGGGTGATTGGGGTGGATAGTTGTCGACGAGTATTTGTGGTCGAGGATGTCGTGGACGTGCACAGGTATGTGCACGGTTTCTCTGAGCATAAGTGAGAGGAGGAAGAGCTGGAAGAAGGGAAGAAGGAAGGATTTGGGCCAGGTGGTTTTGGCAGGGAAATGGAGGGTAATTGAAAATAAAAATATAAGTAAAAAGAAGTAGGAAAAGAAAAATAAAAGAAGGAAATTAGAAAAGAAAAGAAAGGCAGTGAGAAAATAAAATAAAAGTAAAAGGAAAGATAAGGAAAAGAAAAAAATAAAAGAAAAGGAAGAAAGAAGGGAAGGAATTTATACACATATATTTATAAGATAATTTATGTTCTCCTTCACTAAAAAACTATTTTTCATTTAAAATCCGTAGATTAAAGTGAAATGATATTTTATTGTTTAGTGGTAATTAATTATATTGTTATTACTTGTCTTAAACCTATGGATAATTAATAGTATTTTATAATTTTTTTACTAGTTAATAAATTATTTAAATTGTAATTAATTCGGATAAAAATATAAACGAAATTGGCTAAGTAAAGTTAATAAAATCCTAAGGAGTGGATCGTCTTGATATTTGGTACCACTCTATATCTTTGCTTATCTCTGTTGGATATTCATTTTAATCATTCTTGTCTGTACCGTCGAGTGGTCAAAGAAGTTAAAATAATCAGATTAAAATGTGAATACGTTTTATTTCAAATACGACACCTGTAATAAATTACCATAAGTGATACTGTCTCCCTAAGTAATAAATTGTTTATTTTAAACAATTTAACCTTTTTAAATTTACTACTTGGATTCAAAGAGTCTGGGGTCGGATATCAGTGGTATCCAGAACCACTTCGATCTAATAAGCACTAAAAATCTTTATAGATTTGATTATAGAGTCTAATAGGCTGGAATTGAATAAATTAAGTAAATCTGACTATTTAAAATGAGTAACTGTACTTAGATATTATTCTAAATACAAATGGATTTGTGTAACAAGTGTTTGGTTATGACAAAATAAAAACTCATAGTGTTGTACGAGTTACCTTGGTTCCAAAGAAGCTTTATAACTTAAGTATTTCAAATTAAATTGATTTACACACGCTGGTTTCTAGCCTGACTCAAGTGTTACTTTACCTTAATGCTCGGATCAGATCGAGTATTACATATTTTCAGGTTAGGACGTTGGAGCTCAGAAGACGAGCTGCATGACAAAGACGTACTGATTGGATTCCGCCGTGTCCTGAGGGCTGTATAGACAGTAGTTGAGGACAAGTTATTATAACTGTCCATATTTGCTGTACTCTGATATCTTGTATATATTGATAGTTGCAGATGCTATTATATTTTGTTCCGCTGCGATTGTGAGATTATGTGCTATTGTTCTGTTTCTTATTCTATCTCTTTCTTCTAAACCCTAACAGCCTGGTATTTCCGGCCCTTGATTGCTCGGCACTCTATACAGTGAACGTGTTAGTGTCGATTTTCGTGGTCGAAAAACCTTGGGCCGTTACACAAGGCCCGTTCCGAAAGTAGCTATTTTTGAAATTTCATTTTGTGAAATATGGTGGATCATGTCAAGGTTACTATGCAAATTTAGCTTTGACTATCCATCCGTTTGTTGAATTTCCAGCGTGGATTGTTGGAGTCTACCTTAAGATGTTGGTTTCAATTGACTGACTTCTGATAGTCGTTCGTTTTTTGATTTCGACCTGAATTTCAATTCCTGCTATTGAGGATGCAATCATTGCTCCATAGTTTACACAATGGCTTAGGTCGGTAAATGGGTGCATGATGTAGGTTTGGAGTTGTCCTATATAGTTTTAATTCGATCAATAGTGAAGCTAAGGTTTATCTCGAACGATTGTACATCGTTTTGGAGCTAAGTCTCGCTCTGTCTTTAATTGTTTCTTTTCGAAAACCTGGTTAAGGTCCCATCGATGTTTTTGAATTCCAGCGCGATGATTTATTCTAAAATCGGATATATTGGACGGTTCAATCGTATCCTTCTTCCCGTTTCTGTACTCTAGCGACCCTAAAAAGAAAAGCTTTCCACGTCGCATAGACTGCGGCCCCGTTATCGATCGTTGATCGATAATGGGTAAGTATGAAAGAGATAATTTCAAAGGATGATATGGATTGTTTTTCAAATGTAAGAAAGCTTTCTACACTAGACCGTTTGTCCGCAGTATTTGGGATAACAGACTCTTCTCATGTAGATAACACACTGCATATGCCCTGGTTAATGCTGGAAACCCGACTGGTCAACATATGCTGACTTCCCTTGGATTCCAATCGTTGGTTACACGAGGATATTGTTTAAAGTAAAACATTCCTAATAGGGTTGAATACCAAGTTTTTTTGTTGAAAATGACTTTTCGGTCTTCCAATCTATAATGTGGCGGAGGGAGTTCTACTCCTCCAGAAGCTGGGTCCTCCACAACTTAGGCTTCGCTTATTATTCCTATCATATTGGGATGATCGATTATAGTTAAATTATAGATTTAGTCTTCGAAGACTAGTACATGAGTTATTTGATCGCAAATATCCTTCCTTTGTGGTTTTGGGATTCAATCTACACACTAGCTTCTGTCTAAGGGAACTATTGGCTTAATTCCTCGGCTTCGAGAATGCTTTTTATAGAACTATAAGTTAGACTATTCTAGTTTATGTCAAGTCATGTTCATGATTTGTTGAGCTCGTTTGACAAAGCATTGGTGTAAATCCCTTAGCCCGTAAGGCTGATTACTTTGACTACCGAACCAACACGTTTTGGGAGGTTAGGTCTCCTAAGCGATAAGTTTGATGCCCTATTTTGATTGACATGATAGTTCCTTTCTTCGAGAACTGGGGACATTGTCGCTCGATCCCAAGATCTGAGTCTTTGTAATGATATTAGTGGGCATTAGAAAGATACGTTTCTGGCATTTTTTGCTAAAGTAAATTCTTCTGAGTACGGCATTGAGATCCTAATCATGTGTTGGTTTCTATCTTTGTAGACTCATGTATGGAGGACTCAAACCTGTGGATTTTTCCTTCATGTTGTGGACCTTCGGATAACGTAAGATTCTAAAAGGTAGGATTAAAAAGTCGATCAAGCTTTTTCTTTTATTTTCGAAAGCCGATGTGTCGATAGTTTCATTCTGGGAGTCTCTTCTTAACATCACCAAACTTCGGGTAATGGCATATACCTGCAAATTGGAACCAAATTATCAAGTTAGACCTTGAATAAGTCATCGATCTTTCTCGTCATTGCCAGACTATGAGCGACGGTTGATTTATAAACGTTAAATCCTTCATTTCCTTTTTTGGCGATTTTGTTGTTAGAATAGTCTTTTTTGCAATACAGAACCATTATCTAACCAACCTCGCGGTTATTCGTATTTGGACTTTGCAACATTTCTTTCGATCAAGTATTTAAGCGTATGCTTGAGGGACTAGCTATTTCAATGCCTGTATTTGGGTGATTATGAGAGATGGAGAGGTTTGGGACACATGATTTGGTTTCCCCTAGTCTGGCTTTCAAACCCATTCTAGGATTTCGAAAGTCCGGTGGTTTTAGTTTCGACCTTCCATGATCGTCAGGACCTGTCCTTAGTTGTGCATATTTTTCTTGATTGCTAACGTCGCGGAAGTCCTGTTAATATGCCAAATCCTATCTTCGGGAATTGATTATGTAGCTACTTGGTTCTAAACAACAATTCCTCAAGGCTGCCTATTTTATTAGTTGTATCTAAATTCTTTCTAAGTTAAATTTTGGAAAATCAACTGTCCACCATCTTTCATCCTTGGAAATTAGCACATGAGCGAATCAATCTTGGGATTTCCTTCCTGCGTGGCTCTATTCCCTTGTAGGGACTGATTCCTGCGATGTTAGGTTAAACCATCCGGTTGACCTATAAAAGGATATGTCTCTCGGTCGTTGCTTGTCATTGGGCAACAATAGTTTTTTGAAGATAGGGGTAGAAACTCAGTTAAGGTCCAACATCTATCTCCGGAAGTTAGTGCATCGATTGGTCACTACGTTGAGTGTTTCTCATCAGCCCTGTGCTTAAATCTGGGATACGCCACGTTCTGGAAGGGTGAGAGTCCCAAGCGTTTCCCTTGCCTAGCTTTGTTTATAACAGTCAAGTATTATCCTTGGAGACGCAAGGCTGTTGCTCAACCAATTCCATAATTATTCTTATTCACGAAAATCAAACTTCCTTCAACCGACTTTTGCTATGATCTAACGACTATTAGCATAACCCTTCATTTCTACATGTCAAATTCCAAGTTCTTATAGAAAATTAGAAATTGTGGAGCAAGTCATCACATTGCCCTCGGTATGACTATGTTCATTCCTACACCGATTATGGACTGGTAGAGTTCGGTAGTGTTTGTCTTCAATTCATGACACCTAACCTTGCTTGTTTCAGGCCATATGCATTACGGCTGGACTAATAGCATTGTTGCAAATATCTACCTTATTTGTTTGTTCATATGTGTCCTGTGCACTTGTGCTTGCTTTTGTTTTCACTTATCCAGTTCTTGCGATTACTACCGAAATTTTTATTTGGAGTAACAACTCTATGTTTGGACTAACAAAACTTGTGAACTTATTGTTTACAAGTGTTTTTTTTAAGTGCACTTGTGAACTTATCGCTTTCAAGTGTTTTTATTCAAGTGCCGGTGTATGCCCCCAGTTCACAGAGCTATTTACTTCAAACAATTGACAAATGATCGGTAATTTAGGGATTAAATAGTCTAAAAGTTAACACTCGAAATCACAACTAGATATTGATTTTTTCATTAGTTTTGTGACTTGAGAACGTAGTCCGAGTTTTTGCGACATTTTGGTAGGTATGCAATATATGGACGTTTGAGATATGCACGTCGCATAAGTTGACTGTGGGCACGTACACATTGTCAATGTTTAATGTAATAATATGTCATACTCCAGTTTGGTTGGTGTCATCCCCATTGTTTCCGATCGTTAGGGGGACTTGATTCTTGTTATTCCTTTATGGATAAGTTCCCTCGCATTGCTGCGGCAATTTCGAGACTTAAAAGTGCACGCGACTTACGGGATGCATGGATTTTAGGATTGATATGTCTCTTTGGTTCGGAACGGTTAGTGTGGCCTATCTTCGGGCAATGTGAGGAGTTTATGCTTTAGGAGCGTGATTTCATAGCTTGCGTGGCTTATGAAATGCGTGGCTTTGGGGACTGATATGACCCGTCAGTCCGGAACGGTTTTAGTGCTCTTGGATGCTGCTTATCTATGGGCAACGTGAGGGGTTTAAGTTTTAAGCATTAGTGAACGACATATGGAGTGTGCGGCTTTTCATGCTCCTCGGTGTTGCCTATCTTCGAGCAACGTGAGGAGTTGGTATTTTGAAATTTAGTGCATGACTTATGAAGTGCGCGACCTTTTGTACTCCTTGGTGTTGCCTATCTTCGGGCAACGTGAGGAGTTGGTATTTTGAAATTTAATGTGCGGCTTATAAAGTGCGCGACCTTTTGTACTCCTCGGTGTTGCCTATCTTCAGGCAACATGAGGGTTGCAATTTTAAGAGTTAGTGCGTGGCTTAGAAAGTGCATGACTTTCATACTCCTCGGTGTTGCCTATCTTCGGGCAATGTGAGGAGTTGGTATTTTCAAATTGAGTGCGCGACTTATGGAGTGCATGGCTTTTTATACTCCTCGGTGTTGCCTATCTTTGGGCAAAGTGAGGAGTGCAATTTTTAAGAGTTAGTGCATGGCTTATGGAATGCACGACTTTCGTACTCCTCGGTGTTTCCTATCTTTGGACCACGTGACGTGTTGGTGTTTTGAAATTTAGTGTGCGGCTTATGGAGTGCGTGGCTTTTTGTACTCCTTAGTGTTGCATATCTTCGGGCAACATGAGGAGTGCAATTTTTAAGAGTTAATGGGCGGCTTATGGAATGCGTGGCTTTCATACTCCTCGGTGTTACCTATCTTCGGGCAAAGTGAGCAGTTGGTATTTTGAAATTTAGTGCGCGGCGTATGGTACTCCTCGGTGTTGCCTACCTTTGGGAAACGTGAGGAGTGCAATTTTTAAGAGTTAGTGCACGACTTATGGAATGCGCGGCTTTCATACTCCTCGATGTTGCCTATCTTTGGGCAATGTGAGGAGTTGGTATTTTGAAATTTAGCGCACGACTTATGGAGTGCACGACTTTTTGTACTCCTCGGTGTTGCCTATCATCGGGCAACGTAAGGAGTGTTTATTTTAGCCTTCCCGATGCTGCCGGAGCATTACCGATTCATAGAAGGCAAAGATTGGGTTCCACCGATCCAACGGTTTGAGTCGATTTGACCCCGTCGACTTAGCAGGTTGCTTACATGAACATGGTTTTATTGGTTAAAGAAGCTAAACAGTATTTGGTTTGGGTAACCATGGCTTGGATGATCCTTTCGTGTTTTTGGAAGACGTACACGTTCAATTAGATCAGGCCGCAATGGTGGAGAGATCTATAACTGACCGCATGAAGATGGATTAAAGAAAGAGCCTATGGGAGTTCAAGGCATGACTCTTAGCTCTTACTCCAAACTGCCTTCAGAGAATGGGTCTTTGACTGGCATATGGTCTCAGAGGAAGAGGAATTGGTCACTAAGAGCTGTAAAGCGGTAGTTGGGAATAAGTGGGCAAGTATTATGATAATATTTCGTTTGTTGCACTAGTTAGGTCATTAAGTCCACAGTTGTGAGAATGCTAGAATTTTTTATCGGGCATAATAAAACTATGGTATGATTAGTCTCGGCCTTCCTTGTGGCTATTCAAGTGTGTGCAGTGCTCCACACACCACAGGACTGTAGGTGCACTTGAACTGTACCCAGGGTGTCTCCACAACTCGTCCGGTTGCCTCCCAGTCCATTGGGTGCGGTTCTCTCGAGTTCTAAGTCTTGGCTTGATTCGAGTCAACCTATGATTAACAACAAGGTCGGTTCGGTTTTGGCTTAGTTCCTTTAGGTGACTTTGAAGCTTTGGAGTTCACTGTAGATTGTTTCATCGGTCATTGGAAGTGATTTCATTAATTATGAGGAGTGACTGATACGATTTTTGATTCGTGTCCCCGTAGCATGACGTCGTTGACTTCAAGGGGCTCTGGATCAGACAACCGCTGATCTCCTAGTTCACCTTTGTGGATATCAGTCGTACTTAAATTTCACTGATTTACCGATTCGCCTTCATGATGGTTTAGTTTTTGAAAGACCTTTACGTTCGCGAAGGTTTTCTGGATTAGATGACCGTTGATCTACCGATTTACCTTCACGACGTTTTAGTTCGCAAAAGACCTGCACGTTCATGAAGGGATTTTGTTGTCGAATGCCCAGCAACCATATGGCCTTGGAATGATATTTCATCGATTCCGAGAGGAATTTTGGTCGGATGTCCAACGACCGGATGAGCTTGGAGCAATGATCTGCACATCAGTTGAAACTTTTCTGTTTGTTTGCTTCACTCCAATTTTATTGGAGTTGTGCCCATTGTTCACAATCATAGAAGTGGTTGGCGCTGGTTATGAGATACGCGGTTTTCGGGATTGATATGGCCCATCGATCAAGTTCTGATGCTCCCCCACACTGCCTATCTTCGGGCAACGTGAGGAGTTTACACTTTTGGAGCATGATTTTTTCAGCGATGTTCCTCGGTGTTGCCTATCTTCGGGCAATGTTGAGGATTTGGTGAGCGGCTTATGGGGGCGCGGTTTTGGACGTTCCTTTATGCTGCCTATCTTCAGGCAAAGTGATGGGTTTGTGTATTTGAAATTTAGTGCACGACTTATTGGATGCATGGCTTTTAGTTTTCCTTGGTGTTGCTTATCTTCAGGCAAAGTTAAAAGTTTAAGTTTTTTAAGAGTTAGTGTGTGGCTTATGAAATGCACGGCTTTTCGTGCTTCTAGGTGTTGCCTATCTTCGAGAAATGTGAGGAGTGTACATTTTAGGAGTTAGTGCGGCTTATGAAATGTGCGGCTTTTGGCACTCTCGGCGTTGCCTATCTTTGGGCAACGTGAGGAGCATATGTTTTGGCACAACCCTAAAATGTGCGGCTTTTGGTACTCCTTGATGTTGCCTATCTTTGGGCAAGGTGAGGAGTGCATGTTTTGGCACGGCTTACGAAATGCATGGCCTTTCATGCTCCTCGGTGTTGCCTATTTTCTAGTCATGGGAGGTGCGTATATTTTGGCGCGGCTTATGAAATGTGCGGCTTTTGGTACACCTCGGTGTTGCCTATCTTCGGGCAATGTGAGAAGCGTATGTTTTGGTGTGGCTTATGAAATGCATGGCTTTTGGAAATCCTTGGTGTTGCCTATCTTTGGGCAACGTGAGGAGCGTATGTTTTGGCCTGGCTCTTGAAATGCATGGCTTTTGGTACTCCATGATGTTTCCTATCTTCAGGCAACGTGAGAAGCGTATTTTTTGGCGTGGCTTACGAAATGCATGGCTTTTCATGCTCCTCGGTGTTGCCTATCTTTAGGCAATGTGAGGAGCGTATGTTTTGGCGTGGCTTATGAAATGTGTGGCTTTTAGTACTCCGTGGTGCTGCTTATCTTCAAGAAATGCGAGGAGTGTAACTTTAGGCCTTCCCGATGTTGTCGGAGCAACATCGATTTTTAGAAGGCGAGGATCAAATTTCGCCGATCCAGCGGTATAAGTCGATTTGCTTCCGACGACCTGGCAGTCTTAAAGCAATGATTCATCAAATTCAAAAGGAATTTTGTAGATTCAGCTTTAGGTAAAATGTTTTTATCGGTTCTTGTAGACTATGGTGCTGGATCTGTTTGTTCGACAATCCTTTGGACAAGACTTCTCGATGCCACCAGCAACGCCAGTTCTCAGAAGGGAGATTGACGCGAATCGTCGAGGGAATAAAAGCATTTCTTTTGTCATGCTATCAGCAATGCCCCTAATGTCTCGGTATGGCTCGTTAGGAAAAGGAGAATAGACAAGGATGGATGAGAAGGCATCGTTTTAGGTTGTTGTCCCATTCCCTAGTTGTTAGCTAGCTAGAATGTTATTTGATAATCATCTTTTCGTATGATTTTGTTAATTAGCTGGTGCGCTTTTCTACTAGGTCTTAGTAGCCTTGCTTGGGTAGAAGGTCCTTGGGGTCCTGTAGCTCCTTCACCATTTGGTATATTCTTTGGCACACTGCTGGGTTTGCCTTCTTCTAATTGCACTCGTCCTTGTCTTTAGAACTGTTTTGCCTTCCTATAGAATTCTTCCAGGGTAGCAGGTTGTTTCATCCTTTAATGATTCCTAAGGGCCTTTCAGCAGACTGCATCCATCGCCCTCGCTTCATCCATATGCTTGTCATATCTATAAAGAAGCAATTTTGAATCAGTTGTATAGTTGTATAAAAGGTATAGTTGGCATGATAAACTTCTTTGGATATTCTACATGTTGAACGGCTTTGGTGAATGGGTTTTGATTAGGGAAGATGCTCTAATCATTGTCAGTTCGGTCCTTTTTTAAGTTACAGTTGTTTATAATGCTTGAGAATGATATATGAATGATTTTCTATGCTTGAACGATTGGAAATGTTGATTGAATGACAAATCACTTATGATGGGCTCATGGATCTATGACGATCGTAAAGATTTTCAAACTAGGTGAGATCGGTCTGGGGTGACAAAGAAGGCCCCACAAGATTGCATTCTAAATTTCAAGGTATTTGTAGTTAGTATGTTCAAGTTATGGGCAAAAGAAGATGGATCGGCATTGATGGATTGGTGGTATTTTACTTGGAGTCTGTCCCAAAAATTTTTGCCATTTTCTTAGAGTCAGCACAAGATTCGCTTGATTTCACAGAATTTGAAAGGCTGGGTTGGTGACAAACATTGCTTGGAGCCATTTGCATGTTTGCTTAGAGAAAATCTTGGTTTTACCCGAGTCTGATTTCGGGCTAGAATTTCCTAGGTTTACTTTGAGTCAAATGGGTGGTACCCAAGTTCGACTTCGAGTTAGGACTTCTAGAATCTGCTTCGAGTCAAATGGGTGGTTACCCGAGTTTGACTTCAAGTCAACCTAAAAGTGAGTTTTTAACGACCATTTTGATGACGACCATTCTTGAAAGGAGCTCCATGATGGGATTCGAAGCTGGTCAGTCGGGAGTGATCACCATTTCCTATGGGAGCTTGACCTTGTAATCGATTATATCCCTTCCGAACGACCTAGGAGGTGGTCTCACTGCTTTGATTGTGAAAGTACCAGCCACACTTGTATAGAGAAACAATGCAACAAATATGTATGGAAATGAAAATTAAAAGAAAGGAAACAAGAAGATTTTTATAGTGGTTTGGCTATTAACGAAGCCTACGTCCACTTTATAGTTTTATTATGACTGATTGTTATTACAAGTAGTGTTCGATTACAAGGCTTTTGGTTATCCTTGGCTAGATTGAATCCCCAGAGTTGGAATCCGCTGGAGAATCACAGTGAATCCCTTGGAGATTGTTGTAATAGAGGTAGAGAGTGGAGAAATTTCTAGCAGAGCTTCAGCAACTAGTTCGGAGAGGATTCCGTTTGTGTTGCAGGAAGGATGGTATTTATAGAGATTGGAGAGTTTTTTGGCCAGGCTTATTCACTAACTACTTGCAGATGGACTCAAGAAAATGCAACGAAGCTTAGCTTGCGACCGGGCCAAAACCAAGGATTGCTAGTGATCTATGGTCTATGGATCTTTATCGATCCATAGATTTAGCTCGCATGCAAGCCAACCACTTAGCTCCTCTTTTCCCTTCTTCGCCTAGTTAGCTCACCAAGAGTCCGTGAACAAGTATGGATCGCGGTGATCCATGCACTTAGCATATTTTGGCTTTCTTCGCTTCTGTGTGCCTTAGCAACCCAGTGATGAAGTATGGATCACTGGCGATCCATACTGTATGGATTGCTAGCGATCCATGCACTTAGACTTTTTCTGAACTTCGATGTTTGGCATGCTTTTGTTGCTTTGTATCGACATTATTCGTGCAGTCTCGTTGCATGTCGCTTTTTTTGATGAAGATTTACTAGTTAGTTGTATTTAGCTATTGATTAGACTAGAAGGACGGTGGTCTCTTGGTTTAGTCATACATAGTCGTTGCTTTATCCCTTTTTGGTTGAGTTCTGAGTCGTTCTAACTCCATCAAGTCGTTCCATATTCTCCTGGATCCTGATGAGTTTAAACCTGGATAACAATAACACATTATCACAATTCACAAAAGAATATGTAACATGTAAACAAGTAGTCTGGGCCACGATACATGTTTTACAAAATCAAAAGGAGATTATTATACTCAACACTAACGCTCTCACTTGTTTTACAAAACAAGGCGGGTAACAAAAGTAATATTTTGCATTGTTCATAATACAATTTATAATTTTAACACAACCACAACTATATATATAATAATATATATATCAACTGGTGAGTAAAACTTACGCAAGCTCTAGGTAAGCTTTCGCGTTTCCAAATAGTCCAAATCGAACGCCATTCGATTTTGACTAAAATTCCCACTAGCTTCAAACTCGATGAATTCAACTCCAATGCGTAGATACTCTCGATATGAACGCAACGGTGAAGATGGTGCCACAATCTGATTTCGTACGAGCAAGATACGAATTTTATAAGAATTTGGATTTTACACTTAATTGATAAATTAATTAACTCAAATTAAAACTTTATTACCTTTAAAACCCTCCCTCATCACTCTTCTTCTTCTTCACAAACTGAACCGTGCACGTTGAAACCCACCTACCTTGTCCATGTTGAATAGTGGCACGACCAACCACTTTACGAAATGACAAATTAACCTCGCCAATCAACTCTCCATCCTATTCCTGACTCATCGGCACCATCATCGACACCTCCGACCACCTCCTGTCAATCATGACCACCTCTCCCCCAATTAGACACGTTCAGGTCGAGAATCAAATTCGACCATCATTCACCCTCAAACCATCACCAACCCTCTTCTCTTGCTACCACGAGCATAACGGCCACCATGAGTTCGCATATGGCAACCCCAAACACAACACGACCAAACATTGTTCCTATACGACATCAAATGTCGCGATTGTCACCATAGCGTTGCACCGCCTCTCGCCTACCTCGATCGACTCATCTCCGCCTAAAAAATACCATGAAATCATCCATTAATCCAAACTTATCCTCTATCAAGGCGAACCCCTGCCCTAGAATGGTTAAGACCAAGTCGAACACCATCGAACTTTGCCATGCCCAAATAGAAGCATAGGGAAATAATATACTCGGCAAACGAAGCTATCAAATCCAAAATCACATGATTTCATTAACTATAGAGCCCAATTTAATTGATGGAAGAGGAGTACGAACAACGACATGCAAAATTTAAAAGAAGGAGAAAGAGGGAATCAGGAATTAGGTTTTAAGGATTTGACGATGTATTCATAGGCAATATTTATTATATTATATTCTCTTGAATTTATTGTCCAGTGTTCCAAGCTTACACGATCATACATCGTGTCTGATCATCATGAAACTCGTCGGCGCATAATAATTCATATTCTGGATCTAATGGCACTAGTTTAGTTAAAATCTGAGATAGTGTCCCAGAATGATAATTTCATACATTAATTAAAACTAATTATTATTAAAAATGTAATCACTTAAATTATAATTTAAACGTTACAATAACCTTTTATTATTTAAACTGAATTTAAATAAGCTTTTGAAATTACTTTTATTCGAATTAAATCCAAGGTTCAATTAATTAAATAATTCCAAAATTTAATTATAAACTATTCAAAAAAATCTGGGTCGTTATATATTTTCCCCCTTAAAAGAGTTTCACCCTCGAAAATCTAACATAAGCCACAAAGCAAAAATCACACATCAATACCCAACGGTGTTGCAATCACTAGCAACCATAGAGACAATCACATAACAATACTATACAGTACTGTAATCACTAGCAACCCAAAATCATGGTTCACCCAGGTTCAAAAACCTTCTCATCGCACAAGGATGACAAACAATCCACTGAGCATTACCTTATGCTCAACAGCCCTAGGTATTACTCAGTCGATCACTCATGCTACCAAAACAATTCGAAGAGTCATTCCCCGTACTCTCCACAGGCCAACACACATAGCATACAAATATTTTAAACCCGTACGACATACATATATCATTCGCACGCAATATCAACTTGATCGCTAGCTCGATCACTTAAATTTCACTTTCGAACTAGTATATTCCACTTGACTTCTCTAGTGCGGACTCCGAACCGGTTACTTGATTAGAAACCACCATTTTCCTTACATAGCCCTATACTATGATAGAAAACTCCAGGTTCATATCAAGAACCCATGTCAAGTGTTCTCTGTCAAGAATCGAGTGAAAAACCCTAACTTGGATTGATGTAAATTACCATGAAACCCATGTAATCGAGTGGAAAACGCTAACTTTTATTTTTTCAATAACTTCAAAAAAAGAGTGTAGATTTTTATTAGTGAACATGTATAAATATCACTTGGTTAAACGTACATTAATTTATTTTAGTTTATGGACTCAAAGTAACTTGAGACAACCCGAGGTGGAAATGCAACTAAATAAACTATAAGTACAACTACAGGAATCCAAACTAATTTCAACTTTAAACGCATTTGATAAAGTATGAAAAGTACATGCAATTATCAGTATTAATAATGCACAATACGACATACTTGTTGATAAAGAACTCAAAAGTGGGTGTCTCGGTTTTGTATAGCAAATAAACCAAACCCAATACCTTTTATAGAAAAAATATAGTATCAAACAGGTCTTATTACATTTTCCAACCAAGATCAAAACTTTCCCCAAATATATAAAGCAAATTACACTTAAAAGGCTAATAATTGTCCATGTTATCTAATTTGGTATTCATATTTGATCTCTACTAGGTAGTAAGTAGACTAAAAAAGTAACCATATACATGAAAAATTCATATGAGCAACCGAACTAATATCCAATTTGCATATCCAATGTTTAATGTCTAAAACTTAAGCTAGAATTAATCAACCACCATGATTTATTAATTAATATATAGGCGAAAAAATTTAAAAAGTATCTCAATACATAATCAGATATTTTTAATGTAAATAAAGCAATCTAAAAGTAATTAATAGTCTAAAGAACTTTGATTTATAAAAAAGGTAAGATAAAGGTCAAAAGCTTTTTGAAAGCTATCAACATCTTCGATAAGTTCATCGAACTGATATACTTCACCATTTTCAGCCATGTCGAAGAAGTTGCATCCCCTAACATGAACAGCTAACCGATGACAGTTTGGTGATGTTGGTCTTAGATAAGTGTTATACTAATCGATGATGTCGCTTTTTTGAATAGTTTTCAACTATTCAACTTTGAACTCCAATGAGTTAAACAAATACCTACAGTGGGAAATATTTTGAAATGGTTTAATTGATACTCTGTATACTACTAACGTGTATAAGCTACAAGTAAGATTATTATGCATCGCATTTCATGCCATAAAGCATAAAAACTATGTATAAGTAGTAAAAACTATGCATAGTAAAAACCATGTATACGTAATAAATAAGAATGATTGTAGCGTGTGTGTGTGTATATACACATATATACATGTACGCATACATACATACATACATATATATACATACATATACAAATATACATACATACACATAGACAAGCTAAATAACCACACATACAAAATTATTTTGAAATATATGCTATATAATTTACTTAGTAAATGTAAGTTTCAGCTCATAGGGATCGTATTAGTTTAAAACATCCATTTGAATTGTTTTATGTGGATATATAATGGGCACAAATTCATTTAAGATGGAATATAAATTATACATTACAAATAATTTCCCTTTTATGCTTTGGTGTCATGTAAATACAACGAGTTGTGAAAACTCAAGCTTCATGGTTAATCTTGCAAAAGTAATGGAAATTGTCACCATAAAAAAGTTATATAACACTGACATCACTCCTCAACATCAAGTTGCTAGCAAGTTGTTGTTACACAAACCACTTTATTTAAGCATAAATAGACTAGCTTCCTCTTTATTTGAGTCTATTAATGCCTAATTTCATATATAAGTGATAGCTCCTTTTCCAATCCCAGTTATCATCCCATTTCTGTGGTTTTAAAAGGGAACATCAAATCAAGTTTAGCCTATTAAGAAAGAATCAGTATTAATGTAATGATACGTTTACCTTAGGTCAATTAGTTAAGTAGAAAAGTAATATATATATATATATATATATAGTGGTAATAATCAATTGATTAAGAAGGTACATTATTACTAGTTGGAATCTTTTTGATGTACATGTTAAAAATCGTATAATCAAATGATATTCTAGCCAAATTACAAATATTTATGTGAAACAAGTGTTTTACATATGTGATTAGAAGCTAATATATTCGTTAAAAGTTGGATAAGTAGAGTGGATGCAATTTGGTACATCAAAAAATAAAGTGTGAAGTTTAGATTGCAAGATGCAGCATGCTTATGATTTTTAAGGAACATGATCTGGTGGCATACACACATTAACCCAATGTCACCCATATCAGACCTACAAGGTAGCATAGGATTCCTATAAGGTTTCTAAACCACTCCTTTTAATTTCCTTTAAGGAAACATTTGTTACAAATGATTGGAGAGGTGTTCAAATCTTATTTGCTTATTTGTCAAGGCAATATAAATCAAAATTTGTATAAGGAAATTGTAGGTTGTGTATTTCTTTAACCAGAAGCACACAAATGAATATAATGTTGTGAGTTTTTTTGTAATGACCCAGAATTTGTGATATTCCGAGTTGTGAATATTAAATTGTAATATTCAATAATATGATATTTTAATATACACAAAATCCTCGTTAATCAACAACTGATAATAATATACAAATTTTCCAAAACCAGTATAATTTGAATTTTCAGATTTATGTTAAAATATGAAATTGAGTAAATGGAAATTTCTGATATATGTATGAATGTATCTAGGATAGGCAAAATAATATATATGTTTTTAAGATAAAATAAAAAAGAGAATTGATTTAATTCGAAAATTCATATGCATACATTCTTACATATAAGGATAATAGATTTATATGCATACATAATGTGGATAGAAATTTATAGCAATAAATAGATAATAAAGTAAAAGAGGATATTTTTAATTTTTGGCATATCAACCATATAATATATATATTAAATAAAAGAGTTTTAAGTTGAAGTTTTCCTAAAATAATATATATACACAGTGGATAAAAAAGTTATATATATGTAAAGATAAGTTCAAAGAGAGAATTTGTAGTATTTATAAATAAAAATGTTACGTTATAAACTAAAATGATGTGTATAAGAATCACCTAAGTGTTAATAGGAAAAACCATATATATATATATATATATATATATATATATATATATATATATATCAAATGAATTTAGTTTATTAAAAAGTAATTTATTTCTATATTATCAATAAAGAAATAAGTATGAAAGAAATGTATATATGGTTATATATATATAAAGGCTTAAAAGTAGTTTTAACCACTCTATAGTTCTTGTTTTAAGTAACACACACACACACACACATATATATATGTATGTATGTCTATATATATATATATACACACACACACACACACACACACACACACATACATTGACCAAGAGTGTTAGTTTATTTAATTAACAAGTTTCTCACTTTTGTTTAAAATTGTGTAAAGTATGTAGGGATAAAATACAAACATTAATCTTATCAAAGCAATAACAATCTAGGCTGTCCAATGTCCGCATTCACATACTTTAAGTATTATATGGTTTATATAAAAATAATAAGAAAGGATTTCAAGTCATTTAGATAAGCAGTAAAAAGAAAAGAAAACATGTTAATAAAACCTGGTTTGGGTCAAGCAAAAAAAGGGTAAAATAAGGAAAAGATTTTTAATCAGTAAGTAAACTAACATTTGGCAGAAATAACCTGACTGAATGTAGTAATGATCATCAAAATTCTTTTTAATTTTCTCTCATCAAAAACAGATATCAATTCCAGCCTCCAAAACTTCTTTCCAAATCCATCATCAGGATATATATGTATGTATGTATGTATGTATGTATGTATGTATGTGTCTGAGTTGTTTTTAATTCAAGCCTATGAATAAAGAAAATACATTCTCTGTTCAAAAACCTATAAATCAAAAATAGAAGAGGAAGAAAACATCCTCTGTTTAATTTAAAATTAAATAAAATAATAAAGACCCAAACTCAAATAGAAAAGCAAGAATTTAAGCAAGTTTCAAGGGTTCAGATTTGATGATTTCAAGTTTCAACTAGAGATTTCCAAAGTTCAACATGTGGAAGGTGAGAAACTTTAAATTCAGAACCTAGAAATAAATCGACATGCTGCTCGGTTACAGTAAAGTATTTATACCTATTCCATTTTCAAAAAACTATATCTCTAATTCTAATTCAAATTGGTAGATGTTGTAAACTAAGAAAAAGTTTATTTTTGTGTGTAGTTTAGGTTAAAAATAATTTGAGAATGGTTTATGCTATGTAATTATCTATTGCTAAGTTTTATAGTGTGTAACCAAGTTTGGTGAAAATTCAACATTTTAAAAACAGGAATTCAAGCATGCAATCAGGATCCTTTTATGGAATTAGGATTTTTAGAAGAAAAATTATGATTTTTAATAGTCTATAACATAGGGAATTTAAAGATGACTGGTTTTTATTTAAAAATTAATTTCACCACCGTGGGTGGCGGAGGCATCGGGACGGCGACATGGGAGGTGCGCATGGGCGAGAGCTCGACCGTGGCCATTCGTTGGAGTAGGGCTTGGATTGAGTTGGGCGATCGATTTTAGGGTTTAAGGAAAGTTCCTGCTATGGTGGGAACGCAGAGGTTTTGGGAAGCGGAGTAGCAACCGGAATTCGCGTGGTTTGGCTCGAAGGTGGCTGCATGAGTGGGCTTTCGTGGGAGGTTGGTGGCATGCGAAACGGTGGCGGTCGTGGGGGCAGTGGCTCGATTTATGGAGGTGGGTGAGTTTCTGGTCAAGGAATGTGTTGAGTCAGGTGATCGATTTTCGATCGAAGGTGAGGGTAGTATCCACGATGCGGCAAACTAGACCTAGGGACGATGGGGAACTCGGCAGCGATGTTGCGGTGGCGAGTCGATCAGGGCATGGGTGTATACGTGCACGTGTGTCACTCGCGCATGAGTGGATCCAGGCGAGCGTGATAGATCGCATGGTAGTTGGTGCGGGCATAGTAGACTCGGAGGTGGTCTCGTAAGGTTTACGAATCGATCAGGATTCATGTTGTATCATGTTGTTGTTGTTTGATTTGTGCTTTGTTTCTGATGATGTAACCGAAATCAGGTGGAAGAGGGATGAATGGAGAAGGTAAGTGAAGTATCGGGTTGGGCTTTGGCCCATTTGAATAAAATGTAAAATAGGATTAAAATAAAAGCATAGTTATAAAGTAAAAGTAAAACCGGAAACAACTAGTCATCCCAAAGCATGTAACAAGCAAGTTGACCAAAGTAAATGTTTTAAACCCAATTCTCTTTAATATTAAATGTTTTATTTAAGATTTTAATATAGACAAAGGAATTTAAAAAAAAACTTTTCTACTTTATGGTTATTTAGTTAAGTCATATGAATAAATTATTTTTATCTTAAATTAATTAAGCTTAAAATAATTTTATTATATGTCCATTACTTAAATTAATTCTTGAGTTTTATTTAAATAAATTTAAAGTGTAATTAAGCAGATGATTAGGGAAAATAAAATGTTTTAAACTTTTGAATTAATCTAAGGTTTTATGTGATTTTATATGTAATAATTATTTAATTCCAAATGTTAAATAAAATAAAGTGTAATTAAGTAGATGGTTCGTATCGACGGATATTATGCCGTCGTAGTATTCGTTGTCAAGTTAAACAAGTGAAATTTTACCACAAGCTTGTACGGTCAGAAATTTAATTACCGGTTAAAAATAAATGTCGTCGTATAATTCTATATGGCCTGTCTATTAAGTTGTTCCGCAAACAAAATAAATGGGTAATTTATTGATTTTTCTAAATGCTTGACATCTGGTCAGCGGAAACAAACACATTATTTAAATTGATCTTCTATGGGTAGTATAAGTCATCATTCTGACATATTTTCTGTATATTTGTGTAAATATTTACTAGCAATGACAAGCTCTGATCTTCCTTTCATGCATACATTTGTTTATTGAGATGTTACTTATATTAGAGTGTATGATGTGAATTGATATATGGAAGCTAATTAATATAAACACCTGTATTTTTTATGCTGGACTGTGATTAAAATTGAATGGTAGCCTGATAAGTACCATTGGGACTGTTAAGCCTTTTTCTGGTTTGGGTTGACTTTGAACCAAGTTTTTTTTTTAAAATGAGTATTATTTTTAATGACGTTTTTAAAAAGAACTGATAAATATTTTGGGAATGTTAAAAGTAGTTAATTTTTTATTTTTGGAAATCTTTATAAAGGTATAATTTTTTATTTTAAGTTATGAATTATTTAAACTATTTCGAGTATAAAAACTATTTTTGTAGTGATCATTTAAAAGTTAATTTTAATTTCATTTTAGAGTAATTAGCATTTAAGTATATTTATTTCAAGATAAATCTATTAAATATTAATGATGTTTTAAATGATATATTGTATAGTAAATTTTATAAAGAGTATTTTACTTAAATTAGAATTCAGAAAATTATATTGAAACTTTTTAATATGATTTTGGGAAGAAGGGTTTATGTGAATATACTTGTAACAACCCTAGATTTTTCATATATTTTAATATTTGACTTTATTTTATTTTGAAATTATTTTTAAACTTATTTTATTTCAAACATTTCACATTTTTAAATATAAGTGTTGATTAGTATGTGAATTATAATTTCAAACAGGTATAAATTGGATATTTTACTGAAAGATGAATTTCTGTTCAAACTGGTCAAACTTTGACTTTTAAATTTCAAATTTAAATATTTAAACTCCTAAAATTTATCTTTTATTATGGAAATAGATTTAACCACTTGAATACTACTTTTTGTTTCGTTGAAAACGGACTTAAACTGTTAAAGTTATGCACATTTCAATTTTGAGTATAATTTGTTTTATTTTGCAATTTTGTCTATTTTAGATTATAAAAATCATATTTTCTTTGTTATATTTTATTTTAATATGTGTTAATATGTTATTTTATGTATATTTTTGTCTTTTAATATTTTTAAAGTGATAATATAATTTTTCCAAAATTTACTGTATTTATTTCCTATTTTTAAAGGCTGTTTTCTAATTTTCTGCCATTTTCTTCATTTTAAATTTCTTTATTTTATTTTAAATTTGTTTTATTTATGAAAATTCATCTCTAAATATTTTTAAAATAATAATAGAATTTTTACAAAAATTACTGTGTTGATTTCCTATTTTTAAGGGCTGTTTTCCCATTTTCTGCTATTTTCTGCATTAAAATTTTATATTTAAATTAAATTTTAAATGTTTATTTTGTGAATATATTTGTATTTTATGTTATTATTTATGTTTAAAAATACTTTATAAGCTTATATGAATTTTCTAAAAATTATTTCATTTAACTTCAAATTTTTCTAGTCTAGTTCACTGTTTTAACTATTTTCCTTAATTTTACTTTACATAATTGATAAATATTATATATATTTCTATATTTTTAAAAATTTTGAAATCTTATCTGATATTATTATTATTTCAGCTACATAAATTTATACAAATAATAAAAGGTAAATTGAAAGGGTTTGTGACCTTTTGTTTCCTATGCTTTTGCTTTTCCCACCTTTTCACATTTTAACGTTTCTTTTCACTCAAATGGCCATATCTCTTCATTCTTTCAGCTGCCACCTTCATTTCTCATTCACGTACTTCATTTTTTCTCTCATTTCCTCAAAAGTATTCGGCCATTTCTGATCTCAAGAGTTTTGTAAAATTTCTTCTTCTTTTCTATAATTTTCTCTTGTTTCCATGTGAATTGCACTTGCTTTCATCACTTCTAGGATCGTCTCCTCTCCATTCCAGCATTGTGGTCGCCTCCACCACCACCACAACCAGTCACCACTACCTCCAACACAACCCCAAGCCATAGCCATGCTCCCTTGATGTGTAGATCCAACAAAATTTGCAAACACTTCACCTTGTAGCCTAGCCGAGCTCACCTCTTGATCCACCTCCACAAAACCCCACCTTGGCCGCCACTTCCATCACACCACCAACCAAATTCCAACCTGACACCACTGCCACATCACCACATGACCTCACCTTGCCTCTGGCCATGACCACTTGCCTTGGCCGTGGCATGTTGGTGCTTTATTTTGCCTTGAAACCTTTGTTATGCCATATAGTTGAAATTCCAAGCACCTACCTCTTCACTATCATGTAAACCATGCTAGGCCGACCCTATGGACCCAAGACCAGATCCAAACTCACCCCTTAGTCATACATTTTAGTCCTGCAGCTGAACCATAGGTGGTTGAAAGCAAGTGCAATAGCCTTGGATTCGTTTTATGCAGTCATTTCTAACAATGTTTTATTGAAATTTTGGGTTAAAAACTTATGCTGTTTGTATTGTTTGTTTGATTTGTATTCAAGGGAATTAATCCTTGGCTCCTCCATTTCGTATCTGTATCGTGCTTTTGTGCTTGTGTAGATCCCGTTGTGAAATTCGTCGTTGTGTCATCAGCTCAAAACAATGAGTAAATCTCACAAGACTAATATGTACTTATATAATGATAAACTGACATCACCTGAAAATGCATATCATCCTGTTATAACTGCTACATTATATTCATATGAAGTTCACACCTATATTTACACTTGTTATACCATATGTTACTGTTATATCATGCTATTCTGTTATTTTCATCAGTTTATCACACTGCAAGTTCCCTTTAGATTAGAATCACTATGGGTTGAAATGATACATACCCGAACGGACTTTAGAATAGGAGAAAATCATTATGGGCTGAAATGATAGGCCTGAATGATTTTTAATTATTTTCTTTTACTTGGGGTTGCGGGTTTGAAATGATCAAACCCGGGCTTTCTTTGTAAATTACGGGTGGAAATGATATATTACCCGTATCACTTTACCTAGGCTAGAAAATGAAATACAGACCCGTTGTTAAAATATGATTTTCTAAATTTTTTTAAAATATTTTAAAAATGTAAATATTATAATATTTTGATTTAAATTTAATTAAAAAATATTTTTTCAAAGCATTATTGATTTTCTGAAAATTTATAAGTGAAATAAATAAATGGTAAAGTTAGAAAATCTGAAATGTAAGTTATTTTGGAAATTAGAATTTGGTGATAAATGGAATTTAAATTAAATATGAAAATATTTAAAATTTATGATATTTTGAATTAAATGAATTTAAAATGATTTTGTAATATATTAATGATTTTTGAATAAAGTTAAAATGTGAAATGAATGAATATTTAGGTTGAAATTTGGAAATATAACTAAAATTGGAAATTTGTGAATTTGGCTTAAAAGTGAATCTTAAGTTAAGTAAATAAAAATGAAATTAAGTTATATTTGAAAATTCTAAACTTAAATGTTAAGTTAAATTTAATTTAATGAATTTAAAATTTAATGTTGGAATTTAATAAGTGAATTATTATTAAGTTTTGATTTTTGAATGGAGATTTAACTTTATAAAATCATGAATATAAGGGTATTTGAATGACTGTTTTAAAAGTGAAATTATATGATTTTATATGCTAAAAATGATTTAAATAAAAATATAATTGTTTGTGAAATTATAGTGAATACTTGAAGTTAATTAACTGCATTTCTGAAATGCTATTAATTCTAATGTAAATGATAATACAGCATTTGTAAATGCTGTAGTTGATAATAAGGAACCAAATGGATAAGTTTAATTAAAGGGTATTATAGCATTTTTGTAAATGCTATAATTGTTGAATTTAACTAAGTTTTATTTGAAACTAATGTAACCCTATTACAGCATTTTTAAATGCTATCTTTTGTTAAATTGAACTGTTTTGAATGTAACTTTCCGTAGCAATTTCTAAATGCCGCGAAAGTTGAATTTTCATCTGTTTTAATAAATTAAGTGAATAAATGAATTTCGAAAGAATAAAATTTTGGAAATTTAATAATTTAATTATTAAATATAATAACTTCATTTTATGATTTAAAATGAAGTAATTTGTTTCGAAATATAAACTATTTTGAAATGTGTTTTGTAATGGTATTTAAATTAAATAAAAATGAATGTGGTTTGGAAGATATGATATTTTGAATGATATTGAATTTTGAAATTACATTTGATTTTGAAGTATAAAATACCATTTTGAAATTTTAACCACGGGATGTAATTAATTTATAGTTTAACTGATTCTTAAAGGATGGGCGATCCCAAGCATCCTTTAAGTTATTGTGTATTTCTACTACAGTTCACTTGAGTTGGTTTACATTATATAAGTATATATTGTCCTGACTCGAGTGTTTTGTGTCTTACTTTACGCTCGGGTCAGCCTGAGTATTCACAGCTTTGGATTCTCTTTCTGGAGCTGGTCTTTGCTGGAGTTTCTGCTTATCTACATTTATATCTACTCTCTGTTTCAGCTCTTCTAGTTTATCTCATGTATTAGTGAACTTCTATGTATTTGGGATTTCTATTATGCTGTTTTCAGACTGTATTATGTATTTGGTTTGAGACTCTGCCGTAGTAGCTTCATGAACTACTATGTATTTTATATTCCGCTGCGAGTTATTCTGATATTTCTGTGTCTATGATTCCGTGATTGTATTTCATTTGCTCCAAATTTATTTACAACGTGGTATTTTGAGCGATTCAAGTCCGAAATGTGCGGATCCGAATGGCTGAAAATATCAGGTTGTTACAGTTGGTATCAGAGCTTTGGTTTTAGGCAAACCTTAGCCTGCGGAGCAAAAACTCATTAGAGATAGGGTAGAAATACCCTAGAATGAGTGAAATCAATCTCTGAATCCTTTCTTTGTGAGAGAACGTATTTTCGAAGTATAAAATGATTTCCAAATGATTTTAAAGTATTTTCAAAGATTATTTTGGTATAAAAATGTTCTTATTTCGAAATCAAGATTTTCTAAACTTCATCTCTTCGGTATCCACAGCTGTTAGAAATCTCTTGGTTAAGATTCTTATCGATTAGGATTTCTTGAACTTTGGAACGCTCCGACTTGTTCTGGAATCCAGTCTTGTTTTCCCCATTTTTCCTTTTGATTCGGAGCATTCTGTAACTCTACTTTGGAATGACCTCTTTAAAGGGCGGTGATTCTGTAAATCGTTGAATGATTTGTAAAGGGGTGAAACTCCTTTACAATTGGCTTTGATTCACTGGAGATTTCTGTATCCTCGGATGTCGATGCTATCTATCTCCTGCTCTACCCGGATTCTATCTCTGGCGATCGAAGGTCGATTTGCCTTAGAATTCCGTATTGATTATATTCCTAAGGTCTCGGTTGACCGGTTAAGGTCGCCCACGATTCATATAGGCTTATCTATCCTCTATTTGGTAATTAAATTATCTGATCTTCGTATGAGTTTATCTTCGAACTAGAATTCTATTTGATTAGAGTTCCTCTAATTTTGAATCTTTGTTTGTTTGAAATCCTTCCTTGAATCATCCTTTGGAAATTTGTGTTTGGTTGTATTTTGATATTGTGCATACATCGAAATTATTAAGGATGGCCATTTTTCTATATATAAAAGTGAAATGTTTTCAATAAGGATTATATACCTTTCAAAAATGAAAATTTGAAATTTCTAAAGGATTTGAAATTTTGAAAATTTGTGAGAATTTTAAATTTATATAAAATGATTTATAACTGAAAGGTTTTGAATTTGAATTTCAAGGAATCGAACTCTGGTGTTTTGAAATCGGTTTTAAGATTTTGGAAAAAATATAATAATAATATGATTTAAAGATATTTTCTGAATAAGAAATATTTCAAATGTATTTGAATGAATTCCAAAGATTTTGAAGAGATTTAAAGAAGTTTCAAGAAAGTAAAAGTCCAGAACCCACTTATGTCGCTGGAAAATAATTTTGGTGATGAATGCATGCGTCATCGACATTGATTTTCGAGTTTCTGAGTGGGGGAGAGGCCACTCTAGTAGCTTTGCTATGCGAGTGATTTTGTAAAACCAATTTTGATTTTTGATTTTGAAGTATGGTTTGATATTCGAAAGATATATACACACACACATTTGAAACGATTTAAAGTAAGCCAGTGTTCAGTCCTCTAGATTCAGATTTGTTTTGGTATAACACTATCTTTTGAAATTGGTTTACTGATTTGTTGTTGACTTCCAACTCTTGGATTGAAAATATGATTTCTTCGACTATTTTAAGATTCGAGCACTTCCAAATTAGGGTTGACTTTTCAAAGCTAAGAAATTTTGAAAGGTATAAGGTATTTGATAAAGAATATAAGTTTAGTTTGTATGTTTCAACTATGAAATAATATGATTTTTATAAGTTGAAACTATTTTGTTAAGTAAATAAATAAGACTATTTTGAATAACACTAATATGAAATTTAGTTTTGAAATGTTTTGGATAAAAATTAGTCTTCAAATGTTTGAGAAAAATTTGGTTTTAAATGTTTTAACTTAGTAACATCTTTATGAAACTATTTATTTAACAAGTTGGAATAGATACATAAGTTGTACGTATGCTGTTTTATTCGCATAATTAATTTGATCCAAGTTTGAGTACACAAGTTCGAGGTGAATTACACCATTTCGTGTTAGGATTTTTCATTTGAGTCTTGATGGTGAACATTTGATATGGATTTTGGGCTTGATTCTAGAATTCTCTATCATAGTACATGGCTATGCAAGGAGACTGATGGCTTCTAGTCGAGAAACCATATCGACGTCCGCATTAGGGAAGTCGAATGGACAATACTAGTTCGAAAGCGAACTTGTGTGCTCGAGCGAGCGATCGAATGTAATGTTGCGAAATGATGACATATGTACATATTATATCCTAATATCATTGGTATACTTGACGCTGAAATTGAAAGTTGTCGGGTTGGATATCTTTGTAATTTAATTGGAAATTTTCTTTTATGAAAAACCATAGTTTAAGAAAAAGAAAAATAGTTTTGAAAAATGGTTTTAAATTTGATAGTGGTTTTTCATAAAAACTATTCTTAATTAAAAAAACTTTTAGTAAGCAAAGATGTTCAATCCCATATGGCTTTTCATGTAGCGAAATTTATTTTTTGAAAATTTTGATCCTTATATAAGATAAACTTTATGTAAGTATAAAATGATTTTGAAAACCATTGATCTTGATAAATCTATAATTGAAGCTTATATTAGTATGAAAGGATATTTGGTTTACTTGTAATTTGAGTTTATTTAAAAATAATGGATTTATGAAATAAGTATTTCAACACTAAGTAATAATGAAGTAAAATTTGAGATATATGAAATTATGAAATTTAGTTTTGAAATATGGTATATTTAAGCCTTGAAACATATTTAAGATTTAATAGTTTATTTTGTAAATCAAATCCATATTTGAAATTGATAATATTTGAAATGGTTTCGTTGGAAAACTAAACTGAATTGAAACTGATGGTTTGAATGGAATTAAAATTTGGAAATTTTAGATTTTGGTTAAATTGAATAAATTTGTGAAATGTAAAGAACTAAAGGAATGTTTTATGATTTCAAATGCATGATTTCTAGATGTTATGATTTTCAAAGTGTAATGATTTCAAGTATTTTGGTTTCGAAAGATTTATAACTTTGAAAGTATTATGACTTTTGAAGTGAATATATGTTTGAAATGGAAATGAATTTGTTTGACCTAAATTTTGTAGATTTGGAAATTTGGATTATTTTCTGAATCTATTGTTTTAAGAAAATTTGAAACTGAATATATGTAATTTGGAAGAATGATTTGGTGAAACCATATATGATTTTTAAACTGAAATACGATTGAAATGAATTAAAATTGGGAACCTTTTTTTTAAATACTTTGATTTGGGAGTTATCGAACTTATATAAAATTGATTTGTATAAGTATGCAGTAGATTTGAAAACTATTGATTTGAAAAGGTACCCAATTTTGAAAAGTAAAATCTTATATAATCGAAATCTATATAAGTGTGATTTGATATACTATTGTTTTGAAAAGTATTTGATTTGAAATGAAATATTATATAAAATGAACTTTATATAAGTATGATATTTGGAAGTGATTTTGAAAGGTACTATATGATACATATTTTCAATGTAAAGATATGGAAAGTGCCTTCTGCTTGATATCCGCATTGTGGCCACACTATGGATTCATTCTATCGATATTATTCTCTCTCTTTGATTTGGGTTTTCTGGATATGATACTCGAGTGTCCATCGAATTCCATGGCGATCTCCATGGTCTTATGATCGTGACTGCATAGCGTAACTGCCTGGCTGAGCTAGCCTGGTGGTACGGATTGTTTCCTGGGGGATCCAGGCATAACCATTGTGTATCCTGCACTCTATGTAGGTCTCATTAGTAGCGCAAATGCCTGGCTGAGCTGGCCTGGGGGTACGGATTGTTTCCTGGGGGATCCAGGCGTAACCATTGTGTATCCTGCATTCTACTCGTCATCATGGCGTAACTCGCAGGGTTGAGAAAGCTTACGGATACGGATTGTTTCCTGAGGGATCCAGGCGTAACCATTGTGTATCTGCGATCCATGGTTAGACAACTATTTCGGTTTGGTTGATTTGTTTGGATTGTACTTTCCATATTAGTTTTTAAAAGTGTTTTCATTATTTTCACTAGGTGTTGAAACAAGTCTACCAAGTACCTGGAGAATTCTAGCTTTGCGCCTGATCAACGCATAGCCAGAGTCTGCAGGAACGAAAGTAAACTTGTTAAGACATCGAGTTATAAAAGTATTTTGATAAAGTATTATATAAAGAATATTTTGATCAGTTATTTTCCCTTCTAAAAATTTAAAATGTTTTAAATATTGTTTACCTTGAACCATCAGATTTGAATCAAATGACTATTCATCATATTATAAAATGTTATGAAATTTTAATTGAAATGTATAATGGTTTAAATAATGGTTCACCCTTGTCTTCCAACATGCTTCCCTTCCTAGCTACCTTTTCCCTACCGTCTTTCGAGGATGTCTTCCAACCTATTGTTCTTTCTTGTTGTTTCTGCGCTTCCTTCCTTTTCGAGGACGAAAAGATTTGAGTGGGAGAGAGTGTAACAACCCTAGATTTTTCATATATTTTAATATTTGACTTTATTTTATTTTGAAATTATTTTTAAACTTGTTTTATTTCAAACATTTCACATTTTTAAATATAAGTGTTGATTAGTATGTGAATTATAATTTCAAACAGGTATAAATTGGATATTTTACTGAAAGATGAATTTCTGTTCAAACTGGTCAAACTTTGACTTTTAAATTTCAAATTTAAATATTTAAGCTCTTAAATTTTATCTTTTATTATGTAAATAGATTTAACCACTTGAATCCTGCTTTTTGTTTCGTTGAAAACGGACTTAAACTGTGAAAGTTATGCACATTTCAATTTTGAGTATAATTTGTTTTATTTTGCAATTTTGTCTATTTTAGATTATAAAAATCATATTTTCTTTGTTATATTTTATTTTAATATGTTTTAATATGTTATTTTATGTATATTTTTGTCTTTTAATATTTTTAAAGTGATAATATAATTTTTCCAAAATTTACTGTATTTATTTCCTATTTTTAAAGGCTGTTTTCTAATTTTCTGCCATTTTCTTCATTTTAAATTTCTTTATTTTATTTTAAATTTTTTTTTATTTATGAAAATTCATCTCTAAATATTTCTAAAATAATAATAGAATTTTTTCAAAAATTACTGTGTTGATTTCCTATTTTTAAGGGCTGTTTTCCCATTTTCTGCTATTTTCTGCATTAAAATTTTATATTTAAATTAAATTTTAAATGTTTATTTTGTGAATATATTTTTATTTTATGTTATTATTTATGTTTAAAAATACTTTACAAGCTTATATGAATTTTCTAAAATTATTTCATTTAACTTCAAATTTTTCTAGTCTAGTTCACTGTTTTAACTATTTTCCTTAATTTTACTTTACATAATTGATAAATATTATATATATTTGTATATTTTTAAAAATTTCGAAATCTTATCTGATATTATTATTATTTCAGCTACATAAATTTATATAAATAATAAAAGGTAAATTGAAAGGGTTTGTGACCTTTTGTTTCCTATGGCTTTTGATTTTCCCACCTTTTCACATTTTAACGTTTCTTTTCACTCAAATGGCCATATCTCTCCATTCTTTCAGCTGCCACCCTCATTTCTCATTCACATACTTCATTTTTTCTCTCATTTCCTTAAAAGTATTCGGCCATTTCTGATCTCAAGAGTTTGGTAAAATTTCTTCTTCTTTTCAATAATTTTCTCTTGTTTCCATGTGAATTGCACTTGCTTTCATCACTTCTAGGATCGGCTCCTCTCCATTCTAGCACTGTGGCCGCCTCCACCACCACCACAACCAGTCACCATCACCTCCAGCACAACCCCAAGCCATAGCCATGCTCCCTTGATGTGTAGATCCAACAAAATTTGCAAACACTTCACCTTGTAGCCTAGCCGAGCTCACCTCTTGATCCACCTCCACAAAACCCCACCTTGGCCGCCACTTCCATCACACCACCAGCCAAATTCTGACCTGACATCACTGCCACATCACCACATGACCTCACCTTGCCTCTGGCCGTGACCACTTGCCTTGGCCGTGGCATGTTGGTGCTTTATTTTGCCTTGAAACCTTTGTTATGCCATATAGTTGAAATTCCAAGCACCTACCTCTTCACTATCATGTAAACCATGCTAGGCCGACCCTATGGACCCAAGACCAGATCCAAACTCACCCCTTAGTCATACATTTTAGTCCTGTAGCTGAACCATAGGTGGTTGAAAGCAAGTGCAATAGCCTTGGATTCGTTTTGTGCAGTCATTTCTAACAATGTTTTATTGAAATTTTGGGTTGAAAACTTATGCTGTTTGTATTGTTTGTTTGATTTGTATTCAAGGGAATTAATCCTTGGCTCCTCCATTTCGTATCTGTATCGTGCTTTTGTACTTGTGTAGATCCCGTTGTGCAATTCGTCATTGTGTCATCAGCTCAAAACAATGAGTAAATCTCACCAGACTAATATGTACATATAGTGATAAACTGACATCACCTGAAAATGCATATCATCCTGTTATAACTGCTATATTATATTCATATGAAGTTCAAACCTATATTTACACTTGTTATACCATATGTTACTGTTATTTCATGCTATTCTGTTATTTTCATCAGTTTATCACACTGCAAGTTCCCTTTAGATTAGAATCACTATGGGTTGGAATGATACATACCCGAACGGACTTTAGAATAGGAGAAAATCATTATGGGCTGAAATGATAGGCCTGAATGATTTTCAATTATTTTCTTTTACTTGGGGTTGCGGGTTTGAAATGATCAAACTCGGGCTTTCTTTGTAAATTACGGGTTGAAATGATATATTACCCGTATCACTTTACCTAGGCTAGAAAATGAAATACAGACCCGTTGTTAAAATATGATTTTCTAAATTTTTTTAAAATATTTTAGAAATGTAAATATTATAATATTTTGATTTAAATTTGATTAAAAATGATTTTTGTAAAGCATTATTGATTTTCTGAAAATTTATAAGTGAAATAAATAAATGGTAAAGTTAGAAAATCTGAAATGTAAGTTATTTTAGAAATTAGAATTTGGTGATAAATGGAATTTAAATTAAATATGAAAATACGATAAATTTATGATATTTTGAATTAAATTTTATAATATATTAATGATTTTTGAATAAAGTTAAAATGTGAAATGAATGAATATTTAGGTTGAAATTTGGAAATATAACTAAAATTGCAAATTTGTGAATTTGGCCTAAAAGTGAATCTTAAGTTAAGTAAATAAAAATAAAATTAAGTTATATTTGAAAATTTTAAACTTAAATGTTAATTTAAATTTAATTTAATGAATTTAATGTTGGAATTTAATAAGTGAATTATTATTAAATTTTGATTTTTGAATGGAGATTTAACTTTATAAAATCATGAATATAAGGGTATTTGAATGACTGTTTTAAAAGTGAAATTATATGATTTTATAAGATAAAAATGATTTAAATAAAAATATAATTGTTTGTGAAATTATATTGAATACTTGAAGTTAATTAACTGCATTTCTGAAATGCAATTAATTCTAATGTAAATGATAATACAACATTTGTAAATGTTGTAGTTGATAATAATGAACCAAATGGATAAGTTTAATTAAAGGTTATTATAGCATTTTTGTAAATGCTATAATTATTGAATTTAACTAAGTTTTATTTGAAACTAATGTAACCCTATTACAGCATTTTTAAATGCTATCTTTTGTTAAATTGAACTGTTTTTAATGTAACTTTCCGTACCAATTTCTAAATGCTGCGAAAGTTGAATTTTCATCTGTTTTAATAAATTAAGTGAATAAATGAATTTTGAAAGACTAAAATTTTGGAAATTTAATAATTTATTATTAAATATAATAACTTCATTTTATGATTTAAAATGAAGTAATTTGTTTCGAAATATAAACTATTTTGAAATGTGTTTTGTAATGGTATTTAAATTAAATAAAAATGAATGTGGTTTGGAAGATATGATATTTTGAATGATATTGAATTTTGAAATTAATTTGATTTTGAAGTATAAAATACCATTTTGAAATTTTAACCATGGGATGTAATTAATTTATAGTTTAACTGATTCTTAAAGGATGGGCGATCCCAAGCATCCTTTAAGTTATTGTGTATTTCCACTTCAGTTCACTTGAGTTGGTTTACATTATATAAGTATATATTGTCCTGACTCGAGTGTTTTGTGTCTTACTTTACGCTCGGGTTAGCCTGAGTATTCACAGCTTTGGATTCTCTTTCTGGAGCTGGTCTTTGCTGGAGTTTCTGCTTATCTACATTTATATCTACTCTCTGTTTCAGCTCTTCTAGTTTATCTCATGTATTAGTGAACTTCTATGTATTTGGGATTTCTATTATGCTGTTTTCAGACTGTATTATGTATTTGGTTTGAGACTCTGCCGTAGTAGCTTCATGAACTACTATGTATTTTATATTCCGCTGCGAGTTATTCTGATATTTCTATATCTGTGATTCCGTGATTGTATTTCATTTGCTCCAAATTTATTTACAACGCGGTATTTTGAGCAATTCAAGTCCGACATGTGCGGATCCGAATGGCTGAAAATATCGGGTTGTTACAATACTTATCCGTGCGATAAGCATATGCTATTGATTAAGTAATTTTAATCTATTAGGATTTTGATCTGAATAAGGCTTAGTTGTTGCGATAGGAAATAAAACTTGGTTGAACTGATTGTTTATTTTAATAGTTAAATAATCGACTATCGGATCTAGACCTAAAACTTAACTTCGGAAATATCTAGAGGAAACATGGGAATTATATGGTACGGTTACCGTTCGAGAGGCTATACCGTACATATGAACTCATTTGTTCTCTAGGACAATTATAAGGAAATCTGTGCACTAACGGTTAGGAGGTGAACTCCGATCTTATTTTCGTATGTGTATTTCCTAAAGAATCGGGTTTAAGTTTACCAGGAAATAGCGAACGTTGCTTCGAAGAGACCGGTATCGGATTTATGATTCGGAAACCACTTCGATCCAACGAGTACGTTTCGTGATGAAGACAAGAGCTTAGAGTTGAAGATGGAGCAGTGAAGTGCAAGGGCTAATCGCTACTAATCCTGAGGGTGATTCCAAAATGGATGTAGTAGGAGTAGTGCCTTCGGTTCCGTTCGGACCCGGAACAGACTTGTATGGATGAATGCTTTCAGAACATCATCAGGAGGATAGTGAGCATTCTAAGCGATTGTGTTCTAAAAAGGTAATGCTTAGCCTCGAACCTCATCAACCGGGAATGAATGAAAATCAGGGGATATGCAGCAAGGCTAAGTGGGTAGCACCCAATTAGGGTAAGGTCATACCTGTCAAGATGTCCCTTTTTATTCGGCAGTGTGGACAGTTGCTGATCCCAATCGTGGGGTGATCTTATTTGGACTATCCAGTAAGGGGTAGCTCCGATATTGTGTTGCAAGGGATCCGGGTGGATCCTCGGTATGTTGATCTAGATCAGGTACCATGACAGGTGGTACCCCAGTGCCTTGTCATTAGTTGGAAATCCATTCTCCCTACGTGCCTTTACGGTTTTGATTGTAGAACCTAGTATTGCTGGAATTTAATGAATGTAACAATTTAGGCAACCTGAATAAGTATTTGTACTTGGGTACTATTATAATATTAGAGTATTTTGATAAGAAATGTTTTGGTTATCGTAAGCTAAAAACCCAACATATTTATTTGTGGCGTGGTCTTATGAGATACCCTTGATTTCAAAGGATTTTGAAACTTTAATAAATCAAGTTGAGTGTGTTTCTCACGCTGGTTTACCAGACTGACCCGGGCACGGTGTTTTTCCTATATGCTCGGGTCAGACAGAGCATATTTCCAGGTTCAGCTGGAAGACTGGAAGCGTCGGGAGAGTACCTAGAAATAGGAGACATATTCACGTAGATGCTTATATTCTGTTGCAATTTGTTGTGTTGTCAACAAGTCGTGAGGGAAGATTGTTATAAACCGTCTGTGCTGAATGGATGTAAACTCTAATTGAAGTTTGTATATGTTATTAAAGCAACAGTTTTTGTTTCATGTAAAGACTTGTTATATTATATATTATTCGTTCCATTGTGAGATTCTGTATCGTTCTATCTTCTTTCTATCTTCTACCTTCCTTCTTTCTTTCACTATCCGCTTTCCCGTGTAATTTGGTTGACTCATGTGGTAAAAAGTTAGTTTAAATCTGTACGGAAAAGTGGGCCGTGACATTGTGGTATCAGAGCCTAGGTTGAGCGAATACCTAGGTTTGGATGGGTTGCTCATTAGGGATAGGGTCAGTAGCAACCTGATTGAGTCTGATTGTGTGTGTGTTTATATATATACACGAGAACACATATTTGTTAATTATATAAAAATGGTTTTACATATTGTGTTAATTGATCGTTTGAGTGGTATAAGGATTCTGGTCAATATGATTAGCTAACATTATTGATAGGAATCGTTAAACACTTGAACAAGGCCAATGGACGTAATATAGTTTTTAAAAGGGGTAAATGAAATAATTTTACCCAGAATATATTTTTCTATATAAAAGGTATGATTTTTAAATATATGGTATTTAAATGTTGGTTGTGATGATAAGAATTTATCATCTAGGATTTGTGTAGACTTAGCCTTCAACCTTGAGTATTTTTTCATTTGTTGCCCTTTTTGACTTGAGTATGCCTTTAGAGATCTGAACCCATTAGGATATGAACCTTAGGAAAAGTGGATTGTAACAACCCGCATATTTATCGATTTTTTTTTATATTTAAATATTTTATCGATACTTGGAATTTAGTCCGAAAAGCTACTTTTTGCATACGGTCGAATTAGGACTCGAGACTACTCCCATTGAGTTTAAAATGCCGTTTGCGACCTTTTTGAGTATAAGCTTCGATATGTGTGGAGTAAGTTGATTTTTGCTACTTTTTCACTTAGGGCTTTGGTTTGGGCTGAGCCTAATAACCCCACTTATGTGTTCAGTCCCAACCCCTTCTCCTCTTCATTACTTCATTTCTAATTCCTAATATTCAAGCTTTCATAACAATGGAGAGTGGAAGAGGAAATTAAAACTCCAAGCCCTAGTTTTCTTTTGCAAATCAAACTCTAGCTCCAAACTAATAGAAGAACCCATTGGTAAGTTTCTCTTCTTCTTCTCCAACTCATTCTCTTATCAATTTCAGAAAATCCCTAAAACCTAACTTTGGGAATGTTCTTCTTTTAGAGCTTAGAATCAAGCTTCTTGAGTTGGATTTGAAGAGTGGTTGATTCTCCTTTGCTTTAGAGCTTCATCTTCATTTGTTTGGGTTCAAATGTGAGATTTTTATCTCACATCTATGTCTATGATTATCTTCGATTGTTAGGTATGAATTCCTAACACATATTCATGTGCATTTGATTTTGGTTTGAATTGATTTCGTGCATATTCCAGTTTTTTGTGTTTTGAAAACCAAAATCTATGAAAATCATAGTTTTATTATTTGAACATGTTTTTGGTGATGCATCGTGAAGCTTATAGGGCCGGGTAGTCGATTGACATAAATCCCTTGTGTCCGTTGCTCGTCCGGTTGCATTCTGGAGAAGATTGCATCTTCATTTCATAGGCTAAGAAAACAGCCTTGGTGCCAGTCAGTCGACTGGTTTTGAAATTCAGTCAACTGGCTGTAGCACATTGGCATTCCGAAGGCAAATTCCAGAGGCTCGGTTCCTCTGTTTCCCTGCAATCAGTCGACTGGATTTTTAGGTCAGTCGACTGACTGCAGGAGATGAAATTTTCATGTTTCTGCTTCAGTCGACTGACTGCAGAGGGCCAGACGACTGATTTTCTCCTATTTGCCTATTGTGCCTATTTGTGCATATATTTTTTTGCTCGGTTTCCAAATTTAATCGATTCGTGATTATCCGATTTGTTGATTTTCATTTATTATCGACTTTGATGTCTTTTATATCAGGATTTTGGGAATATCCATGTTGATGGGTTTAATATCGATTTATTGGAATTAATTCACGTCTTCGAATGTGAACTTTGATGGTTGATTGTTTCTACAATTATTTCTATGATTTGTCACTTTAAAAATATAAAGGTTTCAATACTAGTAGTAAATATCAAAACTCTTTCATCAAAATGATTTCAACACTATTTTATTACAAAGCTCGTTCTCTTAAACTATTTTCCAATCTATTTGTATATACAAACCTTTACCTCACTCGTATGAGAAATCTAATTAAACGACTTAGTAAAACAAGTGGTATGAAACGCTTACGTTTACTTCGTCGGTTAATTCTTGGACTCATTCGATTGAAACTCTTGTGACAATTTTCTAGTGGAGATCTACAATTTGTTCGTAAATATTTAAGTTAAGCTAGTGGTTATGCGACATGAAGCTAAGCTTATATATTTACTAGCTTACTGTAATTGACACTTCTTGATGATCATGACGATCATTTTTGTGATTTAGACTAGCAATGTGCGATATCTCTTTGTCTGCGAGGGAGACTAAACCCCGTTTTGTGGAGTTTCAACTCATATTGATGGGGTAGCGCCCCATGGTCTTCGGGCCGTTCGTGTGTCAAAAATTAATGGCTAGTTACCATGAGATAGCGTTTCGTTCGTGTGATACATATGTTGGTGAGTTTTCATGCTCCCGTTCGTGTGATAGGCCTCCCCCCTATTTTGTGTGATTTCTGGATTTCGTGTGCCGAATTCTGGGACTTTCTTCTTCACCTATTTTTGTGATTTCTATTGATATGATTTATCAATTTTTGTGCATAGGTGAATTCGTGTGTCATTGACTGGATTTCTTGAGATGATTTCTAGAATTTGTGCTTCACCAATTTTCGTGATTTCCATTGATAAGTTTTATCAATATTTGTGCATTGGTGAATTTGTGTGTCATTGACTTTTGTGATTGACATTGATATAACCGTCAATATTTATTGTTTGGTGAACGAAATAAGGAGTATGACATTTCCCTTGATTCTTGTGTGAATTTGGTGATATTGATTAATCTCTTGTTGATTTTCGATTACTTATATATATCACAGCTTGGCATTGTGATTATTATGTGTTTTGTCATATCTCTTACTCTATATCGTTTCATATGATATTTATAGTTAGACTGATCCGTTTATTATTTTCTTATTAAATAATACTCGGGTCAGACCGAGATGTTGTAGGTGCTTCTGCTTGACTTATCCCCAGGGATTCATTACTCTGACTTTTGGATAACCACATAGATTAGCAGTTTTTGTTGTATACACTTGAGATATAGACTCATAGTTGTATTCTTTTGTATAGCACGTGTTGCTATTCTTTTGTATTATTGTGGATCTTTTTGACCACTACTCTGATATACACTTTCATGTGTTAGTTATTTATTCATATCTTCTTCCGCCTTTGTGATATGAATTTTCTGTGACTGATTTATGTTATGTTTATTTCTATATTCGTTCCGAAGGTATTATAGCCACTGTGTAGTAGCTTTGAGTTTGTGTCGGTATGTCGGCTTTCCCTCTTGATAAAGAAATGCATGTTATACTATCTGACGTATCGGTGCTTGCGCAAAGCAGTTACACGGATGGTCGCTCCTCAACAGCCTTATTCTCCGTGCTAGTTGACAGCATTACTCTGTAGTGTTCTTGGCTAGCGTGGGTATAGAGGTGGGGTGTCACAGCTTGGTATCAGAGCCAAACTTCGGAACAATATGGAATATTATAACAAGGATCATCGTCCTAAGTCTTTCTTAGGAGTCGTGCTTTAGGATTTTATTCGAGTCTTCGTACGGATTCATCGTATTTTCTTTATGATTCCTTGTTTTATCTATCAAGAATTGCTTGATATTCATTAGTGAATAATCTTCTACTTGTCTTCTTTCTTTCTAAAGGAAGATAAATGTCTAGACCAGGCCGCCCCAGAGCCGTACCATCTAGCACTCCACCCTAGGATGGAGTTTTTATGACTGCTCAACAGCTTCTTGATTTTGTGGCGAATGCTCAAGCAGCTGGAGCTAACCCGAAACCTATTCACCCAAAGTCGGGGTTTGCACGCTTATGCAGCGATTACACTAATTTGGGTGGGGAGCCATTCAAAGGTTCCGAAACTATTATCGAAGTACAGGCTTGGCTAAGGTCATGCGATCAAATCTTTTCTCGCATGAATCTTATTGACCTTCACCGAGTTCAGGTGGCCTCTAGTATGCTCCGAGAAAGAGCATTGGGCTGGTACGAGCTTCTTATTTCTGAGATTAATGAAGCGGATCTCACCTGGGAGCAATTCCGGGAACGCTTCGAGTTGAAATTTGTACCAGAAGCAGAGAAAGTGACATTGGCTCGACGATTTATAGACCTTGTTCAAGGTGAGTCCTCCGTGAATGATTATGTCGCCTCCTTCGAGTCGCTTTCCAAATATGGGGTTGAATACATCAACACCCCTTTAAAGAAGAACCAGAGGTTCGTCTATGGCTTAAACAAAAATCTCAAGAAGCCATTACTTCTAAAGTTAGAAGTTTCTTTCGACCAACTCATTGATATCACTCTTCGTCTTGAAGAGGCGGATAGGGAGAATGATGTCGAAGTGGTGGGTTTCAAACCAAACTTCAACAACAAGAAGAGGCCAAACAAATTCAAAGGTCCTTATCCCAATAAGAAAAGGGAGGCAAGCAACTCCTATTGCAAAGACCTTTTCCTCTACTGAAGGGAAATGCTTTAATTGTGGTTCCAGAGACCATTTTGCGAACAAGTGTTCAAAGCCTCGTACTTGTCGCTATTGTAAAAGCCCGTACCATTTTATGCATGTATGTCCCAAACTTCAGAATAGGAAGGAGGGAAAGCTTAATGTTGCTCAAGCCCCTGGCAACACATCTCGTGGTCCAGGTATATCTCATTCTATCCTTGATGGTATTATTATGTTTCGTGATCAACCTATTCGAGTTCTTTTTGATATGGGAGCATCCCATTCTTTTATATCTAAAGAGCTTGTTGATACCTTTTCTTTAAGTGTTGTTGCTTTGATGACTTCTTTGAGAATTGCGAATCTGGTTGGTGGATCCGCAACAATCAGTTTATTGTGTAAAGATGTCGAGATTATTTTGTGTGATTTTTCTTTCTGAGCCGATTTGCATGTCATGCGTTATTTAGGCTTTGGAATGATTTTGGGAATGGATTGGCTTAACCGTTATGAAGCTCATATCCTATGTCCTGAGCGGACTATTCATCTTCGACATCCTCTATCTGCTAACCAGATTTCTATTAATCTTAAAGATTCGGATTCGAGCTTGGTTGCATCTTTATATTCTTTAAATCCTCGTGATGACGATAATGATGATGAGGAAGATATAATTTCTCTTATTCACGTTGTTCGTGAATTTTCTGACATATTTGAGCCCGTTTTAGGATTACCACCTAAGCGAGCAATCGAGTTCAGAATTAATCTTATCCCTAGAGCTCAACCTATTACTCGTCCTCCTTATCGTATGTCCAATAAGGAAAATGAGGAGATGCGCAAACAATTATCTGAATTGGAGATGAAGCAATTTATTCGCTCTGGTTCCTCGCCTTGGGGAGCTTCGGATATTTTTGTGAAGAAATCCGATGGTACACTTAGGCTTTGCGTTGACTACCGCAAGCTTAATGATCTTACTATCAAAAATAAATATCCTTTACCTCGGATTGATGATCTATTCGATCAACTTAGTGGTGCTAGAGTCTTTTCACAATTGGACTTGGCAACTAGATTTCATCAGCTTCGTATTGCAGAGGATAGCATTCCTTTGACATCGTTTTGTACTCGTTATGGATCTTATGAATGGCTCGTTATGCCATTTGGGTTAACAAATGCCCCGGCTTATTTCGTTGATCTTATGAATAGAGTTTTCAAGGACTTCCTCGATCGATTTGTTCTCATCTTTATTGATGATATTCTTGTGTATTCAAAAACCGAGGAGGAACATGAGATGCATCTTCGGATTGTATTGGAAACTCTTAGGAGTAATCAATTAAAAGCGAAATTTTCTAAATGTCATTTTTGGCAATCTCGTGTGAAGTTTCTCGGTCATATTATTTCTGAATCCGGAATTTCCGTGGATCCTTCAAAGATTGAAGTGATTCAAGATTGGAAGAGACCGGAGAGTGTGACAGAGATTCGTAGTTTCCTTGGATTGGCAGGTTATTACCGCCGTTTTATCAAAGTCTTTTCTAAGATTGTCGTGCCTCTTACTGGCTTGACTAAGAAAGGTGTTAAATACGTTTGGTCGGACAAATGTGAAACTTCTTTTCAGAAATTAAAAGAACTCCTTTCCGATGCTCCTATTCTTGTGATTCCCGTGGGGAATCAAGATTTCGTTGTTTATACCGATGCTAGTCGCGTTGGTTTGGGTGCCGTTCTTATGCAAAAAGAACGTGGTATTGCTTATGCTTCTAGGCAATTGAAGCCGGCCGAGACTAGATATGCCACACATGATTTAGAACTCGCGGCTATTGTTTTCGCCCTTCAAATTTGGCGTCATTACCTATTGGGAGAGAAATTTATTCTTTACACGGATCATAAGTCTTTGAAATATTTATTCACTCAAAAGGAACTTAATTTGCGTCAACAACGTTGACTCGAGTTCCTTGCTCCTTATGATCTTGATATTATTTATACCCCCGGTAAGGGTACTCGTGTCGCCGATGCTCTTAGTCGTAAACAACAAGCTGTTGTTTCTATGATGATAACCGAATGGAACGATCTCGAGATCTTATCCACTTGTGAGATTCGAGACCGCGTATCCGATTTATGCTCATCATTTGTTTTATGTAGCCTTGAGGCTCATCCTTCTCATTTAGACCGCATTCTTGAAGCTCAAAGGCTAGATCCCGACTTGGCTCTTCTTGGCCAAAATATTAAGGATAAAATTGATATTGAAGGTTTGAAAGACTTTGATATTGATTCTCGTGGCGGCATTCGGAGATTTGATAGACTTATCGTGCAAATATTAGTGATCTTCGTAAAGATGTTTTAGAAGATTCTCATCGTTCTAAATTTACCATTCATCCCGGTAGTAGTAAAATGTACGCGGATATGGAGCGACTTTATTATTGGGAGGGAATAAAACTTGACATCGCTAACTTCGTTAAGCATTGCATGACTTGCCAACTCGTTAAGGCCAAACATCAAAGGCCCGGTGGGTTATTGCAACCTTTAGAAATTCCAATTTGGAAGTGGGACCAAATATCCATGGATTTTATTGATGGCCTTCCCCGTTCTCGTTCGGGTCATGATAGCTTATGAGTGATTGTTGATAGACTTACTAAATCTTCCCATTTTATTCCCGTTCGGTCTAACCGAACCGTACCTCTTTTGGCCAAACTCTTTATTAAAGAGATTGTTAAATTACATGGGGTTCCTACTTCTATTGTTAGCGATCGGGATCCATTGTTTACTAGTCGATTTCGGAAGAGTCTTCAAAAAGCTTTAGGAACGAAGCTTAATTTTAGCACCGCTTATCACCCCCAGTTCGATGGACAAACCGAGCGTGTGAATCAAACTCTTGAAGATCTTCTTCGTGCATGTTTTCTTAATTTTGGTGGAAGTTGGGAGGATCATATTTCACTTGTTGAATTTTCCTATAATAATAGCTTCCAATCTAGTATTGGTATGGCACCTTTCGAGGCACTCTATGAAAGGCCATGCCGATCTCCTTCTTGTTGGCTTGAGGGCGGTGAGAAGCTGGTTTTAGGTCCAGACTTTATTCGTGATTCCACAGAAAAGATTGAACTTATTCGACATAGGATGAAAGAAGCCCAGAGTAGACAAAAATCCTATGCCGATAACCGGAGAAGGAAGTTAGAATTTTCTATGGGAGATTATGTGTTCATTCGTGTTTCACCTATGAAAGGTGTTGTACGTTTCAGTCGATCGAGAAAATTGGCGCCTCGATATATTGGGCCATTTCCTATCACTGAACATATTGGTTCCATGGCTTATCGCCTATCATTACCGGCTCAGTTTTCTGCCATACATGACGTGTTTCACGTTTCTCAATTATGGAAAGTCTTCGAGATTCCGATTCTATTCTTGAGTCCGGTGTTGTGGAAGAGATTGAAGTTTTGCCTAATTTAACTTATGAGCAACATCCTATTCGTATCATTGCTTCGGAAGTCAAACGACTTCGAAATAAAGATGTTCCGCTTGTTAAAGTTCAATGGTCTTCAAATCCTAAGGATTGTTCTTGGGAATCTAGAGAGTTCATCGAGCGAACACATCCGGACTTACTTTCTCATGCTCTTTAAGGTGAACTTCTTATTTCAAACTTCTTTTGTGTTGAATATGCTTTTATGGTTGTTACTATATATCTTCTTCTTAAATATTGTGAGGACCCAATTTCTTTAAGGAGGGGAGTCTGTAACAACCCGCATATTTATCGATTATTATTTTTATATTTAAATATTTTATCGATACTCGGAATTTAGTCCGAAAAGCTACTTTTTGCATACGGTCGAATTAGGACTCGGGACTACTCCCATTGAGTTTAAAATGCCGTTTGCGACCTTTTTGAGTATAAGCTTCGATATCTTTGGTGTAAGTTGATTTTTGCTACTTTTTCACTTAGGGCTTTGGTTTGGGCTGAGCCCAATAACCCCACTTATGTGTTCAGTCCCAACCCCTTCTCCTCTTCATTACTTCATTTCTAATTCCTAATATTCAAGCTTTCATAACAATGGAGAGTGGAAGAGGAAATTAAAACTCCAAGCCCTAGTTTTCTTTTGCAAATCAAACTCTAGCTCCAAACTAATAGAAGAACCCATTGGTAAGCTTCTCTTCTTCTTCTCCAACTCATTCTCTTATCAATTTCAGAAAATCCCTAAAACCTAACTTTAGGAATGTTCTTCTTTTAGAGCTTAGAATCAAGCTTCTTGAGTTGGATTTGAAGAGTGGTTGATTCTCCTTTTCTTTAGAGCTTCTTCTTCATTTGTTTGGTTCAAAGGTGAGATTTTTATCTCACATCTATGTCTATGATTATCTTCGATTGTTAGGTATGAATTCCTAACACATATTCATGTGCATTTGATTTTGGTTTGAATTAATTTGGTGTATATTCCAATTTTTGGTGTTTTGAAAACCAAAATCTATGAAAATCATAGTTTTATTATTTGAACATGTTTTTGGTGATGCATCGTGAAGCTTATAGGGCCGGGTAGTCGATTGACATAAATCCCTTGTGTCCGTTGCTCGTCCGGTTGCATTTTGGAGAAGATTGCATCTACATTTCATAGGCTAAGAAAACAGCCTTGGTGCCAGTCAGTCGACTGGTTTTGAAATTCAGTCGACTGGCTGTAGCACATAGGCATTTCGAAGGCAAATTCCAGAGGCTCGGGTCCTCTGTTTCCCTGCAATCAGTCGACTGGATTTTTAGGTCAGTCGACTGACTGCAGGAGATGAAATTTTCATGTTTCTGCTTCAGTCGACTGACTGTAGAGGGCCAGTCGACTGATTTTCTCCTATTTGCCTATTGTGCCTATTTGTGCATATATTTTTTTGCTCGGTTTCCAAATTTAATCAATTCGTGATTATCTGATTTGTTGATTTTCATTTATTATCGACTTTGATGTCTTTTATATCGGGATTTTTGGGAATATCCATGTTGATGGATTTAATATCGATTTATTGGAATTAATTCACATCTTCAAATGTAAACTTTGATGATTGATTGTTTCTACAATCATTTCTATGATTTGTCACTTTAAAAATATAAAGGTTTCAATACTAATAGTAAATATCAAAACTCTTTCATCAAAATGATTTCAACATTATTTTATTACAAAGCTCGTTCTCTTAAACAGTTTTCCAATCTATTAGTATATACAAACCTTTACCTCACTCGTATGAGAAATCTAATTAAAATACTTAGAAAAACAAGTGGTATGAAACGCATGCGTTTACTTCGTCGGTTAATTCTTGGACTCGTTCGATTGAAACTCTTGTGACAATTTTCTAGTGGAGACCTACAATTTGTTCGTAAATATTTAAGTTAAGCTAGTGGTTATGGGACATGAAGCTAAGCTCATATATTTACTAGCTTACTGTAATTGACACTTCTTGATGATCATGACAATCATTTTTGTGATTTAGACTAGCAATGTGCGATGTCTCTTTGTCTGCGAGGGAGACTAAACCCCGTTTTGTGGAGTTTCGACTCATATTGATGGGGTAGCGCCCTATGGTCTTCGGGCCGTTCGTGTGTCAAAAATTAATGGCTAGCTACCATGAGATAGCGTCTCGTTCGTGTGATACATATGTTGGTGAGTTTTCATACTCCCGTTCGTGTGATAGGCCTCCCCCTATTTTGTGTGATTTCTGGATTCCGTGTGCCGAATTCTGGGACTTTCTTCTTCACCTATTTTTGTGATTTCTATTGATATGATTTATCAATTTTTGTGCATATATGAATTCGTGTGTCATTGACTGTATTTCTTGAGATGATTTCTAGAATTTGTGCTTCACCAATTTTCGTGGTTTCCATTGATAAGTTTTATCAATATTTGTGCATTGGTGAATTTGTGTGTCATTGACTTTTGTGATTGACATTGATATAACCGTCAATATTTATTGTTTGGTGAACGAAATAAGGAGTATGACATTTCCCTTGATTCTTGTGTGAATTTGGTGATATTGATTAATCTCTTGTTGATTTTCGATTACTTATATATATTACAACTTGGCATTGTGATTATTATGTGTTTTGTCATATCTCTTACTCTATATCGTTTCATATGATATTTATAGTTAGACTGATCCGTTTATTATTTTCTTATTAAATAATACTCGGGTCAGACCGAGATGTTGCAGGTGCTTCTACTTGACTTATCCCCAGGGATTCATTACTCTGACTTTTGGCTAACCACATAGATTAGCAGTTTTTGTTGTATACACTTGAGATATAGACTCATAGTTGTATTCTTTTGTATAGCACGTGTTGCTATTCTTTTGTATTATTGTGGATCTTTTTGACCACTACTCTGATATACACTTTCATATGTTAGTTATTTATTCATATCTTCTTCCGCCTTTGTGATATGAATTGTCTCTGACTGATTTATGTTATGTTTATTTCTATATTCGTTCAGATATTATAGCCACTGTGTAGTAGCTTTGAGTTTGTGTACGTATGTCGGATTTCCCTCTTGATAAAGAAATGCATGTTATACTATCTGACATATCGGTGCTCGCGCAAAGCAATTACACGGATGGTCGCTCCTCAACAGCCTTATTCTCCGTGCTAGTTGACAGCATTACTCCGTAGTGTTCTTGGCTAGCGTGGGTATAGAGGTGGGGCGTCACATGGATTTTTACTGAATTTTATTTACTAAAGGAATTTGGAAAAAAAATTAACAAACATTTTAGGAAGATTTTCCACCGTTAAAGATAATTTTATAATAATGGATTTCTAAAAAGATATTTGTGGATTTAAAGCCTTCAGTAACTTTGAAAAAAAAATTGTTTTGAACAAATTTTTGGGATAGATGATTTTATAAATTTTGAGTAATAGAAATTTAAAAGGGGGAGATGTTTGAAGTGTGAACCTTGATGTACTCTTTAGCCTATAAAATTATGAAACATTAGGATCTCACTTTTGGGTTTTGGTATTGATTGTAGAGAACCCGTTGCATCAGTCGAGATGGAGCATTGGCTAGGGCTAGGAGGGATGATGATTATGACCTGGTCAGTAGAATTCGGGCGGATCTTAAGGAGCCGTCATTATATGAGGAAGAGCCGAAGGAGCTAGTAGAGCCTGTCGAGTAGCCTCATCCTCAAGAAGAAGACCCCGAGGAGGAATTGGATAATGAAGAAGAGTTTGAAGTCGAGGGTGAAGATGATGAGTTTGATGACGAGGAAGAATTTGAAGTTAAGGAAGATCTTGAATCGGAAAATGACGACGCAGTCATTTGGGAGATAGGTAAAGTAGCTGACGAGCCAGTTGTTGATGAAGATTTTCGCCAGAGAGAGCCTAGTCCATTGATTGCATGGGTTCCAGGCAATGATATGGAGTCCATGGAATTGTCGTGACCCGAAGGGGAGGACTCAGGTGGTGGGAGTTCATAATGAGTGTTGGTTTACATCTCTAGGAAGTGTATGCCTTTTTGTATTTTTCTATGACCCTTGGACGTCATGATTGTTAGGTGTAATTCTGTAAGCGTCTTTTTAAATGTTTGGTAGGACAATATATGTGATGTCCCGGAATTTTGGGCAATACTTATTTAATAATTTCCATTTATAATTTATTTTAAATTATGTTATATTGATTTAAAAATCTAATTTAATCAAATATTATACATTCAAAACTAATAATTAATCTAATTTAACAAATGTTATCTTTTCAAAAACTCAATAATAATGATAATTTAATTTTAAATGTTTATTCTTTTCAAAGGATAATAATATATATCTAATTAATAATTAATCTTTTAAGTTAATAAAAATATTTTATTTGTAATGTATATATGTATACATTATAAAAAAGGAATTGGTTTTAATTTAAATTTAATAAAAATATTTTTAAATTATAATATATATGTTTATATATTGTGATTTGATGTTCTGTTTTAAAATTCAAATAATATCTGGAGTTAATATTTAAAATGTTCTATTTATAATGAATATTTATATTTGTATATATATATATATATACTGTAAATAGAAAATAATGGATTAAACTTAAACAGAAAATATGTTTTCAAATTTATAATGTACATATGTTTATATGGTAATTTGGAAGGTTTTTGATTTTGTTTAATAAAATGCTTTTCGAAAGCTATTTAAAATTAGTTTTTATTTATAAAACACTTAAAGGAAAATTTATTTTTATAATAGCTTGAAAATAGTACATTATTATAAAAGTTTAAATTGTTTTCTTTTAAATTGGTTTTTGAAAAAAAATTTAGATTTTATATATAATATCAATGTTAGATAAAATAACTTTAGTATAAACTTTTAAAATAAAATTTAAATAAATGTTTACTTTCTTTCTTTTAAAACTTATATTTAGGGAATGGAGTTTTAAAATAATTATAAGTTAAATCATGAAGTTATAAATACATTTCATAGTTATATATATAACATGAGTATCAGATTAATATTGTAATTAAGGTTTAATTCATTTATAAAAAAGCAATTAATGTAATAATCACCTCTTAAAACACTTGGCAACATAAGAAATTTATGAAATTCACTTGTTTACAAATTAATAAAGGTTTGGACATTTGTAAATACATGGACATTTCATAATAACAAGTGGCAAGTCTTTGTTTTAAAGAAATTTTGTTTTTCTATTAAGGTTTAAAGGAAAGATCTGTTTGTTTATTTTCTTTAGCTAAACCTTTTTTTTAATTTTTCTCCAACTAAAAAAAATCAAAAAGAAAAAAACAAATTCAAACCTGTAACCTAAAATCTGAAGCTTTACAAACTCAGATCCAAATTGCAACCTGAAATCATGGTTTCAAGCTCAACTGAGAATCAACATGCAAATTCAACAAGCAAGATTTCAGCAAAAAATTCAAATGTTTCAACAAAAGTTAAAATGCAAAGCAAATTCAAAGTCCAAGAAAATTGAGAATGCAGTGTTCTCTGTTTTTTAACTCTGGTGAGTAAATCCTTTTTAAAAAAAATAGTTTTAAATCCTTTATTTGTTTGTTCTGTGAAATGATTGATATAGTAAATATGATATCAATGCTTGCATGTTGGATTTGATGATGAATGCAAATGTATATATAATAGTGACTGTGAATGCTTGAAGGTATGCAGGGTTTAAACTCTGTTTGGTTCATATTCTAGCTTTATAAAAAAATTCCTATCTTCTAAGATTGATCACTAATTATCGTTGATCATTGAAGAGAATTTTATTGTAACAATTTAATCTTGTGTTTAAAAATAAATCTTAAAATTTATATTGAACAATAAACTGAAAATTTTAGATTTACAGTGGAAAAATCAAAATGGGGTGAAAATCAATTTCAATAATTTAAACTCCTGATCATATGATCTGAATTGTTGTTCAAAATCATGAATTTTAAGATGAAGATTGTAATTTTTAATTTGGTATTCAGAGAGAAATTAGGGGTTTTATGAATTTGGGTTTTTGGTCGTTTACTGATGATCTGTGAAGGGGATGGTGAGCTTCGGCATAGAGGTGGTTATGTTGACTGGTGATTTAGGAAAAATGGTGGAAGATTTATATGGTGACCGTGGTGGCCGTGAAGGGGGTAAGTAGGGTTTAGTTGCTGTTTCTTGTTTGGATTGGAATCATGTGAGATTCGTCGTCCTTGTTGATTTTGGGCGACGTGGCAGGCACTCCGACATTGGGTTTCGCCGTTGGCGGCGATTTCGTGGGTCGAGTTTCTTTCTGGTTCAAGGTTCTGAAGGCACTTTTTCGATTTTGTGGCATTTTTGTTAATCCATGGGGACGAGGTGATTGCAGGGGTCAGAGGCGACTTGTGGGTGTCGCGACGTCGTTCGTCGTTAACCGACCCCAGCGTGCACGTGCACGAGTTTTTTCGGGTGCATCTGTTTTCGTTTGGGAAGAAGTATTGGCCATGGGTTTTCTTTATGTTGTTTGCTCGAGGATAGTCTCGTGTTGGTCCCATGTGCAACTCGAAGATGTAGGAGGGTTATTGCGTGAGTTTTGGTTTCGAATAGCTTGGTTATAAGATTTATATCCTGTTCAATTTTTAAGTGCATATTGGAATTTCAGAAATTTAAAAAAAACAAACTCAGTTTTTAAATAAAGTTTTTAAATAGTTTAAAGATGTTTTGAAATGTTTAAATTTAAAACTTTGTGTTTTAACAAGTTTAAGTTAATCTTTTTTTAAAAATAGATTGTTTTTAAAAGTTTAGTATTAACCGGATGTGTACTTTATAAAATGAAGTTTCAAATTTGAAAGCAAATTAATTTATTTAAACAAAGTGTTTTAAATTAATTGTACAAAGAATGAATATTTGACTTTAAAAGAATATTAGTTCTAAAGTTTGGGTTTTTAAATTTTAAACTTTTTTTTAAAATAGTTTGTTTTCAATTTTGTTTTGTTAATGATATAATAATGTTTCCAAATAAAATTGTATTTGAAGTAATTTAAATGTGATTAAAGTAAGGTATTTAATAATGATAAATTAAAAGATGATGTTTTTATGTAAACCAAATACAAGTTTTTGAATTTAAATATTTAATTTTAAAATGATTGATAAAGGTTAATGGAATGCATGGTTTATCTTAATCAAGTTTAATTATAAGGTAATTAAAGTAAATTACTTAATTTACTTGAACAATTAATGTGAGTAATTAAATTAAGGTAAACTAGTTAGTGTAATTAATTAAGTGTGATTAATTACTTAGTTAAAAATTAATTAATCAAGGTTAATTAATTAAGAAATAATAAAGTAATAAGTAATTAAGAAGTTAATTACTTAATGATTAAGAAGAATTTAAACATAATTACTTAATGTAGTAATTAAAGCAATTAATTACTCAGTGTAATTAATTAAGTTTTGTGGATAATTTTAGTTAATTAATTAAGTTTAATTAATTAAAGAATTACTTAATGATGGGATTAGGTATAATTACTTAATGTAATAAAAGAGGTGTAATTACTTAGTAAAGTAATTAATGAATAATTATTGAATGTAATTAATTAAGGAAATTACTTGATGGATAGTAATTAAAGAGGTATAATTACTTAAGGGAAGTAATTAAGGGAAAATTACTCAGTGTAATTAAAGGATTGATTAATGAAGTTAATCAAGGTGTTGGTTTAATTGGTAAAGTAATTAAGGAAGTTAATTGCTGATTATGATTAATTAGGTTTGATTAATGATGTAATTAAGTTTATAATTAATTATTAAATGTAATTTTGAGAAAGATTGATTAATAAAGTAATTAGAAGGTCATTAATAAATGTAATTAATGAATAATTAATTGTTTAATTAATTAATAAATGTGATTAATTATAAGATAATTAATCAATGAGGTGAGAAAGAAGTAATGATTAATTAATGTAATTAATTAAGGATTTTGTAATTAATTATTGTTGATTAATTAATTAGAAATTAATTAAGATTAACTAATGATTAAAGATAAATTAATCTGTGTAATTAATTTAAAGGCTAATTACATAAGACAATTAAAGAATTAATCTAGGTGATTAATTAAGAATATGATTAAAGGATAATTAATCTGTAATCGAAGATTAATTAATTGAATTATGAAGATGATTAAAGAGTGATTACTTAATTAATTAATTGTAATTAATTAATGATTGTTCAAGCAGGATTAGTTGTTCAATTTTCAATTAATTAATTTAATTTAAGATGATAAAATTAATTACAAAGGAATTAAGGATGCCTGTTTGTGTATGATTGTTTGTGGAATATCTGAATTGGTTGATATCTATTGGATGATATGTTGTGATATTCCGTGATATGATATTTGATATATTAATGATAAATGTGTGATATTTATCTATGAATGATGCTGTGTGAATTCAACGTTTAAATTGAATTGATTTGTTAAACTTAAATCACTTGGACATTAAGATGGCGTTTGGATTCGATGAGACCGGGATTGGGTTTCCAAATTTGGAATTTTGAAAACTACATCGATCCAAATTAAACGTTTGGTCGTGAATCCAAGGGGAGTGCAAGTGAAGACTCGATGTGTAAGGACTATTCGTCGGTATAACTCTGGGGGCGATTCCGAGATGAGTTTGACGGAAATAGTACTTACAGGTTTGAGATGGTGATCCAGAGTGCAAGGGCTATTGTCATTAACTCTGAGGATGATTCCAAAACGAGTGTAGCGAGATAGTGCCTTCGGTTTCGTTCGAACCCGGAACGAACTTGTATGGATTGAACGCTTTCAGAACATCGTCAGGTGGACGATGAGCATTCTAAGATAGATGTGTCCTATAAAGGTAATCGCAGCCTCAAGCCTCATCAACCGGGAATGGCTAAAACAGGGAAGGTGCAGCAAGGCTAAGTGGGTCATGCCCAAGTAGGACGAGATTTACCCCTGTCTAGAGGTCCCTTTTTATTTCGGCTGTGTGGGAGGTTGATCATGACAACTGCCGGGGTGGTCTTGTTCGGGACTGTCCAGTAAGGGATGGTTCCGGCTTTGTGTTATAGGGGATCGAGAGTGATCCTCGGTATGGTGATCTAGACCACGTACTGTGACGGGCGGTACCCAAGTAGCCCTGCCATTGTATGGAATCCAAAATCCAATAAGTGCCTGTACGGTTTTGATTGTGCCCAACTATGTTGGAACGTGAGATGTAAGCATTCCATCTATTTCTGTATTTTATTTTGAAAACCCTAGACCCTATTATAATATCACTGGATTTCCTATCAAATGTTTTGGTTAGCATAAGGTAAAAACTTACCCATGTTTATTTGTGGGGAGTCTTACGTGATACCTTTGTTTTCAAAGGATTTTCAAAGTTAAGCAACTTTTAACCGTTTACTCACACCAGACCCCTGTCTGACCCGAGTGTTTATTTTCTGTTTTATTAAACTCTTGGGTACTCATATTATGTATGAGTAGTCGAGGGATTCTGGTTTGCTTTGACAAGTTCTGGAGGAGATATGGAGTAGGTGGCTTCAGTGTGTGTGTGTGTGTGTGTGTGTGTGTGTGTGTGTGTGTGTGTGTGTGTGTGTATATATATATAGTGGTTCCGCTGTGTTTGAGTTGTATCTGTTTCCTGTTATGTACTTGAGTTGTAATATCTAGACTGGTGTTATAACTGTCTAGTTTGTTTTGTATTAGCTGTATAACTCTAATGTATATGATACTATGTAATAGTTTATTTGATTAATATAATTTATTCATTCCGCTGTGAGATTCTGATGTTGTTTGGTTCTTTCTTTTCTATCTTTTCTATCCCTTTCTTTCTTCTTAATGATGCGTCCTTTTGTGGTATGAAAGGCGGGTCGTTACATTGTGGTATCAGAGCGCTAGGTTGAGCGAATACCTAGGCTATGGAGTGGTGTTTTTCTTGAGAGATCGTATTTGTAATTTTGAATATATATATATATATATATATATATATATATATCTGTTTATTCCTACCTATTTTGTTGGGCTACCTGTTCGGGTTTGCCAACATAAGTTCTAGAAGTAGTAGAGATAGTGGTGTGTATAGCACGACTATCAATGGAAGAAGTCCGAGTATTTGAGGTTGGACGGGTATCTGCCAGGACAGTTTTGGGCATCTTGAGTAAGTTTGGCAGCTGGGTATATGGATTTCATCGATCTCTGAAGGAAATCTTTCAAAGGTTCGGAGTTTATCTTTGGAGTATAAGTTTGGATTGCGCTCGTGCGAGCGGATTTTTCTAAAATTGGGATCAGTCGGAAGAGCTGAAGCAAGTAATGGTATTTTTACAACCATAGGCAGGAGTGTTATTGGAGTGGGAGACTCAGTTCAGCTAAGTGTTTGTGCTTGGTATGAAGCCCGAGTTTCTTGAGAGGTTTCTGCTCATCTTGAAGACTTTTTTGTGGAGTTGGTGTTGAAACCTCGTTTACGATGTTTCATATGTATTTTGGCTACGACAAACTATATACGTTATTTTTTTAATACTAACATACTTTTGCAGGGATATCTACAAGACTGGAATCATATAATCTTCATGCTGCATATGTGTTGTTTTGTGTCATAGTTCAGAATTGAAATATTGTGAAAATCTCTCCTTTGGATATACACACACACACACACACCCACCTAATCAATCACTCTTGCACAAGGCTAAAAATGAAAATTCAGGTCAAATTCAGACGTCTGAAATGACCTATTCAGACGTCTGAATCTGTAATGAATTTTAAAATTTTAACAATATTCAGACGTATGAAATAGAAGTTTCAGACGTCTGAATATAGGCAAAAATAGCCTATTTCTTTTCTGGTTTGCACGTTTCAAATTTCAGAAGTCTGAAATTTATTTTCAAACGGCTGAACTTCTTCAACTGCTATATTTTTGAAAAGACATTTCCTTTTCATTAAGAGTTACAACCTTTTACTTAGAGATACATCCATACTCTTTCATGATATCTTTTCATGAATGATTACAACTCTTTATAATCTATATAAACATATTAGAATCATTTGTTTAATTCACCCGATTTGATAAAAAGCTTTCTATTTATATACTACACTGATTCTAACATTTTGAGTATTCAAATTTCTACATAATCATTCATTTACTTCCATATTCTTCACGTACACACACATATATATCAAAAGGAGAAGATTATAGGAAGATTGTACTATCAAAGAGACAAATTCGTGTTATTGAGAACATACCTTGTCATATACTTTCTGTATAAGTTGAAGTCCTGTTCTGTTGTTCAGGCAAGTGAAGTCCTCTTCGGCTGTTGAGGCGAAATCTTGTTCTGCTGCTCAGGTCCCTTGTTCGGTTATTCAAGCGTTGTTGTAAACCTGTTCCTCCGGGTTAAGTGATGATTGTTGTTAGTGAAATTCCAGAAGGAGTCTGGGAATGGACGTAGAACGGGAAGTTCGAACCAGTATAAAAATTCTTGGTGTGCTTGTTTCATTTTTACTTATTTACATTGCTATAGTATTTTTAATTTATTTCCGCACTAGTAAAGTATAATTCCATATAGCACGATCCTCACAGTTACTTTCATTTGGTATCAGAGCCTCGTTTTCTTATAACCATTACAAAGTTATCTGATATTTTGCTAAGATGGAAAACAACACCAGTACTGCTAACACTGTCATTAACACTAGTTTTATTGAAGGTTAATCTACTGCACGACCTCCACTATTTAATGGTATGAATTACAATTATTGGGCAACTCGAATGCGTATTTATATGCAAGCGAGTGGTTTTGATTCATGGAATATTACTCAAACTGTATATAACATTCCTACAACAGAATATTCTACATGGTCAAACACACAAAAACTAGATGCGACTGCTAATGCCAAAGCTATGAATATGTTATTTTGTGCCTTAGATAGAAATGAGTTTAACCATGTTAGCATGTGCACAACTGCTTATGAAATATGAAGAACACTTAAAGTTACTCACGAAGGAACTAACAAGGTTAAACAAAGCAAATATCCATGCTCAAAAGTCAATTTCAAAATTTTAGAATGAAGTAGGATGAATCTATAAACGATATGTACTCTAGATTTCAAGATATATATCATTCATTACTAGGACTTGGAGAAAAGTATTCTGATTTTGATATTGTTTCGAAAATCCTTAATTCTTTAACTGATGAATGGGAAAGAAAGGTCTTAGCAATTGAAGATGCTAATGATCTTTCTACCATGAAACCAGAAGAGTTAATAGGAAATATTCTAATGTCCTATAAAGTAAATTTGCAGGCTAAAAGAGTACAAGCACAAGATAAAAAGAATATGGCATTCCATGCTGAAAAAGAAGAATCAGATTTGGATGAAGAAGACTTAGCATTCATTGCTAAAAACTTTAAAAAGTTTTTGAAGTACAGAAAAGGAAATCGAAACAACGGGAAAAGGAACTTCAACAAAAATTCGAATAAGCCATCTTCATCTATACTAGAATGCTTTAACTGTCACAAGAAAGGACACATGCAAAAGGATTGTCCAGAACAAAAGAAGATATATCACAATAAGAATCGAAAGGACAAGTCGAAAAGAAAAGCATTTTCAGTGACATGGGGTGACTCAGATTCTTCTTCTTCAGAAAGCAGCATTGATAGTGAGAAAGAACAAGAAAATGTTTGTTTTATGGCTACAGGAAATAAGGTAAATGATCTTACTTTTGATGATATGATTGAAATTAATTCAGAACTTCTTGATAATTTAAAAGGCATCAAAAGAAAATATAAAGAAGCTCTAGAAAATCAGAAGAAAGCAGAATTCGAGAGAGATATGCTTAACGATGAAAAGAAAATATTAGAAGAAGAACTTGGAAAACTGCAAGATAGCTTCTCTAATGATAACTCTCAACTTACTTTATTGAGTCAAGAAATTGAAACTCAAAAAGAAAAGAATGATTCTCTTGTCTCTGAAAATCATGAGCTAAAAACTAAGATCAAAATGATAGAATTAGACAATACTTGTCTCAAAACCAAGTTAGATAATATTACTAGAAACATTTCTAACTTTAATAAAGGTAGAGAAAATCTGTCCAATATTATTGAAAATTCTCAATCCATTTCCAATCTCAATCCACTTCCAATAAGAAGGGACTAGGATACTCTAAGAAATTAAAATCTCCACCTAAAAAGGAAATTAGGAGAAATATTACTTATACTAGTACTTATCGAAAAAGGAAAAATAATTCTAAAATCATAAAAATATGGGTTCCTAAAACAAACAATAGTTTGATTAGGAATAAATATATAAATACTTTTATGGAAACTGTTCATAAAAATCAAAATTATATTTTTAAGGGGAATACTGAACCTACTTAGGTTTGGTTTCCTAAGACCTAACTCTTAGGACCCTATCACAAAGTGGGTACCAATGTTATTTTTTTTTTGTAGGACCCACTTATAAAGAGAGGAAAATGGATACTCGACAGTGGTTGCTTAAAACATATGACTGGAGACAAAAATATGCTATCAAACATTACTTACTCAAATGGAGGCTCTGTCACTTTTGGATACAATTCCAAAGGATATATCATTGGAAAAGGCGACATCAGCAATGTCGGTGCATCTGATTTACCTCTTATTTCTAATGTTTTATTAGACAAAAATTTAAAACACAGTCTTTTAAGTATCAGCCAGTTATCTGACAAAGGTTTCAAAATATCTTTTTCTGAAAATAAGTGTAGCATTTTTGATAAAATCAAAATCTTATATTTGAAGGAAATAGAGACAGAAATATCTATGTTCTGAATATGAAAATCAATCATAATTCAGATATGTGTTTAATAGCTAATGAAAATGATCCTTGGCTGTGGCACAAAAGATTCTGTCATATCAACTTCAAAACTATAAACAAACTTTCTAAAAATGATTTAGTCAGAGGATTACCAAAAATGAATTTCAAGGTCAATCATATTTGTGATGCATGTCAATTAGGAAAATTAACTAAACTATCTTTTAAATCTAAGAAAGTTATTTCTACTTTACAACCACTTGAATTGCTACACATGGATCTATTTGGACCAACTCAAGTTCAATCCATAAACCATAATAGATATGTGTTTGTAATAGTAGATGATTTTTCCAGATATACTTGGACCATTTTTATAAAAAATAAAAGTGATATGTTTGAGAAGTTCAAAATTTTTGTCAAACGAATTCAAAATTTAAAAGGTTTGAAAATAAAGAATATAAGAAGTGATCATGGAGGAGAATTTGAAAACGAAGTTTTTGATCATTTTTCTAAAAAGAAAGGAATTTTTCATAATTTTTCATTTCCTAGAACTCCACAACAAAATGGGGTTGTAGAACGTAAAAATAAAACTCTACAAGAATGCGCACGAACTTTTTTAAATGGAAGCACTCTTCCAAAACATTTCTGGGAAGAAGCTGTTGCAACTGTTTGTTATGTTTTGAATCGTGTTTCTATTCGACCTCTAACGAAAAACACTTCTTATAAACTTTTTACTAGAATAAAACCAAAGATTTCATATTTTAAAGTGTTTGGTTCAAAATGTTTTATATTAAATACAAAAGATCGGCTTGGAAAATTCGATGCGAAATCCGATGAAGGAATCTTTCTAGGATATTCAGATCGTAGCAAAGCTTATCGTGTATTTAATAAAAGATCAAATACTATTGAAGAAACACGTATCTTTCGATGAAAATGTTCTACAAAAACCAAGTATAAAAGATGATGAAGATTTTCTAGATAACATTACAAATACAGAAACAATAAATCTTGAAAATGATGAAAACATTGTTGACAATAATGTTGAATTAAGTTCTTCACCAAAAATATTACGAGATCATCCTATTCAAAATATTATTGGAGAAATTAATTCAAATGTTCGAACTAGAAGTCAGCTACATCAAATGGGCCACGTAGCATTCCTTTCTAATATCGAACCAAAGAATCCCAAAGAAGCTTCCACAGATGACTACTGGATAATTGCAATGGAAGAAGAGCTAAACCAGTTTGAACGCAATGAAGTTTGAGAATTAGTTCCTAGACCAAGTGATCAAAGTGTTATTGGAACGAAATGGATCTACAAAAATAAAGAAGATGAACAAGGTAACATCGCTAGAAATAAAGCAAGACTAGTTGCACAAGGATACAATCAAGAAGAAGGGATTGACTACGAAGAAACGTTTGCTCCAGTTGCAAGACTAGAAGCAATACGAATCTTATTGGCCTATGCATGTTTTCATAATTTCAAACTTTATCAAATGGATGTTAAAAGTGCTTTTTTGAATGGTTATATAAAAGAAAAAGTATATGTTGAACAACCTCCCTTATTTATTCACGAGAAATTTTCTAATCACGTTTATAAACTTAAGAAAGCTCTTTACGGTTTAAAACAAGCACCACGTGCTTGGTATGATCGATTAAAGACTTATCTAATTTCTTCGGGATTTCTAATTGGGAAAGTTGATCAAACACTTTTTATTAAACATTCGAAAAAGGATATTTTAATAGTTCAAATTTATGTGGATGATATCATTTTTGGTTCTACTAATGACAAATTGTGTCAGGACTTATCCGAAATAATGACCAAAGAATTTGAAATGTCTCATATGGGAGAACTAACATATTTTCTTGGTTTACAAGTTAAACAACTTCAAAATGGTATTTTTATTAATTAAGAAAAAAATTGTAATAATTCAATCAAACGATTCGGAATGGAAAATACTTCTGCCAAACCAACTCCAATGAGTACAACAACACATCTTGAAAAAGATGACAATGGCAAAAGTGTTGACCAAAAAGTATACTGAAGTATGATTGAATCATTACTATATTTAACTCCAAGTCATCTTGACATAATGATGAGTGTTTGTATATGTAACAACCCGGATATTTTAACGGTTTTAATTAATTTAATTAACTGAATTTGTGTGAATTTAATAAAAATAAATATAAAATGTTGAAATATAAATTTGATATTTGGAATTCTTCTAATTAAATATGGCAGTTGGTAAATTTTCTTCTGAAAATATGAAAGTTTATTTCGTGCGTAAATTTACTTCAATTTAATCAGTTAAAAAGCGATGAAAATAAAACATTTTCGAAACCTAAATGTTTTTACATAGAAAAATTCTAAACCATCTTCTGAGCAAATGTCATTTTTCGTATTTCAAAATTCGGACATCTTTAGCTCCGTCGATCTTATTTTTCTGTGTTTTTCATGCATTTTCCGCTAGTATAAAAATTTTGAATTTTTATAATTCAATCGTACCATAGAGATCTATATACCATTTTGATCGCCTTGTCGTGCTGTTCTCTACGATATATTCAATTCTGTGTTTTGATGTTCGGTGCGCGGCAGATTCTGCGGAAACGGTAATCATATCGGTACCCATTTTAAATCTTTTGGTTTCCTTTGTCCTTTCAATTTTCACCGTGTTAAACCATATAGCCATTTGCGTTTACAAATTCCAAGATTACAGCCGTTGCTGTTGTCATTCCATCACTTAAATTTATATTCGATCCGTTCACGTTCCTTCTTTCTCTGCATTTTTTTAGTTCTACGCTTACGCTTATTCCAAAAAAAACACAGAAGAATACAATAAGTCGCATCTGTATTTGAACCTGCCTATTCCTGTTCATCGTCTTATTTCTCATAAAACGCTGCTCTTCTTCTTCTGCTCTTCTTCATTAAAAAAGGGGAAAGGAAGAACAAGTTGACATCACATAATTTCATATTTGCATGACAAAGTCTGCTCCTTCTTTTATTTCACTTGGAGTTATATCTTCGCGTCCCTTTCACTTGCTAACGCATTCTCATCCTCTCCTTTCCCAAGGCTTGCGGATATGGCAACTCCACCACAACCGCTGCCACCTACCGTTTTCCGCCTATTCTCTCACCTTCCTCCTCAGCCCAAAGCTTTAGCCGAGTATGCCTACATCTCCTTCTCTTTCCGGACCATATCAGCCTGCTTGTTTTAATACAGAGGTATATAGTTTGCCTTGTTTTGAATTTTTTTTTACATCAGGGTCTTCATGCGTGAGTAATATAAGCTTTATCAAAAAAAAATGTTGTTTGTTATATATATTTCATGCGTGAGTAATATTGGGAGTACAGGGCATTATGGCGTATGTGCATGTGTGAGGAACCGGTTCTTCGACCCACGAATGCCGACATCAATACGTCCACTGTATCAACTGCCGAGCAATCGAGTGCCAGAAAACCGTGCCCTTAGGGTTAAATAAGAGGTAGAAGATAGAAGAAGAAAGAAAGAAGAAAGAAAAAGAAGAGAGAAAGAAGAAAAAGCAACAGAAACAATATTAGAATCTCACAATCGCAGCGGAACAACATATAATAGATAAATGAATAATCTTTAACAAAGAAATATATCAGTCATTACATTACATCACATCACATTACATTATCAGAGTTTACAACAACAGACAATGGAAAATAAATACTATATACTAGTTGATACGCCAAGCCATCCAGCTTGCCTCCAAATCTCTACAGCGACTCCTGAATTCCTGAATATCCTGATAACCTGACCCTAGACTGCCCGTGTGAAAATTTGTGGGCACCCAGAGTTTAGGAAGAGAACAATAAACTCCAAGGTTAGTCATGTGACTGTTGTGAGAACTTAAAAATAGGTATATCTTTAAAAATCAACAAAGAAATATTTTAAATTAGATTCACAATGCTTTTAGAAAATGAGATTACCATAAGGCCTCCCGCACGCACACACAATGCAAACGCAGAATCGGAGGAGATTTCTCCTTATGATAGTCAAACATGCTTGATACGAGAAATTTTCTTTGATAGTGTTACTATAAGTGCAAGGTGTAGGAAAACATTTCGAAAGTAATGATATATCTTAGCCAACATACGACCAGTATCATAAGCCTACTATAGCTACTATCTAAACAGTGGGGCGCCACCATAAGTAAGTGGCAGGTTCTACAACTAAAGCCGTACAAGTCTTGTATTGTTTCTTTGGATTTCCAATAAATGGTCAGGACAAGGAACTTCCCATTGCCACATGGAAACGCCTTTGGAAGGACGTCCCGAGAACCTAACCGGATCTCTGCCAACACAAGGCCGGGTTACCCCTAACTGTGTAACTATGGACACTAGTATGCCATCCCCCGATCGTAAACGAACTTTAATTGGGGCCCTAACAACAAATAACAAAGTAATATATATATCTGCGATATCAACATAAGTTAAGTATCTGGGCTCCATACCATATACCACTTCTATCCAGAAGGAAATGCACATACCCTAAAGGGCGCTACCTCCAATAACCTTGCCGCATCTTTCCTGTTTCAACCATTTCGAGGTGTGATGTTCGACGAAGTCTCGTCCAGAAAGCTACGCTTTTCACAAAGTCATGCTTCGATCAACAAATGATCAGCAACACTCAGCATGTCACACTACCAAATTGGGAATATATCACTGATAACCTTCAACTACATAACCTCTGAGCTCGTACATCTCTGAGAAGGGTGTTAAGCTAAAAGAATAAATTCTCCGCCTCCAACAGAAATGTATTTGAAAGAAACTTGCTTTATATCTCAATTGTAATGTCAAACATACAATCCATTCAAGTCTATTCTGGGTTCGAACAGAACCGAAGGCACTTCCAAAGAAGCCCTTGCAATTCGGGTATTCACAATCCCGATCGGACTTCGCATCACTTAGAAAATCTCTATACCGGCGCGACTCGGTGCAGAGACAATCAACGAGTTATCCTCTCGTTCTCGAAAATACCCGGTCTTCATCACCAGTCTTCAATGCTATCCATAACGTCGTATCACTATTCGGAATGGAATTTATGACACAAAGGTCCTCTCCCAGCTAAACCGAATAACGAGCGCTTATTTTAAAATAAGTGTAGCATTTAAATTCAAGTAAATCACATCAAATACCCATTTAAAGGTAAATATCGATAGTCGGTTATTTAACTATCAAATCAAACCAACAAATATTCAGCACCATAACAATCACCAGGCCCTTTTTATTAATCTTCCATCAATTAAATAACTTGCCAAATATTCAATTTAATTTGTCTTTGAAAAGATATATTCCCTCAACCCTTCCAATTTCTACATTGGAAAACATTTCCAAATACTTATTTAACAATAAGTAATTCATAATTCCATTTATTTTCAACACTTAGAAAATATTCGATATACTTAAAAGACGATTAAGTATATATTTTATTCTTTTATAGAAAACATTCTCTTAAACACATTCATTTAAGTCAAAACGAATGTTGCGTAAAACATCGTTACGACAACCCAAAATCACTAGTATAAGGATTCGAAATTAAGATAGATATATAAATCTCAATACTATACAAAACATTTTCTTTCGAAAATCATTTACTATAACAACAATGTTATAGTCCACCATTTCCATTTATTCCTCGAAAACGTATATTTCAACAATGAATGTTGAAATCTATGGTTTCGACACTTATACATTTTAAAACAACTAAAAAATTGTTTTAATTCTATTTAAGAAATCACGTCCTAAAACATTTCTTTGATATATTCTTCACCGTCCAAAAACGTGAATATACTTCGCTAAACAAATTCATCATTTCTACACATTTTATTTTAAAGGATTATCCATGTCCAAAATCGTGGATAATCACCTTTAAAAATCTAAAATAATTGACTTATCAAAATAAGTCGATTTCGGATTTATAAAACAATGTTTATAAATTCCATTTATATTTTATAACAACTTCAACTTACAAAATCACTTTAATTAACAAATTCTATTTCTATCTTATTTAAATGCCAAAATCCAATTTATAAGTAAATTACTTATAAATCTTTTATTTTACAAAATCTAGTCATTTTATAACTTCATAATTTATAAATCTATAAATTTTATTCACTTATGAATCCATTTATACTTCATTTTAACACTTATAAAAACTCGTTTTAATATTCCAATATTTTAATTTATAAATATCAATCTTATAATTCTTTTATATAAACCGTTTATAATAATTCCAAAAATCTCGATTTAATCTATTTTATAAAATCATTAACTCCATATTTCAAAAATCACATTTCGACTATATTTCTCAAAAATAATTTTTTTTATAACATTAAAATTATAACGTTTATTTATTTAAAAATAAATCAATTCCAAAATTCAATAAAACGTATACTTTCAAAAATCATTTAAAAATCCTTTTAAATTCGAAATCGTTACTTTAACATTTTTAAAACTCCAAAAATAGGCCCAATGCTGCAACAGTACTAAATATAACAATCACGACATCCAAAACATCATATATCATATGATAACAGAATATATCACAATATCTGTGAATAAATTAATACGGGTGAGGAATCCAGTTGGATCCCTCCAACCTGTTTCCCTGCATCCACATATGTTAGCACAATACCAATTCCGTTCAATACGGAATATCGCAGTATATAGATTTATAAAATATTATCCTCTATCATGCGGCGCAATAGGGTCTCATCCGCTATATAATGCGGGAAAATCAACTCCAAGTACATATATAATACCGATTCCATTCAAGTTCGAATTATCGCGGTATATGTTTTTAATAAATAACATCCGCTTAATATATGGCGTATAAGGTCTACTACTATACAACATATAATAATTTATCATCCAAACATACAATCAAGCAATTTTAAATCTAATCTATTTCAAATTTAAATCGAAACAATTCGATTGAGTGAGAAGTTCTCACCTTGGTTTCAATAACAGTTTCAGTGTTTTATTTCGAATAAAATTAAGCGTGCGTTTGATTTTACCCAAAATTTTCACTAGCTCCAATCTAGCCCCATTGCGTAGTATTCGTTAATACGAACCCAACGCAATTCGTTTCGTGCGTTTTCGACCTCGTATGAAAAAGTTACGCTAGTTTAAAGTTTACACGAATTATAATATAATAAATTACAATTTCTTTTTTTATATAACCTAATTCCAATCCAGGCCGTCCATTTCAAAATCATCAGATCCTGGCCGCCCCCCTTCTTCTCCTTCCTTCAGTAAAAAATGCGACCCAACTAACCCATAGCCGCTGTCCTTTGATCAATTTTTGCAACCACCACACTACGTTCGACGACGATCAAGTAGCACCACATGAGTGGCCACGACGAGAGCTACCTTCGGCCCCAAAGAAGTGGAGCTCTGTCGCCTCCCTGACCTCGAGATGCGCGCACAAACGAGCATGAACGCGGACACATTTCCTCCTCCACGTCGCTCCGAAGATCATCATCACCGTATGGATTTGCAGCTCTCACGATCCTCTACAAGTTCATAGTTGAAAGTATTTTCTAATTCTTTACGGATTGAGAGAGATTAAGAGTAGAAGATAAGAAATTTTTGGCCATTAATGATGTAAGTGGCGGCTGAAAGTCTAGGGTTAGGGTTTTGTGAAAAATGAAATGTTAGAGGGGCTTTTATAGAAAATTTGCAAACACTATTCACCCGAAACTTTTCCGAACTCCAAACGAAGCGTGCCGGCTGGCGTTTCGAGGGTTTACCCCACGTTCCGGACACAATGCAACATGTTTCAGAGGCTAATTCGATCATATGTGCGAGTTACGGAAATAAATGATCAAATTTGAATTAAACTGATTAAACGAATTTCTATTCATTTTGGCTTGCCCTAGACAAATGGTAAATCCGATTGACATGAAATTTGAAACCATACAATAATATAACATTACGGATCCGATGAAACTAGTTTCGTCGAAATCTGAGACTGTTTGAAAAATGACTATTTTAACTCGTCAATTAAATACTAAAATATTCAATTTTCACAAATTAACTTTTAATTCAATTTTAAAAGTTCTATAACATCATTCTAACTCCAATATGATATAATATAACTTTACAAATCAATTTTAATCATTTTAAACCCAATTTCCAATTATTTCTGTAATTTCATTTATTAATTTATCAATTTAATTATCCAATTAAATCCAGATATTCGAATTTAATTATTTGACTTACAAATTTTTACTTGTTAATATTTAAAATTAATTAAATATACGAATTTCAAATGACAGAAATTCTGGGTCGTTACAAACTTCCCCCTTAAAAGAATTTCATCATCGAAATTACCAAGTAAGAAAAAGTTACAGAATCCATTAATTTTTCAAAAACAACCGTTCAAATTTAGATTTTACAAATCTCTCAAGTGTTTAACTTTCCCAAAATTCAATAGTCAAATTTATTACAATAACTCTACTAAGTTTTCAAATCATACTTAGTTATTCTTTCAAAATTTTCCAATTTTCTCAAAAATATTCTAATTCCTTAAATTTTCAGAAAAATTCGCCATAGTCTCCTTTGCGCGGTTCGATCTGAGAAAAAAATGGCAATATATATATCACAAATATACATCTCTTCAAGTAATGAGGCATCCCGTAGGGAAAAAAGTGTAAAAGTACGATATGTAATACGAGATATGTACCTTATATATTATTAGCGAGCATATATGGCTAATATAGCGCGAAAGCGAGCTCCAAATGCGAAGTAATGCGCAATCCGCACCTGCTAAATACTCAGCAAACAAATGAGAACATGTATATATGAAAGTAATATCAATATACAACATATACCCACAACTATATATGTCAATACAGCAAATGCAACAAAAGCAATAATTTCAACCATCAACCAACTATCATCCAATTAACATCCATAACCAAATCAATATTTCATGCACTTCTCATTAATATTCAATGAATTGGTTTTCCCAATATAAATCACATATGATTCATTAACATTTGATGTTTTTACTAACATTCATTCATATTCAAGTTGGTTCACTTCCAAATCAAATTCAATTCTATTTAAGATTTACTTAACTTCCAATTTGATTTCAGTTACTTTAGCTTTCAATTTCTTTAATTCAATTTCATGTGGATTTCTATTCAATCAACTAACAATCAATCTAATAAACAATGTATATCCAACATTACCAAATTCATTTAACTTTTCTTACATTCATTCAATTTGGTTCATCACTTTTAATTAGCTTAATGAATTAACACTTACATTCATTATTTCATATCAATTTATTTACATTCAATTCATTTATTAATTCATTTGCTAATTCCTTCAACCACAAAAGTTTAATTTCATTACATAACTTAAGTTCATATTCATCACTTCACTTTATTAATTTACTTCGATACCAAAATCAACTTCATTCAACATTCCTTAAGTTATATTCCATTTAAACATTTGTTTAACTTAACTTAAATTTCCAAATCCAATTCAGATTTCGATTCTAAAGTAAATTCTATTTTACTTTTATTTACAACTTATATTTATGAATATATTCATATAGTTTCACTTTTCTTATATATAAGATTATGTCACAATTGTAAATCACAATAATTAAAATTCCTTACTTAATAATTCATTTACTTATACAATAATTCTTTTAATTAACTTATATATATTCTTATATTTTCACGACCAAACAATCAATTTATATACACTTTAATAATTCTGAAAAATTATCCCCTTTATATATAAAATATAATCAACTTTATATTCACTAACAAATACGCTTTCCTAGCAATTATTACACTCACACTCATTCTAGAGTACTACTGACTCTATCTCTAATGAGTAATTCCCTACAGAGGCAAGGTTGTCACTTAACCATATGCTCTGATACCAAATGTAAGGAACCGGTTCTTCGATCCATGAATACCGACATCAATACGTCCACTGTATCAACTGCCGAGCAATCGAGTGTCAGAAAACCGTGCCCTTAGGGTTAAAGAAGAGGTAGAAGATAGAAGAAGAAAGAAAGAAGAAAGAAAAAGCAACAGAAACAATATCAGAATCTCACAATCGCAGCAGAACAACATATAATAGATAAATGAATAATCTTTAAACAAAGAAATATATCAGTTATTACATTACATCACATTACATTACATTATCAGAGTTTACAACAACAAACAACAGAAAATAAATACTATATACTAGTTGATAAGCCAAGCCATCCAGCTTGCCTCCAAATCTCTACAGCGACTCCTGAATTCCTGAATATCCTGATAACCTGACCCTAGACTGCCCATGTGAAAATTTATGGACACCCAGTATTTAGGAAGAGAACAATAAACTCCAAGGTTAGTTACGTTACTAGCGTGAGAACTTAAAAACAGTTATATCTTTAAAAATCAACAAAGAAATTTTTAAATTAGATTCGCAATGCTTTTAGAAAATGAGACTACCATAAGGCCTCCTGCACACACACACACACAATGCAAACGCAGAATCGGAGGAGATTTCTCCTTATGATAGTCAAACATTCTTGATACGAGAAATTTTCTTTGATACTATTACTATAAGTGCAAGGTGTAGGAAAACATTTCGAAAGTAATGATATAAATCTTAGCCAACATACGACCAGTATCGTATGCCTACTATAGCAACCATCTAAACAGTGGTGCGCCACCATAAGTAAATGGCAGGTTCTACAACTAAAGCCGTAGAAGTCTCGTATTGTTTCTTTGGATTTCCAACAAATGGTCAGGCCAAGGAACTTCCCGTTGCCACATGGAAACGCCTCTAGAAGGATGTCTCGAGAACCTAACCGGATCTCTGCCAACACAAGGCCGGGTTACCCCTAACTGGGTAACTACTGACACGGGTATGCCATCCCCCGATCGTAAACGACCTTTATCCGGGGCCCCAGCAACAAATCACAAAGTAATATATATATATATATATATATATATATATATATATATATATCTGCGATATCAACATAAGTTAAGTATCTGGACTCCATACCATGATACCACTTCTATCCAGAAGGAAATGCACATACCCTAAAGGGTGCTACCCCAAATAACCTTGCCGCATCTTTCCTGTTTCGACCATATCAGGGTGTGAGGTTCGACGAAGTCTCGTCCACAAAGCTACGCTTTTTCACAAACCCATGCTTCGATCAACAAATGATCAGCAACACTCAGCATGTCACACTACCAAATTGGGAATATATCACTGATAACCTTCAACTACATAACCTCTGAGCTCGTACGTCTCTGAGAAGGGTGTTAAGCTAAAAGAATAAATTCTCCGCCACCAACAGAAATGTATTTGAAAGAAACTTGCTTTATATCCCAATTGTAATGTCAAACATACAATCCATTCAAGTCTATTCTGTGTTCGAACAGAACCGAAGGCACTTCCAAAGAAGCCCTTGCAATCCGGGTATTCACAATCCCGATCGGACTTCCCATCACTTAGGAAATCTCTATACCAGCGCGACTCTGTGCAGAGACAATCAACGAGTTATCCTCTCGTTCTCGAAAATACCTGGTCTTCATCACCGGTCTTCAATGTTATCCATAATGTCGTATCACTATTCGGAATGGGATTTATGACACAAAGGTCCTCTCCCGGCTAAACCGAATAACGAGCGCTTATTTTAAAATAAGTGTAGCATTCAAATTCAAGTAAATCACATCAAATACCCATTTAAAGGTAAATATCGATAGTCGATTATTTAACTATCAAATAAAACCAACAAATATTCAGCACCATAACAATCACTAGGCCCTTTTTATTAATCTTCCATCAATTGAATAACTTTCCAAATATTCAATTCAATTTATCTTTGAAAAGATATATTCCCTAAACCCTTCCAATTTCTACATTAGAAAACATTTCCAAATACTTATTTAACAATAAGTAATTCACAATTCCATTTATTTTCAACACTTAGAAAATATTCGATATACTTAAAACACGATTAAGTATATATTTTATTCTTTTAAGGAAAACATTCTCTTAAACACATTCATTTGAGTCAAAATGAATGTTGTGTAAAACATCGTTACGACAACCCAAAATCACTAGTATAGGGATTCGAAATTAAGATAGATATATAAATCCCAATACTATACAAAACATTTCCTTTCGAAAACCATTTACTATAACAACAGTGTTATAGTCCACCATTTCCTTTTATTCCCCGAAAACGTCTATTTCAACAATGAATGTTGAAATCTATGGTTTCGACACTTATACATTTTAAAACAACTAAAAAATCGTTTTAATTCTATTCAAGAAATCACTTCCTAAAACATTTCTTTGATATATTATTCACCGTCCAAAAACGTGAATATACTTCGTTAACCAAATTCATCTTTTCTACACATTTTATTTTAAAGGATTATCCATGTCCAAAATCGTGGATAATCACCATTAAAATCTAAAATAATTGAATTATCAAAATAAGTCGATTTTGGATTTATAAAACAACGTTTATAAATTCCATTTATATTTTATAACAACTTCAACTTATAAAATCACTTTTATTAACAAATTCTATTTCTATCTTATTTAAATGCCAAAATCAAATTTATAAGTAAATTACTTGTAAATCTTTTATTTTACAAAATCTAATCATTTTATAACTTCATAATTTATAAATCTATAAATTTTATTCACTTATGAATCCATTTATACTTCATTTTAACACTTATAAAAACTCATTTATAATTCCAATATTTTAATTTATAAATATCAATCTTATAATTCTTTTATATAAACCGTTTATAATAATTCCAAAAATCTTGATTTAATCTATTTTACAAAATCATTAACTCATATTTCAAAAATAACATTTCAACTATATTTCTCAAAAATAAAAATTTTTATAACATTTAAATTATAACATTTATTTATTTAAAAATAAATCAGTTCCAAAATTCAATAAAACGTATACTTTCAAAAATCATTTAAAAATACTTTTAAATTCGAAATCGTTACTTTAACATTTTTAAAACTCCAATAATAGGCACAATGCTGCAACGGTACTAAATATAACAATCACGACATCCAAAACATCATATATCATATGATAACAGAATATATCACAATATCTGTGAATAAATCAATACGGGTGAGGAATCCAGTTGGATCCCTCCAACCCGTTTCCATACATCCACAGATGTTAGCACAATACCAATTCCGTTCAATACGGAATATCGCGGTATATAGGATTTATAAAATATTATCCGCTATTATGCGGCGCAATAGGGTCTCATCCTCCATATAATGCGGGAAAATCAACTCCAAGTACATATATAATACCAATTCCATTCAAGTTGGAATTATCGCGGTATATGTTTTTAATAAATAACATCCGCTTAATATACGGCGTATAGGGTCTATTACTATACAACATATAATAATTTATCATCCAAACATAAAATTAAGCAATTTTAAATCTAACTATTTAAAATTTAAATCGAAACAATTCGATTGAGTGAGAAGTTCTCACCTTGGTTTCAATAACAGTTTCAGTGTTTTATTTCGAATAAAATTAAACGTGCGTTTTATTTTACCCAAAATTTTCACTAGCTCCAATCGATTCCAGTCCAGCTCCCTTACGTAGTATTCATCAATACGAACCAAACGCAATTTGTTTCGTGCATTTTCGACCTCGTATGAAAAAGTTACGCTAGTTTAAAGTTTACACAAATTATAATATAATAAATTACAATTTCTTTTTTTTTATAACCTAATTCCAATCCAGGCCGTCCATTTCAAAATCATCAGATCCTAGCCATCCCCCTTCTTCTCCTTCCTTCGCTAAAAAATGCGACCCAACTAACCCATAGTCGCCGTCCTTTGATCAATTTTTGCAACTACCACACTACGTTCGACGACGATCAAGTAGCACCACATGAACGGCCCCGACGAGAGCTACCTTCGGCCCCAAGGAAGTGGAACTCGGTCGCCGCCCTGACCTCGAGATGCGTGCACAAACGAGCGTGAACGCGGCCACATTTCCTCTTCCACGTCGCTCCGATGATCATCATCACCGTATGGATTTGTAGCTCTCACGATCCTCTACAAGTTCCTAGTTGAAAGTATTTGCTAATTCTTTACGGATTGAGAGAGATTAAGAGCAGAAGATAAGAAATTTTCGGCCATTAATGATGTAAGTGGCAGCTGCAGGTCTAGGGTTAGGGTTTTGTGAAAAATGAAATGTTAGAGGGGCTTTTATAGAAAATTTGCAAACACTATTCATCCGAAACTTTTCCGAACTCCAAACAAAGCGTGCCGGCTGGCGTTTCTAGGGTTTACCCCGCATTTCGGACACAATGGAACGTGTTTCGGAGGCTAATTCGATCATATGTGCGAGTTACGGAAATAAATGATCAAATTTAAATTAAACCGATTAAACGAATTTCTATGCATTTTGGCTTGCCCCGGACAAACGGTAAATCTGATTGACATGAAATTTGAAACCATACAATATAACATTACGGATCCGATGAATATGGTTTCGTCGAAATCCGAGACTGTTTGAAAAATGGCTATTTTAACTCGTCAATTAAATGTTAAAATATTCAATTTTCACAAATTAACTTTTAATTCAATTTTAAAAGTTTTATAACATCATTCTAACTCCAATATGATATAATATAACTTTACAAATCAATTTTAATCATTTTAAACCCAATTTCCAATTATTTCTGTAATTTCATTTATTAATTTATCGATTTAATTATCCAATTAAATCCAGATATTCGAATTTAATTTATTTGACTTACAAATTTTTAATTGTTAATATTTAAAATTAATTAAATATACGAGTTTCAAATGACAGAAATTCTGGGTCGTTACAGCATGATGATTGTATGTAAGTTTAAGGCATGGTGAAAATTTCAATATGCATTAAAATATGGGTTTTATTAGAAACTGTACTATATTTTATTTAGTTATAATATAAATATTATATTACAGTATATATGTTAAGTTGTAAGTAGGGTGGATTCCTGTATATATATATTTGTTGCTGTAGGTATTGGTTACAACATGTTATACATAGTTTTCTTTTCAGTTGCTATATAGGTTAGATAATAGTTTACAATGGGTTTGTGTACTGGTTTATGTGTTTATAATATGCGGTTATCAAGTTTTGCAGTTTATGGAAACTTTATACAAGTTTTATATAATTTGTTTAAAATGTTACATATACATATATGCGTCTGGTGGTGTATAGGGTAAGTTTATTTTATTTTGGGTTTTGTTGACAAATTGTTCTCAAAATATTTTATTTCCAAAACATGTATAGATTGTTAGCTTATATTTTATATATGTTGGCCTAACAACTTTTGTACTAAAGTATATATACAGTTAATGTTTAATGCCGTATGAAGTGATGGAACAGAGTGCATACAATATAAGTTGCGTGTCAATTTAAGTATGCACTATAAGTTGGAATGTTTTATATGGTTCTGAGTTATATTTTAAGCTATTGACATATATATTTATTTTTGGGTATTGAATTTAATATACATTTGAAAATAATATAGGTTTTAAATTTATTTCAGAGAAATTATATATATATATATATATATATATAATAATTTAAATTGAATGTTGGTTTTAGGATAATTATAATAATAACAGTTTATATATACTTCTTTACATTGAGCTTAGTTGACTCATTCTCATCGATTTATATCTATCAGCTTTGATCGTTGAATTGTGCCAATCTAGCATTACTTTGAAATTTGTGCTTGAATTCGTAACTCAATTTCAGTGTCCGTGTCTGTGTGCATATCCGTGTCATCTCCTGTTCTCTCTAGCCTCGAAAGTTGAGCAATCATTCATGATTAATGTTTTTTTATTTATTAAATTTGATTTCAATTGAAACGACGATTGAAATATGCTGCTGTTAGTTATTTACACTGCTATATATGCTATTACCTGTACATATTCACCTATGACATCTGACACCAGTATCTGTTAATTATTTATGCGATGATAATACAGTTTGGTTGATAATTGATTGATTTTTTGTTTATATTGGATGTTAAATTTTAATGTATAAAGTGATAAATATTGTGCAATTGAATTTGACATGGGATAGTTAAAATTTGAACCGACATATGTGTTGACCTTGATTAGTTAAATTTATAAAATATGACCCTTTAAATGTTTAATTATTTGACACGTAGAAAATGGTAAATTACCCTTGAACTGTTTGAATTTATGTTGTATTAATTGATGAAGTACGAAATTGAATAATGAATGTCAAGTATAGAATTGCACCGAATAATAAGTGTAATAATCTTTAATCTATATGAAATGATAGTGTAGATTCTTGAAATAATTATATTAATTCGCACAAACAACAATGCGAATTAATACGACTATTTCGGGATTATTTAATTGAATTAATTATTGGATTGTTATGGACGTTTGCTATTGCATGTTTATTTACTTTGACACCATCGCAGTTATCACACTGCAAGTTCCCTTTGCTATGCTTTGAATTTTGAATTGGACATGGAATCGGGTTGAAATGATAAATATCCAAGTGAACTTGACTTAGGATAGAGAATTAAATAAAAATCCGATTGGTCAATAATTTGATTTAGAAATAAAATAATGATTTTATTCGAATAAAGAATAAGTTTTGAAATGAAGTTGGAATTTGAATTTTTATGAAAGGAAAATGTAAATATTGAAATCTGAAACAAATATTAATGTAGTAATTGATGAAAGAACGTTGTTTAAAATTTAATTATTTAATAATTAAATTTGGAATTATTAATAAATAAATTGGAATTAGCAGTAATTAAGTTTTGAAATTATTGAGTTTGAAATCATTTAATAATTAAATTTGAAATTATAATTAAGTATGAAATTATAATTAAGTTTGAAATTATTAAGTTGAATTTATTTAATAATTAAGTTGAAATTATTTAATAATTGAATGAGATTGAATTAATTGATAATTAAGTAAAAATTTGAATTCTTGGATAGGAGAAATTGAGCTTTTGAATAAGCGAATTTGAACTTCATTAATAAATGAAATTGGGTTCCTTTATTAATTAAGCTTTAGAAAACTTAAGTGCGTTAATAAGTGAAATTTGACTTCTTGAATATGTGAAATTTAGTTTCTTTATTTATTTGGGTTTTGAAATTTGTAACTAAGTAAATAAATAATTAAAATTGAATTTCTTTAATAAGAAATAAATTGTGATTTATTGAAATTAATGAAAGACTTGGAATTTTAAAGAATTTGATTTGACGAATTTAATTTAGTTCAACTTGTAGGTTTTGAGATAATGGAATTGAACTTAAGAAATTGATTTAATGAATTGGAATTTAAATAGAAATTATTTTGAATGATAAATTTAACTTAACGAATATTGAATGAAGTCGATGAATGAATTTAAATTGATTTGAATGTTAAATTAAATTAATTTAAATAATTACGAAATGAAATTTATATTTGAACTTGAATCAATATTTGAATTGTTTAAATAAAAATTGAAATTGAATTATAAGATTTTGAAATGGTAATTTGGAAGTTTTGAAACGTAAATTTTGGAAATTGACTTAGAAAGACAAATGAAATGTTGGTTTGCGAATTGAAATTGAAATTGAATTTGATTTGGTTTTGAAATATATTAAATGACCAATCGGTGTAATAATTACGAAAGTTATTAAAGAAACCGGAATCGGTTATGGACATACTCTCTGTCTAAACCGCAAACCACTTTAATAACTATACGCGGAGTGTGATTCAGAATGAAGTGGTTGGAAAGATGTAGGTGATGATTGAAGAAAGAGAATGATAATGGATAGCCCTGACACGCATGTAAAATTGGAAATGACTAAAACAGGAGCCGTGCCGGGCCAAATGGGGTTAGCCACCTCGAGCGAACACACTTCTTCATAAACTACTCATTACTTGTTGTTGGTTGGTGCACCCTCGGAATTTCAGGAGTTTTGTTTCACGGTGTTGCGATCGTTGCGGCGATGCGTTCTCACCAGTCCGGATCAGGCAAACGGTAGTTTCACTACCTTGGGTGTAACAACCCGCATATTTAACGATTTTATATTTAAATGTTTTATTTAAATATAGTGTCGTTATTCAGATTGTTAGGTCCGAAATGTTACTTTTTGCATATGGCGGAACTGGAACTCGATACCATTTCCATTGGTTCCAAAATGGCGTTTGCGATCTTTTTGAGTATAAGCTTTGATATGTCTGGAGTTTGTGAAATTTTGACTCTTTTTCTATTTGGGTTTTGGGTTTGGGTTTAGCCCATTTGTTAGTTTATTAACCTAACTCAGCCCTCTCCTCTCCATTTACCCTCATTTCATTTCTTTAGCTTAAGAAAACTGAAAATGGTGGAAGGGAAGAGGAAATAGAAATTGCAAGCCCTAGTTTCTTCTTTGCAAACTTGATTCTTGCTCCAATATCAAAGAGAAGACATAGGTAAGCTCCTCTTCATCTTCTCTATCTCTTTCTCTCTTCAATATCAGAAATTTCCTAAACCTAAACTTAGGAAAATACTTGTTTTGATCTTAGATTGAAGCTAGTAGAGTTGAAGTGGAGATTTGTTGGTCTTCTCCTTGCAAATTGAACTCCTTCTTCTTTGTTTTTGGATTAAAAGGTGAGTTTTGAACTCACATCTACTTCTTTTGATATCATTGATGTTAGGTATGAATTCCTAACAATTGTTGATATGTTCATTTTCTTTCGATTTGGTTTGCTTTGGTGAAATTGCCAAATTATGATTTTTGAAGCCAAATCTATGTAAAACCTTCTATGGTTGATTTTTATGTTGTTCGGAGGGTTTGGGTGTGTCGTTAAGGTTGGGAAGTCGTTTGTCGTAAGCCCATAATCAACACTCATCTGATTGCTTTCGATTTGTTTGGCCATAAATGGCCTAGGTTCAGGAAATGCCTGAACATCAGGTTTCAGACGTCTGAAACCCTACTTTCAGACGTCTGAATATTGTTTTAGGGGAGATTCTTATCCCCAGATTCAGACGTCTGAATTTATATTCCAGACGTCTGAAAGTGCTTAATTTCGACCAGAAAGGAAATAGGCAAAATATTGCCTATTTCAGACATCTGAAAGTTTGGATTCAAACGTCTGAATTCTGTTCTGGAAAACATTTTTATTTCCAAATTCAGACGTCTGAATCCCTTCTTTCAGACGTCTGAATCTAATGTCTTTTTCTACTTTGCCTTGTTCGTTTGGTTTTTCCAAATTTAATCGACGCTCGTTGATTCCTATTAGTTGTTTATGCATATTTGACCTTGATAATTCCTTTTTGAATTCATTCACGGGTTTTTATAAAATATTTCTTCAAATCGTATTAAAAGTTCGCTTTTTCGATTTATAAATTCTATTTAAAACACACGCACAATTTCGCACTTCGAGTGAAGTGGAAGGGTAACTAAATGGTTGGTTAAAACACGGACCATGAATCTGTGCGTTTATCCTTCCGATTAATTCCCGACCTATTCAATTGATCGTTTTGACCTTCGGGTTTGGTTTACCGATGATATGAGGTGAACTTTGTACTGCTTTGAGTGTGAAATTAACTAACGGATAATAAACCGTTTAGTGCGAATGAGTGGTTATGGGACTCACGTTACCACTTTTAGGATTCCTTTTTGAGAGTTATGACACATTCCGCCAGTTAGTGGTGTCCAGTACTGGGTCTTTGACCTTCACCACTACGGTTTGTTGCCTTCGGGTATGTTGCCTTCGGGTTTGTGCCTTTGGGTTTGTGCCTTCGGGTTTGTTGCTCTATAGTATCGCTTCCGATGTTGGTCGTTATGATCCGCATGGGTGATATTGGGTTGCCCTTTAGTATCGCTTCCGATGTTGGTCGTTATGAGCCGCATGGGTGATATTGGGTTTGGAGTCTTCGGGCTCATGGATCCTTGTTTGTACAGTACAGAGCTCGAGAAAATTTTCTGATGTTTCACTCATATGTATATTCCCTAGGTATCGCCCTTCGGTGTTGGTCTTTTTGAGCTGCATGATGCGTAGCGTTTACCTTGTGGAACTTGTATACCTTATTGGTATTTGTTATTGCCTTTTTGGCTTGCTTTTGGATATTCTTATCCTTTGTTTCTATATGTTGCCGATGATACGAGGCTTGTTATCATATGATTCATCTTTTTGTTAGATGAATGTGTTATCTCCTTTAGAGATATTTGTTATACTTTGTAACCTTGCAGGTTTATTGTTGTTCAGTTTATCTAGCTGATTTGTTTAGCTAGACTGACCCGTGTATTTTATACTCGGGTCAGACCGAGATGTTTCAGGTTAGGTGCTTTTGGACTTAGCCTATTTTGTTTCCGCATGGTCTATTCATCTTGTTCCTTTTTGTTAAAGATTTTTTTTGTGTAGTCCTTTATTTGTAACTCTGATATATGTATACTTTTGGTTCGTCTGTATATTGTGGTTTGCTATACCACTTGACATGTATTATTCTGTATACTTTGTTATGTATCAGTATATGTGCATATGATGATCTGCTATTCTGTGATGTGTATTACATTTGAGTTGTTATATTCTCTTCTGATAGATCCTTCAACCACCTATGGTTTTGTTTTAAGTATTCATTGGGTATGTCGACCTGCTTGGTATGTTTATTGTCGATGTATTCAATAGATAGTTAGAGCAAGGCTATAGATGGTCGCTCCTAACCAGCCTTTTTCTCCATGTTAGCTGATGGCATTACCCTGTAGTGTCCTTGGCTAGCGTGGGTATAGAGGTGGGGCGTCATAGCGTGGTATCAGAGCCGAATTCAGGACAAAATATGATAAACACAGAATAGATGCACATATTACGGTACATCAAAGTATATAATTGATACAAATCTTTGAGACATTGTGCCTTTCTATTCCTTCTACTATCAAAGGTTAGATAGAATTTGGGGAATACGTCTAGGAATGCATTTAAATTCCGTAGTATTCCATATTGGGACATCTACCTTGTGATTGATCTTGTTCTTATCTTACTTCAGCGTATAGCTGGAAGAGGTAGGGGACGACATTCGGATGTTGGGCGATCCAGTGGCTCACATTCGGATGGCGTTTATATGCCTGCCGATCAGTTTTTGGAATTATTTAGGAGCACTCAGCCTCCAGTTCCTCCTCAAGTGTCTCCACCTCGCAAGTCTGCCTTTGCACGCCAGTGCGGTGATTTTGCTCATCTTGGAGGAAAGCCGTTTAAGGGCTCCGAGTCCGTTCTTGAAGTCCAAGCTTGGTTTCGCACGTGCGAGCGTATCTTCTCTCACATGGATCTTTCTGACCATAATAGAGTTCTTGTAACTTCTAGCTTATTACAAGAGCGTGCTCTTGATTGGTATGAGCTTCTTATAGCCGAAATTGATGGGTCTACTCTTTCTTGGACTCAGTTTCAGGTGCGATTTGAACTCAAGTTCGTTCCTGAATCTGAAAATTTTTATTGACCCGTCGCTTCCTTGAGTTGAAGCAAGGGAAATCTTCTGTTTCTGAGTATGTTGCATCATTCGAGGCTTTATCTAAGAATGGTCTTGAATTCATTAGCACTTCTTATAAGAAGAATTTGAAGTTTGTTTCTGGTCTTAAGAAATATCTTAAGAAGTCTTTGTTGCTCCAGCTTAAGCTTTCTTTTGAGGAGTTGGTTGATTCGGCGCTTCATCTCGAGACCGTCGAGAAGGAGTGTGATAGTGATGTTGATGTTGAGGTTTCCAAGAACCCCAACAAGAGGCCGTTTCCATTTCAGAAGAAGCCGTTTCTTTCTAAGAAGAAGAAGACTGGTGGTTCGAGCTCTTAGCCTCAGTCTGTTGGAACACCTTTCGTTAGGAAGTGTTTCAATTGTGGTTCTCCTGATCATATTCGAGCTTGTCCTAAGCCTCTCTTCTGTCGCTATTGCAAGAAGGAAGGTCATCATGTTTCAGCTTGCCGTACTGTTCCGACTGGTACCAAGTCTAGCAAGCTTTATGCTGTCAAGACTTCTGAAGGTCCCTCTCAGCCCAAAGGTACATCTCCATCTATTTTGGAAGGTTCTATTTTATTTCATGATCATAGTATTGAGTTCTTTTCGATACGGATGCTTCTCATTCTTTCGTATCGAAAAGGCTCGTTGATGATTTATCTTTGGATGTTTCTTGTTTGGTTACTTCTTTAAGGATTGCGAATCCTCTTGGGGGATCCGCGACCCTTAGCCTGCTTTGTGATAATGTTGAGATTGTTTTATGTGGCTTTTCTTTTCCTGCGAGTCTGCACGTTATTTCTTGTCTGGGATTTGATATGATTTTGGGTATGGACTAGCTAGTAAGATATGATGCCAGGATTATTTGTTCGGAGAGAATTTTGTATCTTCGACATCCGGATTCGCCTTCTTAGCTATCTTTTATTCTTCGGAATGTGGATAATTCCGAAATGGCTTGGTGTTCTCTTGACTCGCGAGATGAAGATGATATATCTCGTATTCCTATTGCTTGTGACTTTTCTGATGTTTTTGAGCCTGTCTCGGGTTTGCCACCTAAGCGGGCAATTGAGTTCCGCGTTGATCTCATTCCAGGCGCGCAGCTAGTTAGTCGTCATCCAACGAGGATGTCTACAAAGGACAATGAGGAACTCAAGAAGCAGCTTTTAGAGCTTGAGTCCAAGCAGTTAATTCAGTCCAGTTTTTCTCCGTGGGGATCCGCGGTCGTCTTCGTGAAGAAGTCCGATGGATCTCTTAGGCTTTGCATTGATTATCGCAAGCTTAACGAGTTAACCACCAGGAATAGGTATCCATTGCCTAGGATCGATGATATGTTCGATCTATTGAGTGGTGCTAAGGTATTTTCTCAACTAGACCTTGCCACTGGTTTTCATCAGTTACGAGTCGCGGAAGATAGCATCCCTCTAACCGCTTTCCGCACTCGTTATGGTTCTTTTGAGTGGCTCGTTATGCCGTTCGGTTTGACGAACGCTCCTGCTTTCATTGTTGATCTCATGAATCGAGTATTCCAGGAATATCTCTATAAGTTCGTCCTTGTGTTCATTGATGATATCCGTATTTATTCTAAGTCTGAAGCTGAGCATGCTAATCACTTGAGAATTGTCTTGAGTACTCTTCGTCGTCGTCATCTTAGAGCCAAATTCTCCAAGTGCCATTTTTGGGAGAATAAGGTTAAGTTCTTAGGCCATGTTGTATCTTTCGATGGCATTTCTGTCGATCCCCCAAAGATCGAAGCCATCCAGAATTGGAAGAGGCCTGAGAATGTGCATGAGATTCGTAGTTTCCTTGGATTGGCAGGTTATTACCGTCGGTTCATTAAGGATTTTTCCCATGTTGTGCTTCCTCTCACCTGCCTTACTCGGAAAGGCATTCGTTTTATTTGGTCCGACAAGTGTGAAGCTTCATTTCTGACATTGAAGGAACTTCTCACTAATGCTCCTATTCTTGTGGTTCCCGAGGGGAATCATGATCTAGTTGTCTACACCGATGCTTGTGGCAGTGGTCTCGGTGCTGTTCTTATGCAGAAGGATCGGGTAGTTGCTTATGCTTCTAGGCAACTGCGTCCGAATGAAGTTCGCTATGCCACTCATGATCTTGAGTTAGCCTCCATTGTCTTTGCCTTGAAGATTTGGCGACACTATTTATTGGGCAAGCGCTTCATTCTTTATACCGATCATAAATCTTTGAAGTACTTGTTCACTCAGAAGGAACTCAATATGAGACAGCAGGTTGGCTCGAGTTTCTTGCCTCCTATGACTTTGATATCCAGTATACCCCTGGTAAGGGTAATCGTGTTGCTGATGCGCTTAGCCGCAAACATTCGGCTGTTATTTCTATGATGCTTGCCGAATGGAATATTCTTGAGACTCTATCTTTTTGTGAAATTCGTGATCGAGGTTTATCTTCTGATACTCCTATTCTATTATTTAGTTTGGGAGCTCGACCTATTTTCTTGGATCGTATTGCCGATGCTCAACGGCGTGATCCTGATTTGTTGCATCATATTCAGCTTTGTGAGTCTGCATCCTATGATGAGGCGTTGCGGGATTTCAGCATTGATTCTCATGGGTGCCTTCGCATGAAGAACCGTCTTTTTGTGCCTTTTGATTTTGCACTTAGGCATGACATTCTTGATGACTGTCACCGTTCTAAGTATACCATTCATCCTGGTAGTAGTAAGATGTATGCCGATATGCATCGTCTTTATTATTGGGAAGGCATGAAGCGCGATGTGGCGGGTTATGTGAGTAACTGCATAACTTGTCAGCATTTTAAGGCCGAACATCAGCGTCCTTATGGTCTTCTTCAACCTCTAGAGATTCCATTGTGGAAATGGGATCAGATTTCTATGGATTTCATTGACGGCCTACCTCGTTCGAGATCGGGCCATTCTAGCATTTGGGTTATTGTTGATCGCCTCACTAAGTCTGCTCATTTTATCCCTATTAAGTCTAATAGGACTGCTTCGCATTTGGCTAGGTTGTATGTCAAGGAAATCGTGAGACTTCATGGAGTTACTAGTTCTATTGTGAGTGATCGTGATCCTTTATTCACGAGTCATTTTTGGCAGAGTCTTCAGCAAGCTTTGGGTACAAAGCTTAATTTGAGTACAGCTTATCATCCGCAGTCTGACGGATAGACTGAACGGGTGAATCGTATCTTGGAAGATCTTCTCCGTATTTGTATTTTGATTTCGGTGGTTGTTGGAAGGATCACCTACCTCTTGTAGAGTTCTCCTACAACAATAGTTTTCAGTCTAGTATCGGTATGGCTCCTTTCGAAGCCTTATACGGAAGGCTATGTCGATCACCTTCTTGTTGGTTGGAATCTGGGGAGAAGCTTATTCTTGGTCCATATTTTGTTCGTGATTCTTCCGAGAAGATTGATCTCATCCGGTTGAGAATGAAAGAGGCACAGGGTCGCCAGAAATCCTACGCGGATAGCCGTAGGAAGCCTCTCGAGTTCTCGATTGGTGATCCTATTTTTATTCGTGTTTCTCCTTTGAAAGGGGTTATGTGTTTCAGTACGACTGGGAAATTGGCTCCTCGCTTTATAGGACCATTTTCTATTACTGAACGTATTGGCCCTGTGGCTTATAGAATTTCACTTCCTGCTCATTTATCTGGCATTCATGACGTGTTTCACGTCTCTCAACTTCGGAAGTGTCTTCGGGAATCAGATTCTGTTATTGGTTCTCCTGATTTGCTTGAGCTTGAGATCTCACCGGACTTAACTATTGTACAGCAGCCTATTCGCGTACTTGACACGTAGGTGCGACACCTTCGGAACAAGGACGTGCCGCTCGTTAAAGTTCAATGGTCTGCTAATCCCAATGACCGTACTTGGGAAACCAGAGAGTTTATTGAGCGATCTTATCCGGGTCTTCTATCTTTGCTTGGGAACGGTGAGTATACCTTTTCGTCTCAAGCTTATTTCCTTTTCTTCTTTTGAATATGGCATGTATGTAGTTGTTACAAGTATCGTCTTTAGGAATTGCGGGGACGTAATTTTATAAGGAGGGGAGATCTGTAACAGCCCGCATATTTAACGATTTTACATTTAAATGTTTTATTTAAATATAGTGTCGTTAGTCGGATTGTTAGGTCCGAAATGTTACTTTTTGCATATGGCCGAATTGGAACTCGATACCATTTCCATTGGTTCCAAAATGGTGTTTGCGATCTTTTTGAGTATAAGCTTTGATATGTTTGGAGTTTGTGAAATTTTGACTCTTTTTCTATTTGGGTTTTGGGTTTGGGTTCAGCCCATTTGTTAGTTTATTAACCCAACTCAGCCCTCTCCTCTCCATTCACCCTCATTTCATTTCTTTAGCTTAAGAAAACTGAAAATGGTGGAAGGGAAGAGGAAATAGAAATTGCAAGCCCTAGTTTCTTCTTTGCAAACTTGATTCTTGCTCCAATATCAAAGAGAAGACATAGGTAAGCTCCTCTTCATCTTCTCTATCTCTTTCTCTCTTCAATCTCAGAAATTTCCTAAACCTAAACTTAGGAAAATACTTGTTTTGATCTTAGATTGAAGCTAGTAGAGTTGAAGTGGAGATTTGTTGGTCTTCTCCTTGCAAATTGAACTCCTTCTTCTTTGTTTTTGGATTAAAAGGTGAGTTTTGAACTCACATCTACTTCTTTTGATATCATTGATGTTAGGTATGAATTCCTAACAATTGTTGATATGTTCATTTGCTTTCGATTTGGTTTGCTTTGGTGAAATTGCCAAATTATGATTTTTGAAGCCAAATCTATGTAAAACCTTCTATGGTTGATGTTTATGTTGTTCGGAGGGTTTGGATGTGTCGTTAAGGTTGGGTAGTCATTTGTCGTAAGCCCATAATCAACACGCATCCTATTGCTTTCGATTTGTTTGGCCATAAATGGCATAGGTTCAGGAAATGCCTGAACATCAGGGTTCAAACGTCTGAAACCCTACTTTCAGACGTCTGAATATTGTTTTAGGGGAGATATTTATCCCCAGATTCAGACGTCTGAATTTATATTCCAGACGTCTGAAAGTGCTTAATTTCGACCAGAAAGGAAATAGGCAAAATATTGCCTATTTCAGACGTCTGAAAGTTTGGATTCATACGTCTGAATTCTGTTCTGGAAAACATTTTTATTTCCAGATTCAGACGTCTGAATCCCTTCTTTCAGACGTCTGAATTTAGTGTCTTTTTCCAATTTGCCTTGTTCGTTTGGTTTTTCCAAATTTAATCGACGCTCGTTGATTCCAATTAGTTGTTTATGCATATTTGACCTTGATAATTCCTTTTTGAATTCATTCACGGGTTTTTATAAAAGATTTCTTCAAATCGTATTAAAAGTTCACTTCTCTGATTTATAAATTCTATTTAAAACACACGCACAATTTCGCACTTCGAGTGAAGTGGAAGGGTGATTAAATGGTTGGGCAAAACACGGACCATGAATCTGTGCGTTTATCCTTCCGATTAATTCCCGACCTATTCAATTGATCGTTTTGACCTTCGGGTTTGGTTTACCGATGATATGAGGTAAACTTTGTACTGCTTTGAGTGTGAAATTAACTAACGGATAGTAAACCGTTTAGTGCGAACAAGTGGTTATGGGACTCACGTTACCACTTTTCGGATTCCTTTTTGAGAGTTATGACACATTCCGCCAGTTAGTGGTGTCCAGTACTGGGTCTTTGACCTTCACCACTACGGTTTGTTGCCTTTGGGTATGTGCCTTCGGGTTTGTGCCTTCGGGTTTGTGCCTTCGGGTTTGTTGCCCTATAGTATCGCTTCCGATGTTGGTCGTTATGAGCCGCATGGGTGATATTGGGTTGACCTTTGGTATCGCTTCAGATGTTGGTTGTTATGAGCCGCATGGGTGATATTGGATTTGGAGTCTTCGGGCTCATGGATCCTTGTTTGTACAGTACTGAGCTTGAGCAAATTTTCTGATGTTTCATTCATATGTATATTCCCAAGGTATCGCCCTTCGGTGTTGGTCTTTTTGAGCCGCATGATGCGTAGCGTTTACCTTGTGGAACTTGTATACCTTATTGGTATTTGTTATTGCCTTTTTGGCTTGCTTTGGGATATTCTTATCCTTTGTTTCTATATGTTGCCGATGATACGAGTCTTGTTATCATATGATTCTTCTTTTTGTTAGATGAATGTGTTATCTCCTTTAGAGATATTTGTTATACTTTGTAACCTTGTAGGTTTATTGTTGTTCAGTTTATCTAACTAATTTGTTTAGCTAGACTGACCCATGTATTTTATACTCGGGTCAGACCGAGATGTTTCTGGTCAGGTGCTTTTAGACTTAGCCTATTTTGCTTCCGCATGGTCTATTCAGCTTGTTCCTTTTTGTTAAAGCTTTTTTTTGTGTAGTCCTTTATTTGTAACTCTGATATATGTATTCTTTTGGTTTGTCTGTATATTGTGGTTTGCTATGCCACTTGACATGTATTATTCTGTATACTCTGTTATGTATCAGTATATGTGTATATGATGATCTACTATTCTGTGATGTGTATTACATTTGAGTTGTTATATTCTGTTCTGATAGATCCTTCAACCGCCTATGGTTTTGTTTAAATATTCATTGGGCATGTCGACCTGCTTGGTATGTTTATTGTCGATGTATTCAATAGATAGTTAGAGCAAGGCTATAGATGGTCGCTCCTAACCAGCATTATTCTCCGCGTTAGTCGACGGCATTACCCTTTAGTCTCCTTGTCTAGCGTGGGTATAGAGGTAGGGCGTCACATTGGGTATTGCCTCATGTGCCTTGTCATACTTGTATCCCTATATACGCGAGCACTACGAATTTGTTTTGTGTTATACCTATGGAGTACTCCCTGATATCCCACTAGTTTACGGTGGTGTTTACCGTGCTGTATAGACTATAACGCTTATATAAATGTGTTAAGGGGGATAATGGTAATGCCTTATCACTATTTTGATATTTTATATTACTGATAGACATTATCTATTTAGCGTATACTACTACATAGTAGATAGTTTAACGGATCCTTAGAGGATGGTTATTCCAACATCCTTTGAGTTACTTGTATTTCAATTGTTATTTCACTTGAGTCAGATTTATTAATACAAGAATGTTAATCCTGACTCGAGTGTTTTGTGTTTTTCTTTATACTCGGGTCAGACTGAGTAGTTCAGCTTTCGAGACTCACCTTTGGAGTTGGAGCTTTGTTTGAAGATCCAGCCATCTATTCTGCTTTCAGCATTCGAAAATTCCAGTGATGTATTCTGACTTATACCTGATGTATCGTGTTACTTTTCTGTTGTATCTGGTTTAACTCTGATGTATCTTATATATTTATATAGTAGATTCATGAACTACTACCTCTTTTACTTCCATTGCATATTATTACTCTGTGTTTGTGATTCTGTAATTATTTATTTACTGTATATCTGAGTTTTGCCAAATTTAAATTAACAATTCGGTATTTTGAATTATTCAATTCCGACATGTGCGGATGCGAAAAGTCCAAAATAACAGGCCGTTACAGTTGGTATCAGAGCTTTGGTAGCTCTAGGCAAAACTTAGCATATGGGGTAAATGTATTTACAGAATCACTCTCATTCGAGTTTCAATCTCTTCCTTTTGACTCAATTCCTTTGAATTTTGGAATGTTCCTCATGGTTCCAAAATTCATTCGTGTCCCTCACTATTCGTCTTCTTTCTATTCTGGAGCATCCCATAACTCCATTTCGAATGACCCTCATAATGAATCGGCGGTCTCGCCAAACTTCGAATGATTTGTAAAGGGGCGAAACTCCATTATAATAGGCATGGATTTACCGGAGATTTCTGTATTCTCGGTTTATGATGCTATCTATCTTCCGCTATGCCTGAATTCTATTTCTTGAGATCGAATGTTGATTTGCCTCGGAATTCTGTATCAATATATTCTTTAAGTCACGGTCGACCCGGTTAAGGTTGTCCGTGAATTAAATGAGCTTATCCATCTCTCGATTCTGTTAATTGAATCATTTTATCTTCTGTTTCGAACTTATTATCGAATCAAAATTCTCTTGATTTTATTTCCATCAATTTTGAATCCCTATACTTATTTTGAAATCCATCCTTGTATCGTCAAGCAAGGAAGTGCATTTGTAAATTAATATTTAAATGTTTTAATATATATTGTGTTGTTTGAGTTGTTGATGTTGATTTGGATTTTCGATCGATTCGTCCGATCAACGCTATCGATAGGATTTCCAAAACACTTGTACAGAACAAACCGACACAATAATGTTTTCAAATTTGGTAAACAAAATAGTTTTGTATGATTATAGTATATATAAATAAAAGTTTTCTGAAATTAAATTGTTAATGAATCTGTTGTTCGAAATGATAATAATTGATTTTCATTTATTCTTTGTAAACCATTGACTATTGCATAATATAAATAAATGAATTTATAGAATAATTTGATTTAGAATTTGAAGTGAATTTAAATTGAAATTTGAGAATTTAATTTCCGATAATTTCGAATTATGGTTTTAAAGTTTTGAAATGTTTATTATTTAAGATATTTTCGAATAGAAATGATTTTCAAAGAAATTTTAAATGTTTAAATAAGTGCTCTTCTCTTTGTCACTGGAAAATAATTTCGGTGATGACGGCTGCATCATCGACATTCATTTTCGAGTTTCGAAGTGGAGAGACCAATTCATAGCTTTGCTATAGTTTTGTTTTGGAAATTAAAACAATTTAAATTTCTTAAGTATAATTTGATTTATATATAGGTATATTACTTTAAATTTAATTTGATTTGATATATATAGTATATACATAATTATCTCTAAATGTGTAAAGTTAATCGGAAATTTAATTCTTAAAATTTGGGTAAAAGATGATTTCAATTATAAATGAAACCAAAATTTCGAATTAATATTTAAAACTTGAGAGAATTGAATTAGAAATTTACTTGTATAATACTCTATGGCATTATATTTATAACTTACCTGAATTTTTCAAAGGTTAACTATGTAATTGAATTTTATGCAGTAGAAAAGGATATCAAAGGAATTTTTAAATAAATTTGAGTAGTTATATTAAATGTAAATGTACTTAATATAAATGCGATAGGATATATTAAGTAGAATAAATTTAACAATAATTTGAAATAAAAAGAATTAATTTGTTGAATAAAGTAGGATTATAATAAATGACTATTTAAATTTATGATCTTTGAAATTGTTAATTTACGATAATTGGATAATATATAATACAAATTGTCTTTATAAATAAAATGTGAGTGCGTATAATGAATATATCCACTTAAATTTTAATTATAAAATGTTTGTGGAGATAAATAGAATAATAAGTTAGATAAATAATATGTGTGATTAATAGAAGAAAATTTTGTTTTGAAAGTTAATAAATTGAATTAAATCAACTTAATGAGATATTTTGAATTAATTGAATTTAAATTGAATTTCATCTGAAAGAAACCTTTGGTACTTAACGTTAATAAATGTGAATCAAATCAATTAAATGAAAATCTTGAATTTAAAAACAAATTGTTGAATATAAATTTATTTAAATTGGAATTTACATGGTTTAAATTAATTGCTTATTATGTAATTCAAGTCTATTATCTTCTGCTTGTTTCTATTCTCCTACCTCCTTCCTTTTCGAGGACGAAAAGTTTTGAGTGGGGGAGAATGTAACAACCCGGATATTTTAACAGTTTTAATTAATTTAATTAACTGAATTTGTGTGAATTTAATAAAAATAAATATAAAATGTTGAAATATAAATTTGATATTTGGAATTCGTCTAATTAAATATGGCAGCTGGTAAATTTTCGTCTGAAAATATGAAAGTTTATTTCGTGCGAAAATTTACTTCAATTTAACCAGTTAAAAAGCGATGAAAATAAAACGTTTTCGAAACCTAAATATTTTTACATAGAGAAATTCTAAACCATCTTATGAGCGAACGTCGTTTTTCGTTTTTCAAAATTCGAACATCTTTAGCTCCGTCGATCTTATTTTTCTGTGTTTTTCATGCATTTTCCGCTAGTATAAAAATTTTGAATTTTTATAATTCAATCGTACCACAGAGATCTATATACCATTTTGATCGCCTTGTCGTGCTGATCTCTACGATATATTCAATTTTGTGTTTTGATGTTCGGTGCGCGGCAGAATCTGCGGAAACGGTAATCATATCGTACCCGTTTTAAAACTTTTGGTTTCCTTTGTCCTTTCAATTTCCACCGTGTTAAACCATATAGTCATTTGCGTTTACAAATTCCAAGATTACAGCTATTGCCTGTTGTCATTCCATCACTTAAATTTATTTTTGGTCCATTCACGTTCCTTCTTTCTCTGCATTTTTTTTAGTTCTACGCTTACGCTTATTTCAAAAAAAACACAGAAGAATACAATAAGCCGCATCTGTATTTGAACCTCCCTATTCCTGTTCATCGTCTTATTTTTCACAAAACGCTGCTCTTTTTCTTCTTCTCTTCTTCATTAAAAAAAAGGGGAAAGGAAGAACAAGTTGACAGCACATAATTTCATATTTGCATGACAAAGCCTGCTCATTCTTTTATTTCACTTGGAGTTATATCTTCGCGTCCCTTTCACTTGCTAACCCATTCCCATCCTCTCCTTTCCCAAGGCTAGCGTATATGGCAACTCAACCACAACCGCTCGGCCACCCACCGTCTTCCGCCTATTCTCTCGCCTTCCTCCTCATCCCAAAGCTTTAACCGAGCATGCCTACATCTCCTTCTCTTTCCAGACCATATCAACCTGCTTGTTTTAATACAGAGGTATATAGTTTGCCTTGTTTTGAATTTCTTTTTTTTTTACATCTGGGTCTTCATGCGTGAGTAATATAATCTTTATCTTAAAAAAATGTTGTTTGTTATATATATTTCATGCGTGAGTAATACTGGGAGTACAAGGCATTATGGCGTGTGTGCATGATGATTGTATGTAAGTTTAAGGCATGGTGAAAATTTCAACATGCATTAAAATATGGGTTTTATTCGAAACTATACTATATTTTATTTAGTTATAATATAAATATTTATATTACAGTATATATCTTAAGTTGTAAGTAGGGTGGATTCCTGTATATATATATATATATATATATATATATATATATATATATATATATATATATATATATATATTGGTGTAGGTATTAGTTACAACATGTTATACATAGTTTTCTTTTCGGTTGCTGTATAGGTTAGATAATAGTTTACAATGGGTTTGTGTACTGGTTTATGTGTTTATAATATGCGGTTATCAAGTTTTGCAGTTTATGGAAAATTTATACAAGTTTTATATAATTTGTTTAAAATGTTACATATACATATATGCGTCTGTTGTGTATAGGGCAAGTTTATTTTATTTTGGGTTTTGTTGACAAATTGTTCTCAAAATATTTTATTTCCAAAACTTGTATAGATTTTTAGCTTATATTTTATATATGTTGGCCTACCTACTTTTGTACTAAAGTATATATACAGTTAATGTTTAATGCCGTATGAAGTGATGGAACAGAGTAAATACAATATAAGTTGCGTGTCAATTTAATTATGCACTATAAGTTGGTATGTTTTATATAGTTCTGAGTTATATTATAAGCTATTGACATATATATTTTATTTTGGGTATTGAATTTAATATACATTTGAAAATAATATAGGTTTTAAATTTATTTTAGAGAAATTATATATATATATATAATAATTTAAATTGAATGTTGGTTTTAGGATAATTATAATAATAACAGTTTATATATACTTCTTTACATTGAGCTTAGTTGACTCATTCTCATCGATTTATATCTATCATCTTTGATCGTCGAATTGTGCCAATCTAGCATTACTTCGAAATTTGTGCTTGGATTCGTAACTCGATTTCAGTGTCCGTGTCTGTGTGCGTATCAGTGTCATCTCCTGTTCTCTCTAGCCTCGAAAGGTGAGAAATCACTCACGATTAATGTTCTTTTATTTATTAAATTTGATTTCAATTGAAACGACAATTGAAATATGCTGCTGTTAGTTATTTACACTGCTATATATGTTATTACCTGTATCTGTTCACCTATGACATCTCACACCAGTATCTGTTAATTATTTATGCGATGATAATACAATTTGGTTGATAATTGATTGATTGATTTTTTTTTTATATTGGATGTTAAATTTTAATGTATAAAGTGATAAATATTATGCAATTGAATTTGACATAGGGTAGTTAAAATTTGAATCGACATATGTGTTGAACTTGATTAGTTAAATTTGAAAAATATGACCCCTTAAATGTTTAATTATTTGACACGTAGAAAATGGTAAATTACCCTTGAACTGTTTGAATTTATGTTGTATTAATTAATAAAGTATGAAATTGAATAATGAATGTCAAGTATAGAATTGCACCGAATAATAAGTGTAATAATCTTTAATCTACATGAAATGATAGTGTAGATTCTAGAAATAATTATATTAATTCGCACAAACAACAACATGAATTAATACGACTATTTCGAGATTATTTAATTGAATTAGTTATTGGATTGTTATGGATGCTTGCTATTGCATGTTTATTTACTTTGACACCATCGCAGTTATCACACTGCAAGTTCCCTTTTTTATGCTTTGAATTTTGAATTGGACATGGAATCGGATTGAAATGATAAATACCCAAATGAACTTGACTTAGGATAGAGAATTAAATAAAAATTCGATTGGTCAATAATTTGATTTAGAAATAAAATAATGATTTTATTCGAATAAAGAATAAGTTTTGAAATGAAGTTGGAATTTGAATTTTTATGAAAGGAAAATGTAAATATTAAATCTGAAAGAAATGTTAACGTAGTAATTGATGAAAGAACGTTGTTTGAAACTTAATTATTTAATAATTAAATTTGGAATTATTAATAAATAAATTGGAATTAGCAGTAATTAAGTTTTGAAATTATTGAGTTTGAAATCATTTAATAATTAAATTTGAAATTATAATTAAGTATGAAATTATAATTAAGTTTGAAATTATTAAGTTGAAATTATTTAATAATTAAGTTGAAATTATTTAATAATTGAATGAGATTGAATTAATTGATAATTAAATAAAAATTTGAATTCTTGGATAAGAGAAATTGAGCTTTTGAATAAGCGAATTTGAACTTCGTTAATAAATGAAATTGGGTTCCTTTATTAATTAAGCTTTAGAAAACTTAAGTGAGTTAATAAGTGAAATTTGACTTCTTGAATATGTGAAATTTAGTCTCTTTATTTATTTGAGTTTTGAAATTTGTAACTAAGTAAATAAATAATTGAAATTGAATTTCTTTAATAAGAAATAAATTGTGATTTATTGAAATTAATGAAAGACTTGGAATTTTAAAGAATTTGATTTGACGGATTTAATTTAATTCAATTTGTAGGTTTTGAGATAATGGAATTGAACTTAAGAAATTGATTTAATGAATTGGAATTTAAATAGAAATTGTTTTGAATGATAAATTTAACTTAACGAATATTGAATGAAGTCGATAAATGAATTTAAATTGATTTGAATGTTAAATTAAATTAATTTAAATAATTACGGAATGAAATTTATATTCGAACTTGAATCAATATTTGAATTGTTTAAATAAAAATTGAAATTGAATTATAAGATTTTGAAATGGTAATTTGGAAGTTTTGAAACGTAAATTTTGGAAATTGACTTAGAAAGACAAATGAAATGTTGGTTTACGAATTGAAATTGAAATTGAATTTGATTTGGTTTTGAAATATACTAAATGACCAATCGGTGTAATAATTACGAAAGTTATTAAAGAAACCGGAATCGGTTATGGACATACTCTCTGTCTAAATCGGAAACCACTTTAATAACTACACGCGGGGTGTGATCCAGAATGAAGTAGTTGGAAAGATGTACGTGATGACTGAAGAAAGAGAACGATAATGGATATCCTTGACACTCATGTCAAATTGGAAATGACTAAAATAGGAGCTGTGCCGGGTCAAATGGGGTTAGCCACCTCGAGCGAACACACTTCTTCGTAAACTACTCATTACTTGTTATTGATTGGTGCACCCTCGGAATTTCAAGAGTGTTGTTTCACGGTATTGCGATCGTTGCGGCGATGCGTTCTCACCAGTCCGGATCAGGCAAACGGTATTTTCACTACCTTGGGTATTGCCTCATGTGCCTTGTCATACTTGTATCCCTATATACGCGACCACTACGAATTTGTTTTGTGTTATACCTATGGAGTAATCCCTGATATCCCACTAGTTTACGGTGGAGTTTACAGTGCTGTATAGACTATAACGCTTATATAAATGTGTTAAGGGGATAATGGTAACGCCTTGACACTATTTTGATATTTTATATTACTGATAGACATTATCTATTTAACGTATACTACTACATAGTAGATAGTTTAACGGATCCTTAGAGGATGGTTATTCCAACATCCTTTGAGTTACTTGTATTTCAATTGTTATTTCACTTGAGTCGGATTTATTAATATAAAAAATGTTAATCCTGACTCGAGTGTTTTGTGTTTTGCTTTACGCTTGGGTCAGACTGAGTAGTTCAGCTTTCGAGACTCACCTTTGGAGTTGGAGCTTTGTTTGAAGATCCAGCCATCTATTCTGCTTTCAGCATTCAAAGATTCCAGTGATGTATTCTGACTTATACCTGATGTACCGTGTTACTTTTCTGTTGTATCTGGTTTAACTCTGATGTATCTTATATATTTATTTAGTAACTTCATGAACTACTACCTCTTTTACTTCCGCTGCATATTATTACCCTGTGTCTGTGATTCTGTAATTATTTATTTACTGTATATCTGAGTTTTGCCAAATTTAAATTAACAATTCGGTATTTTGAATTATTCAAGTCCGACATGTGCGGATGCGAATAGTTCAAAATAGCGGGTCGTTATAGTATATGTGCTAGATTTTAAGCCAATCCAAAAGAATCGCATTTAAGAGAAGTAAAACGTATATTACGTTATCTTACAGACACAATGGATTTTGGTATGTTCTATCCTAAAGAATGTCCATTCGAATTAGTTTCATATAGTGATGCTGACTTCGATGGTTCTCGAACGGATCGAAAAAGTACAAGTGGTACATGCCATTTTATTGGAAAATCACTCGCATCTTGGTTTAGTAAGAAACAAAACTGTGTTTCTCTTTCTACATGTGAAGAGGAATATATTTCTGTTGCTTTGGCGTGTACTCAAGTAATTGATATGCAACAAACACTTAAAGATTTCAATATAAATTTATCAAACTCAACAATATTTTGTGACAACTCAAGTGCTATTAATTTATCTAAAAATCCTATCAATCATCCACGAACAAAACATATTGACATACGTCATCGTTTTCTTCGTGACAATGTTGAAATAGGAACAAGCAATCTAGATTTTGTTTCTTCTGAAAATCAGTTGGCTGATATTTTTACGAAACCACTTTTAGAAAATATTTTTATCAAACTAAGACGAGAGCTTGGTATTGTCTCTCTTAAAAATTTATAATTTTTATAACATATTAAGATTTGTAACTTTGCTTCATAATCTCTTGCTAACAGTTAACTATTACTAAAATTCCATAAGCATTTAATTTGACTTGTATTAATATTTGTCCCTTAGCTCATTTTTTTTCTTGGTTGAAATCTAGTTAGTTTCATAGAAATCATCTTCTATCCATGATATATTGCAAACTTGACATTTACTAACAATGCCAGTTCCTAACATATTTGTTTATTCTAATAAATGCACATAACTATGCTTCTAACATATTTGTACTTAATTTAAATTTTTTCCACCTTTTAATTTTTCAACAAACGTATAGATATTATTAACTTACATCTTTCAGCCACACATTTTTTCAAAATCTATGAGTTTTCTGTTACATTTATTAACAGTTAATTTTCTTTTGAAAATTTCATTTGGCTAAAATTATTTTACTTTATTCTTTACCGTTGGTTTCTTTCCTTTTTAACAAATGGACAAAACTAACTAAAGATTTTCAGCCATTCCTTTAAAACAAAATATTCTATAAATAAGCCTTCCATCTTCTATTAGTACGTACAAACTTTGTTTTTTCTTCCATCAAATAATTTCTGTTTTCTGTTTACCAAAATAAATTCTTTCTACAATGGAATTCAACTTGATAATTCTGCTTCTCTCCATGGCATCTAACTCTGACAATTCTCCATCATCCTATTCTACATAATCTATTGAAATTTTGGCAACTCCAACACCTCATGAAAAGGATAGACCTCGTCCTTCATGTGAACATTCCGGTTATACTCCTGAAAAGAAGAAATCTCGATGGTTTCTTTTCTTTGGTTCTCCATCAACGAAAGAGAAAATATCCGAGATTCATCGTTACCAAAGAGAACAATTGGATTTGCAATGAGAGATGTATTACGAAAAGAAAATTAATGCTAAACGACTTAGTTTCATTGAACAAATAGCATTAAAATTCTATGGTACATCTCCAAAGAAAGATGTAGTTCAACCATCAACATCTCATCAAATAACTTCATCTGGATGGAATCCATGGGAGCCGGGTCCACAACGTCCTTCGGTTTCTACAAACTCTTGGGAACGTCGATCATATTGGTCTTCTTTGCGACCATACAAAGAGATAACCAAGATCGAACCGGAAGGATGCAAAACTCCAAGCGTTTCGGGCAAATAATTTCTTGTATCTAAATATTTGTTAAAATGATCATATTTATATCTTGTAATTCTTTCAAATAATTATATAATTTTCTTCTTTCATTTTATATAAAAAGATTTGTGCATATGTCTGAAATTCAAATTTCAGACGTCTGAAGTCATTGTTTCAGACGTCTGAATATTATAGAAGAATATTTTTTTCTTCCGATTCAGACGTCTGAAACAATAATTTCAGACGTCTGAAATAGGCAAAATTACAGTGATTTCTTTCTATTTCAATTTTCTTCCATTCAGACGTCTAAAATCTTAATTCAGACTTCTGAAATCTGGTGACTTTTCAAATTTTGAAATTTTTCACGAATTTCAAGACACCTACCCCTTTATTCAACCTGTCCTTTGCTTTATTCTCATACTTCATCTTCTCTTTTCAGTTTTTCTTCCTCCATTAAAACTTATATCTTTCTTCTCATACAATCAAATGGCACCAAAATCAAAGAGATCGAGACCATCATCTTCTTCATCTACACCAAACATTGATTAGTGGCTATGGAATTAATAAGCTAGGCAACGATTTGCTCAAGTGAGTAGATCTAACTTTTTTCCAGGAGCTTTCACCAAATTTGAGGAATTCAGCGCCTATCGTATTCATCAAATTGTAAGAGCTAATGGGTTAGAGTCTCTAGTTTCTTTTGCTTCCAACAATATTAAGATTAATCATCTTTTAGTAAAATTATTTTATGTAAATACGAATCTAGACCATCATACTCCTCACAATCGCAATGATTGTATTTGGACTTTCGTATGTGGTGTTAAAATATATCTACCAATTGCAAGACTTGGTGAAATACTACAATGTCCATCACCGGCAACGATTTAGATGAGATTGATGTGTCTTTAAACTTGGATGATAGAGATGAAGTCTCACAACAATTCTTGAATGATGACATTACTCGACTCACTTCCATTCAACTTCGTCCTCAAGCTCGCATTCTACATAGGGCATTAATTCGATCCGTTATTCCACGGACAGGAAGTTATGAGATTATTAATAAAAGAAATTTCCAAGCCCTATATGCTATATACTCCGGTCAACCTATAAATTGGGCTTAAGTAATTTTAGAAGAATTCATGGATGTGAATCATCGGAGACGATATAAAACTTTCCACTATGGTGCTTACATTATGAAAATTCTTTAAAATTTCAACATTCCGTTTCCTGAGTCCGAATTTTCTTCAATCAAAGAACTTGGGTCTTATGGGGTTGCCAAAACAACCGGGAAGTTTGGCATATATCTCTTTTCAAGAATGGGTTGCCAACCGTGATCAAAACCGGCCACAGCCTCGTCATCACGCTCCTCATGCTCAACCAAGTGTTCCTCCATTGGAAGAAGAAGACAATGATGATATTGTGATTCTTTCTCCCGATTCTAGCTCAAGGAATGCCTTAGTTACACTTTCCCAAAATCAAGCAAAGCTTCACAACCGAATGGTAAAACTTGAAAAGAAAACTGAAAAACATTTTAATTCCATTCGCGGCTTTCTAAACAAAATTTGGGAACGAATTGGTTGTTCAACCACGTCATCTACCAAAGTTTTCAACCCCACTCCCTTTCAACAGTCATCAAGCTCGGGGAATAACAATGATGATGATGATGATGATGATGATGATGATGATGCTGTTGGAAGTGACTCAAGTCCTAGATTCTGATTACTTTTGTTTATTCATGTTTATTTCTGAACTATTATGATGTTTGTTATTTGTCATGAACTCCTTATTATGTTAACTTATTTGTAATCTGTTTTAATTCAAGTCTACTTTGGTTTATCTACTAAATTATTGATTACCTTTTTGCAATGACAAAGGGAGAGAAAAAGATGTTGATGCTTTTTGACGGGGGAGTTTTGTATATAGTTGATGTTGATGCTTCTTGACGGGGGAGTTTAGTATATAGTTGTCATCGTCAAAAATGGGGAGAATGTTGAAACCTCGTTTATGATGTTTCATATGTATTTTGACTACAACAAACTATATATGTTATTTTTTTAATACTAACATACTTTTGCAAGGATATCTACAAGACTGGAATCATATAATCTTTATGCTGCATATATGTTGTTTTTTGTCATTGTTTAAAATTGAAATATTGTGAAAATATCTCCTTTGGATATATATATATATATATATATATATATATATATATATATATATATATATATATATATATGTATACACACACACACACACACACCCCTAATCAATCACTCTTGCACAAGGCTAAAAATGAAAATTCAGGTCAAATTCAGACGTCTGAAATGACTTATTCAGACGTCTGAATCTGTAATGAATTTTAAAATTTTAACAATATTCAGACGTCTGAAATAGAAGTTTCAGATGTCTGAATCTAGGCAAAAATAGCCTATTTCTTTTTTGGTTTGCTCGTTTCAAATTTTAGAAGTCTGAAATTTATTTTCAGACGGTTGAACTTCTTCAACTGCTATATTTTTGAAAAGGCATTTCCTTTTCATGAAGAGTTACAACCTTTTACTAAGAGATACATCCATACTCTTTCATGATATCTTTTCACGAATGATTACAACTCTTTATACTCTATATAAACATATTAGAATCATTTGTTTAATTCACCCGATTTGATAAAAAGCTTTCTATTTATATACTACACTGATTCTAACATTTTGAGTATTCAAATTTCTACATAATCATTCATTTACTTCCATATTCTTCACATACACACATATATATCAAAAGGAGAAGATTATAGGAAGATTGTACTATCAAGAGACAAATTCGTGTTATTGAGAACACACTGTGTCATATACTTTATGTATAAGTTGAAGTCCTGTTCTGTCGTTCAGGCAAGTGAAGTCCTCTTCGGCTGTTGAGATGAAATCCTGTTCTGCTGCTCAGGTCCCATGTTCGGCTGTTCAAGGGTTGTTGTAAATCTGTTCCTCCGGGTTAAGTGAGGATTGTTGTTAGTGAAATTCCAGAAGGAGTCTGGGACTGGACGTAGAACGGGAAGTTCGAACCAGTATAAAAATTCCTGGTGTGCTTGTTTCATTTTTACTTATTTACATTGCTATAGTATTTTTAATTTATTTCCGCACTAGTAAAGTATAATTCAATATAGCATGATCCTCACAGTTACTTTCAGTTGGTTGATAAAGATTTGGGATTCAAGGAGATTTTGGATAGGAGGTCTATGGTAGTAATGGCAACTCAGAGGTTGGATGTGCTGTTAGGAAGATCTTTTGGCTCAGCAGTATCATAGAGGTGGAGTTCGAAAGCAGTTGTGTGGTCCGTTTCTTCGATGGTTCAGAAGTTTTTGAGATTCTTCTGTCAGTAGATCGGGCAAATGGTGAAGGCTTGTCCCCTTCTTCTGGAAGCTCAGCTGGGTAAGATGTTTGCGGTTGAGGTGGACCTTCTTTTGAAGGGCTTAAGCTGTTCTGTTATGTAAGAGAGAATAGTTTCTTTGGAATCTGAACTGGGTATTATCGCAAAAGTGACTTGCGATGGTTCGGAAGTTCTTTTAGTAATCTTTTCTTGGTTTGAGACATCTCTAAAGATGTTGGAGCTATCGAGGTGGTTTGAGACATTTTGAATATCTTCGAGGAAGTCAAAGGAGTTTGTCCGCATCGGGAGATGGAGTTCTGTTTCGATTTGGTACTTGGATTTTCTGGTGGTTTGATCTAGTAGAGAGAAGATTCCAGGAGAGAGGATTTTGTAAGCAATCAGGATTAATTGGATCTAGTTTTATGAATGGATTTCTGTTGTAGTATTAGTGACCAAATCGGATAGGTCATTAAGCTTTTATGGGATTTGATGGACAATGTTTCTGGATGAGTTGATCAAGTTTGTGTATGTGTTCATCAAAAGCATTCTCATCTTCTTCGGATCAGAGTTGTGCGATGGAAGCATGGTGGTAGCTATTCCAGAATAGAAGCAACCTCGGATTCATCGAAAGAATTGTGTTCTCTTGGATTTAAGGATTTCTTCAGAAAGTTCTTTCGGGATCTGAAGGCTTGGATGTCAGGAGCATCTTTTCTATTTTCCCGGATAGGAGAAGCTAGTTTGAAGTCTTTTGATGCTTGCATGGTAGATTGGTGTTTTGAATGAATTTCGATGGATTTTGGGAGAACAATCTTGTTGAGTAGAATCAGGAGGTCATCTCATTCTTGATCCAGCTTTGATTTGAGAAGCATCTGTGAAGTTTGGTTGATCAGGAAGGTTGAGGGCAGCCCAGGATCAGCAGAGATTGTGGTCAAGAGATGAAGAGATTCAGAATTCGAAGTCGGAGATTTAATTTTTGGATAAGTTTTCTCCGTTCATAAGAGCAATGAGATTGGATAAGATGGGAAGCTAGCTCAAGAGTGTATTGGAATCTTTCTGTATTCTCTTAAGGATAAGTCTTTGATCTATCACTGGTTTAGAACCAGCAGATCATGGAGATTTGGAGGTTTATCGGGCTTGTCTGTGGTCTGGTATCCTGTTTAGATTGCGGATCTGGATATATAGGAGTTCGAGATCTGAGTAGAGCAGCTAGTTTTAGATTCTGTAGAGCGAGTATTCTGGTGTTTGTACCTGGGAACCTCTAGGAAATTCTGTCCAGAATTTTGCCTGGATAGTTAGAATTGATTGTTTGAACTAGATGTTATGGTTTCTAGTATGGTTGATAGCATTTGTTGCTATTTTAGAATTAAAATCTGTATGGAATTATTAAATTATCTTTGCTTTTAATTTCGGGAACGAAATTCTTTTAAGGGAGGAGGATGTCCTGGAATTTTGGGCAATACTTATTTAATAATTTCCATTTATAATTTATTTTAAATTATGTTATACTGATTTAAAAATCTAATTTAACCAAATATTATATATTCAAAACTAATAATTAATCTAATTTAACAAATGTTATCTTTTCAAAAACTCAATAACAATGATAATTTAGTTTGAAATGTTTATTCATTTCAAAGGATAATAATATATCTAATTAATAATTATTCTTTTTAAGTTAATAAAAATATTCTATTTGTAATGTATATATGTATACATTATAAAAAGGGTAAAAATATTCTTTTTAAATTATGTTCAAGTCCTCTTTTTTCTTTTTCTTCTTTTTTTTAATGGCAGAGCACCCTTCTCCTCGTCCCATTCCAGGCCACCCATCCCACATCATTCCTCTACCCGCTGCAGGCCATTCAACCCCTAACCTTGTGTCGTCCTTACCTGAACCTGAACCCCCTCCAAAGCATCAGTCTACCTCTTTGGTTGTGCCTACTGATGCTCCCTCCCTTTCCTCTGATACTTCCAAGTTAGCACAGCCTTCCACCCATCCCGTTACCTCTAGTCAACAGACATGGACTTCTCTTTTCAAGAATAAACCACGTAATGCGGGGAAGTACATACCTGTTAACTTTATTAATCAGTTTGATGGTGATGCTCTTGTTCTACCTGATGTTGTTCAGGAAGCAGGGCAAAGCATATGGTGTGATTATTTAGTCGGGTTCTTCCTTGATAAACCCCTGTCGTTTACTGTGGTAGTTCAACATCTCAAGCGTGTGTGGCGATTGAAAGGAAATATAAAAGTCAAGTCTGATGGTGTTGTCTTCCTATTCCTGTTTTCTGATGAGGATGATCGGAGCAAGATCATCAAGGATGATCCGATAATAATGAAGAATAAATTGTTTATTATTAAACAATGGGACCCCACGGTAAGTAACGTGTGTGGATCGGTCACTTCGGTGCCAGTATGGATACATATCTACAACATCCCACTAGCAGCATGGTCCCCTCTTGGTATCAACTGGCTTGCAGGAAGAATTGGAAGTGTAAAATGTCTAGATGAAAGTACGGAGAAAATGGAAAGGCTAACCTACGCAAAAGCATTGGTGGAAGTGACCCCTATCTCTGACCTTGTGGACAACTTCCAAGTACTGTGCAAGGATGGAACAAGGCAAACTGTATTTGTGGAATATCAGTGGAGACCACTTGCTTGTACTTCTTGTAAGGTATTTGGGCACGACATTTCAAGTTGCAAGAATAGTGTTATGATAGATGAAAATCTGAATAGTAAAAAGAATACCATACCAAAACAAGTACCAGAAAAAGACACAGCAGAGAAAGAACAAAATGTTAAAAATGCCAAAAATAATTCTGTCAGGATATGGAAGAAAGTTGAACATGGAAACAAAAGGAAAAATGAGTCAATTAAGAGAAAGGAGAATACTGGGTTAGGTAATACAAGCAATGGAAGTGACAATATAACAAGGAAAGAAGGAAGTGCAACACTGAATACAGAAGGAAATATGGAAGAGCAAGTTGAAGAAGGAGAGGTTGTTGAGGTGATGGGAATGAAGTTAGGAAATAAATTCCAAGTTTTGCAAGAAGTAAGTGATGTAAATGAAGATCAGTGTGAGGAAGGAGGAAGTGAAAAAGAAGATGAACGGTTAATTAGAACTACTGTTATTGCCTGCAAGGAAGGTATTGAGGCTAATGAGAGAATGCATGCTGTGAACAACATGAACAATGTTAAACACTGTGATGTTGCTGAGTTAGATGCAAACTATCATCTAGCAGATAGGTATGGCAAGCTTGTTCAGGAGCTGGTAGTAAGTGGAAGGACAAAACGAAAGGAAGTGAGAAAAGGAAAACAAAAAGAAAAGGAGGTACCTGATTCAATAGGAAATGCAAACATTATTGATAACAATGTCATAGTGGATGGTATATCTGTGCCTTCATTAATATACTGCAACGAGGAAAATAAAACCTCTCATGAAAATGCTTCTTGTTCCCATAGTCAGATTCTACCTCATGAGCAAAATACTGCTACGCATGCACACAAAATCTGTATGCATGCTACTGTTGAATCCACACCCCCAAGCAACCTACCCAAAACCCTTTACTCACACATCATACCACCGCCTGGTTATCTAAAACAACATGATCTTCCTCACCAAGACCATCTCAACACTCCAATCCCAAATAATATTAACCTTTGCAATGTCAGGAAAAAAAAGGAGAAATCTTTGACTGACTTTGATAAAGGTTGCTATGTTGAATATGGAGAAACCTTACCTGATAAAGAAAAAACACCTAACTCAGGCCTTCGTAGGTCTACGCGATTACAAAATCCATTACCTTAATATCCCATGTTACAAAATTTTGGATTCTGGAATATTCGAGGAGCACATTTGGAAATCAAACTTGTGCAAGCAAAACACTTAATTTCTGAGAATAATTTAGGCATATTTGGCATTCTTGAGACCAAACTCAACAAAGATCTTACCCTCAAAGCAGCAAACTTTATCAACCCACTATGGAGCTATCATCATAATTTAGATGAGGCACCATATGGAAGAATTTTGGTGCTGTCTGATCCCAACTTATACTCCCTAACCCCAATATTATCCCATAAGCAATTCATCCATTTTCAAGCTTTACACCATTCAACCTCTACATCCTTTTACCTGACCTTCATCTATGGAGATAACCACCCTACTGCAAGGCAGGAAATGCTTGAGTATTTACCACATCTTAGGCAGGAAACTCACCCTTGGTTTGTCATGGGTGACTTTAACTGCATGCTGTCTGCTGACGACCGCTGTGGTGGCAAACCACTTTCAATCTCTGACATTGCCCCTCTCAACCTTGCCATAACTACCTCAAATTTACATGAAGCAGCGTTTGTTGGACCAAAGTATACGTGGAATAACAAAAGTCGCTCTGGTGTGAGGACCATGAGTAGATTGGACTTGACTTTTCAAAACACTAAAGCCTTAACGCAATTCCCCAACTCCCTAAATCATATTCTTCCCCCACTTCTATCAGATCATTCTCCTGTTTTCTTAGCTCCTCAGTGTGATGCCATTAAAAGAAACTCAAGTTTTAAATTTTTTAATACCTGGATAAATGATCCAGAATTTATGCCATTAGTTATTAAAGTTTGGAAATGTCCTCAAAGTGGTAACAAAATGACTATATTGCAGTGCAAACTAAAGGCCACCAAGGAAGCTTTAAAGAAATGGGCCAAGAACAAGTATGGTGATGGTAACAAGTACTCTTCTGTCTTGCAGAGAGAGCTATCAACAATCCAGCTGAGGATGCTTGAAGATCCAGGTAATATTATCTTTTCAGAACAGGAACATGAGTTAACGAAGCGTTTATCTGATGCCCTAACTGCTGAGCTAAGTATGAAGAAACAAAAGTTGAGGAAAGAGTGGGATCTGCATGGGGATAGGAACACTGAGTTGTTTCACACCTCCCTTAAAATTAAAAATGCCAAAAGAAACATCTACCAAATTCAGTGTGATGATGGTTCCATATTAAATAATCCCCATGACATTGACAAGGCTTTCCTCAAGCATTACACTGACCTTTTTTCCCCCAATGAAACAGTGACGCCAGTTATAAATGAGCTCTTGAATACCCCTATGCCAGTTTTGACTGCTGATGATACGATGCTGTTATCCTCAGCGGTGACAAATGAAGAGATATATAATGCTATGTTTGGAATGAAGAGAGATTCTTGTGGTGGCCCTGATGGCTTTAATGCTGTCTTTTTTACAAAATGTTGGGATATTGTTGCTGATGACCTGTTAGCTGCAGTGCATAATTTCTTTTCTCATAATAAATTGCCATTACCTATCAATGCTACCAATCTGTGTTTAGTGCCCAAAGTAAAACATGCTGCAACTTTACATTCCTTTCGCCCAATTGCTTGTTGTAACATAATATACAAATGCATATCTAAAGTCATTGCTTCAAGGCTCAGGCTTGTGCTTCCATCTGTTATATCTGACAATCAATCTGCTTTTTTGAACAATAGATGTATCCTCGACAATGTGTTGGTCACTCACGAACTTCTAAATGGGTATGGTCGTAGCCAGGTATCTCCTAGAGCTATGATGAAGCTTGACATCAGAAGAGCTTATGACACTGTGTGTTGGGAAGCTTTAACTGGTATTATGAGTTTAATGGGGTTTCCTTGCCATTTTGTTAGTTGGATATATACGTGTATATCCACTGTATCTTACTCCCTATGTTATAATGGGGGCAATGTTGGTTATTTCAGAAGTAAAAGGGGAATCAGGCAGGGGGATCCAATGTCCTCCTATCTGTTTATTATTGTCATGGAATTTTTTACTCAACTTATAAACAAGCAAGTCAGACTGAATAAATTTGAGTTACATCCCAAATGCAGGAATCCTAACATTACTTCGCTGCTCTTTGCTGATGATGTGATTCTTTTCATGAAGCCAACTGTCTCCACTATAAACTGTTTCAAAGACATTCTAACCTCCTTTGAGAATTGCACTGGTCTTCAGGTCAACAGCAGTAAGTCTTACCTCCTGGTGGCTGGTCTAAATGAGATTGATAAGCGAACCATTTTTCATGATTATCAGCTTCCCAACCTTCCTGATGGTACCATACACCTGGGCATTCCATTGTCATCGAGGATAATTGGGACCAGTGCGTGCTTACCACTCTTTGAAAGAATTACTGAGGCCATGAACAGGTGGGCAAGCAACAAGATATCTCAGGCTGGTAGAACAACTATCATTAATTCAATTATACAGGCCATGACAGTGTATTGGAGCAGATGCTTTTTGCTGCCATCTTCTCTACTGCAGAAAATTAGGAAAGCTATGAATCACTTTCTTTGGACTGGAAATATGTACTCAACCAAACTTATTCCTATTGCTTTTGCCAAAGTGGAAAAACCACTTAAACTTGGTGGGTTGGGGTTTAAGTGTTTGCCTATTTGGAATCAAGCTGCCTTTTCTAAGCACTTTGATAATCTGATTAATGACAGGCCTAACATTTGGGTTAAGTGGGCTAGGAAACATCACCTTGGAAATAGACATTTTTGGCTTATGGATCCATCTCCTCTGTGTGGCTGGGTGTGGAGAGCCATCCTAAATCTAAGAAGCATTCTACTTCCCCATGTCCAGCTGATCATTTCCCCTGACTGTGTTGCAAGGTTCTGGTTTGATCCTTGGGTGAGAAGAGGTGTGATATTGTATGACATGCTTACTTATGATCAGGTAATTCAAACTGGCATCCCTATTAATGCAAGTGCTAATGATTACTGTGTTGATGGTGTCATTATGTTGCCTTACACCTCCAACCCTAACATCAATCAACTATGGGAGTCTGTGAAAGCCTACAAGTTACCATCTGTTGGTGGTGGTTATGTATGGGCAGCAAAACATGAAAGGCATTCAATTGCTTGCATTTACAAAGCACTTATTGGAGAAACAGGTAACTCTGAATTTAGATGGTATTCAAGAGTGTGGAATAGCTTTACGTCTCATAGCCTCAATTTCTCCTTGTGGAAGACTCTCAGAAATGCTTTGATGACAAAGGTGAAATTATGTAGTAGAGGGTTTACTGTGGACTTGAGGTGTGTTTTCTGCAATATTGTTGCTGAAGATACTGACCACCTGTTTTTTGGCTGTGGTTTTACATCAAAAATTTGGAAAGCTTGTCTCAATAGTGCTGGCTACAATGATACCATACTGCATGGTGATGCTGAGTGGAATAGGTTGTTCAGGAAGACTAGGTGGATGACTTCTACAACCTTGTGGCATTTGTTAATATTGAAGGTTTACGTGAATGCAATTTGGGCAGAGAGAAATGCAAGGGAATTTGATAACAATAGGAAGTCTGCTACTGCCTTAATCAGTGTTATTACAGCTAAGGTTAGGGAGAAGGCTTCACATCAATCTGCGTATGATACTATGGATTAAGGGGTTGGTGTATGTACTTGTGTTCTTGCTTGTTTGTCTTGTGTTTTTCTTTCAATTCTAAGTTGTATCTCTGTGTTTGTTGGAGCAGTTTGGCCTGCTCTGTTTTGTTTACTGTTTGTGTGTTTAATAAACATGGTTAGGGTCCATTCAACCCTCCTTGCCGTTCAAAAAAAAAAAAAAAAGGGAATTGGTTTCAATTTAAATTTAATAAAAATATTTTCAAATTATAATATATATGTTTATATATGTGATTTGATGTTCTGTTTTAAAGTTCAAATAATTTCTAAAGTTAATATTTAAAATGTTCTATTTATAATGAATATTTATATTTGTGTATATATATATATTGTAAATAGAAAATAATGGATTAAACTTAAACAGAAAATATGTTTTCAAATTTATAATGTACATATGTTTATATGGTAATTTGGAAGGTTTTTGATTTGGTTTAATAAAATGCTCTTCGAAAGCTATTTAAAATTAATTTTTGTTTATAAAACACTTAAAGGAAAATTTATTTTTATAATAGCTTGAAAATAGTACATTATTATAAAAGTTTAAATAGTTTTCTTTTAAATTGGTTTTTGAAAACAAATTTAGATTTTATATATAATATCAATGTTAGATAAAATAACTTTAGTTTAAACATTTAAAATAAAATTTAAATAAATGTTTACTTTCTTTCTTTCAAAACTTATCTTTAGGAAATGGAGTTTTAAAATAATTATAAGTTAAATCATAAAGTTATAAATACATTTCATAGTTATATATATAACATGAGTATTAGATTAATATTGTAATTAAGGTTTAATTCATTTATAAAAAAGTAATTAATGTAATAATCACCTCTTAAAACACTTGGCAACATAGGAAATTTATGAAATACACTTGTTTACAAATTAATAAAGGTTTGGACATTTGTAAATACATGGACATTTCATAATAACAAGTAGCAAGTCTTTGTTTTAAAGAAATTTTGGTTTTTGATTAAGGTTTAAAGGAAAGATCTGTTTGTTTATTTTCTTCAGCTAAACTTTATTTAATTTTTCTTCAACTAAAAAAAATCAAAAGGAAAAAAACAAATTCAAATCTGTGACCAAAAATCTGAAGCTTTACAAACTCAAATTCAAATTGCAACCTGAAATCATGGTTTCAAGCTCAACTGGGAATCAACATGCAAATTCAACAAGCAAGATTTCAGCAAAAAAATTCAAATGTTTCAACAGAAGTTAAAATGCAAAGCAAATTCAAAGTCCAGGAAAATTAAGAAATGCAGCGTTCTCTGTTTTTTTAACTCTGGTGAGTAAATCCTTTAAAAAAAACAGGTTTAAATCCTTTATTTGTTTGTTCTGTGAAATGATTGATATAGTAATATGATATCAATGCTTGCATGTTGGATTTGATGATGAATGCAAATGTATATATAATAGTGACTATGAATGCTTGAAGGTATGCAGGGTTTAAACTCTGTTTGGTTCATATTCTAGTTTTATAAAAAAAAATCCTATCTTCTAAGATTGATCACTAATTATCATTGATCATTGAAGAGAATTTTATTATAACAAGGTAATCTTGTGTTTAAAAATAAATCTTAAAATTTATATTGAACAATAAACTGCAAATTTTTGATTTAAAGTGGAAAAATCAAATTGGGGTGAAAATCAATTTCAATAATTTAAATTTTTGATCATATGATCTAAATTGTTGTTCAAAATCATGAATTTTAAGATGAAGATTGTAATTTTTAATTTGGTACTCAGAGAGAAATTAAGGTTTTATGAATTTGGTTTTTTGGTCGTTTACTGATGATCTGTGTCGAAGGGGATGGTGAGCTTCGACATGGAGGTGGTCATGGTGACTGGTGATTCAGGAAAAACGGTGAAAGATTTATATGGTGACCGTGGTGGACGCGAAGGGGGTAAGTAGGGTTTAGTTGCTGTTTCTTGTTTGGATCGGAATCATGTGAGATTCGTCGTAGTTGTTGATTTTGGGCGACGTGGCAGGCACTCTGGCGTTGGTTTTCGCCGTTGGCGGCGATTTCATGGGTCGAGTTTCTTTCTAGTTGAAGGTGCTGTAGGCTCTTTTTCGATTCTGTGGCGTTTTTTTAATCCTTGGGGACGAGGTGATTGCAGGGGTCAGAGGCGACTTGTGGGTGTCGCGACGTTGTTCGTCGTCGACCGACCCCGGCGTGCATGTGCACGAGTTTTTTTTGGTGCATCTGTTTTCGTTTGGGATGAAGTATTGGCCATGGGTTTTCTTTCTGTTGTTTGCTCGAGGATAGTCTTGTGTTGGTCCCGCATGCAACTCGAAGTTGTTGGAGGGCTATTGCGTGAGTTTTGGTTTCGAATAGCTTGGTTACAGGATTTATATCTTGTTCAATTTTTAAATGTATATTGGAATTTTAGAAATTAAAAAAAAAAAACTCAGTTTTTAAATAAATTTTTTTAATAGTTTAAAGATGTTTGAAATGTTTAAATTTAAAACTTTGTGTTTTAACAAGTTTAAGTTAATCTTGATTTAAAAATAGATTGTTTTTAAAAGTTTAGTATTAACTGGATGTGTACTTTATAAAATGAAGTTTCAAATTTGAAAGTAAATTAATTTTTTTAAACAAAATGTTTTAAATTAATTGTATAAAGAATGAATATTTGACTTTAAAAGAATTTTAGTTTTAAAGTTTGGGTTTTTAAATTTTAAACTTTTGTTTAAAATAGTTTGTTTTCAATTTTGTTTTGTTAATGATATAACAATGTTTCCAAATAAAATTGTATCTGAAGTAATTTAAATGTGATTAAAGTAAGGTATTTAATAATGATAAATTAAAAGATGATGTTTTTGCGTAAACCAAATACAAGTTTTTGAATTTAAATATTTAATCTTAAAATGATTGATAAAGGTTAATGTAATGTACGGTTTATCTTAATCTAGTTTAAATATACGGTAATTAAAGTAAATTACTTAATTTACTTAAACAATTAATGTGAGTAATTAAATTAAGGTAAACTAGTTAGTGTAATTAATTAAGTGTAATTAATTAATTAATTAAAAATTAATAAATCAAGGTTAATTAATTAAGAAATAATAAAGTAATAAGTAATTAAGTAGTTAATTATTTAATGATTAAGAAGAATTATTTAAACATAATTACTTAATGAAGTAATTGAAGCAATTAATTACTCAGTGTAATTAATTAAGTTTTGTGGATAATTTTAGTTAATTAATTAATTTTAATTAATTAAAGAATTACTTAATGATGGGATTAAGTATAATTACTTAATGTAATTAAAGAGGTGTAATTACTTAGCAAAGTAATTAATGAATAATTACTGAATGTAATTAATTAAGGATATTACTTGATGGATAGTAATTAAAGAGGTATAATTACTTAAGGGTGGTAATTAAGGGAAAATTACTCTGTGTAATTAAAGGATTGATTAATGAAGTTAATCAAGGTGTTGGTTTAATTGGTAAAGTAATTAAGGAAGTTAATTACTGATTGTGATTAATCAGGTTTGATTAATGATGTAATTAAGTTTATAATTAATTATTAAATGTAATTTTGAGAAAGATTGATTAATAAAGTAATTAGAAGGTCATTAATAAATGTAATTAATGAATAATTAATTGTTTAACTAATTAATAAATGTGATTAGTTATAAGATAATTAATCAATGAAGTGAGAAAGAAGTAATAATTAATTAATGTAATTAATTAAAGATTTTGTAATTAATTATTTTTAATTAATTATTTTTAATTAATTAATTAGAAATTAATTAAGATTAACTAATGATTAAAGATAAATTAATATGTGTAATTAATTTAAAGGCTAATTACATAAGATAATTAAAGAATTAATCTAGGTGATTAATTAAGAATATGATTAAAGGATAATTAATCTGTAATCGAAGATTAATTAATTGAATTATGAAGATGATTGAAGAGTGATTAATTAATTAATTGTAATTAATTAATGATTTTTAGGCAGGATTAGTTGTTTAATTTTCAAGTAATTAATTTAATTTAAGATGACTAAATTAATTATAAAGGAATTAATGATGCATGTTTGTGTATGATTGTTTGTGGAATATCTAAATTGGTTGATATCTATTGGATGATATGTTGTGATATTCTGTGATATGATATTTGATATATCAATGATAAATGTGTGATATTAATCTATGAATGATGCTGTGTGAATTCAAGTTTAAAGTGAATTGATTATTTAAACTTAAATCACTTGGACATTAAGATGGCGTTTGGATTCGATGAGACCGGGATCGGGTTTTCAAATTTGGAATTCCGAAAACCACATCGATCCAAATTAAACGTTAGGTCGTGAATCCAAGGGGAGTGCAAATGAAGACTCGAAGTGTAAGAACTATTCATCGGTATAACTCTGAGGGTGATTCCAAGATGAGTTTGACGGAAATAGTACTTACAGGTTCGAGATGGTGATTCAGAGTGCAAGGGCTATTGTCGTTAACTCTGAGGGTGATTCCAAAACGAGTGTAGCGAGATAGTGCCTTCGGTTTCGTTCGAACCGGGAACGAACTTGTATGGATTGAATGCTTTCAGAACATCGTCAGGTGGACGATGAGAATTCTAAGATAGATGTGTCCTATAAAGGTAATCGCAGCCTCAAGCCTCATCAACCGGGAATGTCTAAAACAGGGGAGGTGCAGCAAGGCTAAGTGGGTCATGCCTAAGTAGGACAAGATCTACCCCTATCTAGAGGTCCCTTTTTATTTGGATGTATGGGCGGTTGATCATGACAACTACCGGGGTGGTCTTATTCGGGACTGTCTAGCAAGGGATGGTTCCGGCTTTGTGTTGCAGGGGATCGGGAGTGGTCCTCGGTACGGTGATCCAGGCCACGTACTGTGACGAGCGGTACCCCATTAGCCCTGCCATTGTATGGAATCCAAAATCCAATAAGTGCCTGTACGGTTTTGATTGTGTCCAACTATGTTGGAACGTGAGATGTAAGCATTCCAGATATTTCTGTATTTTATTTTGAAACCCTAGACCCTATTATAATATCACTGGATTTTCTATCAAATGTTTTGGTTAGCGTAAGGTAAAAACTTACCCATGTTTATTTGTGGGGAGTCTTACGTGATACCTTTGTTTTCAAAGGATTTTCAAAGTTTAGCAACTTTTAACCATTTACTCACACTAGATCCATGTCTGAACCGAGTGTTTATTTTCTGTTTTATTAACTCTTGGGTACTCATATTATGTATGAGTGGTCGAGGGATTCAGGTTTGCTTTGACGAGTTCTAGAGGAGATATGGAGCAGGTAGCTTCAGCGTGTAGATATATAGTGGTTCCGCTGTGTTTGAGTTGTATCTGTTTCCTGTTATGTACTTGAGTTGTAATATCTAGACAGGTGTTATAACTGTCTAGTTTGTTTTGTATTAGCTGTATAACTCTGATGTATATGATACTATGTAATATTTTATTTGATTAATATAATTTATTCATTCCGCTGTGAGATTTTGATGTTGTTTGGTTCTTTCTTTTCTATCTTTTCTCTTTTCTATCCCTTTCTTTCTTCTTAATGATGCGTCTTTCTGTGGTATGAAAGGCGGGTCGTTACAATATATATATGCATATATATGTATGTATGAGTAGATGATGGTGGCACTCGTAGGAATTCTTGCTGGTACTAGATGTAATGTATATTGTTGATATATACATATATATGTATGAAGTCTATGTATTAACTGGTGTAACATGGGTGGGTATTAATCAGTTCTAATAAAAACGTGGATAGTATTACTAACTTAGCTATGGAATTTCGAGGACGAAAATCTTTTAAGGGGAAAGGAATGTAACGACCTAGAATTTGTGACATTCCAAGTTGTTAATATTAATTTGTAATATTCAATAATATGATATTCTAATACAAAAAAAATCCCCATTAATCAACAACGATAATAATATACAAATTTTCCAAAACCAGTATAATTTGAGTTTTCAGATTTATACTAAAATAGGAAATTAATTAAATGGAAATTTCTGATATATGTATGAATGTATCCAGGACAGGCAAAATAATATATATGTTTTTAAGATAAAATAAAATAGAGTATTGATTTAATTGGAAAATTCATATGCATACATTCTTACATATAAAGATAACAGAATTTATATGTATACATAATGTGGATTGAAATTTATAGCGATAAATAGATAATAAAGTAAAAGAGGATATTTTTAATTTTGGGCATATGAACAATATAATATATATATTAAATAAAAGAGTTTTAAGTTGAACTTTTCCTAAAATAATATATATACACACAGTGGATAAGAAAGTTATATATATGTAGAGATAAGTTCAAAAGGAGAATTTATAGTATTTATAAAAAAAAATGTTATATTATAAACTAAAATGATGTGTATAAGAATCGCATGAGTGTTAATAGGAAAAATCTTATATATATATATATATATATATATATATATATATATACCTATCTCAAATTAATTTAGTTTATTAATAAGTAATATATTTCTATATTATCAATAAAGAAATAAATATGAAAGAAATGCATATATGGTCACACACACACACAGATATATATATATATATATATATATATATATATATGAGGGCTTAAAAGTAGTTTTAACCACTTTATAGTTCTTGTTTTAAGTAACATATATATATATATATATATATATATATATATATATATATATATATATATATATAAGATACATTGACCAAGTGTGTTATTTTATTTAATTAACAGGTTTCTCACTTTTGTTTGAAATTGTGTAAGGTATGTAGGGATAAAATACAAACATTTATCTTATCAAAGAAAACTCAATTCTAGGTTGTCTAAAGCATGCATACATATAGTTTAAGTATTATATGGTTTATATAAAAAAATAAGAAAAGATTTCAAGTCATTTAGATAAGTAGTAAAAAGAAAAAAACGGGTTAATAAAACCTGGTTTGGGTCAAGGAAAACAAGGGTAAAATAAGAAAAAGATTTTTAATCAGTAAGTAAACTAACATCTGGCAGAAATCACCTGATCAAATGTAGTAATGATCATCTAAATTCTTTTCAATTTTCTCTCATCAAAAAGTAGATATCAATTCCCACCTCCAAAACTTCTTTCCAAGTCCATCATCAAGATATTGTGAACAAGTATATATATTGTTTTTAGTTCAAGCCTGTAAATAAAGAAAATACATTCTCTGTTCAAAAACCTATAAAGCAAAAATAGAAGAGGAAGAAAACACCTCTGTTCAATTTAAAATTAAATAAAATAATAAAGACCCAAACTCAAACAGAAAAGCAAGAATTTAAGCAAGTTTCAAGGGTTCAGATTTGAAGATTTCAAGTTTCAACTAGAGATTTCCAAAGTTCAACATGTGGAAGGTGAGAAACTTTAAATTCAAAACCCGAAAATAAATTGACATGCTGCTCTCTTACAGTAAAGTATTTATACCTATCCCATTTTCAGAAACCTATATCTCTAATTCTAATTCTAATTGGTAGACGTTGTAAACTAAGAAAAAGTTTATTTTTGTGTGTAGTTTAGGTTAAAAATAATTTGAGTATGGTTTATGCTATGTAATTATCTAATGCTAAGTTTTACAGTGTGCAATCGAGTTTGGTGAAAATTCAACATTTTAAAAACAATAATTCAAGTATGCAATCAGGATCCTTTTATGGAATTAGGATTTTTAGAAGAAAAATTATGATTTTTAGTAGTCTATAACGTAGGGAATTTAAAGAAGACCAGTTTTGTTTTAAATTAATTTCACCGCCGTGGGTGGCAGAGGCATCGGGAAGGTGACACTGGGAGGTGCGCATGGGCGAGGTGGAGAGCTCGACAGTGGCCATTTGTTGGAATAAGGCTTAGATTGGGTTGGGCGATCGGTTTTAGGGTTTAAGGAAAGTTCCGGCTATGGTGGGAATGCGGAGGTTTGGGGAAGAGAAGGAGCGACCGGAATTCACGTGGTTTGGCTCGGAGGTGGCTGCATGAGTGGGCTTTCGTGGGAGGTTGGTGGCATGCAAAACGACGGTCGGTCGTGGGAGCAGTGGATCAATTTGTGGAGGTAGGTGAGTTTCTGGTCAAGGAATGGGTCAAGTCAGGTGATCAATTTTCGATCGGAGGAGAGGGTAGTATCGACGATGCTACGAACTGGATCTAGGGACGATGTGGAACTCGACAGCGATGTCACGGTGGCGCGTCGATCAGAGGCATGGGTGTATACGTGCATGTGTGCCACTCATGCACAAGTGGATCCAAGCGAGCGCGATAGATCACGTGGTAGGTGGTGCGTGCGTAGTGGACTCGGAGGTGGTCATGAGGTTTACGAGTCAATCAGGATTCATGTTGTATCATGTCGACGTTGTTTGATTTGGGCTTTGCTCTTGATGATGGAACCAGAATCAGGTGGAAGAGAGATAAGGGGAGTAGGTAAGTGAAGTAACGGGTTGGGCTTCATCCCGTTTGAATAAAATGTAAAATAGGATTAAAATAAAAGCATAGTTATAAAGTAAAAGTAAAACCGAAAACAACTAGTCTTCCTAAAGCATGTAACAGGCAAGTTGACCAAAGTAAATGTTTTAAACCAATTCTCTTTAATATTAAATTTTTTATTTAAGCTTTTAATATAGACAAAGGAATTTTTAAAAAAACTTGTTCTACTTTAAAGTTATTTAATTATGGTCATATGAATAAATTATTTTTATCTTAAATTAATTAAGCTTAAAATAATTTTATTATATGTCCATTACTTAAATTAATTCTTGAGTTTTATTTAAATAAATTTGAAGTTTAATTAAGCAGATGATTAGGGAAAATAAAATGTTTTAAATTTTTGAATTAATCTAAGGTTTTAAATGATTTTATATGTAATAATTATTTAATTCCAAATGTTGAATAAAATAAAGTGTAATTAAGTAGATGGTTCGTATTGACAGATATTACGCCGTCGTATGATCCGTTGTCAAGTTAAACATGTGGAATTTTACCACAAGCTTGTACGGTCATAAATTTAATTACCGGTTAAAAATAAATGTCGTCGTATAATTTTATACGGCCTATCTATTAAGTTGTTTCTCAAACAAAATAAATGGGTTATTTACTGATTTTGTAAATACTTGACATCTGGTTAACGGAAACAAACACATTATTTAAATTAATCTTCTGTGGGTAGTATAAGTCATCATTCTGACATATTTTCTGTATATTTGTGTAAATATTTACTAGCAATGACAAACTCCGATCTGCCTTTCATGCATACAATTGTTTATTGGCCTGTTAGTTATATTAGAGTGTATGATGTGAATGGATATATGGAAGCTGATTAATATGAATACCTGTGTTTGTTGTTGGACTGTGATCAAAATTGAATGCTAGCTTGATAAGTATCATTGGGACTGTTAAGCCTTTTTCTGGTTAGGGTTAACTTAGAACCATGTTTTGTTTTAAAAATGAGTATTATTTTTAATGACGTTTTTAAAAAGAACTGATAAATATTTTGGAAATGTCAAAAGTAGTTAATTTATTATTTTTGGAAATCTTTATAAAGGAATAAATTTTTATTTTAAGTTATGAATTATTTAAAATATATCGAGTATAAAAACTATTTTTGTAGTAATCATTTAAAAGTTAATTTTTATTTTATTTTAGAGTAATTAGTATTTAAGTATATTTATTTCAAGATAAATCTATTAAATATTAATGAAGTTCTAAATGATATATTGTATAGTAAATTTTATAAAGAGTATTTTACTTAAATTAGAATTCAGAAAATTATATTGAAACTTTTTAAGTATGACTTTGGGAAGAAGGGTTTTCGTGAATATACTTACCCATGCGATAAGCATATGCTATTGATTAAGTAATTTTAATCTGTTTGGATTTTGATTGGAATAAGGCTTAATTATTGCAATGGGAAATAAAACTTGGTTGAACTGATTGTTTATTTTGATTGTTAAATAACCGACTATCAAATCTGGACCTAAAACTTGACTTTGGTAATATCTAGAGGAAACTCGGGAATTATATGGTACGGTTACCGTTCGAGATGCTATACCGAACATATGAACTCGTTTGTTCTCTAGGACGATTATAAGGAAATCCGTCCACTAACGGTTAGGAGGTGAACTCCGATCTTATTTTCGTCTGTGTATTTCCTCAAGAACCGGGTTTGAGTTTACCGAGAAATAGCGAACGTTGCTTCGAAGAGACCTAGATCAGATTTATGATACGAAAACCGCTTTGATCCAATGAGTACGTTTTTGCGATGAAGACAAGAGCTTGGAGTTGAAGATGTAGCAGTGAAGTCTAAGGGCTAATCGCTACTAATCCTAAGGGTGATTCCAAAATGGATGTAGTAGGAGTAGTGCCTTCGGTTCTGTTCGGATCCGCAACGGACTTGTATGGATAAATGCTTTCAGAACATCGTCAGAAGGACGGTGAGAATTCTAAGTGAATGCATTCTAAAAAGGTAACGCTTAGCCTAGAACCTCATCAACCGGGAAGGACTGAAAATCAAGGGATATGCAACAAGGCTAAGTGGGTAGCACCCAATTAGGGTAAGGTCATCCCTGTCTAGATGCCCCCTTTTATTTGGCTGTGTGGGCGATTGCTGATCCCAACCGCGGGGTGATCTTATTCGGACTATCCAGTAAGGGGTAGCTCCAGTCTTACATTGTAGGGGATCAGGGTGGATCCTCTGTATGATGATCTAGATCAGGTACCGTGACAGTGATACCCCAGTGCCTAGTCATTAGTTGGAAATCCATTCTCCCTACGTGCCTTCACGGTTTTCATTGTAGAACCTAGTATTGCTGGAATTTAATGAATGTAACAATTTTGGCTATCTGAATAAGTTTTTGTACTTAGACACTATTATATTATCAGAGGATTTTGATAAGAAATGTTTTGGTTATCGTAAGGTAAAAACCCGACATGTTTATTTGTGACGTGGTCTTACGAGATACCCTTGATTTCAAAGGATTTTGAAACTTTAATAAATCAAGTTGAGTGTGTTTCTCACGCTGGTTTACCAGACTGACCTGGGCGTGGTGTTTTCCTATATGCTCAGGTCAGACCGAGCATATTTCCAGGTTCAGCTGGAAGACTGGAAGCTTCAGGAGAGGAGATGGAAATAGGAGACGTATTCACATAAATGCTTACATTCCATTGCAATTGGTTGTGTTGTCAACAAGCCATAAGGGCAGAATGTTATAAACTGTCTGTGCTGAATGAATGTAAACTCTGATTGAAGTCTGTATAATTTATTAAAGCAACAATTTTTGTTTCATGTAAGGACTTGTTATATTATAGATTATTCGTTCCGTTGTGAGATTCTTATTGTTCTATTTTCTTTCTATCTTCTACCTTCCTTCTTTCTTTCACTATCTGCTTTCCCGTGTAATTTGGTTGACTAGTGTGGTAAAAAGTCAGTTTAAATCCGTACGGAAAAGTGGGTCATTACATTTTTGATAGACAATGGATATAATTTTTAAAGAAGGTAATTGAGATAGAGAGATTCGAGAAAAAACCATTGTTTTTCTTAAGGAGGAACCAAAATTTTATTACAAATTTTGATTATAGATGTTCATACTTTTTCTTTGCATACAAAAATGAGTGACTCCATCTATATTTCTTTCACATCTTAAGTAAACTGTGGATATTCACTTGATTTAATTATTTAGAACCTTTCTTTAGATTATTGACATCTTCTCCATATGTATGTTTTTAAATATTTTATTTCATAAATATTGGAATATATTTCTAGATATTTTCTATACGAAGAAATCTTGATTAATACAATACAAAATCAAGATTATTTTCAAAATCCTCCTATAAACTTGATTTTGTACGGCTCGCAATCTTCCAAAATCTTCATGCTTCAAAGCCTTAATGATGATATATGCTACTTTATATTTTAAACTTACAAACTTCACTTGAACTTCCCTTTTTGCAATGCATTCTCGAATGAAATGATATTGTACATTTATTTGTGAACTTCAGTCATCGAAGACAGGATTCTTTGCAAGGGTTATGGCTAACTTGTCCATAAAATTGTATGTTACACTACATTGTGGCATATGAAACTCTTTCAATATCTCTCAAAGCCAAATTGCATAATGAACATAAGTTGAAGCCAAAACATTCTCGGTTGTATAAGTGGAACGTGTCATAATTGGTTGCATTTACTGAAATCCAAGTGAAAGTTTTGTCTACCGTAAAGAAAAAAATCCACTTGTACTTTACAATCATGAACATCTCCACTCCAATCCTTTTTCATGCATTCTTTCACTTGCACTTCATTTACTAAAAAAGGAAAACCAAAAGAAATTCACAATCTTCACAAATCCTTTTTCATGCTTTCTTCCTTTTAATTTTGTTCTCCCTCGATCGAAAAAAATTCGCAATATCCATAAATCTCCTAATCGTGCCGCCTAAAAGGTCTGAGCCTGAAAAACTCATGCCCTGTACTTCTCCATGCAGCCGCTAGTTCGAGCATAGATTGTTAGGGAACTTGCATGTCATTGCTCTTCATCTTGAATTGTTGGACCTAAAGTCGCGTGAACTCGAGGCTTTTTTTGATTAGAAATTGCTTCGTCGGAGATGTTATCGTGGTCAGAAGATTGCAATCGAAATCTAAATGAGTTCTTCGTCTCGCATTGTCGTTAAGTTGGTTATGCTATTCAAAAAGAATTTGTTTATTTTCGAGTTTACCTTATTTTAAAATGGGTTAATGAAATATCATCAAGTACAAGCTGTGAAAAGTGTAACTTACAGTAAGCAACCTAATAAAGGAAGGAATTCAAATAAAATAATTTGTGCCTTTGCTTATATGGATGTGTTCGTCATCAAATATGATGATTTTTTAGGGTCGTTTCACAATTTTTAATTGTGTGTGATGAGGAATTAAGTGTTGATTGGAGTTTGGGGTTTCATCAATTTTCGGTGATCCCGGAGATAATAAGCGTCAGCATTGGGTCGGAAGGAGGCTAAAGCGAAGTGGAGTGGGGGAAAATGGAATGGTAGCTTGCTAATCGACGTGGTGGCCGGTCGAAGAAGGATTAGGGTTTCGGGGGGGCGTGGGGTCGAGTGTTACCTCGGGTTTGGAAGTAATAGCGAGAAGAAGAGAGAGGGAGGAGTGTGCGTACCTAGGGGAAAGCGTAGTAGGGGTGGCGGCGAGTCGTTAGTCAGAGTTCGGTGGTCGATGGTGGTTAAGGTTGGCAAGGCAAGGCAATGATGCCATGGATGTTCATTCCAGAATTTTTGGTTCGAAGGTTTAAATTTCGAACGATGGCTTTTCGTTGCGATTCCAGGTGATGATCGGGAATGCGGGGTCGAGGGTGACTGGGGTGGAAGATCGGCGACGAGTGTTTATGGTCAAGGTCATCATACACGTTTGTGGTGGAGGACGTCGTACACGTGCACATGTATGTACACGGTTTCTCTGAGCATAAGTGAAAGGAGGAAGAACTGGAAGAAGGGAAGAAGGAAGAATTTGGGCCAGGTGGTTTTGGCCAGGAAAGGGAGTAAGAAAGGAAAGAAAAGAAAAGAAAAAGAAAGTAAGAAAGGAAAATAAAAGGTAAAAGGAAAGATAAGGAAAAGAAAAAAATAAAAGGAAGAAAGAAGGGACGGAATTTATACATATATATTTATAAGATAATTTATATTCTCCTTCACTAAAAATCTATTTTTCATTTAAAATCCACAGATTAAAGTGAAATGATATTTTATAGTTTAGTGGTAATTAATTATATTGTTATTACTTCCCTTAAACCTATGGATAATTAATAGTATTTTATATTTTATTTATTAGTTAATAATTTTTTTAAATTGTAATTAATTCGAATAGAAATATAAATGAAATTGGCTAAGTAAAGTTAATAAAATCCTAAGGAGTGGATCGTCTTGATATTTGGTACCACTCTATACCTTTCCTTATCTCTATTCGATATTCATTTTAATAATTCTTGTCTATACCATCGAGTGATCAAACAAGTTAAAATAATTTGATTAAAATGGTAATATGTTTTATTTGAAATACGGCATCTGTAATAAATTACCAGAAGTGATACTATCACCCTAAGTAATAAATTGTTTATTTTTAACAATTTACCCTTTTTAAATTTACTATTTGGATTCGAAGAGTCCGGGGTCGGATATCGGTGGTATCTGAAACCACTTCGATCTAATAAGCACTACAAATGTGATGACTTGGAATTTTTAGGCAAATATTTATGTGACAATTTTCTTTTAAATTATTTAAATATGCCAAAAATTATTCTTTTTCAAAAAAAAAAATATGTGTTTGTTTATGTATATATATAAGTAGTTTGTAAATAGAATTTTGATTTGAAATTCCAAAATAAATATCTTAAAAAATAAATTGGATTTAAAAACTCTATATTTTAAAACTAGTGTGTATATATATATATGATTATTTATTAGTGTATAATTAGATTTTAAATCATTTTCTTCAAAGTTATGTAAATATAAATAAAAGGAAATGTATTAATAAAAATTGAAAATATAATATAAAATTATATAAAAACATATATGCATGCATAAAGACAAGTGGAAGCTAATTGTAACATGCAATTTAACAAGTGTCATATTATTACTTTTCTTTTCATTTTTAAAATAATAAATAAAAGAATTTCAAGGCTATATGCACCTCTCTACCCCTTCTCTTCTCATTTTCTTTCATATATTCTAAACCAAACCTGAAAAAATAACTAAGATTAAAATCTAAAGCAAACAATCTTTACAAACAACTATTGCAAACCGGAAGCATGCCTATTCAAAAAAATCAAAGGAACAAAGCGGATCTAAATCAAGTAGCACTTTTCAAGTCAAGACCAATTTCCAACTTCTCTGTTCAACATCAATCCAGTGAGTAAACATTTTGAAAAAAAGCTAAAGTTGTTTGTTAACCTGATGCATGTGATAATCCTTGAAGTTATGATGTGAAATGCTTTGCGTAATTGTGTAAATACGATTGCATGTATATATTTATGATGATATTTGTGTGCATGTCCGTGCTTGCTCTGTTCTAAGTTTACAGGTTTTAAAACAAGTTCAAATTTAAATTTCTCTTCCCCTAATCCTTTTTAGGCCTTGATGTTTAAACAAGACATGCTTGAATTTAACATAATCTAAATTTTAAAAATACTTTTAAGTATAATTAGTTAGTGTTTTACTAGAAGATCAGAAATTACAGTAATGTTCAAATCATGTAAAAAATTCGAATGTCATGATTTCTTGTTTCATTTACATCATCTGATTCGTACATAAAAAAGATGAATTGTAAAAATAAAATGAAGATTTTTAGTTTTGTATTTGGGGAGAATTCATGGTTGAACGGGAAAGGGGATTTTGGCATTTTCTGGTGATTGGACCAAAATGGGTGGTCGGGATCGTGGCCAAAGCTTGCACGGAGGATAGGGGTTATGGAAAAAATGATCGATGAATTTACTGTTCACCGTGGTGGCTAAACGATGGCGATCTAGGGTTTTAAGACCTGTTTTGGTCGACGTGGGTTTCGAGGCTTGTTCGTCAACGAGGGTGCATCGGACTGGTTCGGAGCAAGGGGGACAGGTGCATGGTTGAGCGGAGAAGCTCTAGATGTTGTGGCGAGGGTTCTGATGACTGGAGGTGGCGAAATGTGGAGGTTCTTGGATGTTCGGTTTGTTGCAGGTGGTAGTCGATGTTGCTCGTTTTCGATTTCGAGTTTTTCTTGAGGCTTTGGTGGTCGGAATCAAAGGTGGAGGTCGTGGTCGACTTGTCGGCGATGGTGGCAATGATCAGAATACTGGCGATCACCGTTGCACGTGCACCTGTGTCAGTAGTGTATCTATAGTTTGGTTTGTTTGTTGTGGGTTTTGAGAAGAAGGTTGTGTCTCGGGTAGGCTTCGGGTTAGTCTCAAGAGAGAGCTCGGGGAGGTAACGTGTTTGGCTCGATTGTGTTTTTATAACAGTTTTCAAATTTAAAGAAAAACAAAGTTTAAAAAAAACAATTTTCTCGGAGAAGGTGTCGGGTTAGGTCCGGGTTAGTCTCAGGGTATTAACAAGTTTTAAAAAGTAAACAAATCAAAGTGCAAGGGCTATTTGTTGTTAACTCTGAGGATGATTCCAAAATGAGTGTAGCGAAGATAGTGCCTTGGTTTCGTTCGAATCTGGAACGGACTTGTATGGATGAATGCTATCAGACCATCGTCAATGGAGTACGATGAGAATTCCAAGATATGTGTTCTAAAAAGGTAATCGTAGCCTCAAGCCTCATCAACCGGGAATGGCTAAAACAGGGGAGGTGCACGTAAGGCTAAGTGGGCAGCACCCAAGTAGGATAAGATTTTCCCCTGTCTAGACGTCCCTTTTTCGGCTGTGTGGGCGGTTGTTGGCCACAACCGTAGGGTTGTCTTATTCGGACTATCGAGTAATGGGTGGCTTCGGTCTGGTGTTGTACGGGATCAGGGTGGATCCTTGATACAGTGATCTAGACCACGTACTGTGACGGGCGATACCCTAGTAGCCCTGCCATTGTATGGAATCTAATCTCCAATAAGTGATCTCGGACTTGATTGTAGACCTATTAAGCTGTAATTTAATAATGAAACAATTTCAGCTTGTGAATAATTTATTTGAAAACCCTAGACGCTATTAGTATATAGCTGGATTTTCTATCAAATGTTTTGGTTATCGTAAGATAAAACCTTATCTGTGTTTATTTCTGGAGAGTCTTACGAGATACCTTTTATTTCAAAAGATTTTTCATGTTAAACAAATTAACTGTTTACTCACACCAGACCCATGTCTGACTCAGAGTTTATTTTTGTTTTCCTTAAATTCGTGTGTACTCAAATTTTTATGAGTAGCCAAGTGATCAAGTTAGCTTGACGAATTTTGGGAAGGCTTGGAGTAGGAGACTTAGCGTATCTATATATATCTATTTCCGCTGTATTGGTATCATCTGTTTGTTTTGGGATGGAATGTATCGACAGGTCTTCACGACTGTCCAATGTGATGTTGTGTAACTATATAGCTCTGATGTATGATCAATACTATGTAATAACTGTGTGATATAAAATATTTTTCCATTTTCGCTGTGAGATTTTGATGTTGTTTCTTTCTATTTACTTTCTTTTCTACCTATTTCGTTCTAATCTACAATGCGTCTTTCTATGGAATGAAAGGCTGATCGTCACAGTTGGTATCAGAGCGCTAGGTTGAGATAATACCTAGGCTTTTGAGTTAATATCCATCTTGAGAGAGCGTATTTGTAATTTTTTTTATATGTCTATATACCTATCTGATTGTTGGGTTACCTGCCTAAGTTGCCAACATGAGTTCTAGAGAAGTTTCAACTTACCCCCTATTATTGTGGACCGACCTATTTTTATATCTAATCCCGTAGAGGGAGTGACCAAGTTGGATATGATCTATAGAGATCTAAGAATTTCTTATCTATCCCATAGTTTCTTGTGCGACCCATTTTACTGGATTTTAAAGGTATTTTGGGAATGGATTGGTTGGACAAGCATAAGGCTGTTCTGACTTACGAAGAGAGAATCATGTCATTGGAAACTGAATTGGGAAGGATTGCAAAAGTGACTTTCGATAGTTCAGGAGTTCACCTGGGTAGTCTTTTACATGGGCTCGAGGAATCTCAAGAGGAGGTAGGATCCATCGAAGTGGTCAGAGATTTTCCAGATGTCTTCGAAGAAGTCAAAGGTTTGCCCTGGCATCGGGAGATTGAGTTCCTTATCGACTTAGTTCCAGGAGCAATACCAGTGGTTCAACCCAGTAGAAGGATGGCATCGAGAGAGAGAAGAGTTGGTGTAGCAGACTCAAGGTTTCTTGGAGAGAGGATTGATCCGACCTAGTTATTCTAGTTGGGGTTCTGTTGTAGTTTTTGTAACCAAATCAGATGGGTCTTTATGATTCCGCGTAGATTATCGAGAGTTGAATAAGGTGACTATTAGGAATAAGTACCCCTTGCCCCGTATAGACGGTCTTTTTGATCGACGTCATTGAATTTCTGTTTTCACTTAGTTGGACCTAGCTTTGGGTTTTCACCAGCCAAGGGTAGCTGAAGACAGTATACCCTTGACTGCGTTCAGAGGACCCAACTGTTTTAATGAGTGACTGGTTATGCCTTTTGGGCTAACCTACGCTCCAGCTTATTTTGTGGATCTGATGAACCATGTTTTCCGAGATGTGCTGAACAAGTGCTCGTGTTCATCGTCGACATTCCCATCTACTTCAAATCTGAGGAGGAGCATAAGCATCATTTGGAGATAGTATTGGAGACATTGAGGAGGCATGTCCCGAAAGCTAAGTTTTCGAAGTGCCATTTATGGAAGTCGGGAGTTAGATTTTTGGCGCATATCGTATCTGGAGAAGGTGTTTCTGTGGATCCAGCCAATGTAGCAGCTGTTCAAGAGTGGAAGCAACCACAGACTCCTACGAAAGTTTGCAGTTTTCTTGGTTTGGCAGGGTACTACAGGAAATTTATCCGGGACTACTCTAAGACTTCTTCTCACTTGACTAAACCGACTAGGAAGGGAGCGAAGTTTAAATGGACCCCTAAGTGTGAAGAGGCATTTCTGGATTTGAAGGCGGGGTTGACTAGCGCACCTGTTCTGACTATTCCAAATGAAAGGAGTAAGTTCAAATCTACACTGATGCTTGTGGAGTAGGGCTTGGTTCTGTTCTGATGCAGAATGGAAGAGTGATTGTGTACGCTAGTAGGCAGTTGAAGCCACATGAGAAGAACTAAGGTACGCAAGATTTGGAATTGTTGGCTACCGTCTTTGCTCTAAAGATCTGGAGGCATTACCTGTTGGGTGAGAAGTTCGAGCTTTTCACCGATCATAAACCTTTAAAGTATCTTTTCTCCTAGAAAGATTTGAATTTGAGGCAACGTAGATGGGTGGAATTTTTAGCATCATATGATCTGGACATTCTCTATACTCGGGGGAAAGCGAATGTTGTGGCGGATGCTTTGAGTAGAAATGCAGTTTTGGTTATTTTGTAAGTTATCCCGTCTCTACAGGAAAGGATCATGAGCAATCAGATGAAGGACAGAACTTTTGAGGAATTGATTCTTGGAGCTAAGGAAGGTCGATATTCGGATTTCAAGATTGACGATCAAGGAGCTTTAAGAATCAATAGACGATTGTGTGTGCAAGATGTGGACATATTGAGGCAGGAAGTTTTATTGGAAGGCCACAAATCAAGGTTGATTATCCATCCGGGGATCTCGAAGATGTATAAGGATTTGAAAAGAGTTTTCTGATGGTCGGGCATGAAGAAGGATGTTTCTACCTTCGTCAATGATGCGCGAGCTGTCAGCATGTGAAGGGTGATCAGCAGAAGTCCGTGGGATTGTTGCAACCTCTGGAAGTCCCTAAATGGAAATGGAACATGATATCAATGGATTTCGTCGACGGGTTGCCAAGGACTAGAAAAGGAAATGAGGGAGTGTTGGTAATCGTAGACCGGTTGACCAAGATAACCCACTTTATCCCAGTTAAGCAACTAGAACTGCAACGTCCTTAGCAGAGATTTTCTTGAAGGAGATTATTAGATTTCACGGAGTTCCGGCCAGCATAGTAAATGACTGTAACCCAATCTTTACCGTTAAATTTTAGGAGGCTCTGCAGACAGCTCTAGGTACGAGGTTGAGTTTAAGTGCATCTTATCATCCCCAGACCGACGGTCAAATAGAAAGGCTAAATCGTATTCTTGAGGATATGTTGAGGGATTGTATTTTGGATTTCGACGGATCTTGGAAGGACCATCTAAACTTAGTGGAATTCTCATACGATAATATTTATCAGGCAAGTATTGAGATGGCACCCTATGAAGCCTTGTACGGGAGACCTTGTAGATCACCATCTTGTTGGGTAGAATCGGGAGATTGTCTTGTTCTTGGTCCTGATTTGATTCGAGAGGCATTTGCGAAGGTTGAGCTGATCAAGAAGAGAATGAAGGCAGCCCGGGATTGTCAGAAGAGTTATGCGAACAAGAGATGAAGGCAATTGGAATTTGAAGTCGGAGATTTGGTTTTCATCAAAGTTTCCCCGATAAAAGAAGCAATCAGATTTGGAAAGACGGGAAAGCTTGCTCCGAGGTATATTGGACCTTTCATTGTGCTTAAGAGAGTCGGTGCTTTGGCCTAAGGATTGAATTGCCAGTCCGGATGGCTAGAATTCATAATGTATTTCACGTATCTCATTTGAGGAAGTACGTGTATGATCCATCTCTAGTTGTAGAACCGGCAGTCCTGAAAGATTTAGAGGTCAAACCAAACTTAACTATGGTCAGACATCCATATGTTTGTTTATCTAGATAGTATTAGAAAAGCTTATCTGGATTTGTGTCGGGATAGTTAGGAATGTTTGTTTGAATGAATTGTTTGCTTTAATTGTCAGTATATGGCTAATATGTATGCTTTGATTATTTGAATATAAAGCTTTTGGATTATCTTTACTTTTAAATTTCGGGGACGAAATTCCTTTAAAGGGGAGGAATGTGATGACCCGGAATTTTTAGGCAAATATTAATGTGATAATTGTCTTTTAAATTATTTAAATATGCCAAAACTTATTCTTTTTCAAAAACAAATAAAATATGTGTTCTTTATGTATATATATATATATATATATATAAGTAGTTTGTAAATAGAATTTTGATTTGAAATTCAAAAATAAATATCTTAAAAAATAAATTGGATTTGAAAACTCTATATTTTAAAACTAGTATACATATATATGATTATTTATTAGTGTACTAGATTTTAAATCACTTTCTTTAAAGTTATATAAATATAAATAAAAGGAAATGTATTAATAAAATTTGAAAATATAATATAAAATTATATGAAAACATTAGTGCATGCATAAAGACAAGTGGAAGCTAATTGTAACATGCAATTAACAAGTGTCATATTATTAATTTTCTTTTCATTTTTAAAAATAATAAATAAAACAATTTCAAGGCTATATATCTCTCTCTACCCCTTATCTTCTCATTTTCTTTCATATATTCAAAACCAGACCTGAAAACAAAAATGAGATTAAAATCTAAAGCAAACAATCTTTACAAACGACTACTGCAAACCTGAAGCAAGCTAATTCAACAAAATAAAAGGAACAATGCAGATCAAAATCAAGTAGCAGTTTCATGTCAAGACCAATTTCCAGCTTCTCTGTCCAGCATCAATCCAGTGAGTAAACAATTTTAAATAAAGCTAAAGTTGTTTGTTAACCTGATTCATGTGATATTCCTTGAATTTATGATATGAAATAAGCTTTGCATAATTATGTAAATATGATTGTGTGTATATATTCTTGATGATATTTGTGTGCATGTCTGTGCTTGCTCTGTTCTAAGTTTACAGGTTTTAAAACAAGTTCAAATTTAAATTTCTCTTCCCTAATCCTTTTTAGGCCTTGATGTTTAAACAAGACATGTTTGAAATAACAGGATCTAAGTTTTAAAAATATTTTTAAGTATAATTAGTTAGTATTTTACTAGAAAATCAGTAATTACAGTAAAGTTCAAATCATGTCAAAAATTCGAATGTCATGATTTCTTGTTTCATTTACATCATATGATTCATATTTAAAAACCATGAATTGTAAAAATAAAATAAAGATTTCTAGTTTTGTAATTGGGGAGAATTCGTGGGTTGAACGAGAAAGGGGATTTTGGCATTTTCTGGTGATCCGAGCAAGTTGGGTGGTCGAGATTGTGGTTGAAGCTTGCTCGAAGGACAGGGGTTCTGAAAAAAATGATCGGTGAATTTATAGTTCACCGTGGTGGCTGAACGATGGCGATCTAGGGTTTTAAGACCTGTTTTGGTCGACATGGGTTTCGAGGCTTGTTCATCGATGAGGGTGCATCAGACTAGTTCATAGTAAGGAGGATAGGTGCGTGGTTGAGCGACGAAGCTCTGGACGTGGTGACGAGGGTTCTGATGACCGAAGGTGGCGAAACATGGAGGTTCTTAGGTGTTCGGTTTGTTCTAGGTGGTAGTCGATGTTGCCCATTTTCGATTTCGAGTTTGTCTCGAGGCTCTGGTGGTCGAAATCGAAGGTGGAGGTCGTGGTTGACTTACCAGCGATGGTGGCGATGATCAAAACGTTGGCGATTACCTGTGCATGTGCACCTATGTCAGTACTGTATCTGTAGTTTTGGTTTGGTTGTTGTGGGTTTTGAGAAGAAGGTTGTGTCTCGGGTAGGCTTCGGGTTAGTCTCGAGAGAGAGCTCGGGGAGGTTACATGTTTGGCTCGAGTGTGTTTTTATAATAGTTTTCAAATTTAAAGCAAAAACGCAGTTTTTAAAAAAAAGAAAGAATTTGCTCGGAGAAGGTATCGGGTTAGATCCGGGTTAGTCTCTGGGTATTCACAAGTTTTAAAAAGTAAACAAATCAAGTTTTTAACAATTTCTTAGATTACTTCTTTTAAAGTAATAATTGTTTTATTTAAGCTTTGGGTTATTTAAAGGATTTAAAATAAAATTAATTAAGTTTTAAAGTATTTTATTATATATACTTTATTTTAAATTAATTCTTAAAGATTATTTAAATAAAATTAAATGGTATAATTAAGTAGTTAATTAAAAAGGTAAAATGTTTTTTAATTATTGATTAACTTAAAGGTCTTAAGTTAATTCATATGTTAATAATAAATTTTCCATGGTTTATTAAATAAAACTTAAATGTAATTAAGTAATTAATTAAGATAAAGGGTCTATCTTTAATTAATTAAGGTCTTAGTAGTTAAAGGATAATTAATTGATAATTAAAGGATAATTAATTAATAATTAGAGGATAATTAATTAATGTGAATAATCAAAGGATAATTAATTAATTTCAATAATTAAAATAATAATAATAAATGGTTGCAATTAATTAACACTAATTAAGCAGGTTTAAGTAATTAATTGATGAGTAATTAATTTATTTTGTGATTAATTAAGTTAATTATGATTGTGTGATTAATTAATCTTGCTTGTGGATTATTAATTATATTGAATGCATGGATTCATTAATATCTCTAGTATGTTAATTTGTAATATTCTATGATAGGAATTGCTTTGTTTAAGCTGTGATAAATGTGAGTTATTTATCCGTGATGAATTATTGTGTGAATACAATGTTCTGAATTGAATTAAATTATTTTACTTAAACAACTTGGCCCTGAAAGAAACGTTTTGGATTTCGATGAGACCGGGATCGGATATCAAATTTGTTATCCGAAAACAACAACGATCCAAATTAAACAATAGGTTGTGAAATTTCAAGCAAAGATCGAGAATGAAGATTCAAAGTGCAAGGGCTATTTGTCGTCAACTCTGAGGGTGATTCCAAAATGGGTGTAGTGAAGATAGTGCCTTCAGTTTTGTTCGAACCCAGAACGGACTTGTATGGATGAATGCTATCAGACCATCGTCAATGGAGGATGATGAGCATTCCAAGATATGTGTTCTAAAAAGGTAATCGTAGCCTCAAGTCTCATCAACCAGGAATGGCTAAAACAGGGGAGGTGCACACAAGGCTAAGTGGGTAGCACCCAAGTAGGATAAGTTTTTCCACTGTCTAGAGGTCCCTTTTTCGGCTGTGTGGTCGGTTGTTGGCCACAACCGCGGGGTTGCCTTATTTAAACTATCCAGTAAGGGGTAGCTCCGGTCTTGTGTTGCAGCGAATCAGGGTGGATCCTCGGTACAGTGATCTAGACCACATACTGTGACGAGCGGTACATTAGTAGCCCTGTCATTGTATGGAATCCAATCTCCATTAAGTGATCTCGGACTTGATTGTATACCCATTATGCTGGAATTTAATAATGTAACAATTTCGCCTATGTGAATAATTTATTTGAAAACCCTAGACACTATTATAATATAACTAGATTTCCAATAAAATGTTTTGGTTATCGTAAGGTAAAAACTTGTCCGTGTTTATTTGCGGAGAGTCTTGCGTGATACCTTTTATTTCAAAGGTTTTTCAAGTTAAACAACTTAACCGTTTACTCATATCAGACCCTCGTCTGACCCGGAGTTTATTTCTGTTTTTTTTAAGCTCTTGGGTACTCAAATTTTTATGATAGCCGAGTGATCAGGTTAGCTAGACACATTTTGGAAAGGCTTGGAGCAGGAGACTTGGCGTGTGTGTGCGTGTGTGTGTATATATATATCCGCTGTGTTGGTATCATCTGTTTGTTTTGCGATGTAATGTATCGACAAGTCTTCACGACTTCTAGTGTGATGTTGTGTAACTATATAACTCTGATGTATGATGAATACTATGTTTCCGCTGTGAGATTATGATGTTTTTTCTTTCTTTCTTTCTATCTACTTTCTTTTCTACCTATTTCTTTCTAATCTACAATACGTCTTTCTATCGAATGAAAGAAGGGTCGTCACAACAAATCTTTACGGATTTGATTATAGAGTCTAATAGGCTGGAACTGAATAAATTAAGTAAATCTAACTATTTAAAATGAGTAACGGTACTTAGATATTATTTTAAATAACAATGGATTTGTCTAACAAGTGTTTGGTTATGACGAAATAAAAACTCGTAGTGTTGTACGAGTTACCTTGGTTCCAAAGAAGCTTTATAACTTAAGTATTTCAAATTAAATGTATTTACTCACGCTAGTTTCCAGCCTGACTCGGGTGTTACTTTATTGTAATGCTTGGGTCAGACCGAGTATTATAGATTTTCAGGTCAGGACGTTGGAGCTCAGAAGACGAGCTGGACGACAGAGACGTATTAATTAGATTCCGTTGTACCTAAGGGATACATAGAAAGCAGTTGAGGACAAGTTATTATAACTGTCCAGATTTGTTGTACTCTGATATCTTGTGTATATATATTGACAGTTGCAGTTTTTCTTTGTATAAATGCTGCTATTATATTTTGTTCCGCTGCGATTGTGAGATTGTAACGACCCGTAAATTTTCGATAATTAAATTAGCTAATTTAATAAGATTTCGTGATTTAATGTTAGAAAAAATTTTGTAATTCATTTGGAATAATAATAACTGGAATGAATTGCAATAATTATCCAAGTAATGAAAAAAAAGCTACTTAGTGAATGCCTTTGCAATCAATAGTTGAATAGGATATTAAATGTTGAATTCATTGGGTATGATAGAGTAATTGATTGATAAGTAAAATCTATTTGAAATCAAATATTGAATATTGAACACGTAATTGTTTAAATTAAATATTTAAAACTTATTGAATAATTGAATAACTGTAAAATGAAAATAGTGTTCTAAATTTTGAAATGGTTTTAAAAGTTGAATCTTATAAGTTCAATTTCAATATTTCAAAAGATAATGAATTATTGGATAAGCGAAATTGTCTAAATTAAATATTTGGAATTTATTGGATAAATAAAATAACGGGTTTAATATGATTAAAAATGATTTGTAAAATTTTATTTTATCATATTGGAGTTATAGTGATGTTATAGAACTTTTAAAACTGAATTTAAAATTTATTTGTGAAAATTGAATATTTTAATATTTAATTATCGCTTGGAAAATAGCCAATTTTTGAACAGTCTCAGAATTGGACGAAACTAGTTCCATTGGATCCGTAATAGTTAGTTATTATCGGATTTCAATTTTCGTAGCAATCGGAGTTGTCGTTTGACCGTGGCAGCTCGAAACGCGTTGAAATTGTTTTAATATTAATTTGGCGTGTTAAAATAGTCATTTTTCAAACGGTCTCGGATTATGACGAAACTAGTTTCATTGGATCCGTAATGTGATATTATTGTAAGGTTTCAAATTTCAAGTCAAACGGATTTACCGTTTGTCCGGGGCAAGCCAAAACGCATAGAAATTCGTTTAATCGGTTTAATGTAAAATTGATCGTTTATTGCCGTAACTCACACATACGATCGAATTAGCTTCCGAAACACGTTCCATTACGTTCGAAACGTAGGGTAAACCTTAGAAACGCCTGCCGGCACGCTTCGTTTGGAGTTCGAAAAATTTTCGGTGAATAGTGTTTTTGCAATTTTCTATAAAAGGAACCATCCTCTTTCATTTGCTCCAAACCCTAACTCATTTTGACCGGCCGCCACTTTCATTTCAATGGCCTGAAAATTTCGAAACTTCCTCCTCATTTTCCTCTCAATACATCAACAATTAGCAAAAACTCTCAACTACAAAGTTGTAGAGCACGATGAAAGCTTCAAATCCATACGGAGATGATCGAAAACGGAGCCACGGATCAACGGAAAATCGTGTTGGAAGGAGCTGCGTTTTTCACGCAATTCGAGGCACAGGGGGTGGCCGAGCTTCAGGCTATTGACGGTGAAGATGGAGCTCGCGAAGGCCTTCGAGATGATGGGTCCTGATCGTTCTGGAAGTCGTCGTGGAGGTCGTGAAAATTGCTTGATGTTAGGCGGCTATGGGTTCATGTTGTGCGCGCGAATACTGGAAGAGAACGTGATGAAGGAAGGTGGAAATTGGCGGTCCAGATCTGATGGTAGAGGGAGGGACGGTCAGATTTGATTCTGGGTAAAAAAAAAAAAAATAAAAAAAAATATGTATATATATATATATAGAAATTGTAGATTAAAAATTAGATTTAATTATCGTTCAATCTTTAAAATGGCATAACTTTGTCATACGAGGTCGAAAACGCACGAAACTTTTTGCGTTGGGATCGTATCGACGAGGACTACGCAATGGAACTGGATTGGAATCATTTGGGGCTAGAGAAAATTTTGAGTTAAATCGAACGTCGTTCGATTTGATTTAAAATCGTAAAATCAAGGTGAGTGTTTTATAACGCTCACAACGTACTAAATATCTTTATGCTAGTTAAATTGACATTATGAAGTGCTATGAATGTTATTTGTCGTTGTTTGATATGAATTTAATTGTCGTATAGCTTGTTATTTGAATTAACCGTTGAAAAATTAAATTGACAGTTAAATTGAAATTAAAATTGAATTGCGAATAAATTACCTGACATTGTTAACTATGAAACTGCCATGAATTGTATTGTTTATTGGATGATGTATTTTGATGGATGCTATTGGTTGATAATTGAATGTTTGGATGTTTATTTGCTTATATAGATCCTGTTATGCATACATATGATACTGTGATTTAATTTAAGTAATATATACTCATCCCTGACATCTAATTGAAATAAATAACTACTTGGCCATAGGATAGAAAATTATATACGGACGCCGAATTGGCTAAATTAATAATATATAATAATTTTAAATCGTCGATTTGAAATTTATTTAAATGTTTGATGTGAAAGTTATAAATAGAAATCGAATTTATAAAAATCGAATTTATCGAAAATGTGAGTTGGAATGTTGAAATAAATTTTGGTTAAAGGGATTTTGTTAAATAATTTAAGTTGAGACTTTGAGGTTTGAAATTGGATATGATTGGATTTCGAAAAATTAATTGTTTGAAGGTTTAACCTTAATTCGGGCTTTGAATATTACTAAGTAAAAGTGATATAAAAATGATATTTTGAAATCGAGCTTGGAATTGAACCATATTTGAAATTGGATTTAAACTTGAATATTGATGGAAAATTTGTTAAGTGTTATAAATGGATATTTTGAAATCAAGCTCCAAATCGATAAAAATTGAAATTGAATAAATTGAAGGTGAATGTAGAATTGAATTGATTTGAAGTTAAAGTTGACGTTGTTTTGAATTGAAATCGAAATTGAATCGGTAGAATGGAAATTGAAAGTGATTTGAATTGGAAAGTAATAAATTGAAATGGATTGGTTTTGAAGCTGTTTTATTTGTTTTCCAAATTACTCGGTTATATAAACCATTTTGGATACTTAAACTGTTTTAATCTATTTTAAATCTACTTAAACCGATTTAAATTATTTTAAACTAATTTATCTATTTTCACATCCATTTTAAGAGTTTAAGCATTTTAAGCATTTTAATTATTTAAACTACTTTTAAACTACTTAAAACTATTTTTCTAAGATTCCAAACTGGTTAATAAGGTGAAATGTTTATGTTTAAATCTTGAATTTAAATACAAATTGAGTTAAATGAAGTTGCAACCTAAATTGAAATTCGAAATGATTTTGAAATCGAAATGAGATATTGATGCGAAAATTGATTTTTGAAACGAAATCTTATATTTGAATAGATACGATGATATTTGAAATGGATTTGATTTTTGAAGCGAATATGATATTTTGATATCAATTATAAATCGATTTGAATGTAAAAGAGCCAACGGTGTAATAATACGTAGTTATTAAAGAGACCGGGATCGGATATGGACATACTCTCTGTCGATACCGAAAACCACTTTAATAACTATTATACGCGGAGTGTTGATCCAGAATGAAGTGGATGGTTTGGTGAACGCGTTGACTGAAGAAAGAGAACGATTATTGGATGACCCCTGATATGACTAAAACAGGAGTCGCGCCGGGCCATTGAGGTTCGCCACCTCTAGCGGACACACTTCTTCGATACCATTTCTATTACATTTGTGATGCGATTTGGGTGCACCCCTTGATTTGGGAGTGTTGTTTCGCGGTGTTGGGGTAGCTGCTGGCTATGCCCAACATCAGTCCGGATCACGCAACTACTAGTATCCTAGTTGGTATTGCCTCATGTACCTTGTCATACTGATTATCCTATTCGCGACCACTACGTTTTGATTTGTACCTTGAGTATATGGATTGCCCTCTGGTGACTTCCGGTTTTGGGGAAACTACGGTCTTGTATATGCTTTTGGGAATATAAAATGTGTTAAGGGGGATTATGGTAACGCCTTAACGCTATTTTGATACTTTATATTACTGATAGACATTATCTACTTAGCGTATATTACTACATAGTAGATAGTTTCACGGATCCTTGAGAGATGGAAAATCCCGTAACATCTCTTGAGTTATTGCACGCACGTTGACACTGGATATGAGATGTCAAACCCCGTAAACATCTCTGACGCCGTTACACTCATATTTATTTACGATTGATTTAACTTTCATAAGGATATTTTAGTCCTGACTCGAGTGTTTTGTCTTTTCATTACGCTCGGGTCAGTCCTGAGTTTTCAGTTTAGGTTGAAGATCATTTCCTTGGAGGACGGAGACGAAGATTTGGTATATTATCTACTATTATTATATTCATTCCATTCCGCTGCATTGTTGTATGATATTTGTTGTGTATGTAACTCTGATAAATGTTGTATAATAATAATCAAATGTATTCATTTCAAATGTATTCATTTAATTAACAGCTTCATGAACTGTTATTTTATTATTATACTTTAGCCTTCCGCTGTGAGATTCTGTGTTGTTCATTTCCTTTATTTCCCTTCCTTTTCTTTTCTTATTTACCCAATAACTATCTGCCCTTTTAATGGTTTGGAATCGACATGTGTATTTGATCGTCGGTTTAAACTGTCCAAAAAGGCGGGTCGTTACAGTTGGTATCAGAGCTTTGGTTTAGCGATAAACCTTGGCTCTAGTGGGGAATAACTCATTGAAATAGAGGTAAACTATATGAATGAGTTGAGTGTATATGAGAGAGCGTACTTGTTATTTGATATAAAATGGTTTTATATTGTGTTAATTTGTTCCGTTGAGTATTTATGAATTCTGGTCGATACTTGGGACGCCAAGGCGTCGATAGGAATTTCTAAACACTCGAATAGGACAAACCAACACAATATCATTTTGGAATATATTTTATATAAAAGAATTATTTGAATATTTATTCATTTTGATTGAATTGATTGTTAGGAGATGATAATATTAGATTATTATCGTTATTGTTTGATCAGTCAATATTTACAACAATTGATTAAATAACAATGGATTTAGGAAAATGAAATCTTGTAAACACAATTGATAATGAATATAAATGAATTTTAACTTGGATTTGGGAATTTAAATTCCGGTGTTTGAGATTGACTTACAAGAATTTGAAAAATATAATATGAGCACTATATGATAGTATAATTGAGTTGAAATTGTTTTCGAAGGATTTTTTTTATGATAAGTGTTATATTCCCTACTCTTGACGTTAGAAAATGATTTCGGTGATGAGTGCACGCATCATCGGCGTTTATTTTCGAGAGTCCGAGTGGGGGAGACCACTTAATAGCTTGTCTAAACCTTGTTTTGACTCAACTTTTATTTTATTTTGTACTCTCTATAGTATGATTTGTTATATAAATTATATAAGTATATATTATTTCAAAACTTGATTTGAAATGAAACCGGGATTGGAATTCTTAAGTCCTTTAATAATTAATGATTTTTTTAAATGAGTGAAATGAATTTAGACTTGAACCATTAAGGAACTTCTGAATTGTGAAATGAGAAATGAACCTAAGAGCTAAGTGAAATATCAATTGAAGTAGAAATCCCTAGAATTAGGAAATTATGAACTTAAAATAAAAATTGAAACTGTAAAACTCGCATAGTATTAAATTTCATTCTATAGCATAGATATAACTTACCAAAATATTTAAGAAGTTCAAAAATGTTATATGAATTGTTAATTGGATAATATACAAGTATAGGTTTGAATAATGAAATATGCATTTAATTAATGGTTTGCAAATATAAATAAAATTGTTAGTAAATAATTGGAATTCAAATTAACATTTAAAGGTGATTCACAATTATGTTAATATAAAATGGAAATACTATATGTGAATGAAAATGTGAAATTAAATTATAGTGAAATTTAAGTAATGACTTAAGAATTAATTAATTGAAAATTCAACTTTAAATGGAAAGAAGTTGTATGTTGTTTAACTACATTCTATTTGCATAACTATAACTTACCAAATACTTAAAAGGTTTAAAATGCTAATAATGATAAGTAGAGAAATAATATACCAGTGAGAGAGTGAAAAATAAAATGTAAAGATCTATTGATAGTTGTAAATATAAAAGAAATTTAAGCTGTAAAATGAATGATATATCTAAGTGAATATATAAAATTTAAAATTAATGAAATATAAAATTGGTAAATGGAAACTAATTAAATTTGAATATAGCTAAATGTCAATAAACTTGGAAGTGTATGAAATTAAAGTTGACTTGAAAATGTATAATTGATTTAGTGTAGATTTTGGATGGATGTTAATGTTTGATATGCATTGGTTGTTAGATGGATGATAATTGATTAAGTAGAATTCATTAGTGTTAATGGAATTGAATAAAGGGAATAAAATTTTAAAATAATAAAATTCAAATTCGAAGCAAAATGAAATTAAATATAATGGAATTCAATTTAAATTGAAGCAAATTGACTTTAATTTAAAATATGAATGAAACAAACTTGAATAAATCGGAAACAAATTGAATGTAAACCTATTGTGTGGATGAATAAGAAAATAAATAGCTTTGTGTTTATGATTGTTCTTTAGAAAATTTGATGTTTTGATGGTTTGTACTTTGAAATAATAAAAGCAAAATTTTGGAAGAAAAAAAAAAAAAAAATCCAAAATTGTCCAATATATGCTGAAACGAAAACAACCATAACTTTTAAATGGATAAACGGAATTCGACGATTTTGGACTTTCCGAAAAGCTTAGAAACTATAGCACAACTTTTATTTAGAGTGTCTTGAGAAATTCGTTCGTCTACTAGGTTAAAAACTTGAATGTTACTCGCTGTCCTGTGTAAAAATAAGTAAAATCTGTAGTATACACCCTTAGTATTTTTGCCATATCTTTTGACTGGTTTATCGGATTTTGGTGATCTTATACTTTCTGAAAAGATAAGAATTTAAGCTAAAACTTTTGTTTTAAGTGTTTTGTGTTTTGATATTGTTTAGAAGGTCGAAAACGTGGGTGAACGTCGCTGACCTGCGCAATTCATTGCCCAGGCTGAGGCGTATCCTCTAAGTAAAACGGCCATAACTTTTGAACGGATGGTCCGAATTCGATGATTTTGGACATTCCGGAAAGCCTGAAATGAATAAAACCAATTTTGTTTAGATTATGTTGTCAAATTTTATCGTTTAGATGACCTAAAACTAAGATTTGTTTGCTGTCCTGAAATTGAAATCTCAGTTTTGAAGCTAAATATGTTATGTATATGTTGTGTAGGCTAAGTATATCTATCTATCTTTATATGCATGGTTCTAACTTAGTTGTTGAGCATTTTAGTAGGTGGCAAAGGGGTTGCGCTTCATTGTGAAGCTCGCTTCTACGCTAAACGCATAATGTAAGTAAAATGCTAATAAATGCTAAATAAAAGGTACGCTTACGGTTTCATATGATATTGTTGATATTTATATGTTGTTTCCCCACATATGGGATGCCTCATCATTGAGATGAGATGTATATTTGTGATATATATGCTATTATATTTTTTCCGATCGAGCCGCGCAAAGGAGACTCTGCCGAAATTTTCCGTAAATCCCAGGGTTAGAAAATTTTTCAAGTTTTAAAATTTTATAACTTGTTTTGATAACTAACTTTTAAAGTTAGGAAGCCGTTCGGAGTAAGTTAGTGGAAGCGTAGTTATGACTTTATAAATGGAATTTCATTGTTTTATAAGTTGGTAACTTTGAATAAAATATATCTGATGTTGAATTCTATACTTAGTTTCTTTTCCTTTCTTTTCCCTTCTTTTCCTTTTCGAGGACGAAAAGTTTTGAGTGGGGGAGAGTGTAACGACCCATAAATTTTCGATAATTAAATTAGCTAATTTAATAAGATTTCGTGATTTAATGTTAGAAAAAAATTTGTAATTCATTTGGAATAATAATAACTGGAATGAATTGCAATAATTATCCAAGTAATGAAAAAAAAGCTACTTAGTGAATGCCTTTGCAATCAATAGTTGAATAGGATATTAAATGTTGAATTCATTGGGTATGATAGAGTAATTGATTGATAAGTAAAATCTATTTGAAATCAAATATTGAATATTGAACACGTAATTGTTTAAATTAAATATTTAAAACTTATTGAATAATTGAATAACTGTAAAATGAAAATAGTGTTCTAAATTTTGAAATGGTTTTAAAAGTTGAATCTTATAAGTTCAATTTCAATATTTCAAAAGATAATGAATTATTGGATAAGCGAAATTGTCTAAATTAAATATTTGGAATTTATTGGATAAATAAAATAACGGGTTTAATATGATTAAAAATGATTTGTAAAATTTTATTTTATCATATTGGAGTTATAGTGATGTTATAGAACTTTTAAAACTGAATTTAAAATTTATTTGTGAAAATTGAATATTTTAATATTTAATTATCGCCTGGAAAATAGCCAATTTTTGAACAGTCTCAGAATTGGACGAAACTAGTTCCATTGGATCCGTAATAGTTAGTTATTATCGGATTTCAATTTTCGTAGCAATCGGAGTTGTCGTTTGACCGTGGCAGCTCGAAACGCGTTGAAATTGTTTTAATATTAATTTGGCGTGTTAAAATAGTCATTTTTCAAACGGTCTCGGATTATGACGAAACTAGTTTCATTGGATCCGTAATGTGATATTATTGTAAGGTTTCAAATTTCAAGTCAAACGGATTTACCGTTTGTCCGGGGCAAGCCAAAACGCATAGAAATTCGTTTAATCGGTTTAATGTAAAATTGATCGTTTATTGCCGTAACTCACACATACGATCGAATTAGCTTCCGAAACACGTTCCATTACGTTCGAAACGTAGGGTAAACCTTAGAAACGCCTGCCGGCACGCTTCGTTTGGAGTTCGAAAAATTTTCGGTGAATAGTGTTTTTGCAATTTTCTATAAAAGGACCCATCCTCTTTCATTTGCTCCAAACCCTAACTCATTTTGACCAGCCGCCACTTTCATTTCAATGGCCTGAAAATTTCGAAACTTCCTCCTCATTTTCCTCTCAATCCATCAACAATTAGCAAAAACTCTCAACTACAAAGTTGTAGAGCACGATGAAAGCTTCAAATCCATACGGAGATGATCGAAAACGGAGCCACGGATCAACGGGAAATCGTGTTGGAAGGAGCTGCGTTTTTCACGCAATTCGAGGCACAGGGGGTGGCCGAGCTTCAGGCTATTGACGGTGAAGATGGAGCTCGCGAAGGCCTTCGAGATGATGGGTCCTGATCGTTCTGGAAGTCGTCGTGGAGGTCGTGAAAATTGCTTGATGTTAGGCGGCTATGGGTTCATGTTGTGCGCGCGAATACTGGAAGAGAACGTGATGAAGGAAGGTGGAAATTGGCGGTCCAGATCTGATGGTAGAGGGAGGGACGGTCAGATTTGATTCTGGGTAAAAAAAAAAAAAAAAAAAAAAAAATGTATATATATATATAGAAATTGTAGATTAAAAATTAGATTTAATTATCGTTCAATCTTTAAAATAGCATAACTTTGTCATACGAGGTCGAAAACGCACGAAACTTTTTGCGTTGGGATCGTATCGACGAGGACTACGCAATGGAACTGGATTGGAATCATTTGGAGCTAGAGAAAATTTTGAGTTAAATCGAACGTCGTTCGATTTGATTTAAAATCGTAAAATCAAGGTGAGTGTTTTATAACGCTCACAACGTACTAAATATCTTTATGCTAGTTAAATTGACATTATGAAGTGCTATGAATGTTATTTGTCGTTGTTTGATATGAATTTAATTGTCGTATAGCTTGTTATTTGAATTAACCGTTGAAAAATTAAATTGACAGTTAAATTGAAATTAAAATTGAATTGCGAATAAATTACCTGACATTGTTAACTATGAAACTGCCATGAATTATATTGTTTATTGGATGATGTATTTTGATGGATGCTATTGGTTGATAATTGAATGTTTGGATGTTTATTTGCTTATATAGATCCTGTTATGCATACATATGATACTGTGATTTAATTTAAGTAATATATACTCATCCCTGACATCTAATTGAAATAAATAACTACTTGGCCATAGGATAGAAAATTATATACGGACGCCGAGTTGGCTAAATTAATAATATATAATAATTTTTAAATCATCGATTTGAAATTTATTTAAATGTTTGATGTGAAAGTTATAAATAGAAATCGAATTTATAAAAATCGAATTTATCGAAAATGTGAGTTGGAATGTTGAAATAAATTTTGGTTAAAGGGATTTTGTTAAATAATTTAAGTTGAGACTTTGAGGTTTGAAATTGGATATGATTGGATTTCGAAAAATTAATTGTTTGAAGGTTTAACCTTAATTCGGGCTTTGAATGTTACTAAGTAAAAGTGATATAAAAATGATATTTTGAAATCGAGCTTGGAATTGAACCATATTTGAAATTTGGATTTAAACTTGAATATTGATGGAAAATTTGTTAAGTGTTATAAATGGATATTTTGAAATCAAGCTCCAAATCGATAAAAATTGAAATTGAATAAATTGAAGGTGAATGTAGAATTGAATTGATTTGAAGTTAAAGTTGACGTTGTTTTGAATTGAAATCGAAATTGAATCGGTAGAATGGAAATTGAAAGTGATTTGAATTGGAAAGTAATAAATTGAAATGGATTGGTTTTGAAGCTGTTTTATTTGTTTTCCAAATTACTCGGTTATATAAACCATTTTGGATACTTAAACTGTTTTAATCTATTTTAAATCTACTTAAACCGATTTAAATTATTTTAAACTAATTTATCTATTTTCACATCCATTTTAAGAGTATAAGCATTTTAAGTATTTTAATTATTTAAACTACTTTTAAACTACTTAAAACTATTTTTCTAAGATTCCAAACTGGTTAATAAGGTGAAATGTTTATGTTTAAATCTTGAATTTAAATACAAATTGAGTTAAATGAAGTTGCAACCTAAATTGAAATTCGAAATGATTTTGAAATCGAAATGAGATATTGATGCGAAAATTGATTTTTGAAACGAAATCTTATATTTGAATAGATACGATGACATTTGAAATGGATTTGATTTTTGAAGCGAATATGATATTTTGATATCAATTATAAATCGATTTGAATGTAAAAGAGCCAACGGTGTAATAATACGTAGTTATTAAAGAGACCGGGATCGGATATGGACATACTCTCTGTCGATACCGAAAACCACTTTAATAACTATTATACGCGGAGTGTTGATCCAGAATGAAGTGGATGGTTTGGTGAACGCGTTGACTGAAGAAAGAGAACGATTATTGGATGACCCCTGATATGACTAAAACAGGAGCCGCGCCGGGCCATTGAGGTTCGCCACCTCTAGCGGACACACTTCTTCGATACCATTTCTATTACATTTGTGATGCGATTTGGGTGCACCCCTTGATTTGGGAGTGTTGTTTCGCGGTGTTGGGGTAGCTGCTGGCTATGCCCAACATCAGTCCGGATCACGCAACTACTAGTATCCTAGTTGGTATTGCCTCATGTACCTTGTCATACTGATTATCCTATTCGCGACCACTACGTTTTGATTTGTACCTTGAGTATATGGATTGCCCTCTGGTGACTTCCGGTTTTGGGGAAACTACGGTCTTGTATATGCTTTTGGGAATATAAAATGTGTTAAGGGGGATTATGGTAACGCCTTAACGCTATTTTGATACTTTATATTACTGATAGACATTATCTACTTAGCGTATATTACTACATAGTAGATAGTTTCACGGATCCTTGAGAGATGGAAAATCCCGTAACATCTCTTGAGTTATTGCACGCACGTTGACACTGGATATGAGATGTCAAACCCCGTAAACATCTCTGACGCCGTTACACTCATATTTATTTACGATTGATTTAACTTTCATAAGGATATTTTAGTCCTGACTCGAGTGTTTTGTCTTTTCATTACGCTCGGGTCAGTCCTGAGTTTTCAGTTTAGGTTGAAGATCATTTCCTTGGAGGACGGAGACGAAGATTTGGTATATTATCTACTATTATTATATTCATTCCATTCCGCTGCATTGTTGTATGATATTTGTTGTGTATGTAACTCTGATAAATGTTGTATAATAATAATCAAATGTATTCATTTCAAATGTATTCATTTAATTAACAGCTTCATGAACTGTTATTTTATTATTATACTTTAGCCTTCCGCTGTGAGATTCTGTGTTGTTCATTTCCTTTATTTCCCTTCCTTTTCTTTTCTTATTTACCCAATAACTATCTGCCCTTTTAATGGTTTGGAATCGACATGTGTATTTGATCGTCGGTTTAAACTGTCCAAAAAGGCGGGTCGTTACAGAGATTTTGTGCTATTGTTTGGTTTCTTATTCTGTCTCTTCCTACTAAACCCGAACAGCCTGGTATTTCCGGCTTAGATTGCTCGACACTCGATACAGTGAACGTATTAGTGTCGATTTTCATGGTCGAAAAATCTCGGGCCATTACACAAGGCCTGCTCCGAAAGTAGCTATTTTTAAGATTTCATTTTGTGAAATCTAGTTGATTATGTCAAGGTTACTATGCAAATTTGGCTTTGTCTATCCATTTGTCTGTTGAATTTCCAACGTGGATTGTTGGAGTCCACCTCAACATGTTGCTTTCAATCGACCGACTTCTGATAGCCTTTCTTTTTTTTGATTTCGACCTAAATTTCAATTTATTGTATTGGCGATGCAATCTTTGCTCCATACTTACACAAGGGCTTAGGTCGGTAAGTGGGTGCATAATGTAGGTTTGGAGTTGTCCCATATAATTTTAATACGATTGACAGTGAAGCTAAGGTTTATCTCGAATGATTGTACATCGTTCTAGAGCAAAGTCTCGCTTTGTCTTTAATTGTTTCTTTTCGAGAACCTGGTTAAGCTCCCGTTGATGTTTATGAATTCCAATGTGATGATTTATTTTAAAATCGAATATATTGGATGATTCAATCATATCGTTCTACCCGTTTCTATACTCCGATCACCCTAAAAGAAAAGCTTTCCACGTCGCTTAGACTGCGGCCCCGTTATCGATCGTTGATCGATAACGGCTAAGTATGAAAGATATAATTTCAAAGGATGATATGGATTCTTTTTCAAATGTAAGTAAGTTTTCTACACTAGACCGTTTGTCTGCAGTATTTCGGATACTGGACTCTTCTTATGTAGATAACACACTACATCTGCCCCGGTCAATGCTCGAACCCAACTGGCCAACATATGCTGACTTCCCTTGGATTCCAACCATTGGTTATACGGGGATATTATTTAAAGTAAAACATGACTAACAGGGTTGAATAACAAGTTTTTTATATTGAAAATGACTTTTCGGTCTTCCAATCTTTAGTGTGGCGGAGGGAGTTCCACTCCTCCAAAAGCTGGGTCCTCCACAACATAGGCTTCGCTTATTATTCCTCTCATATTGGGATGATCGATTACAGTTAAATTACAGCTTCAGTCTTCGAAAACTAGTACATGAGTTATTTGATCGCAAATATCCTTCCTTTGTGTATTTTGGATTCAATCTACACATTAGCTTCTTTCTTAGGGAACTATTGGCTTAATTCCCCGACTTCGAGAATGCTTTTTATAGAACAATAAGGTAGCTTGGTCTAGCCAGTTTCGTAACTGTTCTTGTTTATGTCAAGCCAAGTTCATGCTTTGTTGAGCTCGTTTGACAAAGCGTTGGTGTAAATCCCTTAGCCCGTAGGGCCAATTTATTTGACAACTGAACCAACACGTTTTGGGAGGTTAGGTCTCTTAAGCAATAAGTTTGACGCCCTATTCTAATTGACATGATAATTCCTATCTTCGAGAAGTAGGGACTTTGTTTCTCAATCCCAAGATCTGAGTTATTGTAATGATATTAAAGGGCATTAGAAAAATTCATTTCTGGCATTTTTTGCTAAAGTAAATTTCTTCTGAGTCCAGCATTGAGATCCTAATCATGTGTTGGTTTCTATCTTCATAGGCTCATGTATGGATGACTCAAACCTGTAGATTTCTCCTTGATGTTGTGGATCTTTAAATAACGTAAGATTCTAGAAGTTAGGATTAAAAAGTCGATCAAGCTTTTACTTCTATTTTCGAAAGTCGATGTGTCGATTGTTTCATTCTGGGAGTTTCTTCTTAACATCGCCAAACTTCGGGTAATGGCATATTACTTCAAGTTGGAACCAAACGATCAAGTTAGACCATGAATAAGTTGTCGATCTTTCTCGTCATTGCCAGACTATGAGAGACGGTTGATTTATGAACGTTAAATCCTTCATTTCCTTTGTTGGCGATTTTGTTGCTAGAATGGTCTGTTTTGTGATACAGAACCATTATCTAACCAACCTCACGGTTATTCAGATTTGGACTTTGCAAAATTTCTTTCGATCAAGTATTTAAGCATCTGCTCGAGGGACTAGCTATTTCAATGCTTGTATTTGGATGATTATGAGAGATGGAGAGGTTTGGGAAATATGATTTGGTTTCCCCTAGTCTAGCACTCAATCCCATTCTAGGATTTCAAAAATCCGGTGGTTTAAGTTTCGACCTTCCATGTTCGTCAAGACATGTCCTTAGTTGTGCATGTTTTGCTTGATTGCTATCGTCATAGAAGTCCTGTTAATACGCAAATTCCTGTCTTCGAGAATTGATTACGTAGCTACTTGGTTCTAAACAACATTTCCTCAAGGCTGCCTTTTTTTGGCTATATCAAAATTCTTTCTAAGTTGAATTTTTAAAATTTGATTGTCCACCATTTTCATCCTTGGAAATTAGCATAGGCGCAATTCAATCGTGGGATTTCCTTTAAACTCAACTCTATTCCCATGCAGTGGGTGATTCCTGCGATGTTAGGTTAAACCATTCGGCTGACTAATAAAAGGATATGTCTTCTGTTGTTACCTATCATTGGGCAATAGTAGTTTTCAGAAGATAGGGGTAGAAACTCAGTTGAGGTCCAACATCTATCTCCGGAAGTTAATGCATCGATGGGTCACTACGATGAGTGTTTCTCATCATCCCTGTGCTTAAATCTGGGATAGGTCACGTTCTGGAAGGGTGAGAGTTCCAAGTGTTTCCTTTGCCTAGCTTTGTTTATAACCATCAAGTATTACCCTTGGAGATGCAAGGTTGTTGCTCAACCAATTTCATAATTATTCTTATTCATGAAAAATCGAGCTTCCTTCAACCGGATTTTGTTATGATCTAATGACTATTAGCGGAACCCTTCATTTCTATGTGTCAAATTCCAGGTTCTTATAGAAACTTAGAAATTATGGAGCAAGTCATCACATTACCCTCGGTATGACCGCGTTCATTCCTATACCGATCATGGACCGGTAGAGTTCGATGGTGTTTATCTTGAATTCGTGACACCTAACCTTGCTTGTTTCTAGCCATATGCATTATGCTGGACTAATAGCATTGTTGAGAATATCAACCTTATTTGTTTGTTCATATGTGACATGTGCATTTGCGCTTGCTTTTGTTTTCACTTATCGAGTTCTTGAGATTACTGCCGAAATTTTTATTTGGAGTAACAACTCTACGTTTGGAGTAACAGAACTTGTGAACTTATCATTTTCAAGTGTTTTATTTAAGTGCACTTGTGAACTTATCGCTTTCAAGTGTTTTTATTTAAGTGCCGGTGTATGCCCCCGGTTTACAAGGCTATTTACTTCAAACATTTGACAAATGATCAGTAATTTAGGATTTAAATAGTCTGAAAGTTAACACTCGAAATCACAACTTGATATTTCTTTTTTCATTAGTTTTGTGACTAGAGCAGTAGTTCAAGTTTTTGCGACATTTTGGTAGGTATGCAATATATGCATGTTTGAGATGTGCACGTCGCATAAGTTGACTATGGGCAGGTACACGTTGTCAACGCTTAATGTAATAATTTGTCATACTCCGATTCCGTTGGTATCATCCTCATTGTTTCCAATGGTTGGAGGGGCTTGATTCTAGTTATTCCTTTATGGACAAGTTCCCTTGCATTGCTGGGGAAATTTCGACACTTGAAAGTGCATGCGACTTACGGATGCATGGATTTTAGGATTGATATGTCTCGTTGATTCAGAACGGTTTTGAGGCTCCTCGGTGTTGCCTGTCTTCGGGTAACGTGAGGATTTTATGCTTTAGGAGCATGATTTCACAGCTTCAATGCATGGAGACCGATCCAAACGCCAGTATAAGCTTGTGAAATACGTGGCTTTTGGAACTGATATGACTCGTCAGTCCAGAACCGTTTTAGTGCTCACGGATGCTGCCTATCTTTGGGCAATGTGTGGAGTTTAAGTTTTAAGCATTAGTGCACGACTTATGGACTGCACAGTTTTTCATGCTCTTCGGTGTTGCCTATCTTCGAGCAACGTGAGGAGTTGGTATTTGGAAATTTAGTGCACAACATATGAAGTGTGCGGCCTTTTGTACTCCTCGGTGTTGCCTATCTTCGGGCAACGTGAGGAGTTGGTATTTTCAAATTTAGTGCGCGGCTTATAAAGTGCGCGGCTTTTTGTACTCCTCAGTGTTGCCTATCTTCAGGAAACATGAGGAGTGCAATTTTAAGAGTTAGTGCATGGCTTATAGAGTGCGTGTCTTTCATACTCCTCGGTGTTGCCTATCTTCGGGCAATGTGAGGAGTTGGTATTTTGAAATTTAGTACACTACTTATGGAGTACACGGCTTTTTGTACTCCTCAGTGTTGCCTATCATCGGGCAACGTGAAGAGTGTTTGCTTTAGCCTTCCCGATGCTACCGAAGCATCACCGGTTCTTAGAAGGCAAAGATTGGGTTCCATCGATCCAAAGGTTTGAGTTGATTTGACCCGTCGACTCAGCAAGTTGCTTACATGAACACAATTTTATTGGTTAAGGAAGCTAAACAATATTTGGTTTAGGTAACCATGGCTTGGATGATCCTTCCGTGTTTTTGGAAGCTGTACACGTCCAAATGGATCAGGTTTCCATGGCGGAGAGATCTACAACTGATCACGTAAAGATGGATTAAAGAAAGAGCCTATAGGAGTTCAAGGCATGACTCTTAGCTCTTGGTCCAAACTGCCTTCAGAGAATAGGTCTTTGACCGGCATACGGTCTCAGATGAAGAAGAATTGGTCATCAAGAGCTGTAAAGTGGTAATTGGGAATAAGTGGGCAAGTATTATGATAATATTTCATTTATTGCACTAGCTAGGTCATTAAGTCCGCAGTTGTGAGAATGCTAGAATTTTTTAACAGGCATAACAAAACTATGGTATGATTAGGCTCGGCCTTCCTTGTGGCTATTCAAGTGTGCGTAGTGCCCCCCACGCCACAGGACTGTTGGTCCACTTGAACTGTACCCTGGGTGTCTCCATAACTCATCTGGTTGACTCCTAATCCAATGGGTGTGGTTCTCCCGAGTTCTAAGTCTTGGTTTGATTCGATCCAACCTCTGATTAACAACAAGGTCGGTTCCGTTTTGGCATAGTTCCTTTGAGCGACTTTGAAGCTTTGGAGTTCACTGTTATTTGTTTCATCGGTCGTTGGAAGTGATTTCGTTAATTATGTGGGGTGACTGATACGATTGTTGATTTGTATCCCCGTAGCATGACTTTGTTGACTTCAACGGGCTCTGGATCAGATGACCGCTGATCTCTCATTCACCTTCGTGGATATTAGTCGTACTTGAATTTCACTAATTTAATGGTTCGCATTCACGATGGTTTGGTTTGTGAATAACCTTTACGTTCGTGAAGGTTTTTTGGATCAGATGATCGTTGATCTACCGATTTACCTTCACAATGCTATGGTTCGCAAAAGACCTTCACGTTCATGAAGGCATTTTGTTGTCAGATGACCGTCGACCAGACGGCCTTGGAATGATATTTCATCAATTCTGAGAGGAATTTTGGTCGGATGTCCGACGACCAGACGAGCTTGAAGCCATAATATGCACATCAGTTGAAACTTTTCTATTTGTTTGTTGCACTCCAGTTTTGTTGGAGTTGTTCCCATTATTCACAATCATAGAAATGGTTGGCGTTGGCTATGTGATACGTGGTTTTCGGGATCGATATGGCCCATTGATCCAGTTCTGATGCTCTCCCGTGCTGCCTATCTTCGAGCAACGTGAGGAGTTTACACTTTTGGAGCATGATTTTTTCGACGATGTTCCTCGGTGTTGATTATCTTCGGGAAGTGTTGAGGAGTTGGTGCGCGGCTTATGGGCACGCGGCTTTTGACGTTCCTTTGTGCTGCCTATCTTCAGGCAAAGTGATGGCTTTGTGTGTTTGAAAGTTAGTGCACGACATATAAATGCACGGCTTTTAGTTTTCCTCGGTGTTGCTTATCTTCGGGCAATGTTACGAGTTTAAGTTTTTTAAGAGTTAGTGTGCGGATTACGAAATGCATATCTTTTCATGCTTCTAGGTGTTGCCTATCTACGAGAAATGTGAGAAGCGTACGTTTTAGGAGTTAGTGCAGCTTATGAAATGCGCGGTTTTTGGTACTCCTCGGCGTTTCCTATCTTCGAGCAATGTGAGGAGCATATGTTTTGGCACGTCCCTAAAATGTGTGGCTTTTGGTACTCCTCGGTGTTGCCAATCTTCGGGAAGCGTGAGGAGCGCATGTTTTGGCGCGGCTTACAAAATGCATGCCCTTTCATGCTCCTCGGTATTGCCTATCTTCTAGAAATGTGAGAAGCGTATATTTTGGCATGGCTTATGAAATGCGTGGCTTTTGGTACACCTCGGTGTTGCGTATCTTCGGGCAACGTGAGTAGCGTATGTTTTGGCATGGCTTATGCAATGCATGGCTTTTGGTACTCCTTGGTGTTGCCTATCTTTAGGCAACCTAAGGAGAATATGTTTTGGTGTGGCTCTTGAAATGCATAGCTTTTGGTACTCCTCGATGTTTCCTATCTTCGGGCAATGTGAGAAGCGTAAGTTTTGGCGCGGCTTATGAAATGCATGGCCTTCATGCTCCTCGGTGGTGCCTATCTTTAGGAAATGTGAGGAGCGTATGTTTTGGCATGGCTTATGAAATGCATGGCTTTTAGTACTCCTTGGTGTTTCTTATCTTCAGGCAACGTGAGGAGTGTAATTTTGGGCCTTCCTGATGTTGTCGGAGCAACATCGATTTTTAGAAGGCAAGGATCAGGTTTCGCCAATCCAACGGTATGAGTCGATTTGCTTCCGATGACCCGGTAGTCTTAAAGCAATGATTCATCGACTTCAAGAGGAATTTTTCAGATTAAGCTTGAGGGAACACGGTTTTATCGGTTCTTGTAGGCTAAGGTGTTGGATCTGTTTGTTCGACGATCCTTCGGACAAGACTTCTCAATGCCACCAGCAACGCGGTTCTCAGAAAGGGGATTGACATGACTCGTCGAGGGCATAAAAGCATTTCTTTCGTCGTGCTATCGTCAATGCCCCTAATGTCCCTGTATGGCTCGTTAGGAAAAGGAGAATAGATAAGGATGGATGAGAAGGCATCGTTTTAGGTTGTTGTCTCATTCCTTAATTACTAGCAAGCTAGAGTGTTATTTGATAATCATTTTTTTGTCTGATTTTGTCAATTAGTTGGGGCACTTTTCTACTGGGTCTTATTAGCCTTGCTTGGGAAGAAGGTCCTTGAGGTCCTGTAGCTCCTTCACTATTTGGTATATTCTTTGGCACACTGTCGGGTTTGCCTTCTTCTAATTGCACTACTCCTAGTCTTTAGAACCGGTTTGCCTTCCCATAGAATTCTTCTAGGGTAGCAGGTTGTTCATCCTTTAATGATTCCTAAAGGCCTTGCAGTAGACTGCATCTGTTGCCCTCGCTTCATCCATATGCTTGTCATACCTATAAAGAAGAAATTTTGAATCAGTTGTATAGTTGTATAAAAGGTATAATTGGAATGACAAACTTCTTTGGATATTCTACATGTTGAACGGCTTTGGTGAATGGGTTTTGATTAAGGAAGATGCTCTAATCATTGTCAGTTCCGTCCGTTTTTAAGCTATAGCTTTTTATAATGCTTGAGAATGATATATGCATGATTTTCTATGCTTGAATGATCGGAAATGTCGATTGAATGACAAATCACTTATGATGGGCTCATGGATCTATGACGATCCCAAAGATTTTCAAACTAGGTGAGACCGGTCTAGGGTGACAAAGAAGGTCCTACAAGGTTGCATTCTAAATTTCAACGTATTTGGAGTTAGTACGTTCGAGTTATGGGGAAAAGAAGATGGATCGACATTGATGGATTGGTGGTATTTTACTTCGAGTCTGACCCATGAAAATTTGCCATTTGCTTGGAGCCAGCACATGATTCGCTTGATTTCACAAAATTTGAATTTCTAGGTTGGTGACAAACATTGCTTGGAGCCATTTGCATGTTTGCTTGGAGAAAATCTTGGTTTTACCCGAGTTTTATTTTGGGCCAGAATGTCCTAGGTTTACTTCGAGTCAAATGGGTGATTACCCAAGTTCGACTTCGAGTCGGGACTTCCAAAATCTTCTTCGAGTCAAATGGGTGATACCCGAGTTTGACTTCAAGTCAATCCTAAGTGAGTTTTTAACGACCATTTTGATGATGACCATTCTTGATAGGAGCTCCATGATGGGATTCAAAGCTGGTCAGTTGGGAGTGGTCACCATATCCTATAGGAGCTTGGCCTTGTAATCGATTATATTCCTTTCAAACGACCTAGACGGCGGTCTCACTGGTTTGATTGTGAAAGCACCGGCCCTCTTTGTATAGAGATATAATACAACAAATATGTATGGAAAGGAAAAGTAAAAGAAAGGAAACAAGAAGATTTTTATAGTGGTTCGGCTATTAATGAAGCCTATATCCACTTTATAGTTTTATTATGATTGATTGCTTTACAAGTAGTGTTTGATTACAAGGCTTTTGGTTATCCTTAACTGGATTGAATCCCCAGAGTTGGAATCCACTGGAGGATCACAATGAATCCCTTGGAGATTGTTGTAATGGAGGTAGAGAGTGGAGAAATTTCTAGCAGAGCTTTAGCAACCAATCCAGAGAGGATTCCGTTTGTGTGGCAGGTATAATGGTATTTATAGAGATTGGAGAGTTTGTGGGCCAGGCTTGTTCACTAACTACTTGCAGATGGACTCAGGAAAATGCAACGTAGCTTAGATCGCGACCCGAGACAAAACCAAGGATCGCCAGCGATCCATGGTCAATGGATTGTTAGCGATCCATTGATTTAGCTCGCGTGCAAGCCTATCACTTAGCTCCTCTTTTTCCTTCTTCACCTAGTTAGCTCGCCAAGAGTCCATGAATGAGTATGGATTGTTGTTATCCATGCACTTGGCATATTTTGTCTTTCTTCGCTTCCGTGTGCCTTAGCGACCTAGTGATGAAGTATGGATCGCTGGCGATCCATAGTGTCTGGATCGCTAGCGATCCATGCACTTAGACTTTTTTGGACTTCGATGTTTGGCATGCTTTTGTTTCTTTGTATCGACATTATTCGTGCAGTCTCGTTGCATGTTGCTTTTTTGATGAAGATTTAGTAGCTAGTTGTATTTAGCTGTTGATTTGACTAGACGGACACTGGTCTCTCGGTTTAGTCATACTTAGTCGTTGCTTTATCCCTTTTTGGTTGAGTTCTGAGTCGTTCTGACTCCATTAAGTCATTCCGTATTCTCCTGAATCTTGATGAGTTTAAACCTGGATAACAATAACACATTATCACAATTCACAAAAGAATATGAAACATGTAAACAAGTAATCTGAGCCAAAATACATGTTTTACAAAATCAATAGGAGATTATTATACTCAATACAAACGTTCTTACTTGTTTCACAAAACAAGGCAGGGTCCAAAAGTAATTACTTGCATTGTTTGTTATACAATTTATAATTTCAATACAACCACAATTATATATATATATAATAATAATAATAATAATATATCAACTGGAGAGTAAAACTTACCCAAGCTCTAGGTAAGCTTTCGCGTTTCCAAATAGTCCAAATCGAACGCCATTCGATTTTGACTAAAATTCCCACTAGCTTCAAACTCGATGAATTCAACTCCAATGCGTAGATACTCCCGATATGAATGCAACGGTGAAGATGGTGCCACAATCGGACTTCGTATGAGCAAGATACAAAATTTATAAGAATTTGGATTTTACACTTAATTGATAAATTAATTAACTCAAATTAAAACTTAATTACCTTTAAAACCCTCCATCGTCACTCTTCTTCTTCACAAACCCAACTGTGCACGTTGAAACCCACCTACCTCGTGCACATTGATCAGTGGCACGACCAACCACTCGATGAAATGACAAATCAAGCTCGCCAATCATCTCTCCATCCTATTTCTGACTCATTGACGCCATCATCAACACCTCCGACCACCCTCTGTCAATCATGACCGCCTCTCCCCCAGTTAGACACGTCTGGGTCGAGAATCAAATTCGACCACCATTCACCCTCAAACCATCGCCAACCCTCTTCTCTTGATACCGCGAGCGTAACGATCACCATGAGTTCGCCTATGGAAACCCCAAACACGACGCGACCAAACATTGTTCCTATATGACATCAAATGTCGTGATTGTCACCATAGCGTTGCACCTCCTCTCGCCTAGCTCGATTGACTCATCTCCACCTAAAAAATACAAGAAGTCATCCATTAAAACCTACTGATCCTCTATCAACGACGAACCCCTGCCCTAGAATGGTTAAGACCAAGTTGAATACCATCAAACTTCGTCGTGCCCAAATAGAAGCATAGGGAAATAATGTACTCGACCACACGAAACTATCGAATCGAAAATCACGTGATTTCATCAACTATTGAGTTCGATTTAATTGATGGAAGAGGAGTAGGTGCAGTGATATGCAAAATTTAAAAAAAGGAGAAAGTGGGAATCGGGAATTATATTTTAAGGATTTAATGATGTATTTATAGGCAATATTTATTATATTTTATTCTCATGAATTTATTGTCCTAAGTTCCGATCTTACACGGTCATACATCGTGTCTAATCATCATGAAACTCGTCTGCGTACAATAATTCATTATTTTGGATCTAATGACACTAGTTTAGTTGAAATCTGAGACTGTGTCTTGGAATGATAATTTCATACATTAATTAAAACTAATGTAACCACTAAAATTATAATTTAAACTTTACAATAACCTTTTATTATTTAAACCGAATTTAAATAAACTTTTGAAATTACTTTCATTCGAATTAGATCCAAGATTCAATTAATTAAATAATTCAAATATTTAATTATAAACTATTCAAAAAAATCAGGGTCGTTATATATTTCCCCCTTAAAAGAGTTTCACGCTCGAAAATCCAACGTATGCCTCAAAGCAAAAATCACACATCAATACCCAAAGGTGTTGCAATCACTAGCAACCATAGAGACAATCACATAACAATACTATATAGTACAGTAATCACTAGCAACCAAAACTCATGGTTCACCCAGGTTCAAAAACCATCTCATCGCACAAGGATGACAAACAATCCACTGAGCATTACCTTATGCTCAACAGCCCCAGGTATTACTCAGTCGATCACTCGTGCCACCAAAACAATTCGAAGAGTAATTCCCCGTACTCTCCACAAGCCAACACACATAGCATTCAAATATTTTAAACCTGTACGATATACATATATCGTTCGTACGCAATATCGAACTTGATTGCTAGCTCGATCACATAAATTTCACTTCCGAACTAGTATATCCCACCTGACCTCTCTAGTGCGGACTCTGATCCCATTCCTTGATTAGAAACCACCGTTTTCCTTACATAGCCATATACTATGATAGAAAACTCCAGGTTCATATCAAGAACCCATATCAAGTGTTCTCTATCGAGAATTAGTGAAAAACCCTAACTTGGATTGATGTAAATTACCTCGAAATCCATGTACTCGAATCCTAGATCAAGAACTGTTATGCGAATAAAATGATCTACGTACAACTTACGTACTCTGATTCAATAGGTTTCTTAGCTACACCAATTGCTTTCCATTTCAATTCAAATTCAATTTCATTTAGTATTTCTTACTTAATATTAAAACCACTTGTGAACTATTTCATAAAATCTACTTCAAGTTATTAAACACTATATAACTTAATTCCATATCCGTATAATACTCCACTATATCCTCAGAGTATATACAAAAATATCAATTTATTTTACTTAACATGGATATTCAATCAATTTAAAACTTGTTTAAATTCTATTATCCTTCCAAGTTCAAGCATTATATAAAACTCATCTTTATAGTTTCAAAAAAACTCTTAGCTTTAATTGCTTATACAAATTTCGAAGTTTCAACTGTCCAAAATCGTCGAAAATTCATTTCAATTTTAACAAATGAAAACCTACTGATTAGCGAATCAAACAAAATGCACAACTATACTTTCCCTAATTCATAGGATACATGAGTCTATAAAATGGCTTAAAAGAAAAATCAAGAACTAAACACCCAATCTTATTTCTAATCATTTTGAAATACATATACTTATAACTTTTGTATATCAAATAATACTTTTGATATTTAAATCAAAATATGTTTTACCAAAAAAACTCTGTAGTAAAATGCTATTGTAACATCCCCCACTTTGAAACTCGAAAATAAACGCTGACGATGCTGCAGTCATCATTAGAATCTTTTTCCAGCGACAAAAGTGAGTTCAGTACTTTCAACTATACCTTTCGGACTAAACCAAAATAATTCCTAAAATAGTATCAAATACATCATAAATATTATTAAGTACCATGATTTCAATTCCATACACTAATTCCTAAATATTTATTTTCAAATAATACTAGTATTATTTTCCAAAACCTTAGATAACCAATTTCTACAACACCGAGATTTAAGTTCTCAAATTCTCAGTTTAAATCCGTTTCACTTTTATAACTATACTTATAAACCATATTTATATAAGTAGCTTCCTTATAAAAAAGTATTACACAAGTGTTTACCTTGTTTAGATTATAATAAACAACTTTTGTTAATATCAAATTATAACCCAACATTATCATCGATTGACTTATAGTCAAACTGTAAAACTTAATTCTCAAGATGTTTGTCTTAATGTTCCTACAATTTGTTGTCTACCCAACCTATGTAGTGAAAAGATAAAACTGCTCATAAACTGGTCAAGCACAACAAATCAAACAATAAATGATAAAAATAGAACATTATCATTTACTAACAAACAAACACATCATAAATAACTACATCAATTTAAGAAATTTTTTCTTTTATATATAATATAATCTATGGTAAAATTATTTCATTTACCAGTTGCAAAACAATATTGTGTCGGTTTGCCCGTCCAGGTGTTCAGAGATCCCTATCAGTAACGATAACAACTCGTGTTGATCAGAATCCATAAGCCACTCTACAAACCAATCAACACAGTACAAAATATTTTTGTAATATAACATATACGCACTCTCGAATATATACACTCAACTCATATATGACATTTCTTTACCCTATCTCTCAATGAGTTATACCCCACAAATCCAAGGTTCTTGCTTAACCTGGCTCTGATACTATGTGTAATGACCCACCTATTCGACCCCTAGATGTTGACACTAATACATCCACGACATTCACATGCCAAGCATCCAAGTGCTGAAAAGATGAATAGTTAAGGCAAAATGGAAGAAGAAAGAAGAGAACACAATATCAGAATCTCACATGCGGAACGATAATATATAATATCTCAAAAGGTATTTAACAAAAATAAAATCTTTACATACATACATCAATCAGAGAAAACTAACCTATCATAATTCTGGACAGTTGTAACTTTCTGCCCTCACAAATGATGATAGATGCAGTCAAGTAATGCAGCGGGAAATAAGTACGGTATGAAATCATCCAGCTCCTCTCCAAGAACTCCAATGAATATTAGCTGAATCTGGAAAAATACTCAAGTTGACCCGAGCATTATAGGAGAATAACACTCGGATCAGTCTGGTAAACCAGCGTGAGAATCTTAAATCGCATAGAATTTATAATATCTTAAAATCTTTCAAAATAAGGGAATATTGTATAACCACGCCGTCAATAAAAATGGACAGGTTTTTCACTTACGATTACCAGACCATTCTATTATAAAATCCAGTGATATGATAATGTCTAAGGTGCGGAATATAAATAATCGCATAGCTGTGATGCAGGTGAGTGTACATCACAAGACTAATAGGTATGCAATCATTACCGCTAAGGCGCGTTCGCTAATTGTGTAGGAATTCCACATAGACCTCTTCGAGGAAGCCGAATCTGAACTACTGCACAAGAAGCAGAGATATCCTTTCGAAGCGTCGTACATCTCTAGTGACTGAACCATAGGAAAACAATAGCTGGTCTTGCTAAGGCCTAATGCATCGCTCCCGCATGCATATATCCCAGTAAGTATCTCCAGAAATAGAGTCGCATGCACTTTATGGGTTTGCCAACCTAACTGCTATGTCTCCATCTCTAGTTTCAGTCATACCTGCTGATGAGGCTATGTCTGGCATTCTAGCCCATGAGTCACTACCCAAACAGATCTTCCACATGAGCTCCAACTCGAACAGGTTATGCCACCACACATGGATTCCCTTATCTCAAACAGATCTCAGAACCACGCATGGATTCTTCAACAGATCTCAGAATCGCACATGGATTCTGTAACACCCCTAATTTTTGATAACATGATTTAGGAGATTTAATTTGATAAATTAAATAGAATAATGTAAATAATTAGATTGATAAGGAGATTGCGATTTGAAAATAAATTAAGGGCCATGCTTAATAAGATAAATGGCTTATAAATGGTTATATATGATAATTAATTAACATAAGGCTTATTAGGAAATAGCCACACATAACCCATTGCCTTTATTTATTCTTGTTTCCACATACCCATGTTCATTTTAGCATAACAAAAACAAACGTAAAACATAATAGGAGCCATCCATTGCTAAGGAAGAAAATAAGAGAAATTCAATCTAAAGCTAAGGATTAAAGCAAGGGGTTAATCTCATCAAATCTCAAATTCCTTATCCTAATCAAGGTGAATAATAATCCATATCATCTCTATTATGTTTTATGATCTTTTTTTGGTTTTAAGATTAAGTCCAATTTAATGATGATTTGGAGGATGATATGCTTGGATTATAACATGTTGATTTAAACAAAATTGCTTAAATATGATATTATACAATTTTAAGGGTAGAACCGATTAAAATTAATTTCGAATGCAATGCGAAAATTTAATGTCATGTAAAACATGATTTTGGAGTTGGTTTTTAATTTTTCAAAATTTCCAAGTTATGGAGAATTTATTATGAATTTTCAAAGGAAAATATGGTTAGTTGAGTTTTGAAATTTATTTCGAAAAATTATATTATGGATTTGGGTCTGAAATTTAGATATGTTATATAACATACTAAAAGTGAATTTCTATGATTTTTGGGGATTTTTCCTAAGTGATTTACTATGAGAATTAAATAATTTGAAATGAGGACCTAAATGATTTAATGTAAATGATTTAATTATTTTTCTTAATGGAAGGGCTTATTTGTTAAATTAATCTTGATTTAGATCTGAAATTATGCGGCAATTTTGTTTGGAAAATAATTTGAAAAGTTTATTGCAACCAATTAAATGTTTACAAATAGGCAAGTTAGTAATAAAGTTATTGTTTTTATTGGCGTTAATCAAATTTTACCTAGAAAAGTGAGTTCTGCCTCTTTTAGAAGCACCTTTCGATTCATAGCTTCCGCCTTCAATCAAGTCGACACCTACTAGGTTGAAACCCATGAAGCCAAATCCAATGCACAAGGTATAAACATTGGTACGTAGTTGATTGGGGAAAGGCGAAAGGCATGGTGTCGAAACTTAGCTTCCGATAGGAACGAAACCTTTGTCTTGTTTTCTAAAGAAATGCACTTGTCTGTTTTACTAAATGCTTTCGAAGGTATCGAAATATGACCTTTCAAAGGGGTCTTTTGAATAGCTTTCGAAAGGGGGTGGCAGCCTTATTGTTTAAAGTATAGCTTTCAAATGAGTTGCTTAGTTTCCAAACTAATGATTTCAAAGGGGTAGTTTTGACCTAGTCGAAACCCTTCTGCCAACCTTATGCCTTTCGAAGGAATTGAAGATATCAATGCTTTTGAAAGGTAGCCTTTGTTTTGTAAATATGAGCCACTTCCTATATCTGTCGAAAGGTGTTAACGGTTTCGGAGGAAATGGTTTCAAAATGGGTTTTGAAGCTAACCTTCAAACATTTTACTTATATGGTTTAACCTTTCGAAAGGATGGTTCCAATGCCATCAAGTTTTTCCCCAAAAACTTTTATATGATAAATATTGGTTTCAAAAAGGATACATTCGTTTATGTTCACTTTGACCTAAAAGAAAGGTTTCACTTTAATACATTCGTTTATGTTCACTGAATGGTTTCACTTTAATACATTCAAAAGGTTTTGAAAGAAAGGTTTTAAAGTCTTTCGTAAGGCAAGTACCTAAATTTTTGATAAGAATATTTTAATGCTTTCGAAAGGAAGTTTGCCAATGGTTTCAAAAGTAAATTTTTAAGGTTCCAAAAGCCTTAGTTTTCAAAACAAATAACCCAATCTCACTTTAAAGGAAAACCATGGCATAATAAAAGAGTTTTGAAATGATTTGTAGTACGGAGTTTTTGAAGGAGTTTTCCTTGATTAATAGGTTAAAGGGATTAACAAAGTTTTATATAAAACGATTTCAAGGATATTAAACCATATATGATGGTATTATTATGTTAGTATGTTTACTTCTTGATATATGTATATGTATATATATATATATATATATATATATATTCCCATTGTAATGGACCCATAACTAGAGGCAGAATAACCATCTAGGTTGACCCAGCAGTGAATATAAATTGAATTAACTCCTGAATGAGTAGAATATCATCTAGGAGGTCAGACAGACCAGAATGTAGGATGCCTAATATTGAGGTTGTTGGATAGACGGGTTCATAGTAAACCCATGAAATCTATGTTTAGGAAAAGTTATTGGTAGAAGTCAATAGGTTCATAGTAAAGCCATTAAAACTATGATTAGAAAGAGTTATTGGCAAGGCCAATAGGTTTGTAGTGAACCCATGAAAATTATATCCGGATTAAGTTATTGAAAAAATTCAATAGGTTCCTAATCAACCCATGAAAACTAGGATAAGAGGAAAGTTATTGCAGATAACAATAGGTTTAGGGAGAACCAATGAAACAATGAAGTTATTGGTAGGGGCAAATAGATTCTTACTGACCCCATGAAAACTATGAAACTTGACAGGGAATCAATAAGTGTTAAACGGGTTAATAGTTAGCCCATGAAAACAATAAGGTTAATAGTGACCATAGAAACTGTAACATCCAACACTTGAGGACCAAAATTAACGGCTACGGATGCTGTAGTCATCCATAGTTATTAATCATCGACGACCAAACACGGTAATATTAGATAAATTGATATACCAGAAACGCATGGATATCGAAAAAGTTTAAATTTTTCACAACAACTTTCACATTCCATTTTGAAAAATCCATTTCAACATTCTTTACATAATCCCACAACGTTAACCACATTCAAAAAAATATAATTATTATAATACACTTCAAGAGTGACATACGAAGATGCCTCCTTGGTGATTAGAGTATATAGTAGGCAATAAACAACTTTGCCTTAACAAAACAACACAACAGAATCATATGAGGGAGAACTCAAATAACTACATGCCTCCTGCACGACTTCGGAAGTTTATTCATTTTAAGATGTATTGAAAAACTTCAAATCTCAAGCTACTCAAAATCAATTGAGTACCCGAGAGTTTAAAGGGAAAAACATAAACTTTGAGTCGGACATAAAGCCTGGTATGAATAATAATCTGCCATCCCAAATCATTTAGATATCTAGTGAGACCACGCCGCTTAGCAGAATAGGTTTCCCCTCACTAGTATCTTATAAACTTTTATAAACCATTTTCTATGCTCCAGCATCCATAATGGTTAAATCAATTCAAAACATTATTATATGATGATATGCAAAAAAATTGAATCAATCCTGGATTATCCATCCCCATTCATTTTGACTACCTGTTATAGTTATAGTTTCTAGTATTACTATTAACCTATTAGTTTTCATAGGGTTAATAATAACCGGTTAAACATTTATGGACTCCCTGTCCACTTATGTAGTTTTCATTGGATCACAATTAACCTATTGGTAACTCCAATATCATTTCTTTTATCCTAGTTTTCATGGGCTGATTAGGAACCTATTGACTAGCTGTCAATATCTTTCTTTTACCCTAGTTTTTATAGGCTAACTAGGAACCTATTGACTATCTGTCAATATTTCATTTTCTTATTTGGATATAGTTTTCATGAGCTAACTATAAACCTGTCTAGGTGACGATTTCAATTATACATAATTTTCATGGGCTAACTATGAATCTATTAGCCCTTGCCAATATCCTTTCCCTTACATAGTTTTCATGGGCTTTACTGTGAACCTATTGGCCCCTGCCAATATCTTTAATTTATATTCACTACTGGGTTTACCTTATTGGTTATTCCTTTTCCCAAAATACCATTGTGGGTTCATTACAAAGTGAATATATACATATATGGAGAAGCACACAATATAACTTGGCTAATCTTTTTAACCGTCAAGACTTCTTCAAAAATTCCATTTCAAAATACCGTGTTCATTGATACTCCATGGTTTTGCTTTTAAATGAGATTGGGTTATTTGTTTTGAAAACTACACTTTCGAAATCTATGAAAACTTGCTTTCGACCTCACTGGATAGCTTCCTTCGAAAGCATATATCTCATTTCAAAACAATAGATTCATGCCTTTTAAAACACTTTAAAATCCTTCTCTCAAAACCTTTCGAATATAATAAAGTTTTATTTTATTAATTATTAGAATCATAGGTTCGAACCATTGGAAGTATTCCTTCCTAAAGTACTGAAAGTCCCCCTTTTGACATCATTGGGTTTACCTTTTAAAATATCATTTCGGCCAAAATAAATATATGAAAGTATCTCTTTCGAGACCATTCTTTACCATATAAAAATGTTGGAGAATTTATGATGGTGTCGGAACCATCCCTTTCAACAGAGTCCAAAGCATATATTAAAAATATGGAAGGATAACTCAAAACACCTTTCGAAGCCATTGCCTTCGAAACCCATAACCCTTTCGAAAGCATTTAGGAAGAAACTTTATACATCCTTAAAACAACACTACCTTTCGACAACATTGATGACTTTAACACACTTGAAAGTCAAAAGAGTTAGGGGCAGGGCTTTGACTGTGTCGGAACCGCTTCTTTTGTAAGCATTGATTTATAATTAAAGGAACTCCTTCAAAAGCCCTTTTTCTTTTAAAACAACATGGCAACCCCTTCAAATGCCATTATAAAACTCCTTCCGAAAACAAATGTATCAACTAAGTCGAAAGCTTAGTAAAAAAGGCAAGTGCTTAACTTTTTAAAACAAACTAAGGTATCGACCCCATCAGAAGCATGCTTTCGAAGCCATACCTTCCGCATTTCTCTAATCCACTACTTACCACCTAGATGATACCCAGTGTATTTGTTAGGGCTTAATGGGGTTTCGACTGTGTCGAAGGCGAAAGGTAAAGGGAGAAAGGTACCCCTAAGAGAGGCGGAACCTTTTTTTGGGTTAAATGTCAAATTAAGCAACTTATATCAACTAACCTACCTACGTGTAAATTTCTTATCGGTTGCCTTAACTTTTCCCATGCTTTTCAAAACTAACCGCCTTATTATTTTGGATAAGTATCGAGCTTAAAATTTTACAAATAAAACCTTCCATTGCAAATACAATTAAATCATTTAGATCCTCTTCTAAAAATAATTTAATTTGTATATCAAATCACTTAAGAAAAATCCCAAAAAATTACAGAAATTTACTTTGACTGTGTTATAACATATCAAAATTTCAAACCTAAATTTTCAATATATTTTCTGAAATAAATTTATAAACTCAACGTGCTATATTTTCATTCAAAAATTCATAATAATCTTTCCAAAGCTTGGAAAATTATCAAACTTAAAAATAACTCTAAAATTTTGTTTTGCATGACTTATAAATTTTCCATGCATCAAAACATTAATATCACACGGTTTTGGTCTAAACCCTTATGAACCATCATTTAGACAATCTTCTTTAAATTTAAACAAACCATAATTCAAGCATATCATCATCAAACATCATATATTCCGCAAATAGAGATGGAAATTATTATTCACCTTAATCTTTGACAAGGAAAGTGGATTGAGATGAGTTTGATTCCCCTCTTTAATTCTTTAACTTTTTCTTTGAATATCTTCTTTTTTTCTTCCAATTAATGGTCGGCCTTCTTTCTTTTACTTACGTTTAGTATTTTTGAAAAATTGACAATGAATGTGATGGCTTAGGGGACACATATAAATATAAGGGTGAAAGTCATGGGAGGTTAATATCTATCATACCCTTATATAATTTATTTAGTCTATAATCAATTCTTTAAGCCAATTTTTGTTAATAAGCACGGCCACTTAAATTTATTCAAATCTCAATCACCTTATCACTTAACATTTATATTATTCTATTTAATTTATCTAATTTAAAACCCTGAAATTTTTTACATAAAAATTAGGGATGTTATAGAAACTATAACTGAGACAGATAGTCAAAAATGAATGGAGATGGGTAATCCAGAATTGGTTTACTTGTTTGCATGTCATCATAATATATTGAAATGCTATATTTTAACCATTCTGGATTCATGAGCACAGCAAATGGTTTTATAAATTTTTAGGATACCAGTGAGGAAAAAACCCGTTTTGCTAAGCAGTATGGTCTCAGTAGATATCAAAATGATTTGAGATGGTAGATTATTACTCATACCTGCTTTATGTCTGACTCAAAGTTTATGTTTTCCCCTTAAAATGTAACATCCCGCCTTTTTGCATGATTTAAATCGACGATAAACCACACACGTCAGACTTAAACCTTACAGAAGGGCGGATTGTTATGGGGTAAATAAGAAAAAGCAGAGAAAGAAAGAAAAAAACAGAATCATGCAGCGAAACGATAATATATAATAATCAAATATACAGTTCATGAAGCTGTTTTACAAAATATTCAATTATACTTATATAATACATATCAGAGTTAAACATACCATAGAAAAATCAATAACAATGCAGCGGATCAGTGTGAATGTAGTGGAATACTATAATAACTAATAATAATAAATCTTCGTCTTCGTCCTCCAGAATACGGTCTTCCAAATCCTGAAATGATTAGGCTGACCCGAACGAATTGAAAAGACAAAACACTCGAGTCAGAACTAAAAGATCTTGTGTAAGTTAAATCAATGGTAAATAATATGAGTTGAACGACGTCGGAGATGTTTACGGGATTTGACATCTCCTATCCAGTGTCTAACGTGAGTGCAGTAACTTAAGAGATGCTCGGGATTCACATCTCCTAAGGATCTGTTAAACTATTTACTATGTAGTAATATTTCGCTATTATAATAATGTCTATAGTAAAATAAACTTACCTTTTCATAGCAATAAGGGGTTATCCATATAGCCCTTAATACGTAATAGTCCCAGTAGTCCATCCAATATCATAGTCCCTCCTGATCGAGAAGCCACCTGAGGATACCACACGGGCTATGGTAGAAAACCAAACTTGTACAAGGCGTGCTAGGGTAGGTGACACAACACAACTAGGCAATGCCAGGGTAGATATACCAATTGCTATCCGGGCTGGTGGTAACGCATAGCGCACAGCTACCGCCCACCTCGAGCCACACCCCCAAATCAAAAAATCAAAAGTGGCCACCGAATCAATCCAAGAGTTAGAGTATAATGTCAAAGGGATGTGTCTGATAAGAGGGGCTACCTCCTTGGCCCGAGAATAGCTTATGTTTCAGCCACCTTATGCCAACTCACGGGAGTCGGGTCCACGTATATACCTTAATAGAACGTCGCTACCATCCTACTTCATTCCGGAATCTCCACCGCATACACGGTTGTCAAAGTGGTTTTCATTATCGACAGAGTGTATGCCCATATCCGATCCCAGTCTCTTTGCCAACTAATTGTTATTATAACACTGTGGTCATTTCAAAATAGTATATACTGTTAAAAACAAAATACCATTGCCATTTCCAACCATATCCTTTATTTCAAATAATATATACTTCAAACCTAATTCAATAATATATTATTTAAATTAAACCCAATTTCCAATCACTAAATCTTCCTTTAATTTATATAAACTTGGAATATTCTTTTAAATCATCTTAAACCCGAACCACATTATGAAGACATATTCTTAATCTTCAATTCCTATAGGTTTCAACTCAATATATTCCAAGATAATTCTTTAAATAAGTTAAATTTTCAAATAAATTCATTTCAAAACCATAATACTTTCAAGGTTATAACCACTCCAAAACAAAACACTTTGGAACCATAATACTTTAAAATACTTTAATTTCAATAAAACATTTCAATTTTTATATATTTCAGGTCTTTAAATATTCCATGATTTCCAAACCAAATCTAACAATCTCATATATATCTTAACTCAATTTTCCATTATTTATTTTAGAAATATTTATTTAATATATTCAATATCTTTTAAATAAATCTCCAAGTTGAAATATTTGTTAATCACCTTAAGCCCTCATCAAGTTATAAAATCGTGCCCTTTTAAAATCTCAAATTTAATAAGTTCCAGATTGATTTAATTAAATAACATTCTTAATTAAACTATATTTTAAAATTGACTTCAAATCCATCTTCTCAACCTTAATTTATCAATATCATTTTAAACTCTATATATACTAAAAATATAATTTAAATAAATACTTAGCCGTACTATCTCTTTAATAAAATCAAACTTTATTATTAAAGTTACCATATAATTAACAAAATTATACATAGCTTAAATTTCAGAATTTCACTATATATAAAATAATATTTATATAATACCAAAAATCAATATTTATAAACCCATATATTTCTTTCCAAAACCATATAAATCATTTCAAAAATATTTAAAATAGACCAACGGTGTCTGTATATAATTTTCTATCCTATGGTCAAGTGATACGGATAATTATTATTTCAAACCGCAATTTAAAAACAAAAATGCGGTTGTATATCATTTCAAACCGCAATCCCGAATCAATAATAACAAATCAATAAAGAACTTGCAGATTTACAATGGTATAAACTAAACATCCATTCATCCATCAACAAATCACACATCCATCACAACCATCATCCAAAACTATCAATCAATATCAATAGATAACTGATAATTGATAACAAGTATTTAACTGGTAGTTATATTCAATAATAAATTAAATAACGATTTAATTTAAATAAATGCAATTAACTGAGATGATGATTAAAAATATACAAACAATCATAAATAAATTCATAATCACATCAACAATTAATTTAACAAACATAAGCAATTTTAGAAGTTGTGAGTAGGTTACAACACTCACCTTTTGAATTTAAATTGAATTTAAATCCAATTTAGACCCAAAAATTGAACAGTCTCCAAATTCGTCCAAACAAGCGTCAAACTGTCCGAAATTTTAATACGAACCAAGCAAAGAAAACTGCACGTGAAACGGACCTCGTATGGGAAAGTTACGTGAGTTAGGACGTGTAGAAATTAAATTAAAAAAAGGATACATACTCATTTCACGGCCATTTCATCACTTCTCCTTCCAGAATTACACGCACGCTATAGGGACGATGCACGCACTCAGCTACAAGACCGAAAACTCTAGTGCCGCCAGCAAAAATCTCGTGCCGCTATGATAACTCAACCCTTACTCACGCCTGGCAATGATGGCCTTCGCCGACTCCCCCTATTTCGAACGCCGCCGCACGTACAAAAACTAGGGTTTAGAAATCCTAGTTCGTTGATTCCAATCACCACAGGTCGAAGTAGGTGACGCGACCACCACCTCTAGACTCCCAAGGACACTCCCTACGAAACCCATATCTCAATTTCGTTGATTGACGACGAAATCAAAATTGCCCAAATTGACTTTGACCATAATTTTCGATTGATTGAAGCACAATTTCGACAAACGAACACCAGACGTCGATTCGTATTGTCCAGATATACGATATATAATTTTTTGAATTTTTTTGAGGAGTTTGAAATTTCACTTTGATCTTTGAATTGCAATTGGATTTGAAATTGTCTGCCATTGAAATGAGGAGGTGAAGAGGAACTGCACATGCAGACAAATGAGAAATAGAGGTAGGCTAGGGTTTATAACAAGGTATATATTTAGGCAAGGTTGAAATAGAATAGATGGACCCGACTTACACACGCGCTGAACGATGAATGGCCCGAAAAGCCCATTCTGACTCCGGAACGAAATTGGGTCAACCCATATATCAAAATAGATATTTTTAAATATTTTAAACGTGATGGAACAAGTTTCAAGTCCAAATTCCGTCGTATGAAGAAGTTATGCTAAAATTAATATTTTCAAATTGATTTCAATTAATTTCAATTAAATCGATTTCAAGGCGTTTCGAGTCCGCACGATCAAACAACAAGTCCGATCATTACGAAAAATCAAATCCCATAATAATTCACCATTACGGATCCGATGAATCTGGTTTCGTTGAAATCCGAGTCAGTGGCCAAAATGGCTATTTTTACATTAATTAAATAAATCAATAATTGATTAATTAAATCAAATTTCCAATTTAAATTCTAAAATTTGACAATTCTTATCTTTTTTTATTTCTCAATCACTTACAATGGTTTTAAACAAATTTAAATGTTAATTTAAAGATGATTAATTTATAAATTCCAATATTAACCTCAATTTTATTAAATTCACAAATTATAAATAGAATTCCCAAAACTCCATTTAATTAAATAAATTAATTATTATTTCATTCATTATTGTCAAATAGATGGATTAAACATTGGGTTCAAAACTATTACATAAATTTCCTCATATTACCTTTATTTCAAATTGCATAACCTTTAATTTCAATTGCTACAACAATTACACTTAATTTGGATTTCAATGGATTGATTTGTTTCAATTCAATCTTTTATTAATTTCATTACTATTCTATATAAACTTAGCTACCTTGTTTTCTTTCCATTCATTACCTTAATATACCAAATTTAACAACTCCTAACCATTGTATTACATTTCACATTAATGTAACATTTATTAAAATTTATTTCCAATTAACGTACTACTAAATTTCCTTTAATTGCAATCTGATTTCCAAATTTTATTTGCATACTAAATAAATAAATAACATTTATTAATTATCACCTATTTTCCTTTACTTATTTTTATAAGTTTATTATTTACCAACACAGGTTAAGACTCCATATGTAACACAAAGTTCAATTAATTGTCATTAACACTGTATTGTTTCAGTAATTAATTCAATATTTACTTTTGTTTTTCTTATATTTCATTTATAAACAAACTAAATTATTTCCACTCGCTTATCTTACATTGAATTCATAACCCAGTTGTAACCTATATAAATTTGCAATTAACATGGGAGTCCATTCAATTTGTTACAAATTTACTTACATTAACACTATTTCACTTATTTTGGTCATTATTCCATACAAAGGTCACAAGTTTTCATTTCTTCATATTATCTTATGGAAACAATACACATTTCAAATACTTTATTACATTTATAGAAATTTATTTTCCAAATTTACTAAATACAACAAATTATGACCTTACAGTTATTTCAATTAATTGGGATTGCGCTAAATTAATTATTTATTAGCTTACATCAACATCCTTACATTCCATACCCGTTATAAATTCATTAATGGATTACAAATTTTTATCCCTTCCCATATTAAATAACAAAATTGATTACATAACACTGTTCTTATCCAACTATCATTAATTTTATACGAATTCATCAATTTTGTTCAATCTGTAGCCAAGTATAACACTTTAACTACTTCGTTTATTAGGATTTTATTCAATTTACTAATAATTAGTTTTAATTACCCTTGCTATATTTCATTTTTGCGTTCATTTCAAAAATAAATTATAAAGTTTTTGTTTCTTCTAAATTTAATTACTCATTTTTATTAAAATAACTAAATTTAGTTATTGAAAATTTACGGGTCGTTACACTCTCCCCCACTCAAAACTTTTCGTCCCCGAAAAGGAAAAGAAGGGAAAGAGTAACTTATAAATCAATATATATTATTCAAAACATTGTATTCGTAACAATAAATTTATAGAATAGGATAATTTAAATAAAATATATAGATTTATAAACAATTAAATCTTTTATATTCAAATTAATAAGGTTTGAAAACATTTTCAAAATATTTTCTAAGTCCAAAATTTACGGAAAATTTTGGCAGAGTCTCCTTTGTACGGAGAGGCTCGGAAGAAAATATAATATCAAATATAACAATATATAACATATATTTTCCAAAATAATATATATCCCAACACGGGAAAACAATATAATAACGCTATAAACCGTAATCCGAAAACGTTCCTATTTGTCGGGCAATTAATGCTTAATTATGAAACCAAAAACAGTAGCAATTGCTTCCATAACCTGCATTTTACTTATATAATCTAAAAAGAGTTAATATATAAAATGAAATATTTAAAGTTGCTTCAACCATAAACAAACAAATCAATACAAACAACCATCACTTGCAACAAGGCATACAACCACCATATGAAGCCAATAAAATCAACCATCCATAGCAAACAAACAAATAGTTGTTCGGGTTTAAACTTTAAATCGTACAGAATGAAAAATAAACTACTAAGTGCACCGTTTACTCAACAGTCTTAGATGAACTAAATAGATTATTCATGCATCCAGACAAATTTTAAAGTATCCTTACCCAAACAACCATAAACCAAAACAACAACAAATCCAAATAGTAAATTAAGTTATTTCATACTACTTATTGTTTGATTTCCTTTTTATTCATGTAATGATTTATCTTTTAATTCACATTTATTTCTTACAAATTCCATTTTTATTTATTCATATCATATAAATATTCTTTCATTACATTACATTCATTCATTCACTACTGAATTTCATTTATTTACAGTATTCATACTTCTACCTGTTTTATATTATAAATAATCTCAACCTTTACTTAAGTTTATTGTATTTCTTTACAACCTTTTAGTCATACTTAAGTTTACACAATTACAACATAAAATTCTTATTTATAAATGAATTTAACTTAACTTTCCTATTATATAAGCTTTACTTGTATAATATCCATTACGTTATCTTATTAATATTTCAACTTTTTACATCTTTTGGTAAGTTATATATATATATATATATATATATATATATATATATATATATATGCCTTTAAGAATGTAATTAAAATCATACAAGTTTCTTATTTCTTTTAATTAATTAAATGTTCAATAATTATATCTTTCTTTTTACAAGATTAAAATTTCAACTTCCTTTTAATCTCATTTATAACCTAACATTAAATCTCTTATTTTAATTAAAGGCTCCAATTATTAATTAGTTACATTCCATTTCACTACAATACTGAAACTATTTATTAATGGAAACTTAAGAACTAAATACCGGGTTAAATCTCAAATCATTTTAAAATAATAGATAAACATACTTTATATAGCTAATTATATTTAGAACAATTTAAAATTTATATTTGTTTATCAAAACAACTCTGCGGTAAAACTACTACAGTGGCCTTCCCACTTTGAAACTCGAAAATAAGTGTCGATGATGCGTGCACTCATCACCGAAATTATTTTCCAGCGACAAGAAGGGGAGTACAACTTATTTCTTTTCAAAATTTCTTTAAAATAATTCTTTCAAATTATATTAAAATATTTATATCAGAAATTACTTCTAATAATATTATTCTTATATTTCAAAATCATTCAAAAGAAAGTTTCAAAACCCCGGAACTTAAGTTCTTGATTTCCAATCTTTCATTTTATTTTATTTTCAATCTTATTTCAACTATTATTTATAAATTTCATTACCTAACAACCAATATATTGCAACCAAATATGTATATCATATATAATATTTTATTTTATATATAGAAAATATAATAGGAAAAATTATTTCATTCACCTATATTCATAACAAATATTGTATCGGTCTGTCCTATTAAGTGTTTAGAAATCCCTATTGATGTCATAGCGTCCTATGCACCAACCAGAATTTATAAATACAAAACGGAACAAATTAACACAATATCAAAACCTTTTTATAACACTAACAAATACGCTCTCTCATATATATACACTCAGCGACTCATCATAGGGTATTACTACCCTATTAATAAAGAGTCAAACCCCACAAAGCTAAGGTTTATCACAAAACCAAAGCTCTGATACCAGATATAACGTCCTGCCTTTTTGCATGATTTAAATCGATGATTAACCACACACGTCACACTTAAACCGTACAGAAGGGAGGATTGTTATGGGGTAAATAAGAAAAAGCAGAGAAAGAAAGTAAAAAAAACAAAACAGAATCTTGCAGCGGAACGATAAAATATAATAATCAAATATACAGTTCATGAAGCTGTTTTACAAAATATTCAATTATACTTAAATAATACATATCAGAGTTACACATACCAGAGAAAAATCAATAACAATGCAGCAGATCAGTGTGAATGTAGTGGAATACTATAATAACTAGTAATAATAAATCTTCGTCTTCATCCTCCAGAATACGGTCTTTCAAATCCTGAAATGCTCAGGCTGACCCAAGGGAATTGAAAAGACAAAACACTCGAGTCAGAACTAAAAGATCTTATGTAAGTTAAATCAATGGTAAATAATATGAGCGGAATGGCGTCGGAGACGTTTACGGGATTTGACATCTCCTATCCAGTTTCTAACGTGAGTGCAGTAACTTAAGAGATGCTCGGGATTCACATTTCCTAAGGATCCGTTAAACTATTTACTATGTGGTAATATTTCTCTATTATAATAATGTCTATAGTAAAATAAACTTACTTTTTCAAAGCATTAAAGGGTTACCCATATAGCCCTTAACACATAATAGTCCCAGTAGTCCATCCAATATCATAGTCCCTCCTGATCGGGAAGCCACCAGAGGATACCACACGGGCTATGGGAGAAAACCAAACTCGTACAAGGCGCGCTAGGGTAGGTGACACGGCACAACTAGGCAATGCCAAGTAGATGTACCAATTGCTATCCGGACTGGTGGTAATGCATAGCGCGCAGCTACCGCCCACCTCGAGCCATACCCCCAAATCAAAAAATCAAAAGTGGCCACCGAATCAATCCAAGAGTCAGAGTATAATGTCGAAGGGATGTATCCGATAAGAGGGGCTACCTCCTTGGCCCGAGAATCGCTCCTGTTTTAGCCACCTTATGCCAACTCACGGGAGTCGGGTCCACGTATATACCTTAATAGAACGTCGTCACCGTCCTACTTCATTCCGGAATCTCCGCCGCGTATACAGTTGTCAAAGTGGTTTTCGGTATCGACAGAGAGTATGCCTATATCTGATCCCGTTCTCTTTGCCAACTAATCGTTATTGTAACACCGTGGTCATTTCAAAATAGTATATACTTTTAAAAACAAAATACCATTGCCATTTCCAACCATATCCTTTATTTCAAATAATAGATACTTCACACCTAATTCAATAATATATTATTTAAATAAAACCCGATTTCCAATCACTAAATCTTCCTTTAATTATATAAACTTGGAATATTCTTTTAAATCATCTTAAACACGAACCACATTATGAAGTCATATTCTTAATCTTTAATACCTATAGGTTTCAACTCAATATATTCCAAGATAATTCTTTAAATAAGTTAAATTTTCAAATAAATTCATTTCAAAACCATAATACTTTCAAGGTTATAACCACTCCAAAACAAAACACTTTGGAACCATAATACTTTAAAATACTTTAATTTCGATAAACATTTCAATTTTTATATATTTCAGGTCTTTAAATATTCCATGATTTCCAAACCAAATCTGACAATCTCATATATATCTTAACTCAATTTTCCATTATTTATTTTAGAAATATTTATTTAATATATTCAATATCTTTTAAATAAAGCTCCAACTTGAAATATTTGTTAATCACCCTAAAACCTCATCAAGTTATAAAATCGTGCCCTTTTAAAATCTCAAATTTAATAAGTTCCAGATTGATTTAATTAAATAACATTCTTAATTAAACTATATTTTAAAATTGACTTCAAATCCATATTCTCAACCTTAATTTATCAATATCATTATAAACTCTATATATACTAAAAAGTATAATTTAAATAAGTACTTAACCATACTATCTCTTTAATAAAATCAAACTTTATTATTAAAGTTATGATATAATGAACAAAATTATACATAGCTTAAATTTAAGAATTTAAGTATATATAAAATAATATTTATATAATACCAAAAATCAATATTTATAAACCCATACATTTCTTTCCAAAACCACATAGATCATTTTAAAAATATTTATATATAGACCAACGGTGTTTGTATATAATTTTCTATCCTATGGTCAAGTGATACAGATATTTATCATTTCAACCCATAATTCAAAAATAAAAATGCGGTTGTATATCATTTCAAACCACAATCCTGAATCAATAATAACAAATCAATAAAGAACTTGCAGATTTATAATGATATAAACTAAACATCCATTCATCCATCAACAAATCACACATCCATCACAACCATCATCCAAAACTATCAATCAATATCAATAAATAACTGATAATTGATAACAAGTATTTAACTGGCAGTTATATTCAATAATAAATTAAATAACGATTTAATTTAAATAAATGCAATTAACTGAGATGATGATTAAAAATATACAAACAGTCATAAATAATTCATAATCACATCAAAAATTAATTTAACAAACATAAGAAATTTTAGAAGTTGTGAGTGGGTTAAAACACTCACAATTTGAATTTAAATTTAATTTAAATCCAATTTAAACCCAAAAGTTAAACAGTCTTCAAATTTGTCCAAACCAGCGTCAAACTGTCAGGAATTGCAATACGAACCTAGCGGAGAAAACCACGCGTGAAGCGGACCTTGTATGGGAAAGTTACGTGAGTTAGAACGTGTAGAAATTAAATTAAAACAAAATATAAAAAAGGACATACTCAATTCACGGCCATGTCATCACTTCTCCTTCCAGGATTACACACACGCTACAGGGACGATGCATGCACTCGGCTACAAGACCGAAAACCCTCGTGCTGCCAGCAAAAATCTCGCGCCGCTATGATAACTCAAGCGATACTCACGCCTGGCCGTGATCGCCTTCACCGACTCCCTCTATTTCGAACGCCGCCGTACGTACAAAAACTAGTGTTTCGAAACCCTAGTTCGTCGATTCCAATCACCACAGGTCAAAGTAGGTGATGTGACCACCACCTCTAGACTCCCAACGACACTCTCTACGAAACCCATATCTCAATTTCATTGATTGACGACGAAATCAAAAATGCCCAAACTGACTTTGACTGCGATTTTCGATTGATTGAAGCACAATTTCGACAAACGAACACCATACGTCGATTCGTATTGTCCAGATATACGATATATAATTTTCTGAATTTTTTTGAGGAGTTTGAAATTTCACTTTGATCATTGAATTGCAATGGATTTGAAATTGTCTATCGTTGAAATGAGGAGGTGAAGAGGAATTGTAAGCACAAACAAATGAGAAATAGAGGTAGACTAGGGTTTATAATAGGGTATATATAGGCAAGGTTGAAATAGAATAGATGGACCTGATTTATACACGCGATGAACGATGAATGGCTCGAAAAGCCCGTTCTGACTCCGGAACGAAATTGGGTCAACCCATATATCAAAATAGATATTTTTAAATATCTTAAATGCGATGGAACAAGTTTCAAGTCCAAATTCCGTTGTATGAAGAAGTTATGCTAAAATCAATATTTTTCAAATTGATTTCAATTGATTTCAGTTAAATCGATTTCAAGGCGTTTCGAGTCCGTGCGATCAAACAACAAGTCTGATCGTTACGAAACATGAAATCCTACAATACTTCACCATTACGGATCTGATGAAAGTAGTTTCCTCGAAATCCGAGTCAGTGGCCAAAATGGCTATTTTTACATTAATTAAATAAATCGATAATTGATTAATTAAATCAAATTTCCAATTTAAATTCTAAAATTTGATAATTCTTATCATTTTTTTTATTTCTCAATCATTTACAATGGTTTCAAACAAATTTAAATGTCAATTTAGAGATGATTAATTTATAAATTCCAATATTAACCTCAATTTTATTAAATTCACAAATTATAAATAGAATTCCTAAAATTCCATTTAATTAAATAAATTAATTATTATTTCATTCATTATTGTCAAATAGATGGATTAAACATTGGATTCAAAACTATTACATAAATTTCCTCATATTATCTTTATTTCAAATTGCATAACCTTTAATTTCAATTGCTACAATAATTACGCTTATTAAAATTTGGATTTCAATGGATTGATTTGTTTCAATTCAATCTTTTATTAAGTTCATTACTATTCTATATAAACTTAGTTACCTTTTTTTCTTTCCATTCTTTATCTTAATATACCAAATTTGATAACTCCTTATTACATTTCACATTAATGTAACATTTATTAAAATTTATTTCCAATTAACGTACTACTAAATTTCCTTTAATTGCAATTTTATTTCCAAATTTTATTTACATACTAAATAAATAACATATATTAATTGTCACATATTTTCCTTTACTTATTTTTATAAGTTTATTATTTACCAACATAGGTTAAAATTCCGTATATAACACAAATTTCAATTAATTGTCATCAACACTGTATTATTTCAGTAATTAATTCAGTACTTACTTTTGTTTTTCTTATATTTCATTTATAAACAAACTAAAATATTTCCACTCGCTTATCTTATATTGAATTCATAACCCAGTTGTAACACATATAAATTTGCAATTAACATGGGAGTCCATTCAATTTGTTACAAATTTACTTACATTAACACTATTTCACTTATTTTGGTCATTATTCCATACATAGGTCACAAGTTTTCATTTCTTCATATTATCTTATGGAAACAATATACATTTCAAATATTTTATTACATTTATAGAAATTTATTTTCCAAATTTACTAAATACAAAAAAGTATGACCTTACAGTTATTTCAATTAGTTGGGATTGCGCTAAATTAATTATTTATTAGCTTACATCAACATTCTTACATCCCATACTCGTTATAATTCATCAACAGATTACAAATTTTTATTCCTTCCCATATTAAATAACAAAATTGATTACATAACACTGTTCTTATCCAACTATCATTAATTCTAGACTAATTCATCAATTTTGTTCAATCTATAGCCAAGTATAACACTTTCACTACTTCACTTATTAGGATTTTATTCAATTTACTAATAATCGATTTTAATTACCCTTGTTATATTTCGTTTCAGCGTTCATTTCAAAAATAAATTATAAAGTTTTTGTTTCTTCTAAATTTAATTACTCAATTTTTATTAAAATAACCAAATTTAATTATTGAAAATTTACGGGTCGTTACATAAAATCTCAGATGCTCAATTGATTTTGAGTAGTTTAAGAGTTGAGGTTTTCAGGTACCTCTTTAGACGAATATGCTTCCGGAGACGTGCAGGAGGCATGATAGTTATTTAGAGTTCTTTTCTATTTTGATTCCGCTGTGTTTTGTTGTAAACGCAAAGACGTTTAATTGCCTAGTTATATACTCTGGTCATATAAGGGGGCATCTTCATATGTCGCTCTTGGCGTATGTTGTAATAAGTATATTTTCTCTGAACGTGGTTCTCGTATTGGGATTATGTAATGAATTTGAAATGCTTTGAAATGGAATGAGAATTTTGTTTGTTGAATTTAATTTTTTTCCATATCCATGTGTTTCTGTTATATCGATGTATCTAACATTATCATATTTGGCCACCGAGGATTAATGACTATGGATGACTACAGTATCCGTGGTTGTTAGTTTTGGGCCTCCAAGTTGTCACGGCCCGAATTTTCGACGCCTGAAAAACCGAACCATGAGGGTTATAGAAGAAGAGGCAGAAGAAGAGAATAGAAAACAATATTAGAATCTAACCATCGCAGCGGAAATAAAATATTACAGATAATAACAGATCTTTACACAAAAGAAAACTATATCTGTTTTATACATACATCACCAGAATACATCATCAGAGTTCACAACATCAATAACATACAACTGGACAGTAATCATAACATGTCCTCACAATCTGAATACACAGCAGGATACAAATACGGAAGTACGTATCGCCATCCAGCTCGTCTCCTGAACTCCACAGCATCCTTTCCTGTATTCTATAATACTCGGTCTGACCCGAGCATTATAGTTAAATAACACCCGAGTTAGTCTGGAATACCAGCGTGAGAAAACCACACTCAAATAGATTATTAAAGTTTTCAAAATCCTTTGAAAACAAAAGCATCTCGTAAGACCACGCCATAAATAAACATGTCGGGTTTTTACCATACGATAGCCAAAACACTTTTTATTAAAATTCTCTGATATTATAATAGTGTCTATAGAAAGTAAAATAGAATCTAGCTGAAATGCTTGCATCTCACGTTTTAGCAATAGTTGGGCACAATCAAAACCTTACAGGCGCGTAGAGAGAATGGATTTCCAACTAATGATTAGGTACTGGGGTACCACTTGTCACTGTACGTGGCCAAGATCACAGTATCGATGATTACTCCCAATCCCCTGCAACACAAGACCGGGACTACCCCTTATTGGATAATCCCGAGTAAGATCACCCCACGGTTGGGATCAACAACCGCACCACTAAGCCGAATAAAAAGGGACATCTAGACAGGGATGACCTCACCCTAATGGGCGCTACCCACCTAGGCTTGCTGCACAACCCCTAATTTTCAGTCATTCCCGATTGATGAGGCTTGAGGCTAAGCGTTACCTTTTTAGAATATATCACTTAGAATGCCTATCGTCCACCTGACGATGTTCCGAAAGCATTCATCCATACAAGTCCGTCCCAGATTCGAACGGAACATAAGGCACTACTCCTACTACATCCATTTTGGAATCATCTTCAGGATTAGTAGCGACTAGCCCTTGCACTTCATTGCTCCATCTTCGAATCCAAACTCGCCTTCCTTACGAAAACGTACAAACCGAAACGAAGTGGTTTTCGAAAAATAAATCTCGATCCCGGTCTCTTTGAAACGATCAGCGGATTGGCCAATATTGATAGTCGGTTATTTAACTATCAATTACATTCACAAACAACCATCAAATAATAAATAATTTTCCCAAATTATTTATTAATCCTCAATATATCTTTGCAAGATATATTTCCTGTAACAACCCGCATATTTTAAGATTGTGTACTTAAATACAGCATCGTTAGTCGGATTATAGTCTGAAATGCTACTTTTTGCATATGGTCGACTTAGGACTCAAGCTTAGATTCAAGCTTCTTGGGTTGGAATTGAGGAGTGATTGTTTTTACCTTGCTCTATAGCTTCTTCTTCCTTGTTTTTGTGAAAAAGGTGAGATTTTTATCTCACATCTATGTCTATAACTATCTTTGATTGTTGGGTATGAATTCCTAACACTTATTCATATGCGTTTGCTTTTAGTTTGGATTGGATTGGCGAATATTCCAATTTTTGGTGTTTTGAAGTCCTTTAAAAATCCTAAATTTAATGTTCGAACATGTTTTTTTTTTGTGATGCATCTAAGAGCCTATAGGACTGGGTTGCCTATTGGCGTAAACCCTTAGCGCTCGTTGCTCGTCCGATTGCATTCGTTGAGAGTTTGCTCTTCAATTGATAGGCTGGAAACCAGCCCCAGTACCCAATCAGTCGACTGACTTTTGCAGCCAGTCGACTGGCTGTAGCCAATAAGTGTTCCGAAGGCTGTTTGTAGAGGGTGGAAGCTCTGCTTCCTGTAATTAGTCGACTGGCCACTGTAATCAATCGACTGACTGCAGGGAATGAAATTTCCAAGTTCTGGTTCAGTCGACTGGCCATTTGTAGTCAGTCGACTGACCTGCTTACTTTTGCCTATTTAGCCTATTTTGTTTGAAATTCCAATTTCTATCGATTCGTGGTTTTCCGATTTGTTGTTATCATTTATTATCGACCTTGATGGCTTCTATTTTGGAATTTTTGGGTATATCCATTTTGATGGACGTGGAATCGATTTCTTTGGATTTAATTCACGTCTTTGAACGTGAAACTTTGGTGATTGATTGGTTCTACAATCATTTTTGTGCTTTATCACTTTAAAACACAAAGGTTTCTATACTAGTAGTAAATATTCAAACTCTTTCACAAAGATGATTTCAACTTTATTTTTAATATAAAACTTGTTTATAAAACCGTTTTTCTAACCTATTAATATATACAAACCTTTACCTCACTCGTATGAGAAATCTAATTAAACGGCTTAGTAAAACCAGTGGTATGAAAGGCTTGCGTTTACTTCGTCGGTTAATTCTTAGACTTGTTCGATTGAATCTCTTGTGACAATTTTCGAGTGAAGACTTACAGTTTGTTCGTAAATATTTAAGTTAAGCCAGTAGTTATGGGACATGAAGCTAAACTCATCTATTTACTAGCTTAGTGTAATTGACACTTCTTGATGATCGATGATGGTCATTTTGTGATTTAGACTAGCAATGTGCGATGTCTCTTTGTCTACGAGGGAGACTAAACCCCATTTCTGTGGAGCTTCGGCTCAAAATTGGTGGGGTAGCGACCCATGGTCTTCGGACCGTTTTGTGGAGCTTCGGCTCAAAATAAATGATTAGCAACCATGGAATAGCGTTCCATTTGGTGATACAGGTGTTGGTGAGTTTTTATGCTCCTGTTTTGTGATAGGCCTCCCCCTTTTGTGATTTTTCGATTTCTATTGATGATTTCTAGAATTTGTGTTTCGCCAATTTTCGTGATTTACATTGATAAGCTGTATCAATATTTATGCATTGGTGAATTTGAGTTTCAACAACTTTTTCGATTGGCATTGAGAGGTTTGCCAATATTTGTGGTTTGGTGAATATGGTGAAGAATATGACTTCCTTTTTGGTGCTTTTGAGATAACTGAGGTATTGTATGATTTTGCTGATTTTAAATGTATACTTTTCATAGCATGACATTATTGTTATCATATGTTTTGACTCCTGATCTGTGATCATCATTACCAGTCTTTTGTCTAACTACATTAGATTGGTAGTTTTGTTGTTATACATATGAGATAGAGACTCCTTAATGTATACATATTCTTTTGTCTTGCACTTGTATCCATTCTTTTGTGTTATTGTGGATCTTTTTGACCACTACTCTGATGTACACTTTCATGTGTTATATTCATATCTATTTCCGCCTTTGTGATATGGATATTATTTGTGTTATGTTTATTTCTATATTTGTTTCCGAAGATATCATACCCGCTGTGTAGTAGCCTTGAGTTTGTATCGGCATGTCGGATTTCCTCTTGAAATGAAATGCATGTTATATTATCTGACATACTGTGGCTCACACAAGGCAATTACACGGATGGTCGCTCCTCAACAGCCTTATTCTTCGTGCTAGTTGATGGCTTTACCCTGTAGTGTCCTTGGCTAGCGTGAGTATAGAGGTGGGGCATCACAGCATGGTATCCGAGCTAAACTTCGGAACAATGTAGAATAATTTAATAAGGATTATCATCTTAAGTCCATCTTAGGAATCGTGCCTTAGGATTTTATTCGAGTCATTGGACCCGTTGTATCCTATTTTTTTTGTGATGCCTTGTTTTATCAATCAAGATCTGTTTGATATTCATTCTTGGATTAACCTTTTTCTTCTTCTTTCTTTCTTTCTTAAAGAAGAGAAATGGTTAGACCAGGTCGTCCCAACGCCGGTCAATCTAGTGCTACTCCCTAGGATGGAGTATTTATGTCTTCCCAACAGCTTCTTGATCTTGTAAAGAATGCTCAAGCTACCGAACTCATTCCAGAGTCTACTCACCCTATGTCTGGGTTTGCACGTTTGTGCGGTGATTATACCAACTTGGATGGGAAGCCATTCAAGGGTATCGAAAACTTCATTGAAGTCCAAGCTTGGCTTAGGACATGCGATCGCATCTTTTCTCGCATGAATCTTATTGGTCTTCATCGAGTCCAAGTGGCTTCTAGTATGCTCCAGGAGAGAGCATTAGTTTGGTACGAAAATTTGATTTCTGAAATTATTGAAGCGGATCTTACTTGGGAGCAATTTCGGGAAAGATTTCAATCGAAATTTGTACCAGAAGCTGAGAAAGTGACTTTAGCCCGTCGTTTTATAGACCTTGTTCAAGGTGAATCTTCTGTGGCAGAATATGTCGCATCTTTTGAATCTCTCTCTAATTAGGGGGTCGAGTATATAAATACTCCATTGAAGAAAAATCAGAGATTTGTCTATGGCTTGAATAAGAATCTCAATTACTTTTGAAATTGGAGGTTGCTTTCGATCAGCTTGTTGATATCGCTCTTCGACTTGAATAGGCTGATAAAGAGGGTGATGTTGAATTTGTGGTTTCCAAACCAAACTTCAACAACAACAAGAAGAGGCCTAATATGTTCAAGGGTCCTTATCCCAACAAGAAAGGGAAACATGTAGTAAAGACTCCTAACTCTAGCCGTGGAGAATGCTACAATTGTGGTTCTAAGGACTATTATGCAAATAAGTGTTCAAAGCCCCTTACTTGTCGCTATTGCAAAAGCTCGGGCCATTATATATCTTCATGTCCCAAACTTCAAAGTAAGAAGGAAGGAAAGAAAAATGTTGTACAAGCCCCTTGTAACACTTCTCGTGGTCCAGGTATTTCTCATTCTATCCTTGATGGCATTATTATGTTTCGTGATCAACCTATTCGAGTTCTTTTTGATACGGGTGCATCCCATTCTTTTATATCAAAAGAACTTGTTGATACTTTTTCTTTAGGTGTTGTTTCTTTAATGACTTCTTTGAGAATTGCGAATCCGGTTGGTGGTCCGCAACACTTAGTTTGCTTTGTAAAGATGTCGAAATTATTTTGTGTGATTTTTCTTTCCGAGCCGATTTGCATGTCATGCGTTACATGGGCATCGGAATGATTTTGGGAATGGATTGGCTTAACCGTTATGAAACCCATATCCTATGTCCTGAGCGGACTATTCATCTTCGACATTCTCAATCTGTTGAGCAGATTTCTATTGTTCTTAAAGATTCGGATTCCAACTTCACAACATCTTTATATTCTTTAAATCCTCATGATGACAATAATGATGATGAAGAAGATGTCACTTCTCTTATACACGTTGTTCGTGAGTTTTCTGACATATTTGAGCCCGTTTTAGGATTACCACCTAAGCAAGCAATTGAGTTCAGAATTAATCTAATTCCTGAAGCTTTACCTATTACTCATCCTCCTTATCGTATGTCCAATAAGGAAAATGAGGAGATACGTAAGCAATTAGGCGAATTGGAGACGAAGCAATTTATTCGCTCTAGTGCCTCTCCTTGGGGAGCTTTGGCTATTTTTTTGAAGAAATCCGATGGTACACTTAGGCTTTGCGTTGACTACCGCAAGCTTAATGATCATACTATCAAGAATAAATATCCTTTACCTTGGATTGATGACTTATTTGACAGCTTAATGGTGCTAGAGTCTTTTCATAATTAGACTTAGCAACCGGTTTTCATCTGCTTCGTATTGCAGAGGACAGCATTCCTTTGACATCGTTCCGTACTCGTTATGGATCTTATGAATGGCTTGTTATGCCATTTGGTTTAATGAATGCTCCAGCTTATTTCATTGACCTTATGAATCGAGTTTTCAAAGACTTCCTCAATCGATTTGTTCTCATCTTTACAGATGATATTCTTGTTTATTCTAAAACCGAGGAGGAGCGTGAAAAACATCTTCGGATTGTGTTGGAAACTCTTAGGAGAAATCAATTGAAAGAAAAAATTTCTAAGTGCCACTTTTGGCAGTCTCGTGTGAAATTTCTCGGTCGTATTATTTCCGAATCCGAAATTTCCATGGATCCTTCAAAGATTGAAGCGATACAAAATTGAAAGAGACCGGAGAGTGTGACGGAAATCCGTAGTTTTCTCGGATTGGCGGGTTATTACCGTCGGTTCACAAAAGACTTTTCTAAAATTTCCGTGCCTCTTACTAGCTTGACAAAGAAAGGAGTTAAATACATTTGGTCGGACAAATGTGAAGCTTCTTTTCAGAAATTAAAAGAACTCCTTTCTGATGCTCCTATTCTTATGATTCCCGAAGGGAACCAAGATTTTATTGTTTATACCGATGCTAGTCGTGTTGGTTTGGGAGCCGTTCTTATGCAAACGGATCGTGTTATTGCTTAAGCATCTAGGAAATTAAACCCAGCGAGACAAGACATGCCACTCATGATTTAGAGCTCGCGGCTATTGTTTTCGCCCTTCGAATTTGGTGTCATTATCTTTTGGGAGAGAAATTTGGTCTCTACACCAATCATAAATCTTTAAATTATTTATTTTCCTAAAAGGAACTCAGTTTGCGTCAATAACATTGGCTCGAGTTCCTTGCATCTTATGATCTTGATATTCTTTATACTCCCGGAAAGGGAAATCGTGTTGCTGATGCCCTTAGTCGTAAGCAACAAGCGGTTGTTTCTATGATGATATCCGAGTGGAATGATCTCGAGACTTTATCCACTTGTGTGATTCGAGATCGTGAATCCAACTTATGTGCATCTCTTGTTTTATGTAGCCTTATGGCTCATCCTTCTCTTTTAGACCACATCCGTGAAGCTCAAAAGCTGGATCCCGAATTGGCTTTTCTTAGCCAAAATTTTAGGGATAAAACTGATATTGAAGGTTTGAAAGACTTCGATATTGATTCTCGTGGCAGTATTCGAAAATTTGGTAGGCTTATCATGCCAAATATTGGTGATATTTGTAAAGATATTTTAGAAGATTCTCATCATTCTAAATTTACTATTCATCCCGATAATAGTAAAATGTATGCGGATATGAAGCAACTTTATTATTGGGATGGGATGAAATCTGATATTGCTAACTTTGTTAGGCGTTGCATGACTTGCCAACTAGTTAAAGGCGAGCACCAAAGGCCGGGTGGGTTATTGCAACCTTTGGACATTCCAATTTGGAAGTGGGATCAAATTTCCATGGATTTTATTGATGGCCTTCCCCGTTCTCATTCGGGTCATGATAGCCTATGGGTGATAGTTGATAGACTTACAAAATCCGTCCATTTTATTCTCGTTCGGTCCAATCAGACCGTACCCCTTTTGGCCAAACTCTTTACTAAAGAAATTATTAAATTGCATGGAGTTCCTACTTCTATTGTTAGCGATCGTGATCTATTGTTTACTAGTGGATTTTGGAAGAGTCTTCAAAAAGCTTTGGGAACAAAGCTTAATTTTAGCACCGCTTATCATCCTCAGTCCGATGGACGAACCGAGCGTGTGAATCAAACTCTTAAAGATCTTCTTCGTGCATGTGTTCTTCATTTTGGTGGAAGTTGGGAAGATCATATTTCTCTTGTTGACTTTTCCTATAATAATAGCTTCCAATCTAGTATTGGCATGGAACCTTTTGAGGCACTCTGTGGAAGGCCATGCCGATCTCCTTCTTGTTGGCTTGAGGCCGGTGAGAAGCTGGTTTTAGGTCCAGATTTTATTTGTGATTCCACAGAAAAGATTGACCTTATTCGCCATAGGATGAGAGAAGCTCAAAGTACGAAAAAAATCCTATGTCGATAACCGAAGAAGGAAATTAGAATTTTCTGTGGGAGATTTTGTGTTTATTCATGTTTCACCTATGAAGGGTGTTGTGCGTTTCAGTCGATCGGGAAAATTAGCACCTCAATATATTGGTCCATTTCCCACCACCGAACATATTGGTTCCGTGGCTTATCGCCTTTTATTACCGGCTCAGTTTTCTGCTATTCATGACGTGTTTCACATTTCTCAATTACAGAAATGCCTTCGAGATTCCGATTCTATTCTTGAGCCCGGTGTTGTGGAAGAAATTGAAGTTACGCCTAATTTGACTTATGAGCAACATCCTATTCGTATTATTGCATCGAAGGTTAAACGCCTTCGAAATAAAGATGTCCCTCTTGTGAAGGTTCAATGGTCCTCAAATCCTAAGGATTGTTCTTGGGAATCTAGAGAATTCATCGAGCGAACACATCTGGACTTACTTTTCCGTGCTTGTTGAGGTGAACTTCTTGTTTCAAATTTCTTTTGTGTTGATATGCTTTTATGGTTGTTACTTTTTATCTTTCCTCTTAAGCATTGCGATGACGCAATTTCTTTAAGGTGGGGAGTCTGTAACAACCCGCATATTTTACGATTGTGTATTTAAATATTTTATTCAAATACAGCATCGTCAGTCGGATTATAGTCCGAAATGCTACTTTTTGTATACGGTCGAATTAGGACTTGGGACCACTTCCATTGAGTTCAAAACACCGTTTGCGACCTTTTTGAGTATAAATTTTGATATGTTTGGAGCTAGCTAAAATTTGACCTTTGGACTTTGGGTTTGGGTTAGCCTAAACTATTTACTCTATTTCCACCCCCCCCCCCACTTCTCTTCATTCACTTTCATTTCCTAATACCTTCAAGCTTTCGTAAACATGGGGGAAGAGAAAAAGAATTAGAATTCCTAAGCCCTAGTTCCATTGCAAATCCAAGTTCTAACACCAAATTCAAAGTGAAGCTATTGGTAAGCATCCTCTTCTTCTTCTCCAACTCATTCTACCTTCAATTTTAGAAATTCCTAAAGTCTTACTTAGGAAATGTTTTTCTTTTAAGCTTAGATTCAAGCTTCTTGGGTTGGAATTGAGGAGTGATTGTTTTTACCTTGCTCTATAGCTTCTTCTTCCTTGTTTTTGTGAAAAAGGTGATATTTTTATCTCACATATATGTCTATAACTATCTTTGAGTGTTGGGTATGAATTCCTAACACTTATTCATGTGCATTTGCTTTGGTTTGGATTGAATGGGTGAATATTCCAATTTTTGGTGTTTTGAAGTCAAATCTTTAAAAATCCTAACATTAATGTTCGAACATGTTTTTTTTGGTGATGCATCAAGAGCCTATAGGACTGGGTTGCCGATTGGCGTAAACCCTTAGCGCCCGTTGCTTGTCTGATTGCATTCGTTGAGAGTTTGCTCTTCAATTGATAGGCTGGCCCTAGTACCCAGTCAGTCGACTGACTTTTGCAGCCAGACGACTGCCTGTACCAATAAGTGTTCCGGGGGTTGTTTGCAGAGGCCGGAAGCTCTGTTTCCTGTAATCAGTCGATTGACTGCAGGGAATGAAATTTCCAAGTTTTTGGTTCAGTCGACTGGCCATTTGCAGTCAGTCGACTGACCTTCTTACTTTTACCTATTTAGCATATTTTATTTGAAATTCCAATTTCTATCGATTCGTGGTTTTCCGATTTGTTGTTATCATTTATTATCGACCTTGATGACTTCTATTTTGGAATTTTTGGGTATATCCATTTTGATGGATTTGGAATCGATTTCTTTGGATTTAATTCACGTCTTTGAACGTGAAATTTTGGTGATTGATTGTTTCTACAATCATTTTTGTGCTTTGTCACTTTAAAACACAAAGGTTTCTATACTAGTAGTAAATATTCAAACTCTTTCACAAAGATGATTTCAACTTTATTTTTAATATAAAACTTGTTTATAAAAACTTTTTTCTAACCTATTAATATATACAAACCTTTACCTCACTCGTATGAGAAATCTAATTAAACGGCTTAGTAAAACCAGTGGTACGAAAGGTTTGCGTTTACTTCGTCGGTTAATTCTTAGACTTGTTCGATTGAATTTCTTGTGACAATTTTCGAGTGAAGACTTACAGTTTGTTCGTAAATATTTAAGTTAAGCCAGTAGTTATGGGACATGAAGCTAAACTTATCTATTTACTAGCTTAGTGTAATTGACACTTCTTGATGATCGATGATGGTCATTTTGTGATTTAGACTAGCAATGTACGATGTCTCTTTGTCTGCGAGGGAGACTAAACCCCATTTCTGTGGAGCTTCGGCTCAAAATTGGTGGGGTAGCGACCCATGGTCTTCGGACCGTTTTGTGGAGCTTCGGCTCAAAATAAATGAATAGCAACCATGGAATAGCGTTCCATTTGGTGATACAGGTGTTGGTGAGTTTTCATGCTCCCGTTTTGTGATAGGCCTCCCCCTTTTGTGATTTCTGGATTTCTATTGATGATTTCTAGAATTTGTGTTTCGCCAATTTTCGTGATTTACATTGATAAGCTGTATCAATATTTATGCATTGGTGAATTTGAGTTTCAACAACTTTTTCGATTGGCATTGAGAGGTTTGCCAATATTTGTGGTTTGGTGAATATGGTGAAGAATATGACTTCTTTTTTGGTGCTTTTGAGATAACTGAGGTATTGTATGATTTTGCTGATTTTAAATGTATACTTTTCATAGCATGGCATTATTGTTATCATATGTTTTGACATATCTTTTATTCCATCTCATTTTATCTGATATTCATAGCTAGACTGATCCGTTTATTATTATCTAATTAAATGATACTCGGGTCAGGCCGAGATGTTATAGGTGCTTCTGCTTGACTCCTGATCTGGGATTATCATTACCAGACTTTTGTCTAACTACATTAGATTAGTAGTTTTGTTGTTATACATATGAGATAGGGACTCCTTAATGTATACATATTCTTTTGTCTAGTACTTGTATCCATTCTTTTGTGCTATTGTGGATCTTTTTGACCACTACTCTGATGTACACTTTCATGTGTTGTATTCATATCTATTTCCGCCTTTGTGATATGGATATCTGTGATTGATTTGTGTTATTTTTATTTCTATATTTGTTTCCGAAGTTATCATGCCCACTGTGTAGTAGCCTTGATTTTGTATCGGCATGTCGGATTTCCTCTTGAAACGAAATGCATGTTATACTATCTGACATACCGTTGCTCGCACAAGGTAATTACACAGATGGTCGCTCCTCAACAGCCTTATTCTTCGTTCTAGTTGACAGCATAACCCCGTAGTGTCCTTGGCTAGCGTGAGTATAGGGTGGGGCGTCACATTTCCATTTTCAACCCTTTTTGAAAACAGTTTCAAACCACACTCTCCTCATGGAATGAATTCCCAAATATTTATTTCCATTGAAGACACCAAGTACAATACTTTAGATTTTAAAAATAAATTTAAAACACTTTATTATACAATATCCTTTAAAACTTTTAAATTAAAAATTACTTTAATACTTATTCAAAATATATACTTTAAGAATATTTAAAATAAAACTACTTTGTACAATATAAAACTGAATTTCTAACTTTTAAAACATAATACCAAACCACCTTTAAATAATTACTTCTACAAATAGATTAAAAGAAAATACTTACTTTAGAATTTAAACATTTAGAAATAATAAATTTTCCAAAACATGCTTTTTTAAAACAACATTAAAACTTTTAGTTTATATTTAAAAATTTGCTTTGAAAACATACTTGGTTGTCTAGGGAAATACGCTTCTCTTTCACATCTTTTAAAAATAAATCACTATTTATTTTTAAACAAATTTACTCATTTCCTTAATAAATTTCCACCGTGAATTTATTCTTTTAAATATCCACTGGTATATTACATCACTTTTATGAACCCAGTTTATAAATTCCAAAGTCTCGCTTCTCCTTTAAAAACCCTAGTTTTAAACACTTAATCAATCTTCAAATTGATTTCCAAATTACTCCCATTAGAAATAAATTCTTTTCTTACTCAATTTTATTTCGAAACCTATAGACTTCAGATTTGACTTCTCAATTATGATTCCAAATTCCTTCTTTATCCATTTCAATAAATTTAAAACTTGAATTTTGAAAGTAAATTCTCTTATTGCTTTAAATAACATCACTTAATTTTTAAAATTTATTATTTTCCCTTTTTATTCACTCTTTTATTTTCTTTTCAAAAAAAACCAATTCTATATATTTTGATAATTCGGTGTACTGAAAATATATTCAAGCAAACCATAGCATTCAATATTTCAATTATCAATATAATTCATCACAAAATATCAAATATTCCTAACACGGAATATTAAATAATCTAAATAATTTTGAGGAATCCAGTTGGATCCCTCCAACCTATTTCCCTGCATCCATAGATGTTGGCACAATATAAAATACCAATTTCACTTCGAGATGGAATATCGCGGTATATGGGATTAATATAATATCATCCGCTATTATGCGGCGCATAGGGTCTCATCCGCTACAAAATGCGGGAAATCAATTACTCCAATATATACTATATACTATTATATAATATAACACATCAAATCAATTCAATCATTCAACCAATTATTTAAATTTAACCATTTAAAATTTAAATAAAGCTAGATGAGTGAGATTAACTCACCTTTTATTTCTGTTTTGCAACCTAATCAAACCAGCTATTTTCTTTACGGATTTTGAACCTAGTATAAACAATTCATGATTTATTAACATTTTGAGCTAATGGAACAATTAATTTCCATTTAATATATTAAATTAATTATTTAATTTTTAAACTAATTTTCCTAGTTTCCTAACAAATTATCATACTGCTTTTCACGGTACCAATTCATATTCATTTATTAAAATAAATTAACTCTCTAATTATTGAGAATTAAATATCGCGTTTGAGTTAAAGATTTTATATAATCAAATCATTTATTTCAAAAACATCAAAACCCGATAATACCTTTACTTCCATCAGTCCTCCACTTCGACCACTAGATCGCGAACACCAAACCCAGCTTCCTCCTCTGCCCTGCGTTTGCGAACGAACCAATCACAACAGTTGTGGCATTAGACCCTAAATAGCGAGCTGCCCTCACGCCATCGTCTGCAACCTTGTGTCGCTCAACTGTCTCCAACCCTAGATGAATCGAACGCCGAACATCACATCACCTCAACTTCGTTCGCCCCTTGCCGCATTAGGCTCCTAACCCACGAATCGTCGAGCTTCTCTTACGCGCGTAACCCAGTCGAGCATCGGCAACCCTAACCCTAGGTGCGAACACGACTTGCCTCCAAGCCTTTCTTGATCGTAAAGAAGAATCAAGCGAGTCTCATTCGATTTGTTTATAGTCGAGAGGGAAATCGAAGTGAGATTTGGGATAGTACGCGGCCATGGATATTGTAACGACCCAGAATTTCTATCAATTAAAATTTGTATATTTAATTGATTTTAAATATTAATAAGTGAAATTTATAAGTCGAATAATTTATTTTTCGAATAATTGGATTTAATTGAATAATTAAATCGATAATTTAATATTTGAAAATACAGAAATAATTGGAAACTGGGTTAAATATGATTGAAATTGATTTGTAAAATTTTATTTAATCATATTGGAGTTAGAATGATGTTATAGAACTTTTAAAATCGAATTTAAAGTTAATTTGTGAAAATTGAATATTTTAATATTTAATTGACGAGTTAAAAATAGCCATTTTTCAAACAGTCTCGGATTTCGACGAAACCAGTTTCATCGGATCCATAATGTGATATTATTGTATGGTTTCAAATATTGTGTCAATTGGATTTACCGTTTGTCCGGGGCAAGCCAAAACGCATAGAAATAGGTTTAAATCGATTTAATTTAAATTTGACCGTTTATTTCCGTAACTCGCACAGATGATCGAATTAGCCTTCTAAACATATTCCATTGTGTCCGGAACGCGGGGTAAACCCTAGAAACGCCAGTCACCGCGCGAGATTTGGAGCTCGGAAAATTCGGGGTGAATAGTAATTCGTGAAATTTTCTATACAAGGACGACTTATTCACAAATTTGCAAACAACTAAACCCTAACCCTAGTTTCTTAAGCCGGCCACCACTCTCATACATCAATGGCCGAAAACTTGATTCCTTCTCCTACTCTTTTCTTCAAATCCGCAAAGTAATTCAAGAAACCTTCAACATGAAAGTCTTAGAGCACAACGAGTGCTACGTATCCAACGGTAGTGACCGTGTTTCGTGTAGCGTGGAGGGAGAATTTTGGCCGCGAACGCACGCGTTTTTTTCACATTTTTCTTGGGATGCGTGTGACCGAGCTTGGTCGTGCTTTGGGCGAGTAGGGAGTCGAGCACGAGCTTTCTAGTGGTGGTTGCTGATCAACATGGAGATGCTCGATATGGTTGCGTGAATTAGGGCATAGATGGCGGCTATGGGTATGTCGCACGCGATGTTTTACTGGAAAAGAAGAAAATGCATTCTACGGCCGAGATCTGCATTTGGATTTGCACGGCCCAGATTGATTTAGGTTGGAAAAAAATTAAAAGAAATGTAAATTATTTATATTTTAAATTGTATAAACTTCTAAATGCGATAACTCTTTCGTACGAGGTCAAAAAATTACGAAACAAATTGCGTTGGGTTCGTATGGACGAGCACTACGCAATGGAGCTAGTTTGGAGTCGTTTGGAGATAGTGAAAATTTTGGGTAAAATTAAACGCACGTTTAATTTTATTCGAAATCAAACGCTACAGTTGTTATCGGAAATTCAAGGTGAGAACTTCTCACTCAATCGAATTGTTTCGATTTAACTTTTAAATAGTTAGATTTAAAATTGCTTGATTGTATGCCTGGATGATAAATTATTATCTGTTGATTGTTAAAATAGACATTATACGCCGTATATTAAGCAGATGTTACTTATTAAAAACATATACCGCGATAATTCCATCTTGATTGGAATTGGTATTATATATGTACTTGGAGTTGATTTTCCCACATTATATAGCGGATGAGACCCTATTGCGCCGCATAATAGCGGATAATATTTTATAAATCCTATATACCACGATATTCCGTATTGGAACGGAATTGGTATTGTGTTAACATCTATGGATGCAGGGAAATAGGTTGGAGGGATCCAACTGGATTCCTCACCAGTATTTATTTGATTACAGATATTGTGATATTTGTTGATTATCATATACTGATACATGATGTCTTTGTTGTCGTGATTGACTATTTGGTGTGTTGCATCATTGGGCCAATTTTGGAATTATAAACAGATTTTAAAGGAATGATTTTCAAAATTTAAAAGGGTTTTAAAGTGATTTTTTGAAAGTATACGTTTTATATAAATTTTGGAGTTGATTGATTTTAAATAAATAAACGTTATAATTTTAATATTATAAAATTTATGATTTTTGAGAAATATAGTTAAAATGTGATTTTTGAAATATGGAGTTAATGAATTTTATAAAATAGTTTAAATTGAGATTTTTGGATTTTTATAAACGGTTTATATAAAAGATTTATAAAATTGATATTTATAAATTAAAAATAATAGAATTATAAAACGAGCTTTTTTGTGTTAAAATGAAATAGTAAATGGATGGATTAGTAAGTAATGAAATTTATAGATTTATAAATTGAGAAGTTATAAAATGAATAGATTTTGTAAAATAAAAGATTTATAGTTAAATTTACTTATAAATGGATTTTGGCGTGTAAATGGGATATGGATAAAATTTGTGAATAAAGTGATTTTATAACTTGAAGTGTTTATAATATATAAATGTGAATTTGTAAACATTGATTTATAAATTCAAGATTGATTGAATTTGGTAAGTAAATTTTTATAGCTTATTAAAGGAGTATATTCACGATTTTGGGACAGTGGATAATTTTTGAATTGAATATGTAAAAGGGTTGAATTTGGTTAATGAAGTATATTCATGATTTTGAAAAGTGAATATATTATTAAAGAAAATGGATATGTTTTTGGGAAAGTGATATTATAACATGAAGTTAATTGTTTTAAAGATGTTTTAAAATGTGTTAAATATCGGATACATAGATTTCAACATTCATTGTTGAAATAGACGTTTCGAGAAATAAGGAAATGGTGGACTATAACACTGTTGTTATAGTAAATGATTTTCGAAAGGAAATGTTTTATATAGTATTGGGATTTATATATCTATCTTAATTTCGAATCCCTATACTAGTGATTTTGGGTCGTCGTAACGATGTTTTACGCAATATTCGTTTTGACCCAAATAAATGTGTTTGAAAGAACGTTTTCTTTAAAGAATGAAATCTATACTTAATTTCGATTTAAGTATATTAAATATTTTCCAAGTGTTGAAAATAAATAGATTTGTGAATTACTTATTATTAAATAAGTATGGAAATGTTTTTCGAATATGAAATGAAACGTTTTGAGAATTTATCTTTTAAAGATAAATTGAAAATGAATATTAGAAATCGATTTGGAAATCGTATATTCATAGATATTTTGGAATTGTAAATTCACTATGGAATTTATAAAAGAAAGGGAAATTTGTTTAAAAATAAACGTTGATTTATTTTTGAAATGTGGGAATAAATTTACGGATTTGGAACGTAAATATAAAGTAAATCGGTAAGGATTTATTTAATCGGTTTAAATGAACCATTTTGAATGAAAATGAACAAAGATTTGTGAATATATCCCGTATAGGGAAACGATTTGAAATTTCTTTTCAAAAGTTGTAAAGGTGAAAAGTGATTTGAAATTTGTTTTCAAATGTTGAAGTATGGAAATATATATATCTTGTAAAGATATTTTAGAAAATAAGTAATTTGGAAAATTATTTGGGACTTGGTGATGTTGTGCATACCTATTGATAGTTAAATAACCGACCATCAATATTTACCTTTGAATGGGTATTTGTTGTGATTTGCTTGAATTTGAATGCCACGCTTATTTTCAAAATCAGCACTCACTATTCGGGTTAGCCAGGAAAGGACCTTGGGGTCGTATAACCCATTCTGAATATGTGATACGTCATTATGGATTGCATTTGATGACCGGTGTTGAAGACCGGATATTTATGAAAATGGAAGGATTACCATCGAATGTTTCTGCATCGGCTGATCTCCGATATAGAAATTTATTACCCTTTGTGATGGGAAGTCCGGTCGTGATTAGTGAATATCCGGATTGCAAGGACTTCTTTGGAAGTGCTTTCGGTTCCGTTCGATCCCGAAACGGACTTGTATGGATGTGTGTCTGACATTACGATTTGAGATGTAAAGCTGGTTTCTATCAAATATATTTCCGTTGGTGGCGAAGAATTTATTCTCTTAGCTTAACACCCTTAGAGGTTATGTAGTTGACGGTTACTAGTGATACATTCCCAAATTGGTAATGTGGCATACGAAGTGCTGTTGAGAATTTGATGATCAAAGCACGGCTTTTGTATAAAGCGTGGCTTTGTGGGCGAGACTTCGTCGGACCTCACACCCCGGAAATGGTCAAAATAGAAAGGATGTAGCAAGGTTATTAGGGGGTAGCGCCCCTTTAGTGTATGTCATTCCTTCTGGATAGAGGTGGTATCATGGTATGGAGCCCAGGTATTTAACCTATGTAGTTGCCATAAATTTATTACTTTGTGGTTGTTGGAATCGAGGATCCTCAGAAATTGATCGGTTACGATCGGGGAATGACATATTCGTGTCAGCAGTTACCCAGTTTGAAGGGTAACCTGGCCTTGTGTTGGCAGAGATCTAACCGTAACGTTAGGATCTCGGGACGTCTTTCCAGAGGCGTACCCATTTGGCAATGGGAAGTTCCTTGGCCTGACCATTTGTTGGAAATCCAAAGAAACAATACGATCTTGTACGGGTTTAGTTGTAGAACTTATCATTCACTTATGGTGGCGCCCCACTGTTTGGATGGTAGCTATAGTAGGCATAAGTGCGGAATGCCTATGCTGGGTAAGATTTATATCTTTACTTTCGAAATGATTTTTCCTACACTATGCACTAGTAATAATATCAAATGTTTCTTTTTAATGCGTATCAAGCATCTTTGACTATCATAAAAAGAAATCTTCTCCGATTATGTGTTTGCATTGTGTGTGTGTGTGAGGGAGGACTTATGGTAGTTTCAGTTTCCAAAAAGCATTGCGAATTTATTTTAAAATTATCCCATTCTTTGTTTTAAAAACAAACTGTTTTAAGTTCTCACATCAGTCCCATGATTGACCTGGAGTTTATTGTTTTCCTTCCTAAACTCTGGGTGCCCACCAATTTCCACATGGGCAGTCTAGAGTCAGGTTTATCAGGATATTCTGAAATTCAGGAGTTGCTGGAGGCAAGCTGGATGGCATGGCGTATTCACTAGTATATAGTATTTCTTTTCCGTTGTTTGTTGTTGTTTGTTGTTGTACACTCTGATGATGTAATGTAATGTAATATGATGTATTGTTATAACTGATATAGTTCTTTGTTTAAAGATTATTCATTTATCTATTATATGTTGTTCCGCTGCGATTGTGAGATTCTGTCATTGTTTGTGTTGTTTTCTTTTTCTTTCTCTCTTCTTCTATCTTCTACCTCTTCTTTAACCCTAATGGTACGGTTTTTCGTCCTTCGATTGCTCGGCAGTTGATACAGTGGACGTATTGATGTCGGTTTTCGAGCGTCGAAAAATCGCGCTCGTTACATTTGGTATCAGAGCATATGGTTAAGCGACAACCATGGCTCTGTTGGGTATTACTCATTAGAGATGGAGTCAGTAGTACTCTAGAATGAGTGTGAGTGTAATAATAGCTATGAGCGCGTATTTGTTAGTGAATATAAAAATGTTTTATATTGTGTTTGCTTATCCGCTGAGCTGTTTGTGAATTCTGGTCGGTAGATGGGACGCCATATTATCGATAGGGGTTTCTAAACTCTTGAACGAGATAAACCAACATAGTATCATTTTAAATTGGGTAAATGAAATAATTTTACCTTGATTATATTTTATATATAAAGGAATAATTTTTTAGAATTATTAAAGTGTACATAAAATTGATTGTTGGTTGTTGAAATGTAAGAATATATATATATAAGTTAATTAAAAGTTGTTTGAATAAGTAAAAAAAAAAAACAGCTGTAAAAGAATGAATTGTATAAGCAAATGAATTATAAGTATGAAGTTATAATTAAAATGATTTACAATTGTGGAATAACCTTATATATATAATAAGTGAAATTATATAAGTAAAAGATTTATAAATGTGATTTATAATCTAAAAACAAAATTCCAGAGAAGCGTTTTGAAAGGATTTGATATTTTGGAAAATTATTTTGGAAAAATTAAAGCTCTAAACTCTTTTCGGTCGCTGGAAAATAATTCCGATGATGATTGCAACATCATTGGTGTTTATTTTCGGGTTTCCAAAAGAGGGATTGCTGCCAAGTTGTTTTAAATGGAAGTTGTTTGGAAAAAAATAGAGTTTGGTTTTGAAATTCAAAAGATAATTTGAATTGATTTCAAAAATGGTTTTGAAAGATTGAAAAGACCCTGGAATCCTATTTAAAATATTTATGGGAATGATAAATGAGTTGATAACTTATACAATTTGAATTTTGATAGAATAAATTTAACTTAAATGATGGAGTTAAATTAAAGGGAGTATGAGTGAATCAATAAAAATCCAAGTGGTAATTGTTGAATATAAGTTGTGTAACTTATGAAATGAGAAAATGAAAGTGAAACAAATTGTTAAAAATGGTTAAACAATTTGGTTAAGCAAAATAAATCTGAATTTGATAGTGATATGAGATAATAAATTTGACTTTGCTAAAGGTTAAATAAAATTTTCTTCAGAAATGAAATCTGAATTGGATTTATAAGTGGATATTTTAGTTAAGCCAAGCAAATGATGTTTGAAAGAGAACATAACTTAAGTGAAGTTGAATGAAGTTGATTTTGGTGTCGAAGTAAATTAATAAGTGAATTAATGAAATGAAGTCATTAAGAATTTGAACTTGAGTTATATAAATGAAATTCAACTTTATATTGTTAAAGGAATTAACAATTGAATTGATGAATGGATGAAATATTAATCAATCGAATGTAAAAGAAATGATATGGGATAATGAATGTAAGTGTAAATTCATTAGAAGCTAATGAAGTTGAGAAATTGAATAATTGAATGGGAATCAATTTAATATCAACCAATTGGAGTTAAAAAGTGTTAAACCAAATAGAATGTAAATTAAATAATTTGGTTATGATGGTTATGATTTGGTGGTTATGTAATTGTTAGTTGATTGTATATAACTCATTAAGTGTTAAATGAAAATGAATTAGTGAAATGGAAAGCTATAAATCATTAAATTCAAATTGGAAGAAAATGAATTTGAATAAAATTGAATTTGATTAAATGGAAAGTTAACTAACTTGAAGGTAAATTAGTAAATATGAACTAATTGAAATTGAATATGAATGAATGTTGGTAAATCCAATGTCAACAAATCAAATGTGATTAAAATGAAAAAAACCAATTCATTGAATATTAATGAGAAGTGAATGTATATTGATTTGATATGGATTTGTTGGATGATAGTTGTTGATGGTTGGATTTATTGCTTTTGATTGCAATTGCTATGTTGGCACATGTAGTTGTTATGTTACTATATGATGTATATTGATATTATTTTCATATATGCATGTTTCTCATGTTGTTGTTGAGTGTTTAGTAGTTGCGGATTGCGCTTGCTTCGCGTTTGGAGCTCGCTTTCACGCTATATTAGCTGTATACGCTCGCTAATAATAAATAAGGTACATATCTCGGATTACATACCGTATTTTTACACTTTTTTCCCTGCGGGATGCCTCATCACTTGATGAGATGTATATTTGTGATATATATATTGTCATTTTTTTTCGGATCGAGCCGCGCAAAGGAGACTATGGCGAATTTTTTCGAAAATTTAAGGCGTTAGAATATTTTTGAGAAAATTGAGAAATTTTTGAAAACTAAGTTGGATTTGGAAACTTAGTAAAGATATTGTAAGAAGTTTAACTATGAATGTTGGGAAAGTTAAACACTTAAGATATTTGAAAAATCCAATTTGAATGGTTTGTTTTGGAAAGTTAATGGATTCTGTAACTTTTTCTTACTTGGTAATTTCGAGGACGAAATTCTTTTAAGGGGGGAAGTTTGTAATGACCCAGAATTTCTGTCAACTAAAATTTGTATATTTAATTGATTTTAAATATTAATAAGTGAAATTTATAAGTCGAATAATTTATTTTTCGAATAATTGGATTTAACTGAATAATTAAATCGATAACTTAATATTTGGAAATACAGAAATAATTGGAAATTGGGTTAAATATGATTGAAATTGATTTGTAAAATTTTATTTAATCATATTGGAGTTAGAATGATGTTATAGAACTTTTAAAATCAAATTTAAAGTTAATTTGTGAAAATTGAATATTTTAATATTTAATTGACGAGTTAAAAATACCCATTTTTTAAACAGTCTCGGATTTCGACGAAACCAGTTTCATCGGATCCGTAATGTGATATTATTGTATGGTTTCAAATTTCGTGTCAATCGGATTTACGTTTGTCCGAGGCAAGCCAAAACGCATAGAAATTGGTTTAAATCGATTTAATTTAAATTTGACCGTTTATTTCCGTAACTTGCACAGATGATCGAATTAGCCTTCGAAACATATTCCATTGTTCCGGAACGCGGGGTAAACCCTAGAAATGCCGGTCACCGCGCGAGATTTGGAGTTCGGAAAATTCGGGATGAATAGTAATTCATGAAATTTTCTATATAAGGACGACTTATTCACAAATTTGCAAACAACTAAACCCTAACCCTAGTTTCTTAAGCCGGCCGCCACTCTCATACATAAATGGCCGAAAACTTGATTCCTTCTCCTCCCCTTTTCTTCAAATCCGCAAAGTAATTCAAGAAACCTTCAACATGAAAGTCGTAGAGCACAATGAGAGCTACGTATCCAACGGTAGTGATCATGTTTCGTGTAGCGTGGAGGTAGAATTTTGGCCGCGAACGCACGCGTTTTTTTTGCATTTTTCTTAGGATGCGTGCGACCGAGCTTGGCCGTGCTTTGGGCGAGTAGGGAGTCGAGCACGAGCTTTCTGGTGGTGGTTGCTGATCAACGTGGAGATGCTCGATATGGTCGCGTGAATTAGGGCATAGATGGCGGTTATGGGTATGTCGCGCATGATGTTTTACTGGGGAAGAAGAAAATGCGTTCTACGGCCGAGATCTGCATTTGAATATGCAGGAACCAGATTGATTTAGGTTGAAAAAATTTTAAAAAAAATGTAAATTATATATATTTTAAATTGTATAAACTTCTAAATGCGATAACTCTTTCGTACGAGGTCGAAAAATTACGAAACAAGTTGCTTGGGTTCGTATGGACGAGCACTATGCAATGAAGCTGGTTTGGAGTCGTTTGGAGCTAGTGAAAATTTCGGGTAAAATTAAATGCACGTTTAATTTTATTCAAAATCAAACGCTACAATTGTTATCGGAAACTCAAGGTGAGAACTTCTCACTCAATCGAATTGTTTCGATTTAAATTTTAAATAGTTAGATTAAAAATTGCTTGATTGTATGCCTGGATGATAAATTATTATCTATTGATTGTTAAAATAGACATTATACGTCGTATATTAAGCGGATGTTATTTATTAAAAACATATACCGCGATAATTCCATCTTGATTGGAATTGGTATTATATATGTACTTGAAGTTGATTTTCCCGCATTATATAGAGGATGAGACCCTATTACGTCGCATAATAGCGGATAATATTTTATAAATCATATATACCGCGATATTCTGTATTGGAACGAAATTGGTATTGTGCTAACATCTATGAATGCAGGGAAACGGGTTGGAGGGATCCAACTGGATTCCTCACCCGTATTTATTTGATTACAGATATTGTGATATTTTTTGATTATCATATACTGATATATGATGTCTTTGTTGTTGTGATTGACTATTTGGTGTGTTGCATCATTGGGCCAATTTTGGAATTATAAAAAGATTTTAAAGGAATGATTTTCAAATTTTAAAAAGGTTTTAAAGTGATTTGTTGAAAGTATACGTTTTATATAAATTTTGGAATTGATTGATTTTAAATAAATAAACGTTATAATTTTAATATTATAAAATTTAGGATTTTTGAGAAATATAGTTAAAATATGATTTTTGAAATATGGAGTTAATGAATTTTATAAAATAGTTTAAATTGAGATTTTTGGATTTTTATAAACGGTTTATATAAAATATTTATAAAGTTGATATTTATAAATTAAAAATAATAGAATTATAAAATGAGTTTTTTTGTGTTAAAATTAAATAGTAAATGGATGGATTAGTAAGTAATGAAATTTATAGATTTATAAATTGAGAAGTTATAAAATGAATAGATTTTGTAAAATAAAAGATTTATAGTTAAATTTACTTATAAATGGATTTTGGCGTGTAAATGGGATATGGATAAAATTTGTGAATAACGTGATTTTATAACTTGAAGTGTTTATAATATATAAATGTGAATTTATAAACATTGATTTATAAATTCAAGATTGATTGAATTTGATACGTAAATTTTTATAGTTTATTAAAGGAGTATATTCATGATTTTGGGACAGTGGATAATTCTTGAATTGAATATGTAAAAGGGTTGAATTTGGTTAATGAAGTATATTCACGATTTTGGACAGTGAATATATTATTAAAGAAAATGGATATGTTTTTGGGAAAGTGATATTATAAAATGAACTTAAGTGTTTTAAAGATGTTTTAAAATGTGTTAAGTATCGAATACATAGATTTCAACATTCATTGTTGAAATAGACGTTTTGAGAAATAAGGAAATTGTAGATATAGCACTGTTGTTATAGTAAATGATTTTCGAAAGGAAATGTTTTATATAGTATTGGGATTTATATATCTGTCTTAATTTCGAATCCATATACTAGTGATTTTGGGTCGTCATAACGATGTTTACACAACATTCGTTTTGACCCAAATAAATATGTTTGAAAGAACCTTTTCTATAAAGAATGAAATCTATACTTAATTTCGATTTAAGTATATTGAATATTTTCCAAGTGTTGAAAATAAATAGATTTGTGAATTACTTATTATTAAATAAGTATGGAAATGTTTTTCGAATATGAAATGAAACGTTTTGAGAATTTATCTTTTAAAGATAAATTGAAAATGAATATTAGAAATCGATTTGGAAATCGTATATTCATAGATATTTTGGAATTGCAAATTCACTATGGAATTTATAAAAGAAAGGGAAATTTGTTTAAAAATAAACGTTGATTTATTTTTGAAGTGTGGGAATAAATTTACGGATTTGGAACGTAAATATAAAGTAAATCGGTAAGGATTTATTTAATCGGTTTAAATGAACCATTTTGAATGAAAATGAACAAAGTTTTGTGAATATATCCCGTATAGGGAAGCGATTTGAAATTTGTTTTCAAAAGTTGTAAAGGTGAAAAGTGATTTGAAATTTGTTTTCAAATGTTGAAGTAGGAAATATATATATTTTGTGAAGATATTTTGGAAAATAAATAATTTGGAAAATTATTTAGGACTTGGTGATGTTGTGCATACCTATTGATAGTTAAATAACTGACTATCAATATTTACCTTTGAATGGGTATTTGTTGTGATTTGCTTGAATTTGAATGCCACATTTATTTCCAAAATCAGCACTCACTATTCGGGTTAGCCGAGAAAGGACCTTGGGGTCGTATAACCCATTCCGAATATGTGATACGTCGTTATGGATTCCATTTGATGACCGGTGTTGAAGGCCGGATATTTATGAAAATGGAAGGATTACCGACGAATGTTTCTGCATCGGCTGATCTCCGATATAGAAATTTATTACCCTTTGTGATGGAAAGTCCGGTCGTGATTAGTGAATATCCGGATTGCAAGGACTTCTTTGGAAGTGCCTTCGGTTCCGTTCGATCCCGGAACGGACTTGTATGGATGTGTGTATGATGTTACAATTTGAGATGTAAAGTTGGTTTCTATCAAATATATTTCCGTTGGTGGCGAATAATTTATTCTCTTAGCTTAACACCCTTAGAGGTTATGTAGTTGATGGTTACTAGTGATACATTCCCAATTTGGTAATGTGGCATACGAAGTGCTGTTGAGCATTGGATTATCAAAGCACGGCTTTTGTATAAAGCGTGGCTTTGTGGACGAGACTTCGTCGGACCTCACACCCCGGAAATGTTCAAAATAGGAAGGATGCAGCAAGGTTATTAAGGGGTAGCGCCCCTTTAGTATATGTCATTCCTTCTGGATAGAGGTGGTATCATGGTATGGAGCCCAGATATTTAACCTATGTTGTTGCTACAAATTTATTGCTTTGTCGTTGTTGGAATCGAGGATCCTCGGATATAGATCGGTTACGATCGTGGAATGACATATTCGTGTCAGTAGTTACCCAGTTTGAAGGGTAACCCGGTCTTGTGTTGGCAGAGATCTAACCATAACATTAGGTTTTCGGGTCGTCTTTCCAGAGGCGTACCCATGTAGCAATGGGAAGTTCCTTGGCCTTACCATTTGTTGGAAATCCAAAGAAACAATACGATCTTGTACGGTTTTAGTTGTAGAACCTATCATCCACTTATGGTGGCGCCCCACTGTTTGGATGGTAGCTATAGTAGGCATAAGTGCGGAATGCCTATGCTGGCTAAGATTTATATCTTTACTTTCGAAATGATATTTCCTACACTATGCACTAGTAATAATATCAAATGTTTCTTTTTAATGCGTATCAAGCATCTTTGACTATCATAAGGAGAAATCTCCTCCGATTCTGCGTTTGCATTGTGTGTGTGTGTGTGGGAGGCCTTATGGTAGTTTCATTTTCCAAAAAACATTGCGAATCTATTTTAAAATTATCCCGTTCTTTGTTTTAAAAATAAACTGTTTTAAGTTCTCACACCAGTCCCATGACTGACCTAGAGTTTATTGTTTTCCTTCCTAAACTCTGGGTGCCCACCAATTTCCACACGGGCAGTCTAGAGTCAGGTTTATCAGGATATTCTGGAATTCAGGAGTTGCTGGAGGCAAGCTGGATGGCATGGCGTATTCACTAGTATATAGTATTTCTTTTCCGCTGTTTGTTGTTGTTTGTTGTTGTACACTCTGATGATGTAATGTAATGTAATATGATGTAATGTAATAATTGATATAGTTCTTTGTTTAAAGATTATTCATTTATCTATTATATATTGTTCCGATGCAATTGTGAGATTCTGTCATTGTTTCTATTGTTTTCTTTTTCTTTCTCTCTTCTTCTATCTTCTACCTCTTCTTTAACTCTAACGGTACGGTTTTCTGGCCTTCGATTGCTCGACAGTTGATACATTGCACGTATTGATGTCGGTTTTCGAGCGTCGAAAAATCGCGCTCGTTACAGATTTTGAAAGGAGGAAGGAAGGGAAGTTTAAAATCGAACGAGAAAGCCATTCATTCCCCATTATCTCCTACGACTAATATATTCATTTTCTATTTGTTTTTTTAAAAAAAGAGACGCGTGTTAGCCAGGAAGACACGCGTTAAAACTGTTTGCGTGAAGAAAATTGTAGAGGAAGATTGCGTGTTGGGGAAAACAAGCTACAGTGATAAGGAAAAGTTGTGATGGGAAAGGAAGGTGGCTGATGGAAAAATATTTGACCAGTCAACCATATATATTTATAAATTTCAAATTTAACTCCAAATGCAACTTAAAGTTTCAAACTCCTATCGAGGCGTGCCGCTAGGCGTTTATAATGTGATACTCCTATTCCGAACGAAATGGAAAAGGTTTCGAGTCCTAATTCAACCGTATGGAGAAGATAGCATTTTGGACTCAACCATTATATTAAATTACCGATATGAACTTTAGTGCGTTTATATATCGTATGCTCACACGACAACTCTAATCACTATGAAAATTGAAATCCGATAATAATACAATATTACGGATCCAATGAAACTTGTTTCATCAAATTCTGAGACTGTGCCTCGGAATGCTATTTTTAAATATCGATTTAAACGATATATTTTCAGAACTTAACAAATCACTGTTAAATTCAATTTTAACACTTTTACTATCTTCAATACTATCAGTATACATTTTACAAGTCTTTGAAATAAATTTATTCATCTTAAATCCAAGATTTACCACTTAAACCAATTTCAAATGATTTAATTTAATAATTAAATTATTTAATAAATAGTGATCTTCGAATTCAAGTTAGAAACTAACTATGAAATATTAAAATCGATTAAATATTCTGAGTTCAAACAACCAAAAATTCTGGGTCGTCACATTCCTCCACCCTTAAAAGAATTTCGTCCGCGAAATTTCTATTTAGGAAGAATGGTCCAATACCCGTTTACTATTTTCGCAAAACCAAACAGTTTTTAACAACAACCAACCAAACAATCTTTATTAAAGACACACTATCCATCTTACTAACTTTCCAAACTTTTCCATAGTTTCCAAACAACTTTACTTATTCAACCATTCAAATTATAATTTAAAACCAAGCTTTAAATTTTCAAAATTTATCAAAAAGTTTCTAACAACCTAAATTTTTGAAAAATTTCGCCAGTGTCTCCTTTGCGCGGCTAGCTTAGTACAACTACAAAATGCCTCTACGGGCTCCCAAATTCCAAAAGAAAACAAAAAGCCAAGTGGCTAGATCAAAAACCCAATCAAATTTCATAAAGAAATTTAAACACATACCTTTTTGTCGAGCAATTCAAATTTATCTTCTGAAATCAAAACCAATTTTCCTTTCCCTTTATAATACCTGCATATCCTATTTAGCAATAATATCTAATCATAGCTTTTAAAATCATTTTATACATTTCCTTACAGAAGTTTTCATATCTACTTCTATTCAAATTAGTTTTCCCATTTCCATATGAATTCAATTTATCTTCAACTCTGAATATTGAATTTTATCTTCCATTTATACTGACTCATATCGTTATTTTAAATTAGTTTCATCCACTAATTTATTTCAATTTCCAATTTGAAATCGTTTTGCCGCTAACTAAAAATTTCCCAAAAATTTTCAAAAATTTCTACCTCCCAAAATTTTCGAAATTTTTTGGCAGAGTCTCCTTTGTACGGAGGAGCTTTTGCAATTTGACAAGAGATATAAATATATATACATCGACCCACATGGTCAGAAAAACAAAAACAGTTCATATTTCCTATTTTTATTGCGTAGGCGTACCTATATTTAGCATTTTTAAGCAAGCGGCTTATTTATTTAGCAATTGGCGCAACCAAAATCTTGCCAAATGGCCTTCAGGTAGCTGTACTGACTCAATTTAAACATATAAGCACGATATATAAGAAGTTTGTAGCATTTCACTTATATTTAAATAGCTAAAACATGGATTCTATAACAATGCATGTTATATACTTTCATAAGCACATATGTAAGGTTTCGACACTTATTTCAATTGCTTTCAATCAACTCTCAACCCATACTATTCAATTTAAGTGATTTACAACTCACTTGCTTGCATACGATTCATTTTTAAACCAAAGGAACTTATATTCATTTCACTTGATTCAAAAATCAATTTTATTTTCTTCTATTAATTCATAGAATTTTATTTAATCTCATTTTCTTCATAATTCGATGATGTTTATGTGAATAAACAATTACCTAAGCACAATTTATGTTAAACTCTATTCCATTTTAACTTATTTACAAACCATTCGCTTGCATTTCATTCATTCCCGCGTTGGTTTCTTTTAAACCCATTCCATTAAGCTTGACAACATTCCATGCTAATATTAATAACCATTTCCCAAATTAGTTTAACCCAAATTTTTATTTAATGGTCTTTCACCCTTACTCGAAGCCAAGCTTCTATTATTTTTAAACTTAAATTAATTTACTTTCTTCAAACTTTTTCAACTTCATAACTTAAATTCACTTCTATTTAATTTGATTCTCCTTAAATTCAATTACCCCATTCTCTTTATCCATTTAATTTTAATCTCATTCTCAGTTTGTTAAAATAATATCCAAGTTTATATTTAACTCATTTACACCTGAATTTGATTTATTTGCAACCCAAATCATTTCTATCTTAATCCAATTCCATTCCATTTGACAACATTTCCACTTTCATTTACTTTACTAGCAATTCAAGCTGAATTTTATAACTCAAACTTCTTTTCAAAAATCCTTTTTTTTTATTAACAATCCAATTTCACAAATTAAATCTCATTAACATATTCAATTTTCTAATTTATTCCAAATTAGTTTACTCCCACTTCCTATTCAATATTTGGTTTTTATCTTCAAAATCACTTCATTATTTTACTTGAGTTCAATTCTATTTTTTTTTTGTAATTCAAGTTTGGATTTCTATTTTATTTCCAAAATACAAAACAATTTTATTTTGGCTTACTATTTTACTTCGCCATTTTTTTTCTTATAAGTCTCACACTTATATTTTTCATACTTCTACCCATTTTAAGCTTGACTACATTCGTATTTCATTTTTACTTGAGATTATACACTTATTTAGTCAAGCATGCATTTTTATTTCTTAAACTCCAATTCAACTTACTTTCATTTATTTAAGTAAGAATTTTATTTCATTCAATATCATCTATAACTCAACTGAATTTATTTCAATTCAATTTTATTTAACTTAACTTCAGTTAAATCTAGCATCATACCATTCTCTTTAATCCTCCCAATCCACTTGAATTTAAATTAAGTAAGAATTTACTTCAAATCCAACTCATTATTATTAACTTTGCTTAAGTTAATTTAATTCTAATTAATTTTACTCCTCAATCCACATTTAATTTTTATTTTCCCATTCCAATCACATTCAAGATTTACTAATTTATTTCTTCCGATCATCCATTAAATTTCCTACAATTTAATTTCTCCAAATTAAATTTATTTAACTTTTTCACTTTTAATTTTAATTCCAACATTGAAAGCTCATATTTTCCTTCCTTATTTAAAAATCATCTCAACTTTACAAGTTTATAACTTACCTCATCAGGATTTTCAATTCAGATAAGGATTCAGGATTTTTAAACACCCGGCTTTTAGTTCAAATCATTTTAAAATTATCTCAAAATCACACTTCTCAAAATTTTAAACCAATCCTGGTTTTTATTCCCAACAAATTTCCTTTGAAATTTTAAAAACAAACTAGTTCTTTTGAACAAATCAATTTGGCAACAATCCGTCACTTAGAAACTCGAAAATGAACATCGATGATGTTGTAGTCATCACCGAAATAATTTTCCAACGACTGAAGTGAGTTCAATTTTAACTATAATCCATTTATATAATTTATGCTCATACCATTGTTTTTCATTTGATTATACAAGTCATTCCAATTTTTATAATCTTATTTGTTTAAATTATTATCATCCAAGTTATATAACAATTTAAGGAAATATTTCCTTTATATCAAAATATATTTTTTTGGGTAAAATTATTTCATTCACCCATCTTTAAAACAATACTTTGTCAATTTATCGTATCAGATGTTTATAAACTCTTCTCGAATAGCGGCCAACTTACCCGATCAGAATTCATATTCCACCCAACCAATAAGTCAACACAATATTAAAACAAATTATATTCACTAACAAATACGCGCTCATATCTATTAATACACTAAAACTCATTCTGGAGTACTACAAACTCTATTTCAACGAGTAATCCCCACCAGAGCCAAGGTTATCACAACCTCGCTTTGATACCAAAATGTCACGACCCGATTTTTCGACGCCTGGAAAACCGAACCACGAGGGTTAAAGAAGAAGAGGTAGAAGAAGAGAATAGAAAACAATATAATAATTGTAACAACCCGCATATTTATCGATTTTATATTTAAATATTTTATTTAAATATTTTATCGTCCGTCGGATTTTGGTCCGAGAAGCTACTTTTTGCAAACAGTCGAATTGGGACTCGAGACCACCCCCATTGAGTTCAAAATGACGTCTGCGACCTTTTTGAGTATAAGCTTCGATATGTTTGGAGAAAGTTGATTTTTGCTACTTTTTCCCGCTTATGACTTTGGTTTGGACTGCACCCTTATTAGCTCAGCCCAACCCCTTCTCTTCATAACTTCTCCTCTTTACTCAAACACTTCAAGCTAAAGTAAAAATGGTGGAAGAGATGGGAAATGGAAATTCCTAAGCCCTAGCTTTCTTTGCAAATCCAACTTCTAGCTCCAAACTCAAAGAGAACCCATTGGTAAGCATCTCCTTCTTCTTCTCCAAACATTTCTCTTTCCAATTTCAGAAAATTCCTAAACCTAATTTAGGAAATGTTTCTCTTTTAAGCTTAGATTCAAGCTTCTTGTGTTGAGATTGAAGTGTGGTTGATCTCCCCTTGTCTTCAAGCTTCTCATTCATTGATTTGGGTTCAAAGGTGAGATTTTTAATCTCACATCTAAGTCTATGAATTACCTTCGATTGTTAGGTATGAATTCCTAACACTTATTCATGTGCATTTGATTTTGATTTGGATTTCTTTTGTGAATATTCCAATTTTTAGTGTTTTGAGTTCAATTCGTTAAAAATCCTAACTTTGATTGTAACAACCCGCATATTTATCGAGTTTGTATTTAAATATTTTATTTAAATATTAACTCGTTAATCGGATTTTGGTCCGAAAAGCTACTTTTTGCAAACGGTCAAATTAGGACTCGACCAAATTGGGTGGGATTTGCACGCTTATGCGGCGATTACACCAACTTGGGTGGGAAGCCCTTCAAAGGTTCGGAAAATATCATCGAGGTCCAGGCTTGGTTAAAATCATGTGATCGAATCTTCTCTCGCATGAACCTTATCGATCTCCACCGCGTTCAGGTGGCTTCCAGCATGCTCCAGGAGAGAGCATTGGACTGGTACGAACTCCTTATTTCAGAAATTAATGAAGCGGATCTCACCTAGGAGCAATTCCAAAGTCTCACTTCTCCTTATTACTTCACTTTTATAAACCCAGTTTATAAATTCCAAAGTCTCACTTCTCCTTTAAAAATCCTGGTTTTAAAGACTTAATCAATCTTCAAATTGATTTCCAAATTACTCCCATTAGAAATAAATTCTTTTCTTAGTCAATTTTATTTCAAAACCCATAGACTTCAGATTTGATTTCTTAATTATGATTCCAAATTCCTTCTTTATTTATGTCAATAAATTTAAAACTTGAATTTTTTAAGTAAATTCTTTTATTCCTTTAAATAACATCACTTAAGTTTTAAAATTTATTATTTTCCTTTTTTATTCAAAATCTCCTTTCCATACTTGGAATTTATTATTAGAATTTTAAAAAAAAATCACCTTTTATTCTTTTCAAGTTCATTCTTAAATTTATTCAATTCTCTGTAATTATTTAACTTAAAAATTCACTCTTTTATTTTCTTTTCAAAAAAACCAATTCTATATATTTTGATAAATCATTGTATTGAAAATATATTCAAGCAAACCATAGCATTCAATATTCCAATTATCAATATAATTCTTCAAAGAATATCAAATATTCTTAACACAGAATATTAAACAATCTAAATAATTTTAGGAATCCAGTTGGATCCCTCCAACCTGTTTTCCTGCATCCACATATGTTAGCACAATATAAAATACCTATTCCGCTTCGAGGTGGAATATCACGTTATATGGGATTAATATAATATCATCCGCTATTATGCGGCGCATAGGGTCTCATCCGCTATAAAATGCGGAAAATCAATCACTCCAATGTTTATTTTATACTACTATATAATATAGTATATCAAATCAATTCAATCATTCAACCAATTATTTAAATTTAACCATTTAAAATTTAAATAAAGCCCAGATGAGTGAGATTAACTTACCTTTTATTTCTGTTTTGTAACCCAATCTAAACCAGCTATTCCTTTAAAGATTTTGACTTAGTATAAATAATTGACGATTTATTAACATTTTGAGCTAATGGAACAACTAATTTCCATTTAATATATTAAATTAATTATTTAATTTTTAAACTAATTTTCCTAATTTCCTAACAAATTATCATACTGCTTTTCCTGGTACCAATTCAAATTCATTTATTAAAATAAATTGACTCTCTAATTATTGAGAATTACACATCGCATTTGAGTTAATGATTTTATATAATCAAATCATTTATTTCAAAAACATCAAAACCTGATAATACCTTTACTGCCATCAGTCCTCCACTTCGACCACTAGATCACGAACCCCAAACCGAGCTTCCGCCTCTGCCCTACGTATGCGCACGAACCAATCACAACAGTTGCGACATTAGACCCTAAATAGCGAGCTACCCTCACGCCATCGTCTGCAACTTTGCGCCGCTCAACTGCCTCCAACCCTATATGAATAGACCGCCGAACATCACATCACCTCAACTTCGTTCGCCCTCACCGCACTAGGCTCTTGACGCACGAATCGCCGAGCTTCTCTTACGCACGTAACCTAGTCGAGTGTCGGCAACCCTAACCCTAGGTGCGAACACGACTTGCCTCCAAGCCTTTCTTGATCGCAAAGAAGAATCGAACGAGTCTCGTTCGATTTGTTTGCGGTCGAGAGGGAAATCGAAGTGAGATTTGGGATAGTACGCGACCATGGATTTAGAAAGGAGGAAGGGAGGGAAGTTTAAAATCGAACGAGAAAGCCATTCATTCCCCGTTATTTCCTACGACTAATACATTCATTTTCCATTTGTTTTTTAAAAAAAGAGACGCGTATTAACCAGGAAGACACGCGTTAACACTATTTGCGTGAAGAAAATTGCAGAGGAAGATTGCGTGTTAGGGAAAACAAGCTACAGTGACAGGGAAAAGTTGTGATGGGAAAAGAAGGCGGCTGATGGAAAAATATTTGACCAGTCAACCATACATATTTATAAATTTCAAATTTAACTCCAAATGCAACTTAAAGTTTCAAACTCCTATCGAGGCGTGCAGCTAGGTGTTTATAATGTGATACCCCTATTCTGAACGAAAAGGAAAAGGTTTCGAGTCCTAATTCAATCGTATGGAGAATATAGCTTTATGGGCTCAATCATTATATTAAATTTCCGATATGAACTTCAGCTCGTTTATATATCGTATGCTCATATGACAACTCCACTTACTACAAAAGTTGAAATCCGATAATAGTACAATATTACGGATCCAATGAAACTGATTTTTCCAAGACTGTGCCTCGGAAGGCTATTTTTAGATATCGATTTAAACGATATATTTTCAAAACTTAACAAATCACTGTTGAATTCAATTTTAACACTTTTACTATCTTCAGTACTATCAGTATACATTTTACAAGTCTTTAAAATAATTTTATTCAGCTTAAATCCAAGATTTACCACTTAAACCAATTTCAAATGATTTAATTTAATAATTAAATTATCTAATAAATATTGATATTAGAATTCAAGTTAGAAACTAACTATGAAATATTTAAAATCGATTAAATATTTCGATTTCAAACAACCAAAAATTCCGGTCATCACACAAGTAGGGGATGTTATAGATTACCATAACTTGACAGGTCTTGGAATCATACAAGAATTTCCGTATCCTGAATAAATCACAAACAACTATGTGTGTTCGAACATCTCAAACAGATCTTGAATCCCCACATAGATTCCAACATCACGAAGAAATCATGAAGTTATCACAAACTAATCACACAGTCATCAGGAAGCCATCACATGCAATCATGAACTTCTTCCAAAGCATAGAACACGTCTATGGTTTTGGAGTGGTTACGGTTTCAAGTCATCTCATATAAGTAAACTATGCTTACTGGGTGATTAAAAACCAATCGATCGATTTCTCGGGAATTTCAACCCCGGTTTCATGGGAAATAAATAACAATGCATAAGACCGAAGATCACCTCCTAACCATTTAAGCAGACGAATTTCCTTATCATTTGTCCTAGAAGAGAAAAACGAGTTTATACATACAGTATAGCATCACCAAAGATAACCATACCATATGTAACAACCCGCATTTCATTCCACAGAAAGACGCATCATTAAGAAGAAAGAAAGGGATAGAAAATACAGAAAAGAAAGAACCAAACAACCTCAGCATCTCACAGCGGAACGAATAAATTATATTTATCAAATAAAATATTACATAGTATCATATATATCAGAGTTATACAGCTAATACAACACAAACTAGACAGTTATAAACACCTGTCTAGTTATTACAACTCAAGTACGTCACCAAGATATAAGTACAACACTAGCACAACAAAATCACTATATATCTACGCACTGAAGCCTCCTTCTCCATATCTCCTCCCGAACTCGTCAAAGCTAACCAGAATCCCTCGACTACTCATACATAATATGAGTACCCAAGAGTTTAATAAAATAGAAAAAAACACTTGGGTCAGACTTGGGTCTGGTGTGAGTAAACGGGTTAAAATTGCTTAACTTTGAAAATCCTTTAAAAACGAAGGTATCACGTAAGACTTTACAAAAGTAAACATGGGTAAGTTTTTACCTTACGCTAACCAAAACATTTGATAGAAAATCCAGTGATATTATAATCGGGTCTAGGGTTTTCAAGTAAAATACAGAAATAACCGAAATTGTTACATTTATTAAATTCCAGCATACATAGGTATACAATCAAAACTGTAAAGGGCACGTAGGAAAAATGGATTTCCATCAATGACAGGGCTACTTGGGTACCGTCCGTCACAGTACGTGGCCTAGATCACCGTACCGAGGATCCACCCTAAATCCCCTGCAACACAAGGCCGGAACCATCCCTTACTGGACAGTCCTGAACAAGACAATCCCGGCAGTTGTCATGATCAACCGCCCACACGGCTGAAATAAAAGGGACCTCTAGACATGGGTGTATCTCGTCCTACTTTGGTGCTACCCACTTAACCTTACTGAACCTCCCATGTTTTAGCCATTCCCGGTTGATGAGGCTTGAGGCTACGATTACATTTATAGAACATATCTATCTTAGAATGATCATCGTCCACCTGACGATGTTCTGAAAGCATTCAGTCCATACAAGTTCGTTTCGGGTTCGAATGAAACCGAAGGCATTATCTCGCTACACTCATTTTGGAATCACCCTCAGAGTTAACGACAATAGCCCTTGCACTCTGAATCTTCATCTCGAATCTGAAAGTACTACCCCTGTTAAACTCGTATTGGAATCACCCTCAGAGTATTAACGACAATAGTCCTTACACCTCCGGTCTTCACTCTTCCACTTGAGATTTACGACCTAACGTTTAATTTAGATCGATGTGGTTTTCGGAATTCCAAATTTGGAAACCCGATCCCGGTCTCACCGAATCCAAAACTCCATCTTAATGTCCAAGTGATTTAAGTTTGAACAATTAATTCAATTTAAAACATTGAATTCACACGGCATCAATCACAGATAAATATCACACATTTATCACTGATATATCAAATATCATATCACAGCATATCACAGTATATCATCCAATAGATATCAACCAATCCATATATTCTACAAACAATCATCCACAAACAGGAATCATTAACCCTTTTATAATTAATTTAATCAACTTAAATTAAATTAATTACTTGAGAACTAAACAACTAATCCTGCTTAAACAATCATTAATTAATTACAGTTAATTAATTAATCACTCTTTAATCACCTTCATAATCCAATTAATTAATCTTTAATTATAGGTTAATTATCCTTTAATCATACTCCTAATTAATCACCCTAGATTAATTATTCTTTAATTAAACTAAGTAATTAGCCTTTAAATTACATACACAAATTAATTAATCTTTAATCATTAATTAATCTTAATTAATTTTTAATTAACTATAATTAATTACATTAATATTTAATTAATTACATTAATTAATTATTACTTTAATCACTTCATTGATTAATTATCTCTTAATTAATGACATTTATTAATCAATTTAAATAATTAATTATTCATTAATTACATTAATTAATCACCCTCTAATTACTTTATTAATCAATTATTCTTTTAATTACATTTAATAATTAATTATAAACTTAATTACATTTATTAAACAAACCTGATTAATCCCAATCAGTAATTAACTTCTCTTAATTACTTCATTAATTAAACCAACTCCTTGAATAATTACATTAATTAATCCTTTAATTACACTGAGTAATTATCACTTAATTACTTTCCCTAAGTAATTATCCTTTAATTACTATCAATCAAGTAATTTCCCTTAATTAATTACATCCAGTAATTATTCATCAATTACTTCACTAAGTAATTACACCTCTTTAATTACATTAAGTAATTATACTTAATCCCATCATTAAGTAAAAAAAAAATTAATTAAATTTAATTAATTAATTAAAATTAACCATAATAACTTGATTAATTACACTAAGTAATTAATTTCTTTACTTACTTCATTAAGTAATTATCTTTAATAATTCTTCTTAACATTAAGTAATTATCCTAAATTAATCAATCCTTAATTAAGTAATTATTTTACTTAATTAACTACATAAATTAATTCATCTTAATTTAATTACCCAAATTAATTATTTAAATTAATAAATAATTATACTTTAATTACCTTTATAAACAAAACTTGATTAAATTAAAGTACCCAAAACATTACATTAACTCTTATCTCCCATTTTAAATTAAATTTAAATTTGAAAAACTTGTCTTTAGTTAACACAAAATCATCATCTTTAATTTATTCAAGTTAAACACCTTTACCTTAATCACATCTCAATTACATCAATAACATGTTATTTGGAAACATATAGAGATTTATTTCATAATTTAACTTAAGGAAAAGTTTATAACCAAAACTATTTTTTAAAACAAAAGTTTGAATTTAAAAAAATCCAAATTTTAAAACTAAAATTCTTTTTAAACATCATACTATAAGTCAAATATTCATTCATTATAAAATTAGTAAAACACTTTGTTTAAAATTCAACTTGTCTTCAAATTTTTTAATTCATTTATATAGTTTAAAATAAGGACAGTACTTTGAATTCTGGAAACATACTCTGTTAAAATTTCGTTTAACTTTAAATCTCTTTCAGTTTGAAAACGTGTTAGGATTCAAATCCTGGAACCAAACCTACACGAGACAAAAACATGCACCATCTCCTCAAAAACTCCGAGTTGCACACCCAAAAACACGATAACAAACTCGATCCTAGACCTTCTTCTTCTCCAACCAACCTAGATGCACAGAATCTACCTTGTGCACGTGCACGACGTTACTAGACAACGACAATCATCACTGCAGCCACCTATTAGTCCATACTGACCTCGACCCCTATGACTACCTCAATCGACGAATCTTCCGTTGGTTCAAAAACGAGCTTCAGCATCCATCAGGAAAAATAAGTTCGAACTACCAAAATGCCAATCGCCGATGATCTCGATCCCGGAAACCACGACCTCACTTCCAGAGCAGCTCTGCACTTCAACATCGCGATCCCCCACCATGTGCTTGAGCTCGTTGCGCCATAGACGCTGAGAAATTCACAGCAACCATGCCGACCCAACTGAGCAAACATCGCCCCCACATGGCCGCCATGGCCATCGATACATCCATCACCATTTTTCCCATGTCCCCTGACTCCCTGGCCACCTCCATGTCGAAACTCGACCACCCCTTCGTCGTAGATCAACGTCAATCGACCAAGGACCTAAATTCAAACTATGTTCGAATTCACGTCACCTACTTAATTAAAAATTACAAAATTTACTTTAAAATTCATGATTCATCCACACGAATCAAGTTCTAAAATCCAGAGATTAAATTGTTGACATTGATTTTTTTTACTAAATTTTGATTTTACTGTAATCTTAAATTTACAGAATTTTTGTTAAATATAAATACTTAAATTTATTTTTAATAACAAGATTTCACTGTTACAATCCATTTCCTTTCAATGATCAAGGATCAATAGTGATTAACTTGGAAGATAGGAATTTTTTTATAAATCCGGAACATGAACTAAACATAGAGCTTAAAATTTGCATATCTACAGACATTCACAATCACACTGCTATATACATATGCATTCATATTCAAATCATACATGCAAACATTTACACCATGTTTACTATAACATTCATTTCACAGAAAAATCATATAAAGGATTTAAAACTGTTTTTAAAAGGTGTTTACTCACCAGAACTAGAAGAACAGAGAACACCATCAAATTTGTTTTCCAGGAACTTTGAAATTGATTTGCATCATAAAATCTGTTGTTTGATTTTTGAAAACTGCTAGTTTGATCTCAGTTGAACTTTGAAACTTGATGATGCTCACGGCTTTAAATTTCTTTCATTACTAGTTGAAAACTTGCTGTTGAATTTGCTGTTAAATATCTTGCAGTAGATTCTTCATATAGTATTGCATGTTCTTCAGATTGAATACTTTGGATCTGATGTTGTAAATGGCTTCGGATTTGATTATAGTTTTGAATTTTTCTTTCATTTTTTGTTTTATTTTATTTTGAGAAGAAGAAAGCTAAAGAAGATTTGATATGAAAATAAAAAGAGTAACAGCCTTTCTCATTTTCTAACATTAGTTTAAAAACTCAATTTCCTTTAAGAACAAAATTTTACCACTTGTTGTCTTGCATTGTCCATAAGCTTACAAATGTATTTTAATTCATTTAAGTGAATGACATATGTAAAACCTCATTTTAAATTCATTTATTATGTTACAAGTGTTAATTTTATCTTTTTAAATTAATTACTTTAAATGATTTATATCTTAATTAAATGCTTTCCTAAATACTTATGTTTAATATAAACTATGAAATGTATTTATATCTTTATGTTTTATTTATTTATATTTTAAAATCCATTCCCCAAAGATAAGTTTAAAAGAAAGAAAATGAACATTTGTTTAAATTTTATTTAAAAGTTTAAACTTAAGTTATTATATCTAACATTGATATTATATATAAAAGCAAAATTTATTTTCAAAAACCAATTTCAAAGAAAACCAATTAAGCTTTTATAATAATACTATTTTTAAGCTATTATACTTTTAACAAAATAAATTTTTCTTTAAGTGTTTTTGAAAATATAAGACAAATATTTAAATAGCCTTTGAAAAGTTTTTATATTAAATTAAGTCAAAGTCTTTCAAATTACCATATATTCATACATATATTATAAATTTTGAAAACACATTTTCTACTTAAGTTTAATCCAATACTTTTCTATTTACAATATATATACAAATATATATACATTTTAAATAGAAACATTTTAAATATTAGCTTCAAAAATTATTTGAATTTGAAAACAAAACCTCAAATAAAAATATATATAAACATATATATTATAATTTGAAAACATTTTTGTTGAATTTTAATTGCAACCAATTTCCTTTTCACAATGCATATACATATATACATTATAAATAGAATATTTTTATTAGCTTAGAAAGATTAATTATTATCAATTATATACATACATACATATATATATATATATTAACTTTTGAAAAGAATAAAAATTTCCAAATTAAATTATTATTATTATTAAGTTTTGAAAAGATAACACTTGTTAAATTAGATTAATTATTAGTTTTTAAAATATAACATTTGGTTAAATTAGATTATTAAATCAATATTACATATTTAAAATAAATTTTAAATGGAAATTATCAAATAAGTATTGCTCAAAATTCTGGGACATCACATTCCTCCCCCTTAAAAGAATTCCATCCCTAAAATTAAAAGCAAAGATAATTTAATAATCCCATATAGATTTAAATTTTAAAATAGCAACATATGCTATCAACCATATACTAGCAACCATAGCAACCAATTCAAACAAACAATTCTAACTGTCCAGTCCAAATTCTAGATAGAATTTCCTAGAGTTTCCCAGGTACAAACGCTAGAATACTCGCTCTACAGAATCTAAACTAACTACACCACTCAGATCCAGAACTCCTATATATCTAGATCTACAATCTGAACAAGATACCGGACCACAAACTAGTCCTGTATAACTTCTAAATCTCCCTAGAACTGCTGATTCTAAAACCAGTGATGGATCAGACACGTACTTCCTCGGAGATACGTGAAATACCTTACGAATCACAGTCATCAGAACTGGAAACTCAATCTTGTAGATCAAACACTTATCCTTAAAGGAATTTAGAAAGATCCACTACGCTTCTGAGCTAGCTTCCAGTCTTACCCAATCTTATCACTCTTATGATCAGAGGAAACTTATCCAAAATTAAATCTCTGATTTCGAATTCTGAATCTCTTCATCTCTTATCCACACACTCTTCTGCTGATCCTAGGATGCCTTCAACCTTCTTGGCCAACCAAACCTTTACAAATGCCTCAAGAATCAAATCTGGATCAAGAATAAGATGATCTCCGGGTTCTACTCAACAAGAGGGTTCTTCCAAGATCCATTGAAATCCAAAATACAATTCTACTATATAAACATCAAAAGGCCTCAAACTTACTTCTCTAATCCGAAAAACAGAACAGATGCTCTCGACAACCAAGCTTTCAGATCCCAAAAGAACTTCCTATAAGAATCCTTTAATCGAAAACAACCACAAACTTTCGAGGAATCCGAGGTTGCTTCTATTTCGGAATAGCTATCACCTAGCTTCCGCTGCACAACTCTGAATCAGAAGAAGATGAGAATACTGTTGATAAACCCAAGCACAGACTTTATCAACTTATCTAGAAACATTGTCCATCAAATTCCATAACAGGTTAGAGACCTATCTGATTTGGTCACAAACTCCATAGAAAAATCCAGCCAAAAAACAAGATGTGATCAATCATGACTGCTTCACAAAAACCTTCCTCTTACTAGGCTGAACCACCGGTAGAGCCCCAAGAAGCAAGTCGATACAGAACTCAATCTCCTGATGCGGATGCAAACCTTGACTTCTTCGAATATATCCGAAAAATCCCAAACTGCTTCTATAGATCCTACATTCTTTAGAGATGCTTCAATCCTAAGCAAAGATTACTAAGAAAACTACCGAACCATCGCAAGTCACTTTTACGATACTACCCAGTTCAGACTCCAAAGAAACTGTTCTCTCTCCTCAAATCAAAACAACTTAAGCCCTTCAAAAGAAGAAACTGATGGTCCTCCCTCAACCACAAATATCATATCCTATTGAGCTTCCAAAAGAAGTGGACAAGCTTTCACCATTTATCCGGACTACTGACAGAAGAATCACAAAGACTCCTGAATTATCGAAGAAGCAGACTACTCAACTGCCTCCGGCCTCCACCTCTAAAATACTGCTAAGCCAAGATACCTTCTTGACAGCACATTCAACACCTCCGAGCTGCCACTGCTGTCAAAGACTAAAGCTCCTCAAATCATAAAGCTATATCAACCAACTCCACAAAAGAGTCTTTGAGAAGGCAGAAACCTCTCGAGAAACTCGGGCTATAAACCAAGCACAGACACCTTTCTGAACTGAGTCTCCCACTCCAAAATAGACAAAACTTCTTCCGATGGTAACCAAGATACCATCACTTGCTTCAGTACCTCCGACAGATCCAAACTCTAGAAAAATCCGCTCGCACGTGCGCAATCCAAACTTATACTCCAAAGATGGACTCCAAACCTTGAAAAGGTTTCCTTCGGAGATTGGTGAGATACATACACCAAGCTTCCAAGCTTACTCAAGATGTCTAAAACTGCCCTGGCAGATATTCTTCCAACCTCTATTACTCAGACTTCTTCCACTAGTGGTAGTCGTGTTATACACACCACTACCTCTAGAACTATATTGGTAAACCAGAACAGGTAACACAACAGATAGGTAGGTAGGTGTATATATATACACACACACACGCACAAGTACGCTCTCTCAAGAAAGAACTGTTTGCGCAAAAAATGGGCAAACACCTCCAATCCGTATAATTTAGTTGATTATATGTTATTTTCAAGGTTTTAGGTTACTTATGCAAATATGAAAAAAGAAGAAGCAGGGGCTAAACTGTAAAAAACACACAGATTTATAGTGGTTTGGCCAGAATGTGCCTACGACCACTTTATATGTTATTCTCCTTTCTTTTTCAGATTACAAGTACAAAGCTTTAAGTACAAGTATAAGAAAGTTGTTTGAAAGTTTCTTCCGTGCTTGAGCTCTCAAACTTGTCTGCCATTGTTGTACCCCTGCCCCTCTATTTATAGAGTGAGGCTGGGGGCAGGGGTCTTAGATGTATATAGCTGCTGATGGGCCTGGGCTGAAGCAATCTGGCCTGGCATATCTGGTTCGGCGAAGCTTGGTTCGGTGATGTGTGGAGGGGGTTGGTTCGACATGGGTTGGTGTGGCCTTGGACCGGTGAAGCTTGGTCCGGTGGTATGCTGAGAGGCTTTGGTTCGGTGTTGAGTTGGCTCGGTGGTGAGTGTTGGTTCGGCAGGAGGATGGAGTGACGTTGGTTCGGCAGGTGGTGGTTCGGTAGGTTTCAGTTATGTGGTGGTGGGTTTTGGACCGGTGATGGTGGGTTGGTTCGGCAGGCATGGCCGAAGGGGTTGGTTCGGTGGTGCGAGGGAATGTTGTTGGTCCGGTAGTGCTTCCTTCCCATGATTTGGTAGTGCCTTTCCTTGTTGGTCCGGTGGTGGTGTAAAAGCACCCAACACTTGCCCCCCAAAGTGGGGCATATGCCAGCATATGTCGCGCTTTGTTTTCTCGTGGTTTGGATAGCTACATTCGGTTTTGAGTGCCGAACCATTTGGTTCGGTTGTCCTGTGTACGTCTATAAATAGGGGCTACACCCCTTCGTTATTCCTTACCTAATCAGAGAGAGCCGAACCAACTTGAGTGCCGAATCTACCTTGTACCGAATCATCCTCGTGCCGAATCAACCTTGTACCGAATCAAACTCGTGCCGAATAGGTATGTTTCTCTTTTCGCCGAATGGGCTTGAAAATTTTACTACCGAGTGAACATTATCCAAGTGATGTCGAATGGAAAATTGCCGAATGAGTTCGATTATTGGGAATGTCGAATGAGTCTTTAACCTTTAATGCCGAATGAAACTCGAAAACTTGACCACCGAATGGAACTTGATAACTATTCGTTTATATTCCCATACTCCTTGTTCTAATACCATGTTTTTCTTGTGCCGCAGATAAATGTCTCGCAAAGCGGAAACTCGATCAGATAGAAAGAAGTCCAAGGATAGAGAAGAGTCTTCTTCCGTGCCCCCAGCCCAACCAGGACCGGCGCGACATGGACCTGCTCCGAGGTCGTTAGTTGATGGGTATGGTCCCCAGGAACTTCTGGTCTCCCCTCCCGATTGCTTTCCTAGCTCCCTGAAGGAGGAGCAACTCGATGTTATATCTCGTTCCTTTGGAATAGATAGAGCGCTCATGGTGCTGTCGGGGGCTGGAGTTATGCCATATGACCCTCCTGAAGGGTATTTTGCGTATAGTAGGTACCACTATATGTGCGGGGCCATTCCTCCCATCAACGCTTGGGTAGTCATCTTCATCACTTATCTGAAGGTGGCTCCCTTCCAGCTTCAGCCCAATTCCTACGCCATCTTGGTGTGCTTATACATTATTATTCAGAGAAGGTACGGGCGCCCCCTTCCAACCGGGAGATTTGGTGTATATATATATATATATAACTTGAGGGGTTACAAGAAGGGATCTCCGTACGTTAGCTTGGAAGCGGCTGTTCCCTTCAAGCCGGTCCTGGACCTATACTCGAAGCTTAGTATGTTTAAGAAAGAATGGTTTTTTATCAGGGATGACTCCGTTTCTTTCCGCCTTTTCACTTCCGGCTGTAAGTTTAACTTCATTTATATTTTCCTCGTCCCGATCGCAACGCTTCTTCTTATATACTTCTATTCCTTGCTAGCGACAGGTGGCTTTGCAGTCGTAGAGAGTGATTCCCTGGTCCAGATGGCTGCGGAAATAAAGGCCATTTCGGGACGGGACAGGTCGGCTTCTTTCCTGATCAGGAATGCTACTCTCTTGGAGCACAACTTGATCCTGCCACACCAGTCCGTGGTTAAGCAGAGAGATACAGCTGAGGAGAAGGATGCCAAAGCCAAGGAAGGGGCCACGGTGAAGAGTGGCAAGAGGGAACCTTTTATAAAGCCTCCTGTTGTCGGAGGTAAGAAGCTTAAGAAGTCTGATGGTCCCTCTTCTAGCACTTGCCCAATTGCTCCGGGAGAGGAAGATGTGGAGGAATATAGAGGTGAACGCGAAGGAGGAGATGGACAGAGCGGTAGTGGCGTTGGTGCCTTAACCTCTGGGCAAGCGGGAGATATTCATGAGTGGACGGATGATGCTTTCCGTCAAGCTTTTGGGGAGTCGGAGGAAGGATCGACTTTGGTTGAAAAGGCTAAGGGGGTTGACAAGACCGGGGCTGGCGTCGATCCATTCTTTGAGAGTCTTCAGCTAAGGCGACTCCAGCGATTCAAGGTGAACTTTTGACTTCTGCAGACTCCATTACGATAGGGACTTAGGAATATTTGATGGTTCGCTTCCGTCCTGGAATGAGATTCAGGACTTATTACAGTATCCTACTCCTCCGCAGGGTTTGTATAATAGATGTGTCTTCTCACTCTTTTTAACTTAACATATCTCTCGAATTATGGAACATTGCATGTTCGTAACACTTGTCCTTTATTACAGGGGCAGGCGAGGTGGCCAAAACTTCAGACGTTCGACACCGCCTTGAACAATACAAGTTACTTAGAGCCTCTGCCAAGCCTAAGCCTCCCACTAGTCATCCAGGAGACGTAGTTAGCTACCGTCCTCTTCTTGGGGTCATTGAAGAGAGTATTCAGAAAAAGAAGAGGAGTCGCTCCTTATTTGAATCTTCACCTGGTCCGCAGCTTCTACCTCAACCTATTCATGATATCACGGAGGAGGACACTGAGTATATTCCCTCCCTGCATCCGCCTGAAAATCCTACCGTTATCCGCATAAAACGTCCCGACGTGCCTCGCAATCCCTTTGTCGGCCACCCGGATTTGGACCCAAGCTCTCAGGATATCTTATTTGACGAGGCCACGAGCGAGTATCTTCTGCCCCGCAATCCCATGGTTCGGGTTCTTGATGAGGCTAAGTCCCTAGATCTGGATCTGCTCACTACTCGGATAGCTGCTATGGGGGACGAAGCCAAGGCCAACATCGACCGGGTCGCGAAGGAGGCCAAGAAGTTAATGGAACATCATGCACGATTGGCCAAGGCCGGGGAGGAGATAGGGAGTGCCAATATAAGGCTGCGGTTAGTGGTCGCTGATCAGGCCAAGCAACTTGCCGACCAGGCTATTCAGATTTCGCAGCATGAAGCCGACTCCCAACGACTGAAGAAGACCATGGAAGAGGCTAGCAGAGCCGAGTTGCGGAAAATGGAGGCCGCTTGCAAGAAATGCATTGACATGGCCATTACCACGGTTGATGAGGTTAGGAGGGCGGATCTCGAGCAGGTTGAAGAAATATCTGGGAGGCTTGAAGCTGCAGAACTTGCTCAAGCCAAGTTGAAAGAAGAGATGGAGGAGATGAGGAGATCCTTTCAGGCTGGGTGCTCGAGATACCGGTGGGAGAGGGATGTTGCCGTCGCTAAGTTGCTGTCTTCCGAGGCTCGGGTGAGGGAGTTTGAGGAGAATGAGGGGATGATGGATGAGATGTTGCAGGACATGTACTTCCGTACCTGGAAGCAGGGTAATCTATCCTGGATGGATGACTATCCCCGGATCATGGCCAGGATATATCTCCGGGCTTTGGAGGAGGCCAAGGCCGATGCAGATAAGGAAGGTGGAGCGGCATTCAGGATGGATATGGTTACCTCCCAGTTTTCAAAGGAGGAGAAGGTAGCGGTGAAGGAGGGGATGCGGCTACTCGCTGTGGAGGAAGCCGGTTTGCAGTTGGGGGATGAGGACCAAGAAGCGGGTGTTGGTGAGTTTTCTCTTTTTAGCTTTTCATAACTTGATCGTTCGCTGTTCATCTGATGGATTCTTCTCCTGAATTGGACAGGTGGGACTTCTGGTCAACATGCTGGGAGCTCCAATCCTACCGTCAAGTAGATTCGGAGAGCTAGTAAGATGAGGGCGGAGCACTGATGCAGTTGACTACTTGATCCAATCCGTATAGTTTTTGGTTTTCTTGACTTTCCTGTCTATACTTAGTCAAAAATGTTAGTGTATTTTCGGATTGTAATTATGTCATTGAACGACTTTATGTAAGTTTATAACACAAGCTGATTTTGTTATATTTTGAATGCTGTTATTATTTTGATGTGCTGCATAAGAAGTATAACTATGCATATGCCTGTGATTTAGTTGTGTTTGATGCTAAGTTTTTTGTTTAAAGTGTAATTTTCTCATTTTGCAACGTAAATGTGATGTGTGAATATGAACTGTAGCTATGCATTAATGTATAAAAGTAGAAGGTACCGCCCTTCATGTTTCGGCTGTGGACGGCAACTTCGTGCGTCCTGTAAGACTAAGCACGGAATGTTGTTGAGTGTCTCGTCATCCGATTGTAAGTTTCTGTTCCCATTAGCGAGCGTTCCCTATTTCATGTCCTGTACTTTCAAGCACCGTTACGGAGAATAGGAGAAAAGTTTTAAATGAAATTGAAATATAGGAAAAGTAAAACTTCCAGTCACGGAAGGCCGTCGATGTGCTTAAGTTCGTGGCAAACGGGTTTTGTAGTCACTTTCCCTAGCTGTGGGTCTTGGAGACATTTGTCACCCATCTTACGCCTCTGCGGGGAGTTTTCTTTTTTACCACAGCCGCACTTAAGACACATCGGAGCCGATCGCGCACAGTAACTACCCGGGCCATTATGGCCCGTAATCGCGGGTATTGTTCGATTTACTGTGGCCGGCTAGCGTGGGGGCCGATCGTCAACTGTGAACTGCCCCTGGCTGGCCACACCTTATGTTGGGGCTTATGATCGGTTCACAGTTGCCGACGAGCCGAATCGCTGTAATGAGCTGCCATGACATAATCGGCCTTCTCGATGGCTTATACTCGGCTTATTACAGTCGGCTTTAAGGCCCGAGGCAAACAATGAGTTAACTCGCGGTAGAGGGATACCGGAGCAAAGTGTCTCATTGGCGAGGGCATAGGATCGTAGCGTACCTGTTAGATTTTGTCCAGGTGGAGTTGTGTCGTGAAGCTCTGAATTGAAACGTCATCTGCAAAGGATTTTGTTCAACAGCAAAGGATAAAGCTTAACAAGTAGCCAAGATATAAAGGAACAAGTTAACAAGAGCCAAGTTTTTTAAAGTGGTTCGGCACGAAAATGCCTACGTCCACTGATTCTCTTTGTTAATTCACTTCATATGGGCAGTACAAGTTAAGAAAAGTATCGACGGAGGTGCCGGATGTTCCATGCCCTCTAGAACACCTCTCCGTCCACTGTTGACAAAATATAAGCTCCGTTGTGGAGATCTTTATAAATTACATATGGTCCGTCCCAGATGGGGTCCAGTGCCCCGGGGCGCGGAAAGATTCGCTTGAGGACAAGATCTCCTTCTTGTAAGCTGCGATGTTTGACTTTGGAGTTGTATAGTGCTGCCACTTTTTGTTTGTGAGCTGCTGCTTTGAGTGTTGCGTCATTTCTTCTCTCCTCAACCAGATCCAAAGACATGAGGAGGAGCTCTTCGTTCTCTTCCGGGTTGTAGTGGATCCTACGGTGAGAGGGCATTATAGTTTCAACTGGGAGCATAGCCTCCGATCTGTATGCCAAAGAGAAGGGAGTATGCCCTGTTGAAGTTCTGTAAGATGTGCGATAGGCCCAAAGTGCCGTAGGAAGTTCGTCCACCCAAGCGCCTTTCGACTTTTCAAGTTTCTTCTTGATTAAGGTTTTGAGGATCTTGTTGACAGCTTCGACTTGGCCGTTTGCCTGGGGATAAGCCACAGATAAGAAGCTTTTGTGAATCCCGTGCTCTTGGCACCAGTTGGCGAATTCTTCGCTGTCAAATTGAAGTCCGTTGTCTGATATGATCTTGAGTGGGACTCCGTACCTGCACAGAATATTTTTGATTAAGAATTTGATAACTTTTGCCGAAGATATTTTATTTAGAGGTTCCGCCTCCACCCATTTGGTGAAATAGTCAACTGCCACTATGGCATATTTGGCTCCGCCTCGGCCCGTTGGCAGTTCGCCAATCAAGTCAATTCCCCATACTGCAAAGGGCCAAGGGCTGGTCATTTGAGTAATCTCATTTGTGGGTAGTCGAGAAATCTTGGTAAATTTCTGACATCTTTCGCATCTCTTGACGAAGTCCAAGGCATCATTGTTTAAAATGGGCTAGAAATACCCATATCGGCGTATCTTTTTTGCTAGGGTCTGCCCTCCGGTGTGGTCTCCACAACTTCCCTGATGGATATTGGATAGAATTTCCCTGGCTTCTCTTCCAGCAACGCACCTCAATAAGGGGTTAGAGAAGCCGCGCCGATAGAGGATGTCTTCTTGTATTGTGTAGCGGGAAGCTTTCCTTAGAATTTTCTTAATTTCATTTCACCCGTCGTGTAGGGTGCCGTTTTGTAAGTATTCTCGGATAGGGGTCATCCATGTTTCTTCTTCGGTTGCAGCTATCAGGTTTACTTGCTCGAAACTCGGGGTTAGTAGCCTTGAGACAGTTATCGTTTCAGAAGTGGTATCATCTCCCATGCTAGCTTGCTTTGCCAGCTCGTCGGCCTCTTGATTTTCTTCTCGAGGAATGTGTTTGATCGAGTAGTGATCCAATTGATTGAGCAGCTGCTTGGTCTTTTTTAGATATGCCGTGAGCTGCTCTCCTCGAGTCTGGAACTCCCCTAGTATTTGATTTACGATGAGTTGCGAATCACTGTGAAGACATAAGGAACTGACTCCGATCTCCAGGGCGATCTCTAATCCGGCTATTACTGCATCATATTCTGCATCATTGCTGGTGGCAGCGAATTCCAGCCTTAGTGCATAACGCAGCTTTCTTCCCCTGGGAGTGATGATCACAACGCCTGCCCCCGAGCCTTGTTCGTTCGATGCTCCATCCACAAAGAGACTCCACTTGATGTCCTCTGTTATTTCAGACTGCTCCCTGCCTCCGTTGATAGCGAATTCGGCAATGAAATCGGCTATGGCTTGTCCCTTGATGGCGGTTCGGGGATGGTAGGTAATATCATATTGACTCAATTCAATGCACCATTTAAGTAACCGCCCAGAAGTATCGGGACGATGAAGTACTTGCCTTAGTGGTTGATCGGTTAGAACTCGGATGGGATGAGATTGGAAATAGTGTCGTAGCTTCCTTGATGTGATTAGTAAGCAGTACGCTAGCTTTTCAAGTTTAGGATATCTGGCTTCTGCTCCCTGAACCTTTTGCTTATGAAGTACACTGGCCGTTGTGTGCGGTTTTCTTCTCTTACCAAAGCGGCGCTTAGAGCATGGGATGACACAGCAAGATATAGGTATAGTTCTTCGCCTTCATTCGGAGTCGAGAGTACTGGTGGCCATTGGAGGTGCTCGATTAGGTTAAGGAAAGCTGCTGAACACTCATCGGTCCATTCGAATTTTCCTTTGTCTTTCTTCAGGGCTTCGAAGAAAGGAATGCATTTGTCAGTTGCTTTAGAGATGAACCGGCTTAGGGCGGCCACCTTCCCGTTTAGGCTTTGCATTTCTTTCCGGGTGGATGGTATTTTGATATCTTGCAATGCTCGGACTTGTTCGGGTTTGCTTCGATCCCTCTGGCATGGACAATGAATCCCAAGAACTTTCCTGATGACACTCCGAAGGAGCACTTTAGAGGATTCAGCTTCATTCCATATTGGCGGAGTACTTGGAACATCTCGTCCAGGTGGCTACATGATCGTTGGCTTTTCTTGATTTGACTAGCATGTCATCCACATAGACCTCCATAGTTCGTCCCATCAATTCCGCAAACATCTTGTTGACGAGGCGCTGATAAGTAGCTCCAGCGTTTTTAAGTCCAAATGGCATTACCTTGTAGCAGTACAATCCTCGGTCAGTGATGAAGCTAGTGTGGTCTTGATCGGGGGCGTGCATAGGGATCTGGTTATATCCTGAGTATGCGTCCATAAAGGATAAGAGTTCGTGTCCGGCAGTGCTGTCCACGAGTTGGTCGATTCGGGGGAGTGGGAAGCAGTCTTTCGGGCAAGCGTCGTTTAAGTTGGAGAAATCGATGCATGTTCGCCACTTTCCATTAGCTTTCTTTACCAGTACCGGGTTGGCGATCCATTCCGGGTAGATGGCTTCACGTATGAAGTCATTGGCAAGTAAGTTCTTTACTTCTTCCTCGAGGGATGCTGATCGTTCCGCCCCCATACTTCTCTTCTTCTACTTTACCGGCACCTTGGTAGGATCAATGTTCAGTGCGTGGCAAGCTATGTCCGGGGAGATTCCAGTCATATCAGCGTGTGTCCATGCAAATACATCCATGTTGTGGCGAAGAAAATCAATGAGTTGATTCTTTAATTCTCTTTTTAACTAAGATCCGACTCTCAACAGTTTACTTGGGTCGCGTTTGTCTACAGATACGAATTCCATAGCCTCTGCAGGCTCGGCAGTGGCCTCCTCCTCTTTGTCCCTGGGGTCTAATTCATTGAAAGGATCACTGGTATACCGAAGAGGAGGGGCTTTCTTTAGTTGCTATGCTTCCAAGCTTTTCATGCAGAGAATAGTCTCTGCATTTTTCCCTTTATCTCTCCTGTGATTATTGCGAAGTTCGGTTACATAGCAGTCCCGAGCGGCGTCTTGATCCCCTTCTACTTCTCCCACTCCATTATCCGTTGGGAACTTCATCTTCAGGCACCATGGGGCAAGGACAATTTGGAAGTCGGACAAGGCTGGTCTTCCTAAAAAGGCATTGTAGGCCGAGTGGTTGTCTATTAGCACGAATGTTTGTTTCCGAACGGTGGAGCGGGGATGACTTCCCAATTCAACAAAGAGATCCAATTGTCCGAGGGGCATCTTTGCTTCTCCAGTGAAACCGTGTAGCGGTTTGTTGCAGGGAGACACGTCCTTCATTGACAGCTTCATTTTGTCGAAAGCATGCTTGAACAGGATATTCACTGAGCTTCCAGTGTCTACTAGGATTCGAAAAACTTCAACTGGGCCGAACCAGGCAGAGATGACCATAGGATCCATATGAGGGTATTGCCTTCCTTCTAGGTCGCGCCCACTGAATGTGATGTCATTATTTTCCTTCCGCTTAGGGTGACGTTCTTCCATAACAGAATTGACGCAGTCTCCCTCGCTTCTGAGTGAGTTTCCATATCTTTCCATTTCTGCCTAGCTCTTGTCGGCGATGTGTGGCCCTCCTGATATTGTATGGACCACTATCTTCTCTTGGCTGGAACCGCTGGTATTGCGATTTCCTCTGCCTGTCTCTGGGTGGAGCTGCCCTGGATTTTCCTTGGCAGGAGCTGGGGTCCTGTCCTGTCCCTTCACATAGCGTTCTAATCTCTTTCTCCTGATGTGTTCTTCAATTAGGTCTCGGAGATGGAGGCATTCATTGGTATCGTGCCCATGAGACTCATGGAAATGGCAGAATTTTCCGGACTGGATTGCGCGATCTGACTCTTTCTTGTACGGGGGGCGCTTGTATGTAAGTTCGTCCTGGGTGGCCAGGAAGATGTTCTCGACTGTTTCATTCAAGGGAGTGTAAGCGTCAAATCTTGGTCCTGGTCGGTACAAGCGCTTTTCTCCTTTCTTGCCCCTTGCATTGTCTCTGGAGTCATTTCTCCGAATGTCCTTCGCTGTGGCGGGGGCGTTTCCATGAGCCGTCTTAGTCTGTGGTCCTGTCTGCCTTTCAGCGGCAGCCTCTTCGAGTCCCATGTACTTCCCAGCTTCATGGAAGAAATCGGGCAAGGTAGCTGGTTTTTCTTTAGTTAGTCTTCTAGCAAACTTGGTATCTGGGTGCACACCACTACAGAGGGCCATTAGGGTGAGTTTCTCATCGGCATCTTGAACTGCTGCCGCTGCGGCATTAAACCGGGTTAGGTATTGCTGCAGTGTCTCTCCGGATTACTGTTTGACAGTAGATAGAGAATAAGCATCATTGGGTTGTTCCATATGAATGCGGAACTGGCTAATGAACTTTTCTTTCAACTTCTCCCATGAGCTGATGGACCCTTGAGGTAGGTGGCAGAACCAGGAGGTAGCTAGATCTGCCAAGAAAAGTGGGAAGCATTTACATAACACTCCCTCCGTTGCTCCGCTCATGGGCATATGCTGGGTGTATCTCTGTAAGTGTACGATGGGGTCAGAGGTTCCCTTGTAAGGTTCCATTGTCGGCATTTTTCATTCTCGAGGGGTGATGGGCGGTTTCGATGTCGCGGGTGAAAGGGCTGGTTACCCTAGCGCCTATCCCTCGATCCCTTTGCTCCCGTCTGACGCATTCCCTGAATAATCGTGCCATTCTTTCATCAGAATTTGGAGCGGACAAAAATGAGCTTGGTTCTTCCCTGCGGGATCGATCTCGTCCAGATGACCTGTAGGGATGGTATAGTCTATCACTTCTGACGTTATCCAGTGGCTGTCTTTGGCTGCTCGGATGCATGCTAGGACCAGCTACAGTTTCCCCCTGCCTTGATCTTCCCCTGTGGGGTTCTGTTTCAAGCATTTCCACGGGGTCAACTTCGGGCTGGGTTCTAGCTCGGCTCCGTTCAGCGGGGTTTCTATGATTAGGCGGCATGACTGGCTCAGCTACATTCGACCCTCGCCTGGTGCGTCCCCCATTGGGTTCGGTTCCAAGCGCTTCCTTGAGTCGGAGTTCGGGCTGAGTCCGGGCGCGGCCCCTATCATTGTTGTTCCTGTTGATAGCTTCTTCGAAGAGGGAAGACCTTTGTTGTCTCTGAGATCCTCCAGATTGAGACTCACCCCATGATTCAGTATTGCGGTTGGATTCTTCGGCATCCCTCAAGCGTGACATGAGTTGGTTCACCAAAGCTTCTTGTTGGGATGCAAAGCGGTTAGTCACTTCAACCACAACTCTGTCTAGGTCTACCCTAGTGATTGCTGCCGGTTGTTCCGCGGCAGGGGCAGTCGGAATTGCCTGATCTACATTTGGCGTTGCTGTCGTAGTGGGACGGTTCTTTTGATCTGGATCCACTGGATCTGGAGCGCTGTTGGTTGCAACATTCTTTCCATTGTTGGCGTCTTTCCTCGGCCTGGAAGTCATGTTTCCTAGGCAATGAAGGGTGCTATTGGGAAAGAAGGTTGAATGAGGGAAGCTAAAGCTTCGAGTTCCAAGTTCTCAGTGAAAGCACCAAAAATGTTTGCGCAAAAAATGGGCAAACACCTCCAATCCGTATAATTTAGTTGATTATATGTTATTTTCAAGGTTTTAGGTTACTTATGCAAATATGAAAAAAAAAGCAGGGGCTAAACTGTAAAAGACACACAGATTTATAGTGGTTCGGCCAGAATGTGCCTACGTCCACTTTATATGTTATTCTCCTTTCTTTTTCAGATTACAAGTACAAAGCTTTAAGTACAAGTATAAGAAAGTTGTTTGAAAGTTCCTTCCGTGCTTGAGCTCTCAAACTTGTCTGCCATTGTTGTACCCTTGCCCCTCTATTTATAGAGTGAGGCTGGGGGCAGGGGTCTTGGATGTATATAGCTGCTGATGGGCCTGGGCTGAAGCAATCTGGTCTGGCATATCTGGTTCGGCGAAGCTTGGTTCGGTGATGTGTGGAGGGGGTTGGTTCAGCATGGGTTGGTGTGGCCTTGGACCGGTGAAGCTTGGTCCGGTGGTATGCTGAGAGGCTTTGGTTCGGTGTTGAGTTGGCTCGGTGGTGAGTGTTGGTTCGGCAGGAGGATGGAGTGACGTTGGTTCGGCAGGTGGTGGTTCGGTAGGTTTCGGTTATGTGGTGGTGGGTTTTGGACCGGTGATGGTGGGTTGGTTCGGCAGGCATGGCCGAAGGGGTTGGTTCGGTGGTGCGAGGGAATGTTGTTGGTCCGGTAGTGCTTCCTTCCCTTGATTCGGTAGTGCCTTTCCTTGTTGGTCCGGTGGTGGTGTAAAAGCACCCAACAAGAACCCACTCCAAAGCCTAGGTATTCACTCAATCTAGCTTCTCTGATACCAAAATGTAACAACCCGCCTTTCATTCCACAGAAAGACGCATCATTAAGAAGAAAGAAAGGGATAGAAAAGAGAAAAGATAGAAAAGAAAGAACCAAACAACATCAGAATCTCACAGCGGAATGAATAAATTATATTGATCAAATAAATTTTTACATAGTATCATATATATCAGAGTTATACAGCTAATACAACACAAATTAGAAAGTATAAACACCTGTCTAGTTATTACAACTCAAGTACATCACCAAGATATAAGTACAACACTAGCACAGCAAAATCACTATATATCTACACGCTGAAGCCTCCTGCTCCATATCTCCTCCCGAACTCGTCAAAGCTAACCTGAATCCCTTGACTACTTATACATAATATGAGTACCCAAGAGGTTAGTAAAATAGAAAATAAAAACTTGGGTCATACGTGGGTCTGGTGTGAGTAAACGGGTTAAAGTTGCTTAACTTTGAAAATCCTTTAAAAACAAAGGTATCACGTAAGACTTCCCACAAATAAACATGGGTAAGTTTTTCCCTTACGCTAACCAAAACATTTGAAAGGAAATCCAGTGATATTATAATAGGTTCTAGGGTTTTCAAGTAAAATACAGAAATAGCCGAAATTGTTACATTTATTAAATTCCAACATTCATAGGTATATAATCAAAACCGTAAAGGGCACGTAGGAAAAATGGGTTTCCATCAATGGCAGGGCTAATGGGGCATCGCCCGTCACAATACGTGGCCTAGATCACCGTACCGAGGATCCACCCTAAATCCCCTGCAACACATGGCTGGAACCATCCCTTACTGGACAGTCACGAACAAGACAACCCCGGCAGTTGTCATGATCAACCGCCTACACAACTGAATTAAAAGTGACCTCTAGATAGGGGTATATCTCGTCCAACTTGGATGCTACCCACTTAGACTTGCTGCACCTCCTCTGTTTTAGCCATTCCCGGTTGATGAGGCTCGAGGCTACGATTACCTTTATAGAACACATCTATCTTAGAATGCTCATCGTCCACCTGACGATGTTCTGAAAGCATTCAATCCATACAAGTTTGTTCCCGGTTCGAACGAAACCGAAGGCACTATCTCGCTACACTCATTTTGGAATCACCCTTAGAGTTAAAACAATAGCCCTTGCACTCTGAATCTTCATCTCGAATCTGAAATTACTACCCCCGTTAAACTCGTATTGGAATCACCCTTAGAGTATTAACGACAATAATCCTTACACCTCGAGTCTTCACTCTTCCACTTGAGATTTACGACCTAACATTTAATTTGGATCGATGTGTTTTTCAGAATTCCAAATTTGGAAACCCGATCCCGGTGTCACCGAATCCAAAACGCCATCTTAATGTCCAAGTGATTTAAGTTTGAACAATTAATTCAATTAAAAACATTAAATTCACACAGCATCATTCACAGATAAATATCACACATTTATCACTGATATATCAAATATCATATCACAGTATATCATCCAATAGATATCAACCAATCCATATATTCTACAAACAATCATCCACAAACAGGAATCATTAACCCTTTTATAATTAATTTAATCAACTTAAATCAAATTAATTACTTGAGAATTAAACAACTACTCCTGCTTAAACAATCATTAATTAACTACAATTAATTAATTAATCACTCTTTAATCACCTTCATAATCCAATTAATTAATCTTTAATTATAGATTAATTATTCTTTAATTGCACTCCTAATTAATCACCCTAGATTAATTATTCTTTAATTACACTAAGTAATTAGCCTTTAAATTACATACACAAATTAATTAATCTTCAATCATTAATTAATCTTAATTAATTTTTAATTAACTAATTAACTATAATTAATTACATTAATCTTTAATTAATTACATTAATTAATTATTACTTTAATCACTTTATTGATTAATTATCTCATAATTTATCAAATTTATTAATCAATTTAAACATTTAATTATTCATTAATTACATTAATTAATGACCCTCTAATTACTTTATTAATCAAATTTTCTTTTAATTACATTTAATAATTAATTATAAACTTAATTAAATTTATTAATCAACCTGATTAATCACAATCACTAATTAACTTCTCTTAATTACTTCATTAATTAAACCGACTCCTTGAATAATTACATTAACTAATCCTTTAATTACACTGAGTAATTATCACTTAATTACTTTCCCTAAGTAATTATTTTTTTAATTACTATCCATCAAGTAATTTCTCGTAATTAATAACATCCAGTAATTATTCATTAATTACTTCACTAAATAATTACACCTCTTTAATTACATTAAGTAATTATACTTAATCCCATCACTAAGTAATTTTTTTAATTAATTAAATTCAATTAATTAATTAAAATTAACCATAATAACTTGATTAATTGCACTAAGTAATTAATTTCTTTAATTACTTCATTAAGTAATTATCTTTAATAATTCTTCTTAACATTAACTAATTAACTTCTTAATTACTTATTACTTAATTACTTCTTAATTAATTAACCTAAATTAAACAATCCTTAATTAAGTGATTAATTTTACTTAATTAACCACATAAATTAATTTATCTTAATTTAATTACCTAAATTAATTATTTAAATTAATTAAATAATTATACTTTAATTACCTTTATAAATAAAACTTGATTAAATTAAAGTAACCTAAACATTACATTAAAATCTTATCTCCCATTTTAAATTAAATTTAAATTTTAAAAGCTTATGTTTAGTTAACACAAAATCATCATCTTTAATTTATTCAAGTTAAGTACCTTTACCTTAATCACATCACAATTACATCAATAACATGTTATTTGAAAACATATAGAGATTTATTTCACAATTTAACCAAAGCAAAAAATTGTAACCAAAACTATTTTTTAAAGCAAAAGTTTGAATTTACAAAAAAATCCAAATTTTAAAACTAAAATTCTTTTTAAACATCATACTCTAAGTCAAATATTCATTCATTACAAAACTAGTAAAACAATTTGTTTAAAATTCAACTCGTCCTCAAATTTTTGAAAATTCATTTATATAGTTTAAAATCTGGACAATACTTTGAATTCTGGAAACATACTCTGTTAAAATTTCGTTTAACTTTAAATCTCTTTCGGTTTGAAAATGAGTCAGGATTCAAATCCTAGAACCAAACCTATACGAGACAAAAACATGCCCCATCTCCTCAAAAACACCGAGTCGCACACCCAAAAAAGCGATAACAAACCCGAGCCCAGACCTTCTTTTTCTCCAACCAACCCAGATGCACAGAATCTACATCGTGCACGTGCACGACGTGACTAGACAACGGCGATCGTCACTGCAGCCACCTACAAGTCCACACCGACCTCGACGACCCCTACGGCCACCTCAATCGGTGAATCTTCCATTGATTCAAAAACGAGCTTTAGCACCCATCCGAAAAAATAAGTTCGAACTACCAAAATGCCAATCGTCGATGATCTCGATGTCCGAAAACCACGGCCTCACTTCCAGAGCAGCTCCGCCCTTCAACATCGCGATCCTCCACCAAGCGCTCGAACTCGATGCGCTATAGACGCTGAGAAATCCACAGCAACCATGGCGACCCAACTGGGCAATAAAACCCTACATCGCCCCTACACGGCCACCACGGCCATCGATGACATCCATCAGCATTTTTCCCATGTCCCTTGACACCACGGCCACCTCCATGCCGAAACTCGACCACCCCTTCGTCGCAGATCAAACGTCAATCGACCAAGGACCCAAATTCGAACCATTTTCGAATTCACGTCACCTACTCAATTAAAAATTAAAAAATTTACTTTAAAATTCATGATTCATCCACACGAATCAAGTTCTAAAATCCAGAGATTAAATTGTTGACATTGAATTTTGACAAAATTTTGATTTTACTGTAAATCTTAAATTTACAGAATTTTTGTTAAATATAAATACTTAAATTTATTTTTAATACCAAGATTTCACTATTACAATCCATTTCCTTTCAATGATCAAGGATCAATAGTGATTAACTTGGAAGATAGGAATTTTTTATAAATCTGGAACATGAACTAAAAACAGAGCTTAAAATTTGTATATCTATAGACATTCACAGTCACACTGCTATATACATATGCATTCGTATTCAAATCATACATGCAAACATTTATACCATGTTTACTATAACATTCATCTCACAGAAAAATCATATGAAGGATTTCAACTGTTTTTAAAAGGTGTTTACTCACCAGAATTAGAAGAACAGAGAACATCATCAAATTTGTTTTCCAGGAACTTTGAAATTGATTTGCATCTTAAAATCTGTTGTTTGATTTTTGAAAAATGCTAGCTTGGTCTCAGTTGAACTTTGAAACTTGATGATGCTCACAGCTTTAAATTTCTTTCATTGCTGGTTAAAAACTTGATGCTGAATTTGCTGTTAAATATCTTGCAGTAGATTCTTCATATAGTATTGCATGTTCTTCAGATTGAATACTTTGGATCTGAAGTTGTAAATGGCTTCAGATTTGATTATAGTTTTGAATTTTTCTTTGTTTTTTGTTTTATTTTATTATTATTTTGAGAAGAAGAAAGCTAAAGAAGATTTGATCTGAAAATAAAAAGAGTAACAGGCTTTCTCTTTTTCAAACTTAGTTTAAAAACTCAATTTCCTTTAAGATAAAAATTTTACCACTTGTTATCTTGCATTGTCCATAAGCTTACAAATGTATTTTAATTCATTTAAGTGAATGACAAATGCAAAACCTCAGTTTAAATTCATTTCTTATGTTACAAGTGTTAATTTTATCTTTTTAAATTAATCACTTTAAATGATTTAAGTCTTAATTAAATGCTTTCCTAAATACTTATGTTTAATATAAACTATGAAATGTATTTATATCTTGATTATTTATTTATTTATATTTTAAAATCCATTTTCCAAAGATAAGTTTAAAAGAAAGAAGATGAACATTTGTTTAAATTTTATTTAAAAGTTTAAATTTAAGTTCTTATATCTAACCTTGATATTATATGTAAAAACTAAATTTATTTTCAAAAATCAATTTAAAAGAAAAAATTAAGCTTTTATAATAATAGACTATTTTTAAGCTATTATACTTTTAACAGAATAATTTTTTCTTAAGTGTTTTTGAAAATATAAGACAAATATTTAAATAGCCTTTGAAAAGTTTTTATATTAAATTGAATCAAAATCTTTCAAATTACCATATATTCATACATATATTAAAAAATTTGGAAACGCATTTTCTACATAAGTTTAATCTAATACTTTTCTATTTACAATATATATATACACACAAATATATATACATTATAAATAGAAACATTTTAAATATTAGCTTTAGAAATTATTTGAATTTTAAAACAGAACCTCAAATCCCAATATATATAAGCATATATATTATAATTTGAAAACATTTTTGTTGAATTTAAATTGAAACCAAAATGCATATACATATATACATTATAAATAGAATATTTTTATTAGCTTAGAAAGATTAATTATTTTCAATTATATATACATATATATTTTAACTTTTGAAAAGAATAAAAATTTCCAAATTAAATTATTATTATTAAGTTTTGAAAAGATAACATTTGTTAAATTAGATTAATTATTAGTTTTGAAAATATAACATTTGGTTAAATTAGATTATTAAATCAATATTACATATTTAAAATAAATTTTAAATGGAAATTATCAAATAAGTATTGCTCAAAATACTGGGACATCACACCATATAATCCTTGTGTTTCTTCTAGATATTTCCAGAGAATATTCTAGCCAAGATTTGATGTTCGATTATTTAACTATCAAATAAACAAACAGTCTAATGATAATAGTCGCATATGGGAAAACCAAGTCCCATATACTGTCCATAAGTAGTGACACACAAAGCACGATCGAAACAAACAAGCACGATCAAGTCATATAAACGAATTCTAATCCCATTTTAATTAATCGTCGTTTATTAATTAAAATCCTCTTTTATTAGTAAAACTAATTTTTACTCAATAAACTCTTTATAAATGCAAGTACTTTGTTAATTAAACTCCACTATTTAATTAAAACATCACTATTCATTTTCAACACATTTCAACATTTCCTAAAAGTATTCATATACTTATTCCAGTCGTATAAGTATACTAACAAGTCAATTCAAAGGGCTTAAGACAAATGTTACTCAAAGATCATTGCTATAAACCCAAAACCATTTCACTTATGATAACCTTAAAAAAAATTCTTTTTAAAGATCCATTTGCATTCACAAGTATAATTAAAACGGGTTAAAGGCGAATGTTATTAACACATTCCCACAACAAACCCAAAAATAAATCATACTTGTTATTTATCTTTAAAATCCCACTGTTGAAGATCTTAGTATTTCCCAAACTTATTTACAGTATTTTAACACTTTAAAATATTATCCAAGGGGTTTAAAAATGAACAACTCAAACTTTATCTACGACAAACCACAAAACACTTTACAATCCCGTTATTTGAAGATCCAATTATTTTCCAAAAGTATACTTACATGGGCTAAAACATAAGTTGAACAAACATCGATACGGTAAACCCAAAATCCACTTTTATTCTTGCCATTAACTTTGAAATATCCATTTCAAAACTCTAAATATAGCTTTACTTATTAAACAAGGTAATATACCTTCTTAATCAATTTATAAAACAATCCATTATAACATAAGTGTTATAATCCCAAACTCCTTTTAAATCCCTTTACAAAATATTCCATTACAATCCTTTATCAATATCCTTTATAAATATCCCTTATTCCCAAATTCCTCTTTAAAAACTACTAAATATACCATGTACCTTCAAAAAGGTAGTTATTTACGTATACTAATTTATTTGTAAAATAAAGATATTTAATAAAATATTATAAACCATTTGTAAAATATTATAGCATAAAATCCTTTTATTTCTTAAATAAAATCTTTAATAACTTTTTTTTTTGAAAAGCAATGGGCTAAGGGAGCCCTGCCCATTATATTCAAACTCAAGTGATATACAAAACAGTTCAGCACAATACAAGAAAAACATAAACAAAGAACCTTACATATAAAAGAACATAACTCAATCACATTTACATACAAGACCAGTATCAAGACTTTTCCTAATTCCTTTCAATGCAGACTCTTAATTCTTCTTATTATTCTCTTATTAATAATTCTATATAAAGCGCTTGCATCTTCCAACTTCACATTGAAAATCCTTCTATTCCTTTCACACCATATTTCATAAACAAAAGTCCTTAAAACAATCAAAAGAATCATAGCATTTGGAGATTTCCACCTTGTTGCTTTAAAGATATTGTACCATTCAATTCTAGAAGATCTGACCGGCTTGTGAAATTTGCCATTTATACGCAACCTACACCAGATTGCAAAAGTAAATTTGCACTCAAAAAATAAGCAAGTATTTGATTCCATCTGATTATTGCAGAATACACAATCTGCATTGTTTATCATTTCCATCATAGTCAACTTCTTCTTTGTGTTTAATGCATTTTCCATAACTTTCCATAGAAATAAGTTCTCTTTTGCAGGAGATTTATCATTCCATATTCTTTTTGTGACGACCCGACTTTCCACTCCCAGAAAATCGCATCATCTTTAAGAAAGAAAGGGATAGAAAAGAGAAAAGAAAGAAGAGAAAGAGGAAACAACACAAGAATCTCAACAGCGGAACGAATAAATTATATTATTAACATAAGTATTACATAGTATACAACAAATATCAGAGTACACGGTCATATACAACACATACTAGACAGTTATAAACACATGTCTAGTTATTACAACTCAATACATATCAGACAAACACTCAGAGATACCAACACAGCGGAAAACTATATAACTATACGTAGAAGCCTCCTGCTCCATAAGCTCCTCCATAATTCGTCAAAGCTAACCTGAATCCTAACCTGAATTCCCTTGGCTACTCGTAAAAATTTGAGTACCCAAGAGTTATAGAAAAAAAACAGAAATAACTCCGGGTCAGACATGGGTCTGGTGTGAGTAACAGGTTAAAGTTGCTTAACTTTGAAAAACCTTTGAAAAGAAAAGGTATCACGTAAGACTTCCCACACATAAACATGGAAAAGTTTTTACCTTACGCTAACCAAAACATTTGATAGGAAATCCGATGATATTATAATAGTGTCTAGGGTTTTCAAGTAAATAAGAAATAGCCGAAATTGTTACATTCATTAAATTCCAGCTACTAGCCACAAAAGTAGGTAATACAATCAAAACCGTTGGCACTTATTGGATTTTGGATTCCATCAATGGCTGGGCTACTGGGGTACCGCCCGTCACAGTATGTGGCCTAGATCACCGTATCGAGGATTACTCCCTTCATCCCCTGCAACACAAAGCCGGACCCGTTCCTTACTGAACAGTTCCAAACAAGACAACCCCGCAGTTGTGATCAGCAACCGCACCACTAAGCCGAAAATAAAGGGACCTCTAGACAGGGATAAATCTTGCTCTCAAGTGGGTGCTACCCACGAAGCTTTGCTGCACCTCCCCTGTTTTAGCCATTCCCGGTTGATGAGGCTTGAGGCTACGATTACCTTTATAGGACATATCACTTAGAATGCTCATCGTCCACCTGACGATGTTCTGAAAGCATTCAATCCATACAAGTTCGTTCCGGGTTCGAACGAAACCGAAGGCATTATCTCGTTACACACATGTTGGAATCACCCTCAGAATTAACGACAATAACCCTTGCACTCTGAATCACCATCTCGAATCTATAAGTACTATTCCGTCAAACTCATTACGGAATCACCCACAGAGTTATACTGACGTATAGCCCTTACACCTCGAGTCTTCACTCGCTCCACTTGGGTTAACGACCTAACGTTATTTGGAATAGATGTGGTTTTCGGATTCAAAATATGGATACCCGATCCCGGTCTCATCGAAATCCAAAGCGTGTCTTTTAAGGTCCAAGTTGTTTTAAGTTTAAAACAATTCAATTCATTATCTAAATATACACAAATAGATAATTCACAACAATAGATAATCAATCTTATCATTATCAACAGATAATTCATATCAGAATCAGATAATCCATATTATCATCCAAAACAACCAATGAATCCATATCACATACACTACTCATCTCATAAATGAGATTACAAACCATACCAAGCAACCAATACCATTCATCAAACATAAGCAACTATCTAATGATCACACCATTTATAATTAATTTAAAATGAATTAAATTAATTATCTAACCTCTAATTAATTTAAAATGAATTAAATTAATTACTTCATTATTAAAATCCTGCTTAACTTAACCATCAATTGATTACAAATCAATTTATAAATCATCATCTCAATATTCATTTCAATTAACCATTATTGATTAACTATCTCTAATTACAATAAGTAATTAGCATTTAATGATAATTATACCTTAATTAATCAATTCCAAATTACATCATTAATTAATTAATTAATGATTTCTGATTACATTAATCTCTCTATAAATTAACTACATAAGTAATTAATCTCCAATTAATCCATGTATATATATTAATCACCTTTGATTAGTAACCATTCAGTAATTAACTACTTTAATTACTCATCCTATAAATTAATTATTCTTAATTAATTTCAAAGTAATTTAAATCCAAATTACTTCTTTAATAATTATCTTAATTACATTCTGTAATTATTATTTAATTACTTCCTTAAGTAATTATAAATTCATTAATTACATAAGTAATTATCAATAATCCATAAATGTTTAAATTAATTAAACTTAATTAATCTAAACTAATCACCTTAATCAAATTAATTACACCAAGTAATTAATTCATTAATTACTTTCATTAAGTAATTAAACTTAAACAATTGATTATTATTAATTAATTAATCTAATTAATTATTAAAAATTAATCACATTAATTAATTGTTAAATAATCTTAAGTTAATGACCTTCATTAACATCACTTAATTATATAATTAAGAAATTAACTTATAATTAATCATTATTAATTATCAACTAATTAATATTAAATTACAATTTAATTAATCTTAAATTATTAATTAATTAATTGTTAATTAAAATCTTAATTATCATTAATCACCTGATTAAATAAATCTTAATCATTAATTAAAATTTAATTAACCATCCATAATTATAGATTAATTAACCTTAATTAGTTAATCTCAAATCTTAATTAATTAACTTAAAAATCATTAATTACTTAATTAAACATCCACATTGTTAATTAATTAAATAATTAATATTCCATTTAAATTAATTAAATAATTTAAATGAAAGCAATTTCTTAAGTTCAAAATTAAGAAACATTTTTCTCTATACAAAGAAATTTAAATACTTTGTTTCAAACAAAAATTCAAATTTAAAAATTTCTTTTTAAATTTCAAACTGAAACACAAATTAACTTTTTATTTTAGATTCAAACTTAAAGATTTAAAACTTTACTTACATCTCCATTTTCATTTTCAAATTCAAATTTATTTAAACTTTCTAAATAGTTAAACCAAATTTAAATTTAAAAACTTATTTAAATTTTTAAAAACTGACTTTAAAATCAAATTCAGGTTTTTAAAACTAAATTTAAACTTATTTCAAACTTTATTCCATACATTAAGGCTTATAGTTTAAATATTCTAACCAATGTTTCTTTATACTTTAAAAAGTTTAAAGTCTAAATTTAAATTTCCAGCTTTCAAATAAAATTCAAACTTAGATTTATTTGCTAAGTTCCATACTTCAAATTTTCCAGATTTAAAACTTATTTTAAAATTTCAGTTACATCTTTTCAAATTCAAACAGGAAACAGCTTCCTGTTTTGGTATAACATCCTAAATTTTGAATTCAAACATGTTTCAAAAACCCATATTTAAATTACTGAATTCATAATTAAAGTTTCAGGTTTAAATACTCTAGTTTGCACTTTATCTTATAATTTGAAATTTTACATTAAAATTTTAAAACAGAACACAGTTTCTGATTATAGTTTAAAACCCCATCTTGAATTTAAAAGCATTTCAAAATTTTAATTCAAAGATCTAAAGTTTGAAACTTATTGAATAAAAATTAAATTCTGGACTCAAACTTATTTCAGATTTTGTTTTGCATTTTTCTTTTTACATCAATTTGTAAAACCTGGAAAACAGATTTCCTGTTCAAACTCTAAAACTCATTAAAAATTTCAAATTTTAAATTATTTCAAAACCAGAATTCAAACTAATTTAATTCAACTTTAGATTCAGGTTTAAATCCTAAGTTAAACTTTTAGTTTATATTTAAACTTAACTTTTAATTTTCAAAACTGCAAAACAGGCTCTGAAAAAAAAAACCTGAAACCTATAACCCGAGCTACCCAGTTTTACTTCGAGTAAAAACAAACCCTGCTTCGAGTCTATTCCCAAAATTCCCGAGACAATCTCGAGCTTAAAAACCCTGCAATCCAAAAACATTCCCATCATCACTAACATGCACAAACCCCTGTGCACCCACTCCCCTACTCCGGCATCACTGGCGATCATCCATGACCATCCTCCATCGACCCAAAATCCCTATATCAACATTCAATCACCAAATGCCCATAATTCAACTTGAATTTTGAATTCAAGTTTTAAACAAAACCTGGAACAGCACCCCTTTCAATGATCAACCTGTCAACGGCCATAACTTCCAACTCCGGCCACCGTCATCCTCCAAACTCCGGCAACAGCTCCATCATCACATTATCTATCAATACCCAAAAGAACTTTGAACTCGATCAACCCAGGAGTCCATATTCAAACAAAATCAGAGACTCAAACAAACTATGGTTCTAAAACTAAATTCCAAAATTCAACATCAATTTTGAATTGTAACTCAATTTAGAATTTTTCCTACAATTATTGATAGCTACTCTATCAACAGAAACAAATTCACTCAAAATAATTGCAAGCTTCAACTGTACCTGTCCAATATGTAATATGCAGTATGTTTGAAACTGCACTATATACACAGCACTGTAAATTAAAATTTTTGTTTTAAAATTCTTGATTTCACTTATTGTTTCAATTAGTAAACCTGAAACATGAATTCCTATAATTTGAATTTTTCACTTAATATAAATTTTACCCTGTTATTTATGATTCCAGGAATTACTGATATTGATTTATCTTTCATAAATTTTTAAGTTTACTTCATCATAAAATAAACAACTTTCATTCAATTTCAAGCCATAACCTCAACCAGATCATAAGAAAGAAAGAAATTTTATCACTTGCTAACAGTAAACAGTCAGTTCTTAAATGAATCAAACATGCATTCATCCATACACAAAGATCCACTCAGTAATGTATTTAACAACATAGATAAGACTCCTATTCCCATGAACAAATCAAGCAACCATTTTATTATACTTAATTTTTAAAAAGAAGTTATGTTACTCACCTGTACTTGAAAAATGCAGAGCATAAACTCAATTTGCAGGTTCCAGATTTTTTTAAAATGTTGATGCAGATGCCAATTTCCAATTGAAATGCAGGTTGCTTTTTGAATACATGCAGGCTTCCTACTTGCAAATGAAATGCAGATTTTTCTTGACAAAAATTTGAAATGCAGGCCTTTCTTTTAATGCTTTCTAATCTTTTGTTTTATACATGCTTCCAGTTTGAAGATTCATGCAGGCCTTCCTTTGTTTCCAGATCAAATGCAGGTTGCAGATGCAAATACAACTTGCATTTGTTACCAGCTTTTACATGCAGGTCCTTTGTAAGTGGATCAGTGATTTAATTTTTCTTTTTGAGGAGTTTGATTATAGTTTTTGAAAACATGCAGACTTGTAGAGTTTGAAAAAGAGGAGTTTGATTGCAATGCATGTTTACAGATTTTACTTGTTTGAAAGTGATGCATGCATGTTTTCATCCTTGTAGATTGAATAAGATTTTGGGATATGCAGGCTTGTATTTTGAGAAATGCAAATTTAACTAATTTCAGATTTCTTTTGTTCGGAAATGGAAAAAATGAGAAAGAGGAATGGAATGAGTATTGTAATATTTTATATAACAATATTTTGATTTAAATTAAAATTAAAGAAAACAAAATTAAACAAATGACACATGGCTTGAGTTGTTTAACACTTGTCAACTTAAATCTTAAATTACTTACATATGTAAATTAAGCTTACATATGTCTTTTAAATGGTTTTGTTATTTAATTAAGTGTTAAAGAAAATTAACTTAATGAATGCATGTTCATATTTTAAATTGTATTTTAAATCTCAAATTAGAATAACAAATCAGATTTTATAAATCAATATTTTAAAAAAAAATAACACAAATATTTTTGTAACTTATTTTAAATATCGAAACTTAAGTTAAAATGAATTTTAAACCAATAAAACATTTATCTTATATTTAAAAATCATATAGTATTTTATTAAATATTTTTGAAAAGATTAAATTCAAAAATAAATCTCAATTCCTTTTTCAAAACATTAAAACTAATTTAGCAACTTATCTATTTATAATATATACAAATACATTTACATTATTAAATAGAAAACAATTTATTAGTTTATTAAAAATAAATTCGCAAATTAAATATTTAAATAAAGAAGATTATTAAATCAAATCAAATTTATTAACAAAATTTATCAATTCAATTTAAATTTAAACCCAGATTATTAAATTTAAATAATCCAAAATTCCGGGATATTACAATCCTTCCCCCTTAAAAGAATTTCGTCCCCGAAATTTAAAACAAAGGTAATTTAATAATCTAATTACAGATTTTATTTTAAAATACAGCATATGTTAACCATATGCAACAACCAAAGCAACCAATTCACACAATCCGAACAAATCTAATTATCCAAAAGAATTTTGGATAAAACCTTCACGAGTTTCCCCGGTATATATATATCGGGATACTCGCTCTATAGAATACAATCAATCAATACTACTAAGCTATAGAGCTCCTAACAACAATTCTATATAGAATATCAGACTACAAACGAGTCTGACTCAACAACAAACCTCCTAAACTGCTGGTTCTACAACCAGAAATATCAAACACGTACTCCCTTAGAGATACGTGAAACACTCTGAATCCCAGTTATCCAAACTGGCAATTCAACTCCAGAAAACCAAATTCTCATCTAACCCAAAACAGAAGAAACCAAAACACTACGGATCTAGCTTCCCAAAACCTATAGCTCCTTGAATTAGAGAAAAACTTATCCCAAATCCCAATCTCCGATTCAGAATCCAAATTTCTCCATCTCTTATCCATATAAACTCTTCGGACGATCCTGGGCTACCAACATCCACCTGATCAGCTTAACTCTTGCTGATTCCACTAGAAACAGACTGGATCAAAACAATCCAATGATCTCCTCAAGATCACATAAAAAACCAAGAACACACATCCACTTCTATCTCAAGGAACCATCCATCTACTAACTGAACTACCAGTTCCATTCCTGGAAAGAAAACTCGATCTCCAGATGTAGACAAACTCTGACTTCCTGGAAGAAATCCGGACAATCTCCAACAATCCAAAAGAACATACTATCGCAAGTCACTTTTGCGATCAACTCAGCCTAAATCCAAGAAACTGCTCTCTCTCAACCAATCATAACAGTTTATGCTGGCTTAGCCAACTTACCAGAGAAAAAGACCCACACTGCTGCTTCTGAACTCCACTTCAGAAAAACTACTCAGCCAAAAGACTCCTACCAACTCAGAACATTCTGCTAAACTCAGCTACATCACCGAGCTGACTCACTTCTAACTCTTGTTCCAAAGAAACACCTTCGGAAATATCCATAGTCACTGCATCTCATCACGCAGCTACTACTTCCTGAGATATCAAGATACCATCACTCACTTGCTTGCTTCAGCCTTATCGACAGATCCAACTCAATTCTGCACTTCAAAAATGAACTCCGAACCTTTACAGGTTACCTTCAGAGATCGATTAAGTCCTTCATCACTACAGAACTCACTCGAGACGGTATTCGGTCTACAGTCTCGACAAATACACTTCCAACCTTATCCATCAAAACTCCAACCAATGTTAGTCGTGTTACACACACTTCTACCTCATCTACCTTTATAACTCATATTGGAAAAACCTGAACAGGTAACCCAACAAATAGGTAGAACCAATTATATATATATAATAAAAATACAAATACGCTCTCTCAAGATAGACACCACTCCAGAGCCTAGGTATTCACTCAATCTAATGCTCTGATACCAAGTGTGACGACCCGACTTTCCACTCGCGGAAAATCGCATCATCTTTAAGAAAGAAAGGGATAAAAAAGAGAAAAGAAAGAAGAGAAAGAGGAAACAACACAAGAATCTCAACAGCGGAACGAATAAATTATATTATTAACATAAGTATTACATGGTATACAACAAATATCAGAGTACACAGTCATATACAACACATACTAGACAGTTATAAACACCTGTCTAGTTATTACAACTCAATACATATCAGACAAACACTCAGAGATACCAACACAGCGGAAAACTATATAACTATACGCAGAAGCCTCCTGCTCCATAAGCTCCTCCATAATTCGTCAAAGCTAACCTGAATCCTAACTTGAATTCCCTTGGCTACTCGTAAAAATTTGAGTACCCAAGAGTTATAGAAAAAAAACAGAAATAACTCCGGGTCAGACATGGGTCTGGTGTGAGTAACAGGTTAAAGTTGCTTAACTTTGAAAAACCTTTGAAAAGAAAAGGTATCACGTAAGACTTCCCGCACATAAACATGGAAAAGTTTTTACATTACGCTAACCAAAACATTTGATAGGAAATCCGATGATATTATAATAGTGTCTAGGGTTTTCAAGTAAATAAGAAATAGCCGAAATTGTTACATTCATTAAATTCCAGCTACTAGCCACAAAAGTGGGTAATACAATCAAAACCGTTGGCACTTATTGGATTTTGGATTCCATCAATGGCTGGGCTACTGGGGTACCGCCCGTCACAGTATGTGGCCTAGATCACCGTACCGAGGATTACTCCCTTCATCCCCTGCAACACAAAGCCGGACCCGTTCCTTACTGAACAGTTCCAAACAAGACAACCCCGCAGTTGTGATCAGCAACCGCACCACTAAGCCGAAAATAAAGGGACCTCTAGACAGGGATAAATCTTGCTCTCAAGTGGGTGCTAGCCACGAAGCTTTGCTGCACCTCCCCTGTTTTAGCCATTCCCGGTTGATGAGGCTTGAGGCTACGATTACCTTTATAGGACATATCACTTAGAATGCTCATCGTCCACCTGACGATGTTCTGAAAGCATTCAATCCATACAAGTTCTTTCCGGGTTCGAACGAAACCGAAGGCATTATCTCGTTACACTCATGTTGGAATCACCCTCAGAGTTAACGACAATAACCCTTGCACTCTGAATCACCATCTCGAATCTATAAGTACTATTCCGTCAAACTCATTACGGAATCACCCACAGAGTTATACTGACGTATAGCCCTTACACCTCGAGTATTCACTCGCTCCACTTGGGTTAACGACCTAACGTTATTTGGAATCGATGCGGTTTCCGGATTCCAAATAAGGAAACCCGATCCCGGTCTCATCGAAATCCAAAGCATGTCTTTTAAGGTCCAAGTTGTTTTAAGTTTAAAACAATTCAATTCATTATCTAAATATACAAAAATAGATAATTCACAACAATAGATAATCAATCTTATCATTATCAACAGATAATTCATATCAGAATCAGATAATCCATATTATCATCCAAAACAACCAATGAATCCATATCACATACACTACTCATCTCATAACTGAGATTACAAACCATACCAAGCAACCAATACCATTCATCAAACATAAGCAACTATCTAATGATCACACCATTTATAATTAATTTAAAATGAATTAAATTAATTATCTAACCTCTAATTAATTTAAAATGAATTAAATTAATTACTTCATTACTAAAATCCTGCTTAACTTAACCATCAATTGATTACAAATCAATTTATAAATCATCATCTCAATATTCATTTCAATTAATCATTATTGATTAACTATCTCTAATTACAATAAGTAATTAGCATTTAATATTAATTATACCTTAATTAATCAATTCCAAATTACATCATTAATTAATTAATTAATGATTTCTTATTACATTAATCTCTCTATAAATTAACTACATAAGTAATTAATCTCCAATTAATCCACATATATATGTTAATCACCTTTGATTAATAACCATTCAGTAATTAACTACTTTAATTACTCATCCCACAAATTAATTATTCTTAATTAATTTCAAAGTAATTTAAATCCAAATTACTTCTTTAATAATTATCTTAATTACATTCTGTAATTATTATTTAATTACTTCCTTAAGTAATTATAAATTCATTAATTACATAAGTAATTATCAATAATCCACAAATGTTTAAATTAATTAAACTTAATTAATCTAAACTAATCACCTTAATCAAATTAATTACACCAAGTAATTAATTCATTAATTACTTTCATTAAGTAATTAAACTTAAACAATTGATTATTATCAATTAATTAATCTAATTAATTATTAAAAATTAATCACATTAATTAATTATTAAATAATCTTAAGTTAATGACCTTCATTAACATCACTTAATTATATAATTAAGAAATTAACTTATAATTAATCATTATTAATTATCAACTAATTAATATTAAATTACAATTTAATTAATCTTAAATTATTAATTAATTAGTGTTAATTAAAATCTTAATTATCATTAATCACTTGATTAAATAAATCTTAATCATTAATTAAAATTTAATTAACCATCCATAATTATAGATTAATTAACCTTAATTAATTAATCTCAAATCTTAATTAATTAACTTAAAAATCATTAATTACTTAATTAAACATCCACATTGTTAATTAATTAAATAATTAATATTCCATTTAAATTAATTAAATAATTTAAACGAAACCAATTTCTTAAGTTCAAAATTAAGAAACATTTTTCTCTATTCAAAGTAATTTAAATACTTTGTTTCAAACAAAAATTCAAATTTAAAAATTTCTTTTTAAATTTCAAACTGAAACACAAATTAACTTTTTATTTTAGATTCAAACTTAAAGATTTAAAACTTTACTTACATCTCCATTTTCATTTTCAAATTCAAATTTATTTAAACTTTCTAAATAGTTAAACCAAATTTAAATTTAAAAACTTATTTAAATTTTTAAAAACTGACTTTAAAATCAAATCTCAGGTTTTTAAAACTAAATTTAAACTTATTTAAAACTTTATTCCATACATTAAGGCTTATAGTTTAAATATTCTAACCAATGTTTCTTTATACTTTAAAAAGTTTAAAGTCTAAATTTAAATTTCCAGCTTTCAAATTAAATTCAAACTTAGATTTATTTGCTAAGTTCCATACTTCAAATTTTCCAGATTTAAAACTTATTTTAAAATTTCAGTTACATCTTTTCAAATTCAAACAGGAAACAGCTTCCTGTTTTGGTATAACATCCTAAATTTTGAATTCAAACATGTTTCAAAAACCCATATTTAAATTACTGAATTCATAATTAAAGTTTCAGGTTTAAATACTCCAGTTTGCACTTTATCTTATAATTTGAAATTTTACATTAAAATTTTAAAACAAAACACAGTTTCTGATTTTAGTTTAAAACCACATCTTGAATTTAAAAGCATTTCAAAATTTTAATTCAAAGATTTAAAGTTTGAAATATTGAATAAAAATTAAATTCTGGACTTAAACTTATTTCAGATTTTGTTTTGCATTTTTCTTTTTACATCAATTTGTAAAACCTGGAAAACATATTTCCTGTTCAAACTCTAAAACTCATTAAAAATTTCAAATTTCAAATTATTTCAAAACCAGAATTCAAACTAATTTAATTCAACTTTAGATTTAGGTTTAAATCCTAAGTTAAACTTTTAGTTTATATTTAAACTTAACTTTTAATTTTCAAAACTGCAAAAACAGGCTCTGAAAAAAAAACCTGAAACTTATAACCCGAGCTACCCAGTTTTACTTCGAGTAAAAACAAACCCTGCTTCGAGTCTATTCCCAAAATTCCCGAGACAATCTCGAGCTTAAAAACCCGGCAATCCAAAAACATTCCCATCATCACTAACATGCACAAACCCCTGTGCACCCACTCCCCTACTCCGGCATCACTGGCGATCATCCATGACCATCCTCCATCGACCCAAAATCCCTATATCAATATTCAATCACCAAATGCCCATAATTCAACTTGAATTTTGAATTCAAGTTTTAAACAAAACCTGGAACAACACCCTTTCAATGATCAACCTGTCAACGACCATAACTTCCAACTCCGGCCACCGTCATCCTCCAAACTCCAACGACAGCTCCATCATCACATCATCTATCAATACCCAAAAGAACTTTGAACTTGATCAACCCAGGAGTCCATATTCAAACAAAATCAGAGACTCAAACAAACTAGGGTTCTAAAACTAAATTCCAAAATTCAATATCAATTTTGAATTGTAACTCAATTTAGAATTTTTCCTATAATTATTGATAGCTACTCTATCAACAGAAACAAATTCACTCAAAATAATTGCAAGCTTCAACTGTACTTGTCCAATATGTACTATCCAGTATGTTTGAAACTGCACTATATACACGGCACTGTAAATTAAAATTTTTGTTTTAAAATTCTTGAATTCACTTATTGTTTCAATTAGTAATCCTGAAACATGAATTCCTTTAATTTGAATTTTTCACTTAATATAAATTTTACCCTGTTATTTATGATTCCAGGAATTACTGATATTGATTTATCTTACATAAATTTTTAAGTTTACTTCATCATAAAATAAACAACTTTCATTCAATTTCAAGCCATAACCTCAACCAGATCATAAGAAAGAAAGAAATTTTATCACTTGCTAACAGTAAACAGTCAGTTCTTAAATGAATCAAACATGCATTCATCCATACACAAAGATCTACTAAGCAATGTATTTAACAACATAGATAAGACTCCTATTCCCATGAACAAATCAAGCAACCATTTTATTATACTTAATTTTTAAAAAGAAGTTATGTTACTCACCTGTACTTGAAAAATGCAGAGCATAAACTCAATTTGCAGGTTCCAAATTTTCTTAAAATGTTGATGCAGATGCCAATTTCCAATTGAAATGCAGGTTGCTTTTTGAATACATGCAGGCTTCCTACTTGCAAATGAAATGCAGATTTTTCTTGACAAAAGTTTGAAATGCAGGCCTTTCTTTTAATGCTTTCTAATCTTTTGTTTTATACATGCTTCCAGTTTGAAGATTCATGCAGGCCTTCCTTTGTTTCCAGATCAAATTCAGGTTGCAGATGCAAATACGACTTGCATTTGTTTCCAGCTTTTACATGCAGGTCCTTTGTAAGTGGATCGGTGATTTGATTTTGCTTTTTGAGGAGTTTGATTATAGTTTTTGAAAACATGCAGACTTGTAGAGTTTGAAAAAAGGAGTTTGATTACAATGCATGTTAACAGATTTTACTTGTTTGAAATTGATGCATGCATGTTTTCATCTGTAAGGACCCGCTTCTTCGTCTTCCGAAAACTGACATCAATACGTCCACTGTATCAACTGCCGAGAAATCGAATGCCGAAAAACCGAACACTTAGGGTTTTAAGAAGAAGAGAAAAAGGGAGAAGAAGAGAGAGAAAGATTGAAATAGGGAGAAGAAAATAGAAAATAGAACGGAACAGAAAGAAAACAACAGAACAATAACAGAATCTCACAATCGCAGCGGAACAACATATAATAATAAATGAATAATCTTTAAACAAAGAACTATATCAGTTATTACATTTTAAACATTACATTACATTACATTTCATCATCATCAGAGTGTACAACAACAAACAACAACAAACAGCGGAAAAAGAAATACTATATACTAGTAATTACGCCATGCCATCCAGCTTGCCTCCAGCAACTCCAGAATATCCTGATAAACCTAACTCTTGACTGCCCGTGTGGAAATTGGTGGGCACCCAGAGTTTAGGAAGGAAAACAATAAACTCCGAGTCAGTCATGTGACTGGTGCGAGAACTCAAAACAGTTTATTTATCTTTGAAAACAAAATAGAGGAATATTTTTAAAGTCAATTCGCAATGCTTTTAAAAATGAGACTACCATAAGGCCTCCCGCACACACACACAATGCAAACGCAGAATCGGAGGTGATTTCTCCTTATGATAGTCAAAGATGCTTGATACGCATTAAAAAGAACATTTCATATTATTGCTAGTGCATAGTGTAAGAAAAATTCATTTCGAAAGTAGAATATAAATCTTAGCCAGCATAGACATTCCGAACTATGCCTACTATAGCTACCATCCAAACAGTGGGGCGCCACCATAAGTGAATGATAGGTTCTACAACTAAAACCATACAAGTCTCGTATTGTTTCTTTGGATTTCCAATGAATGGTCAGGCCAAGGAACTTCCCATTGCCACATGGAAACGCCTCTGGCGGGATGTCCCGAGAACTTAACCAGCTCTCTGCCAACACAAGGCCGGGTTACCTTTATCACTAAGTAACTACTACACGAGTATGTCATCCCCCGGTCCCATTGGACCTTTATCCGAGCGCTCGTCACCATCATCACACAATCATAAATAAAGTGTTTCAACATGAGTAAGTATCTGGGCTCCATACCATGATACCACCCTTTCCAGAAAGAAATGCACATACCCTAAAGGGAGCTACCCCTCATAACCTTGCCGCATCTTTCCTGTTTTGACCATTCCGGGGTGTGAGGCTCGAAGAAGTCACGTCCACAAAAACATACTTTATACAAAAGCCATGCTTTGGGTCAACAAATGATCATAGAAATGATCACTAAGATAGACGATCAAATAAATGATCCTATCACAAATGGTCAACACAATGATCATTTCACAGCAACACTCAGCATGTCACATTACCAAATTGGGAATATATCGCTGATAACCTTCAACTACATAACCTCTGAGCTCGTACGTCTCAGAGAAGGGTGTTAAGCTAAGAGAATAAATTCTCCGCCACCAACAGAAATATATTTGAAAGAAATCTGCTTTATATCTCAATTTGTAATGTCAGACATACAATCCATACAAGTCTGTTCCGGGCTCGAACAGAACCGAAGGCACTTACAAAGAAGTCCTTGCAATCCGGATATGCACAATCCTGATCGGATTTCCCATCACATATGGAGAACTCTATACCGGAGCAACTCGGTGTAGAGTCAATCGACAGGTCATCCTATCGCTCTCGCAAATACCGGGTCTTCAACAGCGATCTTCAATGCTATCCATTACGTCGTATCACTATTCGGAATGGGTAATCCGAATAACGAGCGCAATAATTTAAAAACAAGTGTAGCATTCAAATTCAACAAATCACAACAAATACCTTTCAAAGGTAATTATTGATAGTCGGTTATTTAACTATCAATGGATATGCACAACATCACCAGATTCCAAATAATTTTCCAAATTGTTTATTTCCCAAATTTCATATCTTTACAAGATAAATAATTTTCACACTTCTAAAATAAATCAATATTTATTTTTAAAAGAATTCCACTTCCTTTTATAAATTCCATAGTGAATTTATATTCCAAAATATCTATGAATATACGATTTCAATTATTCATTTCAATTTGTCTTCAAAAAGATAAATTCTCAAAACGTTTCATTTCACATTGGAAAAACATTTCCATACTTATTTATTCATAAGTAATTCACAAAATTTATTTATTTTCAACCTTTGGAAAATATTCAATATACTTAAATCGAGATTAAGTATATATTTCATTCTTTAAGGAAATCATTCTCTTAACCATATTTATTTGGGCCAAAACGAATGTTGTGTAAAACATCGTTACGACGTCCCAAAATCACTAGTATAGGGATTCGAAATTAAAATAGATATATAAATCCCAATACTATACAAAACATTTCCTTTCGGAAATCATTTACTATAACTACAGTGTTATAGTCCACCATTTCCTTCTATTTCCCGAAAACGTCTATTTCAACAATGAATGTTGAAATCTATGGTTTCGAATCTCAACACATTTTAAAAAATATTGTTAGATCGTTTTGATTCTATTTAAAACATCACGTCCAAAACATTTTCTTTAACATATTATTCACTATTCAAAAACGTGAATATACTACATTAGCCAATTTCATCATTTCTATACCTTTTATTTTAAAGGATTATTCACAGTCGAAAATGTGAATATAACTCCATTAATAGGTTTCAACAATTTACTTATCGAAATAAGTCGTTTGCGAATTTATAAAACAACGTTTATAAACTCCATTTCTATTTATTTTATAACAACTTCCTTTTATAAATTCCTTTATTAACCTATTCAATTTATAACTCAATTATAAAACAAAAGTTCATGTTATAAGTTAAATACTTAGAATTTATTTGTTTGCACCATCGTTCCTTTGAACTTCATAATTATAAATCTTATAACTTATAAGATTCAATTATTTATCCAAAACCATTCTTTTAACAACTGTATGAATTTTATAAACCTACTGCTTATAAAATTCCATTTATAACTTCACCGTTTATAATTCTATAAATTTCATTCATTTATGAAATTCATTCACAATTCATTCTAACACTTATAAAAACTCGTTTTATAACTCAAATATTTTTTAATTTATAAATATCAATTTATAAATTCTTTTATATAAATCAATTTATATTAATATTTTAAAACGTCTTTAAACTCCTTTATAATTTCACCATTTTGATTTATAAAATAATCAAATTTTATAAATCCTATTTTTTCAACTTTGTATAATAAATTCAAAAATCCCAATTTAAACTATTTTATAAAAAATTTAACCCATATTTTCTAAAATCAACCTTTAACTATATTTCTCAAAAATCATAATTTTTATAACATTAAAAATCATAACGTTATTTATTTAAAATGGATCAATTCCAAAAATATTTTATAACGCATACTTTCAAAAATCACTTTAAAATCATTTTAAAATTCCAAAACTTGGTCCAATGATGCTACACACCAAATAGTCAATCACGACAACAATGATATCATATATCGATATGATAATCCATCAAATATCAAAATATCTGAAATCAAATAAATACTGTTGAGGAATTCAGTTGGATCCCTCCAACCTGTTTTCCTGCATCCACAAACATTAGCACAATGCCAATTCCGCTCCTGTACGGAATTATCGCGGTATATGGGAATTAAAATATTATCCGCTTAATAGACGGCGCAATAGGGTCTCATCCGCTATACAAATGCGGGAAATCAATAACTCCAATATATACATATGCCAATATATATATATATATATATATTGCTATTATATATAATACCAATTTCACTGTTTATGAAATATTCGCGGTATATGTTTTTAATAAATAACATCCGCTTACTAACGGTGCATAATGTCTATTTTAACAATCAATAGATAACAATCATCATTCAAACATGCATTCAAATATTTTAAATCTAACTATTTAAAATAAAAATCGAAACTGATTCGATTGAGTGAGAAGTTCTCACCTTGATTTCAATTTCGTTTTAGCGATTTATTTCGAATAAAATTAAACGGACGTTTAATTTTACCCAAAATTCTCACTAACTCCAAACGACTCCAATCCAATTCCATAGCATAGTGCTCGTCCATATGATTCCAACGCAACTGGTTTCGCGCGTTTTCGACCTCGTGTGAAAAAGTTACGATATTATGAAGTTTACACGATTTTATAATATAAATTTACAACTAAATTTTATATTTTTATAACCTAATCTATCTGGACCGTTGATCTAGCCTTCAGTAAATCAAGGCCGCATGCTAGGCCTTCTTCCCCAAACGCGTGAAAACTCCCAGGCAACAAAAGAAACGCGTACAACCCATCTACACGTTCAACTCCTCCAAGCCGCGACCACCACGCTACCCTCTAGTACGATCAAGCACCACCGAGACGCGCGCCATCACTAGAGCCACCCACGCCCAGAAAAGCCATGAGCTCGGTCGCCTATTGTGCACACAAATAGAGAACAAATGCACCGCCTTTGAACGCAAATTGCCAGTGATCTACAGCTCCATCTTCGATCACAACCGTTGAATATGTCGATCACTCGATGCTCTACAATATTGTAGTTGGAGATTTCACAAAACGATGCGTGGATTGGGAGATAAATGAGGAAGAAGACTGTTGTTTTTCGGCCATTGATGGCTAAGGGTGGCGGTTGGCTAAAATTAGGGTTAGGGTTAATTTTTTTTTTATTTATTTTGTGAAGGTGGTCTATTTATAGGGAAACGAACGACATTATTCATTCCGGAATTTCCAAACTCCGATTTACGCACGGTGACCAGCGTTTCTGGGGTTTACCCCGCGTTTCAGACACAATGGAGCAGGTTTCGGAAGCTAATTCGGTCATCTGTGCGAGTTATGGCAATAAACGTTCAATTTGAATTAAACCGATTTAAACGATTTTCTAGGCGTTTTAATTTGTACCGGACAAACGGTAAATCCAATTGACACAAAATTTGAAACCTTACAATAATATCACATTACGGATCCGATGAAACTGGTTTCGTCGAAATCTGAGACTTTTTGAAAAATGGCTATTTTAACTCGCCAAATTAATATTAAAACAATTTCGATGCGTTTCGAGCTGCCACGATCAAACGGTAACTCCGATTGCTACGAAAATTGAAATCCGATAATAACTAACTATTACGGATCCAATGAAACTAGTTTCGTCCAATTCTGAGACTGTTCAAAAATTGGCTAATTTCACTAGTCGATTAAATATTAAAATATTCAATTTTCACAAATTAACTTTTAATTCTATTTTAAAAGTTCTAAAACATCATTCTAACTCCAACATGATAAAATAAAGTTTTACAAATCATTTACAATCATATTTAACTCAATTTTCAATTATTTCCATATTTAACATATTAAATTATCGATTTAATTATTCAATTAAATCCAATTATTCAAATTAAATTTATTTGACTTATAAATTTCACTTATTAATATTTAAAATAAATTAAATATTCAAATTTTAAATAATTAAAATTTTGGGTCGTTACAATCTTCCCCCCTTAAAAGAATTTCGTCCTCGAAATTATCAAGTAAGAAAAGTTATAGAATCTATTAATTTTCCATAAATCCATAGTTAAATTTCTTACAATACCTTTACTAAGTTTCCAAATCATACTTAGTTATCTTTTCAAAACAACTACTATTGTTTAACTTTCAACTCCAAAATCAAAGTTAAAGTTTTCAAAAAAATTCCAATTTTCTCAAATTTTTTCTAACGCCTTAAATTTTCTGAAAAATTCGCCATAGTCTCCTTGGCGCGGCTCGATCCAAAAAAAATGACAGTATATATATCACAAACATACATCTCATCAAGTAATGAGGCATCCCGCAGGGGAAAAAGTATAAAAGTACGGTATGTAATCAGAGATATGTACCTTATATTTTATTAGCGAGCATATACGGCTAATATAGCGCGAAAGCGAGCTCCAAATGCGAAGCAAACGCGATCCGCACCTACTAAACACTCAACAAACAACATGAGAAACATGTATATAGACAATAGTATCGATATACAACATATAGCAACATAACAACTATATATGCCAACATAGCAAATGAAACAAAAGCAATATATTCAACCATCAACCAACTAGCATTCATAACCAATAAATATTCATTCATATTCTCATTAATATTCAATGAATTGGTTTTCAAATTTAATCACCTTTGATTCATTAACATTGGATTTACTAGCATTCATTTTCAATTTGTTTATATTTACTAATTCATATTCAAGTTGGTTCGCTTCCAAATCAAATTCAATTCTATTTAAGTTTCACTTAACTTCCAATTGAATTCCAATTACTTTAGCTTCCAATTTCATTAATGCTTAATCAATTATACACAATCAACTAACAATCATATAACAACCAATGTATATTCATTTCAATCAAATTCCTTTGCTTATATTCATTTAATTTGGTTTAACACCATCACTTTCAATTGGTTTAATAAATTGATTTTCATTCAATTATTCAACTTCCAATAACATTAGATTTTAATGAATTAACACTTATATTCATTATTTCCTATCAATTATTCACATTCTATTGGATTAACATTTAATCCATTCATTCCATTCAATTGGTAATTCATTTAACCATTTCAAGTTGAATTTCATTTATATAACTTAAGTTCATATCTATCACTTAACTTTATTAATTTACTTTGATACCAATATCAACTTCATTCAACATTTCTTAAGTTATACTTCATTTTATAAACATCACTTGGTTTTACTTAACTTAAATTCCCACTTATAAATCAATTCAGATTCCAAATTCCAAAGTAAATTTCCATTTAACTTTAAATTCATTTTTATTTACAACTCATATTCATAAATATATTCATATAGTTTCACTTCTTATATATATAAGTTTATTTCACAATTGTAAATCACTTTAATTATACTTCCATTCTTATAATTCTTTTGCTTATACAATTATTCTTCAGTTTAGATTATTCAAACATCTAAACAATCAAACTATCAACTTATGTACACTTTAATAATTCTGAAAATTTATTCTTTTATATATAAAGTATAATCAAGGTAAAATTATTTCATTTACCCAATTTAAAACAATACTGTGTCAAATTGTTCTATTCAAGTATTTATAAACCCCTTCGGCATAGTTGTCGAGACCGTGCTGACGAAGGTTCATATGCCACTCAATAAACCAATCATCACAATATAAAACAATTTTATATTCACTAACAAATACGCTCTCATAGCTATTATTACACTCAAACTCATTCTAGAGTACTACTGACTCTATCTCTAATGAGTAATACCCAACAGAACCATGGTTGTCGCTTAACCATATGCTCTGATACCAAATGTAAGGACCCGCTTCTTCGTCTTCCGAAAACTGACATCAATGCGTCCACTGTATCAACTGCCGAGAAATCGAATGCCGAAAAACCGAACACTTAGGGTTTTAAGAAGAAGAGAAAAAGGGAGAAGAAGAGAGAGAAAGATAGAAAATAGGGAGAAGAAAATAGAAAATAGAACGGAACAGAAAGAAAACAACAGAACAATAACAGAATCTCACAATCGCAGCGGAACAACATATAATAATAAATGAATAATCTTTAAACAAAGAATTATATCAGTTATTACATTTTAAACATTACATTACATTACATTACATTACATTACATCATCATCAGAGTGTACAACAACAAACAACAACAAACAGCGGAAAAAGAAATACTATATACTAGTAATTACGCCATGCCATCCAGCTTGCCTCCAGCAACTCCAGAATATCCTGATAAACCTAACTCTTGACTTCCCGTGTGGAAATTGGTGGGCACCCAGAGTTTAGGAAGGAAAACAATAAACTCCGAGTCAGTCATGTGACTGGTATGAGAACTCAAAACAGTTTATTTATCTTTGAAAACAAAATAGAGGAATATTTTTAAAGTCAATTCGCAATGCTTTTAAAAATGAGACTACCATAAGGCCTCCCGCACACACACACAATGCAAACGCAGAATCGGAGGAGATTTCTCCTTATGATGGTCAAAGATGCTTGATACGCATTAAAAAGAACATTTGATATTATTCCTAGTGCATAGTGTAAGAAAAATTCATTTCGAAGGTAGAATATAAATCTTAGCCAGCATAGACATTCCGAACTATGCCTACTATAGCTACCATCCAAACAGTGAGGCGCCATCATAAGTGAATGATAGGTTCTACAACTAAAACCGTACAAGTCTCGTATTGTTTCTTTGGATTTTCAACGAATGGTCAGGCCAAGGAACTTCCCATTGCCACATGGAAACGCCTCTGGCGGGACGTGCCGAGAACTTAACCAGCTCTCTGCCAACACAAGGCTGGGTTACCTTTATCACTAGGTAACTACTACACGAGTATGTCATCCCCCGGTCCCATTGGACCTTTATCCGAGCGCTCGTCACCATCATCACACAATCATAAATAAAGTGTTTCAACATGAGTAAGTATCTGGGCTCCATACCATGATACCACCCTTTCCAGAAAGAAATGCACATACCCTAAAGGGAGCTACCCCTCATAACCTTGCCGCATCTTTTCTGTTTTGACCATTCCGGGGTGTGAGGCTCGACGAAGTCACGTCCACAAAAACATACTTTATACAAAAGCCATGCTTTGGGTCAACAAATGATCATAGAAATGATCACTAAGATAGACGATCAAATAAATGATCCTATCACAAATGATCAACACAATGATCATTTCACAGCAACACTCAGCATGTCACATTACCAAATTGGGAATATATCGCTGATAACCTTCAACTACATAACCTCTGAGCTCGTACGTCTCAGAGAAGGGTGTTAAGCTAAGAGAATAAATTCTCCGCCACCAACAGAAATATATTTGAAAGAAATCTGCTTTATATCTCAATTTGTAATGTCAGACATACAATCCATACAATCCATACAAGTCTGTTCCGGGCTCGAACAGAACCGAAGGCACTTACAAAGAAGTCCTTGCAATCCAGATATCCACAATCCTGATCTGATTTCCCATCACATATGGAGAACTCTATACCGGAGCAACTCGTTGCAGAGTCAATCGACAGGTCATCCTATCGCTCTCGCAAATACCGGGTCTTCAACACCGATCTTCAATGCAATCCATTATGTCGCATCACTATTCGGAATGGGTAATCCGAATAACGAGCGCAATAATTTAAAAACAAGTGTAGCATTCAAATTCAACAAATCACAACAAATACCTTTCAAAGGTAATTATTGATAGTCGGTTATTGAACTATCAATGGATATGCACAACATCACCAGATTCCAAATAATTTTCCAAATTATTTATTTCCCAAATTTCATATCTTTACAAGATAAATAATTTTCACACTTCTAAAATAAATCAATATTTATTTTTAAAAGAATTCCACTTCCTTTTATAAATTCCATAGTGAATTTATATTCCAAAATATCTATGAATATACTATTTCAATTATTCATTTCAATTTGTCTTCAAAAAGATAAATTCTCAAAACGTTTCATTTCACATTGGAAAAACATTTCCATATTTATTTATTCATAAGTAATTCAAAAAATTTATTTATTTTCAACCTTTGGAAAATATTCAATATACTTAAATCGAGATTAAGTATATATTTCATTCTTTAAGGAAATCATTCTCTTAACCATATTTATTTGGGCCAAAACGAATGTTGTGTAAAACATCGTTACAACGTCCCAAAATCACTAGTATAGGGATTCGAAATAAAAATAGATATATAAATCCCAATACTATACAAAACATTTCCTTTCGGAAATCATTTACTATAACTACAGTGTTATAGTCCACCATTTCCTTCTATTTCCCGAAAACGTCTATTTCAACAATGAATGTTGAAATCTATGGTTTCGAATCTCAACACATTTTAAAAAATATTGTTAGACCGTTTTGATTCTATTTAAAACATCACGTCCAAAACATTTTCTTTAACATATTATTCACTATTCAAAAACGTGAATATACTACATTAGCCAATTTCATCATTTCTATACCTTTTATTTTAAAGGATTATTCACAGTCAAAAATGTGAATATAACTCCATTAATAGGTTTCAACAATTTACTTATCGAAATAAGTCGTTTGCGAATTTATAAAACAACGTTTATAAACTCCATTACTATTTATTTTATAACAACTTCCTTTTATAAATTCCTTTATTAACCTATTCAATTTATAACTCAATTATAAAACAAAAGTTCATGTTATAAGTTAAATACTTAGAATTTATTTGTTTGCACCATCGTTCCTTTGAACTTCATAATTATAAATCTTATAACTTATAAGATTCAATTATTTATCCAAAACCATTCTTTTAACAACTTTATGATTTTTATAAACCTACTGCTTATAAAATTCCATTTATAACTTCACCGTTTATAATTCTATAAATTTCATTCATTTATGAAATTCATTCACAATTCATTCTAACACTTATAAAAACTCGTATTATAACTCAAATATTTTTTAATTTATAAATATCAATTTATAAATTCTTTTATATAAATCAATTTATATTAATATTTTAAAACGTCATTAAACTCCTTTATAATTTCACCATTTTGATTTATAAAATAATCAAATTTTATAAATCCTATTTTTTCAACTTTGTATAATAAATTCAAAAATCCCAATTTAAACTATTTTATAAAAAATTTAACCCATATTTTCTAAAATCAACCTTTAACTATATTTCTCAAAAATCATAATTTTTATAACATTAAAAATCATAACGTTATTTATTTAAAATGGATCAATTCCAAAAATATTTTATAACGTATACTTTCAAAAATCACTTTAAAATCATTTTAAAATTCCAAAACTTGGTCCAATGATGTTACACACCAAATAGTCAATCACGACAACAACGATATCATATATCGATATGATAATCCATCAAATATAAAAATATCTGAAATCAAATAAATACTGTTGAGGAATTCAGTTGGATCCCTCCAACCTGTTTTCCTGCATCCACAAACATTAGCACAATGCCAATTCTGCTCCAGTACGGAATTATCGCGGTATATGGGAATTAAAATATTATCCGCTTAATAGACGGCGCAATAGGGTCTCATCCGCTATACAAATGCGGGAAATCAATAACTCCAATATATACATATGCCAATATATATATATATATATATATATATATATTGCTATTATATATAATACCAATTTCACTGTTTATGAAATATTCGCGGTATATGTTTTTAATAAATAACATCCGCTTACTAACGGCGCATAATGTCTATTTTAACAATCAATAGATAACAATCATCATTCAAACATGCATTCAAATATTTTAAATCTAACTATTTAAAATAAAAATCGAAACTGATTCGATTGAGTGAGAAGTTCTCACCTTGATTTCAATTTCGTTTTAGCGATTTATTTCGAATAAAATTAAACGGACGTTTAATTTTACCCTAAATTCTGACTAACTCCAAACGACTCCAATCCAATTCCATAGCGTAGTGCTCGTCCATACGATTCCAACGCAACTGGTTTCGCGCGTTTTCGACCTCGTGTGAAAAAGTTACGATATTATGAAGTTTACACGATTTTATAATATAAATTTACAACTAAATTTTATATTTTTATAACCTAATCTATCTGGACCGTTGATCTAGCCTTCAGTAAATCAAGGCCGCATGCTAGGCCTTCTTCCCCAAACGCGTGAAAACTCCCAAGCAACAAAAGAAACGCGTACAACCCATCTACACGTTCAACTCCTCCAAGCCGCGACCACCACGCTACCCTCTAGTACGATCAAGCACCACCGAGACGCGCGCCATCACTAGAGCCACCCACGCCCAGAAAAGCCATGAGCTCGGTCGCCTATTGTGCACACAAATAGAGAACAAATGCACCGCCTTTGAACGCAAATTTCCAGTGATCTACAGCTCCATCTTCGATCACAACCGTTGAATATGTCGATCACTCGATGCTCTACAATATTGTAGTTGGAGATTTCACAAAACGATGCGTGGATTGGGAGATAAATGAGGAAGAAGACTGTTGTTTTTCCGCCATTGATGGCTAAGGGTGGCGGCTGGCTAAAATTAGGGTTAGGGTTAATTTTTTATTTATTTATTTTGTGAAGGTGGGCTATTTATAGGGAAACGAACGACACTATTCATTCCGGAATTTCCAAAATCCGATTTACGCGCGGTGACCAGCGTTTTTGGGGTTTACCCCGCATTCCGGACACAATGGAACAGGTTTCGAAAGCTAATTCGGTCATCTGTGCGAGTTATGGCAATAAACGTTCAATTTGAATTAAACCGATTTAAACGATTTTCTAGGCGTTTTAATTTGTACCGGACAAACGGTAAATCCAATTGACACGAAATTTGAAACCTTACAATAATATCACATTACGGATCCGATGAAACTGGTTTCGTCGAAATCCGAGACTTTTTGAAAAATAGCTATTTTAACTCGCTAAATTAATATTAAAACAATTTCGATGCGTTTCGAGCTGCCACGATCAAACGGTAACTCCGATTGCTACGAAAATTGAAATCCGATAACAACTAACTATTACGGATCCAATGGAACTAATTTCGTCCAATTCTGAGACTGTTCAAAAATTGGCTAATTTCACTAGTCAATTAAATATTAAAATATTCAATTTTCACAAATTAACTTTTAATTCGATTTTAAAAGTTCTAAAACATCATTCTAACTCCAACATGATAAAATAAAGTTTTACAAATCATTTACAATCATATTTAACTCAATTTTCAATTATTTCCATATTTAACATATTAAATTATCGATTTAATTATTCAATTAAATCCAATTATTCAAATTAAATTTATTTGACTTATAAATTTCACTTATTAATATTTAAAATAAATTAAATATTCAAATTTTAAATAATTAAAATTCCGGGTCGTTACAATCTTCCCCCCTTAAAAGAATTTCGTCCTCGAAATTATCAAGTAAAAAAAGTTACAGAATCTATTAATTTTCCATAAATCCATAGTTAAATTTCTTACAATACCTTTACTAAGTTTCCAAATCATACTTAGTTATCTTTTCAAAACAACTACTATTGTTTAACTTTCAACTCCAAAATCAAAGTTAAAGTTTTCAAAAAATTTCCAATTTTCTCAAATTTTTTCTAACGCCTTAAATTTTCGGAAAAATTCGCCATAGTCTCCTTGGCGCGGCTCGATCCAAAAAAAAATGACAGTATATATATCACAAATATACATCTCATCAAGTAATGAGGCATCCCGCAGGGGAAAAAGTATAAAAGTACGGTATGTAATCAGAGATATGTACCTTATATTTTATTAGCGAGCATATACGGCTAATATAGCGCGAAAGCGAGCTCCAAATGCGAAGCAAACGCGATCCGCACCTACTAAACACTCAACAAACAACATGAGAAACATGTATATAGACAATAGTATCGATATACAACATATAGCAACATAACAACTATATATGCCAACATAGCAAATGAAACAAAAGCAATATATTCAACCATCAACCAACTAGCATTCATAACCAATAAATATTCATTCATATTCTCATTAATATTCAATGAATTGGTTTTCAAATTTAATCACCTTTGATTCATTAACATTGGATTTACTAGCATTCATTTTCAATTTGTTTATATTTACTAATTCATATTCAAGTTGGTTCGCTTCCAAATCAAATTCAATTCTATTTAAGTTTCACTTAACTTCCAATTGAATTCCAATTACTTTAGCTTCCAATTTCATTAATGCTTAATCAATTATACACAATCAACTAACAATCATATAACAACCAATGTATATTCATTTCAATCAAATTCCTTTGCTTATATTCATTTAATTTGGTTTAACACCATCACTTTCAATTGGTTTAATAAATTGATTTTCATTCAATTATTCAACTTCCAATAACATTAGATTTTAATGAATTAACACTTATATTCATTATTTCCTATCAATTATTCACATTCTATTGGATTAACATTTAATCCATTCATTCCATTCAATTGGTAATTCATTTAACCATTTCAAGTTGAATTTCATTTATATAACTTAAGTTCATATCTTTCACTTAACTTTATTAATTTACTTTGATACCAATATCAACTTCATTCAACATTTCTTAAGTTATACTTCATTTTATAAACATCACTTGGTTTTACTTAACTTAAATTCCCACTTATAAATCAATTCAGATTCCAAATTCTAAAGTAAATTTCCATTTAACTTTAAATTCATTTTTATTTACAACTCATATTCATAAATATATTCATATAGTTTCACTTCTTATATATATAAGTTTATTTCACAATTGTAAATCACTTTAATTATACTTCCAATCTTATAATTCTTTTGCTTATACAATTATTCTTCAATTTAGATTATTCAAACATCTAAACAATCAAACTATCAACTTATGTACACTTTAATAATTCTGAAAATTTATTCTTTTATATATAATATATAATCAAGGTAAAATTATTTCATTTACCCAATTTAAAACAATACTGTGTCGAATTGTTCTATTCAAGTGTTTATAAACCCCTTTGGCATAGTTGTCGAGACCGTGCTGACGAAGGTTCATATGCCACTCAATAAACCAATCATCACAATATAAAACAATTTTATATTCACTAACAAATACGCTCCCATAGCTTTTATTACACTCAAACTCATTCTAGAGTACTACTGACTCTATCTCTAATGAGTAATACCCAACAGAACCATGGTTGTCGCTTAACCATATGCTCTGATACCAAATGTAAGGACCCGCTTCTTCGTCTTCCGAAAACTGACATCAATACGTCCACTGTATCAACTGCCGAGAAATCGAATGCCGAAAAACCGAACACTTAGGGTTTTAAGAAGAAGAGAAAAAGGGAGAAGAAGAGAGAGAAAGATAGAAAATAGGGAAAAGAAAATAGAAAATAGAACGGAACAGAAAGAAAACAACAGAACAATAACAGAATCTCACAATCGCAGCGGAACAACATATAATAATAAATGAATAATCTTTAAACAAAGAACTATATCAGTTATTACGTTTTAAACATTACATTACATTACATCACATCATCATCAGAGTGTACAACAACAAACAACAACAAACAGCGGAAAAAGAAATACTATATACTAGTAATTATGCCATGCCATCCAGCTTGCCTCCAGCAACTCCAGAATATCCTGATAAACCTAACTCTTGACTGCCCGTGTGGAAATTGGTGGGCACCCAGAGTTTAGGAAGGAAAACAATAAACTCCGAGTCAGTCATGTGACTGGTGGGAGAACTCAAAACAGTTTATTTATCTTTGAAAACAAAATAGAGGAATATTTTTAAAGTCAATTCGCAATGCTTTTAAAAATGAGACTACCATAAGGCCTCCCGCACACACACAATGCAAACGCAGAATCGGAGGAGATTTCTCCTTATGATAGTCAAAGATGCTAGATACGCATTAAAAAGAACATTTGATATTATTACTAGTGCATAGTGTAAGAAAAATTCATTTCGAAAGTAGAATATAAATCTTAGCCAGCATAGACATTTCGAACTATGCCTACTATAGCTACCATCCAAACAGTGGGGCGCCACCATAAGTGAATGATAGGTTCTACAACTAAAACCGTACAAGTCTCGTATTGTTTCTTTGGATTTCCAACGAATGGTCAGGCCAAGGAACTTCCCATTGCCACATGGAAACGCCTCTGGCGGGACGTCCCGAGAACTTAACCAGCTCTCTGCCAACACAAGGCCGGGTTACCTTTATCACTAGGTAACTACTACACGAGTATGTCATCCCCCGGTCCCATTGGACCTTTATCCGAGCGCTCGTCACTATCATCACACAATCATAAATAAAGTGTTTCAACATGAGTAAGTATCTGGGCTCCATACCATGATACCACCCTTTCCAGAAAGAAATGCACATACCCTAAAGGGAGCTACCCCTCATAACCTTGCCGCATCTTTTCTGTTTTGACCATTCCGGGGTGTGAGGCTCGACGAAGTCACGTCCACAAAAACATACTTTATACAAAAGCCATGCTTTGGGTCAACAAATGATCATAGAAATGATCACTAAGATAGACGATCAAATAAATGATCCTATCACAAATGATCAACACAATGATCATTTCACAGCAACACTCAGCATGTCACATTACCAAATTGGGAATATATCGCTGATAACCTTCAACTACATAACCTCTGAGCTCGTACGTCTCAAAGAAGGGTGTTAAGCTAAGAGAATAAATTCTCCGCCACCAACAGAAATATATTTGAAAGAAATCTTCTTTATATCTCAATTTGTAATGTCAGACATACAATCCATACAAGTCTGTTCCGGGCTCGAACAGAACCGAAGGCACTTACAAAGAAGTCCTTGTAATCCGGATATCCACAATCTTGATCGGATTTCCCATCACATATGGAGAACTCTATGCCGGAGCAACTCGGTGCAGAGTCAATCGACAGGTCATCCTATCGCTCTCGCAAATACCGGGTCTTCAACACGGATCTTCAATGCTATCCATTACATCGTATCACTATTCGGAATGGGTAATCCGAATAACGAGCGCAATAATTTAAAAACAAGTGTAGCATTCAAATTCAACAAATCACAACAAATACCTTTCAAAGGTAATTATTGATAGTCGGTTATTGAACTATCAATGGATATGCACAACATCACCAGATTCCAAATAATTTTCCAAATTATTTATTTCCCAAATTTCATATCTTTACAAGATAAATCATTTTCACACTTCTAAAATAAATCAATATTTATTTTTAAAAGAATTCCACTTCCTTTTATAAATTCCATAGTGAATTTATATTCCAAAATATCTATGAATATACGATTTCAATTATTCATTTCAATTTGTCTTCAAAAAGATAAATTCTCAAAACGTTTCATTTCACATTGGAAAAACATTTCCATACTTATTTATTCATAAGTAATTCACAAAATTTATTTATTTTCAACCTTTGGAAAATATTCAATATACTTAAATCGAGATTAAGTATATATTTCATTCTTTAAGGAAATCATTCTCTTAACCATATTTATTTGGGCCAAAACGAGTGTTGTGTAAAACATCGTTACGACGTCCCAAAATCACTAGTATAGGGATTCGAAATTAAAATAGATATATAAATCCCAATACTATACAAAACATTTCCTTTCGGAAATCATTTACTATAACTACAGTGTTATAGTCCACCATTTCCTTCTATTTCCCGAAAACGTCTATTTCAACAATGAATGTTGAAATCTATGGTTTCGAATCTCAACACATTTTAAAAAATATTGTTAGATCGTTTTGATTCTATTTAAAACATCACGTCCAAAACATTTTCTTTAACATGTTATTCACTATTCAAAAACGTGAATATACTACATTAGCCAATTTCATCATTTCTATACCTTTTATTTTAAAGGATTATTCACAGTCAAAAATGTGAATATAACTCCATTAATAGGTTTCAACAATTTACTTATCAAAATAAGTCGTTTGCGAATTTATAAAACAACGTTTATAAACTCCATTTCTATTTATTTTATAACAACTTCCTTTTATAAATTCCTTTATTAACCTATTCAATTTATAACTCAATTATAAAACAAAAGTTCATGTTATAAGTTAAATACTTAGAATTTGTTTGTTTGCACCATCGTTCCTTTGAACTTCATAATTATAAATCTTATAACTTATAAGATTCAATTATTTATCCAAAACCATTCTTTTAACAACTTTATGAATTTTATAAACTTACTGCTTATAAAATTCCATTTATAACTTCACCGTTTATAATTCTATAAATTTCATTCATTTATGAAATTCATTCACAATTCATTCTAACACTTATAAAAACTCGTTTTATAACTCAAATATTTTTTAATTTATAAATATCAATTTATAAATTCTTTTATATAAATCAATTAATATTAATATTTTAAAACGTCTTTAAACTCCTTTATAATTTCACCACTTTGATTTATAAAATAATCAATTTTATAAATCCTATTTTTTCAACTTTGTATAATAAATTCAAAAATCCCAATTTAAACTATTTTATAAAAAATTTAACCCATATTTTCTAAAATCAACCTTTAACTATATTTCTCAAAAATCAGAATTTTTATAACATTAAAAATCATAACGTTATTTATTTAAAATGAATCAATTCCAAAAATATTTTATAACGTATACTTTCAAAAATCACATTAAAATCATTTTAAAATTCCAAAACTTGGTCCAATGATGCTACACACCAAATAGTCAATCACGACAACAACGATATCATATATCGATATGATAATCCATCAAATATCAAAATATCTGAAATCAAATAAATACTGTTGAGGAATCCAGTTGGATCCCTTCAACCTATTTTCCTGCATCCACAAACATTAGCACAATACCGATTCCGCTCCAGTACGGAATTATCGCGGTATATGGGAATTAAAATATTATCCGCTTAATAGACGGCGCAATAGGGTCTCATCCGCTATACAAATGCAGGAAATCAATAACTCCAATATATGCATATGCCAATATATATATATATTGCTATTATATATAATACCAATTTCACTGTTTATGAAATATTCGCGGTATATGTTTTTAATAAATAACATCCGCTTACTAACGGCGCATAATGTCTATTTTAACAATCAATAGATAACAATCATCATTCAAACATGCATTCAAATATTTTAAATCTAACTATTTAAAATAAAAATCGAAACTGATTCGATTGAGTGAGAAGTTCTCACCTTGATTTCAATTTCGTTTTAGCGATTTATTTTGAATAAAATTAAACGGACGTTTAATGTTACCCAAAATTATCACTAACTCTAAACGACTCCAATCTAATTCCATATCGTAGTGCTCGTCCATACGATTCAAACGCAACTGGTTTCGCGCGTTTTCGACCTCGTATGAAAAAGTTACGATATTATGAAGTTTACATGATTTTATAATATAAATTTACAACTAAATTTTATATTTTTATAACCTAATCTATCTGGACCATTGATCTAGCCTTCAGTAAATCACGGCCGCATGCTAGGCCTTCTTCCCCAAACGCGTGAAAACTCCCAGGCAACAAAAGAAACGCGTACAACCCATCTACACGTTCAACTCCTCCAAGCCGCGACCACCACGCTACCCTCTAGTACGATCAAGCACCACCGAGACGCGCGCCATCACCAGAGCCACCCACGCCCAGAAAAGCCATGAGCTCGATCGCCTATTGTACATGCAAATCGAGAACGAATGCACCGCCTTTGAACGCAAATTGCCAGTGCTCTACAGCTCCATCTTCGATCACAACCGTTGAATATGTCGATCACTCGATGCTCTACAATATTGTAGTTGGAGATTTCACAAAACGATGCGTGGATTGGGAGATAAATGAGGAAGAAGACTGTTGTTTTTCGGCCATCGATGGCTAAGGGTGGCGGCTGGCTAAAATTAGGGTTAGGGTTAATTTTTTTTAATATTTATTTTGTGAAGGTGGGCTATTTATAGGGAAACGAACGACACTATTCATTCCGGAATTTCCAAACTCCGATTTACGCGCTGTGACCAGCGTTTCTGGGGTTTACCCAGCGTTTCGGACACAATGGAACAGGTTTCGGAAGCTAATTCGGTTATCTGTGCGAGTTATGGCAATAAACGTTCAATTTGAATTAAACCGATTTAAACGATTTTCTAGGCATTTTAATTTGTACCGGACAAACGGTAAATCCAATTGACACGAAATTTGAAACCTTATAATAATATCACATTACGGATCTGATGAAACTAGTTTCGTCGAAATCCGAGACTTTTCGAAAAATGGCTATTTTAACTCGCCAAATTAATATTAAAACAATTTCGATGCGTTTCGAGCTGCCACGATCAAACGGTAACTCCGATTGCTACGAAAATTGAAATCCGATAATAACTAATTATTACGGATCCAATGGAACTATTTTCGTCCAATTCTGAGACTGTTCAAAAATTGTCTAATTTCACTAGTCGATTAAATATTAAAATATTCAATTTTCACAAATTAACTTTTAATTCGATTTTAAAAGTTCTAAAACATCATTCTAACTCCAACATGATAAAATAAAGTTTTACAAATCATTTACAATCATATTTAACTCAATTTTCAATTATTTCCATAATTTAACATATTAAATTATCGATTTAATTATTCAATTAAATCCAATTATTCAAATTAAATTTATTTGACTTATAAATTTCACTTATTAATATTTAAAATAAATTAAATATTCAAATTTTAAATAATTAAAATTTTAGGTCGTTACATCATCCTTGCAGATTGAATAAGATTTTGGGATATGCAGGCTTGTATTTTGAGAAATGCAAATTTAACTAATTTCAGATTTCTTTTGTTCGGAAATGGAAAAAATGAGGAAGAGGAATGGAGTGAGTATTGTAATGTTTTATATAACAATATTTTGATTTAAATTAAAATTAAAGAAAAAAAAATTAAACAAATGACACATGGCTTGAGTTGTTTAACACTTGTCAACTTAAATCTTAAATTACTTACATATTAAATTAAGCTTACATATGTCTTTTAAATGGTTTTGTTATTTAATTAAGTGTTAAAGAAAATTAACTTAATGAATGCATGTTCATATTTTAAATTGTATTTTAAATCTCAAATTAGATTAACAAATCAGATTTTATAAATCAATATTTTAAAAAAAATAACACAAATATTTTTGTAACTTATTTTAAATATCAAAACTTAAATTAAAATGAATTTTAAACCAATAAAACATTTATCTTATATTTAAAAATCATATAGTATTTTATTAAATATTTTTGAAAAGCTTAAATTCAAAAATAAATCTCAATTCCTTTTTCAAAACATTAAAACTAATTTAACAACTTATCTATTTATAATATATACAAATACATATACATTATTAAATAGAAAACAATTTATTAGTTTATTAAAAATAAATTCACAAATTAAATATTTAAATAAAGAAGATTATTAAATCAAATCAAATTTATTAACAAAATTTATCAATTCATTTAAATTTAAACCCAGATTATTAAATTTAAATTGTCCAAAATTCTGGGATATTACACTTTTATACCATGGAAAATTATCTGAACTTGAATTTCCAATCAGTGATTTATATACCAATGCTATTGAGTGAGGCTTACTTTTAAATGACCAGAGGACTTTATTCTTTGTAGATGGTAATTTCATTGAAGAAATTTGTTGCCATAATTGCGTCACCAGATTAGAGCTGCAGTAAGGTAAGACAATTATATTTCCACTAATATATGCTGAAATTTTTGCATTTTGAGGGATACCAGTCTGTCTTTGTAATGAGTAAGGTAGGCTATCTTCAATTATGAAACCAGTTTTTGCCCAAGGAGATGACCAAAAAGATAAGTCTTTATTTTCTAGGGGATTACACTGAATCAAAGGAAGAAGAGTTTGCCTGAGTTTTAATATACTCCTCCAACTCCAGTTGTAAAGACTTGGGATGTTCATAGACCAAAAATCCTTTCCTTTAATAAGATTTTTCTTAATCCACTCTATCCAGAGATCACCACTATCCGATAATATTTTATAAAAATGAACAGAAACCGCAGCAATGTTCCAAAGTTTTAAATTGGTAATACCAAGACCTCCTTTATCTTTTGGAAGTTGAATCTTTTTATAAGAAATTGGAATGAGTTTTTTTGAAAAAGGGTCTCCATGCCAAAAGAATCTATTCAAAGCAATATTAACCATAGAAATGAGGTTATTAGGAAGAATATAGTGTCTCATCCAATAGTTTGCCATAGCACTAGCTATATTTTGAACTATTACCAATCTTCCTGCTTGAGTTAGTTGTGTGTTAGGCCACAAAGAAAGTTTAGCAGTAATTTTCTCATATAAAGGAAGACAATCATATTTAGTAAGTCTAGCAGTGATAAGAGGTAAGCCCAAATAATTAGCATTATGCTTCATTTCCTTCAAACCAGATTGATCTATGATGTGAGCCTTCAAATTATCATTTAGCCCTGCTAATAAAATATTTGATTTGTTGAAATTTATTTTTAAACCGGTAATTTCATGGAATACCTTCAGTACCTCCAAAATAGAAGCAATATTAGCTGAAGTTGGTTTAATAAAGATAACTAAATCATCAGCAAAAAGAAGATGAGTTATGAGAGGATTACTGCACTTTGGATGTAGTTGAAATTTCTTAAGTTTCACTTGCTCAAGAAAAAGAGAGTTTAATATTTCCATCACTATTATGAATAACAGAGCAGAAATAGGATCACCTTCTACTACATTTTTAAAACTTACTTTTAAAACCATATATATAATAAAATGTACTTTTAAAAATACTTATACTACATTTTTAAAACTTTTTATTTAACACCGATTTAAAAACCGGTTTTATAATTTAAAAACATATCTTTATTAATCCATAAGTGATTTTCAAATATATATATATATATATATATATATATATATAAATGATAATTTCCCATAATAAATACTATAATAAGACTTATTAATTTGATACAAAAAAGCCTTTTGATGTCTTTCAAAGTTAACTTTAAAATCGTAGATCAGAACGATTTCAATGTGCATCCATTGCGGCCGTTTTGCTTCTACCGTTTATAACTTCCATTTCCAAATCCCACAAATCTCCAAACTAATTCCATTTACATTAGATACACTCAAACATTTGTAAAACCACCCAATATATATATATATATATATATGCATATATATTCCTACAATTTATCCAATTTAACATATGTCAGTTATAAGGGATTTCAAAGCACGTTAACATTCATAACATACTATCACATTCACAAAGGAATATTAAATGTATAAACAAGTAGTCTGGTCCACGATACATGTTTTATAGAACCAAAAAGAGATTATTATACTCAATAATAATCTTCTGACTTGTTTTAGAAAACGAGGCAGGGTCCAAAGTAATAACTTGTACTGTTCGTTATACAGTATATAATTCCAATACAAAAACAATTATATATATACACAATAATACATATATATCAGTTGATGAGTAAAACTCACCCAAGCTCTAGGTAATGCTTTCGCATTATCAAATTTTCCAGAATGAATGTCATTCAGTTTTGATTAAAATTCCCACTGGCTTCAAACTAGACGAATTCAACCCCAATGCGTAGATATCCTGATACGAACGGGACAGCGAAGATGGCGCCCAATCGGACCTCGTACGAAAAAGATACAGATTTTACAAGAATTTGGATTTTAAACTTAATTAATCAATAAGTTAACTCAAATTAAAACTTAACTCTAAAACCCTTCATCACTCTTCTTCTTCACAAACCTAACCGTGCACGCTGAAACCCACCTACCTCGTGCGCATTGGTAAGTGACACGGCCAACCCCTCGACAAAATCACAAATCAAGTTCGCCAATCAACTCCCCATCCCATTCCTAACTCGTCAGCATATCGACACCTCTGACCGCCTCTTGTCAATCGCAACCACTACTTCCTCAATTCGACATGTCCAGGTCGAGAATTAAATTCGACTACCATTCACCCTCAAATTATTGTCAACTTTTTCTCTTGTTAACATGAGCACAACCATTACCTTGAGTTCTCTTATGGAAACCCCAAACTCCACGCGACCTGAAACTATTCCTATACAACATCAAATGTTGCAATCGTCACCATAGCATCGCACCACCCTCACCTACCTCAATGGACTCGTCTCCACCTAACAAATACCACGACATCACCCATTTGACCCAACTAATCATCTATCAACGACGAACCCCTACCCTAGCACGGCCAAGACTAAGTCGAATACTGTCGAACTTCGTCATCCCAAATCAAAGCGTATGGAAATGATGCACGAAGCTATTGAATCCAAAATCATATGATTTCATTAACTATGAAGCTAGATTTAATTAATGGAAGAGGAGGAGGAGCAGCAGCAGGCAAAATTTAAAAGAAGGAGAAAGTGGGAATAAGGATTTGATGACGTATTTATAGGTAATATTTATTATGTTATATTCTTTTGAATTTATCGTCATTTGTTTCGAGCTTGCTCGATCATACAGCGTGTTCGACCGTCATGGAACTCGTCGACGTACAATAATTCATTATTTTGAATCCAATGGCACTAGTTTCATCAAAATCCGAGATAGTGCCTTGGAATAGTAATTTCACACGTTAATTAAAACGAATTATTATTAAAACAAATTTAGTCACTTGAATTATATTTTAAACTTTACAATAATCTTTTATTATTAAAATGAATTTAAATAAGCTTTTGAAATCACTTTTATTCGAATTAAATCCAAGATTCAATTAATTAAATAATTCCAATATTTGATTATAAACTATTCAAAAAATCTCAATCGTTATAAGATATTTGTCCCACAAGTACACCATTAGGCACGATCAATGCTTTGTTATATTTTGCATAATGTACAAGGTCTGATATTGCATTCTCAGTTAACGTATTAGTCATATTTAGTTTGGAACATATTGAAAGTCATTTGAACGGTGTCAAGCATATCCAATGTTATGTACATGATAGGACCCACATGGGATTATTCTACTTAAAAGATTTATTGTCACAATTAGGAGGCTATGTAGATGCTTGATACCTTTTTGGTGATCATAAAGCTTGATGGAAAATAAATTATACGTTTATGTGAAAGTGTAATTACTTCAAGGAAATCAATGAAGTAAAGTTAGTTTCTATACTATTCAATCATTCCAAGATATTAGCACTTCATGATGCGGGTGGTGAATGTGCTTGGTTATGATCAATTATCAACCATATTAGAATAAGTTGTGAGTTGTAATAGATCATATTAATAAAAAAACTATTAAGCAACCTCATTTTGGTAAATTATATTTCTGTTGTTGTTTTTTAGTTTCTGTAAAAAAAAGTACAATTTTTTTAATCTATAATAGGCATAAAAAACTAATGCTTCCTTAATCAAAGTTTAAGTTTTGATAAAAGGATGCAACATCAAAGCTTTGTTAAAATAGATATACTATAAACTTCTATGCCCATCTTACTTTTTTATAAATGCATTCTCATGAAACAAACTAAGTGTAGTTTTATGGTGTTGCTGGTGTGAACGCTCAAGCATCAAATATCAAAGTTTCGTGCATCACATAGTTTATGCATGGATTAAGCATGGACATCTCAACTATTAGGCAAACTAGGAAATTGGTAGGGAACAAAAATTATTCGAGGGCCACTTCTTATAAGTTGTATTCATGATGTATTAAGATTTATAATATATTGTAATCTAATTTATATGTTCAACATCTAAGTTAGTCAATATTATATTTATTTGACTATGGGCTATGTGTTTGATTACTAATGAAAACTAGATTTTTTTTTTTTTGGAACTTCTCTAGTTCAAAATGTAGTGCGGTTTTTTATTATGAGTATGGTATATTTTTACAAATTTTCTTTCCAACATTAATAAGTATGTAAATTTCAAAAAATTTGTACACTTTATATTTACATGTTTTCTTCCATAACTTCAGAAAAAGAGTGTAGATTTTTATTAATGAACATATATAAATATCACTTGGTTAAACATACATTAGTTTATTTTAGTTTACAGACTCAAAGCAGCTTAAGACAACCCTAGGTGGAAGTGCAACTAAAAAAACTATAAGTATAATATAGGAATCCAAGCTAATTTCAACTTTAAACGCATTTGATAAAGCATGAAAAGTACATGTATGTATCAGTATTAATATTGCACAATGCAACATACTTGTTGATAAAGAACTTAAAAGTGGGTGTCTTGGTTTTCTATAGCATATAAACCAAACCCAATACCTTTATAAAAAAAATACAGTGTCAAACAGAGCTAATTACATTTTCCAACCAAGATTAAAATTTCTTCCAAATATATATAAAGAAAATTACACTTAAAAAGCTAATAATTGTCCATATTATCTAATTTGGCATTCATATTTTATCTCTACTGGGTAGTAAGTAGACTAAAAAAGTAACCATATACAGGAAAATTCAGATGAGCAACCGAACTAATATCCAATTTGCATATCCAATGTTTAATGTCTAAAACATAAACTAGAATTAATCAACCACCATGACTTATTAATTAATATATAGGCTAAAAAATTTAAAAAAAGGTAAGTATCTCTATACATAATCGGAGATTTTTAATGTAAATGAAGCAATCTAAAAGTAATTAACAGTCTAAAGAACTTTGATTTATAACAAAGAAAAGATAAAGGTCAAAAGCTTCTTGAAAGCTATCAACATCTTCGATAAGTTCATCGAACCGATAAACTTCACAATTTCCAGCCATGTTGAAGAAGTTGCATCCCCTAACATGAACAGCTAACTGATGACAGTTTGGTGATGCTGGTCGTAGATAAGTGTTATACTAATCGATGATGTTGCTTTTTTGAATTGTTTTCAACTCTTCAACTTTGAACTCCAATGAGTCAAACAAATACCTACAGTGGGAAATATTTTGAAATGATTTGATTGGTACTCTATATACTACTATTGTGTATAAGCTGCAAGTAAGATTATTATGCATCGCATTTCATGCCATAAAGCATAAAAACTATGTATAAGTAGTAAAAACTATGCATAGTAAAAACCATGTATACGTAGTAAATAGGAATGATTGTAGCGTGTGTGTGTATATACACATACATACATACATACATACATACATACATATATATACATATACATGCATACATACAAATAGAAAAGCTAAATAACCACACATACAAAATTATTTTGAAATATATGCTATATAATTTACTTAGTAAATGTAAGTTTCAGCTCATAGGGATTGTATTAGTTTAAAACATCCATTTGAATTGTTTTGTGTGGATATATAATGCTACAAATTCATTTAAGATGGAATATAAATTATACATTACAAATAATTTCTCTTTCATGCTTTGGGTGTCATGTAAATACAACTAGTTGTGAAAACTAAAGCTTCATGGTTAATCTTGCAAAAGTAATGGAAATTGTCACCATAAAAAAATTATATAACACCGACATCTCTTCTCAACATCAAGTTGCTAGCAAGTTGTTATTACACAAACCACTTTAGTTAAGCTTAAATAGATTAGCTACCTCTTTATTTGAGTCCATTAATGCCTGATTTCATATATAAGTGATAGCGCCTTTTCCAATCCCAGTTATCATCCCATTTATGTAGTCTCAAAAGGAAACATCAAATCAAGTTTAGCCTATTAAGAAAGAATCAGAATTAATTTAATGATACATTTACCTTAGGTCAATTAGTTAAGTAGAAAAGTAATATATATATATATAGTGGTAATAATCAATTGATTAAGAAGGTACATTATTACCAGTTGGAATCTTTTTGATGTACATGTTAAAAATCATATATTCAAATGATATTCTAGCCAAATTACAAAAATTTATGTGGAAAAAATGTTTTACATATGTGATTAGAAGCTAAAACATAATGATATATTCATCAGAAGTTGGAAAAGTAGAGTGGATGCAATTTGGTACGTTAAAAAATAAAGTGTGAAGTTCAGATTGCAAGATGCAACATGTTTATGATTTTTAAGGAACATGATCTGGTGGCATACACACAATAACCCAGCGTCACCCATATTAGACCTACAAGGTAGCATAGGATTCCTATAAGGTTTCTAAACCACTCCTTTTAATTTCCTTTATGGCAACATTTGTTACAAATGATTGAAGAAGTGTTCAAATCTTATTTGCTTGTTTGTCAAGGCAATATAAATCCAAATTTGTATAAAGGAAATTATAGGTCGTGTGTTTATTTAACCAGAAGAACACAAATGAATATAATGTTGGGGTTTTCTTGATAGAGAATGGATATGATTTTGAAAGAAGGTAATTGAGATAGAGAGAGATTCGAGAAAAAACCAATGTTTTTCTTAAGGAGGAACCAAAATTCTATTACAAATTGTGATTATAGATTTTCATACTTTTTCTTTGCATACAAAAATGAGTGACTCCATCTGTATTTCTTTCACATCTTAAGTAAACGGTGCATATTCACTAGATTTAATAGTTTAGAACCATTCTTTATAATACTGACATATTCTGCATATATATATAATTATAAATAAAATATTTCATAAATATTAGAATATATATTCTAGATATATTTTATACGGAGAAATATTGATTAATACAATACAAAATCAAGATTATTTTCAATATCCTCCCGTAAACTTGATTTTGTAATACCAAGCACAGCTCGCAATCTTCCAAAATCTTCATGCTTCAAAGCCTTAATGATGATATATGCTACTTGATATTTTAAACTTACATACTTCCCTTAAACTTCCCTTTTTGCAATGCATTCTTGAAAGAAATGATATTGTATATCTTTTTGTGAACTTTAGTCGTGGAAGACAGGATTCTCGCAAGGGTTATGGCAAACTTGTTGTCGATAAAATTATATGTTGCACTACATTGTAGCATATGAAATTCTTTTAATATCTCTCAAAGCCAAATTGTACAATGAACACAAGTTGAAGCCAAAACATAATCGGCTGTATAAGTGGAACAAGTCATAATTGGTTGCATTTACTGAAATCCAAGTGAAAGTTTTGTCCCCTATAAAGAAAAAAATCCACTTGTACTTTACAATCATTAACATCTCCACTCCAATCACAATCACTGTAATAAACCAACTTGAAATTATTAGAGCAAGAATACAATAAACCAAAACCGATGGTACCTTTGATTATCTAGAGGATTTCCTTAGTGGTCTTTAAATGTGATGATGTGGGAGCTGACGAACTGGATTTTTTGACCGTCAAAAATCGACACTAATACATCCTCAGTATTCACGAGCCATAAATTTAAGTGCTGGAAAAATCAGTTGTTAGGGGAAAATAAAACAAAGACAGAACATAATCTTACACGAGGGGAATAGCATATATTATTTCAACAATAATCTTTACAGCGGAAAATTTCAAATAAAATATCCGAGGCTAACCTAGATTCGGCCTGGACAATTATAAACCCCTATCCTTATAAATGCTGAAAAATAAAAACAAATGCAATAGATGCAGCAGATAATTGATTACGTCTATACATAGATGAAGATCTCTATCTCTCCTCTGAAAACTCCAAGCTTCTTCAGCTGAACCTGAAACTACTCGGATGTAAACCGAGTATTAAAAATACATGGATCAGGCTTGATAAACTAGTGTGAGAAACTCGAACCATAAACATATGATGATGTCTTAGATGGGTACTAACCAAAATTATTAAAAATAATAGTTTCTCGTAAGACCACGCTGCTAATAAATACAGATGAGTTTTTACTTTACGATAACCAAAATACCTTCTATGGAAAATCATTTTAAAATTATTATTAATGACATTAGTTTGAAAACACTTTCAAATAAATATAAATACAAAGAAAGTATCAATACCCGAACTATGGTAATATATTTGGACTAGGTCAACGGAATATACCAGACGGAATATATGATACCAAAAGGGGCAATTGAAATGTTTGAAAGCGTTATAGATATTTTGGGACTACAATCAAAATCGTAAAGCTCGTATTGGAATTGGATTTCCAGCATGATTGGGAACTAGTGGACTTTTCGTTCGATCCATGCATAATAACCATAATTCCTGATAGCCTTATCACTTTTCTCAAGCTAGCTACTTGGAACTGCACTTGCTACACTACCAATATCCGGAAGCCTTATCACATTTCACAAGGTAGCTACTATATTAAAATAAATGTGACAATAGATGCCCCTAGGATCTAGATTCCACTGGACTCCTTGATACTCATGCAGCTAATAGTGTGAAATATATGTCCTAAAGACCACTTAATTACCCGTATCATTACTAGGATGTGAGGCTTAAGAGGCTATGCTCATACTTTCCACAAAGCCACTCTTTGCCTTTCTCATAATAGGTTCCACTTTGAATTCCACATTGCCATTCCATAATCATACAATTGATTTCAACAAATGTATAACTCCTGAGCTCGTACGTCTCAGCAAAGGGTGTTAAGCTAAGAAAAGTTGCCTCCTCCCCCACCAAGCAGAAAATACATTGATAAAGATCAATTAATATGATTAGAAATGCACTATCAGACATTCATCCATACAAGTCCACTCTGGAACTGAACGAAACCGAAGGCACTCCTCCTACCACATCCTAGGATCAGTAGCGAGTAGTCCTTGCATTACAGAGATCTCATAACACGACAGGACCATTACTATAACAAATATCTCTATATTTAGAGCAACCCAGAGAATGTCAACAAGCAGACCTTTCGCTATGATGATCTTGGGTCTTCAATACAACGATGATTTCATAATTCAAACACCACTAACACATAAATATAATATGGGGTAAACCCCTGGGACTCGTGAAAACAATTCCTACATTCTAAATATCTTCGATCTTCAATAATAATCATCTTTAACACGTCTTCACTTCCGAATGTATACATTGGTTAGAAGTGGTTTTCGAATAGGAGTTACCCAAATCCGACCCCGGTTCCTCCGAACCAAACATCGATTAAAAAGATGTTAAGTTAATATGTGATTATCAATCATCATTCAATTTAATTATTCTTTTTATTCATTCATAAATATATCAGCAAGACATATTATTTTAAATTATTCCATTTATCTTCTTAATAGTACATGAATCATTAAGCCTCGTTTATCAAATCATTTGGTTAATTAAACCTTTTTGAATCTTAGAATAACTCTAAATCATTTCACTTATTATTTAAGAAATATTTCCAAACCATTTATTTAATCTCATAATGGAAAACATTATTGAGTAAAACAGATAATCGAAATTATACTAATTCCACTCAATATCAATTTCTGTATTCAATATTTATTATCCATCGAATAACCACTACAAGAAAATATAGTTTCAGTAGAAATTATTGGTAGAGTTTCCTTCTAAGTGCAACTAATATCGATTCAATTAATGAAAAATTTCCTTTAACGCTGCTAAAATATTTGCCGCTTGTCCGTCCCGCCAATATTTTGGGTCAAAAAATGTGCGTTGCACAAACATTTCATTACTTTTCTTCCTTTTCCTCTTTATGTTATTCCATTTACTTAAAAAGGAAAACCAAAAGAAATTCACAATCTTCCCAAATCCTTTTTCATGCTTTCTTCCATTTTAATTTTATCCTCTCTCAATCGAAAAAAATTTGCAATCTCCACAGATCTCAAAATCATGCCGCCTAAAAGGTCTGAGCCTGAAAAAACTCATGCCTTGTACTTCTCCACGCTGCCGCTTGTTCGAGTATAGATTTTTAGAGAAATCAAATGTCGTTGCTCTTCGTATTGAATCGTTGGACTTGAAGTTGCGTGAACCTTGAGGCTGTTGTTTATTAGAAATTGCTTTATGCCTTTCCTTATATGGATGTGTTTGTCATCAAATATGTTGATTTTTTAGGGTTATTTCACAATTTTTAATTGTGTGTGTGATGAGGAATTAAGTTTGATCGGAGTTTGGGGTTTCATTGATTTTAGGCGATCCCAGTGGTAATAAGCATCGGCGTTTGTTCGAAAGGAGGCTGAAGCGAAGTGGAATGGGGGGAAAATGGAATGATATCTTGCCAATCGATGTGGTGGCCAGTCAAAGAAGGATTAGGGTTTTGGGGGGGGTCGAGTGTGGCCTCGGTTTGGGAGTAATAGTGGGAAAAAGAGAGAGGGAGGAGTATGCGCACCTAGGGAAAAGTGTAGCAGTGGTGGCGGCGAGTCGTTAGGCGGAGTTGGGTTGTCAGGACACGATTCTTCGTCTTCCGAAAATTCGACATCGACACTCACTTTATCGACTGCCGAGAAATCAAACGACGGAAAACCGAACACTGAGGGTTTTATTTAAGAAAAATTTAGGAAAGAAGAAGAGAAAAAGATAGAAATTAGGGAGGAGAGAAGAAGATAGGAAATAGAGGGAAAGAAGATATTTGAAAACAGAAAATTTTATAATAGAACATAGAGAAGAAGGAATAGAAAATTTTAAAAATAGAACGGACAGAAAGGAAACAACAGAACAACAACAGAATCTCACAATTCGCAGCGGAACAACATATAATAATACATGAATAATCTTTAAACAAGGAACTATATCAGTTATTACATTTTATACATTACATTTCATCATGTCATCAGAGCATACAATATCAAACAAACAGCGGAAAAAGAAATACTATATAATTAGTAATACGCCATGCCATCCAGCTTGCCTCCAGCAAATCCAGAATATCCAGAATATCCTGATAAACCTAACTCTTGACTGCCCGTGTGGAAATTGGTGGGCACCCAGAGTTTAGGAAGGAAAACAATAAACTCCAAGTCAGTCATGTGACTGGTGTGAGAACTCAAAACAGTTTATTTATCTTTAAAATCAAAATAGAGGAATATTTTTAAATTAATTCGCAATGCTTTTAAAAATGAGACTACCATAAGACCTCCTGCCACACACACAATGCAAACGCAGACTTGGAGAAGATTTCTCCTTATGATAGTCAAACATGCTTGATACGCATTTAAAAAGAGCATTTGATATTATTATTAGTGCATAGTGTAGGAAAAATTCATTTCGAAAGTAGAATATAAATCTTAGCCAGCATAGGTACCATTATATTATGCCTACTATAGCTACCTCCTGAGGAAGCAGGTTCTACAACTAAAACCGTACAAGATCGTATTGTTTCTTTGGATTTCCAACAAATGGTCAGGCTAAGGAACTTCCTACTGCCACATGGGATCGCCTCTGGCTGGACGTCCCGAGAACTTAACCAGCTCTCTGCCAACGCAAGGCCGGGTTACCTTTATCACTAGGTAACTACTACACGAATATGGCATCCCCCGGTCCCATCGGACCTTTAACCGAGCTCTCGTCACCAACAACACCACACAGAAATAGATATAGTGTATCAACATGAGTAAGTATCTGGGCTCCATACCATGATACCACCCTTTCCAGAAGGAAATGCACATACCCTAAAGGGAGCTACCCCTCATAACCTTGCCGCATCTTTCCTGTTTTGACCATTAACGGGATGTGAGGCTCGATGAATTCACGTCCACAAAAACACACTTTGTACAAAAAGCCGTGCTTTGGGTCAACAAATGATCAACACAATGATCACTAAGATAGACGATCAAATAAATGATCCTATCACAAATAATCAACACAATGATCATTTCAGCATCACTCAGCATGTCACATTACCAAAGTGGGATATATCGCTGATAACTTCAACTATATAACCTTTGAGCTCGTACGTCTCAAAGAAGGGTGTTAAGCAAAGAATAAATTCTCCGCCACCAACAGAAATATATTTGAAAGAAATCGGCTTTATATCTCAAATTGTAATGTCAGGCATACAATCCATACAAGTCTGTTCCGGGATCGAACAGAACCGAAGGCACTTACAAAGAAGTCCTTGCAATCCGGATATTCACAATCCTGATCGGATTTCCCATCACTTATGGAATCTCTATACCAGGAGCTACCCAGTGCAGAGACAATCGATAGGTCATCCTATCGCTCTCGCAAATACCGGTCTTCAACACCGATCTTCAAATGCAATTCACAACGACGTATCACATATTCGGAATGGGTTATACGACCCCATGGTCCTTTCCCGGTTAACCCGAATAGTGAGCGCTTATTCAAAAATAAGTGTGCATTCAAATTCAATCAATTCACATCTAATACCCATTCAAAGGGAAATATTGATAGTCGGTTATTGAACTATCAATGGATATGCATACATCACCAGATTCCAAATAATTTTCCAAATTATTTATTTTCCAAAATATCTTTACAAGATATATAATTTTCACACTTCAAAAATAAATCAATATTTATTTTTAAACAATTTCCACTTTCACATATAAATTCCATAATGAATTTATATTTCAAAATATCATGCATAGACGATTTCAACTATCCATTTCAATTTATCTTTAAAAAGATAAATTCTCTATATTCACTTTATATTGGAAAAACAATCCCATACTTATTAAATAAGTAATTCACAATCTTTTATTTTCAACACTTAGAAAATATTCAATATACTTAAATCGAATTAAGTATATAATTCATTCTTTAAGGAAATCATTCACTTAAACATATTTACTTGGGCCAAAACGAATGTTGCGTAAAACATCGTTACGACAACCCAAAATCACTAGTATAGGGATTCGAAATTAAAATAGATATATAAATCCCAATACTATTCAAAACATTTCCTTTCGGAAATAATTTACTATAACAACAGTGTTATAGTCCACCATTTCCTTTTATTTCTCGAAACATCTATTTCAACAATAAATGTTGAAATCTATGGTTTCGAATCTCAACACCTTTTAAAACATCGTTAGATCGTTTTAATTCTATTTAAAATATCACATTCAAAACATTTCTTTAACGTCTTATTCACTATTCAAAGACGTGAATATACTATGTTCACAAATTTCATTATTTCTATTCTTTTTAACTTAAAGGATTATTCACGGTTTACAACGTGAATATAACTCCATTAATAGGTTATAACAATTAACTTATCAAAATAAGTCGTTTGCGGATTTATAAAACAACGTTTATAAATTCCGTTTCTATTTATTTATAAAAACTTCTTTTTTATAAATTCCTTTATTAACCTATTCCAGTTTATAACTTAATCATAAACTAAAAGTTCATATTATAAGTTAAATCCTTATAAAACGATTATTTTATAAAATCGTTCTTTAAACTTCATAATTATAAATCTTATAACTTATAAGATTCATTTATTTAACCAAATCTATTCTTCAAATAATTTCACCAAATTTATAAATCTTACTATTTATAAATTTCATCTATAACTTCACAGTTTATAATTCTATAAATTTCATTCTTTAATGAAATTCATTTTCACTTAATTCAAACACTTATAAAAACTCGTTTTAAAATGTCAATATTTCGATTTATAAATATCTATTTATAAATCTCTTAATATAAATCAAATTATATTATTCTTTTAAAACGTCTTTAAATTCCTTTATAATTTCATCATTTCGATTTATAAAATAATCAAATTTTATAAATCCTATATTTTAAACTTTTATCATATATTCAAAAATCCAATCTAAATTATTTTATAAAATCATTAGTTCATATTTCTCAAAAATCGACTTTTAATCGTATTTCTAAAAATCAGCTTTTTAACTATATTTCACAAAAAAAAAACCATAATTTTTTATAACTTTAAAAATTATAACGTTTATTTATTTGAAATGGATCAATTCCAAAAATATTTTATAAACGTATATTTTCAAAAAATCACTTTAAAACCATTTTAAAATCCCAAAATCTGGGTCCAATGATGCTACACACCAAATAGTCAATCACGACTAACAACGATATCATATATCGATATGATAATCCATCAAATATCAAAATATCTGAAATAAAATAAAAACTGTTGAGGAATCCAGTTGGATCCCTCCAACCTGTTTCCTGCATCCAAAAACATTAGCACAATACCAATTTCGCTCCAGTACGAAATTATCGCGGTACATGTTTTTAATAAATATTATCCGCTTAATAACGGTGTAATAGGGTCTCATCCGCTAAACAAAAATGCGGGAAATCAACAACTGCAATATATACATATGCCAATATATATATATTGATACTATATATATAATACCAATTTCACTGTTTATGAAATATTCGCGGTATATGTTTATATTAAATAACATCCGCTTACTAACGGCGCATAATGTCTATTTTAACAATCAATAATTTACAGTCATCATTCAAACATGCATTCAAATATTTTAAATCTAACTATTTAAAATAAAATCGAAATCTATTCGATTGAGTGAGAAGTTCTCACCTTGGTTTTAATTTCCGTTTTAGCGATTTATTTCGAATAAAATTAAACGCGCGTTTAATTTTACCCGTAATTCTCACTAACTCCAAACGACTCCAAACCAACTCCATCGCGTAGTGCTCGTCCATACGATCCCAACGCAAAAAATCTCGTCCGAAACGGACCTCGTATGAAAGAGTTACGATATTTTAAAGTTTACTCGAATTAATCTTTATAAATTACAACATAATAATAAAAAAAAAATAAACTTAACACTCCTGGGCCGTTGGATCCCCTACATCCACATCAGACCGCACGCGCGCTAACCCTTCTCCTTCGTGAAAATCACGACCTCCCCCCCTGTAAAGCCGAACCCATTCATGAATCTAGGGTTGACAAACGCCGCCTCCACGTTCACTTGCAACTTGATCAACAAGCACCATCGTGAAGCCCTCCACCTGCTCTACACACGGCTGCAAGGGTTTGGAGCTCGGCCTCCATTTAGCATCAGAAAACGTGTGCGAAGTCGAGGCAAACGCTGGCCAAAATCCCCCTCCTCGGTGCATCGTTTTAGATCATATCCGTTGAATATATAGAACTCGATACCCACTACAAATCTCCAGTTAGAAGTTCGTCGAATCGCTGCACGGATTTGAAGAATTTTGGGGATGAAGATGGGAGCTTTCTGGCCGTTCAAGGGGGGTAGTGGCGGCTGTAGAAATAGATTAGGGTTTATGTTTATATTTTTTTTTTTTATTAATGAAGAGAGAGATGGCTATTTATAAGAAAAGCTAGCGTAAACACTATTCATCCCGGGAATTTCCGAACTCCGATTTAGACGCCGTAACCAGCGTACCTAGGGTTTATCCCGCGTTCCGGACACAATGGAATAAGTTTCGGAAGCTAATTCGGAAGTATGTGCGAGTTATGGCTGTAAACGCTCAATTTAAATTAAACCGATTTAAATCGATTTCTAGGCGTTTTAATTTGTACCGGACAAACGGTAAATCCAATTGACTTGAAATTTGAAACCTTACAATAATATCACATTACGGATCTGATGAAACTGGTTTCGTCGAAATCCGAGACTTTTTGAAAAATGGCTATTTTGACTCGCCAAATTTAAATTAAAAATAATTCGATGCGTTTCGAGCTGCCACGATCAAACGATAGCTCCGATTGACACGAAATTTGAAATCCAGTAATAACTTACTATTACGGATCCAATGGAACTTGTTTCGTTCAATTCTGAGACTGTCCAAAAATTGGCTATTTTACAGTCGATTATTAAATATTAAAATATTCAATTTTCACAAATTAACTTTTAATTCGATTTTAAAAGTTCTAAAATATTTCTATAACTCCAGTATGATTAAATAAAATTTTACAAATCATTTTCAATCATATTTAACCTCATTTTCAATTATTTCCATAATTTAACATATTAAGTTATCGATTTAATTATTCAATTAAATCCAATAATTCAAATAAAAATTTATTTGACTTATAAATTCACTTATTAATATTTAAAAATAAATTAAATACTCATATTTTAATTTCTAAAAATTCTGGGTCGTTACAATCTTTCCCCCTTAAAAGAATTTCGTCCTCGAAATTACAAGTAAGAAAGGTACAGAATTTATTAACTTTCCAAAATCCATAGTTAAACTTCTTATGATAACTTTTACTAAGTTTTCAAATCATACTTAGTTATCTTTTCAAAAACAACTATTATCATTTAACTTTCAACTCCAAAACAAAGTTAAAGTTTTCAAAACTTTCTAAATTTTCTCAAAATTTTTCTAACGCCTTAAATTTCCGGAAAAATTCGCCATGTCTCCTTTGCGCGGCTCGATCCGAAAAAAAATGACAGTATATATATCACAAATATACATCTCATCAAGTAATGAGGCATCCCGAAGGGAAAAAAGTGTAAAAGTACTGTATTTAATCCGAGATATGTACCTTATATTTTATTAGCAAGCATATACGGCTAATATAGCGCTAAAGCGAGCTCCAAATGCGAAGCAACGCGATCCGCACCTACTCAACACTTAACAAACAACATGAGAACATGCACATATGCAAATAATCTCAATATACAACATATAGTAACATAATAACTATACATGTCACATAGCAAATGCAACCAAACAACAAATGCAAACATCAACCAACTACCATTCATAATCAAATGAATTTTCATTCATATTCTCATTAATATTCAATGAATTGGTTTTCACTTTAAATCATATTTGATTTATTACATTGGATTTTATCAACTTTCATTCTTATTCAATTTTAATTAGTTTGCATTCACTAATTAAATCCAATTCACATTCAATTCTATTCAAATCTATTTACTTTCAATTTGAATTCAATTTCATAGCTTTCAATTTCATTAACACTTAATGAATTACATACAATCAAACAACAATCAAGTAACAACCAATGCATATCAATTACAACCAAATTCCTTTACTTATATTTGATTTAACACCATCACTTTGAATTGGTTTAATTAAATTGATTTTCATTCACTCTTTTAACTTCTAATAACATTAGATTTTAATGAATTAACACTTATATTCATTATTTCATATCAATTCTATTTTCCATTCAATTGATTCACAATTCAATTCATTTATTCAATTCAATTCATTTATTCAACTCAATTTCTAAAGTCGAATTTCATTTATATAACTCAAGTTCATATTCTTTTAATCCACTTGATTATTTACTTCGATACCAAAATCAACTTAATTCAATATCTCTTAAGTTATATTCCATTTAACTTGAAATTCACCTTTATTTACAACCCATATTCATATAGTTTCACTTCTTATATATATATAAGTTTATTTCACAATTGTAATTCACTTTAATTATAACTCAATTCTTATAATTCTTTTGCTTATACAATTATTCTTTAATTTAGATTATTCAAACAACCTAACAATCAACTTATATACACTTTAATAATTTTGAAAAATTATTCCTTTATATATGAAATATAATCAAGGCAAAATTATTTCATTTACCCAATTTAAAACAATATTATGTCGAGTTGTTCTATTCAAGTGTTTAGAAACCCTTTCGGCTCAGTTTCGAGGCTGTGCTGACGAAAGTTCATATGCCACTCAATAAACCAATCATCACAATATAAAACAATTTTATATTCACTAACAAATACGCTCTCATATCTATTATTACACTCAACTCATTCTAGAGTACTGCTGACTCTATCTCTAATGAGTAATACCCAACAGAACCATGGTTGTCGCTTAACCAACAGCTCTGATACCACATTGTCAGGACACGATTCTTCGTCTTCCGAAAATTCGACATCGACACTCACTTTATCGACTGCCGAGAAATCAAACGACGGAAAACCGAACACTGAGGGTTTTATTTAAGAAAAATTTAGGAAAGAAGAAGAGAAAAAGATAGAAATTAGGGAGGAGAGAAGAAGATAGGAAATAGAGGGAAAGAAGATATTTGAAAACAGAAAATTTTATAATAGAACATAGAGAAGAAGGAATAGAAAATTTTAAAAATAGAACGGACAGAAAGGAAACAACAGAACAACAACAGAATCTCACAATTCGCAGCGGAACAACATATAATAATACATGAATAATCTTTAAACAAGGAACTATATCAGTTATTACATTTTATACATTACATTTCATCATGTCATCAGAGCATACAATATCAAACAAACAGCGGAAAAAGAAATACTATATAATTAGTAATACGCCATGCCATCCAGCTTGCCTCCAGCAAATCCAGAATATCCAGAATATCCTGATAAACCTAACTCTTGACTGCCCGTGTGGAAATTGGTGGGCACCCAGAGTTTAGGAAGGAAAACAATAAACTCCAAGTCAGTCATGTGACTGGTGTGAGAACTCAAAACAGTTTATTTATCTTTAAAATCAAAATAGAGGAATATTTTTAAATTAATTCGCAATGCTTTTAAAAATGAGACTACCATAAGACCTCCTGCCACACACACAATGCAAACGCAGACTTGGAGAAGATTTCTCCTTATGATAGTCAAACATGCTTGATACGCATTTAAAAAGAGCATTTGATATTATTATTAGTGCATAGTGTAGGAAAAATTCATTTCGAAAGTAGAATATAAATCTTAGCCAGCATAGGTACCATTATATTATGCCTACTATAGCTACCTCCTGAGGAAGCAGGTTCTACAACTAAAACCGTACAAGATCGTATTGTTTCTTTGGATTTCCAACAAATGGTCAGGCTAAGGAACTTCCTACTGCCACATGGGATCGCCTCTGGCTGGACGTCCCGAGAACTTAACCAGCTCTCTGCCAACGCAAGGCCGGGTTACCTTTATCACTAGGTAACTACTACACGAATATGGCATCCCCCGGTCCCATCGGACCTTTAACCGAGCGCTCGTCACCAACAACACCACACAGAAATAGATATAGTGTATCAACATGAGTAAGTATCTGGGCTCCATACCATGATACCACCCTTTCCAGAAGGAAATGCACATACCCTAAAGGGAGCTACCCCTCATAACCTTGCCGCATCTTTCCTGTTTTGACCATTAACGGGATGTGAGGCTCGATGAATTCACGTCCACAAAAACACACTTTGTACAAAAAGCCGTGCTTTGGGTCAACAAATGATCAACACAATGATCACTAAGATAGACGATCAAATAAATGATCCTATCACAAATAATCAACACAATGATCATTTCAGCATCACTCAGCATGTCACATTACCAAAGTGGGATATATCGCTGATAACTTCAACTATATAACCTTTGAGCTCGTACGTCTCAAAGAAGGGTGTTAAGCAAAGAATAAATTCTCCGCCACCAACAGAAATATATTTGAAAGAAATCGGCTTTATATCTCAAATTGTAATGTCAGGCATACAATCCATACAAGTCTGTTCCGGGATCGAACAGAACCGAAGGCACTTACAAAGAAGTCCTTGCAATCCGGATATTCACAATCCTGATCGGATTTCCCATCACTTATGGAATCTCTATACCAGGAGCTACCCAGTGCAGAGACAATCGATAGGTCATCCTATCGCTCTCGCAAATACCGGTCTTCAACACCGATCTTCAAATGCAATTCACAACGACGTATCACATATTCGGAATGGGTTATACGACCCCATGGTCCTTTCCCGGTTAACCCGAATAGTGAGCGCTTATTCAAAAATAAGTGTGCATTCAAATTCAATCAATTCACATCTAATACCCATTCAAAGGGAAATATTGATAGTCGGTTATTGAACTATCAATGGATATGCATACATCACCAGATTCCAAATAATTTTCCAAATTATTTATTTTCCAAAATATCTTTACAAGATATATAATTTTCACACTTCAAAAATAAATCAATATTTATTTTTAAACAATTTCCACTTTCACATATAAATTCCATAATGAATTTATATTTCAAAATATCATGCATAGACGATTTCAACTATCCATTTCAATTTATCTTTAAAAAGATAAATTCTCTATATTCACTTTATATTGGAAAAACAATCCCATACTTATTAAATAAGTAATTCACAATCTTTTATTTTCAACACTTAGAAAATATTCAATATACTTAAATCGAATTAAGTATATAATTCATTCTTTAAGGAAATCATTCACTTAAACATATTTACTTGGGCCAAAACGAATGTTGCGTAAAACATCGTTACGACAACCCAAAATCACTAGTATAGGGATTCGAAATTAAAATAGATATATAAATCCCAATACTATTCAAAACATTTCCTTTCGGAAATAATTTACTATAACAACAGTGTTATAGTCCACCATTTCCTTTTATTTCTCGAAACATCTATTTCAACAATAAATGTTGAAATCTATGGTTTCGAATCTCAACACCTTTTAAAACATCGTTAGATCGTTTTAATTCTATTTAAAATATCACATTCAAAACATTTCTTTAACGTCTTATTCACTATTCAAAGACGTGAATATACTATGTTCACAAATTTCATTATTTCTATTCTTTTTAACTTAAAGGATTATTCACGGTTTACAACGTGAATATAACTCCATTAATAGGTTATAACAATTAACTTATCAAAATAAGTCGTTTGCGGATTTATAAAACAACGTTTATAAATTCCGTTTCTATTTATTTATAAAAACTTCTTTTTTATAAATTCCTTTATTAACCTATTCCAGTTTATAACTTAATCATAAACTAAAAGTTCATATTATAAGTTAAATCCTTATAAAACGATTATTTTATAAAATCGTTCTTTAAACTTCATAATTATAAATCTTATAACTTATAAGATTCATTTATTTAACCAAATCTATTCTTCAAATAATTTCACCAAATTTATAAATCTTACTATTTATAAATTTCATCTATAACTTCACAGTTTATAATTCTATAAATTTCATTCTTTAATGAAATTCATTTTCACTTAATTCAAACACTTATAAAAACTCGTTTTAAAATGTCAATATTTCGATTTATAAATATCTATTTATAAATCTCTTAATATAAATCAAATTATATTATTCTTTTAAAACGTCTTTAAATTCCTTTATAATTTCATCATTTCGATTTATAAAATAATCAAATTTTATAAATCCTATATTTTAAACTTTTATCATATATTCAAAAATCCAATCTAAATTATTTTATAAAATCATTAGTTCATATTTCTCAAAAATCGACTTTTAATCGTATTTCTAAAAATCAGCTTTTTAACTATATTTCACAAAAAAAAAACCATAATTTTTTATAACTTTAAAAATTATAACGTTTATTTATTTGAAATGGATCAATTCCAAAAATATTTTATAAACGTATATTTTCAAAAAATCACTTTAAAACCATTTTAAAATCCCAAAATCTGGGTCCAATGATGCTACACACCAAATAGTCAATCACGACTAACAACGATATCATATATCGATATGATAATCCATCAAATATCAAAATATCTGAAATAAAATAAAAACTGTTGAGGAATCCAGTTGGATCCCTCCAACCTGTTTCCTGCATCCAAAAACATTAGCACAATACCAATTTCGCTCCAGTACGAAATTATCGCGGTACATGTTTTTAATAAATATTATCCGCTTAATAACGGCGTAATAGGGTCTCATCCGCTAAACAAAAATGCGGGAAATCAACAACTGCAATATATACATATGCCAATATATATATATTGATACTATATATATAATACCAATTTCACTGTTTATGAAATATTCGCGGTATATGTTTATATTAAATAACATCCGCTTACTAACGGCGCATAATGTCTATTTTAACAATCAATAATTTACAGTCATCATTCAAACATGCATTCAAATATTTTAAATCTAACTATTTAAAATAAAATCGAAATCTATTCGATTGAGTGAGAAGTTCTCACCTTGGTTTTAATTTCCGTTTTAGCGATTTATTTCGAATAAAATTAAACGCGCGTTTAATTTTACCCGAAATTCTCACTAACTCCAAACGACTCCAAACCAACTCCATCGCGTAGTGCTCGTCCATACGATCCCAACGCAAAAAATCTCGTCCGAAACGGACCTCGTATGAAAGAGTTACGATATTTTAAAGTTTACTCGAATTAATCTTTATAAATTACAACATAATAATAATAAAAAAATAAACTTAATACTCCTGGGCCGTTGGATCCCCTACATCCACATCAGACCGCACGCGCGCTAACCCTTCTCCTTCGTGAAAATCACGACCTCCCCCCCTGTAAAGCCGAACCCATTCATGAATCTAGGGTTGACAAACGCCGCCTCCACGTTCACTTGCAACTTGATCAACAAGCACCATCGTGAAGCCCTCCACCTGCTCTACACACGGCTGCAAGGGTTTGGAGCTCGGCCTCCATTTAGCATCAGAAAACGTGCGCGAAGTCGAGGCAAACGCTGTCCAAAATCCCCCTCCTCGGTGCATCGTTTTAGATCATATCCGTTGAATATATAGAACTCGATACCCACTACAAATCTCCAGTTAGAAGTTCGTCGAATCGCTGCACGGATTTGAAGAATTTTGGGGATGAAGATGGGAGCTTTCTGGCCGTTCAAGGGGGGTAGTGGCGGCTGTAGAAATAGATTAGGGTTTATGTTTATATTTTTTTTTTTTTTATTAATGAAGAGAGAGATGGCTATTTATAAGAAAAGCTAGCGTAAACACTATTCATCCCGGGAATTTCCGAACTCCGATTTAGACGCCGTAACCAGCGTACCTAGGGTTTATCCCGCGTTCCGGACACAATGGAATAAGTTTCGGAAGCTAATTCGGAAGTATGTGCGAGTTATGGCTGTAAACGCTCAATTTAAATTAAACCGATTTAAATCGATTTCTAGGCGTTTTAATTTGTACCGGACAAACGGTAAATCCAATTGACTTGAAATTTGAAACCTTACAATAATATCACATTACGGATCTGATGAAATTGGTTTCGTCGAAATCCGAGACTTTTTGAAAAATGGCTATTTTGACTCGCCAAATTTAAATTAAAAATAATTCGATGCGTTTCGAGCTGCCACGATCAAACGATAGCTCCGATTGACACGAAATTTGAAATCCAGTAATAACTTACTATTACGGATCCAATGGAACTTGTTTCGTTCAATTCTGAGACTGTCCAAAAATTGGCTATTTTACAGTCGATTATTAAATATTAAAATATTCAATTTTCACAAATTAACTTTTAATTCGATTTTAAAAGTTCTAAAATATTTCTATAACTCCAGTATGATTAAATAAAATTTTACAAATCATTTTCAATCATATTTAACCTCATTTTCAATTATTTCCATAATTTAACATATTAAGTTATCGATTTAATTATTCAATTAAATCCAATAATTCAAATAAAAATTTATTTGACTTATAAATTCACTTATTAATATTTAAAAATAAATTAAATACTCATATTTTAATTTCTAAAAATTCTGGGTCGTTACATGGGTGGCCGATGGTGGTCAAGGTTGGCAAGGCGATGCGATGATGTCGTGGGGTTCATTCTAGAATTTTCTAGAATTTTTGGTTCGAAGTTCTAAATTTCGAACGATTAGCTTTTCGTCGCGATTCCAGTTGATGATTGGGAATGCGGGGTCGAGGGTGACTGGGGTGGATGGTCGCTGTCGAGTGTTTGTGACCAATGACATCGTGCACGTGCACATGTATATGCACGGTTTCTCTGAGCATAAGTGAAAGGAGGAAGAGCTGGAAGAAGAGAAGAAGGAAGAATTTGGGCCAGGTGGTTTTGGCCAGGAAAGGGAGGGTAAATGAAAATAAAAAGATAAGTAAAAAGAAGTAGGAAAAGAAAAATAAAAGAAGGAAATAAGAAAAGAAAGGAAGTAAGAAAGGAAAATAAAAGGTAAAAGGAAAGATAAAGAAAAGAAAAAAATAAAAGGAATAAAGAAGGGACGGAATTTATACATATATATTTATAAGATAATTTATATTCTCCTTCACTAAAAAACTATTTTTCATTTATAATCAATAGATTAAAGTGAAATGATATTTTATAGTTTAGTGGTAATTAATTATATTGTTATCACCTGTCTTAGACCTATCGATAATTAATAGTATTTTATAATTTATTTATTAGTTATTAAATTGTTTAAATTGTAATTAATTCAGATAAAAATATAAATGAAATTGGCTAAGTAAAGTTAATAAAATCCTAAGGAGTGGATCGTCTTGATATTTGGTACCACTCTATACTTTGCTTATCTCTATTGAATAATGATTTTAATCATTCTTGTCTGTACCATCGAGTGGTCAAACAAGTTAAAAAAATCAGATTAAAATGGTAATACGTTTTATTTGAAATACGACATCTGTAATAAATTACCATAAGTGATACTGTTACCCTAAGCAATAAATTGTTTATTTTAAACAGTTTACCCCTTTTAAATTTACTACTTGGATTCGAAGAGTCCGGGGTCGGATATCAGTGGTAGTCGGAACCACTTCGATCTAATAAGCACTACAAATATCTATGGATTTGATTATAGAGTCTAATAGGCTGAAATTCAAAAAATTAAGTAAATCTGACTATTTAAAATAAGTAACGGTACTTGATATTATTTTAAATACCAATGGATTTGTGTAACAAGTATTTGGCTATGACAAAATAAAAAATGGTAGTGTTGTACGAGTTACCTTGGTTCTAAAGAAGCTTTATAACTTAAGTATTTCAAATTAAATGGATTTATTCACGCTGGTTTCCAGCCTGACTCGGGTGTTACTTTATTGTAATGCTCAGGTCAAACCGAGTATTACAGATTTTCAGGTTAGGATGTTGGAGCTCAAGAGACGAGCTGGATGATAGAGACGTATTGATTAGATTCCGCCATGTCCTGAGGGCTATATAGATAGTATTTAAGGACAAGTTATTATAACTGTCCAGATTTGTTGTGCTTTGATATCTTGTGTATATATATATATATATATACATTGACAGTTATAGTTTTTCTTTGTATAAATGCTACTATTATATTTTCTTCTGCTACGATTGTGAGATTCTATGCTATTGTTCTATTTCTTATTCAATCTCTTTCTTCTAAACCCTAACAGCCTGGTATTTCCGGCTCTTGATTGCTCGGCACTCTATATAGTGAACGTAGTAGTATCGATTTTCATGGTCGAAAAACCTTGGGCCGTTACACATGGCCTGCTCTGAAAGTACCTATTTTTGAGATTTCATTTTGTGAAATCTAGCTGATCATGTCAAGGTTACTATGCAAATTTGGCTTTGACTATTCATCCGTTTGTTGAATTTCCTGTGTGGATCGTTGGAGTCCACCTCAAGATGTTGCTTTCAATTTACCGATTTCTGATAGTCGTTCGTTTTTTGATTTTGACCTGAATTTCAATTCTTGGTATTGATAATGCAATCTTTGCTCCATAGTTTACACAAGGGCTTAGGCCGCTAAGTGGGTGCATAATGTAGGTTTGGAGTTGTCCTATATAGTTTTACTTCGGACGACAGAGAAGCTATGGTTTATCTCGATCGATTGTATGCCGTTCTAGAGCAAAGTCTCGCTCTGCCTTTAATTGCTTCTTTTCGAGAACCTGGTTAAGCTTCCGTCGATGTTTTTGAATTCCAGTGCGATGATTTATTCTAAAATCGAATATAGTGGATGTTCAATTGTATCGTTCTTCCCGTTTCTGCACTCCAGTGACCCAAAAAAGAAAAGCTTTCCACGTGGCTTCGACTGTGGCCCCGTTATCGATCGTTGATCGGTAACGGGCAAGTTTGAAAGAGATAATTTCAAAGGACTATATGGATTATTTTTCAAATGTATGAAAGCTTTCTACACTAGACCGTTTGTTTGCAGTATTTGGGATACTGGACTCTTCTCATGTAGATAACACACTACATCTGCCCCTGTCAATGCTCGAAACCCGACTGGCCAACATATGTCGACTTCCCTTGGATTCCAATCATTGGTTATACGAGCATATTATTTAAAGTAAAACATGCCTAACAGGGTTGAAAACCAAGTTTTTTTGTTGAAAACGACTTCTTGGTCTTTCAATCTTTAGTGTTGCGGAGCAAGTTCCACTCCTCCTAAAGCTGGGTCCTCCGCAACATAGGCTTCGCTTATTATTCCTGTCATATTGGGATGATCGATTACAGTTAAATTACAGCTCCAGTCTTCAAAAACTAGTACATGAGTTATTTGATCGCAAATATCCTTCCTTTGTGGTTTTTGGATTCAATCTACACACTAGCTTCTATCTCTGGGAACTATTGGCTTAATTCCTCGACGTCGAGAATGCTTTTTATAGAACTATAAGGTAGCTTGGTCTAGCCAGTTTTGTGACTATACTTGTTTATGTCAAGTCAAGTTCATGCTTAGCTAAGCTGTTTGACAAAGCGTTGGTGTAAATCCCTTAACCTGTAGGGCCGATTACTTTAATTACTGAACCAACACGTTTTGGGAGGTTAGGTCTCCTAAGCAATAAGTTTGATGCCCTATTTTGATTGACATGATTGTTCCTATCTTCGAAAACTAGGGACTTTGTTGCTCGATCCCAAGATCTGAGTTTATGTAATGATATTAGTGGGCATTAGAAAGATGCTTTTCTGACATTTTTTGCTAAAGTAAATTCTTTAAGTCCGCCGTTGAGATCCTAATCATGTGTTGGTTTCTATCTTCGTAGACTCATGTATAGATGACTCAAACCTGTGAATTTTTCCTTGATGTTGTGGACCTTCGGATAACGAAAGATTCTACAAGGTAGGATTAAAAAGTCAATCAAGCTTTAGCTTCTATTTTCGAAAGTCGATGTATTGATAGTTTCATTCTGGGAGTTTCTTCTTAACATCACCAAACTTCGGGTAATGGCATATTCCTGTAAGTTGGAGCCAAATGATCTAGTTAGACTTTGAATACATCATCGATCTTTCTCATCATGGCCAGACTATGAGCGATAGTTGGTTTATGAACATTAAATCCTTCTTTTCCTTTGTTGGCGATTTTGTTGCCAAAATGGTCTGTTTTTGCGATACATAACCATTATCTAACCAACCTTGTGGTTATTCGTATTTGGACTTTGCAACATTTCTTTCGATCATGTATTTGAGCGTCTGCTCGAGGGGCTAGTGATTTCAACGCCTGTATTTGGGTGATTATGAGAGATGGAGAGGTTTGGGACACATGACTTGGTTTCCCCTGGTCTGGCTCTCAATCCCATTCTGGGATTTTGAAAGTCCGGTGGTTTTAGTTTCAACCTTCCATGTTCGTCCCTACATGTCCTTAGTTGTGCATGTTTTGTTTCATTGTTGTCGTCAAGGAAGTCCTGTTAATACGCCAATTCCTATCTTTGGGAATTGATTACATAGCTGCTTGGTTCTAAACAACATTTCCTCAAGGCTGTCTATTTTTTTGGCTATATCTAAATTCTTTCTATATTGAATTTTGGAAATTCGATTGTCCACCATCTTTTATCCTTGGAAATTAGCATAGGAGCAATTCAATCTTGGGATTTCCTTTCTACATAACTCTATCCCCGTGTAGTGACTGATTCCTGCGATGTTAGGTTAAACCATCCGACTGACCTATAAAGGATATGTCTTCCGGTCGTTACCTATCATTGGGCAATAGTGGTTTTCTGAAGATAGGGGTAGAAACTCAGTTGAGGTCCAACATCTATCTCCGGAAGTTAATGCATCGACGGGTCACTACGATGAGTGTTTCTCATCAACCCTGTGCTTAAATCTGGGATATGTCACATTGTGAAAGGGTGAGAGTCCCAAGCATTTCCCTTGCCTAGCTTTGTTTATAACCGTCAAGTATTACCCTTGGAGATGCAAGGTTGTTGCCCAACCAATTCCACCATTTTTCTTATTCACGAAAAATCGAACTTCCTTCAACCAGCTTTTGTTATGATCTAACGACTATTAGCGGGACCCTTCATTTCTATGTGTCAAATTCCAGGTTCTTATAGAAAATTTGAAATTTTGGAGCAAGTCATCACATTTCCCCTGGTATGACCGCGTTCATTCCTATACCGATCATGGACTGGTAGAGTTCGGTAGTGTTTGTCTTGAATTCGTGACACCTAACCTTGCTTGTTTCAGGCTGCATTATGCTAGACTAATAGCATTGTTGCGGATATCAACCTTATTTGTTTGTTCATATGTGTCCTATGCACTTGTGCTTGCATTTGTTTTCACATATCCAGTTCTTATGATTACGGCCGAAATTTTTATTTTGAGTAACAACTTTTCGTTTGGAGTTACAGAACTTGTGAACTTATCCTTTTCAAGTGTTTTTATTTAAGTGCACTTGTGAACTTATCGCTTTTAAGTGTTTTTATTTAAGTGTCAGTGTATGCCTCCAGTTCACAGGGCTGTTTACTTCAAACAATTGATAAATGAACGGTAATTTAGGGTTCAAATAGTCTGAAAGTTAACACTTGAAATCACAACTTGATATTTCTTTTTTCATTAGTTTTGTGACTTGAGCACATAGTCCGAGTTTTTGCAACATTTTGGTATGTATGCAATATATGCACGTTGCATAAGTTGACTGTGGGCAGGTACATGTTGTCAACGCTTAATGTAATAATCTATCATGCTTCGGTTTGGTTGGTGTCATCCCCATTGTTTCTGATGGTTGGAGGGGCTTGATTCTGGTTATTCCTGTATGGATAGGTTCCTTCACATTGTTGGGGAAATTTTTGGACATGACAGTGCATGCGACTTATGGGATGCATGGATTTTAGGATTGATATGTCTCGTTGATTCGGAACGGTTTTGAGGCTCCTCGGTGTTGCCTGTCTTCGAGCAACGTGAGGAGTTTATGCTTAGGAGAGTGATTTCAAGGCGTCGAGAGTTAACGCATGGCTTATGAAATGCATGCTTTTGGAAGAGATATGAGCCGTCAGTTCGGAACGGTTTTAGTGCTCACGGATGCTGCTTATCTTTAGGCAACGTGAGGAGTTTAAGTTTTAAGCATTATTGCATGACTTATGGAGTGCGCGGCTTTTCATGCTCCTTGGTGTTGCCTATCTTCGAGCAACGTGAGGAGTTGATATTTTGAAATTTAGTGTGTGGTTTATGAATTGTGCGGCCTTTTGTACTTCTCGATGTTGCCTATCTTCGGGCAACGTGAGGAGTTGGTATTTTCAAATTTAGTGCACGGCTTATAAAGTGCACGACTTTTTGTACTCCTTAGTGTTGCCTATCTTCGGGCAACAAAAGGAGTGCAATTTTAAGAGTAAGTGCGTGGCTTATAGAGTGCGTGGCTTTCATACTCCTCGGTGTTGGCTATCTTCGAGCAATGTAAGAAGTTGGTATTTTGAAATTGAGTGCGCGGCATATGGAGTGCATGGCTTTTTGTACTCCTTGGTGTTGCCTATCTTTGGGCAATGTGTGGAGTGCAATTTTTAAGAGTTGGTGCGTGGCTTATGGAATGCACAGCTGTCATACTCCTCGGTGCTTCCTATCTTTAGACAACGCGAGGAGTTGGTGTTTTGAAATTTTATGTGCGGCTTATGGACTGCACGACTTTTTGTACTCCTTGGTGTTGCCTATCTTCGGGCAACGTAAGGAGTACAATTTAAGAGTTAATGCATGGCTTATGAAATGCATGGTTACATACTCTTCAGTGTTACCTATCTTCGGGAAACAAAAGCATTTGGTATTTTGAAATTTATTGCGCGGCTTATGGTACTTCTCGGTGTTGCCTACCTTTGAGAAATGTGAGGAGGGCAATTTTTAAGAGTTAATGCGCAGCTTATGGAATACGCAGCTTTAATACTCCTCGATGTTGCCTATCTTCGAGCAATGTGAGGAGTTTGTATTTTGAAATTTAGTGCACGACTTATGGAGTGCACGGCTTTTTGTACTCCTCGGCATTGCCTATCGTCGGGCAACGTGAGGAGTGTTTGTTTTAGCCTACCCGATGCTACCGGAGCATCACCGGTTCTTAGAAGGCAAAGATTGTATTCCACCAATCCAATGGCTTGAGTCGACTTGACCCCGTTGACTCAGCAGGCTGCTTACATGAACACGGTTTTATTGTTTAAAAAAGCTAAACAATATTTGTTTTGGGTAACCATGGCTTGGATGATCCTTCCATGTTTCTGGAAGATGTATACATCGAAATAGATCAGGTTGCCATGGCGGAGAGATCTATAACTGACCGCATGAAGATGGATTAAAGAAAGAGCCTATGGAAGTTCAAGGTATGACGCTTAGCTCTTGGTCCTAACGGCCTTTAGAGAATGGGTCTTTAACTGGTATACGTTCTCAGAGGAATAGGAACTGGTCACCAAGAGCTGTAAAGTGGTAGTTGGTAATAAGTGGGCAAGTATTATGATAATATTTCGTTTGTTGCACTAGATAGGTCATTAAGTCCGCAGTTGTGAGAATGCTAGAATCTTTTATCGGGCAAAACAAAACTATGGTATGATTGTCGTGGCCTTCCTTGTCGCTATTCAAGTGTGTGCAGTGCCCCTATGCCATAGGGCTATTGGTGCACTTGAACTATACCGAGGGTGTCTCCACAACTCGTCCGGTTGCCCCCCAGTCCAGTGGTTGCGATTTTCACGAGTTCTAATTCTTGGCTTGATTCGAGTTAACCTCTGATTAACAACAAGGTCGGTTCAGTTTTGGCTTAGTTCTTTTGAGCGACTTTGAAGCTTTGGAGTTCACTACTATTTGTTTCATCTGTCGTTGGAAGTGATTTCGTTAATTATGTGTAGTGATTGATACAATTGTCGATTTGGGGCCCCGCAGCATGACTTCGTTGACTTCAAGAAGCTTTGGATCAGATCACCGCTGATCTCCCAGTTCACCTTTGTGGATATCAGTCGTGCTTGAGTTTCACTGATTTACCGGTTCACCTTCACGATGGTTTGGTTTGTGAAATACCTTTACGTTCGTGAAGGTTTCTTCGCATCAGATGACCACTGATCTACCGATTTACCTTCACGACGCTTTAGTTTGCAAAAGACCTTCACGTTCATGAAGGGTTTTTGTTGGTGGATACCCGACGACCGGATGGCCTTGAAATGATATTTCATCGATTCCGAGAGGAATTTTGGTCGGATGTCTAACGACCGAACGAGCTTGGAGCAATGATCTGCACATCAGTTGAAACTTTTCTATTGGTTTGCAACATTCTAATTTTGTTAGAGTTGTGCCCATTATTCACAATCATAGAAGTGGTTGGCGTTGCTTATGAGATACGTGGTTTTTGGGATCGATATGGCCCGTCGATCCAGTTCTGTTGCTCCCCCGCGCTGCCTATCTTCGGGCAACGTGAGGAGTTTACGCTTTAAGAGCGTGATTCTTTTGGCTATGTTCCTCAGTGTTGCCTATCTTCGGACAATGTTGGGGAGTTGGTGCACGGCTTATGGGCGCGTGGCTTTTAACATTCCTTTGTGTTGTCTATCTTCGGACAACATGATGAGTTTGTGTGTTTGAAAGTTAGTGCATGACTTATTGGATGCGTAGCTTTTAGTTTTCCTCGATGTTGCTTATCTTCGGGCAACGTTAGGAGTTTAAGTTTTTTAAGAGTTAGTGCGTGGCTTATGAAATGCGTCGATTTTCGTGCTTCTCGGTGTTTCCTATCTTCGATAAATGTGAGGAGCATACGCTTTACGAGTTAGTGCGGCTTATGAAATGCACGGTTTTTGGTACTCCTCGACTTTTCCTATCTTTGGGCAACGTGAGGAGCGTATGTTTTGGCGCGGTCCTGAAATGTGTTGCTTTTGGTACTCCTTGGTATTGTCTATCTTCGGGCAACGTGAGTAGCGCATGTTTTGGCGCAGCTTACGAAATGCATGTATTTTCATGCTCCTCGGTGTTGCCTATCTTCTAGTAATGTAAGGATCGTATATTTTGGCATGGCTTATGAAATGCACGGCTTTTGGTACACCTCGGTGTTGCCTATCTTCAAGAAACGTGAGTAGCGTATGTCTTGGCGCAGCTTATGAAATGTATGGCTTTTGGTACTCCTTGGTGTTGCCTATCTTTGGACAATGTGAGCAGCGTATCTTTTAACGCAACTCTTGAAATGCATGGCTTTTAGTACTCCTCGATGTTTCCTATCTTCCGACAACATGAGAAGCATATGTTTTGGCGCGGCTTACAAAATGCATGGCTTTTCATGCTCCTCGGTATTGCCTATCTTTAGGCAATGTGAGGAGCGCATGGTTTGGTAGGCTTATGAAATGCATGGATTTTGGTACGCCTTGGTGTTGCTTATCTTCGGGCAATGTGTGGAGTGTAATTTTGGGCCTTCCCGATATTGTCGGAGCAACATCGGTTTTTAGAAGATAAGGATCAGGTTTCACCAATCCAACGGTTTGAGTCGATTTTCTTTCGTCGAACTCAACAGTCTTAAAGTAATGATTCATCGACTACAAGAGGAATTTTTCAGATTCAACTTGAGGGAACGCAGTTTTATTGGTTCTTGTAGGCTAAGGTGTTGGATCTATTTGTTTGACGATCCTTTGGACAAGACATCTCGATGCCACCAGCAACGCCGGTTTTCAGTAGGGGGTTTGACATGACTCGTCGAGGGCATAAATGCATTTCTTTCATCGCGTTGTCTGTAATGCCCCTAATGTCCCAGTATGGCTCGTTAGGAAAAGGAGAATAGACAAGGATGGATGAGAAGGCATCGTTTTAGTTTGATGTCCTATTCTTTAGTTGCTAGCTAGCTAGAGTGTTATTTGATAATCATCTTTTCATCTGATTTTGTCGGTTAGCTAAGGTGCTTTTCTACTGGGTCTTAGTACCCTCGCTTGGGTAGAAAGTCCTTAAGGTCTTGTAGCTCCTTCACTATTTGGTATGTTCTTTTGCACACTGCCGGGTTTGCCTTCTTCTAATTACACTAGTCCTAATCTTTAGAACTAGTTTGCCTTCCTATATAATTCTTCCAGGGTAGTAAGTTGTTTCATCCTTTAATGATTCCTGAGGGCCTTGCAGTAGACTGCATCCGTCGCCCTAGCTTTATCCCTATGCTTGTCATACCTATAAAGAAGCAATTTCGAATCAGTTGTATAGTTGTATAAAAGGTATAGTTAGCATGATAAACTTCTTTGGATGTTCTGCATGTTGAACGGCTTTGGTGAATGGGTTTTGATTGGGGGAGATGCTCTAATCGTTGTCAGTTCGGTCCGTTTTTAAGTTACAGCTGTTTATAATTCTTGAGAATGATATATGCATGATTGTCTATGCTTGAATGATTGGAAATGTCGACTGAATGGAAAATCACTTATGATGGACTCATGGATCTGTGACGATTCCAAAGATTTTCAAAGTAGGTGAGAACGGTCTAGGGTGACAAAGAAGGCCCCACAAGGTTGCATTCTAAATTTCAAGGTATTTGAAGTTTGTACATTCGAGTTATGGGCAAAAGAAGATGGATCGGCATTGATGGATTGGTGGTATTTTACTTGTAGTCTGACGCAAGTAAATTTTCCATTTGCTTGGAGTCAGCACATGATTCGCTTGATTTCACAGAATTTGAAGTGTTGGGTTGGTGACAAACATTGCTTGGAGCCATTAGCATGTTTGCTTGGTGAAAATCTTGGTTTTACCCAAGTATAATTTCGGGCTAGATTTTTTTAGGTTTATTTTGAGTCAATTGGGTGATTACCTAAGTTCAACTTTGAGTCAGGACTTCTAGAATCTGCTTCGAGTCAAATGGGCGATTACCCGAGTTTAACTTCAAGTCAATCCTGAAGTGAGTTTTTAATGACCATTTTGATGATGACCATTGTTGATAGGAGCTCCATGATGGGATTCGAAGCTAGTCAGTCGGGAGTGGTCATCATATCCCATGGGAGCTTGGCCTTTTAATTGATTATATCCCTTTCGAATGACCTAGACGGTGGTCTCACTAGTTTGATTTTCAAAGCACCAGACCTGTTTGTATAGAGAAATAATACAACAAATATATATATGTAAGCAAAGGGAAATAATGTACTCGACTACATGAAGTTATCGAATCCAAAATCACATGATTTTGTTAACTATGGAGCTCGATTTAATTGATGGAAGAGGAGAAGGAGCAGCGACATGCAAAATTTAAAAGAAGGGGAAAGAGGGAATCATGAATTATGTTTTAAGGATTTCATGATGTATTCATAGGCAGTATTTATTATATTATATTCTCTTGAATTTATTGTCTTGTGTCCCTAGCTTACACGATCATACAACGTGTCTGATCGTCATGGAACTCATCGGTGTACAATAATTCATTATTCTGGATCTAATGGCACTAGTTTAGTTAAAATCTGAGATAGTGCCCTAAAATGATAATTTCATACATTAATTAAAACTAACTATTATTAAAACAAATTAATCACTTAAATTATAATTTAAACTTTACAATAACCTTTTATTATTTAAACTGAATTTAAATAAGCTTTTGAAATTACTTTTATTCGAATTAAATCCAAGATTAAATTTATTAAATAATTCCAATATTTAATTATAAACTATTCAAAAAAATCTAGGTCGTTACATATTTCCCCCCTTAAAAGAATTTCACCTTCGAAAATCCAACATAAGCCACAAAGCAAAAATCACACATCAATACCCAACGTTGTTGTAATAACTAGCAACCATAGAGACAATCACATAACAATACTATACAGTACCATAATCACTAGCAACCAAAACTCATGGTTACCTAAGTTCAAAAACCATCTCATTGCATAAGGATGACAAACAATCCATTGAGCGTTACCTTATGCTCAACAGCCCCAGGTATTACTCAGTCGATCACTCAAGCAACCAAAACAATTCAAAGAGTCATTCCCTGTACTCTCCACAAGTCACCACACATAGCGTACAAATATTTTAAACCTGTACGATATAAATATATCATTCGTACACAATATCAAACTTGATCGCTAGCTCGAACGCATAAATTTCACTTTTGAACTAGTATATCCCACCTGACCTCTCTAGTGCGGACTCTGATCCAGTTCGTTGATTAGAAACCACCGTTTTCCTTACATAGCCATATACTATGATAGAAAACTCCAGGTTCACGTAACAACCCATAAATTTTAATAAATATTTTTAGTTCAATTTATTTGAAACTTTGATTTTTAATCATTTCAAAATTGGAATTTTGGAATTTTCCAATGAATTCTTGGATGTTGTTTATAATTATTTTTCCAAATAAAATAAATTAATGATTTTTTGAAAATTTTATATTTTGGTCAACTTTGGTCAAATTTTGACTTTCAGTTGAAATTTTAAATTTGAATTTTAAATTTCCAATCTTTTTCTTTGAAGCTGAATTTGATTCTGATATTCGTTTCGTCAAATTCTATTTTATACTTTTTAAATCTGATAGATTTCAGCGTTTTACACGTGATTATTTTCAGTATTTTATTGTTTATTTTCTATTCTATATTTTTATTTTCTATTTTGTTTGGGCTTTGATTTTTATTTGATTTTATTTGAATTATTGAGCTTGTATTTTTTTTGGCCTTGGCTAATGGGCTTTGGAAATTCAAGAGACGCAAGTTTCTTTTTCTTTAATGTGAAGTGTGACTTTCCAATACCCTAGGCGTTCAAAACATTGCCTAGCCGTACATAACAAAACATCTTATCTCCTCATTCACGTTCAAAACTTCTCATCCATCTCTCTTACTCATTTCATTTCCTGAACAAAAATTTTACTGTAAGTTATCTCCTTCTTTCTCTTTTCTTTTTCTCTTTTCTTTTGTTTTGCTTCTCCTCTTCATGCTCAGCCGCCATCATGCTTCCCTATAGCCGACCATCATCTCCACTTCACCCCACCTAGGATTCGCCTCCACCATCCCATGCCATGCCGTGAAACCTAGATCCAAACCCATCACCTAAATGCTCCACAAACCTTAGCCGAGCCATCATATGATCCACTTCCTTATTCCCCTAGGCTCGGCCACCACTTATTCCTCCACCATCTTGACTTGCCCTACCGTGAACACACCATAGCCGTGCCTATTCAGTTGCCATGACCCAAGCCTAGCACTATGGCCAAGCATATTAGCCATAGGGCCGAACCCAAAGATCAACATGCCTTTGACTCTTTGGCTTCCTATTGAATTTTTCCTTGCCATTCCTTCATATTCTAGCCCATAGAAGTGTATTTGTGACCATGGTCGAGCTTCATTTGATGATGAGTGACCAAGCCCAAAACACAAGTGGCCAAGCTTATCCCCTATATGGCCGAGCTTATTTGTGTTGATGCTTGCCTATTTGTTTTGTAATCTATCTTATTCTTTTATGTAAAAATAGTTGCTTATATAAGTTGTGTATTTGTTTGTTTACAAGATTTGAATCTTGGCTCTTCATCCACTCAAATCTAGTTCGTGCTTTGTCACGCTTTTCAGAGTTTGGTTATGTGTCTTGATTTGTCATCTCTAGCTTTAGAAGGTGAGTTATCACTCTCGACATTCATACTTATATAATTGTGAAACGATAACATGTGAACTGTAGTAGTAAAAATGCTATGTTGATATTATTTCATACATGCATGTGATATGGTATTCCATGATGTTATAACCTGATTATATATTGGTTACATCACCTGATATGATATGCCATGCTATACTGTTTATTATTTACTGTTTCTCACACGGAAAGTTCATTGTTAGTATAGATTCACTATGGGTTGAAATGATACATACCCGAACGGACTTTAGAACAGGGAAAAATCGTTATGAGCTGAAATGATAGGCTCAAGCGATTTTTATTTTATTTTGCTTGGATCGCGGGTTTGAAATGATAGAACCCGGAATTTTATAAATTACGGATTGAAATAATACATATCTGTATCACTTGGCCTAGGTTAGAAAATATTATACAGACCCATGGTTAATTTTTAATAGTTTTCTACAACTTATTAAGTATTTTGAATATTTAAAAATATGAAATTTTAATTTAAAATTTGATTTAAGGATTTTTAATATAATGATATATTGGAATTTTATAAGTAAATATTTGGTTTAAAACTAAATTAAGGATTTTATCTTTGATAAATAACTTAATAATTTAAATTTAAGCTAATATGGAATTTTGATTCTAACCTAATAATAATAATAGATTTTAATTATGATGTAGACATGTTTTGTACAAATAAAATTATGATAAAATTTGAAATAGTGTTTAAACATGTTATATTAATATTAGTAGCATTTTTAAAATGCTATGGTATTTTAGTTATGTTTTTAAATGTTGTAGTTATAAAAAGGTAACATTTTTAAAATGCTATGTTACTTTAGGCTATGTTTTAAAGGTGTTACTATTTCCAAATTATAACATTTTCTAAAGTGCTATTATATAAGGGTAACATTTTAAAAGTGTTATAGTTTCTAACTTATTACATTTTTTAAATGCTATAATAAGTGTTTGGTTTTGAAAGTGTTATGATTTTTAAAATATTACATTTTTAAAATGCTATAACTAATATATAGGGATTTGGAAATATTACCATTTTTGAAATGGATATTATTTTGGAAGAGTAATAACATTTGGTTTAAATGGTTTTTGAAATAGAAATGTTTGTTTTGAAATATAAACCATTTGAAATAAATAAAACCATGGGTTATAATAACGTTTGGTTGTTAAAGAGACGAGGATCGGAAGTTGTCATACTCTCTGCCAACTCCGAAAACCACTTTAACAACTGTGTACGTGGTGGAGTTTCCACAATGATGTAGGATGGTGGCGACGTTCTATTGAGGTATATACGTGGACCCGACTCCCGTGAGTTGACATATGGTGGCTAAAACAGGAGCGATTCTGGGCCAATGAGGTAGCTCCTCTTATCGGACACACTTCTTCATATGCCATTCGATTACTTTGTGATTGATATGGTGCGCACCTTTGATTTTTGGGAGTGTGGATCAAGTTGGGCGGTAGTGGCTGCTACGAATTACCACCAGTTCGGATGCGTAATTGGTACATCTGCCCTGGCATTGCATAGTTGTGTCGTGTCACTTACCCTAGCATGCTTTACTATGAGTTTGATTTGTGTCGTACCTACGGAGTATTTATGGTAGCCTGCCGATCTAGAGGTACGATGGTACTGTATAGACTATTGGCACTATAAAATGTGTTAAGGGGGATATGGGTAATGCCTTAATGCTATTTTTAAAATATATTATACTTTACTTTAGACATTATTATAATAGCGTATATTACTACATAGTAGATAGTTTAACGGATCCTTAAAGTATGGCCGATCTCAAGCATCCTTTAAGTTACTTGTGCATTTCTATTATAGTTCACTTGAGTTGGTTTACAATGTATAAGTATGTATGTCATGACTCGAGTGTTTTGTGTTTTGCTTTACTCTCGGTTTAGCCTGAGTATCGGCTTTAGAATTAATCTTCTGGAGCTAGAGGATTTGTTGGAGATTATCTATCTATCTAGTTGTCACTATTTCTATTCAGTATTTCTATTCAGCTTATGTACTAGTGGACATTTATGTATTGAGATTTCTGTTGTATTTATTTTCAGACTCTGGTATTTTGTACTTGTTTTGTGACTGTGTTTGTAGTAGCTTCATGAACCACTATAGTTATTTTTATTTCCGCTGCGAGTTATTCTGATTTATCTGTGTCTGTGATTCTATGATTGGTTTTATTTGCTCCAAATTATATTACAATCTACTGTTTTGAATTATTCGAGTTTGACGTGTGTGGTTTTATTGTCGATTTGAATGGTCCAAAATAGTGGGTCGTTACATTTGGTATCAGAGCTTTGGTTTTAGGCAAACCTTAGCCTGCGGAGCGAAAACTCATTGGAGATAGGGTAGAAATACCCTAGAATGAGTGAAATCAATCTTAGAATAATTTCTTTGTGAGAGAATGTATTTTAAAGTATAAAATAATTTTCAAATGATTTTAAAAGGGATTTTTCAAAAATTATTTTGATTTAAATCTTTCTTGTTTTGAAATCAAATTTTCTTAACTTCTCCCCTTTCCTTATCCACCTTGTGAGTAATTTCTTTGTTTAGGATATTCATTCTCCTCGAACCTTATCTTATCTTATCTAATCTTGTATTATCTTGTTCTCAATTATCTTTGTCCTAAAATTCATTCTTGATTTTTTCTCAGGATGAGTCGTAGGAATGCCAGAGGTAGGGGTCGTGGTGTTGCCCCAGTCCCCGAGCCTGCTGCACCCGTTAGGTTCACTACTCTCTGTAAAGAATACACTGAGCTTGGTAGAACCAAGTTTACCGGATCAGAGAGCATTATTGAGGCACAGCGATGGTATAAAGATTTGGAGAGGATTTTCTCTGTTCTTGAGATCACTGATGCTCAACAGTATCAGTTGGCAGCTTGGTAGTTGAAGGGAGCAGCGTTGGATTAGTGGGAGTCTGTTACAGCTCACACTGTGGAGGCTGATATTTCTTGGGAGCAGTTTAGGTATCATCTTCTGTTTGTTTTGAGTTTAGTTTAGTTTTCTCTTTTTTGAAATCTGTCTTATGTTTCGTTATCATGCTTTAGGGATGCTTTTGTTGTGAAGTGGATGCCCGAGGCAGGGAAGTCTCAGCTGTATCGGGAGTTCATGGATCTTAAGTAGGGTGACATGTCATTTGCTGAGTATGAGAGGAATTTCAATGAACTTTCCAAGTTTGGCCCTAATCTGATTGACACTCCTCTCATGAAGAATGAGAAGTTCATAGCTGGTGCTCGCCCAGAGTATTATGATCGTCTCATTGCTAATGTGCATAGCCCTTTCACTAGTCTGATGGATATGGCCATTAGATATGAGAATCCTACTTCTAAGGATCCTTCGTTTGCTCATGCTACTTCATCCCAGTCTTTCTCTGGTAACCCTAAGATGAGAAAGCCTAACTTTCATCAGCAGAAGAAGAATTGAAACAAGACTCCAGTATTGGGATCTTCTTCTTCCTAGAGGTGGTCTATCAACCTATCTTCCATTACTTGCTTCAGATGTGATCAGAAGGGACAATATGCTAATAGTTATCCTACTTTGGTTGGTGCTGCTGTTCCTCCTTCTGCTCAACTGAATAGACGTGATCTCTTTCATATTTGTCTTCAGCCTGGCCACTTTAGGAAGGATTGTCCTAATGAGCAGAAAGGCAAGCCTTCTGGTATCTTTGTTGTTACCTCTGCTTCTTCGCCAGCTCCACCCGCACCTGCTCCTGCTCCTAGTGATGCTCAAGGTACTCTTCAGGGCACTTTTTCTCTGTTTAGTTTGCTAGTTCGTGTTTTATTTGATACTGGAGCTTCCAATAGCTTTATTTCTGTGGATCTTTGTGATATATCTGAGCATCATCTTTTGCCTGAGTTTGCTCCTGAACCTTTATGTGTTAAAAATCCTATTGGTGTCCTGCAAACCTTAGTAGGATTTGTAACCGAGTGAAAATCCTCAATTTTGATCACCGTTTCCGTGGTGATTTCTATATTCTGGGTGTTGATGCTTTTGATCTTTTACTTGAGGGTGATTGGTTGAAGAGGCATGAAGCCGTTAACTCTTGTAAAACCCGAACTGTTTCCTTGTGAATGATTTGGGAAATTCTTTGGTGATTCAGTGTCGTCAACCTCAGGATTTTACTGGTAGTTTTATTTATTCTCTTGATTCTTCTCCTGATGATCTTGACTCGACTCATGTGGTCAAACTATATCTTGATGTATTTGGTGAAGTCGCTTCTTTACCTCCTAGGTGGAAAATTGATTTCCGTATTGATCTTATTCCTGGAGCTCGATCTGTAGTTCGTCCTCCTAGAAGAATGACACCCCGTGAAAAGGTTGAGTTGGGGAAGAAAATTGAGGAATTTTCTCCAAAGGCCTGATCAGACCTAGCCATTCCGAATGGGCGCAACGGTGGTTTTCGTCACTAAGTTCGATGGTTCTTTGAGGATGTGTGTTGATTATAGGGAGCTGAACAAGCTCAATATGAGGAACGGATATCCTATGCCTCTCATCAATGATATGTTTGATCAGCTCTATAGAGCTATTGTGTTCTCTCAGCTTGATCTTTCCACAGGTTTTCATCAGCTGAGAGTAGTTGAGGAAAGTATTCCCAAGACTGCTTTCCGTACTTAGAATGGTTTCTATGAATGGTTAGTTATGTCTTTCGGTTTGACTAATTCTCCTGCTTTCTTTGTTGATTTGATGAATCATGTTTTTCGTGATGCGCTTAACAAGTTTGTTCTAGTCTTTGTTGATGATACCCTTGTGTTCTCCAAGTCAAGGGAAGGGAATGAGTCGCATTTGAAATTTGTTCTGGAGACTCTTAGAAATCATCAGTTGTAGGCTAAATTCTCGAAATGCCATTTCTGGAAGGATGGCGTCCGATTTCTCAGGCATATTGTTTCTAGTAATGGAGTTTTTGTTGATCTAATCAAGATCGCTGCAATCAATGTAAGTTTTTCTTTTCTTCTCTTTCTGTAATTTGATCATTCTATCTTTTATGTGGTCCTTATTTCTCCCTATTCTGTTGCAGGATTGGGAAACTCCTAGGACTCCATCTGATATTCGTAGTTTTCTGGGCCTTGCCGGTTATTATCGGAGATTCGTTGAGAATTTTTCTCGAATTGCTGCACCTTGCACTGCTTTGACTCGTAAGAATGTAAGTTTATATGGAATGATAAGTGTAAAGCTGCATTCAATGAGTTAAAGCATAAGCTTACTTCCGCACCATTGCTTACCGTCCCAAATGGAAATGAGGGATTAACGGTATACACTGATGCTAGTCGTGATGGTTTGGGAGTTGTTCTGATGCAGGATGAGAAGGTCATTGCTTATGTCATTTGCCAGTTGAAGACCCATGAAGCAATTACGCAGCTCATGATTAGGAATTGCTTGCTGTGGTTTTGCTTTGAAGCTTTGGAGGCATCATCTTTTGGGTGCTAAGTTTGAGCTCTTTACTAATCATCAGTCTTTGAGATACATCTTCACCCAGAAGGATTTGAATCAGCATCAGGTTAGGTGGCTTGAGTACCTTACTTCTTATGATCTCGACTTTAGCTATACCCCTGGGAAGGCTAATGTTGTAGCCGATGCTTTGAGTTAGAAGAAGGCTATGTTGTGTCAGCTGGTTGTTTCTTCTTTTCCTCTTTTGGATCGTATCATTGCTAAGCAGGATGAAGATAGTATTATTAGACTGATTAAGGAGAGTGTTCACAGTAGAGTTGGTGGTAGTAGTCCTGATGGTAGTAGAGCTCAGGTCGATGATAGAGGGATTTTGAGGATTAATAATCGGATTGTTGTCTCGAATGTTGATGGATTGAGGCAAGAGTTACTTCGGGAAAACCATCGATCCATACTTTCTATTCATCCTGGTTTGACGAAGATGTATTAGGATATGAAGAAGCTTTATTGTTGGAGAGGTATGAGGTGGGATATCTCTATCTTGTTTAGTTGGTGCGCGAATTGTCAGCAAGTCAAGGCAGATCATCAGAAGACCCCTGGTTTATTGCAGCCCCTTGAGGTTCCCAGTTGAAAATGGAAACAGGTTTCTATGGATTTTATTGATGGTTTACCAAGGACTAGGAAAGCTAATGAGAGTATTTGGGTTATTGTGGATAGGTTGACCAAGTCAGCTAATTTCATTCCGGTCAAGTCTACCCATTCTGCTTCTAGTTTGTCTGAGATCTACATGAGGAAGATTGTCCGTCTCCATGGGGTTCCTATCAGTATTGTTTGTGATCGAGATCCTATCTTTACCAGTTAGTTTTGGAAAGCTTTTTAGGGATCTTTGGGTATTCACCTGAATCTGAGCACTGCTTACCATCTACAGACCGACGGTCAAAAGGAAAGAGCGAATCAGATTCTGGAGGATCTTCTTCGTGCTTGTGTTCTTGATTATGGAGGATCTTGGGAAGATCATCTCCATCTTGTTGAATTCACCTATAACTACAATTATCAGGCTAGTATTGAAATGTCTCCGTTTGCCGCTCTTTACGGACGACCTAGCAGATCTCCATCTTGTTGGATTGAATCCGGTAATCATTTGATTCTTGGTCCTGATATGATTTTGGAGGCTTCTGAGAAGGTTGAGGAATTAAGAGAAAGATGAGGAGTGCTCAGGGTAGGCAAAAGAAGTATGTTGATCGGCGTTGGAGGAGTTCGGAGTTCTCTGTGGGTGATCTAGTTTTCCTTAAGGTCTCCCCCTTAAGGAATGTGATTCGGTTTGGTCGGAGAGGGAAGCTTGCTCCTAGGTTTGTTGGTCCTTTACGTATCTCTGAGAAGATTGGTTCTTTGGCTTATCGTCTGGATTTGTCTAAGAAGTTTTCTGGAGTGCATAATGTATTCCATGTTTCGCATCTCCGTCGATTTTCGTGTGATCCATCTTTGTTTGTCCAGCCTTCTGCTCTCGAGAGTTTGGATATTGAGCCTGATCTCACTGTTGAGAGGAAGCCACTTTGTATTATCGATAAAGGTACAAAGTAGTTGAGAAGGAAATCTGTCAACCTGGTCAAAGTGCAGTGGAGTACGGATGATCGAGATTTTACCTGGGAGACGGAGGAGAGCATGCGTGCTTCGAATCCGGAATTGTTTGTTTTAGGAACTATTTGCTTTTCTATCTTATCTTTCCTTGTTTTTGTTTCTCATTCCTTTTCAAGGAAGAAAAGTTTTGAGTGGGGAAGAGTGTAACAACCCATAAATTTTAATAAATATTTTTAGTTCAATTTATTTGAAACTTTGATTTTTAATCATTTCAAAATTGGAATTTTGGAATTTTCCAATGAATTCTTGGATTTTGTTTATAATTATTTTTCCATATAAATAAATTAATGATTTTCTGAAAATTTTATATTTTGGTCAACTTTAGTCAAACTTTGACTTTCAGTTGAAATTTTAAATTTTCAATCTTTTCCTTTGAAGTTGAATTTGAATCTGATATTCGTTCTGCTTTTCATTTCATCAAATTCTGTTTTATACATTTTAAATCTTATAGATTTCAGCGTTTTACACATGATTATTTTTTAGTATTTTATTGTTTATTTTCTATTCTATATTTTTATTTTCATTTTGTTTGGGCTTTGATTTTTATTTGATTTTATTTGAATTATTGAGATTGTTTTGATTTGGGCTTGGCTAATGGGATTTGGAAATTCAAGAGACAAAAGTTTCTTTTTCTTTAATGTGAAGTGTGACTTTCCAGTACCCTAGCAGTTCAAAACATTGCCTAGTCATACATAACAAAACTTCTCATCTCCACATTCACGTTCAAAACTTCTCATCCATCTCTCTTTCTTGTTTCATTTCCTGAACAAAAATTTTACAGTAAGTTATCTCCTTCTTTCTCTTTTCTTTTTCTCTTTTCTTTTGTTTTGTTCTCCTCTTCATGCTCGGCCGCCATCATGCTTCCCTATAGCCGACCATCATCTCCACTTCACCACCACCAAGGATCGGCCACCACCATCTCATCACCATCCCCATGCCATGTCGTGAACCCTAGATCCAAACCCATCACCTAAATGCTCCACAAACCCTAGTCGAGCCATCATATGATCCACTTCCTTATTCCCCTAGCCTCGGCCACCGCTTATTCCTCCACCGCCTTGACTTGCCCTGCCGTGAACACACCATAGTCGTGCCTATTCAGTTGCCTTGACCCAAGCCTAGCACCATGGCCGAGCACATTAGCCATAGGGCCGAACTCAAAGATCAACATGCCTTTGCCTCTTTGCCTTCCTATTGAATTTTGCCTTGCCATCCCTTCATATTCTAGCCCGTAGTCGTGTATTTGTGACCATGACCAAGTTTTATTTGATGATGACTAAGCACAAAGTGGTGCGACCAAGCCCAAACACAAGTGGTTGAGCCTATCCCCTATGTGGCCGAGCCTATTTGTGTTGATGCTTGCCTATTTGCTTTGTAATTTATCTTATTCTTTTATGTATAAATAGTTGCTTATATATGTTTTGTATTTGTTTGTTTACAAGATTTGAATCTTGGCCCTTCATCCACTCAAATCTAGTCCATGCTTTGTCTTACTTTTCGGAGTTTGGTTGTGTGTCTTGATTTGTCATCTCTAGCTTTAGAAGATGAGTTATCACTCTCGACATTCGTACTTATATAATTGTGAAACGATAACATGTGAATTATAGTAGTAAAAAAGGTATGTTGATATTATTTCATACATGCATGTGATATGATATTCCGTGATGTTATAACCTGATTATATATTTGTTACATCACCTGATATGATATGTTATGCTATAAAGTTTATTATTTACTGTTTCTCACACTGCAAGTTCTCTGTTAGTATAGATTCACTATCAGTTGAAATGATACGTACCCGAACGGATTTAGAATAGGGAAAAATCATTATGAGCTGAAATGATAGGCTCAAGCGATTTTTATTTTTTTTGGCTTGGGATTGCGGGTTTGAAATGATAGAACCCAAAATTTTATAAATTACAGATTGAAATGATACATATGTGTATCACTTGACCTAGGTTAAAAAATATTATAGATACCCATGGTTAATTTTTAATAGTTTTCTAAAATTTATTAAGTATTTTGAATATTTAAAAATATGAAATTTTAATTTAAAATTTTTGATTTAAGGATTTTTAATATAATGATATATTGGAATTTTATAAGTAAATATTTGGTTTAAAAATAAATTAAGGATTTTATCTTTGATAAATAACTTAATAATTTAAATTTAAGTTAATATGGAATTTTGTTTCTAACCTAATAATAATAGATTTTAATTATGAAACCGATATGTTTTTTATGAATAAAACTATGATAAAATTTGAAATAGTATGTTTAAACATGTTAGAGTAGTAATCGTAGCATTTTTAAAATGCTATTGTATTTTAGTTATGTTTTTAAAATGCTGTAGTTATAAAAAGATAACATTTTTAAAATGCTATGTTACTTTAGGTTATGTTTTAAAGGTGTTGTTATTTCCAAATTGCAACATTTTCTAAAGTGGTATTCTATAAGGGTAACATTTTAAAAGTGTTATAGTTTCTAACTTATTACATTTTTTAATGCTATAATAAGTGTATGGTTTTGAAAGTGTTATGATTTTTAAGTTATTACATTTTTAAAATGTATAACTAATATGTAGGGATTTGGAAATATTACCATTTTTGAAATGGATATTATTTTGGAAGAGTAGTAGCATTTGGTTTAAATGCTTTTTGAAATAGAAATGATTGTTCTGAAATTTAAACCATTTGAAATAAATATAACCATGGGTTATAATAGCGTTTGGTTATTAAAGAGACCAGGATCGGAAGTTGTCATGCTCTCTACTAACTCCGAAAACCACTTTAACAACTGTGTATGAGGTGGAGTTTCCAGAATGAAGTAGGATGGTAGCGACATTATATTGAGATATATACATGGACCCGACTCCCGTGAGTTGGCATAAGTTGGCTAAAACAGGAGTGATTCCAGGCCAATGAGGTAGCTCCTCTTATCGGACACACTTCTTCGCATGTCATTCTATTACTTTGTGATTGATATGGTGCACACCTTTGATTTTTAGGAGTGTGGCTCGAGGTAGGTGGTAGTGGCTGCTATGCGTTACCACCAGTCTGGATGGGTAATTGGTATATCGACTCTAACGTTGCCTAGTTGTGTCGTGTCACCTACCCTAGCGTGCTTTACTACGAGTTTGATTTGTGTCGTACCTATGGAGTATTTATGGTTGCCTCTTGATCTGGATGTACGATGGTACTGTATAGACTATTGGCACTATAAAATGTGTTAAGGGGGATATGGATAATTCCTTAATGCTATTTTTAAAATATATTATAATTTACTTTAGACATTATTATAATAGCGTATATTACTACATAGTAGATAGTTTAACGGATCCTTAAAGGATGGGCGATCCCAAGCATCCTTTAAGTTACTTGTGCATTTCTATTACAGTTCACTTGAGTTGGTTTACAATGTATAAGTATGTATGTCCTGACTCGAGTGTTTTGTGTTTTGCTTTAATCTCGGTTTAGCTTGAGTATCGGCTTTGGATTTCATCTTCTGGAGCTAGAGGATTTGCTGGAGATTATCTATCTATCTAGTTGTCATCTATTTCTATTTAGTATTTCTATTCAGCTTATGTACTAGTGGACATTTTTGTATTGGGATTTCTGTTTTATTTATTTTCAGACTCTGGTATTTTGTACTTGTTTTGTGACTGTGTTTGTGGTAGCTTCATGAACTACTATGTTATTTTTATTTCCGCTGCGAGTTATTCTGATTTATCTGTGTCTGTGATTGGTTTTATTTGCTCTAAATTATATTACAATCTACTATTTTGAATTATTCAAGTCCGACGTGTGTGGTTTTATTATCGATTTGAATGGTCCAAATTAGTGGGTCATTACAGTTCATATCAAGAACCCATATCAAGTGATCTCTGCCGAGAATCGAGTGAAAAATTCTAACATGGATTGATGTAAATTACCTCGAATTCCATGTACTTGAATCCCAGATCAAGAACTGTTATACGAATAAAATGGTCTACGTACAACTTACATACTCTGGTTCAATTGGTTTCTTAGCTACACCAATTTCTTTCCATTTCGATTCACATTCAATTTCATTTAGTATTTCTTACTTAATACTAAAATCACTTGTGAACTATTTCATAAAATCTACTTCAATTTATTAAACACTGTATAACTTAATTCCATATGCATATAATACTCCACAATATCCTCATAGTATATACAAAAATATCCAATTTATTTTACTTAACATGGATATTCAATCGATTTAAAACTTGTTTAAATTCTACTATCCTTTCAAGTTCAAGCGTTATATAAAACTCATCTTTATATTTTCAAAAAACTCTTAGCTTTAATTTCTTATACAAATTTCGAAGTTTCGGCTGTCCAAAATCGTCGAAAATTCCATTTCATTTTTAACAAATGAAAACCTACTGATTAGCGAATCAAACAAAATGCACAATAATACTTTCCCTAATGCATAAGATACATGAGTCTCTAAAATGTGTGAATAGAAAACTCAAGAACTAAACACCCAATCTTATTTCAAATCATTTTCAAATACATATACTTATAACTTTTGTACATCAAACCATACTTTCTTTGTTTAAATCAAAATATGTTTTACCAAAAAAACTCTATAGCAAAATGCTATTATAGCATACGCCGTTTTGAAACTCGAAAAATAAACGCTGACGATGCTGCAGTCATCATCAGAATCATTTTCCAACGATAGAAGTGAGTTTAGTACATTCAACTATACCTTTCGAACTAAACCAAAATCATTCATAAAACAGTATCTAATACTTCGTAAATATTATTAAGTACCATGATGTCAATTCCTTACACCAATTCCTAAATATTTACTTCCAAATAATACTAGTATTATTTTCCAAAGCCTTAGAAAACCAATATCTACAACACCGAGATTAAGTCCTCAAATTCTTAGTTTAAATCCATTTCATTTTTATAACTATACTTATAAACCATATTTATATAAGTCGCTTCCTTATAAAAAACTATTACACAAGGGCTTACCTTGTTTAGATTATAATAAACAACTTTTGTTAAAATCAAATTATAACCCAACATTATCATCGAATGCCTTATAGTCAAACTGTGAAATTAATTCTCAAGGTGTTTGTCTCAATGTTCCTTTAATTTATTATCTACCCAACCTACGTAACGAAAAGGTAAAACTGCTCATAAACTGGTCGAGCACAACAAATCAAACAATAAATGATAAAAATAGAATATTATCATTTACTAACAAACAGACACATCATAAATAATTATATAAATTCTATAAAATTGTTCATTTATGTATAATATAATCTATGGTAAAATTATTTCATTTACCATTACAAAACTATACTGTGTCGGTTTGCCTATCTAGGTATTTAGAGATCCCTGTCAATAACGATAATAACTCGTATTGATCAGAATCCATAAGCCACTTTACGAACCAATCAACACAATGCAAAATATTTTTGTAACAATAACATATACGCACTCTCGTATATATACACTCAACTCATATACGGCATTCCATTACCTTATCTCTCAATGATTTATGCCCTACAAAGCTAAGGCTCTTGCTTAACCTGGCTCTAATACCATGTGTGACGACCCACCTATTCGACCCTCAAATGTTGACACTAATACATCCACGGTATTCACGTGCCGAGCATCCAAGTGCCAGAAAGATGAATATTTAAGGTAAAATAAAAAGAAAAGGAAATGGAAGAAGAAAGAAGAGAACACGATATCAGAATCTCACATGCAGAATGATAATATATAATATCTCAAAAGGTCTTTAACAAAAATAAAAACTTTATATACATACATCAATCAAAGAAAACTAACCTATCGTCAGCCTGGACAGTTATAACATCCTGCCCTCGAAAATGCTGATAGATACAATCAAGTAATGCGGCGGAAAATAAGTACAGTAGGAAATCATCCAGCTCCTCTCCAAGAGCTCCAATAAATAGCAGTCAAATTCAGAAAAATACTCAAGTTGACCTGAGCATTATAAGAGAATAACACCCGGATCAGTCTGGAAAACCAGCATGAGAAACTCAAATCGCATAGAATTTATAATATCTTAAAATTTTCAAAATAAGGGTATATCGTAAGACCACACCATCAAAAACATGGATGAGTTTTTCACTTACGATAACTAGACCATTCTGTTATAAAATCCAGTGATAATATAATAATGTCTAAGGTGCGAAACATAAATAATCGCATAGCTGCGATGCAAGTAAGTGTACGTCACAAGACTAATAGGTATATAATCATAATCGCTAAGATGCGTTCGCTAATTGTGTAGGATTTCCACGTAGACCTCTTTGGGGAAGCCGAATCCAAACTACTGCACAAGGATTAGAGATATCCTTTCGAAGCGTCGTACATCTCTGGGGAATGAGCCATAGGAAAACAATAGTTGGTCTTGCTAAGACCTGATGCACCGCTCCCGCATGCATATCCCGATAAGTATCTCTAAAAATAGAGTCGCATGGACCTTATGGGTTTGCCAACCCTATTGCTATATCTACTATCTCCGGTTTCAGTCATACCTGCTGACGAGGCTACGTCCGACATTCTAGCCCATGAATCACCACCCAAACAGATCTTCCACTCGAGCTCCAACTCGAATAGGTCACGGAACCGCATATGGATTCCCTTATCTCAAACCGATCTCAGAACCACACATGGACTCATCAACATATCCCATAATCGCATATGGATTCTGTAACACCGCTAATTTTTAATAACATTATTTAGGAGATTTAATTTGATATATTAAATAGAATAATGTAAATAGTTTGAGTTATAAGGAGATTGCGATTTGAAAATAAATTAAGGGCCATGCTTAACAAGACAAAAAGGCTTATAAATGGTTATATATGATAATTAATTAACATAAGGGCTTATTAGGAAATAGCCGCACATAACCCATTACCTTTATATACTCTTGTTTCCACTTATCCACGTGCATTTTAGCATAAAAAAAACAAACGTAAAACATAATAGGAGCCGCCCATTGCTAAGGAAGAAAATAAGAGAAATTCAATCTAAATCTAAAGATTAAAGCAAGGGAATTAATCTCAATCAAATCTCAAATTCCTTATCCTAATTAAGGTGAATAATAATCTATATCATCTCTATTATGTTTTATGATCATTTTTTTGGGTTTAAGATTAAATCCAATTTTATGATGATTTGGAGGATGATTTTCTTGGATTATAATATGTTGATTTAAATAAAATTGTTTAAATATTATTTTATACAATTTTAAGGGTAGAACTGATTAAAATTAATTTTAAATGCCATGCGAAAATTTTATGTCATGTAAAACATGATTTTGGAGTTGGTTTTTAATTATCATAACTTTCCAAGTTATGGAGAATTTATTATGAATTTTCAATGGAAAATATGGTTAGTTGGGTTTAGAAATTTATTTCGAAAAATTATATTACGAATTTGGGTTTGAAATTAAGATATGTTATATAACATATTAAAAGTGAATTTATATGATTTTTTAGGGATTTTTCCTAAGTGGTTTACTATGAGAATTAAATTATTTTAAAAGAAGGACCTAAATGATTTAATGTTTTGCTTAATGGAATGGCTTATTTGTTAAATTAATCCTTGTTTAGATCTGAAATTATGCGCCTATTTTATTTGGAAAATAATTTGAAAAGTTTTTTGCAACGAACTAAATGTTTACAAATAGGAAAGTTAGTTATAAAGTTGTTGCTTTTATTGGCATTAATCAACTTTTACCCAGAAAAGTGGGTTTCGCCTCTTTTAGAAGCACCTTTCGACTCATAGCTTTCGCCTTCAATCAAATCAACACCTACCAGGTCAAAACCCACGAAATCGAAACCAATGCACAAGATATCAACTGGTATGTAGTGGATTGGAGAAAGGCGGAAGGCATGGTGTCGAAACTTAGCTTCCGATGGGAACAAAACCTTTGTTTTGTTTTCTAAAGAAATGTGCTTGCCTGTTTTACTAAATGCTTTGGAAGGTGTCGAAATATATGCTTTCAAAGGGGTCTTTTGAATAGCTTTCGAAAGGGGGTTGCGGCCTTATTGTTTAAAGTATAGCTTTCGATTGAGTTGCTTAGTTTCCAAAGTAATGATTTCAAAGGGGTAGTTTTGACCTAGCCGAAACTCTTCTGCCAGCCTTATGCTTTTCAAAGGAATTGAAGATATCAATGCTTTCAAAAGGTAGCCTTTGTTTTGTAAATATGAGCCACTTCATATATATATCGAAAGGGGTTAACAGTTTCGAAGAAAATTGTTTCGAAAGGGGTTTCGAACTAACCTTCAAACATTTTACTTATATGGTTTAAGCTTTCGAAAGGATGGTTCTAATGCCATCAAGTTTTTCCCCAAACACTTTTATATGATAAATAATGGTTTCAAAAGGATACTTTCGTTTATGTTCACTTGACCCTAAAGATATTTTAAGGATAAGCCCAATGGTTTCGAAAAGGGTACTTTCATATGGTTTCGATGTTATGCTTATATAATTGAATGGTTTCACTTTAATGCAGTCGAAAGGTTTTGAAAGAATGGTTTTAAAGTCTTTCAAAAGGCATATGCCTACATTTTTGAAAAGAAGATTTTAATGCTTTCGAAAGGAAGTTTTCAAATGGTTTCAAAAGTAAAGTTTTAAGGTTCCAAAAGCCTTCGTTTTCAAACAAATAACCCAATCTCATTTTAAAGGGAAACCATGGCATAATAAAAGAGTTTTGAAATGATTTGAAGTACGGAGTTTTTGAAGAAGTTTTCCTTGATTAATAGGTTAAAGGGATTAACAAAGTTTTATATAAAATGATTTCAAGGATATTAAACCATAGGTGATGGTATTATTATGTTAGCATGTTTAATTCTTCATATATATATATATATATATATATATATATATAGACACACATATTCACATTTTAATGGATCCATAACTAGGGGCAGAATAACCAGCTAGGTTGACTAAGTAGTGAATATAAATTGAATTAAATCCTGAATGAGTAGAATAGCATCCAAGAGGTCAGACAAACCAGAATGTAGGATGCTTAATATTGAAGTTCTCAGATAAACGAGTTCATAATAAACCCATAAAAACTATGTTTAGGAAAAGTTATCGGTAGAAGTCAATAAGTTAAGTAAACCCATCAAAACTATAATTATAAAGAGTTATTGGCAAGGCCAATAGGTTTGTAGTGAACCCATGAAAACTATATCCGGATTAAGTTATTGAAAAAATTCAATAGGTTCCTAGTCAACCCATGAAAACTAGGATAAGAAGGAAGTTATTGGAGATAATAATAGGTTCATGGAAAACTGATGAAACAATGAATTTATTGGTAGAGGCCAATAGATTCTTAGTGATCCCATGAAAACTATGAAACTGGATAGGGAATCCACAAGTGTTAAACAGGTTAATAGTTAGTCCATGAAAACTATAAGGTTAATAGTGACCCTAGAAAATGTAACATCCAATACTTGGAGGACCAAAACTAACGGCTACGGATGCTGTAGTCATCTATAGTTATTAATCCTCGGTGACCAAATATGGTAATATTAGATAAATTGGTATACCAAAAACATAAGGATATGGAAAAAAGTTTAAAATTTTCATAACAACTTTCACATTCCATTTTAAAAATCCATTTCAACATTCTTTACATAATCCCACAATGTTAACCACATTCAGAAAAATATAATTATTACAGTACGCTTCAAGAGCGACATATGAAGTTTTCCCCTTGGTGATTGGAGTATATAATAGGCAATAAACAACTTTGCCTTAATAAAACAACACAGCGGAATCATATGAGAGAGAACTCAAATAACTACATGCCTCCTACACGACAAATCTTATTCGTCTTAAGAGGTGCCTGAAAACCTCAAATCTCAAGCTACTCAAAACCAATAGATTACCCGAGAGTTTAAAGGGAAAATATAAACTTTGAGTCAGACACAAAGCCTGGTATGAATAATAATCTGCCATCCAAAATCATTTAGATATCTAGTGAGACCATGCCGCTTAGCTGAACAGGTTTCTCCTCACTAGTATCTTAAAACTTTTATAAACCATTTTCTATGCTCCTGCATCCATAATGGTTAAATCAATTCAAAATATTATTATATGATGCTATGCAAAAAAATTGAATCAATTATGGATTACCCATCCTGATTCATTTTTACTATTTGTCATAGTTATAGTTTATAGAATTACTATTGACCTATTAGTTTTCATAGGGTGAATAATAACCAGTTAAACAGTTATGTGCTCCCTATCTACTTATATAGTTTTCACGGGATCACAATGAACCTATTGGTAACTCCAATATCATTTCTTTTATCTTAGTTTTAATGGGCTGACTAGGAACCTATTGACTAATTGTCAATATCTTTCTCTTACCCTAGTTTTTATGGGCTGACTAGGAACCTATTGACTATCTTGAAAGTCACTGTGCTCCGATACTAAATGAAGGTGACTGATACCAAATGAAAATGCTCTGATACCAAATGAAAGTGACTGCTATGTTATAGGATCGAAATGGCCAATAGTTATAAACAATGTAAATCTAGTGGCAATGCGATATAAACTGAGTTGTCTCCTAATTTCGAATATGAGTATAAAAATAACTAGTGTGGAAAATAATAATAGAAGTAAAGTAAAATGACACCAGGAATTTTTATACTAGTTCAAACTTCCGTTCTACGTCCAGTCATAGACTCCTTCTAGAATTAAAACTAGCAACCCTCACTTAATCCAGTGGAATAGGTTTACACCACCAGAGCAACTGAACAGGACTTCAACCGCCTAAGCAACTATATAGGACTTGACCGCTTGAGCAACAGAACAGGACTTTGTCCGCCTGAGCAACCGAACAAGACTTTGACCTCCTGAGCAACCGAACTGGACTTTCTTACAAACTGGATTTTAAATTGACTTTGTGTGTTCTGAAAAACACGAATTTGTCACTTTTAGTACACCCTTCCTATAATCTTATCCTTAAGTATGATGTGTGTAGTCGTGCGTATATGAAGATTAGGAAGTATCAAATTGTTTGTAGAAATATAGAATTGTGATTATAAGCAATGAATGTATGAATTCAAGAGAGTAGTTAATTTGGAAAATATGATTCAAGTATAAGCATGTAAGTGAAGTTATTTGATCTTCAAATTCATACATATACATAGTAGTTAAGAAGTTGCAACTACTGGTGAAGACATCTCTACGAACAGCAGTGGCTACAACTATTCACATAGGAGAAAGCTGTTCACGAAAGGAAGTATCTATTCAGAAAATATGGCAGTATATATTGGTCAGTTAACTGCCTTAGAATATTCAGTCGACTGAACTTAAATCATGCATATGCATTTGAAAGTGCATAAATTCAGTCGACTGACTGAATGTATTCAATCGACTGAATTCTGTTGTTAAACAAAAAATATCATAGCTTATTTGGTTAAAGCACTTGCCTTCTAAATTAGTGACCCAGGATCGAGCCCCGCTCCATGCATTTTTTGAAAACTTAGTTTTGATTAAAATATGCATGTAAGTTTATTTGAATGTGAATGATGATTCTTGAGGAAATATTTTAATAAAGCACTAAACTATACTCTATACACATATTTGATGACTCTTGATAAAATATATAGCTATACGAACCATACTTTTAGTCTTTGAGTCTGGATGTTATCGTAGTCGTAGATTCGTGAATTGTTGTTTCATTTCAGCAATCAAAACCTATGATCCAACATATTTGTCAGTATTTCATTTTCTTATCTGGATACAGTTTTCATGAGCTAACTATAAACCTGTCGAACTGACGATTTCAAATATACATAATTTCCATGGGCTAACTATGAACCTATTGGCCCTTGCCAATATCCTTTCCCTTACACTGTTTTTATGGGCTTTACTGTGAACCTATTGGCTCCTGCCAATATCTTTAATTTATATTCACTACTGAGTCCACCTAACTGTTTATTCTACCTTTTCCCAAAATACCATTTTGGGTTCATTACAAAGTGAATATATACATATATGGAGAAGAAAACAATATAACTTGGCTAATTTTTTAACCATCAAGACTTCTTCAAAAATTCCATTTTAAAATGCTAATTTTTTAACCATCAAGACTTCTTCAAAAATTCCATTTTAAAATACTTTGTTCATTGATATTCCATGGTTTTTCTTTTAAATGAGATTGGGTTATTTGTTTTGAAAACTACACTTTCGAAATCTTTGAAAACTTGCTTTCGACCTCACTGGATAACCTCCTTCGAAAGCATATATCTCTTTTCAAAACAATAGATTCATGCCATTTAAAACACTTTAAAATCCTTCTTTCAAAACCTTTCGAATATAATAAAGTGTTACTTATTAATTATTAGAATCATAACTTCGTAACCTTTGGAAGTATCCCTTCCTAAAGTATTGAAAGTCCCCCTTTTGACATCATTGGGTATACCTTTTAAAATATCATTTTGGTCAAAATAAATACATAAAAGTACCTCTTTCGAAACCATTATTTACCATATAAAAATGTTGGAGAATTTATGATGGTGTCGGAACCATCCCTTTTGACAGAGTCTAAAGCATATATTAAAAATACGGAAGGATAACTTCGAAACCTCTTTCGAAGCCATTGCCTTCGAAACCCATAACCCTTTCGAAAGCATTAAGGAAGAAGCTTAATACATCTTTAAAACAACACTACCTTTCGACAACATTTATGACTTCAATACACTTGAAAGGAAAAAGTGTTGGCGGTAGGGCTTTGACTGTGTCAGAACCCCTTCTTTTGTAAACATTGATTTAGAATTAAAGGAACTCCTAAGAAAGCCCTTTTTCTTTTATAACAACATGGAAACCCCTTAGAAAGCCATTATAAAACTCCTTCTAAAAACATATGTATCGACTAAGTCAAAAGCTTAGTAAAAAAGGCAAGTGATTAACTTTTTAAAACAAACTAAAGTATCGACTCAATCAGAAGCATGCCTTCGACACCACACCTTCCGCCTTTCTCCAATCCACTACGTACCACCTAAATGATACCTAGTATATTGGTTAGGGCTTAATGGGGTTTCGACAGTGTTGAAGACGAAAGATAAAGGGCGAAAGGTACCCTTAAGAGAGGCGGAACCTATTTTTCTGGGATAAATGTCAAATTAAGCAACTTATATCAACTAACTTGCCTATGTGTAAACTTCTTATCGGTTGCCTTAACTTTTCCCATGCTTTTCAAAACTAACCACTTTATTATTTTGGACAAGTATCAAGCTTAAAAATTTACAAATAAAACCTTCCATTGCAAATACAATTAAATCATTAGATCCTCTTCTCAAAATAATTTAATTTGTATATCAAATCGCTTAAGAAAAATCCTAAAAAATCATATAAATTTACTTTGATCGTGTTATATAACATATCAAAATTTCAAACCCAAATTCTCAATATATTTTCTGAAATAAATTTATAAACCCAACGTGCTATATTTTCATTCAAAAATTCATAATAATCTTTCCAAAGCTTGGAAAATTATCAAACTTAAAACCCAACTCTAAAATTATGTTTTGCATGACATATAATTTTTCCATGCATTTAAACATTAATATCACACGGTTTTGGTCTAAAACCTTATGAGTCATCATTTAAACAATCTTGCTTAAATTTAAACAAACCATAATTTAAGCACATAATCATCAAACATCATATATTCAGCAAATAGAGATGGAAATTATTATTCACCTTAATCTTTGAGAAGGAAAGTGGATTGAGATGAGTTTGATTCCTCTTTAATTCTTTAACTTTGTCCTTGAATATCTTCTTCTTTTCTTCCAATTAATGGCCGACCTTCTTGCTTTTACTTATGTTTATTATTTGTGAAAAAGTGATAATGAATGTGATGGCCTAGGGGACACATACAAATATAAGGGTGAAAGTCATGGGAGTTCAATATCTATTATACCCTTATATAATTTATCTGGTCTATAAACCATTCTTTAAGCCCGTTTTAATTAAAAAGCATGGACATTCAAATTTATTCAAATCTCAATCCCCTTATCACTTAGCATTTACATTATTCTATTTAGTTTATCTAATTAAATATCCTGAATAGTTTTACGTAAAAATCAGGGATGTTACGGAAACTATAACTGAGACAGATAGTCAAAAATAAATGGGGATGGGTAATCCAAAATTGATTTACTTGTTTGCATATCATCATAATATTTTGAAATGTTATATTTTAACCATTGTGGATGCACGAGCATAGTATATGGTTTTATAAAGTTGTGAGGGAAAAATCCATTCTGCTAAGCGGCATGGTCCCATTAGATATCTAAATGATTTGAGATGGTAGATTATTTTTCATACCAGGCTTTATGTCTGATTTGAAGTTTATGTTTTCCCCTCAAAATCTCGGATGCTCGATTGATTTTGAGTAGTTTGAGAGTTGAGGTTTTAAGGTGCCTTTTTAGACGAATAAACTTCCAAAGACGTGCATGAGGCATGATAGCTATTTAGAGTTCTTTTCTATTTTGATTCCGCTGTGTTTTTTTGTAAAGGCAAAGATGTTTAATTTCCTAGATATATATACTCTAATCATCCAAGGGGGCATCTTCATATGTCACTCTTGGCATATGTTGTAATAAGTATATTTTCTCAGAACGTGGTTCTCGTATTGGGATTATGTAATGAATTTGAAATGCTTTGAAATGGGATGAGAAATTTTTTTTTTGAATTTAAATTTTTTCCATATCCATGTGTTTCTGTTATATCGATGTATAGTCATTAACGTTTTTGTTCATCGAGGATTAATGACTATGGATGACTGCAGCCTCCGTAGCTGTTAGTTTTGGGCCTCCAAGTAGAGGATGTTATATATTACCGTAAGTTGACAGTTCTTGGAATCATACACGGATTCCCACATCCTGAATAAATCACAAACAACTGCATGTGTTCGAACATCTCAAACATATCTCGAATCTCCACATAGATTCCAACATCACAAAGAAATCATGAAGCCATCCCAAACCAGTCACAAAGTCATCAGGAAGTCATCACAAAGCAATCACGAACCTCTTCCAAAGCATAGAACACGTATATGGTTTTGGAGTGGTTACGGTTTCAAGTCATCTCATATAAGTACACTCCTCCGCTTATTGGGTGCTCCAAAACAAATCGATCGATTTCCTAGGAATCTCAACCCTGGTTCCGTGGGAAATAAATAAACAATGCAAAAGTTCAGAGATCACCTCCTAACCATTTAAGGGGATGGATTTCCTTATCATTTGTCCTAGAAGAGAAAAACGAGTCTATACGTACAATATAGCATCACCAAAGATAACTGTACCATATAGTCCTTATGTTTCTTCTAGATATTTCCTGAGAATATTCTGGCCAAGATTTGATAGTCGGTTATTTAACTATCAAATAAACAAAGAATCCAATGAGTAGTCGCATACGGGAACACCAAGTCCCATATACTGCCCATAAGCAATAACGCACAAAGCACGATCGAAATAAACAAGCATGATCAAGTCATATAAAAGACTTCTAATCCCCTTTTTAATTAATCTCCTTTATTATTAAAACATTCTTTTATTAATAAACTAATCATTACTCAATAAACTCTCTATAAATGCAACTACTTTGTGAATTAAACTCCACTATTTAATTAAAACATCACTATTCATTTTCAACACATTTCAACATTTCCCAAAAGTATTCATATACCTATTCCAATCGTATAAGTATATTAACTAGTCAATTCAAAGGGCTTATGACAAATGTTACTCAAAGATCGTTACTATAAACCCAAAACCATTTCACTTATGATAATCTTTAAAACATTCTTTTTAAAGATCCATTTACATTCACAAGTATAATTAAAACGGGTTGAAGGCGAATGTTACTAACACATTCCCACAACAAACCCAAAACTAAATAGTACTTGTTATTTATCTTTAAAATCCCCTTATTAAAGATCTAGGTATTTCCCAAACTTATTTACAACATTTTAACTCTTTAAAATATTATCCAAGGGTTTAAAAACGAATGTTACTCAAACTTTATCTACGAAAACCACAAACACTTTATAATACCGTTATTTAAAGATCCAATTACTTTTTAAAAGTATACTTATATGGGTTAAAACATAAGTGTTATAATCCCAAACTCCTTTTAAATCTCTTTACAAAATATTCCATTACAATCCTTTATAAATATCCTTTATTCCCATATTCCTCTTTAAAAACTTCTAAATATACTATGTACCTTCAAAAAGGTAGATATTTACATATACTAATTTATTTGTAAAACTAAGATATTTAATAAAATATTATAAACCATTTGTAAAAAATTATACATAAAATCCTTTTATTTCTTCAATAAAATCTTTAATAACTTTTGAAACCATATATGTAATAAAACATACTTTTAAAAATACTTATACTACATTTTTAAAACCTTTTATTTGAAACCCATTTGAAAACCAGTTTTATAATTTAAAAACATATCTTTGTTAATCCATAAGTGATTTTCAAATATACACACACACACACAGATACATACATACATATATATATATATATATATATATATATATATAAACCTTGATAATTTCCTATAATAAGTACTATAATAAGACTTATTAATTTGATACGAAAAAGCCCTTGGATATCTTTCAAAGTTAACTTTAAAATCGCAGATCACAACAATTTCAAAGTGTATCCGTCGCGATCGTTTCGCTTCTACCATTTATAACTTCCATTTCCAAATCCCACAAATGTCCAAACTAATTCCATTTATGTTAAACACACCCAAGCATGTGCAAAACAACCCAATATGTGTATGTGTGTGTATATATATATATATATCGACATATATATTCCTACAATTTATCCAATTTAACATATGTCAGTGATAAGGGATTTCAAAGCACATTTATAACAACTAAATCATTTCTAACTTCATAACTTACTATCACTATTCACAAAGGAATATTAAATATATAAATAAGTAGTCTAGGGCACGATACATGTTTTACAAAATAAAAAAGAGACTATTATACTCAATAACAATCTTCTCACTTGTTTTACAAAACAAGGCAGGGTCCAAAAGTAATAATTTGTATTGTTCGTTATATAGTAATTTCAATACAAAAACAATTATATATATACAATAGTATATATGTCAGCTGGTGAGTAAAACTCACACAAGCTCTAGGTAATGCTTTTGTGTTTAGAATTTTCCAAAACGAATGTCGTTCAATTTTGACTAAAATTTTCACAAGCTTCAAACTCGACGGATTTAATTCCAATGCATAGATATCCTGATACGAATGGAATGGCGAAGATGGCACCCAATCGGACCTTATACGAACAAGATACGAATTTTACAAGAATTTGGATTTTAAACTTAATTAATAAATTAATTAACTCAAATTAAAACTTAATTACCTTTAAAGCCCCCCATCACTCTTCTTCTTCACAAACCTAACCGTGCATGCTGAAACCCACCTACCTCGTGCACGTTGATCAATGACACGACCAACCCCTCGACGAAATGACAAATCAAGCTTGCTAATCAACTTCCCATCGCATTCGTAACTCGTCGGTCACATCATCGACACCTCTTACCGCCTTTTGTCAATTGCGACCACCGCTTCCTCAATTCGACACGTCCAGGTCGAGAATTAAATTCGACTACCATTCACCCTCAAACTATCGCCAACCTTTTTCTCTTGTTAACATGAGCACAACCATTACCTTGAGTTCGCTTATGGTAACCCCAAACGGCGCACGACCTGACACTATTCCTGTACAACATCAAATGTCGCAATCGTCACCATAGCATCGCACCACCCACGCCTACCTCAATCAACTCGTCTCTACCTAACAAATACCACGGCATCACCCATTCGATCCAACTCATCATCTGTCAACGGCAAACCCCTGTCCTAGCACGGCCAAGACCAAGTAGAATACTGTCGAACTTCATCATGCCCAAACCAGAGCATAGGGAAATGATGCACAAAGCTATCGAATCCAAAATCAGATGATTTCGTTAAATGTGGAGCTCGATTTAATTAATAGAAGAAGAGGAGGAGCAATGGCAGGCAAAATTTAAAAGAAGGAGAAAGAGGTAATGAGGATTTAGGTTTTAAGGATTTGATGATGTATTTATAGGCAATATTTATTATATTATATTCTCTTGAATTTATCGTCATGTGTTTCGAGCTTGCATGATCGTATAACGTGTTCGACCATCACGAAACTCGTCTACGTACAATAATTTATTATTCTGAATCCAATGACACTAGTTTCGTCAAAATCCGAGACAGTGCCTCGGAATAACAATTTTACACGTTAATTAGAATGAATTATTATTAAAACAAATTAAATCACTTAAATTATATTTTAAAATTTACAGTAATCTTTTATTATTAAACTGAATTTAAACAAGCTTTTGAAATCACTTTTATTTGAATTAAATCCAACATTCAATTAATTAAATAATTCCAACATTTAATTATAAACTATTCAAAAAATCTCAATCATTACAAAATACTTGCCCCATAAGTGCACCATTAGGCACGATCAATGGTTTGTTATATTTTTCATAATGTACAAGGCCTGATATTGCATTCTCAGTTAACCTAGTAGTCATATTTAGTTTGGAACATATTGAAAGTCATTTGAACGGTGTCGACCATATCCAATGTTATGTACATGATAGGACCACATGGGATTATTCTACTTCAAAGATTCATTGTCACAATTAGGAGGCTATGTAGATGCTTGATATCTTTTTGATGATCTTAAAGCTTGATGAAAAATAAATTATACGTTTATGTGAAAGTGTAATTATTTCAAGGAAATCAATGAAGTAAAGTTAGTTTCTATACTATCCAATCATTCCAAGATATTAGCACTTCATGATGTAAGTGGTGAATGTGCTTGGTTAAGGTTAATTATCAACCATATTAGAATAATATGTGAGTTATAATAGATCATATTAATAAAAAACTATAAAGCAACCTCATTTTGGTAAACTATATTTCTATTGTTGGTGTTAAGTTTCTGTAAAAAAAATTACTAGTTTTTTATCTACAATAGGCATAAAAAACTAATGCTTCCTTAATTTAAATTTAAGTTTTGATAAAAGGATGCAGCATCAAAGCTTTGTTCATAACAGATATAGTAGAAACTTCTATGCACATCTTACTTTTTTATAAATACATTCATGAAAGAAACAAACTAAGTGTTGTTTTATGGTTGTTGCTGGTGTGAACGCTCAAGTATCAAATATCAAAGTTTCATGCATCACATAGTTTATGCATGGATTAGGCATGGACGTCTCAACTATTAGGCAAACTAGGAAATCGCTTAGGGAAAAAAATTATTCGAGGGCCCCTTCTTATAAGTAGTATTTATGATGTATAAGATTTATAACATATAGTAATCTAATTTATACGTTCAACATCTAAGTTAGGCAATGTTATATTTATTCGACTATGGGCTATATGTTTAATTCCTAATGACAACTAGATATTTTTTGGAACATCTCCAGTTCAAAATGAAGTGCGGTTTTTTATTATGAGTACGGTATATTTTTACAAATTTTCTTTCCAACTTTAAAAAGTATGTAGATTTCAAAAAATTTGTACATTTTATTTTTTCATGTTTTCTTCCATAACTTCAAAAAAGAGTGTAGATGTTTATTAGTGAACATATATAAATATCACTTGGTTAAACATACATTAGTTTATTGTAGTTTATGGAATCAAAGTAACTTGAGACAACCCTAGGTGGAAGTGCAACTTAATAAACTATAAGTATAACTATAGGAATCCAAACTAATTTCAACTTTAAACGCATTTGATAAAGCATGAAAAGCACATGTATTTATCAGTATTAATATTGCATAATGCTACATACTTGTTGATAAAGAACTCAAAAGTGGATGTCTCGGTTTTCTATAGCAAATAAACCAAACTCAATACCTTTTATAGAAAAAAACACATTAACAAACAGAGCTTATTACATTTTCCAACCAAGATCGACACTTCCTCTATATATATAAAGCAAATTACACTTAATAAGCTAATAATTGTCCATATTATCTAATTTGGAATTCATATTTGATCTCTACTGGGTAGTAAGTAGACTAAAAAAGTAACCATATACATGAAAAATTTAGATGTGCGAGCGAACTAAAATCCAATTTTGCATATCCAATGTTTAATGGCTAAAACCTAAACTAGAATTAGTCAATCACCATGACTTATTAATTAATATATAGGCTAAAAATCAAACAAAATAAGTATCTCTATACATAATCAGAGATTTTTAATGTAAATGACGCAATCTAAAAGTAATTAACAGTCTAAAGAACTTTGATTTATAACAAAGGTAAAGGCCAAAAGCTTCTTGAAAGCTGTCGACATCTTGGATAAGTTCATCGAACTGATATACATCACCATTTTCAGCCATGTTGACGAAGTTGCATCCCCTAACATGAACAGCTAACCGATGACAGTTTGGTGATGTTGATCTTAGATAAGTGTTATACTAATCAATGATGTCGCTTTTTTGAATTGTTTTCAACTCTTCATCTTTGAACTCCAATGAGTTAAACAAATACCTACAATGAGAAATATTTTGAAATGGCTTAATTGATACTCTATATACTACTAATGTATATAAACTAAAAGTAAGATTATTATGCATCCCATTTTATGCCATAAAGCATAAAAACTATGTATAAGTAGTAAAAACTATGCATATTAAAACCATGTATATATAGTAAATAGGAATGATTGTAGTGTGTGTGTGTGTCTACACATACATACGCACATGCATACATATATATATACACACACACATATATACGTATACATACATACATATAGACAAGCTAAATAATCACACATACAAAACTATTTTAAAATATATGCTATATAATTTACTTAGTAAATGTAAGTTCCAGCTCATAGGGACGATATTAGTTTAAAACATCCATTTGAATTGTTTTATGTGAATATATAATGGGTACAAATTCATTTAAGATGGAATATAAATGATACATTATAAATAATTTCTCTTTTATGCTTTAATGTAAACACAACGAGTTGTGAAAACTCAAGCTTTATGGTTAATCTTGCAAAAGTAATGGAAATTGTCACCATATAAAAGTTATATAACACTGACATCTCTCCTCAACATCAAGTTGCTAGCAAGTTTTTATTACAATAACCACTTTAGTTAAGCATAAATAGATTAGCTACCTCTTTATTTAAGTCCATTAATGCATAATGAAGTGATAGCTCCTTGTCTTATCCCAGTTATCATCCTATTTCTGTGGTTTTAAAAGCAAACATCAAATCAAGTTTAGCCTATTAAGAAAGAATCGGTATTAATGTAATGATTCAATTAGTTAAGTAGAAAAGTAATATATATATATATATATATATAGTGGTATTAATCAATTGATTAAGAAGGTACATTACTACCTGTTGGAATCTTTTTGATGTACATGTTAAAAATCATATAATCAAATGATATTCAAGCCAAATTACAAAAATGTATGTGGAACAAGTATTTTACATATGCGATTAGAAGCTAAAACATAATGGTATATTCATCAAAAGTTGGAAAAGTAGAGTGGATGCAATTTGGTACATTAAAAAATAAGGTGTGAAGTTCAGACTACAAGATGTAGCATACTTATGATTTTTAAGGAACATGATCAGGTGGCATACACAAAATAACCCAATGTCACCCATATTAGACCTACAAGGTAGCATAGGATTCCTATAAGGTTTCTAATCCACTCCTTTTAATTTTCTTTATGGCAACAATTGTTACAAATGATTGGAGATGTGTTCAAATCTTATTTGCTTATTTGTCAAGGCAATATAAATCCAAATTTATATAAAGGAAATTATAGGTCGTGTATTTCTTTAACCAGAAGCACACAAATGAATATAATGTTGGGAGTTTTTTGATAGAGAATGGATATGATTTTGAAACAAGGTAATTGAGATAGAGAGAAATTCAAGAAAAAACCAATGTTTTTCTTAAGGAGGAACCAAAATTTTATTACAAATTTTGATTATATATGTTCATACTTTTTCTTTGCATACAGAAATGAGTGACTCCATCTATATTTCCTTCACATCTTAAGTAAACAGTGGAATTCACTTGATTTAATAGTTTAGAACCAATCTTTAGAATATTGACATATTCTCCATATATATAATATTTCATAAATATTTGAATATATATTCTGGATATTTTCTTTACGGAGAAATCTTAATTAATACAATACAAATTCAAGATTATTTTTAATATCCTCCCATAAACTTGATTTTGTACTACCAAGCGTAGCTCGTAATCATCTAAAATCTTCATGCTTTAAAGCCTTGATGATGATATATGCTACTTGATATTTTATACTTACATACTTCACTTGAACTTCCCATTTTGCAATGCATTCTCGAATGAAATGATATTGTATATCTATTTGTGAACTTTAGTCGTGGAAGACAGGATTCTTCGCAAGGGTTATGGCTAACTTGTTGTCCATAAAATTGCATGTTACACTACACTGTGGCATATGAAACTCTTTCAATATCTCTCAAAGCCAAGTTGCATAACGAATACAAGTTGAAGCCAAAACATACTCGGCTATATAAGTGGAACATGCCATAATTGGTTGCATTTACTGAAATCCAAGTGAAAGTTTTGTCTCCCATAAAGAAAAAAATCCACTTGTACTTTACAATCATGAATATTTTTACTCCAATCACAATTACTGTAACAAAACAACTTGAAATTGTTAGAGCAAGAATATAATAAACCAAAACCGATGGTACCTTTGATTATCTAGAGGATTTTCTTAGTGGTCTTTAAATGTGATGATGTGGGAGCTAACGAACTGGATTTTTTGACCGTCGAAAATCGACACTAATACATCCTCGATATTCACGAGCCACAAATTTAAGTGCTGGAAAAATCAGTTGTTAGGGGAAAATAAAATAAAGACAGAACATAATCTTACACGAATGGAATAACATATATTATTTCAACAATAATATTTACAGTGGAAATTTTCAAATAAAATATCCGAGGCTAACCTAGATTCAGCCTGGACAATTATAAACCCCTGTCCTTACAAATGCTGAGAAATAAAAACAAATGCAATAGATGCAGCAGATAATAGATTACGTCTATACGTGGATGAAGATCTCCAGCTCTTCTCTGAAAACTCCAAGCTTCTTCAACTGAACCTGAAACTACTCGGATCTAATCCGAGTATTAAAGATACCCGGACCAGGCTTGATAAATTAGTGTGAGAAAATTGAACCATAAACATATGACGGAGTCTTAGATGGGTACTAATCACAATTATTAAAAATAATAGTTTCTCGTAAGACCACGCTGCTCATAAATATAGATGATTTTTTACCTTACAATAACCAAAATACCTTCTATGGAAAATCATTAATATTATTATCAATGACATAAGTTTAAAAACACTTTAAAATAAATATAAATACAAAGAAAGTATCAATACCGGACTATGGTAATTTTCTAGACTAGGCTAGACGGAATATATGATACCAAAAGGGGCAATTGAAATGTTTGAAAGCAATACATATATTTGGGACTACAATAAACTGTAAAGCTTATATTGGAATTGGATTTCCAGCATGATTGGGAACTAGTGTCCTTTTCCTTCGATCCATGCATAATAACCATAATTCCCGGTAGCCTTATCACTTTTCTCAAGCTAGCTACTTGGAACTGCACTTGCTACACTACCAATATCCGGAAGCCTTATCACATTTCACAAGCTAGCTACTATATTAAATAAATGTGGCAGTAGATGCCTTGAGGATCTAGATTCCACTGGACTCCTCCAACTCATATAACCAATAGCGTGAAATATATGTCCTGAAGACCACTTGATTACCCGTACCATTACTGGGATGTGAAGCTTAAGAGGCTATGCCCAAACTTTCCACAAAACCATTCTTTGCCTTTCTCATAACAGGTTCCACTTTATATGCCACATTGCCATTCCATAATCATACAACTGATTTCTACAAACGTATAACTTCTGAGCTCGTATGTCTCAAGAAAGGGTGTTAAGCTAAGAGAAGTTACCTCCTCTCCTACCAAGCAGAAAATACATTGATAGAGATCAAATAATATGATTAGAAATGCACTATCAGACATTCATCTGTACAAATTCGCTCTGGAATTGAACGAAACCGAAGGCACTCCTCCTACCACATCCAAGGATCAGTAGTGAGTAGTCCTTGCATTACAGAGATCACATAACACAACAGGACCACTGCTATAATAAATATCTCTATATTGGAAGCAACTCAGAGAATATCAACAAGCAGTCCTTTCGCTATGAAGATCTTGGGTCCTCAATACAACGAAGATTTCATAATGCAAACACCACTGACACGTAAATATAATATGTGGTAAACCCCTGGGACCCGTGAAAACAATTCCTACATTTTGAATATCTTCAATCTTTAATAATAATCATCTTCAACATGTCTTCACTTTCGAATTTATACATTGGTTCGAAGTGTTTTTTGGATAGGAGTTACCCAAATCCGACCCCGGTTCCTCCGAACCAATCATCAATTAAAAAGATGTTAAGTTAATATGTGATTATCAATCATCATTCAATTTAATTCATCTTTTTATCCGTTCATAAATATATCAGCAAGACATATTATTGTAAATTATTCCATTTATCTTCTTAACAGTATATGGAATCATTAAGCCTCGTTTATCAAATCATTTGGTTAATTAAACCTTTTTGAATCTTAGAATAATTCCAAATCATTTCACCTATTATTTGAGAAATATTTTCAAATCATTTATTTAAATCTCATATTGGAAACATTATCAAGTAAAACGGATCATGGAAATTATAATAATTCCACTCAATATCAATTTTCATATTCAATCTTTACCATCCATCGAATAACCACCATAAGGAAATCTAGTTTCAATAGCAAATATTGGTAGTGTTTCCTTCTAATTGTAGCTAATATCGATTCAGTTAATGAAAAAGTTCCTTTACGCTGCTAAAATATTTGCCGCTCGTCCATCCCTCCAATAATTTGGATCAAAAAATGTGCGTTGCACTAAAATTTCGTTACTTTTCTTCCTTTTCTTATTTATGTCATTCCATTTACTTAAAAAGGAAAACCAAAAGAAATTCACAATCTTCACAAATCTTTTTTCATGCTTTCTTCCATTTTAATTTTGTTCTCTCTCAATCGACAAAAATTTGCAATCTCCACAAATCTCAAAATCGTGCCGCCTAAAAGGTCTCAGCCTGAAAAACTCATGCCTTGTACTTCTCCAAGCTGCCACTGGTTCGAGTATAGATTGTCAAAGAAATCGCATGTTGTTTCTCTTCGTCTTAAATCATTGGACCTGAAGTCGCGTGAACCTCGAGGCTATTTTCGATTAGAAATTGCTTCGTTGGAGATGTTATCGTGGTCAGAAGATTGCAATCGAGATCTAAATGAGTTCGTCATCTCGCATCGTCGTTAAGTTGGTAGCTGCTGCTGAATAGTCCGAGTATGTGCCACAGTTGAAATGCCCCTTGAGATTCCATTTTGTAATTGTTCGTTGTACTTCGATCAAAAAAATCATAATTTTTTGTTCGTTTGGTTCATATTAGAGGAAATTCCATTCAAAAAACAATGCATATAAGTGGAAGAAATTATCAAAATTCTTCATTTTCTGATTCTGGAAATGGTTCTACTGCTACTTCTAATTTTGAGGTTAGTTGGTGCTGATATCATTTTCTTCGGTAAGCATACATTTTTTTATTGCAAGTATTAACTTATGTTTATCAAAAGAGTTGATGTTATTTTATATGTCTAGATGTGTTTCCTAATCAGTACAGTTCATTCGTTGACTGTTAAAGAATGTAGTTTTTCTGAGGCCTTATTTTATACGTGTTTCCAATGTAGTTGAACTATTGAAGTATCCACGTTTCTTTTTTTCTTCTCAACTTCACTATATTGATGATATCATCTAAATAATCGCAATATTTGGTGCAGTTTGGTTGATAAAACTAATCTTTATTGTGCAGTTTGGTATTTATTTGGTCGTCAATTGTTCGAATGCACAATTATTATCATTATTTCAATGCATTAGGTACCGAATTTACAATTTCACCGGCATATGTAGACTACCACCGAGTATTGTCCTCTGTTAAATTTTCACAATATTATAAGAAAGTCAAATACGTGAATAGTTTAAACAATGGTTTTAAAACTGCGTCCATCATGAAGGTAATTTATTTGATTATTTTTTACACATAGACACCAGGATTGTTAAATTTGGTGCATGCATTGTACCATAAACATTCTAATTACTTTTCTGTGAAATTTACAATTTTTGCTTTACCATGATTTTATGTGCTCTGACAGAAAAAGAGACACATATTCAAGTGAAAAAAATGGCATGTTATAAGTTTCAGTTGGAGAAAGAAGTAAGTGGCAATGCCTTCAACTTTATTGCTTTACCGGGATTTTATGTGCTCTATCTTTACTGTGTGAAGCCTAACTTGGTTTGTTTGAAGAGTCTTAGTTTGATTAACAGCCGCGTTTGGTTTGGTTGAAGTGTGTGATTAATGTGCTTTAGTGTTAAACTAAGATGCTTCAAGTTTGGATTGGATTAACACTGCATAACTATTGTGCTAAAGTTTGGTTGAGTTCCTTCATCCACAAGCAGCTGCGAGCAAAAGCTCCAGTAGTGATGCGCAGGTATAGATGTGCAGGCATTGGAGAGTAGCTAAGCTTGGATGAGATGGCCAGAAGATACTAGCTAGTGCGAGTTGATGAGCAGATGAGTGACTTTGCCTGAGCATGGGGTAGATGATGTGCAATAGGACAGGAAGAAAATTGCTGATGCTGAAAATGGTTGGAGAGGAAGCACTACACGAAGCCCATGTGCATGGAGCATGGGTTAGATGATCTTTATAGGTAATATTAAGGATTAAGCATATTATATGTTCCTTAAAATTTGGAAAAGCTCAACTTATTAGTCTAGAATATCTTAGTAAATGGTGAGAGTAGATTAGTTCCTATGATTTATTTACCAATATTTCTTGAAGCTTTTTCAGTTATCAATTCATTAATAAGTAAGATATAAATTTGTGATTGAAAATAATTTCCCAATTAACGCGTTATAATATTGCTGCAAAGTCAAAGTTCTAAAAGTAAAGATTATTTGAGGTTTATTGTCATAAAATCAAATATATTTGTTTGTGTTTCTAACTTAAAATTATTAAATGACCAATTGTTGCTTATATTATTTCAAGCCTAGCACTATTGCTGGTTACCATAATGATACTATATTTAATCTCAGAGACATAATAGGTTCTTTGGCGACTATAAGAGACCTAGTAAAATCTGCTAAGTCTATTGGGCAAAGCTCGGGTTGTTTTTATCTTTGTTTATTTTTGTTTAGATTTTTTGTAGTAGGTGAGCAGAGTAGGTTTGTGTTTATTCGTTTATATTCCACTTTCATCATATTATTCATGTTGCGTAAACAATACTATTGTTGTATAAATATGTACAAAGTATACTAAACTTTGATGATAATGTATGTTACAGTATTACAATCATTGAAGGGATGATGCAAAAAATGTTGACAATGTTTGCAAAAGCAATGGTACACTGGTAATGCCTCATTTCACTGAATCATATAAAAGTATATTCATAAACTTTTATATATAAATGATCAGACATACGCAGTCTTAAGGAAATCATGACTATAGATGTGAAGTGCTATTCATTGCAAGATTGAAAGTACATAGTTCTGCTCTGGATCCTTTATTGTAGATACAGGCAAAAAGGTTTGCCAAGTTTTACCTATTATGCTTCAATTGCAGTTGTTGTTTGTAAACAAATCCAACCATTTTTTAAAAGGTTGACCCTACCCACTTCAACTAAATAATGAATAAGTGGATAAAGTAATTGGAATTGGTAATATTTCGACTTGCTCAATGTTTAATTGCCATGATTAACTTATAAGTGCATACCAAGTTACATTTATAAGAAAAAGTTTTCCGCATGTAGTTTTCCATGACTCATAGTTATAAAAAATGTTCACAAGTAGTTTTCCACAAGTTAATAGTCTCATGCTGAATATTTCATTAATTCGATCTATGAATTGATTGACAAAAATACTAAACTAGACATGGACGTCAATTTTTTTAAGAGAAGTACAGTAGATAGGATCAAAATTTTGTTTTATCCAGATCAAAAAATTCAGTTGATCTTATTGCTATGATTGTAGATAAGGATACTATAATAGGGTTTTGCCCTATGATTTTGCATATATTGTTGAACTTTGGTGTACATTTAACATACACGACGAGTGTATGAAATGGTAGGAACTTCTTGCGATGTAAAGCTAGATTCACATATATAATTTGCAAGATTTTTTTTATATAACTCCCTTATTTTTATCCATGGTAAACCAGTAGAGGACCTAATTACTTGGTTGTAGTTGGGCTTCATACATAGGCAGTACTAGTTAGTTCTAGTAGAAATAATTAACTAAGTTTGATAAGCATTAACAAAGTTTATAAAAACTAGCTATGTTTATGATAATAATAATAGTACACAACAATTTGAATAGATTAACAAAGTCTTACAAAAATTAACAAGTTTATAATAATGGTAGTAGTAACAATAAAAATAGTAAACTAAGTTTGATAAAAATAATAATTGAGCTTATAATAATAAAAACAATAATAATAAAGTATATTTTGCTAAAAATTAACTAAGTTTATAATAATAATAATAATAAATTAATTAAGTCAACTAAGTTTTATAATTAATAATAACAATAACAAAACCTAAGTTTTAAAAAATCAACTAAGTTAAATAAGTTTTATAAAAGTTAAATAAGTCTATAAAAATTAACTAATTTTATAATAATAATAACAAAATAACTAAGTTTACAATAATAATAATAATAAAATAACTAAGTTTATGAAAAATATTTTATGTTTTAACAATTGAGATAATTTATAAGTTCAATAATAATAAAAAGATAAACAATAGTTTGAATAAATTAACTAAGTTTTATAAAAATTAAATACGTTTATAAAATTAACAAAGTATTATAAAAATTAACAAGTTTATAATAATAATAATAAACTAAGATTGATAAAAAATTAACTAAGTTTATAATAATAAACAACTATAGTTTGGTAAAAATTAACTAAGTCAACTAAGTTTTATAACTAATGATAACATCAACAACAACAATAACTTAAATTAAGATTATAAAAATTAACTAAGTTAACTAAGTTTTATAAAAAATAAGTAAGTTTATAAAAATTAATTAAGTTTATAACAACAACAACAACAAAAATAATAATAATATAACTATATTTACAATAATAATAATAAATTAACTAAGTTTATGAAATATTTATAAGTAGAGAAAATTTATAAAAATTACCTAAGTTAATAAAGTTTAAGTTAGAGATAAATTATAAGTTTAAGTTAATTAAAATATAAGTTATAAGTTATGACATTTTAAATTTTAGCAATTGAGATAATTAATAAGTTTGAGTTAAAATAAATAAGTTATAAATAAGTTAACCGAGCTGTATAATAATTTAACTAATTTTTATAAAAGTTTACCAAAATTTTAAAAATTAACCAAGTTTTATATAATTTAACTATGTTTTATAAAAATTAAATAAATATATACAAATTAATTAAGTTTTATTAGAATTTAAATAAGTTAATAAGTTTTTAAAAATTAAATAAGTTTTTTATGCGCCACCAAAAATAAAATTTCTTGTAATGGTTATCCAGGGGTAATAATAATAATAATACAATTAAATTAACCTTGTTTTTTAATAATAATAATAATAAATTAACTAAGTTAACTAAGTTAACCAAGTTAATAAAAATTAACTAACTTTTGTTAAAATTAAACAAGTTTTATAAAATTAATTAAGTTTAAGCTAACTAAATTTTATAAATAATAATATAACTAATTTAACGAAGTTTTATAAATAATAACAATGATTGTGATGATGATGAATTAACTATGTTAATAAAAATTAACTAATTTTATAATAATAATATAATTAAATTAATCGAGTTTTAGTAATAATAATAATAAATTAACTAAGGTTAAGTTAACTAAATTTTATAAATAATAATAATATAACTAATTTATCAAAGATTTATAAATAATGAAGATGATGATAAATTAACTTAGTTTATAAAATTTAATTAAGTTTATAATAATAATATAATTAAGTTAACTGAGTTTGAATAATAATAATAATAATTAAGTTAACTAAGTTAATAAAAATTAACTAGGCTTCGTTAAAATTAAACAAGTTTTATAATATTAACTAAGTTTAAGTTAACTAAATTTTATAAATAATAATAATATAACTAATTTAACATTTTATATATAACGTAAGATTGGATTTTATTTATTTCATTTGGTTTATAACTTTGATTATTTATATGACATTATTTATAATATGATATACTCGTACAATGTTGTAGTTGTTTGATATTAGATTTAAAGTCCCACGAATTAACATAATTGTTTGACTATATGTTGTGCTTTCACTTGTGCAGGCATTGGATTCTCGAAGAGAGTAAGGTTGGACTTTTATGGTGCTAGCTTTCACTTGTGCATGCAACAAAGAACTATGGATACTCAAGCGTTTTGTTAGCACCAGTTTGGTATAACATTTTATTAGTACTAGGTGTGTAAATTTGTGTACGAATGGTATTGTATGTGAGTTGGGTCATTTTATCAAAAAACTATTGTATTAGAATGGTTATGGATATCTTATTTGATTATATGATTAATATGTTTTTTTAATTGTTTGAATATGATGATTATGTGAGTGATTGTTGATTGATATAGTAGAAACAAAATAGACCATTAACAGGAAATAATAGCATGAAAAAATGGTGTAAAATGATCAGAAACTTTTAGTAGCGTTTCAAAAACGCAACAGAAATACATATAGTGGCATCGGGTAAACGCAACCGCAACATAGGGGTAAGGTTGGAAATTCTATTGGCAGCGCCAAAAAACCTTTTGGTGGCGTTTTTAAAATGCTAAAAAAGATTTATGGTGGCGTTTGAGAAACGCTGCAATAAAAGGATTAGCCGCGTTGAAATAAATGCAACTAAAAATCATGGATTTTTAGTTGCGAGCTTTATCACGGCGTTTATCAAAACGCTACCATAAGTTTTGGTAGTGTTTTTTGTGCGCCACCAAAAATAAAATTTCTTGTAGTGAACTATGAAATCACCTTTTAAATTCACGCGGATAGTATGGATTCCCTCCTCAAAATTTAATACCTAGTATAAGAAGATATTTTTCATGCAGTCCAAGTTATTTAAATTTGGAAAATCACATCTTTTATACTTTGGTAAATTTTGATCCGAGTAAATCAAATTTACTATCTCATCTGTTGAGCCAGTCCGAGTAGCTAGGGTGGGCAGGCAATTGGCTTCCCAAACTCAAGCTTAGAGACTACCTCTTTGTCACCCATAAGGTGGTCAAGTTATTTAACCAACTCTAAATCTTTTAACATAAGCATCCGGGCTTTTCCTTCGATCCGTTCCATTCCTCGGTGGGATTTTTTATGACACTCCCAAATGGAGCAAACGTACTAGTTGTTTCCGCATACTCATTTTTAAACCTCTTAATCATCTTGAAATTACTCAATTATTTACTTGAAAAGGTTCACAAAAGATTCGGGAAAGAATAATTAAGTTAAAACCGCTGTTTGCAAAAGTTATTATAAAGTGCTGCGAAAAAGTGTTGCAAATAGTGTTTTAAAAGCCGTATAGATCACAACAACTTTTCTATCTTTTGGAAATTCATTTATATACCTCAAATCTATTTTAAAATATTTTAATAGATTTATAAAATTTATTTCACATTTTTAAAGAATTTAAAAATATCATTTTAAAGGAATTTCCTTTATGGATTCTGTACTGCAAAACTACGATTATTTTGAAAACCTGTTTTGGACTTATTTAACAATATATAAGATGAAATGTTGATTTTCTTTCTTCATTTAAAAATTATCGATATAATAGTTCAAAACTTTTTATCTCTAAGAATTCCGAGCTATATTCAATCTATATATCGCTTGACTCTTATGGCGCGAAATCGCGAATTGCCATTAAGCGACGTGCCTTATTTTGACTTATTTTTTATAACTTGTAAAAACTTATCCAAATTAGTTTTACTGTTTATAAAGCATTTACAAACCATTTTAATCATTGAAACAAATATTTTCCATGTTAAATCTCATATTCACTTTTAAACCATTTCACAATATTATATTATTGTAATATTCATTTCTAAACTTTTTATATTTAAAACCATTAAGAGGCTCAATAAACTTCATACATACATTTATATGAATTCATTTTCTATTAATTAACTATGGTTAATTACTTAACCATTTTATTTATGGTTTCTCGTAATCGATCACAACCAAGTTATCAACCATATCAACATCCATGTAATCAACCATATAATCAACCATGTTATCAAACATTCATACAAATCATTAACAGATTAAATGGTTATATTATCATACTTAAAAGTAGTTATAGAAATTATTTATCATTTAATAAACATTGAGTACTCAATTATTGCTCCACTGCGCCAAACTTTTCCATAGCTTTCTAAAATCGAGCTGGCGGTACTTCGACAGCGCTTCCTTCTCTTTTCCTTGCTCCGGAGCTCCTCGGACTTGCTTCCTCCTTTCAATTGGGTAAGACCTTGGCTTGGTGAAGTAGTTTCTCTCGGCTTTGAGTGGAATAGTTTAGGCCGTGAGTTATAGGTGGGAAGAGAGGTGATTTGTACTTGATTTTGAAGTGGATTGATATCCTATGCTTGCTTAAATAATTTTCTCTTCTACTCTTGACATTTTGTTGTTAATTTCTTATGATAAGAAGCCATAAAGAAGCTTGGAAAAGAGAGAAGAAGGAGAATGGTGTGTAGAAATGTGAAGGAATGCATGGGTATTTATAGGAAAAATGTGCATGAACCAAAACATCCCTTGCCAACACTCCTCTTTCACATCACCATACACGTTACCCTCTCTTTTTCATGTGCTACCATGTGCCACTATCACAACATCACTTCCTAGCATGTGCATTTGACTTTTGGATTTTTAAAGTGTAAGTAAATGGGAAATATATTAGATATTTTTAACTTTATGTATATATAAATGTGTGTGTGTGTGTGTGTGTGTATGGATGTATGTATGTGTTAGAGTGTGTATTACTATGTTATATATATGTTCAAGTCCAATAAACAATGTTATACAACTTATGTACGTCAAACAATTATGTATTCTGATTTGGGTTCCCGATCATATTTTCACTTATTAGTTAATATACATATATTTGTAAAAAAAGTTTGAAAATAAATTTCCAATCATTTTTAATTAATAAAAATGATCTAACTTGAATTATAATATCATATAAATCAATATTAACAATTATTTTCAAATATTGTTATTATACCCATAAAGTGATATCAATTTTCCTTATATTTTTCAATTCAAATACGTATCTTTACAAAGCTTTATAAATGATTTATTATCACTTTATAATTATTTAAAATGAATTACTATCATTTAAAACAGTTATTAGAATAATTATAATAATTATTAAATCACAATTTAAAATCATAAATCGATTATCAAATATAATGGTATCACTGATGGCGTCATAAACACATTAAATTTCCAAAAAACAAATAATAATTTTATTTTATATTCTCGCTCAATTATAAAAATAAGCATATGTATCCAGCTCCGTGCATGACGTTTTACCATTATAGATCTATTTATCGATAAAATGGTTTTCGGTCATTTTATCGCTATTTTTCCAAAGTATATATTTTTGTAAATACTTATTACCTTTATTATTTATTGTTCAAAACATCATAATTTAAGTTAAAAAATATTATAATATAATATCTTTAAAATAAATATAATTTATCAAATTGATAAATTTGTAGGTCGTTACATACTTCCCCTCTTAAAAGAACTTCGTCCCCGAAATTACATCGAAACAAAACCCAAAGGTATTTGCCCAATTTTTTTTAAACTTACACCTATACGATGTATGTAGAACATCCACACGCAATATTTGATCGTTCTACCATTCAAATCCACAACTTTACTTCTGAACTACTATTAATCCGCGGTACCTCTAGTGCAGAGTCTGATCAGGCTTTCCAATTTGTAACATTCCCGGATTTTAGCCAAATATAATAAAGTAATTAATTTAATTTTTGTAATTAAATTATGGAATTATTGGTGAATTAATTATAAAAAATTCCAAAACAAATGAAAATTTTAGATTATAAAAAGAATTTTGATTTGAAATTCAATGATAAATATTTCATAAATAAATTGGATTTGAAAATTTTATATTTAAAACTAATAGAAGTTGTTTTCTAATTATAGTAATAATTAAAATTTTAAGAATCATTTTCTTTAAAAGATTTCTTTTATAAACATACACATCTTTTGGAAATTAATAAGAGAACATATATATGAATAAAATTGGTTTGTAAATATATAAGTAATATTTAATTAAAGATTTAAAATGCTTTTCTTGTATATTTGAAAATAAATATAGTTAGTAAAAAAATACATGAATGTGTAAGTAAATTTTAAACAAGGGTTTAAAACTAAATTTTAAACTAATTTAAACTAAGGGATTTAAATATAAAATTCTTATTTGTGACATTTGTAAAAATATTAATACAAACAATTAACAAGTGTAACTTATGATAACAAGTGGCAAATGCATGTTTATTTTAAACTAAAATTTGATCAAAATGTATTAAAAGGAAAGATAATTTCATTTCTTCTCAATTCAAAACCTATAAACCAAAAATCTGAAAATTGGAAACAAATGAAAAATCAAAAGGCTGGTAACTGAAACTCAAAACAAAAATCAGAAAAGAAAATTTGAAACCAAAGCATTACAGTTCAAAACAAAATCAAAACTGAGTAACAACATCAGGTTGAAGCAAAACAGATTTTAAAGTCCAAATATCAATTACCAGATCAAAACACTTCCAGTTTCCAGATTTAAAAAAACCAGATCAAAAGCCTGAGAATCAAATCAAACAAGTTTCAGATCATATAAAACAAATCAAGCATTCAGGTCAACATCAGATAAGTTCAACACTTCCAGATCAAAGCTCTGCTCTCTATTTTCAAAGAATAAGTTCAGATCAAATACACTAGGTTCCAGATCATTTGAAAAAGCTCAAACCAGTTCTCTGTTCTCTGCTTTTAAATCCAAGTGAGCAAACCTTATTTTTAAAGCCTGATCTACTTGATTTTGTATGCTTGTGATGATGACTTGAAATTTGTCTATATGAATGTGTTGCATGTGATATATATAAAGTATATAGGTATATGCAAGTCTGTGTATATGTGTATATATCATCTCTGTTATATATGACAGGTTCTTAAAACCTGTTTTAAAAATTTATATCACCCAAACGAATTCATACTAGACTGTGATCTCTTAATGGAAAGTGATTATAAGAGTGTAGCGTATATTCTAAAAATAATTTTAAGTAAAAACATTCAATAATTATTTCAAAAAAAATATATATTACGGGGATGATTTTATCAAGTCAAAAAATCAATGATTTCAATTTTATGTTTTGACTTCACGAACAGATTCATAATACAAAATCATGAACTTAGGAAATCAATTCATGATTTTTAAGCCCATGATCGTTGAGACATCTTAAGTTGAATGAAAAAGTTAAATGCGTTGATTTTTGATAATCGCGTAATCATAAAATCTTGGAATTGTTTTTGGAGGAAGATGGAGGTCTGGGTTTCCAGCAAAAAATGGTAGTTGAATTTTCTGGTGGCCATGGTGGCGTATCGATGGTGAAATAGAGTTTAAGACTATGATTTGTTCATCGTTGCATTTGAAGGCCGTGTGTCGTTAGGGAAGCATCGGGATCGACTGGTGGTAGGGGATTGAAACGTGGGGCTTCGACGAAGTTATGGTTAGAGATTCATGTTCTTTAGTGGTCGAAGTTGTCAGGGCGAGGAGGATTTAGTTGATGGGATTTGGATTCTAGGTGATGCTTGATGCTCAATTTTGATTAACGGAATCGTTCGACATGCTGATGGTCGGGATGATTATGGAGGTGATCGTCGACTTGTGAGTCGCCGCGGTGTTGGTCGGAATCGAGCAAATCATCGGTGCACAAGCATGGTGCACATTGTTGTCTGATGGTTGTTGAAAGGTTTGGGAAGAAAGTGTTTATTCGGGTTTTTGATTGATGGCCTGAGGTTTGTCTCGGAAAAATGTGAATTTGGCTCGAGTGGATTTGAGCGTGGGCTCGGGTAGTTTTATTAATAACAAGTTTTCAAATTTTGAAAATAAACTTTGTACAGGTTTTGATATTTTAAATAGGAAATCAAGTACAAGTCTTCAAAAGAAAACGCAAGTTTAAATTTATCAAGATGTTTAGCAAGTTTAAAATATGTTTAAAATGAATACGTTTTCGAAAATTTCAAATGTTTAAATTTGTTTTTGTTTCAAAAAAAGGATTGTATATTAGATTAATTATGTAATTGAGTCCATAAGTGTTTCAAAATAAAATATGATGATGTTGAATTAAGAAGTGATGAAGGATTGAGTTTTAAACTTAATTAATCATTGTAATTAAGTATATAATTAAGAGATGAAATCATTAATTTAACTTAAAAAGGTCTTGAGTTAATTAATGTATTAATGATGATTTATTTCCAAAGGTCATTAACAAGGTTTAAATGATAATTAAAAAATTAAGATAAAAGGTTTATCTTAGGTTAATTAAGAATAATCACTTAATGTAATTGAAAGATGATTTATTTAAATTAACAAAAAGGATAATTACTTTATAAAAGTAATTAAAGGATAATTAATTACTTAAAAGTTAATTACTTAAAAAAGGTAATCAAGTATAGTTAGTGATCTCGGCTCGGTGTGTAACGACCCGAAAATTTCGATCTCAAAAATTCCAGATAGTTATGAAAAGAATAAAGAAATAGAAGAAGAAGAACAGAAACACCAAAACACAGAAACCTCACATTCGCAGCGGACCAAAATATAATATCACATAAATAACAATTTTACAAAGAAGAACTGTATCAGTACACTTATATTTTATATATTAGAGTTACACCCATTACCAATCACTGGACAGTTTAAAACAACATGTCCTAATTATACAATAACATATCACAGCGGGAAACACTCCATACGTTCCTGCCCTCCAGCTCGCCCCCTGATCTTCAGAACGTCCTTACCTGAAAATCTGTAATACTCGGTCTGACCCGAGCATTACATCAAAGTAACACCTGGGTCAGGCTGGAAACCAGCGTGAGTAAACCAATCTAACATGGAATGAAATAGCATAAAACTTACCAAAAACCTGAGGTAACTCGCATCAGTTACAAATTCACAAATTTAGTATAAACAACACTTATTACACACATCAATTTCTAAATACCAAAACTTAGATTAAATGGTCCAATCCACTTAAATCATTCCATTCCAGCATATTGATTTCACATATCAAATCTATGAAGAATCGAAGTGGTTTCGGGTATTTATTAATACCCGTCTCCGGCCTTTTTGAATTCAGTATCATCTTAAAACAAAGCAGTTCAAATTATTAAACAATTCTATATATATATCCAAAATTTCATATTTACATAGCCATTTATCACGGATAGATAAACCCTATCATCTTAGTTCAGTCCAATTCATATCATGTCACAAAGCATCACTTATCAAGGATATCAGTAATCCAAGGCATACAATATTATTCAATTTTTCATAAGCAAGATTAGTTTACCACACCATATCAATTAATTTAAATAAGTTAAATTAATTCCTTTAATCACTTTTAATCCCACATACTTAACATAATTAATTAAAATCATAAATTAATCATCCCTTAATTATTCATATTAATTAATCACCCTTGACTAATTATCCTTTAATTTCAATAAGTAATTAGCTCCCAAATGATTTACACAAATTAATAAACCTTCACCCACCACATTAATCACATTGATTGAAAATTAATTACACGAATTAATTATTCAAAAATCGCTTATATTGATTAATTATTCTTAAATTAATCACACTCATAAATTAACTAACCTAAGTTAATTCCTTAATTAATCTATCCTCTAATTAATTACATTTAGTAATTAATCCTTAATTAATTCCTTTAAGAAATTTTCCTTTGAAAAAAATCCTTTTGAATTAATTCTTTTAAGTAATTAACCTCTAATTACTTCCTATTAATTAATTAATTAATTAAATTAATTGACCATTAATTACTTAGATTAATTGACTTTCTAATTGATTAAGTAATTACTATCCTGAATGATTAATTGATTTAAAGATTATGACATTAAGAAGTACTCACTTAATTTAATTATTGGAAATACTTAGGTTCTATTTTGATGATTTAACTCGATATTGGATTTTCCAAATCAACAAATAAAATTTATAAAATCACTTAACTTATTTTGTTTTGAAATCCTATTCATACTTTGCTCTTGAATGTTTGTTTAACAATTAATTAGAACTTGGATAAATCTAAGGTTTTAAAACATGATATTAACTTTGTTTACAACCCAAACCCCAAACCAAATATACCCAAACAAACCCATATTTCTCTTTCCTCTCATCCTCGTGACTCCTCGTATGCAACTTCGAGTCAACCTTGAAGCAAAACTATCTCTTTCCCAAGCATTATCACAAATTAATATCAGATACAATTTAAATGCGTGCACGTGCACAAGGCGTCGTCGCTGCTCCGGTAGGCACTACGACCTCAGGCAAGTCGGTGATGAGGTAATTATCAGATTTTAACTATTAAATACTGATATATTTGTTAACAAATAAAATTCTGCTAATAAATGGACTTGGGAACTATAATAAATATTGGATTATAATGTCTGAAATTTATAAATTGTATAGTGAATTAATAAATCCCATAAATATATAAATGTAAACTTTGTAGTGCTGAAATTTTTAAGTGTATATATATTGTGATTTAGAAATTTTATTTTGAGATTAAAAATATAATTATGAAACACGATTTAATAATAAGCCTTAATCCATATATATTTATGGATCTAGAGATAAAACATGTGTAATATTATAAACATAAGGGTTATACTTTCTTTAATATAAGTATTAAACATAAAAATATAAATATAAATATAATATAGAAACACATAAGTGTAAAAGTAAATAGTTAATATAATTTTAAAATTTTATAAAGATATTTATAAGTCTTATAATACATGAAATTTACAATTGTAAGTTTTGTAATATATACAATTAACATTTGTATCTAAGATAGCATGCATAGTAACAAGTGTCATGTAGGTTAATTTATTTTCATTCTTTTTATATAAAAATAAAAATAAATCGAACCTAAATATATCTTAACTCTACTCTTCTCATTTTTTTTCTTTATTTTCAAAACAAGAAAAGCTTAAAGCCTGTTAACAGTTTTAAATCAAAAAGGAAATTCAAACCGCAATCAAATGTTTCAAATGTTGAAAATCTGTAGCAAAATCACCTCAAGATTTAAACAAGATTTGATCATCTCAAAACTGGTTCAAATTCAAGTGCAAATCGAGAAGGAGATCAGAAACCAAAGCTTTTGTTTCAAAATCCAGATCTGTAAGCAGATTAGAATCAAGAGCAATTTAAATTTCTTGTTCGAAGACAAAAAATTCAGCTGTTCTCTGTTCCAAAACAAGTGAGTAAACTACACCCTTAAAACAGTTTAATAAATAATTTTTGGAATGCATGTGATAAATTGAACATGAGTGTTGTATTATGGTTTGCATGTCTGTGTTTATCAGGTTCTAGGCTTGAATTTCTCTGTTTAAATGAATATGTATCTGTATGTATATATTTATACAGATTGTCTCTGTATTTTGTTTATCAGGCTCAAAAAACCTTCGAAAAAAAAATCTATACCTCCTCATTCAATCGAAATTTAGCTTGGATTCCTGAATAAAACATGGTTGTAACAACATAATGCAAATTCTAAAAATAGTTCCCAGGATTCTAACATTGTAAATAATCAAAATTTAAGAAAATATAGTGGTAAGCTGGAATGGATCAAAAATAAACCATTATGATTTCTTGTTTGGGGTATATGGGTTGATTCGTGGTTCAAAGTTAGGAATTTTGATATGAAAATCATGATTTCTAGTATTGTTTTGAGAGAGGAAATTCAGGTTGTTCAGATTTTGCGTTTTGAGGCCCCTTTGGTGATCGGAAAACTTAGGGTAGTCGAAATCGCTACCGGAGGTAGCTAGAAGGCTGACGAGTGTGGGAAAAATGGAGGGTGATTTGATTAACTATCGTAGTGGTGGGTCCCTTCCTCCGTGATGAACTGTTGGCACTAGTCCTACATTTTGTCTCTGTGGACCGAGTACTTAAAGATAATTACTTAATTAAAAGTAATTAATTAATGATTTAAAGTTTATTAATCAAGTGATTAAAGTATAATTACTTAATGTTATTAATTTGTGATTTATTAATATAAGTGATTAGGGATAATCACATATGGTAATTAATTAAGGATAATTAATTATATGGTAATTAATTAAGGATAATTAATTATATAGAAATTAACTAAGGATAATTAATTAAATTGTAATTAATTAAAGGTTAATTAATTCATGATTAAGGTTTGTAATTAATTTAATATTAATTAACTAGGATTAGTAGTTTATTCATAAGTAATAAATCTAGTTTAAATTAATCAGATGATTAATTAATCTTACTTTTGAATGTTTGGATTCTATTGAATGATTGAATTGTGTGACATCCCTAATGTGTGATGCTTTGTGATATAAATTATTTCGATTAGAGCTGTGATGAATGTAATATATTTATCGGTGATAAATTTATATTATTATCTGTGACTCTATGATTGGAAGATGAGCGTTATGGATTATACTACTTATCAATATTACTGTGCTTGGATTGTGATGATTGATGATGTTGCACTATTGTGTAAAACCCCTGGACTACACCATACACACACGAATAAGGATTGCATAAGGAAATTGGTTAAGTTACAGATATTTGAATTTAATGAAATGGTTTTAAAGTTGAATTTTTAATCCAAATGGTTTTGGAAATGGAATTGGGTTAAATATAAAAAGCTTTTGAAAAGGAATTTTAATGATAAAAGTTATTTTGAATAACTTGATAAAGTTTTGAAATTGAATTCTATGTTTGGAAATTATGGTTTAAAAAGGTTATACAAGTTATAAATGTGTTTATATGGGTTTTAAACCATTTTAAAAAATATTACTTTGGAAATTTGAATTTAACCCAAGTTTTAGCTTGAAGGGTTTTAACTTGTGCAAATGTAATCGGATTTTTCTGAAATGAAAACCTTTGTTTTTCAAATAATAATAGCTTTCATATAAAGAAAGGATTTCCAATTTATATTGAATGGATTTCAGGTTTTGAAATGAAATTTTTTTGAAAGCTATTAATATATCTTTGCTAAAGATTGGTGAACTTTGTTTTCAAAGTAAAGAGGATCTTAAGGGTGTATCATTTGTATAAAAGATTTGAATTGTAAATAGTTTTGAAAGCTATGAATTAATCTTTGTGAAAGATTTAGTGAACTTTGTGAAGTGAATCTTTTTTTTTAAAGATTAAAAGTGGGAATTTGTTTAAACCATTTTAAAGAAAGATTTTAGGCAATAAGTTGTGACCTAACTAAGATCCCATGTATCCATATTTTTTTAAAATTAAGCGCTCATTATTCGGTTTAGCCGAGAGAGGACTTTGTGCCATAAATCCTATTCCGAATAATGATACGACGTTATGGATAGCATTTGAAGACCGGAGGTGAAGACAGGATATTTTCGAAAGCGAAAGGATAAATCATCGAATGTCTCTGCACCGAATGGCCTCGGTATAGAGATTTGATCACCCTTTGTAATGGGGAGTCCGACGTGATTAGGGATTATCCGAATTGCAAGGGCTTCTTTGAAGCGCCTTCAGTTCTGTTCGAGCCCGGAACAGACTTGTATGGATGTGTGTTTGACATTACAATTTGAGATGTAAAGTTGGTTTCTATCAATTACATTTCTGTTTGGTGGCAGAGAATTTATTCTCTTAGCTTAACACACTTCTCTGAGACGTATGAGCTCATAGGTTATGTAGTTGATGGTTAATAGTGATACATTCCCAATTTGGTAATGTGGCATACGTAGTGCTGCTGATCATGTGTTGATCGAAGCATGGCTTTTGTGAAAAGCGTAGCTTTGTGGACGTGACCTCGTCGGACCTCACAAACCGGAAATGGTCGAAACAGGAAAGATGCGGCAAGGTTATTAGGGGTCACGCCCCTAGGGTATGTCCATTTCTTCTGGAAAAAGGTGGTATCATGGTATGAAGCCCGGATATTTAACCTATGTGGTTGCTACGAATTTATTACTTTGTGGTTATTTCTTTGTGGTTGAGGATCCTCGGATAAAGGTCGGTAACGACCGGAGATGGCATACTTGTAGGTGTTACTTCCAGGCAGGGGTAACCTGGCCTTGTGTTGGCAGAGATCCGGTTAGGATCTTGGGGCGTCCCTCCAAAGGCGCACCCATGTGGCAATAGGAAGTTCCTTAGCTTGACCATTGTTGAAAATCCAATCTCCAATACACGCCTTGTATGGTTTTAGTTGTAGAATCTACCATCTAATATGGTAGCTATATTAGGCATAATATAATGGTACGTATGCTGGCTAAGATTAATATTATACTTGCAAATGTTTTCCACTATGCACTAATAATAATATCGAAAGGATTTCGCGTATCAAGCATGTTTGACTATCATAAGGAGAAATCTCCCTCCGAGTGTGCGATTGCATTTTGTGTGTGCTGGGAGGCCTAATGGTAGTTTCTTTTTCCAAAAAGCATAGCAAATTTCAATTTTAAATGCTTTTGTTGTTTGTTCAAAGATAAACTGTTTTTGTTTGATCACACCATGAAGTGACCCACTATTCTTGACTAATATTTTAGTGATTTCTAGTTGAGTTTTTTTTATAGGGATCACGTGCTTTAATTAATTTCCCAACATCCAGGATTTACTAATATAAAAATATCAGTATTTAAATCAAGTCATTTCATCTATATATATGAAGATATATAGATGTTTCTTTTCCTATCAGAGTATTAGTGCAGCAAAGAAATTTAATCACACAATGTTTTCCATAATTGGAAAGTTTTGTGTCACATAGCTATTTCTTCCCTTTAATTTTTTTTGTCTTTGACTCAGGATTGTCTGTTATATGATTCAAGTGTTACATTTAGTATTTTTTGTTTTAGTTCCCAGATTTATTAATTAATTCATGGATTTATAACCCATGTATTTGATCTTTAGGATTCAGGGATTCACACATGTTGCTTTAGATTGATTAAAACAATTCATACAAGTTAGTCTAGCCCAGTTTCTGAATTTCAAACACCAACAGTTCATGTTAAGCAAAATGGTCATATCCTGGTTCATAGAGAATATAATAATAATGAGAGAATAGGGTTGTAAACTAGTTTAAAGGTCAAGCAGATGAAAATAGTACAAATGAGTAAAGTGCAAACTCAGACCAACATTCCAAATGAAGACTTAGAATATACATGAGGGCAGCAAATACAACTGATTCAAGTGAAAGGCAAATATACACATGAAGTCAGTATAACCAAGGCAATAAGCACTGAACCAAGGTCAGGGATGACATCAATGTGTGCACATAGTCAGCCAATGTCAAAATCAGACTAATGCAAAACTTCTACATGGACACATAATGAATACAAGCTAATGATCTTCAAGCAAAGAGCAAATGACAGTGTTTCCCATGTAGAGGAGTAGTGGAGATGCTCAATATACAAACAAGACTACATGATGTTGCAACTACAACAGACCTGACTAAAACTAAATGCAACCAGTCTTTGAACCAAGCTTGTAAACAATAAGGAAATGGGGTTGCAGTGAAGACTAAAGTGCAAAGCATACACACCAACTCACAACATAATGCAATACCGGCTTCCACTAAAAAGAATCAGATGTCCAAATGGGATTTGCAGGCTATGACTTCAAACTTTGCATGTACTTATATCAATTATAAGACAAGTTTAAGCCTTACTGGTTAGCCAAGACCAGGTTCAACCCATCCACTTAACACTTTAGCACTTATTCATTCAAAAACAACTTTAACTTTTTAATTGAAATTAAACAAACATGCCAAGAAGAGTACGTCCACATATCAGATTACATGGCATAATCCCCTTCATCATGATCCACTAGAAAACCCAAGAATCTATTGCTTAAACCAGTAACTCATAAGCACATATAATACTTAAGTTTTTACATGTTCTTTTCAAGTGAACAAAGCACGTATCAATCCTAAGAAATGCATAAGGCATAAGAGAGTTTGCCTAGCTTATTGATTACAATGAAACTGCTACTTTTCTAAAGCATTTTAAAATCAACAAGATCTTCAAACATCCATGCAAGCAAGCTACTCATGCATCTTTCCCTACAGCAATGCTTTGAACTGCCTCAATGAAAATGAGACACCCCAAAGATTGCAAAGGCAACAAACAGGGTCAGAAAATATATTCTGGTGTGAGTGAAATCATAAATTATAAATAGCTTGTAATTATCAAATACTGTACATAGAATTTATATATTTGATGCTTATTCAGATTTATGCTAAAATATAAGTATATACTTAATGTAAGCTCTTTCTATTATACATACACCCAAGCAATCATCCATCCACACTATTCAATTATACATACATATACTCCTATGGATTAACTTCCTAAATTCCATAGCTTAATTACTCAATCCCATTTATCTTTTAATTGGTCCAAACTCTTGCCATTGAACACCATGTGTGCATTGCAAAGGGACTCAATTCTGTTAAACCTTTACACAGAGGCCTACAGGACTTAAGCAAGTCATGCACATACCCATCATCCACCTGATGATGAATAGATCAAGGCACTACTCCTAAATTAGCTTATAGTCTAGAGACCATGCTCATTTATTTTCGGGAGAATTTTATTAACACTTGAAATGCTTTATATTCTTTTCTTCCTTCCATAAATCAAAAAGTATGAGACTCACTCAGGGATTTTAGCCAGACATTCCAAGCACTCATGCAAAATACTACATCCCATTTTAAGGTCATTTTATTTAATCACATTTTCTGAAACTTACAAAAATATTTATTTCCAGAAATATTCCCATTCCTTGCATAAATCTGGGGAAGTCATATATTTATTTTACTGGGAACATAGGGTATGGTTTTTTTTTGAGAAAAACCCATAAAAACATATTGACTGGTGATTTGAACAAATCAGCACATATATATTATATTGCATTGTTCATATCATCTTTAAGATGAACTAAGCATAAGCATGGATATCCTTATTCACACTGCCTACCTCATTCTTCATTAATACCTATTTCTCAGTAAAAACATTTAGCCCATTTTCATATAAAAACTGGATTATAAAATCCATTTCTGTGGTTAGGGTGTTTGTTTGTTTATATATATATATATATATATATATATATATATATATATATATTTTCAAAGCAAAAATCAAAACAATCATGACAAATCAAAACATCAACCAAGTACTCAGCCAAAGTACCCTCCATGATCAACATTCATTTATTCAGAGAATAAAAATTAAACAAAAGCATGATAAGGTTTTATATAAAAAAATAATGTGGCTGCCCTTAACTTGGGTTTTAATGCCTTAAATATCATACGTGATTAATCACTCACGTTCCTTCTTCTTTCCCCCGAGAATGCTCTGGCTTGAAAACAGTGTGAGTTTGCTTTCTCTCTTTTTTTTCTAAAATATCTTTCTGTTTTTCCCCTAGAATAAAACTGCTGTTATCCTTTGATCTTTAAAACATTTAGCTAGGGTTTTAGTGGAGAGAAAAACCCATTTTATCCTCACACAAATAAGAGAATTTTGTATATATGTTTATGGCTAACTACGCCTTTTTCTTTTTGATTCTATTTCAGATAAAACAGTTGCTTTTCTTCCTTTCTGTGTACATGCTATTTGCATGTTTCATATACACATTATTTTTATATGGCTTGTCTTTATTGTGTATTTTCTTAAACCTGTAATGTTCGCACATATCTCTTTTTTATTTATTTATTCCTTGCTGGTATTTCAAACCATTTGTTTTCTCTTGATTAAAAAATGTATTTACACATATATAATACTAAACTGGTTTCATATATTTTTAATTATCATAAGATTTTATTTTATCAACCTATACTCCTCTGGCTGTTTATAATATATATATATATATATATATATATATATATGTGAGATATGTGAATATAAAACTCATTCACACTTAGTTATTTTTCTTCTCATTATTATTTTCTAAAAACAACCATCCTCTTCCTTATTTATTTCACTCATTCTTGACATTTATTTTCAGACTATTTTATCTTTTGAATATTTTCCATTAACTGATTATTTTATCTCAATAGTTTGGGTCTTTACATACTCTCCTTCTAAAAGGAATTGTGTACCACAATTATTATATTTTCATCCAATTGTATACATGATATAACTTAATTTTAGAAATTTCAGAAACTTATGCATCCAAAACTAAACAAACACACATAAGTAATGTTTAAGTTTATCATAATTTTAGACATACCTTTTTAAGCAGAAAATAGATTAGGATATTTATCCTTCATCCTATCTTCAGCTTCCCATGTACAATCATTCTCATCTAAACTCCACTGGATTTTAACCAATTTAATTATTTTATTCCTCAATTTCTTGTCTTCTCTAGCCACAATACCCACTGGTTCCTTCTTATAAACCAGATTTTCTTGAACTTCGACTTGTGTAGGGGATTCCAGAATGGTCTCCTTATCATGCACCCATTTTCTTAATTGAGATACATGAAATACATCATGTATATTACTCAATTCCTCTGGCAATTTCAACTTATAAGCCAAAGTTCCTACTCTTTGAATAATTTCATATGGCCCTATATATCTTGGTGATAATTTTCCTGCCATGCCAAACCTCAATATTTTTCTCATTGGTGAGACTTTGAGAAATACATAATTTCCCACTTCAAATTCCACTGGCGCTCTCCCTTTGTCTGCCTATGCTTTTTGTCTCTCTTGTGCTATTCTCATTCTCTGCCTTACAAGTTCAATCCTTACAGAGGTCTCTTTCACATGTTCTGGTCCAAGCAACACTCTTTCACCTGCTTCCATCCAGCATGCAGGAGACAGACAAGGCTTCCCATACAAAGCCTCAAATGGAGCCATACCTATAGTGGACTGGTAACTATTTTTATAAGCAAACTCAGCTAAGTAGAGATGATCTTCCCAGTTGCCTCCAAAATCAAGTATACATGCTCTAAGCAAATCCTCTAAAATCTTGTTAACAATCTCAGTTTTCCCATCTGTTTGTGGGTGGTAAGCTGTGCTCAAGCTTAATTCTGTCAACATGGCCTCTTGAAAGCTACTCCAGAACCTTGAGGTAAACAAGGTATCTCTATCACTAATGATAGTCTTGGGGATTCCATGTAATCTCACTATCTCCTTCACAAATAATTGAGCTAATTTGTGAGCATTTCTATTTGAATTTACTGGAATAAATTGAGCTGTTTTTGTGAGCCTATCAACCACAACCCAAATGCTATCATTGCCTCTTCTTGTTCTTGTCAAACCATCCACAAAATCCATTGAAATGCTTTCCTATTTCTAGGTAGGCACTTCCAAAGGTTGTAGTAGGCCTGAAGGCCTTTGATAATCTGCTTTGACTTGTTGGCATGTTAAACACTTTGCCACAAATCTTGCCACTGCTCCTTTCATTCCTGGCCACCAATAATTTCTCTTAAGATCATGGTACATTTTTGTACCACCTGGATGTATAGTGTACTTTGTCTTGTGATGTTCATCCATAACCTCTTGCTTCAGTTCTTCTACATTGGGCATGCAGAGTCTCCCTTTCTTTCTTAAGTAACCTTTATTATCCACTTCATAATTTTCCACTGATATGCCTTGTGATATCTTGTCCTTCTTTTCTTTTAAATTAGTGTCTTGATTCTGCATCTTTCCTATTTTATCAACCAGGGTTGATCTTAAGGAGATGAGGCTTAATTTTCCATATTCATTCATATCACTATATACATTGTCTAATGCACCAATTTCTTCCTTCATTTCTACTTCACTAAGGATTGCTAAATCCTTGAATTCAGTTATCATTAAGCTTGCCAATTTTGCTTGATGCCTACTCAAAGCATCTGCTACCTTGTTAGCTTTTCTAGGAGTATATAATATATCAAGATCATAGGAAGCTAAAAGTTCTACCCACCTATGTTGTCTCATATTCAAGTCTTTTTGAGAAAACAAATACTTAAGTGATTTATGGTCTGTAAACAATTCAAATTTAGCACCTAACAAGTAATGTCTCCATAGCTTCAATGCATAAACAACAGCAGCAAGCTCTAAATCATGAGTGGCATATCTGGTTTCATTTGGTTTGAGTTGCCTTGATGCATATGCTATGACTCTTCCATGTTGCATTAGTACTGCCCCTAACCCAGACCCACTAGCATCAGTATAAACCACTAATCCTTCATTTTCCTCTGGAACTTGCAAGACTGGAGCTTCCATCAATGCCTTCTTCAATGATTCAAAAGCTTGTTCACATTTTTCTGTCCACACATATGGTTTCTCTTTTCTGGTTAGCTTGGTTAGTGGAATGGCTATCCTTGCAAAGTCTTTAAAAAACCTTCTATAGTAGCCTGCCATTCCTAAAAATGACCTCACCTGTGACGACCCGTCCTTCTACTACCAGAAAGACGCATCATCATTAAGAAAGAAAGGGATTAGTAAATAGAAAAGATAGAGAAGAAAGAACAACAACAACCGAATCTCACAGCGGAATGGAACAAAATATAATATAACACATAAATATTACATAGTCTAATACATCAATCTGAGTTATACAGATCATACACCACACACTAGGCAGTTATAAACTCCTGACTAGTTAATACAACTCAATACAATACAACTCAAACAATATGACTCAGAGCTACTACCACAGCGGAACTATATATATATATACAACGCTGAACCCTCCTGCTCCATTGCTCCTCCAGAATTCGTCAAAGCTAACCTGAATCCCTTGGCTACCCGTAAAAATTTGGGTACCCGAGAGTTTATGAAAAACAAAAATAAACTCCGGGTCAGACATGGGTCTGGTATGAGTAAACGGTTTAAGGTTGTTTAACTTTGAAAAACATTTGAAAATAAAGGTATCACGTAAGACTCCCCACAAATAAATACGGGTAAGTTTTTACCTTACGCTAACCAAAACATTTCATAGGAAATTCAGTGATATTATAATAGTGTCTAGGGTTTTCAAGTAAATAGGAAATAGCCGAAATTGTTACATTCATTAAATTCCATCTACTAGCCACAAAAGTGGGTAATACAAATCAAAACCGTAGGGTCTCGTAGGGAACATGGATTTCCAACAATGGCAGGGCTACTGGGGTACCGCCCGTCACAGTACGGGGCCTAGATCACCATACCGAGGATTACTCCCTTCATCCCCTGCAACACAAGGCCGGAACCATTCCTTACTGAGCAGTCCCGAACAAGATAAACCCCGCGGTTGTAGCTAGCAACCGCCCACTAAGCCGAAATATAAAAAGGGACATCTAGACAGGGGAAATATCTTGTCCTGCTTGGGCATGACCCACCTAACCTTGCTGCATCTCCCCTGTTTTAGCCATTCCCGGTTGATGAGGCTTGAGGCTACGATTACCTTTATTGAACACATCTTAGAATGCTCATCGTCCGCCTGACGATGTGTTGAAAGCATTCAATCCATACAAGTTTGTTCCGGGTTCGAACGAAACCGAAGGCATTATCTCGTCACACTCATTTTGGAATCACCCTCAGAGTCAACGACGATAACCCTTGCATTCTGGAAACACCATCTTGATCTCCATTTCAGAATTCATGACCTAACGTTTAAATTGGATTGATGTGGTTTTCGGAGAATCAAATTTAATTCTTCCGATCCCGGTCTCATCGAATCCAAACGCCATTTTAAGGGCCAAGTTGTCTATTTAACTTAACAGTTCAAATTTAATATCAGAACTAACATAGCATTTATCACAGATAAAACATATACAAGCATCATAGAGATAACGAAACATAGAGCATCACAGAATATCACCACATAAATATCATAATCAGATATTCAACATAACAACCCATAAGCAGTCATCTTAGGTCTTATTTGTAATTAATTAAATTTAGAATTAATTACCTGAGAGTTAATCATTTAACTCTATTTACTTAACCATAAGTTACAATTAATTACTTATTTCACTCCGGATTGTTTAATTAATGATTTCTTAATTAATCATTTAGTCATAATTACATACTTATTTTATTCCAAACTATCAATTACCTAATTATTTCTTAACTTGGTTATTTACTTTAATTAACCATTTAATTTAAAATCTTAATTATTAATCAACTTAATTACCATTTATTAACTGCTGATTACTTCCTTAGTCCTTTATTTATTCTTAATTAAACTACTCGATTAATTAACTATTAATCATTCATAAATTAACTTAGGTAGTTAATTACAATTACACTTATTTCTTATAATACACTACTCATTATCATCACAAAGTAATTACCCTTAATTACATCTGAACCCAATCAATAACTATTGATTACTAACATACGAGTCTTCTTGAATTTTGATATCAGTTATATTACTCCTGAGACAATATTTGTTAATTTACTTAATTTGTTACTTAATATTAACAAGATTTTAAAAACATGATTAAGCTTAAACAAAAGTAATTAGTTAATTTAAATAATTAATCACGAGTTAAAACTGATGGTAAGTCTTAACTAAGCTAATTACACTTGAATTAAGTTTAAACTTAACTTTGAATAGTATTTATTTTCATTGTGATTCCATACTGAAACCTATATTTATCAACAAATTTTATAAAAACTTGTACTCAAACATTAAAGCCCGAGATCCCCTGATACCACACGCGTAATCCTTCGAGCAACTCACCCAATCCACCGAGACCCCACTCAGGTACGCGACTACCACCTTCTTCCCTCATTTAAATTTTACAGCAAGTTCAATTATACTTAAGTAACATCAGTGAATATCGCACCCAAACTCACACGAAACAAAACCCGGAGCATCTAGCCAAAATTCTCGAGTATAACTCGAGACAGCGCCCTCCCCTGCAAACGATGATACGCCGCCAATCTGTACACGTGTACAACGCCACTCGTGGCTCCGGCAAGCTTCCATGACTTCGAGCAAATCCCAAATAGCACGAATACGAGGAAAACAAAGTCACAGCACCAATCAAGATTCGCATTCGAAAAACGACAGTTCGAACGTAAGAAAACAATCAACCTCATGGCGCAGACCAACGGAGATGATGCAAACTCGTCTACACCATGTCAACGTCCCTAACAACCTCCCCACTAAGCCATGAATCACTCGATCATAGGTACGAGTCGAATTTCCAATTTTATTGACATGAACATAAACCTACAGTAAAACCCTATACTGACCTCATACCCCAAATCTATGAAATGGAAAAATCATTCAATATTTTTCTTAAGATCACAGATCTTTGTACTAACTTCAGATTAAATTTTAGCATTTTATATTGAGTAGATTTCGAGAATTTTGATAAAGTTCAATTCTGGTTCAACATCAAACTGCTCTTGATGTATTGATCTAAAAATTCCCATTCAACCTTTAAAAATCATATCTTTTGATAATGATTCATGATATAAACTTGAATTGGTAATTTATGACATTAAAAATTTATCAAAGCACAAGTAAAATATCTGTTAAACTAGTTACAGAGGTATATTTATTATACTTAGTTTAATTAACTAGTTAAGAATCTTTAAATCCTATTGTTAAAGTAAAATACTTACAGATTAACACTATTTGATGAGCCTAATTTATATTTAGATCAAAAGCATGTACTGTACAACAGAGTAACATACAGCAGAGCAGAGATGAAATGAATATTTGCATACACAGAACCATATCATCATGAAACACATACTACCCTATATTCTATGAAATACCATACTGCTTTTTAAAACAAACAAGTTGCAAATTTATATGTTTACTCACCCAAAGGCAAATTTGAACAGTAAGTGAAGATACTGCAGTTGAAAGTTCCCTGAAACTCCTTTCCTGTCTTCTGTTTCCTTTCTCTTTGTTTGATTTTCTGTTTTAAATTAACATATATTTGCAAAGCAACTAGATGTGTTTTCAGGTTTGATTTTAGGCTTAGTTTTAGTGTTTTTAAATGAACTGATGGTATGTTGGATTTATATATATATATATATATATATATATATATATATATATATATATATAAAGCTATTATGCAGTAGGCTTTAACTGGACAGTTATATGTGTTTGTATTTCCATTTTTCTTCTTATTGGCTAAGTAAACATCTGCAGTATGAAATGATATATGGATATCGGCTGCATGTACTTGTTGAGCAATAAGTTATACTAATTAATTCTTTGGTTCTTAATTATGACAACATGTAATAAATGTTTTACTGATACTTATTTTGTTTTGTACAAAGATATTTCTTTTATTTCGGCTAGCATATCCTGTAAGACACAGCTTTGATTTTTATTATATTTGAAGTGAAAACCTGTTTTTCTCATGCCTATAAGCTGTATAACAGCATATATATGTTTATTACAGAAATGTGTTACAGGTTATCTCTATAGCTTATGCATTTAACATGTCTACATGATATTCAGCAATGTAAAAGGCTTTGGTTAAAAGGTTTATGTTATACAAATGAGTTTTATAGGTTATTATCTTGACTAAATTAATTTTATTCCACTTGTACTTCAGATTTCCAGGTATTAGATTCATAATATTTCATATGTAAAGTTTATATTCCTAGTTATAACTTATATTCGTATATTTATATTGTTAGTTATATTTTATATTTTAAAATTTTTGGTTTATACTAATGTTTATAGTTATGATTCATACTTGTTTTTCCATGTTATGTTTAATATAAATTTCATCATCTTAAAAACTAACATTGTATCCATATAAATTATCAAATAATAAAATGTTAACTCTTTGATTTGATTTTATTGAATAAAACCGATTTTGTTTTAAATGGTTTTGAAGTATTTAATTTTAAACTTTTCAAATCAAACTTTCTTTTATAAACTCATATATGCTAGTAAATAATTAAGATCTCATCATTTTAAACATTGACAAGCTTATATTTAATTTAAATTAAATTAACTTGTCATTAAAATATGCTGTCAAAATTCCGGGTCGTTACATTCCTCCCCCCTTAAAAGAATTTTGTCCCCGAAATTTAAACAACGGTTAATTCAAAAGTTTTTATATTAATCATCCAAACATACATATCATTTATATATTAACAACAAACAAACAGTCTATTCTAACAAACAACACTGGCTATCCGAACACAAGTTCGGATAAGTTTCCCTAAAACTATCGAGAGTTTATCTCTCGATGATCAATAATCCAAACTGGATTCCTGACCACAATTCAATTCGACTCAACTTCAAATTTCCTGAATTACTGGTTTAACAATCAATGATGAATCATGAACAAATTTCCTGAGATATATGGAATATACAATAAATTCCAGACATCCATTCTGGCAATTCAATTTTAAAAGTTACAGTATTAACTCTTTCCAAATTTAATTGACTCTTTTACAGAATTTCAATATCTATTCAATCAAGCCCGTACGATGTACATATACCATTCGTACGCAATATCAAATCCGATCGCTCGATCACACAATTTCATTTCCGAACTAGTATCGTCCACCCGATTTCCTAGTGCGGACTCAGAACTAGTTTCTTGATCAGAAACTGTCATTCTCCTTGCATAGTCACAACTATGATAGAGAATTTCTAGCATCAATCAAAATCCAAATCCATGGTTCGTCGTCGAAAATCGAGTGAAAAATCCTAACTCGGATCGATATAACTATCTCGAAATTCTGTGCTCGAATCTGGATCAGTTCGTTATGCGAATAAAATAATATACGTACATCCTACGTATTTATATCCATTGATTATCAACCATATCAATTTTCTTTTATGCACATTATCCTGATTCTATCCACTTGGAATAATTTTTTTTTTTTCAATATCAAATTTTACTTAAGAATTCCACCATTCATTTCTTAAGCTTAATATAAGCATTATATATATTCTTATATTATTACTCTACCACTATAGCCTTTATATCCTATTATATTCACTTATTTTCAAATTTGAATTTCTACTTCCATGTGAATTCAATTTTTCTTCAACTCTGAATATTAAATTTTATTGACTATCTTTCATTTATAACTGATTCCTATTATTATTTTAAATTAATTTCATTCACTAATTTATTTTAAATTTTCAACTTGAAATTATTTTGTTGCTAAATAATTTTTTTTTTCAAATTCTGGAAAGCTTTGACATATTCTCCATAAGCACAAATGTAAGGTTCCAATCCTCAACCCAATTCCCAAACCATTCCCTTTTAATTAAAAGGAATTTACAACTTACTTGCTTATATAATCCATTTAAGCAATACAAACTCATATTCAAAATCATCCTATTTTGCTTCCAATATTACATAGAATTTATCTAATTCTCATTTACTTCAAACAACCCATTTCCATATGCAATTTAACAATATTATGGTGAATAGATAATCACTCAAGCTTTATAACAATTTTAAATTGATTTCAACTCAATTTACATTTGAGTCCATCTCAATTAATTTATCCACAATCTTTTCGTTGCATTTCAACGGGTTTGATTCCAAATCATTTTATTAAATTTTGACAACCAATATTTTAAATAATCATTTCACTATTTACTTCATTTATTTCCTTCAAACTGTTCCACTCAACAACTTAGGTTTATTCTATTACACCAATTTCAATTCAAATCTTTGATTTCATTTTCTTTTAATCAAATCTCAACTACTTACTGATTAGTTTATTCTTTTATCCATCCTTAAATTTTAATTTATATTAACAATTTATTTTTGAATTTAAAATAAAGTCATTCAATTTATGCTTGAATTAGATTTGTTTACAACTCACACCATTTCTATTTAAATCCAATTCACTACTTACTTTGGTTTTACATTTACTTATTTATTTAAGAATTTTTATTCTATTCAAAATTATTTATAACTCGACTGAGTTCATTTAAATTCAATTTTTATTTTAACTCATCTTCAGTTAAATTTAGCTACTTACCATTTCTTAAATTTATTTCTCAATATATGAGCTCAAAACTTATTTGTTTTCTTAAAAGTTTATATCACTCATTTGGGTCATTTCATTTTACAACCACAATTTCAGATTATATATATATATATAACACTTAGCATCTTAAGGTATAAATTTCCTCCTCACAATTTATTATCATTTTACCTTCAAATATTATATCCAATTAAGTTCATTTTGAACTTTAATTTCATTTAACTTTATCTCAGGTTAACCTCTAGTATATTTCTTATTTTCACTTACTTAAGTTAAATTTTAATCTCCTGGATTAAAATTCCCAGTTTCATCTTATAATTATCAACTTTACTTTATAAATTCAATAGTTGATCCATTTAAACCTTCCACATTATCTAAATAGAATTTTTCTTAAAATTCAATTGCCCGGTTTCCATTTCCAAAACCAATTTGAAATGATAACTACACATACCTACTTGGTATATCAACTCAAATTTTCAACTTTCAAACACTTATTTTCACCAAAACAAATTTTCTCCTTTTGAAAATTTTGAAACAACTTGCATACCCAACAACCCCAAAAAATATCATAACCAACAATATTTTCCAAAACAAGATTCCATTATTTTTCTTTCCTTCAAATCTTTGGAAAAAACATTTCAAACATTCCCAAGATTTTTTAAATTTCCAAATCCTTTTGTTTAAATTCATTTAAACACTTTCAAATTTCCGGGACTTAAATTCTTGTTTAATCAAATTTTAGCTATATTCCTTTTGTATTAAAGATCATACTTAGACAATTTTATTTGTTTAAAGACCCCTCAAATTTAAATTTTGTTTGATTGTACTATTGACAATCAAACATCCAAGTATATATAGTTATTTCAGAAAAATATTTCTTTTATATCAAAATATAAATTTGGGTAAAATTATTTCATTTACCCTACTTTAAAAATCAATATTGTGTCGAATTGCTCTATTCAAGTGTTTAGAAACCCCTTCGATACAGTTTTCGAGACTGTGCCGACGAAGGTTCATATACCACTCAATAAATCAATCAACGCAATATAAAACAACTTTATATTCACTAACAAATACGCGCTCATATCTATTAATACACTCAAACTCATTTTAGAGTTCTACTGACTCTATTTTATGAGTAATTCCTACCAGAGCCAATGTGATATCCCGGAAATTTGAGGCAATATCAATTTAATAATCTGTGATAAAATTAAATTGATTTAATAATATTTGTTAATAATAATCTGAATTGATGTAATAATCTTCTTTTACATAAATGATTAACGGATAAATTATCTCTCAAAAGAAAATTAAATGGTGTTCTATTTATAATATATATATATATATATATCTGTATATATTGTAAATAGCTAACCTTTGTTTTAAGTTTAATAGAATGAAAACATGATTTTTTTTAACTCTAATATTTTTGGAAAATTAGGAATTTGACTTTTATTTAATAATAAATAAATAAAAATATGATCTTAAAATACCCAAGATAAATTTAAATTGTTTAGAAATAAAATTTAGCTTAGAGTTTAAAATTTAAATAAAAAGTTTTGTTTTGTTTTATAACTTGATAAAATAAGTGACTTATATTATAGAGAATAGTTCTTTTATAAATTTATTTTTAATTTAATAATAAGTTATATTTAAACTATATCAATATTGTAATATCTTTGAAAATGGGTTTTTAATATATATAGAAGTTGTTATTTTAATATATGTATATTTGGACAGAAGCTATGATTGTAAAAGTAACATTTAGTCTTTCAAAAATGATAAAATAAAATAATACTTTGTAAATCTCAACATAAGTATTTAATTATTTAAGTTTAAAATAAAAGTAACCTATAAGTAAAATAAATATAAAAGTATGGACAAGTGTAAAAGAAAGAAGTACATAGGTATAAAAGCAAGCTAGGCAAGGAAACAAATCTATAAACATTAGTCAACCTGTAAAGAAATATATGCTCACATAATGTATAAATTAAAATCAGGCTTGTACACATATGATATAGCCTGTGAAGAAAATATACAAAGTGAGAAAAAGCAAAATATCTAAATGTAAAATGATCTGTAGCTTGTAGGTTAAGATTCTGACAAGAATAAGCAAAGTAAGATAATAAAGTATAAACACATATGGTATGCAGGTAAGAGATATGTAAAATATCTAAATAAGAAATGATTTAATTAGCTAAACAGGGAACATAGAGTACATTAACAATTAATGTTTCAGATTTCTCAGCAAACAAGAGTCTATTCGAATTTGTTTAAAATCTTTTCAGCCTCCATGTTGAAATTTTCTGCCTGATAAAACAAGATGAAACAGTGCACAACATTTGCTTGTCTCAGATGCCACCTTCCCCTGTAATATTTTCTTTCTATATATACATATCTTCTCAGTTCATTTGTGAAGAATAGCAAGCTTTTCTTTTCTTTTATAACTGAAGTTTTATACATCAACAAGCTTAAACATCATCATACAAAAATGCCATCAACTTTGCAAAACCTGAAACTGCCTTCATTCCAATCTGTGACCAACTTCCTCAAGACCAGATCAACAGCTTCATTTTTATCAAGCCATCAGCCTGTACTTTTTGCAAAATAAAGTGCCTGTGCATTATTCTCAAGTATTTTCAAAATTCAAAACAGTTTCAACCAAACTGCTCTGTTCTTCATTTGTTGGTGAGTAACATTTTTATAAAAATGCTTAAGTATTGAATGGTTGCTTGCTAGTTAATTAAATGAAGTGTAAAATGGTGTGTATAACTTTGATAATGCCTGTTACTTACTTTCCCTTTAGCACACAAGACTACAAAAATTTTTTAAAAAAAAATATAAGCAAACAGTTTTCATTTCCAAACTGTTGCCACCCCATAAACCCTCTGTTCTAAAAGATGAGGAATATTTTCTTAAAATGTAAGCATCTGAACTGTTGTAGGAAGGTTGCTATATATATGAATCTGTTGTATATTTTGCTGTGTGTATATATCTATGTATATTGAACTGCCTATGCTTGTTGAAGGCTGAAGTAGTATGCAGGTCCTCATGTATATTCACTGTGTTAAAAACTGAACAACATTTGTTTCAAAAATCACTACTACCCAATCTACTTGCTATTTGGAGCTAGCATTTAAACAGATTGTAGTTGTATGACTTTGAACTAGATTATAAAAATAAGTTCAACCTAAAATAATTTAGTAGCATATCTGGGGAACCAGTTGTTCGAACACCAACTCCAGATTAGGCAAAAATTCGAATCCTTTGGTTTTCGAATTCAGGTATGCTAATGTAATCGAAATACTAAAACGTGATTTTTAAAACAAGATTCGTGATTTTTAGTGGAGGGTGTGAGGTGTTATAAGTGTTCGACTGTCTGGGCTTCTCGAGTCTACCCTGTGGTCTCTGGTGCATCGAGTTTAACAGGGGTTTGGGAAGTTGAAGTTTGGCCATGGATGAAGTGGTGGCCGGTGGTGCTGGTGCTCCGGTGGTCGGAGGAAGGGATGGGAAGCGTTGACAGGTTCTGGCAGTATGTTGTGTTGAATTCCAGGTTTGAGTGAAGCTTGAATTTTTGAATTTTGAGGAGAAAGCAAAGTGTGGTGATGGAAGTGGGATGCTCTAGTGATGGATGACTTGTTTAAGTCATCAGAATGGGTTGAAGTCAGGTGGTTGATCAGTGCATTTGCACTGTGCACCAAGCCCTGATGAACTTTGGGTATGGAGAGATTGTGCTTCAGTATATTCGAGTAAATCCAGGAGTTTTACTCGAAGTGAATTGCAATCTGACTCGAAGCATGTAAGGATTTTCTCGGGTCAGTGGGTTGCTTCAGGTTTCTTTCAAACCTGTCTGCAAATTTTGAAGTGTATCAAAATTTAAATGGAACTTTTAAGTTGAGAGATAGATTTAAACAAATACAAATCTAGTTGAAGTTTAGATTTAAATGGATTTGAATCTTGAAAGTTTTGTATGTTTTTTTTTTCTTCTTCAGAGGGTTCAGTTTTTTTTTGAACTGCAGATTTCCAGTTTTAAAAATTGGAATCTCAATCTGAAAATAAATTTAAACAAGTGGTTTTAAATGTAAAGGTTAAGTTCAGTTTGCAAACAAGTTTCTGGAATCCAGATCTGGAATTTGAACCAATTTCTAAATATGGATATTTTTAAATCAAGTTTAAATCAAATAGTTTTTTTTTGTAAATTGGTTCAAATAAATGTTTAAACTTGAATCTTGATTAAGTTCTTTATAAAAGAATTTGAATGAAAAATATATGATTTGTTTTTAAAACTTGACTTTGCAAGTTTGAATGTAGTGTATTTTAAAGGCTTTATTTTTAAAATTAAATAAGGAAATTAATTAAAAGTTCTTCTTATATAAGGTTATTATATAAGTAATAAATGTTATTCACATTTATTTCATTTTTAGGATTATATATTGAATTTAAAATTGGAAATTTTTAAATAAATAAACATTTTGAATCTTACATTCAAAATGGAGTTTGAATTTCTATCTAAAGAGTAATGTTATACATTTTAATGATAATGAAGTCATAAATAAAATAAATGGATTATCTTAGAATAATTAAGATATTGAAGAGACTTAATTAATAAGATAATCAAGAATGACTTATTTATTTAATTTATAGTAATAATTTAGATTAATTTAGAACTAGTGATTAATTAAGAAGTAAATAAGGTTATGTTATTAGTTAACAAAGATAATTAACTAAGAATTATTTAAGTAATTAGTGTGATTAATTTTTATTAATTAATCAGGTTAATTAATTTAGATAATTATTTGTAAATTGGTTAAATATAATTACTTGATGGAAGTAATTATGAGATTAATTACTTATTGTAATTAATTTTGATAATATGATTAGTTAAGTTAATTAATTTAGTTTAATTAATTTAATAAATCATTTTTATGGTTTGATAAATGTAAGCAATGGAGCAGAATTACTTAGGAAAGTAATAATTGATAATTACTAGAATGTAATTAGAGGAAGATGATTTATAGTAAAGTAATTTGGATAATTACTTTTGAAATTAATCAAGGGATTAATTAACGAAGATAATTAATTATGGGATAATTAAATTTATTTGTATGAGTAATTAAGGGTAGTTAATTACTAGTAGATATTAATCAAGGGTGATTAATAATTGGGATTAATTTCAGATTAATTTCTAAATGTAATTAATTTGAATAAAGCAACTAATTTAATTGTATTTGATATCATTAATTAATTTAATTAATGATGTAATTAAGAATTGTTAAATAGGAAATAATTAATAATAGAGTGATTAATTAGTGTAATTAATTTAGGATAAATGTAATTAATTATTGTTAATTAATAAATGAAGTAATTAAAAGTTAATTACTATAAATAATTGGAAATAATGTGATTTGTGAAATTAAGTAAAAACTAATTACTTATTGTAATTAGAGAATGATTAATCTAAGGTGATTAATCAAAGTAAATATTTAGAGAATGGATTAATTAATTAATTATAATTAATTAATGATTATATAAGCAGGATTTATGAGATGAAGTAATTAATTTAATTTACTTTAAATTAATTAGAAATAGAAGTAATTAATTTAATTCATTTTAAATTAATTATAGATAGTGAATAAATCAATTGCTTATGTATTGATTGTATTGAATGGTTGTGATCTCAGTAATGAGATGAGTAATATTTATGTGATATGGATGCTTGATTTAAGTATGATAATATTTAATTATCTGTTTTGATGATAATATGAATTATCTGTTTATGATGATGTGATTATCTATTGTGATTGTGAATTATCCATATGTGTGTATATTGATGATATTGAATTAAACTGTTAAGACTAAATAGACAACTTGGCCTTAAAAGACACGTTTTGGATTTCGATGAGACCGGGATCGGGTTTTCCGCATTAGGAACATCCGAAAACCACATCGTTTCCAAATTAACGATAGGTCGTGAATCTGAAGGAAGATGAAGATTCAGAATGCAAGGGTTATCGTCGTTAACTCTGAGGGTGATTCCAAAATGAGTGTAACGAGATAATGCCTTCGGTTTCGTTCGAACCCGGAACGAACTTGTATGGATTGAATGCTTTCAACACATCGTCAGGTGGGCGATGAGCATTCTAAGAATTATATTCTATAAAGGTAATCGTAACCTCAAGCCTCATCAACCGGGAATGGCTAAAACAGGGGAGATGCAGCAAGGCTAGGTGGGTCATGCCCAAGCAGGACAAGGATATTCCCCTGTCTAGATGTCCCTTTTATTTTCGGCTTAGTGGGCAGTAGCGACGGCTATCTGCGGGGTGTATCTTGTTCGGGACTTTTCAGTAAGGAATGGTTCCGGCCTTGTGTTGCAGGGGATGAAGGGAGTAATCCTCGGTACGGTGATCTAGGCCCCGTACTGTGACGGGCGGTACCCCAGTAGCCCTGCCATTGTATGGAATCCACAATCCAATAAGTGCCAACGGTTTTGATTGTATTACCCACTTTTGTGGCTAGTAGCTGGAATTTAATCATGTAACAATTTCGGCTATTTTCTATTTACTTGAAAACCCTAGACCTATTATAATATCATAGAATTTCCTATCAAATGTTTTGGTTAGCGTAAGGTAAAAACTTTTCCATGTTTATGTGTGGGAAGTCTTACGTGATACCTTTTGTTTCAAAAAGGATTTTCAAAATTTAAGCAACTTTAACCTGTTACTCATACCAGATCCATGTCTGACCCGAAGTTTATTTTTTTGTTTTTCATAAACTCTCGGGTACCCAAATTTTTACGGGTAGCCAAGGGATTCAGGTTAGCTTTGACGAATACTGGAGGAGCAATGGAGCAGGAGGCTTCAGCGTTGTAGATATACTTATAGTTCCGCTGTGTTGGTATCTCTGAGTTATGTGCTTGTGTTATATTGAGTTGTATTAACTAGACAGGAGTTTATAACTGTCTAGTATATGATGTATTGTCTGTATAACTCTGATTGATGATGTATATTATGTAAATACTTATATGATTATTATAATTTATTCGTTCCGCTGTGAGATTCTGATGTTGTTGTTCTTTCTTCTCTATCTTTTCTATTTTCTCACCCCTTTCCTTCTTCAAGACGAAGCGGTTTTCTGGGCATAGAAAGTCGGGTCGTCACAGTTGGTATCAGAGCGCTAGGTTGAGTGAATACCTAGGCTCTTAAGTGTTTTCTTTCTTGAGAGAGCATATTTGTAATTTTGATATATATATTTATTTATTTATTCCTACCTATTGTTGGGTTACCTGTTCGGGTTATCCAATGAGCTGTAAAGGTAGATAGGGTAGTGGTGTGTGTAACACGACTACCAATGGTTGGGGTTTAAATGTTTGAGGTTGGTGGTGTATTGTCGAGACTGTGGACCGAATACCGTCTCGAGTGAGCTTTGGATGGTGTAAGGATTTCATCGATCTCTGAAGGAAATCTGTTAAGGTTCAGAGTTCATCTTTGAAGTGTAGTTTGGATGAGCTAGAGTTTGGATCTGTTAATTGGACTGAAGTAAGTCATGATATCTTGAAATATCAAGGTGTAGTAGCTGTGTGATGAGACACAGCGATTATGGATGTCTCTGAAGATGTTTCTTTGGAATCAGTTAAGGAAGTGTAGCTGCTTCGGTGTTGTGGCTGAGATCAGCAGGGTGTTTCTTTTTGCTTTGAGGTCCGAGTTTCTTGAAGAGCTTTGGATTAAGTAGTCTTTGGCTTCTGAGTCAGCAGTGGAGTTTAGAAGCTGCAGAGTAATTCCATTTCTTCGATGGGTTGGCCACATAAGTGTAAGCTGTTCTGATTGGTAAAGAGAGAACAATATCTTTGGAATTGGCTGGATTGATCGCAAAAGTGACTTGCGATGGTTTGAGTATTCTCTTGTGAATTTTTCTGGATGTCTTCAGGAAGTTAAAGTTTGGTCTGCATCTGAAAATTGAATTTGGTATCGACTGGATTTCCAGGCTTTGTACCGATGGTTCAGCTTAGTAATAGGATGGTTTTTGAGTTTGGGGAAGTAGCTCAGATTTTGGATGAATTTCTGAGTTTTACTTTTGGATTTGTTGAGGTGTTGTCCAGTCTGTGTTCGACTTCAGCATTTTCATCTTTTCAGTCAGAGTTGCGCAGTGGAAGCATGGTGGCAGCTGTTTAGTTGGGAAGAAATTGGATGTTGTGGTGATTGGATTGGAGAGTTCTACAGGAGATTTCTCAGAATTGAAGGCCAGTTCAGAGCGCTCATGTTCTATCTTTTCTAGATGCGAGAAGTGAGTTCTATTTTCTAATTTGGAATAGATTTTGTGTTTTGAGATTTGGTTGATGTTGGAAGGATCATTATGTTTGTTTGTCTTTGGTTCAGTTTGTTTCTAAGGACATCAGCAAGAGTTGAGCTGATCAGTTTGGATGAGGAAGCCCAGGATCATCCGAAGGGTTTTATGGATATGAGACGGACGGATTTGGATTCTGAAGTCGGAGATTTGATTTTGGATAAGTGTTTAGTCTTCAGGATTGGATTATCAGTTTGGATAACTGGAATTCGTAGTGTTTCACGTATCTCTGAGGGAGTACGTATAAGATCTATCTTGATTTTAGAACTAGCAGTTCAGGGAGTTATGATTGTCGATTCAGGCTTGTCTGTAGTTTGATATCCTGTTTTGTTTTATGGATCTAGATGAGTGAAAGTTCTGTAGCTTAGTAGTATTGTTTGTTCAGGTTCTATAGAGAGAGTAACCCGGTATTTATACTTGGGGAAAACTCGAGACGATTCTATCTAGAATTCTGTCTAGATAGTTAAATTGATTTGATTGAATGAATTGGTTGCTATGGTTGTTAGCATATGAAGGATATATGTTTGTGTTTTAAAATTAAATCTTAAATTAGATTATTAAATTACCTTTGTTTTAAATTTCGGGGACGAAATTCTTTTAAGGGGGGAAGAATGTGATATCCCGGAAATTTGAGGCAATATCAATTTAATAATCTGTGATAAAATTAAATTGATTTAATAATATTTGTTAATAATAATCTGAATTGATGTAATAATCTTCTTTTACATAAATGATTAACGGATAAATTATCTCTCAAAAGAAAATTAAATGGTGTTCTATTTATAATATATATATATATATATATATCTGTATATATTGTAAATAGCTAACCTTTGTTTTAAGTTTAATAGAATGAAAACATGATTTTTTTAACTCTAATATTTTTGGAAAATTAGGAATTTGACTTTTATTTAATAATAAATAAATAACAATATGATCTTAAAATACCCAAGATAAATTTAAATTGTTTAGAAATAAAATTTAGCTTAGAGTTTAAAATTTAAATAAAAAGTTTTGTTTTGTTTTATAACTTGATAAAATAAGTGACTTATATTATAGAGAATAGTTCTTTTATAAATTTATTTTTAATTTAATAATAAGTTATATTTAAACTATATCAATATTGTAATATCTTTGAAAATGGGTTTTTAATATATATAGAAGTTGTTATTTTAATATATGTATATTTGGACAGAAGCTATGATTGTAAAAGTAACATTTAGTCTTTCAAAAATGATAAAATAAAATAATACTTTGTAAATCTCAACATAAGTATTTAATTATTTAAGTTTAAAATAAAAGTAACCTATAAGTAAAATAAATATAAAAGTATGGACAAGTGTAAAAGAAAGAAGTACATAGGTATAAAAGCAAGCTAGGCAAGGAAACAAATCTATAAACATTAGTCAACCTGTAAAGAAATATATGCTCACATAATGTATAAATTAAAATCAGGCTTGTACACATATGATATAGCCTGTGAAGAAAATATACAAAGTGAGAAAAAGCAAAATATCTAAATGTAAAATGATCTGTAGCTTGTAGGTTAAGATTCTGACAAGAATAAGCAAAGTAAGATAATAAAGTATAAACACATATGGTATGCAGGTAAGAGATATGTAAAATATCTAAATAAGAAATGATTTAATTAGCTAAACAGGGAACATAGAGTACATTAACAATTAATGTTTCAGATTTCTCAGCAAACAAGAGTCTATTCGAATTTGTTTAAAATCTTTTCAGCCTCCATGTTGAAATTTTCTGCCTGATAAAACAAGATGAAACAGTGCACAACATTTGCTTGTCTCAGATGCCACCTTCCCCTGTAATATTTTCTTTCTATATATACATATCTTCTCAGTTCATTTGTGAAGAATAGCAAGCTTTTCTTTTCTTTTATAACTGAAGTTTTATACATCAACAAGCTTAAACATCATCATACAAAAATGCCATCAACTTTGCAAAACCTGAAACTGCCTTCATTCCAATCTGTGACCAACTTCCTCAAGACCAGATCAACAGCTTCATTTTTATCAAGCCATCAGCCTGTACTTTTTGCAAAATAAAGTGCCTGTGCATTATTCTCAAGTATTTTCAAAATTCAAAACAGTTTCAACCAAACTGCTCTGTTCTTCATTTGTTGGTGAGTAACATTTTTATAGAAATGCTTAAGTATTGAATGGTTGCTTGCTAGTTAATTAAATGAAGTGTAAAATGGTGTGTATAACTTTGATAATGCCTGTTACTTACTTTCCCTTTAGCACACAAGACTACAAAAAATTTTTAAAAAAAAATATAAGCAAACAGTTTTCATTTCCAAACTGTTGCCACCCCATAAACCCTCTGTTCTAAAAGATGAGGAATATTTTCTTAAAATGTAAGCATCTGAACTGTTGTAGGAAGGTTGCTATATATATGAATCTGTTGTATATTTTGCTGTGTGTATATATCTATGTATATTGAACTGCCTATGCTTGTTGAAGGCTGAAGTAGTATGCAGGTCCTCATGTATATTCACTGTGTTAAAAACTGAACAACATTTGTTTCAAAAATCACTACTACCCAATCTACTTGCTATTTGGAGCTAGCATTTAAACAGATTGTAGTTGTATGACTTTGAACTAGATTATAAAAATAAGTTCAACCTAAAATAATTTAGTAGCATATCTGGGGAACCAGTTGTTCGAACACCAACTCCAGATTAGGCAAAAATTTGAATCCTTTGGTTTTCGAATTCAGGTATGCTAATGTAATCGAAATACTAAAACGTGATTTTTAAAACAAGATTCGTGATTTTTAGTGGAGGGTGTGAGGTGTTATAAGTGTTCGACTGTCTGGGCTTCTCGAGTCTACCCTGTGGTCTCTGGTGCATCGAGTTTAACAGGGGTTTGGGAAGTTGAAGTTTGGCCATGGATGAAGTGGTGGCCGGTGGTGCTGGTGCTCCGGTGGTCGGAGGAAGGGATGGGAAGCGTTGACAGGTTCTGGCAGTATGTTGTGTTGAATTCCAGGTTTGAGTGAAGCTTGAATTTTTGAATTTTGAGGAGAAAGCAAAGTGTGGTGATGGAAGTGGGATGCTCTAGTGATGGATGACTTGTTTAAGTCATCAGAATGGGTTGAAGTCAGGTGGTTGATCAGTGCATTTGCACTGTGCACCAAGCCCTGATGAACTTTGGGTATGGAGAGATTGTGCTTCAGTATATTCGAGTAAATCCAGGAGTTTTACTCGAAGTGAATTGCAATCTGACTCGAAGCATGTAAGGATTTTCTCGGGTCAGTGGGTTGCTTCAGGTTTCTTTCAAACCTGTCTGCAAATTTTGAAGTGTATCAAAATTTAAATGGAACTTTTAAGTTGAGAGATAGATTTAAACAAATACAAATCTAGTTGAAGTTTAGATTTAAATGGATTTGAATCTTGAAAGTTTTGTATGTTTTTTTTTTTCTTCTTCAGAGGGTTCAGTTTTTTTTTGAACTGCAGATTTCCAGTTTTAAAAATTGGAATCTCAATCTGAAAATAAATTTAAACAAGTGGTTTTAAATGTAAAGGTTAAGTTCAGTTTGCAAACAAGTTTCTGGAATCCAGATCTGGAATTTGAACCAATTTCTAAATATGGATATTTTTAAATCAAGTTTAAATCAAATAGTTTTTTTTTGTAAATTGGTTCAAATAAATGTTTAAACTTGAATCTTGATAAAGTTCTTTATAAAAGAATTTGAATGAAAAATATATGATTTGTTTTTAAAACTTGACTTTGCAAGTTTGAATGTAGTGTATTTTAAAGGCTTTATTTTTAAAATTAAATAAGGAAATTAATTAAAAGTTCTTCTTATATAAGGTTATTATATAAGTAATAAATGTTATTCACATTTATTTCATTTTTAGGATTATATATTGAATTTAAAATTGGAAATTTTTAAATAAATAAACATTTTGAATCTTACATTCAAAATGGAGTTTGAATTTCTATCTAAAGAGTAATGTTATACATTTTAATGATAATGAAGTCATAAATAAAATAAATGGATTATCTTAGAATAATTAAGATATTGAAGAGACTTAATTAATAAGATAATCAAGAATGACTTATTTATTTAATTTATAGTTAATAATTTAGATTAATTTAGAACTAGTGATTAATTAAGAAGTAAATAAGGTTATGTTATTAGTTAACAAAGATAATTAACTAAGAATTATTTAAGTAATTAGTGTGATTAATTTTTATTAATTAATCGGGTTAATTAATTTAGATAATTATTTGTAAATTGGTTAAATATAATTACTTGATGGAAGTAATTATGAGATTAATTACTTATTGTAATTAATTTTGATAATATGATTAATTAAGTTAATTAATTTAGTTTAATTAATTTAATAAATCATTTTTATGGTTTGATAAATGTAAGCAATGGAGCAGAATTTCTTAGGGAAGTAATAATTGATAATTACTAGAATGTAATTAGAGGAAGATGATTTATAGTAAAGTAATTTGGATAATTACTTTTGAAATTAATCAAGGGATTAATTAACGAAGATAATTAATTATGGGATAATTAAATTTATTTGTATGAGTAATTAAGGGTAGTTAATTACTAGTAGATATTAATCAAGGGTGATTAATAATTGGGATTAATTTCAGATTAATTTCTAAATGTAATTAATTTGAATAAAGCAATTAATTTAATTGTATTTGATATCATTAATTAATTTAATTAATGATGTAATTAAGAATTGTTAAATAGGAAATAATTAATAATAGAGTGATTAATTAGTGTAATTAATTTAGGATAAATGTAATTAATTATTGTTAATTAATAAATGAAGTAATTAAAAGTTAATTACTATAAATAATTGGAAATAATGTGATTTGTGAAATTAAGTAAAAACTAATTACTTATTGTAATTAGAGAATGATTAATCTAAGGTGATTAATCAAAGTAAATATTTAGAGAATGGATTAATTAATTAATTAATGATTATATAAGCAGGATTTATGAGATGAAGTAATTAATTTAATTTACTTTAAATTAATTAGCAATAGAAGTAATTAATTTAATTCATTTTAAATTAATTATAGATAGTGAATAAATCAATTGCTTATGTATTGATTGTATTGAATGGTTGTGATCTCAGTAATGAGATGAGTAATATTTATGTGATATGGATGCTTGATTTAAAGTATGATAATATTTAATTATCTGTTTTGATGATAATATGAATTATCTGTTTATGATGATGTGATTATCTATTGTGATTGTGAATTATCCATATGTGTGTATATTGATGATATTGAATTAAACTGTTAAGACTAAATAGACAACTTGGCCTTAAAAGACACGTTTTGGATTTCGATGAGACCGGGATCGGGTTTTCCGCATTAGGAACATCCGAAAACCACATCGTTTCCAAATTAACGATAGGTCGTGAATCTGAAGGAAGATGAAGATTCAGAATGCAAGGGTTATCGTTGTTAACTCTGAGGGTGATTCCAAAATGAGTGTAACGAGATAATGCCTTCGGTTTCGTTCGAACCCGGAACGAACTTGTATGGATTGAATGCTTTCAACACATCGTCAGGTGGGCGATGAGCATTCTAAGAATTATATTCTATAAAGGTAATCGTAACCTCAAGCCTCATCAACCGGGAATGGCTAAAACAGGGGAGATGCAGCAAGGCTAGGTGGGTCATGCCCAAGCAGGACAAGGATATTCCCCTGTCTAGATGTCCCTTTTATTTTCGGCTTAGTGGGCAGTAGCGACGGCTATCTGCGGGGTGTATCTTGTTCGGGACTTTTCAGTAAGGAATGGTTCCGGCCTTGTGTTGCAGGGGATGAAGGGAGTAATCCTCGGTACGGTGATCTAGGCCCCGTACTGTGACGGGCGGTACCCCAGTAGCCCTGCCATTGTATGGAATCCACAATCCAATAAGTGCCAACGGTTTTGATTGTATTACCCACTTTTGTGGCTAGTAGCTGGAATTTAATCATGTAACAATTTCGGCTATTTTCTATTTACTTGAAAACCCTAGACCTATTATAATATCATAGAATTTCCTATCAAATGTTTTGGTTAGCGTAAGGTAAAAACTTTTCCATGTTTATGTGTGGGAAGTCTTACGTGATACCTTTTGTTTCAAAAAGGATTTTCAAAATTTAAGCAACTTTAACCTGTTACTCATACCAGATCCATGTCTGACCCGAAGTTTATTTTTTTGTTTTTCATAAACTCTCGGGTACCCAAATTTTTACAGGTAGCCAAGGGATTCAGGTTAGCTTTGACGAATACTGGAGGAGCAATGGAGCAGGAGGCTTCAGCGTTGTAGATATACTTATAGTTCCGCTGTGTTGTTATCTCTGAGTTATGTGCTTGTGTTATATTGAGTTGTATTAACTAGACAGGAGTTTATAACTGTCTAGTATATGATGTATTGTCTGTATAACTCTGATTGATGATGTATATTATGTAAATACTTATATGATTATTATAATTTATTCGTTCCGCTGTGAGATTCTGATGTTGTTGTTCTTTCTTCTCTATCTTTTCTATTTTCTCACCCCTTTCCTTCTTCAAGACGAAGCGGTTTTCTAGGCATAGAAAGCCGGGTCGTCACAGCCAAGGTTATCACCAACCTATGCTCTGATACCAACTGTGACGACCCGTCCTTCTACTACCAGAAAGACGCATCATCATTAAGAAAGAAAGGGATGAGTAAATAGAAAAGATAGAGAAGAAAGAACAACAACAACCGAATCTCACAGCGGAATGGAACAAAATATAATATAACACATAAATATTACATAGTCTAATACATCAATCTGAGTTATACAGATCATACACCACACACTAGGCAGCTATAAACTCCTGACTAGTTAATACAACTCAATACAATACAACTCAAACAATATGACTCAGAGCTACTACCACAGCGGAACTATATATATATATATATATATATATATATATATATACACAACGCTGAAGCCTCCTGCTCCATTGCTCCTCCAGAATTCGTCAAAGCTAACCTGAATCCCTTGGCTACCCGTAAAAATTTGGGTACCCGAGAGTTTATGAAAAACAAAAATAAACTCCGGGTCAGACATGGGTCTGGTATGAGTAAACGGTTTAAGGTTGTTTAACTTTGAAAAACATTTGAAAATAAAGGTATCACGTAAGACTCCCCACAAATAAATACGGGTAAGTTTTTACCTTACGCTAACCAAAACATTTCATAGGAAATTCAGTGATATTATAATAGTGTCTAGGGTTTTCAAGTAAATAGGAAATAGCCGAAATTGTTACATTCATTAAATTCCAGCTACTAGCCACAAAAGTGGGTAATACAAATCAAAACCGTAGGGTCTCGTAGGGAAAATGGATTTCCAACAATGGCAGGGCTACTGGGGTACCGCCCGTCACAGTACGGGGCTAGATCACCGTACCGAGGATTACTCCCTTCATCCCCTGCAACACAAGGCCGGAACCATTCCTTACTGAACAGTCCTGAACAAGATAAACACCGCGGTTGTAGCTAGCAACCGCCCACTAAGCCGAAATATAAAAAGGGACATCTAGACAGGGGAAATATCTTGTCCTGCTTGGGCATGACCCGCCTAACCTTGCTGCATCTCCCCTATTTTAGCCATTCCCGGTTGATGAGGCTTGAGGCTACGATTACCTTTATTGAACACATCTTAGAATGCTCATCGTCCGCCTGACGATGTGTTGAAAGAATTCAATCCATACAAGTTTGTTCCGGGTTCGAACGAAACCGAAGGCATTATCTCATCACACTCATTTTGGAATCACCCTCAGAGTCAACGACGATAACCCTTGCATTCTGGAAACACCATCTTGATCTCCATTTCAGAATTCATGACCTAACGTTTAAATTGGATTGATGTGGTTTTCGGAAAATCAAATTTGATTCTTCCGATCCCGGTCTCATCGAATCCAAACACCATTTTAAGGGCCAAGTTGTCTATTTAACTTAACAGTTCAAATTTAATATCAGAACTAACATAGCATTTATCACAGATAAAACATATACAAGCATCATAGAGATAACGAAACATAGAGCATCACAGAATATCACCACATAAATATCATAATCAGATATTCAACACAACAACCCATAAGCAGTCATCTTAGGTCTTATTTGTAATTAATTAAATTTAGAATTAATTACCTGAGAGTTAATCATTTAACTCTATTTACTTAACCATAAGTTAACAATTAATTACTTATTTCACTCCGGACTGTTTAATTAATGATTTCTTAATTAATCATTTAGTCATAATTACATACTTATTTTATTCCAAACTATCAATTACCTAATTATTTCTTAACTTGGTTATTTACTTTAATTAACCATTTAATTTAAAATCTTAATTATTAATCAACTTAATTACCATTTATTAACTGCTGATTACTTCCTTAGTCCTTTATTTATTCTTAATTAAACTACTCGATTAATTAACTATTAATCATTCATAAATTAACTTACGTAGTTAATTACAATTACACTTATTTCTTATAATACACAACTCATTATCATCACAAAGTACTTACCCTTAATTACATCTGAACCCAATCAATAACTATTGATTACTAACATACGAGTCTTCTTGAATTTTGATATCAGTTATATTACTCCTGAGACAATATTTGTTAATTTACTTAATTTGTTACTTAATATTAACAAGATTTTAAAAACATGATTAAGCTTAAACAAAAGTAATTAGTTAATTTAAATAATTAATCACGAGTTAAACTGATGGTAAGTCTTAACTAAGCTAATTACACTTGAATTAAGTTTAAACTTAACTTTGAATAGTATTTATTTTCATTATGATTCCATACTGAAACCTATATTTATCAACAAATTTTATAAAAACTTGTACTCAAACATAAAAGCCCGAGAATCCCCTGATACCACACGCGTAATCCTTCGAGCAACTCACCCAATCCACCGAGACCCCACTCAGGTACGCGACTACCACCTTCTTCCCTCATTTAAATTTTACAGCAAGTTCAATTATACTTAAGTAACATCAGTGAATATCGCACCCAAACTCACACGAAACAAAACCTGGAGCATCTAGCCAAAATTCTCGAGTATAACTCAAGACAGCGCCCTCCCCTGCAAACGATGATACGCCGCCAATCTGTACACGTGTACAACGCCACTCGTGGCTCCGGCAAGCTTCCATGACTTCGAGCAAATCCCAAATAGCACGAATACGAGGAAAACAAAGTCACAGCACCAATCAAGATTCGCATTCGAAAAACGACAGTTCGAACTTAAGAAAACAATCAACCTCACGGCAAGCAAACGCCTCGCCACCAAAACGCAGACCACCGGAGATGATGCAAACTCGTCTACACCATGTCAACGTCCCTAACAACCTCCCCACTAAGCCATGAATCACTCGATCATAGGTACGAGTCGAATTTCCAATTTTATTGACATGAACATAAAACTGCAGTAAAACCCTATACTGACCTCATACCCCAAATCTATGAAATGGAAAAATCATTCAATATTTTTCTTAAGATCACAGATCTTTGTACTAACTTCAGATTAAATTTTAGCATTTTATATTGAGTAGATTTCGAGAATTTTGATAAAGTTCAATTCTGGTTCAACATCAAACTGCTCTTGATGTATTGATCTAAAAATTCCCATTCAACCTTTAAAAGTCATATCTTTTGATAATGATTCATGATATAAACTTGAATTGGTAATTTATGACATTAAAAATTTATCAAAGCACAAGTAAAATATCTGTTAAACTAGTTACAGAGGTATATTTATTATAATTAGTTTAATTAACTAGTTAAGAATCTTTAAATCCTATTGGTAAAGTAAAATACTTACAGATTAACACTATTTGATGAGCCTAATTTATATTTAGATCAAAAGCATGTATTGTACAACAGAGTAACATACAGCAGAGCAGAGATGAAATAAATATTTGCAAACACAGAACCATATCATCATGAAACACATACTACCCTATATTCTATAAAATACCATACTGCTTTTTAAAACAAACAAGTTGCAAATTTATATGTTTACTCACCCAAAGGCAAATTTGAACAGTAAGTGAAGATACTGCAGTTGAAAGTTCCCTGAAACTCCTTTCCTGTCTTCTGTTTCCTTTCTCTTTGTTTGATTTTCTGTTTTAAATTAACATATATTTGCAAAGCAACTAGATGTGTTTTCAGGTTTGATTTTAGGCTTAGTTTTAGTGTTTTTAAATGAACTGATGGTATGTTGGATTTATATATATATATATATATATATATATATATATAGAGCTATTAAGCAGTAGGCTTTAACTGGACAGTTATATGTGTTTGTATTTCCATTTTTCTTCTTATTGGCTAAGTAAACATCTGCAGTATGAAATGATATATGGATTTCGGCTGCATGTACTTGTTGAGCAATAAGTTATACTAATTAATGCTTTGGTTCTTAATTATGACAACATGTAATAAATGTTTTACAGATACTTATTTTGTTTTGTGCAAAGATATTTCTTTTATTTCGGCTAGCATATCCTATAAGACACAGCTTTGATTTTTATTATATTTGAAGTGAAAACCTGTTTTTCTCATGCCTATAAGCTGTATAACAGCATATATATGTTTATTACAGAAATGTGTTACAGGTTATCTCTATAGCTTATGCATTTAACATGTCTACATTATATTCAGCAATGTAAAAGGCTTTGGTTAAAAGGTTTATGTTATACAATGAGTTTTATAGGTTATTATCTTGACTAAATTAATTTTATTCCACTTGTACTTCAGATTTCCAAGTATTAGATTCATAATATTTCATATGTAAAGTTTATATTCCTAGTTATAACTTATATTCGTATATTTATATTGTTAGTTATATTTTATATTTTAAAATTTTTGGTTTATACTAATGTTTATAGTTATGATTCATACTTGTTTTTCCATGTTATGTTTAATATAAATTTCATCATCTTAAAAACTAACATTGTATCCATATAAATTATCAAATAATAAAATGTTAACTCTTTGATTTGTTTTTATTGAATAAAACCGATTTTGTTTTAAATGGTTTTGAAGTATTTAATTTTAAATTTTTCAAATCAAACTTTCTTTTTTAAACTCATATATGCTAGTAAATAATTAAGATCTCATCATTTTAAACATTGACAAGCTTATATTTAATTTAAATTAAATTAACTTGTCATTAAAATATGCTGTCAAAATTCCGGGTCGTTACATCACCTCAGTCGCTGATTTGGGCATACTCCATGATTGCACTGCCATGACTTTGTTTGGGTCTACACTAATCCCTTGTTGAGATATAATGTGTCCCAAAAATTTAACTTCATTCTGCCAAAATGTACACTTAGTAAATTTTTCCTTTAAATTATATGCTCTTAATCTTGACAAAACCAGATGCAAGTGCTTTGCATGATCCTCTTCTGATTTTGAATACACCAATATATCATCAATGAAAACAACTACAAATTTATCTAGAAAATATCTGAATGTCATATTCATTAAATCTACAAAATAGGATGGTGCATTTGTCAATCCAAAAGGCATTGCTAAAAATTCATATAGCCCATACCTTGTGTTGAATGCAGTGTATTTAATACTCTCCTCCTCGACCTTCATTTGATGGAATCCAGAGGCTAAGTCTAGCCTTGAAAAGATTTTTGCTCCATTTAATTGATCGAATAAATCATTAATTCTGGGGAGTGGATATTTATTCTTGATGGTAACTTTGTTTAATTCCCTGTAATCAATACACATCCTCATTGTACCATCATGTTTCTTTACAAATACCACTGGAGAACCCCAGTTTGAATTACTAGGCCTTATGAAGCCTTTCTGCTCCAATTCTTCCAATTGTCGCTTTAACTCCACTAATTCTTTAAGACCCATTCTGGTAGGCTTCTTGATGACAGGGCTTACTCCTGGGATTAATCTTATCTGAAATTCAACTTGCCTATTTTCTAGAACTCCTATAGCCTCTCCAAAGACATCTGGGTATTCATTTACCACTTTTATGTCTTCCAGAACTAATACTTTTTCAGTCATACTCCACAATTGATTAAGGCAATTTGTTTTAGCTATTTCACTCATAACTATAATATTTTTACCATTTTCTATTTTCAAAGAAATAGTAAAATTTTCCAAGTTCAAAATTGCTTTGAATTTATTCAACCAATCTACCCATAGAATAATTCCTATCCCACGATAGTTTAACACAAACAAATCAGATTTAAACACATTTCCACCTATGTTTAATTCTACTCCCAAACATCTAATTCCTAACATGCAAGAACTACCTAGGGGACTCTGAATAAACAAAGGTTTATCAACTAAATTGCATGTGAGAGCCAATTTATTCACTATGTCTTGTGATATTAAAGAATGTATTGCACCGGTGTCATATATAACTAAGATTGGGTAATCTTTAATTAGGAGTATACCTGCCAATTATCCAGAATTTCCCAATTCATTTTCTTTTGCTTTGCCTTCCAATGCTCCTATCTTTGCTCCTTTCTTGAACTCTGGGCAATTCCTTTTGATATGGCCTTCTTTCCCACAATTATAGCAACTGAATGGGTTCTTCTTAGCTGCTTGACACCTATTACTCTTGTGTCCTTCCTTGCCACAGTTGTAGCAAATAATTTTCTTCTTAATTTCCCTACTGGTTTCTCCTTCAATTTTCTTGTCTGCGTTCTTCTTGTCATAAGGATGTGCTCTATTTTTCCCTTTCTTGTGGTTATTAGCTCTCATGTTCCTGAATTTCTCCCTTGCATTATCATGCTGTTCAAAAGAAAGAGCGAGATCTATGACTTGATCAAATGTTTTGTCTTTGTATGGTAGCATTGCTCTACTTAAACCAGCATTAAGTCCTTGAATAAATCTTGAATTCTTTGATTCCTCATTCCCTATGAGCATGGTCCCATACTTAGATAAGCTTTCAAATTTTTGAGTGTATTCAGTCACACTCATTGGTACCTGCCTCAACCTTATGAACTCCTCAAGCAATGTTGCCTTAGCTGTTGCTGGGACAAATCTAGACTCAAGCATATCCTTGAACTGATCCCATGTTATCTCATTTTCTGGTCTTCCTGTGATGATTACCTCCCACCAATCCAATGCTGCTCCTTTGAGCTTTCTAAATGCTATTTTCCTCTTCCTTTAGTCATTGATTTGCATGTCTGCAAATATCCTTTCTAGGGTTCTTAGCCATGTTTGCACACCCATGACCCCTTCAGTGCCTTCAAAATCCTTGCCTCCTAAATTTGAGAATGTTTTCAGTAGCTTAGCTAACTCCTCATGAGGATTCTCTTCCCTTTGCACCAATCCTTCCCTAAATGCCCTCGCCAAATCTTGCAGGTTGACCAATGGTGTTGCACTAGAGGGTCCTGCTCCGGGGTTTGATGGTCTTCCTACCATGATTCACTATACAATTTGCATAACTAGTTAGTCTTGCTTCTGATTTAACTGTTTCAGTAATTTATTCCTATTGAGAATATTATATATATATATATATATATATATATATATATATTTGGTTTGTTCCTTAGAATTTGATCCATATAAGAAAATTAGATTTATATAAATATGCTATGTTTTTTTTGGTAACATAGCTCTGATACCAACTGAAGTGACCCACTATTCTTGACTAATATTTTAGCGATTTCTAGTTGAGTTTTTTTTACAGGAATCACTTGATTTAATTAATTTCCCAAGATCCAGGATTTACTAATATAAAAATATTAGTATTTAAATCAAGTCATTTCATCTATATGTATGAAGATATATAGATGTTTCTTTGCCTATCTGAGTATTAGTGCAGCAAAGAAATTTAATCACACAATGTTTTACATAATTGGAAAGTTTTGTGTCACATAGCTATTTCTTCCCCTTTTTTTTCTTTGACTCAGTATAGTTTGTTATATGATTCAAGTGTTACATTTAGTATTTTCTTGTTTTATTTCCCAGATTTATTAATTAATTCATGGATTTATAACCTATTTATTTTATCTTTAGGATTCAGGGATTCATACATGTTGCTTTAGATTGATTAAAACAATTCATACAAGTTAGTCTAGCCCAGTTTCTGAATTTCAAACACCAACAGTTCATGTTAAGCAAAATGGTCATATCCTGGTTCATAGAGAATATAATAATTATGAGAGAACAGGGTTGTAAACTAGTTTAAAGGTCAAGCAGATGAAAACAGTACAAATGAGTAAAGTGCAAACTCAGACCAACATTCCAAATGAAGACTTAGCATATACATGAAGGCAGCAAATACAAATGATTCAAGTGAAAGGCAAATATACACAAGAAGTTAGTATAACCAAGGCAAAAAGCACTGAACCAAGGTCAGGGATGACATCAATGTATGCACATAGTCAGGCAATGTCAAAATCAGACTAATGCAAAACTTCTACATGGACAATAATGAATACAAGCTAATGATCTTCAAGCAAAGAGCAAACGAAAGTGTTCCACATGTAGAGGAGTAGTGGAGATGCTCAATACATAAACAAGACTACATGATGTTGCAACTACAATAGACCTGACTAAAACTAAATGCAACCACTCTTTGAACCAAGCTTGTAAACAATAAGGATTTAGTTTAATGGGGTTGCAGTGAAGACTAAAGTGCAAAGCATACACACCAACTCACAACATAATGCGATACAGGCTTCCACTAAAAAGAATCAGATGTCCAGATGGGATTTGCAGGCTATGACTTCAAACTTTGCATGTACTTATATCAATTATAAGACAAGTTTAAGCCTTACTGGTTAGCCAAGACCAGGTTCAACCCATCCACTTAACACTTTAGCACTTATTCATTCAAAAACAACTTTAACTTTTTAACTGAAATTAAACAAACATGCCAAGAAGAATACGTCCACATATCAGATTACATGGCATAATCTCCTTCATCATGATCCACTAGAAAACCCAAGAATCTATTGCTTAAACCAATAACTCACAAGCACATTAAATACTTAAGTTTTTTACATGTTCTTTTCAAGGGAACAAAGCAGGTATCAATCCTGAGAAATGCATATGGCATAAGAGAGTTTGCCTAGCTTATTTATTACAATGAAACTGCTACTTTTCTAAAGCATTTTAAAATCAACAAGATCTTCAAACATCCATGCAAGCAAGCTACTCATGCATCTTTCCCCGCAGCAATGCTTTGAACTGCCTCAATGAAAATGAGACGTCCCAAAGATTGCAAAGGCAACAAATAGGGTCAGAAAATATATTCTGGTGTGAGTGAAATCATAAATTATAAATAGCTTGTAATTATCAAATACTGTGCAGAGAATTTATATATTTGATGCTTATTCAGGTTTATGCTAAAATCTGAGTATATACTTAATGTAAGCTCTTTCTATTATACATACACCCAAGAAACCATCCATCCACACTATTCAATTATACATACATATACTCCTATGGATTAACTCTCTAAATTCCATAGCTTTATTACCCAATCCTATTTGTCTTTTAATTGGTTTGAACTCTTGCCATCGAACACCACGTGTGCATTGCAAAGGGACTCAATCCTGTTAACCCTTTACACAGATGCCTACAAGAGTTAAGCAAGTCATGCACATACCCATCATCCACCTAATGATGAATAGATCAAGGCACTACTCCTAAATTAGCTTATAGTCTAGAGACCATGCTCATTTATTTTTGGGAGAATTTTATTAACACTTGAAATGCTTTATATTCTTTTCTTCCTTCCATAAATCAAAAGGTACAAGACTCACTCAGGGATTTTAGCCAGACATACCAAGCATTCATGCAAAATACTACATCCCATTTTAAGGTCATTTTATTTAATCATATTTTCTGAAACTTACATAAATATTTATTTCAAGAAATTTTCCCATGCCTTGCATAAATCTGGGGAAGTCGTATATTTATTTTACTGGAAACATAGGGTATGGTTTTTTTTTGAGAAAAACCCATAAAAACATATTGACTGGTGATTTGAAAAAATCAGCACATATATATTATATTGCATTGTTCATATCATTTTTAATATGAACTAAACATAAGCATGAATCTCCTTATTCACACTGCCTACTTCTCTTCATTAATACCATATTTCTCAGTAAAAACATTTAGCTCATTTTCATATAAAAACTGGATTATAAAATCCATTTTTGTGATCAGGGTTTGTTTGTTTATTTATTTATATATTATTTTTTTCAAAGCAAAAATCAAAACAATCATGACAAATCAAAACATCAACCAAATACTCAGCCAAAGTACCCTCCATGATCAACATTCATTTATTCGAGAATAAAAATTAAATAAAAGCATGATAAGGTTTAATAAATAAAATAATGTGGCTTCCCTTAACTTGGGTCTTAATGCTTAAATCTCATAGGTGAATAATCACTCACCTTCCTTCTTCTTTCCCTCGAGAATGCTCTGGCTTGAAAACAGTGTGAGTTTGCTTTTTTTTTTTCTAAAATATCTTTCTGTTTTTCCCCCAGAATAAAACTGCTGCTATCCTTTGATCTTTAAAACATTTAGCTAGGGTTTTAGTGGAGAGAAAACCCCATTTATCCTCACACAAATAAGAGAATTTTTTATATATGTTTATGCTAATTATGACATTTTCTTTTTTATTCTATTTCGGGTAAAACAGTTGCTTTTCTTCTTTTCTGTGTACATGCTATTTACATGTTTCATATAAACATTATTTTTATGTGGCTTGTCTTTATTGTGTATTTTCTTAAACCTGTAATGTTCACACATATCTCTTTTTTATTTTTTTATTCCTTGCTGGTATTTCAAACCATTTGTTTTCTCTTGATTAAAAAAAATGTATTTACACATATATAATACTAAACTGGTTTCATATATTTCTAATTATCATAAGAGTTTATTTTATCACTCTATACTCCTCTGGCTATTTATAAAATATATATATATATATATATATATATATATGAGATATGTGAATATAAAACTCATTCACACTTAGTTATTTTCTTCTCATTATTATTTTCTAAAAACAGCTATCCTCTTCCTTATTTATTTCACTCATTCTTGACATTTATTTTCAAACTATTTTATCTTTTGAATATTTTCCATTAATTGATTTTTTTTATCTCAATAGTTTGGGTCTTCACACACCATTTCCATGACTGACCCGGAGTTTATTGTTCCCTTCCTAAACTCTGGGTTCCTATAATTTTCCACACGGACAGACTAAAGTCAGGTTTTAGTAGAATCAGAAGCGAGTCGGTATTGATATGGATCAAAAGTTTTAAAGTCTTTAGATGGGATCGGATTTGCTTAATACAACTTGATGGGGGTTCGAGCTAGCTTTGGATTGGCGCGTTGGAGATAGAGTTGTAGATATTGGAGTTCTCACTTGGTGATTCAAGTCCAAGTTATGTTATCATATTCCGCTATTGTTCCGCTGCTGGTGTTTTGTATTCCGCTATAGCATTGTATTTGTGCTCTGATATACGTTGGGCAGTGTTGTATCATATATGGATATTGTGTTCATTGGAGATATATGATATTATTCATTTCTTTTTCCGTTGAGTTGTGTACTTAATGTGTTATAAGCTCCAGCGAATCAGATTCAATGTTTGAATCTGCATATTTCGTAGATCAGATGATCCAAATGTTTCGTAAAGTATTGAATGAATTTATTCTCATATTTGTTGATAGTCTGATTTGGTAAGCCAAATATAGAATTTGATCTGATAGTCTATTTCTCTATCTTTTATCTATCCTTTGTTATCTTCCTAGCAAATTTCAGGGATGAAATTTTCTTAAGGGAGGAATCTATAACATTCCCGGATTTTAGCCAAATATAATAAAGTAATTAATTTAATTTTTGGAATTAAATTATGGAATTATTGGTGAATTAATTAGAAAATATTCCTGAACAAATGAAAATTCTAGATTATAAAAAGAATTTTGATTTAAAATTCAATGATAAATGTTTCATAAACAAATTGGATTTGAAAATTTTATATTTAAAACTATAAAAGTTGTTTTCTTATTATCATAATAATTAACATCTTAAGAATAATTTTCTTTAAAAGATTTCTTTTATAAATATACACATATTTTGGAAATTAATAAGAAAACATATATATGAATAAAACTGGTTTGTAAATATATAAGTAAGATTTAATTAAATATTTAAAATGCTTTTCTTATATATTTGAAAAAAAAATAGTTAGTAAAAAATATACATGAATTTGTAAGTAAATTTTAAACAAGGGTTTAAAACTAAATTTTAAACTAATTTAAACTAAGGGATTCAAACATAAAATTCTTGTTTGTGACATTTGAAAAAATATTAGTACAAACAATTAACAAGTGTAACTTATGATAACAAGTGGCAAATGCATGTTTATTTTAAACTAAAATTTGATTAAAATGTATTAAAAGGAAAGACAATTTCATTTCTTCTCACTTCAAAACCTGTAAACCAAAAACCTGAAAATTGGAAACAAATGAAAATAAAAAAGCTGGAAAGTGAAACTCAAAACAAAAATCAGAAAAGAAAATCTGAAACCAAAGCATTACAGTTCGAAACAAAATCAAAACTGAGTAACAACATCAGGTTGAAGCCAAGCAGTTTTTAAAGTCCAAATACCAATTATCAGATCAAAACACTCCCAGTTTCCAGATTTAAAAAAACCAAATCAAAAGCTTGAGAATCAAATCAACCAAGTTTCAAATCATATAAAACAAATCAAACATTCAAATCAACATCAGATAAGTTCAACACTTCCAGATCAAAACTCTGCTATCTATTTTCAAAGAATAAGTTCAGATCAAGTACACTAGGTTCCAGATCATTTGAAAAAGCTCAAACCAGTTCTCTGTTCTCTGTTTTGAATCCACGTGAGCAAACCATATTTTTAAAACCTGATCTGCTTGATTTTGTATGCCTGTGACGATGGCTTGAAATTTGTCTATATGAATGTGTTGCATGTGATATATATAAAGTATATGAGTATATGCAGGTCTGTGTATATGTGTATATATCATCTCTGTTATATATGACAGGTTCTTAAAACCTGTATTAAAAATTCGTATCACCCAAACGAATTCATACTAGACTGTGTTCTCTTAATGGAAAGTGAATATAAGAGTGTAACATATATTATAAAAATAATTTTAAGTAAAAACATTCAATAATTATTTCAAAAAGAATATATATTACAGGGATGATTTTATCAAGTCAAAAAATCAATTATTTCAATTTCATGTTTTGACTTCACGAACAGATTTGTAATACTAAATCATGAATTTAGGAAATCAATTCATGATTTTTAAGCCCATGATCATTGAGATATCTTAAGTTGAATGAAAAAGTTAAATGCGTTGATTTCCGATAATCGCGTAATCGTAAAATCTTGTAATTGTTTCTGGAGGAAGATGGAGGTCTGGGTTTCCAGCAAAAAATCGTAACGACCCGGAATTTTGGTATTTAGATTTTGAACATTTAATTCATTTTGAATGTTGAATATGGATTATAATTTGATTTTGAAATAAACAGATCTTGGTTAAATTAATAAAATAATTTATAATTTCAAATATGGTAATTAAATTGAATTTGAATAATAGTAATTAACTATTTGAAATTGAAATAATTTGTGAATCCGGAGGCAAATGGAACGGAAATGGTTTCTAAAATTTATTTTAAGTCTATTTGATTTAAATAATGATATTGGACTGTTGGATGGAATTAAAAGTCGATAAGTTTAAAATTTGGAAATTTTATATTAATTTAATAATGAAATTTAATAATAATATTATAATGCAAATAATCAGATTCTGATTTAATTTGAATCAGTATGATTTCAAATATGATTATAGATTCTATATGATTTATAAATAAGTTAGAAAAGTTTTAAAAGTGAAATATTAAGTGATTTAGACGATTTTGGAAATCGCTCGAATTAATCGACGTGTTAAAATAGCCTTCCAGGGCACAGTCTCGAAATTCGATGAAACCAGTTCCACTGGATCCTTAATAGTTAGTTATTATCGGATTTCAATTTTCGTAGCAAACGGAGTTGTCGTTTGACCCTGGCAGCTTAAAACACATAGGAACTATTTTAATCGATTTAACTTAAAATTGATCGTTTATTTACGTAACTCGCGCATATGTTCGAATTAGCTTCCGAAACACGTTCCATTGTGTTTGGAATGCGGGTAAAACATTATAATCGCCTGTCGGCACGCGTAGTTTGGAGGTCGTGTGAGAAAATTGTTTAAAATGAATTTAATATTAAAAAAATATTTTATACATATATATATACACATACTTAAACCCTCTTAACCTAACCCTAACTTCAGCCGCCGCATTTATCTTTTATGGCCGAAAATCTCCAACCTTCATCTCGATCTTTCTCCAAATCCGTTCGTTTATTTCACAAATCTCCAACATGAAGATCGAAGAGCACGGCGTCGGCTCCACATCCGTACGGTGGGTCGGCACGAAGCTCGAGGAGATGGCCAGAATTCTACAGGGAAGCACGCGCGTTCGTGCTCGATTTTGGGGTGATAGAGGCGACCGAGTTCGCGGGCGTTCTGGGTGGAGGTCGAGTCGGCGATGGGGTTCGAGGTGGTGGCCTTGGATCAACCTATCAGTGAGCGACGTGGGAGCGGTTTGAAACCCCAGTTGGCATGCGTATTGGGTATCATTCGAGCCTGTTCTTGACGCGAAGAAGAAGAGAGGGTTGTGGCCGATGGTAATTTAATAAATAAATAAATAAATAAAATTGTTTCAAAATTTTATTCAAACTTCATAATCCCATAACTTTTGCATACATTATCAGAATTCGAGGAAACTGGCGATGCCGGAATCGCAGCGACGAGTATTACGCAGTGTAGCAATTCTGGAATCATTCTGAGCAAGTAAAAATTTTGGTTAAATCGAATGTCGTTCGATTTAATTCAAAATTTAAGTGCTCAACAAATTCAAGATGAGTAAATCTCACTCGCATCTGGAATTCCCAGTTAATTTTATATAGTTAAAATTTAAATGAATGATTGATTGGTTGAATGTGAATATTATTATCAGTTTGGATATGATATTTTATCTGTTGTGCTAACATCGGTGGATCAAAGAAAACATGTTAGAGGGATCCAACTGGATTCCTCACAATATAGTAATTATTTTCATAATTTATGATGTGTTTTATTTATATACTGTGATAGATTAATTTGAAAATTAAATTGTGTCGTGCTATGATTGGGTGAATACAATCTGGGAATTTAAAATATAAATAAAATAAATTGGGTTTAAAAGAAAATAAAAGAAATTTTTAAGTAAAGAATTTAAAGGAATTAAATTCGAAAATTGGTTTGGAATCTGTTAAAGTTTTTTTGAAACTGTGATTTAAAAGAAAATGTGAAAAGAAAATTTATAAACTGGGTTTATAAATAAAGTGAAATATTTATCGGGGATAAATATTGAAAGTTTATAATTTCGATGGAAATTTCTATAAGAAGTGCAAATTGCTTAAAAATAACAGTAAGATTGTTTTTAAAGGATGGAAAGTGTACTTTTTCCTAGAAATTTAGTATGTTTTAAAGAAAAGATTTCAAAATATAAATGGGCAGTTTGTGTTTAGAATATTTTAGAAAGAAAATATTATTTTAATTGTTTAAAGTGTAAGTAAACATTTATTTAGGTAATTATAATATTTAATTATTTTAAAAAGTAAAGTAGTATTAAGTTTTCAAAAGGAAATTATAATATAAATATTTGATTGGATAACTTTATTTTAAAAGTTAAATTTGGCCTAAATTACTTAGAAAACCTCTATATATTTCCTTAAGTATTATTTCAATTAAGTAATTTCTAGAAGCTTCATTTAAAATATTTTAAGCATATATTTTGAAAGTGATATTCCAGGAAATAGAAATGTGTTTAAAAACAAAAAGAGGGTTTATTTTTAAAGTGTTGGAGGAATTTATGGGATTTAAACATAAATTTGAATCGAGATAAATCATGTAGGATTTATAAAAGGTTCTTTTGGTTTATTCTGAAAATGGAAATGTAGTTCCCTGAAAGGCCAAGTACGTTTTAAAGCAGATTTTAAGTAAAAGTTAAAAGTTTTAATTTTGATTTTTAAAGAATGTTTTTAGGAAAATTCTTATTTAAGTTGTAAAAATTTTAAAAGTAAATATTTACTAAATTATTTATAGTAATAATTATTTTAAAGGGTTAATAGGTATTATGTTTTAAAAGAATATTATTAATATTTATATTTTATAAAATGGATTTATTGTAAAGATAGTTTGGTTAAAGTTTTATTTGAAAACTTGTATAGGATTTCATAACTTTATTTTACAATTTAGTATGAATTAACTTTTATTTTGAAGAAAGATAGTATATAATTTATAAAGCAGTTTTATTTGAAACATTTAAAAGTACGTATATATTTCAAATAAGGTATGTAAATAGCTGTAATTTAAATTATTATAAATCTAAAATATTTGGCTTGGATGTTTTAGTGGAAATCAATGTTTGGAGATTTATTATTCCATAAGGAGGGTGTGGTTTGAAGCTGTTTTCAAGGGATTGAAATGGAATTATATCTTGTGAAGATATTTTGAGGTAAATAAATAATTTGGGGAAATTATTTATTTTTTGATGGATGTTTGTCAATGTTAATGGATAGTTAAATCATCGACTATCAATATTGGCCAATGCATTGATCGTTTTGAAGAGACCGGGATCGAGATTAATTTCGCGAAAACCACTTCGATTTGGTTTGTACGTTTTCGTGGGAAAAACGAGTTCGGAGTCGAAGATGGAGCAGTGGAGTGCAAGGGATAATTGCTACTAATCCTGAGGATATTTCCAAAATGGATGTAGTAGGAGTAGTGCCTTCGGTTCCGTTCGAACCCGGGACCGACTTGTATGGATGAATGCTTTCGGAACATCGTCAGGTGGACGATGGGCATTCTAAGTGAAATGTTCTAAAAGGTAACGCTAGCCTCAAGCCTCATCAACCGAGAATGACTGAAAATCAGGGGTTATGCAGCAAGGCTATGGGGGTAGCACCCATTAGGGTAAGGTCATCCCTATCTAGATGTCCCTTTTTATCCGGTTAGTGGTGCGGTTGCTGATCCCAACCGTGAGGTGATCTTTCTCGAGATTATCCAGTAAGGGGTAGTCCTGGTCTTGTGTTGTAGGGGATTGGGAGTAATCCTTGGTACGGTGATCTAGGCCATGTACTGTGACAGGTGGTACCCATTGCCTAGTCATTAGTTGGAAATCCATTCTCCCTATGTACCTTTTACGAGTTTTGTTTATATTACCCACCTTGTGGCTAGTAGTTGGAATTTAATGAATGTAACAATTTCGGCTATTTTAATAAGTATTTGTATGTAGACACTATTATAATATTAGAGGATTTTATAAGAAATGCTTTAGCTATCGTAAGGTAAAAACCCGACATGTTTATTTGTGGCGTGATCTTACGAGATGCTTTTGTTTTCAAAAGGATTTTTGAAACTTTAATTAATCAATTTGGGTGTATTTTTATCAGCTGGTATTCCAGACTGGCTCGGGTGTTATTTCATTATAATGCTCGGGTCAGACCGAGTGTTATAGATTACAGGAAAGGATGCTGTGGAGCTCAAGAGAGGAGCTAGAGACCGAGACGTATTATCCGTACTTGTTTGTATCCGCTGCTGTGATTGTTTGGAATTGTCAGACTAGTAAATGTTGTTTTTTTGTGATACTCTGATGATATATTGTATAAAACAGATATAGTTTTCATTTTGCGTAAAGATCTGTTATTGACTATTATATTTTGTTCCGCTGCGATTATGAGGTTCTGATATTGTTTAGTTCCTTCTTTCTTCTATCTTCTATCTTTTTCCTCAACAATCTGTCTTTTTGGCACTTGATCGTCGGCATATTACTGTGGAGTATTTTGTGTCGATTTTCGAGCGTCGAGAAGGGCGGGTCGTCACATTTGGTATCAGAGCTTAGGCTAGCGACAACCTTGGCTCTGGTGGGGAAATTTCTCATTTAATAAAGTCAATAGTACTCTATAATAAGTTGAGAGTATTAATAGCTATGAGAGCGTACTTGTTAGCGAATATAAAAATTATTTTTTTCCTTTGTTGACTTATCGGTTGAGTGTTTATGAATTCTGGTCGGTACGGGAAGTACAACCGTATCAATAGGGGTTTCTAAACCCTTAAACAAGAAAAACCCGACATAGTATTCTTTTTAAAGTGGGTAAATGAAATAATTTTACCCAATATTATATTTTGATATAAAAGGAATAATTTTCTGAAATTATAATATATATTTGGATGTTTGGTTGTTAATATTATAATCAAATATAAGAATCTAAAATTTTGGGTGTTAATACTATAATTAAATTAGAATCTAGAAATTGAAATGGTTATAACCAAATGGAATTCTATAAGTATTACTTATCCAAAAGAAGAATAACTAAAATTTGATTTAAAGCAGAATTTAAATCTCGAAAATTTTGGAAAAGTGTTTAAAAATGAATTAAAACAAAAAGGTTTGGGAATTTAAAATCGTCGAAATGTTTGAAATGTTTTCCAAAGTGTTTGAAGGCAATGATGGAGTATTATTTGGGGAAATATTTTTAAATGGAAATTGTTTTGAAAGGAATTTGTGGAAGTAAGGAAGCACTGAACTTACTTCAGTCGTCGGAAAATAATCCTGATGATGATGGCCACATCATCAGAATTCATTTTCGAGTTTCTAAGGTGATGGATTGCTGCCGTGGTGATTGGTTATGATATTTGTTTGGACTTGCTGGGTATAAAAGTGGTTTTAGAAATTTCGAAAGGGAAATTTGTTTCGTAAAACCAAGTATTTTGGAATTCGGAGATTTGAATTGATATACCAAGTGGGTATGTATTGATTATTATTTCAAAATGGTTTTGAAATAAAATCGGGTAATTGAATTCTGGAAATTCTATATAGATAATGTGAAAAGTTAAGATGAATCAACTATTGAACTTTTAAAGTGAAGTTGATTTAATTAAGAAGGAAAATGAACTTTTAACCCTGGGATTAATATTTAACTTGAATATATGGAAGTGAATAAAGAATATTTGAATTTAACTTGGGATAAGTAAAATAAATTGGACATGGAATTAAATTGAATATAAAATTGAAATTGAGATCGAATAAAAGTGGATAAAGTTGAAATGTAAAATGACTTTGTAATTATGAGTTATAATTGCGTAATGAATTTGTACCCATAGGCTATTAAGTGTTATGCTTATAATCTGAAATTGTGGATTAAAATTATGTAATGAAAATTTATATCCTTAACAATTCAGTGACACACACACACACATATATATATATAATTCAGAATTGTGATTGTAAGATGTAAATGGATTAAAATGAGCAATATAAGCTTTTAAATAAATAAGTTGGTGAACTTAAGAATAGGAGATGAATTGTAAAACCAAAATAAAATAGTTGGAATTTTATGGGAAATTCAAAATTTAATCCTAAATGAAATATAACTTGAAATAAGGCGAAGTGAAATATTAAAGGTGAATGGACTTAGATTAGTAATTAGTTTTTGAACTTATATATTAGAAGATAAAAATTTAAATTGAATGGAGAAATAAAAATTAGATTTAGCTTAAATTAAAAGAAGTTGAGTTGAATCTGGATTAATTAAAATTAAAATGTAGTTGTGTTATAAATAATAATGAATGGAATTAAATTCTTATTTAGAATAGTAAAGGAAATGGTATGAATTTAAGTTGGCTAAATAAAATTTGGTTGAACTTGAATTAAATTTGGAAAAGAATTGAATTGAAAGAAAATTTAATTTAGTTGAAATGATATTGGATGAAATAAATGCTCACTCAACTAAATTCAAAAGAGAAGCTTGAAGATGAATCTAGAGTAAACTAAATTAAATGGAATTTGTGTTGGGATGAATAGAATTTGGTAGTTTGTTAAAAATTTAAATTAAAAAAAGCAAAATAAAAACCCAGTTCTAGTTTAGAATAATTGGAATGGTCATGTTATTAATAAATTTAAAAATGAATTGAGAAGGTGGATTAAAATTTAAAATGGATTGAGTAAGTAAACAAATTGAATTAAAATTTGTAAATAGATTGGAATTTGATTTAATGAGAATGAAATAAAAATGAAATAAAAATTAATTGGATGAAAGAAAATGGGATGTAATAGAGTTGAGACAACTTAAGAAAATTATGAAATAGTTGTTGTCGAGCTTATAAAATGGTTTTGAATGAATCTGTATGGATAACGAAATTAAATGTAAGAATAGGGATTTAATTCAATAATTGTGATGAAGTTTGTTAGGATAATAAAATTTTAATGCAAGTGAAGGAATTTTAATTTCTTATAGTGATGAAATAAGGATGTATGGGTTGTAAATAATCCAGAATGGAATGATATTAATATAAACATGAATTGGTTAATGAAATGGAAATGTAAGGGTAAGGATTTAATTTAATAATTGCAATGAAATAAGAATGTTTGGATTGTGAGCAATGCATAATTAAATAAAATTGATATAAATTGAGTTAAAATTAATTTAAAATAGCCATAAGCTTAAGTAATGGTTATTGCATGAATAATATTTAAATTTGCATAGAAAATTTGTCGTTTTGTTGTGAACGGAAGTAAATTGTTTAAAGTAAGTAAATAAGTGGTTTTTGAATAAATTGGAATGGGTTGGAATTTAATTTAGTGGATTTGCATATAAATGAAGCGAATTATGAATATGATGCAAATAAATCAAATTGGAGATAAAATTGGTTATGGATCAATTTGGAGTTGCTTAAAAGTAAATTTATATAATGTGGGCATATGTTGATCATATTGTAGTGATTTTGAGTTGGATGTGGTAAATATGTATTGAATGTAGCAAACTTAGTTGTAAATCCTTTTTGAGAAAAGTAAAATGTAATTTGGATTTATTAGGGAAATTTAATGGTATTGAAACCTTGTAATTACTGATAAAATATGGTTTACATGTAGGATTTATGGAAACTGGTTGGTTGGGTATGTAAATGTTATAGTTGGCTAAGATTAATGAATGGAATGTTATTAAATTCTCATATTATTGAAAACTGATGTGTTAAGTACAGGTACGGGAGGCAATCGATAGAGTTGGAGCGCGTATATGCAATATAATTAGCCGCTTGCTTTTAAAATGCTAATCAAAAGGTACGCCTACGCAATAAAATTGAAATATGGTATATATATTGTGATATATTTTGTTTTCCGACCGTGTGGTAGATGTATATATATTTATCATTATTGTGATATTGTAAAATGCTCTCCATACAAAGGAGACGCTGTCAAAAATTTTATAAAATTTTGGGAGTTAGAAAATTTTTGGAAATTTTGGGTTAACTAGAAAAGTGATTTTTGAATTAGGTTGAAAATAAGGTTTTGAGTTAAAAATAAAGCAAATGGTTTTGGAATTTGAGCTAAAGTTTTGGTAAAATGATTGTAAGTTTTTAACTAAGTAAGTTTGAGTAAGTAAATGAGTTTGTAGCATTTTTCATACTTTAGCAAATTTCGGGGACGAAATTTTTATAAGGGGGAGGAATGTAACGACTCGGAATTTTGGTCGTTAGATTTTGAACATTTAATTCATTTTTAATGTTGATATGGATTACAATTTGATTTTGAAATAAACAGATCTTGGTTAAATTAATAAAATAAGTTATAATTTCAAATATGGTAATTAAATTGAATTTGAATAATAATAATTAATTATTTGAAATTGAAATAATTTGTGAATCTGGAAGCAAATGGAACGGAAATGGTTTCTAAAATTTATTTTAAGTCTATTTGGATTTAAGTAATAATATTGGACTGTTGGATGGAATTAAAAGTCGATAAGTATAAAATTTGGAAATTTTATATTAATTTAATAATGGAATTTAATAATATAATAATGCAAATAATCAGATTTCGATTTAAATTGAATCAGAATGATTTCAAATATGATTATAGATTCTATATGATTTATAAATAAGTTAGTAAAGTTTTAAAAGTGAAATTGTAAGTGATTTCGACGATTTTGGAAATCGCTCGAATTAATTGACGAGTTAAAATAGCCTTCCGGGGCACAGTCTCGGAATTCGACGAAACTAGTTCCATTGGATCCGTAATAGTTAGTTATTATCGAATTTCAATTTTCGTAGCAATCGGAGTTGTCGTTTGACCCTAGCAGCTCAAAACGCATAGAAACTATTTTAATCGATTTAACTTAAAATTGATCGTTTATTTCCGTAACTCGCGCATATGTTCGAATTAGCTTCTGAAACACGTTCCATTGTGTTTGGAACGCGGGTAAAACATTATAATTGCCTATCGGCACGCGTTGTTTGGAGGTCGTGTGAGAAATTTGTTTACAGTGAATTTAATATTAAAATAATATTTTACACATATATATACACATACTTAAACCCTCTTAACCTAACCCTAACTTCAGCCGCCACATTTATCTTTTATGGCCGGAAATCTCCAACCTTCATCTCGATCTTTCTCCAAATCCGTTTGTTTATTTCACAAATCTTGTAACATACCAAAATTCATCAATTTAAATTGGTAAATGTTGAACTTTTATAATATAATTAAAAAGTTACAAAATAAATAAATAATAAGTGATAACTTAAATGGATAGAAAAAATTCAAAACTTCTTTTGAGTTTAAAAATTTGAAATACTAAAAGTTCTTAAAAAAAATCATTTGAATCAAAATTTTGATTCATATATGTGAATATATATGTATGAGTGCATATGTGGGTAAATTTGAATTCATATATTGAATTTGATCTTGTACTTGAATTTAAATTTTAAAATAAATGTTTTGTAAAATAATTTGGATTTATAAATGTATATCTATGAAATTTATTTAATATGTATTTAAAAATTCAAAACACTCTCTTTTGATAATGTGTATTAATATAAAGCGAATATCTTAATATAAGTTTAAATACAATTTATATAATGTAAATTATTATGTTAATAGAGAAAAAAAATTAGTTAATTAATTACAAGTGTTAAACTAATAATGACTTAGGTGACAAGTGTAAATCATGAGAGAGAGAAATTACAAGTGGCATTTTATCAATTTTTTTTTAAGAAATTTACAGAAAAGGGAAAAATAAACTTATACAACTCTTCTCCTCTTACTCTTTTATTTGTTTCAAAGAAAAAAACTGTGAAATCTTCATATCAGAAAAGAAAAAAATATTCATCAAAAACAACCTACTTTGCCTCAACAATTGAAATCAAGAAAACAATTCCAAAAAAAATCCATAACAAAACTATTCTCTCAACATTTCAAGCAGAAGAAGGAATTCAAGGATAATGCAACTCTTCAACAAACATTTTAGAATCAAGCAGGAACCTCAAGAATTAAAGAGATCCAGATTATCAATCAGCAACTCAAATTTTTTTCCAGTTGCAAACCTGACATCATCTTCATTTTCTGTTGTCATAAAGAAAAAAAAACTGTAAGTAAAATCCTTCTTTGGAATTTAAAATTTAATTATGTTAAAGAACTAATCAAGTAATTACATCACAAACTAAGGAACTTTAATCAATTAGTTGCAGGTGAATTGAAATCCAGTATCTAGTTGAAAAAAAAAGAAAAAAAAACTGCAGTTCAAATTTCCAGAGCTTCCCACTGTTTCACTTCTGTTTTCAGTCCCAAAATTGTGGGTAAATCTTTCAAGAAATTTGATTTTTATCTGATTGATTGAATACATGATATATGAAAGTTGAATATGGTTTGCATGCAACAAAAATCTGTAAATGAATTGTGCATTTTCCTGTGCATGTTGATAATCATGTTCTAGCTATAGGGTTTTTTTTTATGAAAACCTGTCACAAGTTTCTCGATTCCAGTTGTGTTAGACCTATGTATCAGAACAAAAAAATGTTTAAATTCATGTAAGATTGAAAGTTAAAACATTTAAAAAGATAATATTCAGGATTTAGAACCTGGAACAAGAAAACACAGTTAAAATTCAAGTCATGTTCAATTTCAAATCTGGTAGATTTTTATTTCAATTATGCCATCTGAAAGCTTATCAAAAATTATGATTTTTAAAATAAAATCAAAACTTTTAAGTTAGTAATCATTGGGATAAGCCGAGATAACCAAATTTGGGGTTTTTGCAAAATTCCGGTCATCGGGATGATGATGACGGTCGTGGCTTTGCGTGGAGGTGGAAGGGCCTACGGTGAGTTGGGGAAAAATGCTTGGAGGGGTCCTAGTTCATTTTGGTGACGGCAGCAAGGGGATTAAATTTTTAACCCTAATATAGGCAATGGTCGGAAAATTGGTCACTGGGGCTTCGTGCGTGCATCGAGTTGCACGTGACTTTAGGAGGAGATAGCTGGGTGGATGATGGAGTCGTGGCCGGAGGCTCAAGTTTTCTGGTGATCTTTAGCGTCGGTGCGAGGTGTTTATTTTGAGGCACCGTTTGTTCCAGTTAGGTTTGGAAACGAAATTTCGAAATCGTGGTTTGTTCGAACTTTTGAGTGTTTGAGAGGCTCGAGCACATCATCGATGATGTGTTGACGACCAACAGGTTGACCAGAGGTGGCCGGCGAAGTTGTGTAGGTGAACACAGTAGGGTTGTGTCAGGGGAAACAAATTTGGGGAAGAAAAGAAGAACCCGAAGCAGCTATCGGGTAATAGGGCTTTGAACTCGAGTATGAACTCGAAGTGATTTAGGGGTTGTTCGAGTTGTACTTCGAAAAATTTTGGAAAGTAAAAAAAGTAACAGCTCGGGTCGAATTTTGAAGAAACTCGAAGCAAGCGGAAGGAATTCTCGGGGAAGAATCAAAGGAGCTCGGGGAAGTCAGCGTATAGGGCTGTTTTCTCAAATAAAAATAATAAAATTCAAAAAATTTAAAATTTTAAAACCCATGTTTTAAAAGATAATTTTAATTTGAATTGAAACAAATTTAAGTTAAGTAAGACATTTTTTACTAATTCAATTTAGTTTAATTTTTGTCACATTACTTATAAAAATCAGTTATAAAATGTAATAATAAAATGCTGTTAAGATGAAATGTTTTACGAAATAATTTCGATCTCTCAAGACAATTCACCTGATGAATTTAACTTAGATTTACAAGAAAAATCAGATGATTAACAAAGATAGAAGGTTATCTTTTGAATTTAATAGGTAATTTACGATTTACTTATGTAATAAATGATTTAATTAAAATCACTATTTAAATTAATTACTTAATATTAAATGATTAATTAAGGACTAATTTATTAAGATAATTAATTAAGGAAATAATTAATTAATAAGAGTAATTAAGATGTAATTAATGAACAATTAAGGATAATTTAATTAGGGTAATTAATTAAGGAATGATTAAATTATGAAGATGATTAAAGATTTAATTAATTTTAATTAAGGATAACGAATCATTTATTAAAAATGATTAATGAATTAATTTTGTGATTAATTAGTTTAATTCACACGATTGATTCATCGTAGTTGTATATGATTGATAACTATTGTATGATGGGTATTGATTGATATCTCTGATTGTAATTGTGATGCTATGTGATATAAATTGTTTTGTGCTGAGCTGTGACCCTGTATTTTCTATGTGAATATGAAACCCCTTTTTACCCGTAAAACGGCACTTGAATTTCGATGCGACAGGGAGTCGGATTCCAGTTGGTTATCCGAAACCCACGTCGAACCTGTGAATCTTTGTGAATGACGTATCCACATGTTTTTAAAATTGACTCTCACTATTCGGATTAGCCGGGAGAGGACCTTTGTGTCATATAACCCATTTCGAATAGTGATTCGACGAATGGAGAGCAATTGAAGACCGGTGGTGAAGACCGGGTGTCTTTGAAAACGATAGGATAATCTATCGATTGTCTCTGCACCGAGTTGCTCTGGTATAGGGATTCCCTAAGTGATGGGAAGTCCGATCGGGATTGTGGATGCCCGGATTTGCAAGGACTTCTTCCTTTATTGGACGAAGTGCCTTCGGTTCTGTTCGAACCCGGAACAGACTTGTATGGTCATGTGTCTGACACTACACTTTGAGATATAAAGTCGATTTCTTTCAAATACATATCTGTTGGTGGCGGAGGATTTATTCTCTTAGCTTAACACCCTTCTCTGAGACGTACGAGCTCAGAGCTTATGTAGTTGAAGGTTATCAGAGATATACTCCCAATTTGGTAGTGTGGCACGCTAAGTGCTGCTGTGTATTGATGATCATTTGCTGATCGTTTGTTGATCAAAGCATGGCTTTTGTGAAAAGCGTAGCTTTGTAGACGAGACTTCGTCGAACCTCACAACCCGATAATGGTCGAAACAGGAAAGATGCGGCAAAGTTATTAGGGGTGGTGCCCCTTAGGGTATGTGCATTTCCTTCTGGACAGAAGTGGTATCATGGTATGGACCCCAGATACTTAACTTATGTGAATATTGCAAATATATATTAATTTGTGATTGTTGTTGGGGCCTCCGATAAAGGTTGGTTACAACCGGGGGATGGCATACTCGTGTCAGTAGTTACCTAGTTATAGAGGCAACCTGGCCTTGTTTTGGTAGAGATCCAGTTAGGTTCTCGGGGCGTCCCTCTAGAGGCGTACCCATGTGGCTCAGGAAGTTCCTTAGCCTGACCATTTATTGGTAATCCAAAGAAATAATACGAACCCTGTACGGTTTTAATTGTATAACCTGCCATGCAGCGTGGCGGTAACCTGCCACAAACCATGGTAGCTATAGTAGGCATACGACGAAATGTGGTATGCCGGCTAAGATTAATATTATACTTTCGAAAATGTTTTCTACACTATGCACTAGTAATAATATCAAAGAAAATTTTCCCGTATTAAGCATATTTGACTATCATAAGAAGAAATCTCCTCCAATTCTGCGATTGCATTGTGTGTGTGGCGGGAGGTCTTATGGTTGTTTCATTTTCCAAAAGCATTGCGGATTTCAATTTAAATTCTTTCATTGTTTCTTAAAAAATAAAAATGTTTTTGTTTACTCATACAGTCCCATGACTGACCCGGAGTTTATTGTTCGCTTTCTAAACTCTGGGTGCCCAAAATTTCTACACGGGCAGCCTAGTAGCAGGTCTTACGTGTTTTGGAGCTAGCTGGATTTTGAAGTCTTATGGTTTGGAAGCTATCGGTTTTTGAAAGCTTTTGACTCGGAGATATTTGGAAAACTTTCGGATCTCGAGGTTCTAGTTGGATGTTCGCTATCATTTCATTTCTTTGAAGACTTTCTCGGAATGCAATCACTTGTGGTTATGTCGTGATGGTCTATTTTGAAGTTGTGTTGCATATGTATAAAAATACTCTGATGTTGGTGATGTTGTTGTAATGATATTGTGATGTTGTATCTGGGATATTGGTGTTGGCAGTTTTATTTGTTTCCGTTGTTTATATTCATCTGATGTTTTTATAAGCTCCATCCGAACTGGAATTCGACGTTCGAATCTCCGGCATTCGAATACAAGTGAGGTATTTGATGTCGATTTTTGAACGCTGAACTTCGGGTCGTGACAAGTGGTATCAGAGCTAAAGGTGGAGTAAGAACTTTAGCTACGGAGTATAACACATTAGATGGCTTATTAGAGATAGGGTGAAGTATACCGTAGAATGAGTATAAACCGAAACTGAAACCCTAAAATTTTCTTAGTCTATTTTCTTTAACTGCCGATATTCCTTAAGATATCTCGTCTGAATCTCTAAATCAAGTTTCTTACTAATTACAGATAGTAAGAATGAGCGGGCGAAGAGGTAGAGCTAGGGGTCAAGGGAATGCTACGACAGCTAGTCAAGTTTCCCCTTCAGCAGAAGCAGTTATGCCTACTCAACATCAGCCAAATCTAGCTGATTTGTATAAGAGCTTCTCAAGGCTTGGTGGTAGGCCGTTCACCGGCAAAGAGTCGATTATTGAGGCCCAGGCTTGGATCAGATCATGTGAAAAGATATTTAAAGGGCTTAAGCTGCAAGATGATCAAATGAGACTAATTGCTTCTTGGCAGCTACAAGATGAAGCCTCAGCCTGGTGGGAAACAGTCACAATAGATGAACCAGAAGAAGAATTTACTTGGAGTCGATTTAAGGAGGTGTTTGGAAAGCACTATATGCCTTCGGCAGGAATTTCCCGAATGTATCAAGAATTTCTGGACTTAAAGCAAGGAAGCTTGTCATTTGAGGAGTATTTAAACAAGTTCAACGAATTATCCCGTTTTGGTCCGGAGTTGGTAAATACGCCTCTAAAGAAAAATGAAAGGTTCATTCGTGGAATGAACAAGAAGTATCACGAAAGGATGACAGCACACGTCAAAGAATCTTTTTCAGATCTTATTAATATGGGATATAGGTATGCCACCCTGGATATACAGGAGATTACAAGGGAAAGCAGAAATTCAAGAAATCAGAATTGGAAGAAAAGGAAGTTTGGGGGCAAGAAGCCACATCAAGGCAAGGATAAGAGGAGCAGTCAAGGAAATTCGGCTAGAAATGTAACTTATTAAAATTGCCAAGAGAAGGGCCATTATTCAAACAATTGCAAAAAGTCGAAAAAGCAAGTTAAGAAGGAACAACCTGCGAAGAATGATCAAGGAGTTCGAGAATGCTATAATTGTCACAAGGCTGGACATGTTGTTAAGAATTGTCCGGTGATGAAACAAGCAAAGGTGGCAAATGTTTATGCGATAAAGGAAGACCCTTCAACTTCGTAAGCAGATAAAGGAAAAGGTGTTCTCGAAGGTAACCTTACTATTTATGATAAAGTTTCTAGAGTTTTATTTGACACGGGAGCTTCACATAACTTTATCTCCCAACAAACCGTAAATGAATTAGAACTTAAAACTGAATTTGCTGACGACCCTATTTGCGTGAAAATCCAGTCGGAGGTCCCGCAAAAGTTTGTTTGTATTTTAGGAAAGTCCCTATTTCATATGCTTGCTATCAATTTCCTATCAACCTTTATATCCTCCAATTTAATGAATTTGAAATCTTACTTGGAATGAACTGGTTATCGAGATACGAAGCTAAATTGGATTGTAATAATCGGACAATTTTATTCAAAACAAACTTTGGAAATTTTATTGAAATCTCTTGTGAAGATCCGAGTCCAAAGAGAGATAAATTGATGTATACTTTAGGATATCCTGAACCCATTCTGGAGTCTATACCTGTTGTTTGGGAATTTTCCGACGTATTTGAAGAAGTGAAATCCTTACCTCCACACAGAGAAATAGAATTCCGAATTGACTTAGTACCCAATGCCCATCCTGTGGTCCACGCAAGTCGCAGGATGGCACCTAGGGAAAAAATTTAATTAGTCAATCAAACTCGAGATTTGCTAAAGAAATGATTGATTTGCCCTAGTGTTTCCGAATGGGGTTCAGCTGTCGTGTTTGTGGCTAAATCAGACGGATCTTTGAGATTGTGTGTAGATTACCGCGATCTCAATAAACAAACTCTCAAGAAAAAATTCCCTTTACCTAGAATCGACGATCTATTCGATCAATTTCATGGCGCTCGATTTTTTTCTAAGATGGATTTAGCTCAGGGATTCCATCAGCTGCGAATAGCCGAGGATTGTGTTCATTTAACTGCCTTTAGGGGTCCTAACATGTTCTACGAATGGTTAGTCATGCCCTTCAGACTAACCAACACTCTCACGTATTTCGTAGATTTAATGACCCGAGTGTTTCGAGAAGTATTGAACAAACTTGTCCTTGTGTTTATTGATGATATCTTGATTTACTCCAAAACTGAAGAGAAGCATGATGAACATCTCATAATTGCTTTGGAGATATTGAGGAGGAATATCATATTCGCTAAATTCTCTAAATATCACTTTTGGGTCAAAGAAGTCAGATTTCTCGGTCATATCTTTAATGAAGAAGGTATTTATGTTGATCCAAGCAAGATTTCTGCAATTCTGGACTGGAAGCGACCCACTACTCCTAGAGAAGTTCGAAGTTTTCTGGGTTTAGCAGGATATTTTAGAAAGTTTGTCCAGGATTTTTCTAAGTTGGCCAGTTCACTGACTAAGCTAGCAATGAAGAATGTTTAATTCGATTGGACTCCAAAGTGTGATGAAGCTTTCTAGGAATTAAAAAGGAGATTAAGTACCACTCCCGTTCTCGCTATCATTAACGGAAACCAAGGATTATCTGTCTATACTGATGCTTGTGGAGATGGTTTGGGTGCAGTACTAATGCAAAATGGGAAAGTAGTTGCCTACGCAAGTAGACAATTACACCCATGTGAGAGAAATTACCCAACACATGATTTGGAGCTTTTATCTGTTATTTTCGCGTTGAAAATTTGGCGAAACTATCTTTTGGGTAAGAACCTTTTTCAGCTTTCTTAACGAAATAAGAAATTTAACTTAACTAAATAAATATACTTAATGAACTCTCCTTGTTTTAGGTGAAAAATTTAAATTATTCACCGACCATAAATCTTTGAAATATCTCATCATCCAGAAAGATTTAAATCTACGGCAACAACGATGGTTAGAATTTCTAGCGTTATATGACCTAGATATTCAGTATACGCCCGGAAATGCCAATGTAGTTGCCGATGATTTAAGTAGGAGGCATGCTGTTCTTGCATATCTTGTAGTTACTCCTACTCTCCTTGAAAAGATTGCCAGTAAGAAAAAAGAAGAGCTGTTCCTTCGTGGAATTTGTAAAAGAATTCATCAAGGAGAAGATTCTAGTTTTGCAATTTATAATAATGAAGTTATTAGGTTGAAAGGCAGGATATGTGTTCCAGACTTCCCTGATTTGAAGCATGAAGTTTTAGATGAATGTCATAAGTCAAAACTCAGTATCCATCCAGGAGTTAATAAGATGTATAAGGATATTAAAAGAACCTTCTGGTGGAAGACAATGAAAAGAGATAGATCTATATATGTGAGTCGTTGTGCTACTTGTCAACAAATTAAAAGGGACCAGAAGAAGATGGCGGGTTTACCCCAGCCTTTGGAAGTACCAAAGTGGAAATGGGATCAGGTATCGATGGATTTCATCGATGGATTGCCCCGAACCAAGAAGGGAAATGAAGCAATTTGGGTTATAGTGGACTGTCTAACAAAAACTGCTCAAGCTGAGCTATATATCAAAGAGATTGTCCGTCTCCATGGTATACCGAGCAGTATAGTGAGTGATCGTGACCCGATCTTCACTGGTAGATTTTGGGAAGCGTTTCAGGCCACGTTGGGAACAAAACTAAATTTCAGTACTGCTTATGACCCACAGTCTGATGGGCAGACTGAAAGGATAAATCGAATATTGGAGGATCTTTTGCGAGCTTGTACTCTCGACTTTTGTGGTTCTTGGGAAGACTATTTACATTTGGTCAAATTTTCATATAATAATAGCTATCAAGCCAGTATCGAAATGGCTCCTTTCGAGGCTTTATATGGTCGACCGTGTCGATCACCGGCATGCTGGATTGAATCCGGTGATAGACTCGTTCTTGGACCAGACATGATTAAGGAAGCCACTGAAAAGGTTGATTTTATTCGAAAGAAGTTAATAACTACTCGGAGTCGCCAGAAGAGTTATTACGACCGTAGAAGAAGACCCTTGGAATTTCAAGTTGGAGATTCTGTTTTCTTGAAGGTATCCTCAACGCGGGGTGTGTTAAGATTTGGGAAAAGTGGTAAGTTGGCACCGCGATACATTGGTCCTTTTTCCATTTCGGAAAGGATTGGTCCTCTAGCATATCGAGTGCAGCTACCTAATTGGTTATCTGGCACACACGATGTATTTCACGTTTCACATCTTCGAAAGTACGTGCCCGATCCAAACAGTATTATCGAAGAGGCAGCGCAGCAGGATCTAAAAATCACACCGAATTTAACAGTTAAAAGAGAACCAATTAAGATTGTGGATCGGGATGAAAAGCAATTAAGGAACAAAATTGTGAAACTAGTTAAAGTGCAGCGGAGCGGTGATCCAAAGGACTGTACTTGGGAGTTAGAAGACAGTATGTAAAGGTCTTATCCCAATTGCAGGGTGGATATCTCGGCTTAAACTGGTAAGCCATCTCTCTATCTTTTTTTGAATTCGTATATTCTTTGTTTGCTTTTCTCTCTCTTTCAAATTTCAAGGACGAAATTTTATTAAGGGGGAAATATGTAACATACCAAAATTCATCAATTTAAATTGTAAATGTTGAACTTTTATAATATAATTTAAGAAGTTACAAAATAAATAAATAATAAGTGATAACTTAAATACATAGAAAAATTCAAAACTTCTTTTGAATTTAAAATTTTGAAATACTAAAAGTTTTTAAAAAAAATCATTTGAATCTAAATTTTGATTCATATATGTGAATATATATGTATGAGTGCATATGTGGGTAAATTTGAATTCATATATTGAATTTGATCTTTTATTTGAATTTAAATTTTAAAGTAAATGTTTTGTAAAATAATTTGGATTTATAAATGTATATCTATGTAATGTATTTAATATGTATTTAAAAATTCAAAACACTCTCTTTTGATAATGTGTATTAATATTAAGCTAATATCTTAATATAAGTTTAAAAACAATTTATATAATGTAAATTATTATGTTAATAGAGAAAAAAAATTAATTAGTTAATTACAAGTGCTAAACTAATAATGACTCAGGTGACAAGTGAAATCATGAGAGAGAGAAACTACAATTGGCATCGTATCAAATTTTTTCTTAAAAATTTATAGAAAAGGGAAAAATAAACTTATACAACTCTTATCCTCTTACTCTTTTATTTGTTTCAAAGAAAAAAATTGTGAAATCTTTATATCAGAAAAGAAAGAAAATATTCATCGAAAACAACCTACTTTGCCTCAACAATTGAATCAAGAAAACAATTCCAGAAAAAAAATCTGTAACAAAACTATTCTCTCAACATTTCAAGCAGAAGAAGGAATTCAAGGATAATACAACTCTTCAACAAACATTTTAGAATCAAGCAAGAACCTCAAGAATTAAAGAGATCCAGATTATCAATCAATCACCAACTCAAATTTTTTTCCAGTTGCAAACCTGACAGCATCTTCATTTTCTATTGTCATAAAGAAAAAAAAATTGTAAGTAAAATCCTTCTTTGGAATTTAAAATTTAATTATGTTAAAGAACTAATTAAGTAATTACATCACAAACTAAGCAACTTTAATCAATTAGTTGCAGTTGAATTGAAATCCAGTATCAAGTTGAAAAAAAAGAAAAAAATTGCAGTTCAAATTTCCAGAGCTTTCCTCTGTTCCACTTCTGTTTTCATTCCCAAAATTGTTAGTAAATCTTTCAAGAAATTTGATTTTTATCTGATTGATTGAATACATGATATATGAAAGTTGAATATGGTTTGCATGCAACAAAAATCTGTAAATGAATTATGCATTTGCCTGTGCATGTTGATAATCCTGTTCTAGCTACAGGTTTTCTTTTTTTAATGAAAACCCGTCACAAGTTTCTCGATTCCAGTTGTGTTAGACTTAAGTATCAGAATAAAAAAATGTTTAAATTCTTGTAAGATTGAAAGTTAAAACATTTAAAAAGATAATATTCAGGATTTAGAACCTGGAACAAGAAAACACAGTTAAAATTCAAGTCATGTTCAAATTCAAATCTGGAAGATTTTAATTTCAATTATGCCATATGAAAGCTTATCAAAAATTATGATTTCTGAAAATAAAATCAAAAATTTGAAGTTATTAATCACTGGGATAAGCCGAGATAACCAAATTTGGGGTTTTTGCAAAATTCCGATCATCGGGATGATGATGACGGTCGTGGCTTTGCGTGGTGGTGGAAGGGCCTACGGTGAGTCGGGGGAAAATGCTTGGAGGGGTCCTAGTTCATTGTGGTGATGGCGGCGAGTGGATTAAATTTTTAACCCTAGTATAGGCAATGGTCGGAAAATTGGTCACTGGGGCTTCGTGCGTGCATCGAGTTGCACGTGACTTTGGGAGGAGATAGCTGGGTGGATGATGGAGTCGTAGCCGGAGGCTCAAGTTTTCTGCTGGGGCGTCGGTGCGAGGTGTTTGTTTTGAGGCACCGTTCGTTCTAGTTGGGTTTGGAAACGAAATTTCGAAATCGTGGTTTGTTAGAATTTTTGAGTGATTGAGAGGCTCGAGCACATCATCGATGATGTGTTGACGACCAGCAGTTTGACCAGAGGTGGCCGGCGAAGTTGTGCAGGTGCACACAGTTGGGTTGTGTCAGGGGAAACAAATTTGGGGAAGAAAAGAAGAACCCAAAGCAGCTATCGGGTAATAGGGCTTTGAACTCGAGTATGAACTCGAAGTGGTTTAGGGGTTGTTCGAGTTGTACTTAGAAAAATTTTGGAAAGGAAAAAAAGTAACAGCTCGGGTCGAATTTTGAAGAAACTCGAAGCAAGCGGAAGGAAATCTCGGGGAAGACTCGAAGGAGCTCGGGGAAGTCAACGTATAGGGCTGTTTTCTCAAATTAAAACAATAAAATTCAAAACTTTTAAAATTTTAAAACCCATGTTTTAAAAGATAATTTTGATTTGAATTAAAACAAATTTAAGTTAAGTAAGACATTTTTTTTAGTAATTCAGTTTGGTTTAATTTTTGTCACATTACTTATAAAAATCAGTTATAAAATGTAACAAAAAAATGCTGTTAAGATGAAATGTTTTACAAAATAATTTCGATCTCCCAAGACAATTCACATGATGAATTTAAATTAGATTTACAAGGAAAATCAAATGATTAACAAAGATAAGAAGGTTATCTTTTGAATTTAATAGGTAATTACGATTTACTTATGTAATAAATGATTTAATTAAAATCACTATTTAAATTAATTACTTAATATTAAATGATTAATTAAGGATTAATTTTTTAAGATAATTATTAAGGAAATAATTAATTAATAAGAGTAATTAAGATGTAATTAATGAACAATTAAGGATAAATTAATTAGGGTAATTAATTAAGGAATGATTAAATTATGAAGATGATTAAAGATTTAATTAATTTTAATTAAGGATAACGAATCAATTATTAAAAATGATTAATGAATTAATTTTGTGATTAATTAGTTTAATTCACACGATTGATTCATCGTAGTTGTATATGATTGATAACTATTGTATGATGGGTATTGATTGATATCTCTGGTTGTAATTGTGATGCTATGTGATATAAATTGTTTTGTGCTGAGCTATGATCCTGTACTTTCTATGTGAATATGAAACCCCTTTTAACCCGGAAAACAGCATTTGAATTTCGATGCGACAGGGAGTCGGATTCTAGTTGGTTATCCGAAACCACATCGAACCTGTGAATCTTTGTGAATGACGTATCCACATGTTTTAAAATTGATGCTCACTATTCGGATTAGCCGGGAGAGGACCTTTGTGTCATATAACCCATTTCGAATAGTGATTTGATGAATGGAGAGCAATTGAAGACCAGTGGTGAAGACCGGTGTCTTCAAAAATGATAGGATAACCTATCGATTGTCTCTGCACCGAGTTGCTCTGGTATAGGGACTCCCTAAGTGAAGGGAAGTCCGATCGGGATTGTGGACGCCCGGATTTGCACGTGCTTCTTCCTTTATTGGACGAGTGCCTTCGGTTTTGTTCGAACCCGGAAAAGACTTGTATTGTCGTGTGTCTGACACTAAACTTTGAGATATAAAGCCGATTTCTTTCAAATACATATCTGTTGGTGGAGGAGGATTTATTCTCTTAGCTTAACACCATTCTCCGAGACGTACGAGCTCAGAGGATATGTAGATGAAGGTTATCAGAGATATACTCCCAATTTGGTAGTGTGGCACGATAAGTGCCGCTGTTTATTGATGATCATTTGCTGATCATTTGTTGATCAAAGCATGGCTTTTGTGAAAAGCATAGCTTTGCGGACGAGACTTCGTCGAACCTCACAACCCGGTAATGGTCGAAACAGGAAAGATGCGGCAAGGTTATTAGGGGTAGCGCCCCTTAGGGTATGTGCATTTCCTTCTGGAAAGAAGTGGTATCATGGTATGGACCCCAGATAATTAACTTATGTGGATATCGCAAATTTATATTAATTTATGATTGTTGTTGGGGCCTCGGATGAAGGTTGGTTACAACCAGGGGATGGCATACTCGTATCAGTAGTTACCTAGTTATAGAGGTAACTCGGCCTTGTTTTGGCAGATATCCGGTTAGGTTCTCGGGGCATCCCTCCAGAGGCGTACCCATGTGGCTCAGGAAGTTCCTTAGCCTGACCATTTGTTGGAAATCCAAAGAAACAATACGAACCTTGTACGGTTTTAATTGTATAACCTGCCATGCAGCGTGGTGGTAATCTTCCACAAACCATGGTAGCTATAATAGGCATATGACGAAATGTGGTATGCCGGCTATGATGAATATTATACTTTCGAAATTGTTTTCTAAACTATGCACTAGTAATAATATCAAATAAATTTTTCCCGTATCAAGCATATTTGATTATCATAAGAAGAAATCTCCTCCAATTCTGCGATTGCATTGTGTATGTGGCGGGAGGTCTTATGGTAGTTTCATTTTCCAAAAGCATTGCGGATTTCAATTTAAATTCTTTTATTGTTTCTTAAAAGATAAAAATGTTTTTGTTTACTCATACCAGTCCCATGACCGACCCGGAGTTTATTGTTCGCTTCTAAACTCTGGGTGCCCAAAATTTCTACACGGGCAGCCTAGTAGCAGGTCTTCCGTGTTTTGGAGCTAGCTGGATTTTGAAGTCTTATGGTTTGGAAGCTATCAGTTTTTGAAAGCTTTTGACTTGGAGATATTTTGAAAACTTTTGGATCTCAAGGTTCTTAGTCGGATGTTCGCTATCATTTCATTTCTTTGAAGACTTTCTCGGAATGCAATCACTTATGGTTATGTCGCGATGGTCTATTTTGAAGTTGTGTTGTATATGTATAAAAATACTCTGATGTTGGTGATGTTGTTGTAATGATATTGTGATGTTGTATCTGGGATATTGATGTTGGCAGTTTTATTTGTTTCTGCTCTTTATATTCATCTGATGTTGTTATAAGCTCCATCCAAACTGGAATTCGACGTTCGAATCTCCGGCAGTCGAATACAAGTGAGGTATTTGATGTGGATTTTTGAACACTGAACTTCGGGTCGTGACAAATCTCCAACATGAAGATCGAAGAGCACGGCGTCGGCTTCACATCCGTACGGTGGGTTGGCACGAAGCTCGAGGAGATGGCCAGAATTCTCCCAGGAAGAACGCATGTTCGTGCACGATTTTTGGGTGATAGAGCCGACCGAGTTCGCGCGTGTTCTAGGTGGAGGTCGAGTCGGCGATGGGGTTCGAGGTGGTGGCCTTGGATCAACCTATCAATGAGCGACATGGGAGCGGTTTGAAACCCCAGTTGGCATGCGTATTGGGTTTCGTTCGAGCCTGTTGTTGATGCGAAGAAGAAGAGAGGGTTGCGGCCGATGGTAGTTTAATAAAAAAAAATTGTTTCAAAATTTTATTCAAACTTCATAATCCCATAACATTTGCATACATTATCAGAATTCGACGAAACTGGCGATGTCGGAATTGCAGCGACGAGTATTACGCAGTGGAGCAATTCTGGAATCATTCTGAGCAAGTAAAAATTTAGGTTGAATCGAACGCTGTTCGATTTAATTCAAAATTTAAATACACAACAAATTCAAGGTGAGTTAATCTCACTCGCATCTGGAATTCCCAATTAATTTTAAATAGCTAAAATTTAAATGAATGATTGATTGGTTGAATGTGAAAATAAAACTGTGCTGTGCTATGATTGGATGAAACAATTTGGGAATTTAAAATATAAATAAAATAAATTGGGTTTAAAAGAAAATAAAAGAAATTTTTAAGTAAAGAATTTAAAGGAATTAAATTCGAAAAATGGTTTGGAATCTGTTAAAGTTTTTTTGAAACTGTGATTTAAAAGGAAATGTGAAATGAAAATTTATAAACTGGGTTTATAAATAAAGTGAAATATTTATCAGGGATAAATATTGAAAGTTTATAATTTCGATGGAAATTTCTATAAGAAGTGCAAATTGCTTAAAAATAATAGTACGATTGTTTTTAAAGGATGGGAAGTGTACTTTTTCCTAGAAATTTAATATGTTTTAAAGAAAAGCTTTCAAAATATAAATGGGCAGTTTAAAATGTGTTTAGAATATTTTAGAAAGAAAATCTTATTTTAATTGTTTAAAGTGTATGTAAACATTTTTTAGGTAATTATGATATTTAATTATTTCAAAAGTAAAGTAGTATTGAGTTTTCAAAAGGAAATTATAATATAAATATTTGATTGATAACTTTATTTTAAAGGTTAAATTTGGCCTAAATTACTTAGAAAACCTCTATATATTTCCTTAAGTATTATTTCAATTAAGTAATTTCTAGAAGCTTCATTTAAATAATTTTAAGCATATATTTTGAAAGTGATATTCCAGGAAATAGAAATGTGTTTAAAACAAAACGAGGGTTTATTTTTAAAGTGTTGGAGGAATTTACGGGATTTAAACGCAAATTTGAATCGAGATAAATCGTGTTGGAATTATAAAAGGTTCTTTGTTTTATTCTGAAAATGGGAGTGTAGTTCCCTGAAAAGCCAAGTATGTTTTAAAGCGGATTTTAAGTAAAAGTTAAAAGTTTTAAATTTGATTTTTAAAGAATGTTCTTAGGAAAATTCTTATTTAAGTTGTAAAAATTTTAAAAGTAAAAATTTACTAAATTAGTTATAGTAATAATTATTTTAAAGGGTTAATAGGTATTATGTTTTAAAAGAATATTATTAATATTTATATTTTATAAAATGGGTTTATTGTAAAGATAGTTTGGTTAAAGTTTTATTTGAAAACTTGTATAGTATTTCATAACTTTATTTTACAATTTAGTATGACTTAACTTTTATTTTGAAGAAAAATAGTTTATAATTTATAAAGCAGTTTTATTTGAAACATTTAAAATTACGTAAATATTTCAAATAAAGTATGTAAATAGCTGTAATTTAAATTATTATAAATCTAAAGTATTTGGCTTGGATGTTTTCAGTGGAAATCAATATTTGGAAATTTATTCCATAAGGAGTGTGTGGTTTGAAACTATTTCAAGGGATTGAAAATGGAATTATATCTTATGAAGATATTTTGAGGTAAATAAATAATTTAGGGAAATTATTTATTGTTTGATGGATGTTTATTGATTGTTAAATCACCGACTATCAAGATTGGCTAATGCGTTGATCGTTTCAAAGAGACCGGGATCGGGATTAATTTCTCGAAAACCACTTCGATCCGGTTTGTACGCTTTCGTGGGAAAAACGAGTTCGGAGTCGAAGATGGAGCAGTGAAGTGCAAGGGCTAGTCGCCACTAATCCTGAGGATATTTCCAAAATGGATGTAGTAGGAGTAGTGCCTTCGGCTCCGTTCGAACTCGGGACGGACTTGTATGAGTGAATGCTTTCGCAACATCGTCAGGTGGACGATGGGCATTCTAAGTGAAATGTTCTAAATGGTAATGCTTAGTCTCAAGCCTCATCAACTAAGAATGACTGAAAATCAGGGGCTATGCAGCAAGGCTATGTGGGTAGCACCCATTAGGGTAAGGTCATCCCTGTCTAGATGTCCCTTTTTATTCGGCTTAGTGGTGCAGTTGCTGATCCCAACCGTGGGGTGCTCTTACTCGGGATTATCCAGTAAGGGGTAGTCCCGATCTTGTGTTGTAGGGGATTGGAAGTAATCCTCGGTACGGTGATCTAGGCCACGTACTGTGACAAGTGGTACCCCAGTGCCTAGTCATTAGTTGGAAATCCATTTTCCCTACGCGCCTTTTACGAGTTTTGTTTGTATTACCCACCTTGTGGCTAAAAACTGGAATTTAATGAATGTAACAATTTCGGCTATTTTAATAAGTATTTGTATATAGACACTATTAAAATATCAGAGGATTTTATAAGAAATGTTTTAGCTATTGTAAGGTAAAAACCTGCATGTTTATTTGTGGCGTGGTCTTACGAGATGCTTTTGCTTTCAAAAGGATTTTTGAAACTTTAATTAATCAATTTGGGTGTATTATTATCAGCTGGTATTCCAGTCTGACTCGGGTGTTATTTCATTATAATGCTCGGGTCAGACCGAGTAATATAGATTGCAGGAAAGGATGCTGTGGAGCTCAGGAGAAGAGCTGGAGACCACGACGTATTACCCGTACTTGTTTATATCCGCTGCTGTGATTGTTTGGAATTGTCATACTGGTAAATGTTGTTTGTTTGTGATACTTTGATGATATATTATATAAAACAGATATAGTTTTTATTTTGTGTAAAGATTTGTTAATTACTATTATATTTTGTTCCGCTGCGATTGTGAGGTTTTGATATTGTTTAGTTCCTTCTTTCTTCTATATTCTGTCTTTTTCCTCAACATTCTGTCTTTTCCGGCACTTGATTGTCAACATATTATACTATGGAGTATTTTATGTCGATTTTAGAGGGTCGTGAAGGGTGGGTCGTCACAAAAATGGTAGTTGAATTTTCTGGTGGCCATGGTGGCATATAGATGGTGAAATAGGGTTTAAGACTATGGTTTGGTCGTCGTTGCATTTGGAGGTCGTGTGTCGTCAGGGAAGCATCGGGATTGACCAGTGGTAGGGGGATTGAAATGTTGGGCTTCGGCGAAGTTATAGTCAGAGATTCATGATCTCTGGTGGTCGGAGTTATCAGGGCGAGGAGGATTTAGTTGATAGGATTTGGATTCCAGGTGATGCTTGATGCTCAATTTTGATTTGCGGAATCATTCGACATGCTGGATGGTCGGGATGATTATGGAGGTGATCGTCGACTTGCGAGTCGCCACGGCATTGGTCGGAATCAAGCAGATCATCAGTGCATGAGCACGATGCACATTGGTATTTGATGGTTGTTGAAAGGTTCGGGAAGAAAGTGTTTACTCGAGTTTTTATTTGATGGCCTCGGGTTTGTCTCGGAAAAATTTGAATTTGGCTCGAGTGGATTTGAGCGTGGGCTCGGGTGGTTTTATTAATTTGTGATTTATTAATATAAGTGATTAGGGATAATCACTTATGGTAATTAATTAAGGATAATTAATTATATGGTAATTAATTAAGGATAATTAATTATATAGAAATTAATTAAGGATAATTAATTAAAGGTTAATGAATTCGTGATTAAGGTTTGTAATTAATTAATATTAATTAACCAAGATTAGTAGTTTATTCATAAGTAATAAATCTAGTTTAAATTAATCAGATGACAAATTAATCTTACTTATGAATGTTTGGATTCTATTGAATGTTTGAATTGTTTGACATCCCTGATGTGTGATGTTTTGTGATATAAGTTATTTTGGTTTGAGCCGTGATGAATATAATTTATTTATCTGTGATAACTTTATATTATTATCTATGACTCTGTGATTGGAAGATAAGCGTTATGGATTATACCGCTTATCAATATTGTCGTGCTTGGATTGTGATGATTAATGAAGTTGCACTATTGTGTAAAACCCCTGTACTACACCATAAACACACAAATATGGATTGCACAAGGAAATTGGTTAATTCACAAATATTTGAATTTAATGAAATGGTTTTAAAGTTGAATTTTGAGTCCAAATGGTTTTGGAAATGGAATTGGGTTAAATATAAAAAGCTTTTGAAAAGGAATTTTAAAAATAAAAGTTATTTTGAATAACTTGATAAAGTTTTGAAATTTGAATAGTGTGATTTGAATTCAAGATTTGAAATTGAATTCTATGTTTGGAAATTATGGTTTAAAAAGGTTATACAGGTTATAAATGTGTTTATATGGGTTTTAAACCATTTCAAAAAATATTGTTTTGGAAATTTGAATTTAACCCAAGTTTTAAACTTGAAGGGTTTTAACTTGTGCAAATGTTATCGAATTTTTCTGAAACGAAAACCTTTTTTTTTTCAAAAAATAATAGCTTTCATATAAAGAAAGGATTTCCAATTTGTATTGAAAGGATTTCATGTTTTGAAATGAAATTGTTTTGAAAGCTATTAATGAATCTTTGCTAAAGATTGGTGAACTTTGTTTTCAAAGTAAAGAGGATCTTAAGGGTGTATCTTTTGCATAAAATATTTAAATTGTAAATAGTTTTGAAAGCTATGAATAAATCTTTGTGAAAGATTTAGTGAACTTTGTGAAGTGGATCTTTTTGTTTAAAGTTTGAAAGTGGGAATTTGTTTAAACCATTTGAAAGAATGGTTTTGGGCAATAAGTTATGACCTAACTAAGATCCCATATATCCATATGTTTTTAAAGTTAAGCGCTCATTATTCGGTTTAGCCGAGAGAGGACTTTGTGTCATAAAACCCATTCCGAATAATGATACGACGTTATGGATAACATTTGAAGACCGGTGGTGAAGACCGGGTATTTTCGAAAGCGAAAGGATAAACTATCGAATGTCTTTTCACCGAGTGGCCCCGGTATAGAGATTTGATCACCCTTTGTGATGGGGAGTCCGGACGTGATTAGGGATTAACCGGATTGCAAGGGCTTCTTTGAAGTGCCTTCGGTTCTGTTCGAGCCCGGAACAGACTTGTATGGATATGTATTTGACATTACACTTTGAGATGTAAAGCTGGTTTCTATCAAATACATTTATGTTTACTGGCAGAGAATTTATTCTCTTAGCTTAACACCGTTCTCTAAGACGTACGAGCTCAAAGGTTATGTAGTTGATGGTTACTAGTGATACATTCCCAATTTGGTAATGTGGCATACGAAGTGCTGCTGATCATGTGTTGATCGAAGCATGGCTTTTGTGAAAAGCGTAGCTTTGTGGACGTGGCCTCGTCGGACCTCACAGCCCAGAAATGATGGAAACAGGAAAGATGCGGCAAGGTTATTAGGGGTCGCGCCCCTAGGGTATGCCCATTTCTTCTGGAAAAAGGTGGTATCATGGTATGGAGCCTAGATATTTAACCTATGTGGTTGCTGCAAATTTATTACTTTGTGGTTGTTGCTTTGTGTTGAGGATCCTCGGATAAAGGTCGATAATGATCGGAGATGGCATACTTGTAGGTGTTACTTCCAGGTAGGGGTAACCCGGTCTTTTGTTGGCAGAGATCCGTTTAGGTTCTCGGGGCGTCCCTCCAGAGACGTATCCATGTGGCAATAGGAAGTTCCTTAGCTGACCATTATTGGAAATCTAATCTCCAATACGTGCCTTGTACGGTTTCAGTTGTAGAACCTGCCATCTAATATGGTAGCTACAGTAGGCATACTGTAATGGTACGTATGCTGCCTACGATTAATAGCAAATGTTTCCCACTATGCACTAATAATAATATCAAAAGGATTTCGCATATCAAGCATGTTTGACTATCATAAGGAGAAATCTCCCCAAGTGTGTGATTTAATTGTGTGCGTGCTGGAATGCCTTATGGTAGTTTCATTTTCCAAAAAGCATAGCGGATTTCAATTTTAAATACTTTTGTTGTTTGTTCCAAAGATAAACTGTTTTTGTTTGCTCACACCAGTCCCATGACTGACTTGGAGTTTATTGTTCCTTTTCTAAACTCTGGGTGCCCACAATTTTCCACACAGGCAGCCTAGAGTCAGGTTTTAGTAGAACCAGAAGCTAGTAAGTATTGATATGGATCAAAAGTTTTGAAGTCTTTGGATGGGGTCGCATTTGCTTAATTCAACTTGATGGGGGTTCGAGCTAACTTTGGATTGGCGCATTGGAGACAGAGTTGCAGATATTGGAGTTCTCACTTGGTGATTCAAGTCCAAGTTATGTTATCATATTCCATTATTGTTCCGCTGCTTGTGTTTTGTATTCCGCTGTAGCATTGTATTTGTGCTTTGATATATGTTGGGCAGTGTTGTATCATATTTGGATATTGTATTCATTGGAGATATATGATATTATTCATTTCTTTTTCCGCTATGTTGTGTACTTAATGTGTTATAAGCTCCGAGAATCGCATTCAACATTTGAATCTGCGGCATTCGAATACGGGTGAAGTATGGATGTCGATTTTCGAACGCGAAAATCCGGGTCGTTACATTTAGAACTTTTAATTTTCCTTACATAGCTCTCAACTATGATACAAAACGTAAGTACCCAATCATAAAGCCTCATCAATGTTTGCCATTAAGAATCGAGTGATAAATCCTTTTCCAGACCGATGTAAACACTTCAAAGTTCTATACTCGAATCTTAGATAAGAATCATGTGACAAAATGATCTGCATATAACATCCGTACTTTATTTAACTTTTCAAATATTTATGAAAACATTTAATAAAACTATTATCTTTTCCTATAACTTTTATAAACCCTTTATTTCTTCAAAATATTCATACATTAAATAATTTTATCCTTTTTCCAAAAGAAACTATTAAAAGATGATTTACCTCTTATTATTATTTTCAATAACTTCTCTTATTAAAATTTTATCTCAAATCTTTTTGAAATTTCTTTGTTAATAACTTATATTTAGATAACTTTCCTTTTAAAAAAATTTAAAAGATTAGGATAAGAGTTCTTTCCTTTTTATTAAACATATATCTTTTACGCTCTATTTTGTAAATGATACATTTATAAAATATATTCTTAAATAGGTTTCTTAATTAAACACCTTTTATAAAGCCATTTCTTAATTGTTTATCTTTGTTTAGATTACAATAATAACAACATTTATTATAACACAAACAATAAACAACAAATGATAATAATCAAATATTTTCATTCACTAACAACCAACCACACCATATATAACTATAATAATTTCTGAATTTTTTTTCTTTTATATATAAAATATAATCTAGGCAAAAAAGATTCATTTACCCATTCTCAAAACAATACCGTGTTGGTTTGCCTTGTTTAAGTGTTTAGAAAACCCAATCGATATTGTGGCGTTCCATGTATGGACTAGAATTCATAAGCCACTTAACAGCTAAATTGACACAATATAAATCACTTTTATAATTATTAACAAATACATGCTCATAAATATACAATACACTCAAAAATCATTATGAGGCATTCCAGCAGCTTATCTCTTACTGAGTTGCCTTACTAAAGCCAAGGTTCTCGCTTAACCTTGCACTTTGATACCAAATGCAGCGAACCGGATTTTCGACCTTTAAAAATCGACATTAATACATCCTCGGTATTCACGTCTCGTAAACTCAAGTGTTAGATAACCGATTGTTAGGGGAAAAAATAAAGGCGAAACATAATTTCACACGAAAAGAGTACTATATATTATTTCAACAATAATCTTTACGGCTGAAAATTTTCAATACAATACCAGAGTCTAACCAAGATTAGGCCTGGATAGTTATAAACCCTTTATCCTTAAAAATGTTGAAAATACAAACAAATGCAATAGATGCAGTGGATAATAGAATACGTCCATATGTAGATGAAGATCTCTAGTTCCCCTCTAGAAACTGCAAGCATCCTCAACTAAACCTGAAACGACTGGAATCTGACCCGAGTATTAAAAATACCCGGATCAAGCTTGATAAACCAGCGTGAGAAACTCGAACCGTAAACATATGATGGAGTCATAGATGGTACTAAACAAAACCTTTGAAAAGAATAGTATCACGTAAGACCATGCCACACATAAATACGGATGAGTTTTTACTTTACGATAACCAATATACTTTTTATGAAAAATCACTTTAATATTATTATTAATGACAAAAGTTTGAAAGTACTTTCAAATATATATATATATATAAAGAAAGTATTAATACTCGAACTATGGTAATATATCCGGACTAGGTCAAGGAATATACTGGATGGAATATATGATACCAAAAGGGGTAGCTGAAATGTTTGTAAAGCATTACAATTATTTTGGACTACAATCAAAACCATAAAGCTCGTATCGGAATTTTATTTCCAATATGATAGGGAACTAGTGGCATTTTCCTTCGATCCACACATAACAACCATAATTCCTGATAGCCTTATCACTTTTCTCAAGCTAGCTACTTGGAACTACACTTGCTACATAACCAATAGCCGGTAGCATTATCACTTTTCACAAGATAGCTACTCTATTAAAATAAATGGGGCAATAGATGCCTTGAGGATCCAGATTTAATTGGACTCCTCCATACTCATATAACTGATAGCTTGAAATATGTGTCATGTATACCACTTAATTACCCGTATCGTTACCTGGATGTGAGGCTTGAGAGGCTACATACATACTTCCCAGAAAGCCACACTTTGCTTTTCAAAAAGCCACACTTTGTCTTTCTCATAACAGGTTCTACTTTGAATGCCACATTGCCATTCTGTAATTATACAACTGAGTTTTACATACATATAAATCCGTAGCTCGTACGTCTCAGAAAAGGGTGTTAAGCTAAGAGAAGTTGTCTCCTCCGCTGTCGAGCAGATAATACATTGATAGAGATCTGTAGCGAACCCATTGTTCCATACCCTTTGAGTTGATAATATTTCACCATGTTCAACCTAAAGTGTATGAAAGAGTGAATAACTAGGGTGAAGAAGAAAAAGTTAGAAGAAAAAAGAACAACAACACAGAATCTCACAATCGCAGCGGAACAAATATAATATATAATAACAGATTTTTATACAAAAGAATATGTAACAGTTTATAAACATACAATCATCAGAATACAACAATCGATACATCAATCTGGGCAGTTATAAACACTTCTCCTTATACAGTGGAAATATTACCAAGTATGAAAATACATCTGAACTCCTCCAGCTCGTCTCCTGAGCTCTATAACATTTAAACCTGAATTTGCAATACTCGGTTTGGCTTGAGTATTATAGTAAAATAACACCCGAGTCAGTCTGGAGAACCAACGTGAGAATATACACTCAAACACGATGGCTATTTTCCTTACGATAACCAAACAACTTTTATCAAATTCGTCTGATATTATAATAGTGTCTAAGTATAAATACTTATTCGAATAGACGAAATTGTTACATTAATTAAATTCCAACATACTAGGCTCTACAAAAAACCGTAAGCTCGTACTGGAGAATGGATTCCAATGAATGACTGGGCCACTGGGGTACTGCCCATCACAGTACACCTCTAGAACAATGTACGGAGGACCTCCCCGGGATCCTTTGCTACACATGACCGGCTTACCCCTAACTTGGATAGACCGAATATTTTATCACCCCGGGTGATCCCACCCTTACCATCGAGTGCACCCTTCATGCACAACCATATCCATAATAAATAGGTTTTCGAGGACATTTGGAAAAGCGATAACATACCCTAATTGGGTGCGACCCACTTAGCCTTGCAGCATCTCCCCTGTTTTAGTTATTCATGATTAATGAGGCTCGAGGCTAAGCGTTACCTTTCAAGAAACAATTCTTCATAGAATGCTCATCGTCCTCCAATAACGATGTTCGGATAGCATTCATTCATACAAGTTGCCCTGGGTCGGGACAAACCGAATCATCGTCTTCATCATCTTCACGGTATTCATTTATATGTTCAAACTGGATCGAAATGGTTTTTGGATAATTAAATCCGATCCCGGTCTCTTCGAAACATTCAACGAACTTGGCCAATATTTGATAATCGGTTAATTAACTATCAAATAACATCCAAAAGCAAACACCAGGCCTTATTTTATATTTCTCCAAAATATTTATTTCAAAACAACTTCACTAAGATACGTATTCAATCTCTTCCAATATTTCTATATTTGAAAACAATTTCAACACTTGGATCCACAACGGGATATTTCATCATTTTCAATACTAGAAATATTTCTAACTTCCATTTTTATAACCCTTAGAAAATATTTCTATTCCAAATCATTTCCCACTAAAATATCTCCAAATAATTGCTTTCAATACTTAGGAGGTAATTTATATGTATATTTTCCAAAAATAAATTTAATATTAAACTTGGAAATTCTTCGTAACTTATCTCATAAATCTCTGGATTATTGATAAATTTCTTCTTACAATTTCCAAACTGATTATACTTATTTATAAGTGGAAATTAGCCACAAGGGCCTCTTTAGCAAGTGCAATTAGTTTCTGGGACACGCAACTAAAATAATTACTTTTAGGGACAAAACGCAAAATAATTAGTTTCTAAGGCTATAAAACCTATAAAATTATGTCCTTGAAAGTAATTGGACTGCTGACTTTGTCCTTAAAAGTAATTATTCTGTTAATTTTGGCCTTGAAATTAATTTCTGTGGATGTGTGTCCTAGAAACTAATTGGACTGCAAAGTTTGTCCTTGTAGTGAAATGCCCCTATTTATAATCTCATCTAAACATTCATACTTCTTTAACAAATTCAAATTCTTTTCGACGTTATCGCATTTAAACATTCGAAAATTTTCTTAAGTCTCTAGAATTCCGTTTATGGGATTTCTCTTATAAATTCTCATCCATTAAATAAACCCCATCCACACATCTTGAGGGAATTTACAAATAAATTTTCAAACATTTCAAAACTATATATATAATGAGCATTTTTAAAGAATATTTATTTATTTATTTTTATTTTTTAAATATATTTTAAGCTATTATTTAAAATATTAAACACTTTTAATAAGCCATCAATTATCCATTTTAAAACAAATCTATTTACAAGCTGATTATAAAATTAAAATATTAAATATTTGAAAATTCATTTTTCAAAGTATTCTAATACTAACTGGTTTAAAATTTCATAGTTTAAATAACAAAATTTTCCCTTTGAAAATCAAACTTAACTTCTAAAGATAAAAATATTTTTTTTTTAAATCTCAATAACCAATTTAATTTATTACTTCCTCTCGATTTCATAACATATCAATTCATTGTCGATTCCCTAACCATTCTCATCTCAAAACTAGAATATACTATTTTTCTCAACCCTGTTTCCATATTCTAGTATTAATTCACCCATATGGATTTATATTCCCATTTATCATCCGATATCGAATTCCTTTATTTACAAACATCGTTTATAAATTTGTATAACCCCTTTGGTTTTACCTATTTAAACAAATCTAATTTATTAAATTCCATTATATAAATTCATTTCCTATGAATTCCATTTATACTTCCAATCTATTTTAATATTGATTTTAACTCCTTTTCATATTTCGAAATACCATTTACAAAAATTCCTTTATATAATTAATTTTTAAAATCTCTATTTAAAACCTTTTACGAATAGTTACGTGCAATCCAAAATCAATGTATATCATTCCTAATTCAATTTTCTTAAAAATAATCCAATTTCCAATATAAATATTTTTATGTCAAAAATCTCCCTTTTAATTCCTTTAAACTAAAAATAAAAATTTATGGTTTATAAAATGCCAAATTTAAGGCCCGTTCTACAATCGCATCAAAAAATTAAAAACATAGCAATTTTTTATAATAGATTATTCACACAATCATATATCGTTATATATGAAAATAAATCAACATTTTTGAGGAATCCAGTTGGATCCCTCCAACCTATTTCTCTACATCCATGGATGTTGGTCAACAATAAAAATACCAATCCCACTTCTGTAGGATCGATGTAACAACCCGTAAATTTTTAATAATTTTATTTGTTTTATTAACATATATAGTTGAAATTTTTGTGAAATTTTAAATAATAAAATTTTGAAATAAAAATTTAATATTTGAAACACGTCTAGTTAAACATATCAACTGGTAAATTTTCATCCGAAAATATGAAAGTTTATTTTCATGTGTAATTTTATTTCAGTTTAATCAGTTAAGAATTGATGAAAATATGTTTTCGAAACCTAAATTTTTTTATATAGAAAAATTGTAAATCATCTTCTGAGCAAGGCGTCATTTTTCGTTTTTCCAAATTCGGACTTCTTTAGCTCCGTCGATCTTATTTTTCTGCGTTTTGCTGCATTTTCCGCTAGTGGAAAATCCGAATTTTTATAATTCAATTGTACCACTGATATCTGCATAACATTTTGATCGTCTTGTCGTGCTGATCTGCACAGTGTATTCAATTCTGTATATTTGAAATTCGATGCGGCGAAAACCGTGAAAAACGGCCAGCCAGCTCGGTACTCGTCCGAGTCCATTTGTTTTCTATGACCATTCATTTTACACGACCATTCATTTCGGATCTGCTTTCATTATTTATTGAATTCTGGCATTGGCGTTCAATATTTCCAACGGTTCGTTGTTCATTTCTTTTATTTTTTTCAACCTTTGTTTCATTTTCATAAGAAGGAATTTATTATAAAGGTTATATTTTTGGTGTATGTCCACTCATCTTCTCACGCACATCATTATTTTTCCTCCTCCTCCTCCCTCTTCCATTCATTCCCAGATCCACATGTCTTCCTCCCCTCAGCCATGCCACCGCCCATCGCACACCCATGAATGACTTCCCCTCCAATCAACACCGGCCCCATCATCTTCTATTGGCCGAGCGCAGCACCCTAATGCCGCAAGCACATGGCTATAACCGAGACTTCGACCTTACCTCATGCCGTGTTCTCACCTCCACCAAAATCAAAGGCCGAAGCTCCTACACCTCCTCACGACCTCGAACCCAGTAGCCGACCGCACGTGCAACTTCTCCGGCCGACTACTCCTCCCGCTCGCCAGCCTTCAACCATATCACCCGACCTTCCCACCTCCTCTACGTTGATAACTGGTCCTACATGAAACCTCCCCACCACCTTCTAAACGCTAGCTCGCCACAGCTGCTCGACTTCCACATCATCCAACTCCTGCCTCTCCATTACATCGGCCTCCACCCTCGTCACCGCCTTCAACTAGTATGTTCCCTTCCACCTTCCCTAGCTCGGCCAAGCAATGCCCTCTCGTTCATATCTAGTATATATATTTATAATTTTTGTAAGTTAGTACATATACTCATATAACTGTTTCTTGTATATATATCTTGTATATTTTGTTTACGTATCAGTTTTATACATTATATTATAAGTTATATTGTGCATATATTGAGTATAAGTTAGTATATGTAGTTGTATATATATATCATATAGGTGTGTTCTTTTCTTTATATTTTATAATTTTAAATATGCAACCTGCTCGTTTATAATATATGGGTTTGAGTTATATATTAGCTATATATATATATATACTTGTTTGGTTTTCTGTCTGTTTAAAACCAATATATAACAAATAAGTAATTTATCAATATGCGTTACTTGTAATATATGTGTGGTCTGTGGTATAAAATAGAGTTTGTACAGAATATGTTATTTTCGCATGAAGACTGTGGCATTTATATTGTTAGTTGCCTGTGCATTTTATCGCAGTTATGTAAGTGTATTGATTTATATATGTGTGGTTCATATTTTATGCGTTAATAGAAAAAAAAACTATTGATTTTATACATTGGGTTTAGAAGGTAAATTATGTATTTGCTTTGATTTTACATTATATGTGTTTAAAAGATATAGTATTGATTTCAGAATATATACGTGTGTGTGTGTGTGTGTATAGATTTTTCATATGCATTTTTAAGTTAATAATGGTTTAAGAAGACAATATGACAAAATAATGTATAATTCATTTCAGCATATATCAAGCGGAATCTGATTTGATTCTGTCTATTCCTATTGATCAGCTTGCCGTCAAATTCGGGTCCATCTAGCTTTGCTTTGAAATTTGTGCTTGGATTCATAATTTATCTCATCATCGTTCCTCTCTAGCCTCGAAAGGTGAGCAATCACTCACGATTAATGTTCTTTTATTTATTAAATTTGATTTCAATTGAAACGACAATTGAAATATGTTGCTGTTAGTTATTTATACTGTTATATATGCAATTACCTGTATCAGTTCACCTATGACATCGGACACCATTATCTGCTATTTATATTGATGATATATGCCTGTTATATTATTACCATATCTGTTATCACTCTGCAAGTTCCCTATTAGTATAGAATCCTATAGGTTGAAATGATACATACCCGAACGATCTGTAGAATAGGAGAAAATCGTTTTGGGTTGAAATGATAAACCCAAGCGATTTTCATTGACATTAAATTTAGGATTACGGGTTGAAATGATATATATATATATATATATATACACCCGTATATATATTTAAATTATGGATTGAAATGATAAATATCCATATCACTTGACCATAGGATAGAAAATTATATACAGACACCGTTGGTCTATATATATAAATATTTTGGAAAATGATTTCTATGGTTTTGGAAAGAAATATATGGTTTTATATAAATATTGATTTTTAGTATTATATAAATGATTATTTTATATATAGTAAAATTCTTGATTTTTAAAGCTATATGTGAATTTGATATATATATATATATATATATATATATATATATATATGAAATTATCAATTCTTGTTTTGAAATGTTTGAATATTTGAAGCTTTAAAAGTATTGAAAGGGTTTATTTTATGGTTAAAAATCTGTATTTGAAATCGATATAATTTGAAATGGTTTTTGGAGAAACTGAAATAAATTAAAATCGATGATTTGGGAATTGACTAAATTTGAATTTTGGAAATTGAGTTGATTTGAATCGATTTATGAAATTTGAGAAAGCTATTTTATTATATAAGGTATTTTAAATTATATTTAAAACAATTTATATATGTTACTTTATAAATTTATCTCATATAAACTATTTTAATATAAATTATTTTTAATATAAACTATTTTAAATTATAAATATTTATGTAAACTATTTTAAATTATAAACTATTTTATTATATATACTATTATTTATATTTAAACAGTTAAGTGGGAAGTGTTATGATTCCAAGCATTATGATTTCTAAATTTTGATTTCCAAAGTATTATGATTAACAAAGTGTTTGATGAAAGATTGTTGTTTAAATTTAAGAAATTATTAAATTAATAAGTGAAATTAAATTCTTTAATAAGTGAAACTGAGCTTCGATAATAATTAAGTTTGAAATTGGTTTAAATTAAATAAGTAACTAAGTGAAATTGAATTTCTTTAATAAGAAATAAAATGCGATTAATAGAAATTAATATGAGACTTGTAATTTAAAGAATTTAATTTGACAAATTTAATTTAATTCAATTCATAAGTTTTGATATAATGTAGGTAAACTTAAGTGATTGATTTAGTGAATTGGAAATTCAATTGGAATTATTTTGAAATGATAAATTTACTTAATTTAAATGATTACTTAATGAATCCATCAATGAATTTAAATTGCTTTGAATGTTAAATTAAATTAATGAAACCTATATATGAATTTAAATCAATATTTGAATTGTTTTAAATAAAAATTGAAGTTGAATTATAGAGTTTTGAAATGGTTAATTTGGAAGTTTTGAAACGTAAATTATAGAAATTGATATAGAAAGACGAATGAAATGTTGGCTTTCAAATTCTAAGTGAGATTGAAATTGATTTGGTTTTTGAAATTTATTAAACGACCAATCGGTGTAATAATTACGAAAGTTATTAAAGAAACCGGGATCGGTTATGGACATACTCTCTGTCTAAACTGAATACCACTTTAATAACTATACGCGGAGTGTGATCCAGAATGAAGTGGTTGGAATGATGTACGTTGATGATTAAAGAAGAGAACGATAATGGATAGCCTTGACACTTGTGTCAAATCGGAAATGACTAAAACAGGAGCCGTGTCAGGCCAATGAGGTTAGCCACCTCTTAGAGAACACACTTCTTCGTAAACTACTCACTACTTATATTTGATTGGTGCACACCCTTGAATTGGGAGTGCTGTTTCGCGATGTTGCGATCGTTGTGGCGATGCGTTCTCACCAGTCCGGATCAGGCAAATGGTAGTTTCACTACCTTGGGTATTGCCTCATGTACCTTGTCATACACGTATCCCTATACATGACCACTACGATTTGTTTTGTGTTATACCTATGGAGTACTCCCTTATATCCCACTAGTTTACGGTGTAGTTTACAGTGCTGTATAGACTATGACGCTTATATAAAATGTGTTAAGGGGGATAATGGTAACGCCTTAACGCTATTTTGATACTTTATATTACCGATAGGCATTATCTACATAGCATACATTACTACATAGTAGATAGTTTAACGGATCCTTAGAGGATGGTTATTCCAAACGTCCTTTGAGTTAATTGTATTTCTGTTGTTATTTCACTTGAGTTGGATTTATTGATATAAGAATGTTAATCCTGACTCGAGTGTTTTGTGTTTTGCTTTACGCACGGGTTAGACTGAGTGGTCCAGTACTAGAGACTCACCTTTGGAGTTGGTGCTTCGCTTAGAGATCCAGCTATCTATCCTGCTTTCAGATATTTAGTAGATTCTAGTGATGTATTATGATTCTTTTATTTGACTATTGTATCCGAGTCTTCTGTTGTACCTTATTTAACTCTGATTTGTACATAGTAGCTTCATGAACTACTATCTTTTGTTTTCACTGCATTTATTACTCTGTATCTGTGATCTGTGATTATTTATTTACTACATATGCTGAGTTTTGCCAATATAAACTTACAATCTGGTATTTTGAACAATTCAGTTTCTGGCATATTCGAATGCGAATGGTTGAAAATATCAGGTCGTTACAGTCGATTTCACCTAGAGGAGGGGGAATAGGGTGATACTACTAATTATAAAAATTTAATACAGAAGTTTATAAAATATTTTCAACACAGATTTCAGCAGAATAATAGCAGCACGAATAATAGCAGATAGTAAATGCAGAAAATAGAACACATAGATTTACCCAGCTTCGGAAAAACCCTACCTACGTGTTGCCCCCAAGGTTTCTAAAAAAAGTAGATAGTCAGACGCTTACACATGTAAACTTGTGACACCCGATATCGATTAACCTAATTCCACGCTCAAAACCCTACCATAACTCAGCCATTGAGTTGCGAATTCTTGAACTACACCACCGTAGCTCATCCCTTAGTCAAACGACTAGAAATTACACAAGTTTAAAAAGGAAATACGAATTTAAAGCAATAATATAAAACAAAACCATAATTTTATAAAACCAAATCCCAAAATGACGGCCCAAAATAAAAGATATTCCCTTTTTCCTTTGATATTCTGTCGGCCTGTATTTTTCCTTAAAAAATGATGCTCGTTCTCGTTCCTCTTTGCTCTAAAATTAGGGCTTCGAGGAATTCTTTGAAGCTGCCGCTTTGAGTGGTAGATTGAATGATGCTTCATGCTTTCTTCGATTGATTTCTCTACTGCTTCAAATTGTCGAGTTCCTTCGCTTGATTGAAAGATTGGTACGTGAAATTCCTTTTTCGATTTATACTGCACTCGACTTGATTCGAGTTCCTAATTGATGCTGTGATCTGTGATATGCTTGAACTCGAATTGATTCCAGTTATTGATTTAATGTTCTCTGTTTGGATAGAACTCGAATAATTTTCTGCCGACGATGTTAAACGTTTATATAGGATTCGATGTCCTATAAATTGATTCGTATATAATCATTTGAATTTGTCTATTGACTTATCTCGGCTACTTGATTTTTCATTGATGTCTGTAATGATTTCTGACTTGTTCTAAAACTGTATTTTTTGTTTCCTTGATTGACACGGCTTTGAATTGATTGTGATTGATTCCTTGGCCACCACGGTTTTGAATTTCTGGTTTAAAACTGTTTGACATTATCTGATCGCTTCTCTAATTTTTGCCTTGACATTGATTCCTTCTTGACTTCGGCCTTGACTTTGTTTTGATAAATTTTTACTTCGATTTTTGACCCATTTTGATTTTGTTTGTTAGAACTTGCTATCACCATTTTGATTCTTTGACATTTTTAAAATTGACTTTAGTTATTTGAATTTTCTCTGCGACTTTAACATTGAAATGAGACTGACTTGGTTCCAATTTTTGTGCTATGCTTTGGTTGTCATTGTGTACATGTTCATGTATTCATACTTCATGTATATTGATGTTGTGACTTCGATACGCCTGACTTCGGCTTTGATAAAACTGGCATTTGAACTTGAATTTGGCTTCGGCATTTAACTGTCTTTGTTCAAAACTTCTATTTTGATTTTTTGCTGCACGTAGTATCATTTCGTTGTACATCTCCTTGTGTCTTCATTACACACTGTATATTCATTGTTCCATTTGTTCATGTATCTACTGTGCACTTGGTTTGTACTTAATGTTGACATCCGATTGGTTGTTGGACCCATCCACTTCGTTTCACTACCTATTCCAGTATGCCTTTGTACATGACTTGTGTACTTGTCTCTGATCTGTTGGCACTGCTTACTGGTCCAATTTCATTTGAACTTTGTTGTACTGTATATTCGCATATGTATATCGTTTGTGTGATATTACTTCACTGGTGGTCTTCTGGTCTATATGCATTAGTGCATTCATGTGTTATGATATGCCAACTCGAGTTTGCACTGGATTGAGCCACCATTGGATTCTGCATCATCTAGTCGTTACTTGCATATATGTGTCAGTGTTGCATTATGTTGTGTCTGTTCTTCATTTCACTAGTGCATTGCTTCAAGTCAGTTCTATTGGTGGCTTCACTTTGGTATTATTGCATTGACCACTTGGTTTCACTGTTACATACATGTTGACTTCGTATATTTGTCACTCCAAGTCCGAGTGTTATTCATGCATCCAATTGTACATTCGTACTTGAAGTACTTATCGACTTTGTTCGCTGCCTGGTCGACATGTATGTACGCATGGACATTGCTGATTTGAGGTTGCCTATGACCTTTCTATTGCTGTACCACTTTACTTTTATCCTATGCACAGTTGTACCTATTACTTTTGCTATTCCTTCTATTCTTTGATCTCATATTCATGTGTATTGACTATTTGAGATGTTGAGGCAGTGCAACGTGTACTTGTACATTTTTGATTTTGAATTGTACCTGTGTTGAATCCATCTTATAGGCTCGGGTTTGTCCTTGTGCTCTTATCATGAATTGAGTTGAACCCGGCTTTTTGTTTAGGTTTGACATTGTGCTCACCTGTCCATGTAGATTTGTCAAGTGTATATTGGTGTGCACGGCCTTGTGGCATGTACAGTGATACACTTGTGAGAAATGTAGATTATGGATCTTAAGGCTAGGATAAACACTAGAGGGGGTGAATAGTGTTTTAAGAAATTATTAAAAAATTATGAGTTTTTTTAATTTGAACACAAATGTATGCAATATTCAGACACAGATATGATCAAAGAATCAAACACAGATGCAGATATAAAATAAAAGCAGTAAAGGAAAGAACACACCGGATTTTATACTGGTTCAGAGTTACCATACATCCAGTCCCACATACAAGTACGGATTTCCTTTCAAAAGCAATTGTACAATTACACCCTCAATTTCAAGGCTACGAGGTACACCCTCCAGATTCATAATCCTTTGGGTAGAGATACTTGATTTCACGGACAACAAGTTCATCCAATTGATTTCTAAGGCTACAATCACACTTTTTCTCGCTTGATAGATTTCCAAGACCACAATCACACCTATTCTCGTTTCATTGATTACAAAGAAGCCTATAACTCTGAATAGCACTAAGGATCTTATTGAGATAGTGATAGAGAATCAAACCAGAGATAATCTAGTTAGATTCAATATTGATTTCGGCAGAGTAATGGTAGGAATATGTAGAAAAAAATGTGGAAGAAGAAGAGAAATGAAAACCAGAAAATATGATTAAAAATTCGTCGAATACAACCCCTATTTATAGAAGAACAACATCCATGTCCATTCATGAAGAGATATGACGAATAGACACTTCTTCTGAAATTTAAAATTTGATATTAACTTACACTATGTCGACATGGGTATATTGAGCATGTCCACATCCCAAAGGAAATTTTGGTGTTTTGTTTTTCTTTGAAAATAACTTTTATCTTATATTAAAAACTATTTTAAGCTTTATAAATATACTTGATATAGTTAAAATTCATAAGTAAATATAGAGAATAATATATATTTAATTTTATATTTAAATCTTATTATAAATATTAAAAGTTAAATATATTATTATTAAAGATAGTTAAAATTAAGAATAATTTGATTTTGAAATTAAAGATTATTTTGAGGCTAAAAGTATTTAAAATCAGGATAGATGATTTTGATTTTTTTAAAAGGAAGGTTTTTAAAACATTTTGAAAACAAGATATTAGTTTGTAAAATCATTTTGAATAAAACTTAGCGGATACAAAACAATGTTCCACTAGATTTTTCGTAGGTTCCATCATACTTAGGATTCCATCCCTTTAACAGGCTCGAAGTGGATTCCATTCCACGAATAAATTGGATTTTAGGATGCCAATGCTTTTCAAGGAGTTTTAACAAAATTCATAATTAAAAAATAAATTACTTGAAATCTTGAACGATTGATAATCTTGATTTTCTTGATACTCATGAGTCTTCAATCTTGATATCTTGAATCTCTATACTGTACAGTCTTCATTCTTGGTACCTGCATGGTTAAATCCTGCATATACATATATTCTTAAACTATAATGTTAGTATTTATATTTTATAATCCTATTCTAAGGTTGTTGTCATCAGAACCATCATCTTACGGACTAACAATCTCCCCTTTTTTGATGATGACAACCTTTGTTTATAAAATATTACTTCTATCCTAATAACTCCCCCTTAATCTATGCCTAACTATCCTATTTTACATTTCTCCACCTTTTTCATCAACAAAAACTATCTTTAAATATATAACTTCAAACTATATCACTTCCCCTAAATTTAATACTCTATGACATGTGATTATACTGATAGTGTTATCATAAATAATGAACACTTAGATATAAAACTAAACTTAGTCCTAAACTACTAACTATCCTAACTAAGTATCCATATAATAACACATATAAGAACACAAATTATTCATTAATTATATAGTTATATTTACATTTTCATAGGAAACGTAAGAAAGAACATACAATAACAGGAAAAAGAGAAAAGAAACTAATGAGTGTCTTTGAAAATGGGAGATCTATGAATCAAACAATTTGGATAGTGGAAACAGAAATTTCCATGTTGTTCGACAAGATTTCCATCTTTGTCAAAGCACACTTCACCAACGCAAACGACTTTGTCGTCATCTTCTATGTGCACTTCTTCCATGGGGACTTCTTCTTCTTCTTCTTCTTCTTCGCTGGCCTCTTGTACTTGATCTCCTGAAGGGTCTTCGTTAATCAAGATTGGGTTAACATGATTATCCATTAGAAATTTTTGCAAATTCCTAAGGATTTTGCCTTGCCTCTCTTGTTCTTTGGCCATTCGAAGTTGCATCACTTGGATTTCAGTCATTAACTGAAGTGCATCCTTCAGAGAATCCTCCATTTTCGTCACACGAGCGAGCGTTGTTCATTGCAACGATCCAGAAGTAGGAGAAGGGAATGAAAAGGTTGAATTTAAGTTTGATTTGGAAGAGGAGGCCATTGATTATTTAATTTCACAAGATAGAACAGAGAAATAACAGAAAGAATGAATAGAATTTCGAAAATAAGAAGAGTATATAACTAACTATTTGAACTTTGGCAGGAAAAATTTCAAAAATTAAAAATCGTTGTATGTCGACATGGGGTTCAAGGGGATGTCGACAAGGTGCTTGAATTTTTGCTATTTAATTTATTTTAATCTAATTTTTAATTATACTTTGTTATTTATATTTTTTATATTTCAGTTATTGAACAAATACCTAATTCTCTTCTTAATTTAGTAAATATAGATTCATTTAATGGTTTTGTTAATATATCAGCAATTTGATTCTCGGAATTAATATATCTAGAGTGATTACTTCCTTATTTATATTATCTCTGAGAAAATGATGTCTTACATCAATATGTTTAGTTCGAGCATGTTGAGTAGTATTTTTGGATAAATTTATCGCACTAGTATTATCACAATAAATTGATGATCTTGATAAATTTAAACCATAATCTTTTAAAGTTTGTTGCATATATATTACTTGAGAACAAGCCAAAGCAGCAGAAATATATTCTGCTTCAGTTGTTGATAAAGAAACTGTGTTTTTCTTTTTACTAAACCAGAAAATCAGAGAATGCCCCAAAAAGTGACAAATTCCACTTGTACTTTTTCGATCTGATTTACAACCAGCATAATCAGCATCACAGTAAGATATTAAGTCAAAAGAATCATTTTTAGGGTAAAATAAGCCATAATCAGAGGTGTGTTTAACATATCTTATGGTACATTTTACGGCTTTTAAGTAGGTATCTTTTGGCTGGGATTGATATCTTGCATAGAGACAAACACTATGCATGATATCAGGTCTACTAGCAGTAATATAGAGTAGTGATCCAATCATTCCTCTATATAATTTTTGATCTACATCTATCGAGAGATCTTCTTTACTAAGATACTCATTGGTTGCCATGGGAGTGGGCTTTCCACTCGTAGTAGTCAAACCAAATTTATTAATTAGGTCTTTAGCATATTTTTCTTAACTAATAATGATACCATTGTCTAATTGTTTTATTTGTAATCCTAAAAGAAATTTAATTCTCCTATATGACTCATCTCAAACTCTTTTGTCATTATTTCAGAAAATTCTTTATTCATTTCAAAATTAGTTGATCTAAAAATGATATCATCTACATAGACTTGTACTAGTTGAATATCATTTTTATTTCTTAATAAAAAGAGTATTATCTACTTTACCAATTTCAAAGTTTGATTGTAATAAGTAAGATCTTAGTCTATCATACCAGGCTCTAGGAGCTTGTTTTAGACCATATAAAACTTTCTTAAGTTTGTAAACATGATTTGGTGATTTTTCATTTTCAAAAAGTGGTGGTTGTTCAACATATACTTCCTCTTTTACAAAACCATTTAAAAAGGCACTTTTAACATCCATTTGAAATAATTTGAAATTAGTATGATTTGCGAACGCAAGTAGAATCCTAATGGCTTCTAATCTTGCTACGGGAGCAAAGGTTTCATCAAAATCTATTCCTTCGTCTTGATAATAACCTTGAATGACTAATCGAGCTTTATTTCTAACTACCTCTCCTTGATCATTCATTTTATTTTTATAAACCCATTTAGTTCCAATTATAGTTTTATTTTCAGGTTTAGGAACAAGTTCCCAAACATCATTTCCAGTGAATTGATTTAATTCTTCTTGCATAGCCAAAATCCATGAATCATCAGTTGATGCTTCTTTTGGATTTTTGGGTTCGATGGTTGATATAAAAGCTACATTAGTCATTTGACTTAGTTGATTTCTATTTTTAACAACAGATTGCATATCTCCTAGTATATTTTCAATAGGGTGATCTTTTAAAAGTTTAGTCCTTTTATTAGGATGATCAATTTCATTATAAGTTTCAGTTGACTCTTGATTTTGAGTGGTTAAATCCTCTTCATCATTTGTATCTTCAAAATTTTTTGAAATTTTCATCAAACGAAACATGCATTGGTTCTTCGATGGTGTTAGTTCTTAAATTAAATACTCTGTATGCTTTACTTTTATTAGAATATCCGATAAAGATACCTTTGTCAGATTTAGGATTAAATTTATCTAAGGTATATTTAGTATTTAAAATAAAACATTTACTTCCAAAAATTCTAAAATAAGATACCTTAGGTTTCTTTCTATGAAGAAGTTCATAAGATGTCTTATTAGTTAAAGGTCTAATTAAGATTCTATTTGAAATATAACAGGCGGTAGCAACTGCTTCTGCCCAAAAATACTTTGGTAATTTACTATCTAAAAGCATAGTTCTCGCACACTCTTGAATCGTCCTATTTTTACGTTCTACTACTCCGTTTTGTTGTGGAGTTCTTGGAAATAAAAAATTGTGAGTTATTCCCTTTTTATTGCAGAATTCCTCAAACTTTTCATTTTCAAATTCACCACCGTGATCACTACGAACGGTTATAATTTTAAGAGAAAGTTGATTTTGAATCCTTTTTGTAAAGTACTTAAAACATTCAAAAGTATCACTTTTATGTTTCAAAAATATTGTCCATGTAAATCTAGAATAATCATCTACAATTACAAAAACATATTTACTATGATTTATTGACAGAATTGAGATGGACCAAATAAATCAAGATGAAGTAATTTAAGAGGTTTTGAGGTTGAAATCTTATCTTTTAATTTAAAAGAACATTTTCTAAGTTTTCCTAATTGACATGCATCACATAGAATATCTACTTTAAAATTCATTTTAGGGAGACCTCTTACTAGATCAAGTTTTGACAGTCTAGATAAGAGTTTGAAATTCAAATGCCAGAATCTCTTATGTCAAATTCAAGGGTTACTTGTATTTGCCAAAAGACACAGGTTATCATTTGAAATTTTCATACTAAGAATATAAATATTATTTTTCCTAATTCTCTCAAGTATTATGGTTGAATTACTATCTTTAATGTAACACTTATCTTTTTCAAATTTAATTTTATATCCTTTATCGCAGAGTTGACTTATACTTAGCATATTATGTTTCAAATTCTTAACTAGAAAAATATTAGTAATAATAGAAGTTTCAGAGTTACCAACTTTGCCGATGCCAATCACATATCCTTTTGAATTGTCTCCAAAGTTAACCAGTCCTCCGTCTTTGTATATTATATCATTCAATATATCTGGATTGCCAGTCATGTGTCTAGAACATCCACTATCGAGTATTCATTTGTTCTTTTTGATCTGCACAATTTGTCCATTGTGGATTGATTCCTCAACTCCCATAAAGCATGTTTCCAGCACATCAAACAATTTTGGTAGACGACTTGAATTTGAACAATTATTATATGCAGACTCATGAGACAATGATGATCTGAATAATTCTAAACTAGTATTAACAAACATAGCCATTTTAAAAAAAAATTCAGAAATCAGATTATGAAACTTTGAAAACCTGACTCTGATACCAAATGTGAGAAATGCGGATTACAGATCTTAAGGCTACGATAAACACTAGAGGGGGGTGAATAATGTTTTAAGAAATTATTAAATCTTTTTGAATTTTTGTTAATTTGAACACAAATGTATGCAATATTCAGACACAGATATAATCACAGAATCAAACACGGATGCATAAATAAAATAAAAGCAGTAAAGGAAAGAACACACCGGATTTTATGCTTGTTCGGAGTTACCCTACATCCATTCCCGCACACAAGTACAGATTTCCTTTCAAAAGCAATTGTACAATTACACCCTCGATTTCAAGGCTACGAGGTACACCCTCAAGATTCACAATCCTCTGGGTAGAGATACTTGATTTCACGGGCAAAAATTTCACCCAATTGATTTCCAAGGCTACAATCACACCATTTCTCGCTTGATTGATTTCCAAGGCCACAATCACACCTTTTCTCGTTTAATTAATTACAAAGAAGCCTATAAATCTGAATAGCACTGAGGATCTTGTTGAGATAGCGACAGAGAATCAAACCAGAGATACTCTAGTTAGATTCAATGTTGATTTCGGCAGAGTAATGGTAGGAATATGTATAAAAAATGTGGAAGAAGAAGAGAAATGGAAACTAGAAAATATGATTAAAAATTCGTTGAAAACACCCACTATTTATAGAAGAACAACAGCCATATCCAGTCATGAAGAGATATGACGAATAGACATTTCTTTTGAAATTTAAATTTTGAAATTAACTGACACTATGTCGACATGGGTGTATTGAGCATGTCGACATTCCAAAGGAAATTTTGGTGTTTTGTTTTTCTTTGAAAATAACTTTTATCTTATATTAAAAACTATTTTAAACTTTATAAAGATACTTGACTATAGTTAAAATTCATAAGTAAATATAGAGAATAATATATATAAATTTTATATTTAAATCTTAGTATAAATATTAAAAGTTAAATATATTATTATTAAAGATAGTTTTAAAATTGAGAATAATTTGATTTTGAAATTAAAGATTATTTTGAGGCTAAAAGTATTTAAAATCAGGATAGATGATTTGATTTTTTTTTAAAAGGAAGGTTTTGAAAACAAGATATAATTTTGTAAAATCATTTTAACAAAAATTAGCGGATACAAAACAATGTTCCCCTAGAGTTTTCATAGGTTCCATCCTACTTAGGGTTCCATCCCTTTAACAGGCTCGAAGTGGATTCCATTCCACGAATAAATTGGATTTTAAGATGCCAGTACTTTTTTAGGAGTTTTAACAAAATTCCTAATTAGAAAATAAATTACTTGAAATCTTGAACTCTTGATAATCTTGATTTTCTTGATACTCATGAATCTTCAATCTGGATATCTTGAATCTCTATACCGTACAGTCTTCATTCTTGGTACCTGCATGGTTAAATCCTGCATATACATATATTTCTAAACTATAATGTTAGTATTTATATTTTATAATCCTATTCTAAGTTTGTTGCCATCGAAACCATCATCTTACGGACTAACAACACTATGCATGTCACCGGCTGTTCGTGTATGATGAATTCAAATTTAAAGTCGATGAACAACCCAAATAACTAAGGCAAATAATATTTTCAAAATACATTTTATTTTATACTGCAAAAATATTTTATTTTCAATTTTACTATGCCAGTGTATATTTTTGCAGATTGCTCAGATGCTGGATTCAAGTTGAAGATTAAATACAAGTGAATGAGCGATATGTAGTGAGGACAGTTATGTAAATTGAAATGTGATGTGATTGAAATTGTAATGTAATTGAAATTTGTATATATATAGTGAGGCTCAAATTTGTATTATTCAAATTGTAATAAATATTTGTTTGAATAAAATATCTGTTTGAATTTAAATTCTATGTTATTTATGTTATTCAACAAATATTTATTTAATTTGTGAAAAAGAAAATAGTACATTAACAAATACATTTAAATGAATATATATATATATATATATATATGTTTATTATCATCAAACAAAAATATATACTCGCATATTCAACAACTTCAAGGGGGATAACGCGGTATATAGGGTCATCCACTATTACGCGGGGCGCATAGGGTCTCGTCCGCTATAATATGCGAGAATATCACTCCAAATATCAGTATATATACAACTATATATATTATATCATTCAATAAACAATCATTTATAAATTCAACAACATCCAAAATTTAATTTCAACTATTTTAAATTTTAAATTTTGGTAATCCAAATGAGTGAGAATTTTTCTCACCTCGACTTTATTTGCACACCCTTCCCACCTCGACTTGTTTTCACGATTATTAGACCTCGTATAATGAATTATGAATTTATTAATATTTGAAATAATTAAACCTATCATTAACATGCTTAATTTAAAATTTAAATCTAATTAAATAAACTATCACTTGCCGAGCTTCACGAACCACCACATGGTCGGTCCTTCTCTGAAAAACGACATCAGCGTCCCACCTCAAATTGCCATGCCACACATAGCTCGCTATCCAGATGACAAACTCCACCTCCAATCAAAGAAAAACCCAAACCCTACCATTCTCAGCCTGACAACATCTTTCCAGGTTCGCGACCACCACTGCCTCACATCCATTCGAAGACCCAAACTCCACCCTCCACTCTCGACCAACAACCGCCACCGCCATCATAGGTACGCGCACGCCTCGTTCCAAAACAAGCCTCCAACCGCATCACCACCGCCTCCAGTTGCCAATACGACCTACGTCGAACCCTGACATCGCCACCCTACCTTGCGACTCGCGTTTTCCTCATACCTAACATCGACCACAAGCTCCATCCCTCCACTTCCCTAGCAGTGGCATGTCCCGTGCCTTCGCGTGCACTCCCCATCAGTCGCGGCCATCACAATTTGTCACATGCTGTTTTTTCCTCTTCTTTTGTATAAATCGATTTCTATTTCTGAATTAGGGAGAGGGAGACGCGATTTTGTTTTTGAATTTAAGGAAATAAGGGAAAATAATATGCGGTTATGACTGAAAAGAAATGGCGTGTTTGAGAAGGTAAAGGAAACATATACGTTTCAATTGAGGACGACGGCCATGATTTTGACTTTCACTTGAATATATATATATATATATATATATATATATATATATATATATATATATATATTATTCCAAATATTCCACTTTTCATATCACAGAAATTTGAACCCCTATGAAGGCATGCTGCTAGGCGTTCATAATGTTATACCCCTATTCCGAACGCAGTGGAAAAGATTTCGAGTCCTAATTCGATCGTATGGAGAAGATAGCTTTTTGAACCAAATTATTATATTGAATTTCGATATAAATCTCAATGTGTTTCTATCCTGTACGACCAAACGATAAATCCAAACGCTACAGAATTTGAAATCCAATAATAATACACTATTACAGATCCAATGGAACTAGTTTCGTCGAATTTCGACACTGTGCCACGAATCGCTATTTTAACTCATCAATTAAATCAACGATTTCTAAAATTTATGAAATCGCTTGAAATTTCAGTGTTGAAATCTTATTAAATAAATTATGATTCAAAATCCAATAGTTAAACCATTTAAACATTCAAAATTTAACATTGAAAAATGTTCGTCGACGGAAATTCTATCGGTTTAGAAAACCGTCAAACGAATTTAAATTAAAAATAACCGCAAGCGCACGGTGTATGAATGTCGCACGTGGCGAATACAGGTCGATCCACAGGGAATTATTGATTTTAAAATTCTATTCAATCAAATTAAACCAAAGTCGAGAGTGATTAGCTAAAAAAATGATAAAAACAAGCAAATGAAAATTGATAAAAATATGAGAGTGTTAAGACAATTTAGAGGCAATTTCCACTCTCTAGATCACATAAATCAACAATTTGAAGTTATGATCTCTCTTTTCTAGTCATTAGTGAATTAGTTGATGTGCTTATCATAAGTATGGTATATTTATGCTATTAATTAGCTCAATATAAACCATCAAACTATAACACAACCACTAATACACTTTTAAATTTCATAAAATATGACAACAAAGTTGAAAGCAAAATCTATTTTAAGCATGGCCTATTAACTATTAATTAGAAATATAAGCCATCAAATTTTAATTTCAACAATCACTTCCTTGCCATAATCATATGTAAATGAAGAGGCAATTTGTGTTTTGTTTGTTTAAGTATAGCCTATTTGTTATGAACAACATAGACTATCAAATTCAAAGCTAAACAACATCATTAACCCACTTCAATCATTCTCATTAAGCACAAAAAGAGAGCATAAACATCAAAATGTTGGATCTACATGATTAGAGAGGTTCATTACCCCTAAATTGAAGGGATTAAGCTCTCATATTTGTTATCATATGAACAAATGTAGAAAACAACATTAAACAAGAAGAGAGAAAGAGAGCAAAATGAAAAGAAAAATTATTCTACTTGCATAAAATAAAAGAGATCTATACTAGAACATGAAAGAAAATAAACAAGAAAAGAAAATGAAAATGTAATTAAAAGGAAACACTAAATAACATTGCATAAAAAAAATACATGAAGAAAATTGGCTAAGTAGCCATGAAAAGAGAAAGAGAGCTTTCTTTTATTTTCTAAACTAAAAATAATTAACTAAGAGGAAAGATGGCTACATGAAACATAAGGGGTATTTATACAAGTGTTAAAACCCTAATTCATTTTTTGGGGAATGCCCAAAATGCCCCTTAGGAAGTGTGGAGGCCAAGTTATCATTAACATGTCTTAATCCCCCATTAAGTGTACATGAAGCCATTATCTCCAAAAGCATGTGCATTAGCCTTTAATTTGTACATTAAGGTAGGTGGGTAGGTGGGGTCCTCCATGTTCTTCACTTTGAATTATTTCCATCTTCATTCCTTTGTATTAATTTTGTGCATGCATATCTTCATGAAACCACTTCTATTTGAGATCAATTTCCTACAAAAATATATACAGATTTTCAATTAATTTTTCTCAAATTAATATATGCACAAAAATGACCATTTTGCCCCTGGATGAAGATGAATATGTGACAATTTCAAATAATATGAATTTTGGTTTAAACAAGTTAAAATACCCAATATGATCATTTATTTAATTTAAATAGAATAAATATGGTGGTAAAAATATGCACATTTACGTGCACATCAAAAAATCTGGATCTTCACATTCCTCCCCCCTTAAAATAATTTCGTCCCCGAAATTGCTAAGGCAGGAAAAATGCTCCAAACCCATTAACTTATCAAAACCCACTTAGTGAAAATTCGATATTCACTTCTCTAATCTTTTAGTTCCAACCAAACAATTAGTTTTCAACTCCAATTCCAATTACAATTTTTGAAATTAAATTGTCGTTAACAAAAAATTTCAAAATTTTTCTAACACCTTAAATTTTCGAAACTTTTTTACAGCGTCTCCTTTGTAGGAGGACCTTTTACAATATGACAAGAGAGATAAATATGTATGCATCGACCCACACATGTCATAAATTAAAAAATATATATCAATATTTATATTTTATGGTATTCAATCCGAAAGCGTACCTTATTTTAGTATTTTTAAGCATTATTAAGCAAGTATTTACTTCGAAAGCTAGTCAAATAATCCCTCTGTACCTGTACTTACTCAATTTTAAACCATGTAAGTACTAAAACATGACATTTAATAACATTTGATTCATTCAAATGGTTAAAACACAAAGATTTCATAAATAATGCATCCTAACACATAATCATAAGCAATTATAATGTTCCAACACCAATTTAATTACTTCCAGTCGATCCATATATCATTTTACTCAATTCAAATGATTTACAACTCAATTTTCTTGCATTCACCTTATTTTTGTACCAAACAAACCCATATCCACTCCAAATTGATTAAAAATCAATTTATTCACTTTTATTAATTCATAGAATTTTATTTACTTCCGTTTATGCCAAACGCCAATTTTTCTATGCAAATTCGACACTATTCATTTAAATAAACAGCCATTTAAGCTTATACTATTTTTAATTGATTCCAAATCAATTTATATTTATTTTTATTCTATTTCAAGTTGATTCTCAATCAATTCAGTTGCATTCCATTCATATCTACTCTCTTTATATTCAAATCCATTTTATTTAAATTGATTTCTATTCAATCGAATTCCAATTCAGTTACTGACAATTAATTAGTTCATCCATTTAATCCACTTCAATTTTAATTCCATACTCAAATCCATTTAATTAATATCCCAAGTCATATCAATTTATTTACACTTCAATTGAATTTATTTATAACTTAAGTTATCACCATTTCAAACTATTTCCATTTTACTTGGCACATTTCCAATTTTATTTAATTCGCTTACAATTTAGTCAAATTTTATTATTTATAACTCAAGTTCCATATTCAGTAATCACTTTAATCCATGATCCAATTTTATTTAACCAAGCTAAGTTCCATTTTTGAGTTCAATTTACTAATTAATTATCCAATTAGTTTACTGCCATTTTATAATTCCATATCTGATTTTACTTCAAAAATCAATTCATTTAGTTTACTTGAGCCAAAATTCTTTTTATAATTCAGGTTTAGATTTTATTCCTTCACTTTAAAATATTGAACTATTTTAATTTTAGGTTTTTCTATTTCACTCCTCAATTTTATAAGTCACGCAACTTCTTTTTTTTCGCATTTCCATGAATTCTACACTCGAATATATTCATATTTTATTTTTAACTCGAGATTATACTTTATTTTAGCCTAAGTATATTTTTATTCAATTAATTCCAATTTTTATAAGCTATTCCAATTTATTTACTCACAATTCCATCTTTCACTTAAATTTTATCTTCTTCAAAATTTGTACTTTATGGTTATATAATTATTTCATAATTCAAATTTTATATTTACTTCAATTCGATATTATTTCTAATCAAATTCATATTTTATAACTTATAGTTATGTAGTCAATTTATAATTCACATTTACCTATTTAATTCAATTCCATACGATTTAAATCCAATTCGCCTTTTTGTTTAAATTTCAATTCCTTTTAACCAACATTTCAAAACCAAATTCGAGTTATTCATACTTAAATTAATTTCACTCCAAACAATTTTATTTTTAATTCGTTCAATTTAAATCAAGTAAGAATTCTGTTCCAAATTCAAAAAAATTCACTTCCTTACTTATATTCATATAGAAATTTCACCATTCGAATTTATTGTCCCAATTCCCAACATTTATATTAAAATTCCAGAATTCAAACACCCAGTATATTTTTCAAATCACTTGAAATCAAATATATAAATATATATACACTCAATTTGGCTTAACACGCCATTTCCTTCAAATTTCAAAATCAACCTGATTTTATCCAAAACGATTCCCTTCGAAATTTTAAAACAAAACTTGTTTGCCCAATAAATCTGAATCAAATCAATTTCGGCAGCAATCCGTCACTTAGAAACTCGAAAATGAAAATTGATGATGTGGTCGTCATCACCAGGATTGTTTTCCAACGACTAAAGTGAGTTCAGTGCTATATTACCTCCGAAATCCATTTAAAACAATTTCCTCTTCAGAAATTTCAAATTTAACTTAAAAAATTCAATCATCTTGGAAAACATTTTTAAACCTTATGGATTTCAAAATTTTCCAATACTTAGTTCAAACCCATTTAAAACATTTCTCAAAGCTTCCGGGAGTTTAAATCTCCTTTCTGGTTTGAATCCTTTTTAACTAAAATACATTCGTATAATTCATACTTATCCAATCTCTACTTGGTTATATAAATAACCATTTCAATTTTTATAAACTTATTTAGATTATATAATAACAACCAACACACCACTATAATAATTTTCAGAAAATTATTATCTTTTATATCAAAATATAATTTGGTTAAAATTAATTCATTTACCTGCTTCAAAACCATACTGTGTCAGTTTATCGCGTTCAAGTGGTTAGAAACTCCTATCGATTTAGTAGCGTCCCACTATTCGACAAGAATTTATATGCCGCTCAACTAATAAGTTAATGTAATATAAAACCATTTTATATTCACTAATAAATATGCGCTCGTATCTATTATTACACTCAACTCATTCTAGAGTACTTCTGACTCTATCATTAATGAGTAATCCCCACCAAAGCCAAGGTTCTCGCATAACCTTCAGCTCTGGTACCAAATGTAGCGATTCGTAGTTCCGTACCCTTTGAGTTGATGAATCATCCTGTTCAACCAAAAGTGTATGAAAGAGTGAAAAACTAGAGTGAAGAAGAAAATGGTAGAACAAAATAGAACAACAACATAGAATCTCACAATCGCAGCGGAATAAAATATAATACATAATACAGATTTTTATACAAAAGAATCTGTAACAGTTTATATACATATAATCATCATAGTACAACGATCGATACATCAATCTGGACAGTTGTAATCACTTGTCCTCACACAGCGGAAATATAACCAAGTACGAAAATACGTCTGAACACATCCAGCTCGTCTCCTAAGCTCTATAGCATTTAAATGTGAATTTGTAATACTCGGTTTAACCTGAGTATTATAATAAAATAACACCCGAGTCAGTCTGGAGAACCGGCGTGAGAAAACACACTCAATTTGAATTATTAGAATTATCAAATCCTATGAAAAAAAAGGTATCTCGTAAGACTACATCATACATAAACACGATAATTTTTTTCCCTATGATAACCAAAACAATTTTTATCAAATTCGTCTGATATTATAATAGTGTCTAAGCAAAAATATTTATTCAAATAGCCGAAATTGTTACATTAGTTAAATTTCAGCATACTAGGCTCTACAAACGAAACCGTAAGCTCGTATTGGAGAATGGATTCCAATGAATGACTGGGCCACTGGGGTACCGCCCATCATATTATACCTCTAGAACAATGTACCGAGGACCTCGTCGGGATACCCTGTTACACAAGACTGGCCTACCCCTAATCTGGATAGACCGAATATGTTATCACCTTTGGTGTTCCCACCCTTACCATCGAGCGCTCCTTTCGTGCATAACCATATCCATAATAAATGGGTTTCCGAGGATATCTAGAAAAGCGATAACATACCCTAATTGGGTGAGACCCACTTAGCCTTGCTACATCTTCCATGTTTTAGTCATTCTCAGTTGATGAGGCTCGAGACTAAGCATTACCTTTCAATAAACAATTCTTCTTATAATGCTCATAGTCCTCCAATGACGATGTTCTGATAGCATTCATCCATATAAGTGGCCCTGGATCTGAACAAACCAAATCACCGTCTTCATCATCTTCACGGTATTTATTAGTATGTTCAAACTGGATCGATGTGGTTTTCAGATAATTAAATCTGATCCTGGTCTCTTCGAAACGATCAACAAATTTGGCCAATATTTGATAGTTGGTTATTTAACTACCAAATAACATCCAAAAGCAAACACTAGGCCTTATTCTATAAATCTCCAGAATATTTATTTCAAAACATCTTCACCAAGATATGTATTCAATCTCTTTCAATATTTCTATGTTTGAAAACAATTTCAATACTTGGATCCATAATAGGATATTTCACCATTTCAATACTCAGATATATTTCCAACTTCCAATTTTATAACCCTTAGAAAATATTTGTATTCCAAATCATTTCCCATTAAAATATCTCCAAATAATTTCTTTCAATACTTAGGAGGTAATTTATATGTATATTTTCCAAAAATCAATCTAATATTAAACTTGGAAATAATTTGTAACTCATCTCATAAATCTCTGGATTATTAATAAGTTTCTTCTTAAAATTTCCAAACCGATTATACTTATTTATAATCTCATCTAACCATTCATACTTCTTTAACAAATTCAAATTCTTTCCGAAGTTATCGCATTTAAACATTTGAAATTTTCTGAAGTCTCTAGAATTCCATTTATAAGATTTCTCTTATAAAATCTCATCCTTTAAATAAACCTCATCCACACATCTCGAGGGAATTTACAAATAAATTTTCAATCATTTCAAAACTATATATATATATAATGAGCATTTTTAAAGAATAGTAATTTTTTAAAATATGTTTTTAGTTATTATTTAAAATATTAAAACTTTTAATAAACCATCAACAATCCATTTAAAAAAAATCAATTTACAAGCTAATTATAAAATTAAGATATTAAATATTTGAAAATCCATTTTTCGAAGTATTCCAATACTAACTAGTTTAAAATTTCATGGTTTAAATAATAAAATTTTCCTTTTGATAAAAAACCTTAACTTCTTAAAAAAAATTAAATCTCAATAACCAATTTAATTATAACTTCTTCTCGATTTCACAACATATCCCTTCATTGTCGATTCCCTAACCATTCTCATCTCAAAAATAGTTACTACTATTTTTCTCAACCCTATTTTCGTATTCCAGTATAAATTCACCCTTATGGATTTATATTCCCAATTATCATCTGATATTGAATTCCTTTATTTATAAACATCGTTTATAAATTTTATAACCCCTTTTGTTTTACCTGTTTATAAAACAAATCTTATTTATAAAATTTCACTATATAAATTCATTTCTTATAATTTCCATTTATGCTTCCAATCTATTTTAATATTTATTTTAACTCCTTTTTCAGATTTCGAAATACCATTTAAAAACTCCTTTATATAATTAATATTTAAAATCTCTATTTAAAACTATTTACGAATAGTTACGCATAATCCAAAATCAATATATATATATATATATGTGTGTGTGTGTGTGTATATATATTATTCCTAATTCAATTATCTTAAAAATAATCCAATTTCCAATATAAATATTTTATATCAAAAATCTCCTTTTAAATTACTTTAAAATAAAATTAAAAATTTATGGTTTTTAAAATGCCAAATTTAAGGCCCGTGCTACCATAGCATCCACAAATTCAAATCATAGCAATATTCTGTAACAGATTATTCATACAATCATATATCATTATATATGAAAATAAATCAGCATTTTTGAGGAATCCAGTTGGATCCCTCTGACATGTTTCCCTGCGTCCATAGATATTAGTCAACAATAAAGTACTAATACCACTTCGAGGGGGATATCGTAGTATATATGGTCGTCCGCTATTATGTGGGTGCATAGGGTCTCATCCGCTATAATATGCGGGAATATCACTCCAAATACTAGTATATATACATGTGACGCCCCACCTCTATACCCACACTAGCCAAGAACATTACTGTGAATGCTGTCAACTAGCACGGAGAATAAGGCTGTTGAGGAGCGACCATCCGTGTAATTTCTTTGCGCGAGCATCGATATATCAGATAGTTATAATATAAGTTTTCATCTCAAGAGGAAAATCCGACGTACCGACACAAACTCAAAGCTACTACACAGTGGCTATAATATCTTCGGAAACAAATACAGAAATAAACATAGCATAAATCAGTCACAGACAATTCATATCACAAAGGCGGAAATAGATATGAATATTACACTAGGAAGTGTACATCAGAGTAGTGGTCTAAAAAGATCCACAATATCACAAAAGAATAGTTACATGAACTTCACAAAAGAATAAGTATACATTATGGAGTCTATATCTCAAATGTACACAACAAAAACTACTAATCTAAGTAGTAAGCAAAAGGTCAGGGTAATGGATCCCTGGAGAGAAGTCAAGCAGAAGCACCTGTAACATCTCGGTCTGACCCGAGTGTTATTTAATAATAAAATAATAAACGGATCAGTCTAACTATAAATATTAGATGAAACGATATAGAGTAAGAGATATGACTAAACACATAATAATCACAATGCCAAGCTGTGATATAGATAAGCAGTTGAAAATCATCAAGGGGTTATTCAATGTCACAAAATCTACACAAGAATCAAAGAAATGTCATACTCCTTATTTCGTTCATCAAACCACAATTATTGACGATTATATGAAAGTCAATCACAAAAGTCAATGACACACAAATTCACCAATGCACAAATATTGATAAAACTTATCAATGGAAATCACGAAAATTGGTGAAGCATAAATTCTAGAAATCATCTCAAGAAATCCAGTCAATGACACACGAATTCACCTATGCACAAAAATTGATAAATCATATCAATAGAAATCACAAAAATAGGTGGAGAAGAAAATTCCAGAATTCGACACACGAAATCCAGAAATCACACAAAACAGGGGGGAAGGCCTATCACACGATAAACGGATCAGTCTAACTATAAATATCAGATGAAACGATATAGAGTAAGAGATATGACTAAACACATAATAATCACAATGCCAAGCTGTGATATAGATAAGCAGTTGAAAATCATCAAGGGATTATTCAATGTCACAAAATCTACACAAGAATCAAAGAAATGTCATACTCCTTATTTCGTTCATCAAACCACAATTATTGACGATTATATGAAAGTCAATCACAAAAGTCAATGACACACAAATTCACCAATGCACAAATATTGATAAAACTTATCAATGGAAATCACGAAAATTGGTGAAGCATAAATTCTAGAAATCATCTCAAGAAATCCAGTCAATGACACACTAATTCACCTATGCACAAAAATTGATAAATCATATCAATAGAAATCACAAAAATAGGTGAAGAAGAAAATTCCAGAATTCGACACACGAAATCCAGAAATCACACAAAACAGGGGGGAAGGCCTATCACACGATAAACGGATCAGTCTAACTATAAATATCAGATGAAATGATATAGAGTAAGAGATATGACTAAACATATAATAATCACAATGTCAAGCTGTGATATAGATAAGCAGTTGAAAATCATCAAGGGATTATTCAATGTCACAAAATCTACACAAGAATCAAAGAAATGTCATACTCCTTATTTCGTTCATCAAACCACAATTATTGACGATTATATGAAAGTCAATCACAAAAGTCAATGACACACAAATTCACCAATGCACAAATATTGATAAAACTTATCAATGGAAATCACGAAAATTGGTGAAGCATAAATTCTAGAAATCATCTCAAGAAATCCAGTCGATGACACACGAATTCACCTATGCACAAAAATTGATAAATCATATCAATAGAAATCACAAAAAAATAGGTGAAGAAGAAAATTTCAGAATTCGACACACGAAATCCAGAAATCACACAAAACAGGGGGGAAGGCCTATCACACGAACGGGAGCATGAAAACTCACCAACAGCTGTAACACATGAACGAGAAGCTATCTCATGGTAGCTAGCCATTAATTTGACACACGAATGGTCCGAAGACCTGACACATCAATGGTTCGAAGACCGTGGGTTGCTACCCCACCAAATTGAGTCGAAACTCCACAAAACGGGGTTTAGTCTCCCTCGCAGACAAAGAGACATCGCACATTGCTAGTCTAAATCACAAAAAAAAATGATCGTCGTGATCATCGAGAAGTGTCAATTACAGTAAGCTAGTAAATATATGAGCTTAGCTTCATGTCTCATAACCACTAGCTTAACTTAAATATTTACGAACAAATTGTAGATCTCCACTAGAAAATTGTCACAAGAGATTCAATCGAACAAGTCCAAGAATTAACCAGCGAAGTAAATGCAAGCGTTTCATACCACTTGTTTTACCAAGCCGTTTAAATAGATTTCTCATACGAGTAAGGTAAAGGTTTGTATATACTAATAGATTGGAAAATGGTTTTATAACGAATTTGGTATTAAAATAGAATTGAAATCGTTTGAGGAAAGAGTTTTGATATTTACTACTAGTATTGAAACCTTTATATTTTTAAAGTGACAAAACACGAAAATGATTGTAGAACAATCAACCACCAAAATTCACATTCAAAGACGTGAATAAAAATCCAAAGAAATCGATCCGAATCCATCAAAATGGGTATTCCCAAAAATTCCAAGAAGAGAAGTCATTAAAGTTGTAGCAACAACGAGTGGGAAATAATACGAATCGATGGAGTTTGGAAACCAAGCAAAAACATGCACAAATAGGCACAATAAGGCAAATTGGTGCAGGTCAGTCGACTGACACAAAGGTCCAGTCGACTGAACCAGAAGCAGGAAAAATAATTTCCTGCAGTCAGTCGACTGACCTAAAATTTCAGTCGACTGAATGCAGGAAAATAGAGGACCCGAGCCTCTGTTAGCTGCCTTCGGAATGCCTACGTGCTACAGCCAGTCGACTGACCCAAAGGTCCAATCGACTGAATGGCACCAAGGCTGTTTTCTTAGCCTATGAAATGAAGATGCAATCTTCATCAAAATGCAATCGAGCGAGCACGGTCACTAAGGGTTTATGCAAATCGTCTACCCGGTCCAATAAGCTCTTCGATGCATCACCAAAAACAAGTTCAAACAACAAAGCTATGATTTTTGAAGATTGGAACTCAAAACACTAAAATTTGAAATGTTCACAAAACCTATCCAAATCAAAATCAAATACACATGAATATGTGTTAGAAATTCATACCTAACAATCAAAGATAATCATAGACCTAGATGTGAGATTAAAAATCTCACCTTTTTACCAAAATCAAACAAGAAGAAGCTTGAAAGCAAATGGAGAATCAACCTCTCTTCGACACAACCCAAATGAGCTTGAATCTATGCTCAAAACAAGAACGTTCCCAAAACTAGGTTTAGGAATTTCTGAAATTGGTAAGAGAATAAGTTGGAGAAGAAGAAGAGAATGTTTACCAATGGGTTCTCTTGACTTTGGAGCTAGGAATTTGAATTTGTAAGAGGAACAAGGGTTTTGGAGTTTTAATTTCCAATCTCTCCCACCATTAATACTCTAAAAACTGAAAAGAGAAGAGAATGAGGGTGAGTGGGGAAGAGTGGCTCAGATTTGAGCATAAGTTAACATAGGGCTGAGCCCAAACCAAACCCAAAGTGAAAAGTAGCAAAAATCAACTTTCTCCAAACATATCAAAGCTTATACTCAAAAAGGTCGCAAACGGCATTTTAAACTCAATGGGAGTGGTCCCGAGTCCTAATTCGACCGTATGCAAAAAGTAGCTTTTCGGACTAAAAATCCGACTAACGATGAAATATTTAAATAAAATATTTAAATATAAAACCGATAAATATGCGGGTTGTTACAGACTCCCCTCCTTAAAGAAATTGCGTCCTCGCAATATTTTAAGAAGAAGATATATATAGTAACAACCATAAAGGCATATTCAACACAAAAGAAGTTTGAAATAAGAAGTTCACCTCAAAGAGCACGAGAAAGTAAGTCCGGATGTGTTCGCTCGATGAACTCTCTAGATTCCCAAGAACAATCCTTAGGATTTGAAGACCATTGAACTTTAACAAGCGGAACATCTTTATTTCGAAGTCGTTTAACCTCCGAAGCAATGATACGAATAGGATGTTGTTCATAAGTTAAATTAGGCGAAACTTCAATCTCTTCCACAACACCGGGCTCAAGAACAGAATCGGAATCTCGAAGACATTTCCGAAGTTGAGAAACGTGAAACACGTCATGGATAGCAGAAAATTGAGCCGGTAATAAAAGGCGATAAGCCATGGAACCAACACGTTCGGTGATAGGAAATGGCCCAATATATCGAGGCGCCAATTTTCCCGATCGACTGAAACTTACAACACCTTTCATAGGTGATACACTAATGAACACAAGATCTCCCATGGAAAATTCTAACTTCCTTCTCCGGTTATCGGCATAGGATTTTTGTCTGCTCTGGGCTTCTTTCATCCTATGACGAATAAGATCAATTTTCTCTGTGGAATCCCGAATAAAATCTGGACCTAAAACCAGCTTCTCACCGGCCTCAAGCCAACAAGAAGGAGATCGGCATGGCCTTCCATAGAGTGCCTCGAAAGGTGCCATACCAATACTAGATTGGAAGCTATTATTATAGGAAAATTCAACAAGTGAAATATGATCTTCCCAACTTCCACCAAAATCAAGCACACAAGAACGAAGAAGATCTTCAAGAGTTTGATTCACACGCTCAGTTTGTCCATCGGACTGGGGATGATAGGCGGTGCTAAAATTAAGCTTCGTTCCCAAAGCTTTTTGAAGAATCTTCCAAAATCCACTAGTAAACAATGGATCACGATTACTAACAATAGAAGTAGGAACTCCATGCAATTTAACAATCTCTTTGATAAAGAGCTTGGCCAAAAGAGGAACGGTTCGGTTAGACCGAACGGGAATAAAATGGGCAGATTTAGTAAGCCTATCAACAATCACCCATAAGCTATTATGACCCGAATGAGAACGGAGAAGGCCATCTATAAAATCCATGGAAATTTGATCCCACTTCCAAACTGGAATTTCTAAAGGTTGCAATAACCCACCGGGCCTTTGATGTTCAACCTTAACGAGTTGGAAAGTCATGCAACGCTTAACGAAGTTAGCGATGTCAAGTTTCATTCCCTCCCAATAATAAAGTCGCTTCATATCTGCGTACATTTTACTACTTCCGGGATGAATGGTAAATTTAGAACGATGAGAATCTTCTAAAATATCTTTACGAAGATCACTAATATTTGGCACAATAAGTCTACCAAATCTCCGAATGCCGCCACGGGAATTGATATCAAAGTCCTTCAAACCTTCAATATCAATCTTATCCTTAATATTTTGGCCAAGAAGAGCCAATTCGGGATCTAGCCTTTGAGCTTCAAGAATGCGGTCTAAAAGAGAAGGATGAGCCTTAAGGCTACATAAAACAAATAATGAGCATAAATCGGATACGCGGTCTCGAATCTCACAAGTGGATAAGATCTCGAGATCGTTCCATTCGGATATCATCATAGAAATAACAGCTTGTTGTTTACGGCTAAGAGCATCGGCGACACGATTACCCTTACCGGGTGTATAAAGAATATCAAGATCATATGGTGCAAGAAATTCGAGCCAACGCTGTTGACGCAAATTAAGTTCCTTTTGAGAGAATAAATACTTCAAGGATTTATGATCGGTATAAAGAACAAATTTCTCTCCTAAAAGATAATAACGCCAAATACGAAGGGCGAAAACAATAGCCTCGAGCTCTAAATCATGAGTGGCATATCTAGTCTCAGCAGGCTTCAATTGCCTAGAAGCATAAGCAATAACACGTTCTCTTTGCATAAGAACGGCACCCAAACCAACGCGACTAGCATCGGTATAAACAACGAAATCTTGATTCCCCTCGGGAATAACAAGAATAGGAGCATCTGAAAGGAGTTCTTTTAGTTTCTGAAAAGAAGTTTCACATTTGTCCGACCAAATGTATTTAATACCTTTCTTCGTTAAGCTAGTGAGAGGCACGATAATCTTAGAAAAGTCTTTGATAAAACGACGGTAATAGCCCGCCAATCCGAGAAAACTACGAATCTCTGTCACACTCTCCGGTCTCTTCCAATCTTGAATCGCTTCAATCTTTGAAGGATCCACGGAAATTCCGGATTCGGAAATAATATGACCGAGAAACTTCACACGAGATTGCCAAAAGTGGCATTTAGAAAATTTTGCCTTTAATTGATTACTCCTAAGAGTTTCCAACACAATCCGAAGATGTTTTTCATGCTCCTCCTCAGTTTTAGAGTACACAAGAATATCATCGATAAAGATGAGAACAAATCGATCGAGGAAGTCTTTAAAAACTCTATTCATAAGGTCAACGAAGTACGCCGGAGCATTCGTCAAACCAAATGGCATAACAAGCCATTCATAAGATCCATACCGAGTACGGAACGATGTCAAAGGAATACTATCCTCAGCAATACGAAGCTGATGAAATCCAGTAGCTAAGTCTAATTGTGAAAAGACTCTAGCACCACTAAGTTGATCGAATAGATCATCAATCCGAGGTAAAGGATATTTATTTTTGATTGTAAGATCATTAAGCTTGCGGTAGTCAACGCAAAGCCTAAGTGTACCATCGGATTTTTTCACAAAAATAGCTGAAGCTCCCCAAGGCGAGGAACTAGAGAGAATAAATTGCTTCGTCTCCAATTCAGATAATTGTTTACGCATCTCCTCGTTTTCTTTATTGGACATACGATAAGGAGGGCGAGTGATAGGTTGAGCTCCAGGAATAAGATTAATTCTGAACTCAATTGCTCGCTTAGGTGGTAATCCTAAAACGGGCTCGAATATGTCGGAAAATTCACAAACGACGTGAATAAGAGAAATAATATCACCCTCATCATCATCATCGTCATCATGAGGATTTAAAGAATACAAAGATGCAACCAAGCTGGAATCTGAATCTTGAAGATTAATAGAAATCTGCTTAACAGATTGAGGATGTCGAAGATGGATAGTCCGCTCAGGACATAGGATATGAGCTTCATAACGGTTAAGCCAATCCATTCCCAAAATCATTCCAAAGCCTAAATAACGCATAACATGCAAATCGGCTCAGAAAGAAAAATCACACAAAATAATCTCGACATCCTTACACAATAAACTGATTGTCGCGGATCCACCAACCGGATTCGCAATTCTCAAAGAAGTCATTAAACACAAAACATCCAAAGAAAAGGTATCAACAAGTTCTTTTGATATAAAAGAATGGGACGCACCCGTATCAAAAAGAACTCGAATAGGATGATCACGAAATAAAATAATTCCATCCAGAATAGAATGAGAAATACCTTGGCCCCGAGATGTGTTGCCAGGGGCTTGAGCAACATTAAGCTTTCCCACCCTCCTATTTTGAAGTTTGGGACATGCATGCATAAAATGGTCCGGGCTTTTGCAATAGCGACAAGTATGAGGCTTTGAACACTTGTTCGCAAAATGGTCTTTTGAACCACAATTATAGCATTTCCCTTGAGTAGAGGAAAAGGTCTTTTCAGCAGGAGTTGCTTGCCTCCCTTTCTTATTGGGATAAGGGCCTTTGAACTTGTTTGGCATCTTCTTGTTGTTGAAGTTTGGTTTGGAACCCACCACTTCAACATCGTTCTCCCTATCCGCCTCTTCAAGACGAAGAGCAATATCAACGAGTTGGTCGAAAGAAACTTCTAATTTTAGAAGTAATGGCTTCTTGAGATTTTTGTTTAAGCCATAAACGAATCTCTGGTTCTTCTTTAAAGGGGTGTTGATGTATTCAACCCCGTATTTAGAAAGCGACTCGAAGGAGGCGACGTAATCAGTCACGGAGGACTCACCTTGAACAAGGTCTATAAATCGTCGAGCCAATGTCACTTTTTCAGCTTCCGGTACGAATTTCAACTCGAAGCGTTCTCGAAATTTCTCCCAGGTGAGATCCGCTTCATTAATCTCAGAAATAAGAAGCTCGTACCAGTCCAATGCTCTTTCTCGGAGCATACTAGAGGCCACCTGAACTCGGTGAAGGTCAATAAGATTCATGCGAGAAAAGATTCGATTGCATGACCTTAGCCAAGCCTGTACTTCAATAACAGTATCGAAACCTTTGAATGGCTCCCCGCCCAAATTAGTGTAATCGCTGCACAAGCGTGCAAATCCCGACTTTGGGTGAGTAGGTTCCGGGTTAGCTAAAGCTGCTTGAGCATTCGTCACTAAATCAAGAAGCTGTTGAGCAGTCATAAAAACTCCATCTTGGGTTGGAGTGCTAGACGGTACGGCTCTGGGGCGGCCTGGTCTAGACATTTTTCTCCCTTTAGAAAGAAAGAAGAAGAAGAAAAGGTTATTCACCAAATTGAATATCAAGCAATCTTGATTGGTAAACAAGGAATCATAAGGAAAATAGGATGAATCGGTACGAAGACTCGAATTAAATCCTAAAGCACGACTCCTAAGATGGACTTAGGACGATGATCCTTGTTATAATATTCCATATTGTTCCGAAGTTTGGCTCTGATACCAAGCTGTGACGCCCCACCTCTATACCCACACTAGCCAAGAACATTACTGTGAATGCTGTCAACTAGCACGGAGAATAAGGCTGTTGAGGAGCGACCATCCGTGTAATTTCTTTGCACGAGCATCGATATGTTAGATAGTTATAATATAAGTTTTCATCTCAAGAGGAAAATCCGACGTACCGACACAAACTCAAAGCTACTACACAGTAGTTATAATATCTTCGAAAACAAATACAGAAATAAACATAGCATAAATCAGTCACAGACAATTCATATCACAAAGGCGGAAATAGATATGAATATTACACTAGGAAGTGTACATCAGAGTAGTGGTCTAAAAAGATCCACAATATCACAAAAGAATAGTTACATGAACTTCACAAAAGAATAAGTATACATTATGGAGTCTATATCTCAAATGTACACAACAAAAACTACTAATCTAAGTAGTAAGCAAAAGGTCAGGGTAATGGATCCCTGGAGAGAAGTCAAGCAGAAGCACCTGTAACATCTCGGTCTGACCCGAGTATTATTTAATAAGAAAATAATAAACGGATCAGTCTAACTATAAATATCAGATGAAACGATATAGAGTAAGAGATATGACTAAACACATAATAATCACAATGCTAAGCTATGATATAGATAAGCAGTTGAAAATCATCAAGGGATTATTCAATGTCACAAAATCTACACAAGAATCAAAGAAATGTCATACTCCTTATTTCGTTCATCAAACCACAATTATTGACGATTATATGAAAGTCAAAAGTCAATGACACACAAATTCACCAATGCACAAATATTGATAAAACTTATCAATGGAAATCACGAAAATTGGTGAAGCATAAATTCTAGAAATCATCCCAAGAAATCCAGTCAATGACACACGAATTCACCTATGCACAAAAATTGATAAATCATATCAATAGAAATCACAAAAATAGGCGATGAAGAAAATTCCAGAATTCGACACACAAAATCCAGAAATCACACAAAACAGGGGGAATGCCGATCACACGATAAACGGATCAGTCTAACTATAAATATCAGATGAAACGATATAGAGTAAGAGATATGACTAAACACATAATAATCACAATGCCAAGCTGTGATATAGATAAGCAGTTGAAAATCATCAAGGGATTATTCAATGTCACAAAATCTACACAAGAATCAAAGAAATGTAATACTCCTTATTTCGTTCATCAAACCACAATTATTGACGATTATATGAAAGTCAATCACAAAAGTCAATGACACACAAATTCACCAATGCACAAATATTGATAAAACTTATCAATGGAAATCACGAAAATTAGTGAAGCATAAATTCTAGAAATCATCTCAAGAAATCCAGTCAATGACACACTAATTCACCTATGCACAAAAATTGATAAATCATATCAATAGAAATCACAAAAATAGGTGAAGAAGAAAATTCCAGAAATCGACACACGAAATCCAGAAATCACACAAAACAGGGGGGAAGGCCTATCACACGAACGGGAGCATGAAAACTCACCAACAGCTGTAACACATGAACGAGAAGCTATCTCATGGTAGCTAGCCATTAATTTGACACACGAATGGTCCGAAGACCTGACACACGAATGGTCCGAAGACCGTGGGTTGCTACCCCACCAAATTGAGTCGAAACTCCACAAAACGGGGTTTAGTCTCCCTCGTAGACAAAGAGACATCGCACATTGCTAGTCTAAATCACAAAAAAATATGATCGTCATGATCATCGAGAAGTGTCAATTACAGTAAGCTAGTAAATATATGAGCTTAGCTTCATGTCCCATAACCACTAGCTTAACTTAAATATTTACGAACAAATTGTAGATCTCCACTAGAAAATTGTCACAAGAGATTCAATCGAACAAGTCCAAGAATTAACCGGCGAAGTAAACGCAAGCATTTCATACCACTTGTTTTACCAAGCCGTTTAATTAGATTTCTGATACGAGTGAGGTAAAGGTTTGTATATACTAATAGATTGGAAAACGGTTTTATAACGAATTTGGTATTAAAATAGAATTGAAATCGTTTGAGGAAAGAGTTTTGATATTTACTACTAGTATTGAAACCTTTATATTTTTAAAGTGACAAAACACGAAAATGATTGTAGAACAATCAACCACCAAAATTCACATTCAAAGACGTGAATAAAAATCCAAAGAAATCGATCCGAATCCATCAAAATGGGTATTCCCAAAAATTCCAAGAAGAGAAGTCATTAAAGTTGTAGCAACAACGAATGGGAAATAACACGAATCGATGGAGTTTGGAAACCAAGCAAAAACATGCACAAATAGGCACAATAAGGCAAATTGGTGCAGGTCAGTCGACTGACACAAAGGTCCAGTCGACTGAACCAGAAGCAGGAAAAATAATTTCCTGCAGTCAGTCGACTGACCTAAAATTTCAGTCGACTGAATGCAAGAAAACAGAGGACCCGAGCCTCTGTTAGCGGCCTTCGGAATGCCTATGTGCTACAGCCAGTCGACTGACCCAAAGGTCCAGTCGACTGACTGGCACCAAGGCTGTTTTCTTAGCCTATGAAATGAAGATGCAATCTTCATCAAAATGCAATCAAGCGAGCACGGTCACTAAGGGTTTATGAAAATCGTCTACCCGGTCCAATAAGCTCTTCGATGCATCACCAAAAACAAGTTCAAACAACAAAGCTATGATTTTTGAAGATTGGAACTCAAAATACTAAAATTTGGAATGTTCTATCCAAATCAAAATCAAATACACATGAATATGTGTTAGGAATTCATACCTAACAATCAAAGATAATCATAAACCTAGATGTGAGATTAAAAATCTCACCTTTTTACCAAAATCAAACAAGAAGAAGCTTGAAAGCAAATGGAGAATCAACCTCTCTTCGACACAACCCAAATGAGCTTGAATCTATGCTCAAAACAAGAACGTTCCCAAAATTAGGTTTAGGAATTTCTGAAATTGGTAAGAGAATAAGTTGGAGAAGAAGAAGAGAATGCTTACCAATGGGTTCTCTTGACTTTGGAGCTAGGAATTTGAATTTGTAAGAGGAACTAGGGTTTTGGAGTTTTAATTTCCAATCTCTCCCACCATTAATACTCTAAAAACTGAAAAGAGAAGAGAATGAGGGTGAGTGGGGAAGAGTGGCTCAGATTTGAGCATAAGTTAACATAGGGCTGAGCCCAAACCAAACCCAAAGTGAAAAGTAACAAAAATCAACTTTCTCCAAACATATCAAAGCTTATACTCAAAAAGGTCGCAAACGGCATTTTAAACTCAATGGGAGTGGTCCCGAGTGCTAATTCGACCGTATGCAAAAAGTAGCTTTTCGGACTAAAAATCCGACTAACGATGAAATATTTAAATAAAATATTTAAATATAAAACCGATAAATATGCGGGTTGTTACAATACAACTATATATATATTATATTATTCAACAGACAATAATTTATAAATTCAATAGCTTCCAAAATTTAATTTCAACTATTTTAAATTTTGGTAATCCAAATGAGTGAGAATTTTTCTTACCTCGATTTTATTTGCAGACCATTTCCACCTCGACTTGTTTTCATGATTATTAGACCTCGCATAATGAATTATGAATTTATAAATATTTGAAATAATTTAAAACTATCATTAACATATTTAATTTAAATTTTAAATTTAATTAGACAAACTATCACCTACCTGGCTTCACAAACTAGCACGTGCCTGCTCCCTCTTTGAAAAACGACATCAGCGTCCCACCTCAAATTGCCATGCCACATACAGCTCGCCATCGAGATGAAAAACTCCACCTTTAATCAAAGAAATACCCACCCGACAACATCTTCCCCGGTTCGCGACCACCACTGCCTCACGTCCATTCGAAGACCCAGACTCCTCGCACTATTCCCGACCAACAACCACCGCCGCCATCGTAGGTATGCGCATGCCTCGTCCCAAAACGAGCCTCCAACCGCATCATCACCTCCTCCAGTTACCAACGCAACCCACGTCGAACTCTTACATCGCGACCCTACCTCGCGACTCGCCTTTTCCTCATGCCTAACATCGATCGCAAGCTCCATCTGTAACGATCCTGACTCGACCTTCGAAAATCGGCACCAAATACTTCACCCGTATTCAAATGCTGTAGATTCAAATGCCGAATCTGGTTCACCGGAGCTTATAACACATTTAGTATAAGAACACAGCGGAATAAAATGAATAATACATTTGATATACAACATTTGATACAATATCAGATACAACTGAATATCAATATACATCATAGATACAAGAAATAGCACTGGAAAGAAACAACAGCAGAAGATAAAGCAAACTAGGCAACTACCGCGGAAAAACAATGTCTTCAATGCCAAACTCCAAAAACTCCATCTCCAATCCAAAGCTAGCTCGAACCCCCGATCAAGTTGCCTTAAGAAAATGTGATCTCGAAATGCTATCGAATCTACCATACTATTGGATTATCTGAAAAACTCAACTCTAGACTGGTCGTGTGGAAAATTGTGGGTACCTAGAGTTTAGGAAGGGAACAATAAACTCCGGTTCAGTCATGGGACTGGTGTGAGCAAACAAAAACAGTTTTATCTTTAAAACAAACAACAAAAGATTTTAAAAGAAATCCGCAACGCTTTTTGGAAAATGAAACTGCCATAAGGCCCCCCGCCACACACACATTGCAAGCGCATACTTGGAGGAGATTTCTCCTTATGACAGTCAAAAATGCTTGATATGCGAAAACCATTTGATATTATTATTAGTGCATAGTGCAGAAAACCTTTCGAAAATATAATATTAATCTTAGCCAGCATAGACATTTCGTACTATGCCTACTATAGCTACCACGTTAAATGGCAGGTTATACAACTAAAACCGTACAAGGCGCGTATTGGATGATTGGATTTCCAACAAATGGTCAGGCTAAGGAACTTCCAACCCGAAATGGGAATGCCTTTGGAAGGCCACCGCCGAGAACCTAACCGGATCTCTGCTAACACAAGGCCAATGCTACCTCACGCTTTAACCAAGCTATAACATAGGTAACTAACACACAAGTATGCCATCCCCGGTCATTACCGACCTTTATCCGAGGCGCCTCTCAACCAACAACCACAAAGCGATAAGTTTGTAGCAACCACATAGGTTAAATATCTGGGCTCCACACCATTATATCACCTTTTATCCAGAAGGAAATGGACATACCCTAGGGGCACGACCCCTAAAAACCTTGCTGCAACATTCCTATTTCGACCGTTTCTGGGGTGTGAGGTCCTGATGCAGTCTCGTCCATAAAGCTACGCTTTTTCATAAAAGCCATGCTTTGATCAACAAATGATCAGCAGCACTTCGTATGCCACATTACCAAATGGGAATGTATCACTGGTAACCATCAACTACATAACCTCTGAGCTCGTACGTCTCAAAGAAGGGTGTTAAGCTAAGAGAATAAATCTTCGCCACCAAACAGAAATGTATTTGATAGAAATCAGCTTTACATCTCAAAGTGTAAAGTTAAACATACATCCATACAAGTCTGTTTCGGGTTCGAATAGAACCGAAGGCTTTTCCAAAGAAGCCATTGCACATCCAGATAATCCCTAATCATCATGTCCGGACTTTCCATCACAAAGGGTGATAAAATCTCTATACCCGGGATCAGCCGGTGTAGAGACATTCGACGAGTTATCCTTTCGCTTTATGAAATATCCGGTCTTCACCAGCGGTCTTCAAATGATATCCATAACGTTGTATCATTATTCAAAATGGGTTATATGACACAAAGGTCCTCTCCCGGCTAAACCGAATAATGAGCGCAATATTAAAAACATATGGATATGGGGTTTTAGTTAAGTCACAAAACTTAAAACCCAAACTTTCTTTACAAATGGCTTAAACAAATTACCATTTCCAAATCTTTAAACAAAAAGATTCACTTCACAAAGTTCACCCAGATTTCACAAAGATTCATTCACAGCTTTTCAAAACAATTTCCTTTCCAAATTGGATTATCACATCCAATTATTAAACCAAAGACTCAATTTATAGTTTTCAAAACTATTTCCAAAGATCCATTCATAACTTTCAAAACAATTCCCATTTCAAATCTTTTATATATAAAAGATACACCATTTAAAATCATCTTCGATTCCAAAACAAAGCTTAACAATCTTTCACAAAGGTTTATTCATAGCTTTCAAAAACATTAATAATTTCATCTCAAACTTGAAGTTTTCAAGACAAATTGGAAATCCTTTCATTATATGAAAGCTATTCTTATTTGAAAACAATTAGTTTTCGTTTCGGAAAACCGATTTCATTTATATAAGTTAAAGTCCTTGGGTTAAATTCAAATTCCAAAATAATACTTTTAAAATGGTTTAAAACACATTTATAACTCGTATAATCTTTTAAACCATAATCTCCAAATGTAGAATTCAAATTCAAATTTTGAATTCAATTTCAAATTTTGAATTAAAATTTAAACCAAATTATTTAAATTTTAAAATTTTATCAAGTTATTCAAAATAACTTTTTATCTTCAAACTCCTTTTCAAAAGATTTTTAACCCAATTCCATTTCCAAAACCGTTTGGATTCAAAATCAAACTTTAAAACCATTTCAAAAATATTAATTTCAAATATATGTGACTTAACCAATTTCCTCGTCCAATCCATATTTGTGTGTGTGTACGTGGTCTAGGGGTTTTACATACAATAATAGTGCAACAACATCATCAATCATTACAGATTCAGACACAGAAATATATTTGATAAGCGGCATAAACTATAATGCTAATCTTTTATTCACAGATCGCAGATAAAGGAAATAAATTCATTACAGATAATAAATTACATTCACAGATAAGTAAATTACATCACAGAATGAATAAATTACATTACAGTTCCTTGCTTAAACCAGAATAACTCACATCACAAAGCATCATATATTGGGAATATCAAACAATTCGACCATTCACTACAATCCAAACATTCATAAGTAAGATTAACTAATTATCCAATTAATTTAAATCAGATTGATTATATATAAATAAATCGCTAATCTTGGTTAATTAATATTAATCAATCATAAACAATCTTAATTAATTATCCTTTAATCAATCATTAATTAACCTTTAATTAATAATTAATCTGTTGATTAATTATCCTTAATTAATTACAAAATAAATCAATTAATCCTTAATTAATGATCATTCCTTAACCACTTTCATTAATTTATTAGACTAATTAATTATTAATTAATTAATTATTCTTTAAGTAATTATATTAACAAATCATTAATTACTTAACAAATTAAAAGATAAATCTTTTTATCTTTATTAATTACTTTAATTACTATTATTTTTACCTTTGTTTAATGATTCACCATTATCACACTAGTTAAATTAAAAGATTAAGGTTTTTAATTTTATCTTAATTATCCTTTTTAATTATCTTATTCATTTAATAAACTCATCAAGAAATGAGACAAAAATAAATTAATTTCAGTTACTTTAAAAGCATCTTACTTTGAACCTTAATTAATTCAAACCTAAATCAAAATTATTGTTTGAAAACAATTAACAGTTAATCCTTGTTAATGACTCTTGGAAATAAATCATCATTAAGACATTAAATAAATTTTAAAAACCTTTAAGTAAATAAATAATCAAAACATTTTTAAGATAAACCGTTTATCCTTAATCACTAAATTATCATCAATTAAAATATTTATTTATTTTACTTTAAAACATGATTAAAACTCTTTCAAGCTTCCTATAAAAATCTGGAAAACAAATTTTACTTTACAATTAAAAATTCGAGCCCACGGTAGTGATTCCCGAGATCACTAGCGAATAGCTTACGAAAAATTCATGCAAAAATACTCAGCTCGAGTCGATTGTCATGCTTTACGAGCTCATCCCCGAGAAAAAATCGAGGCCATCGTGAGCCACAAATCAACTGATATACATGCTTCCTTGTGTACGTGCACCAGAGTTCCGATGAACTCTGATCGATCCAGCCACCTTCAACATATCGCCGATCATCTGCTCAAGCCTTCAAAAATTTGCAACAACAACGAACTCGGATTTTTGCCATTAGACCCAAATTGGAATAACAACCAACCATCAGAAAACTGCTTCGCCTGATCGCCTCAAGCCACCAACAACGCCGCCACTTTGGTCAAAGCTTTTCCTACCTCCCCCTGTCCAATCGCCACTGGTGCGATCGATTACGGTGCGATGACGAGAGAATAGCGATTCAAAATTCGATCCTAACTAAAACGTGAGCCAGAACCCTAAATTAACCTTGTCCTTTCTGAGCATTTTTCTCAAGCTGCCCTACCTCCCAGCGAGCTTCATTCAAGATCTCAAGATGAACTATGTCGCCGATCACCAAAAATTACAAAAAAAACAGTAACGACCCTGACTCGGCCTTCGAAAATCGGCACCGAATACGACATCCGTATTCGAATGCCGTAGATCCAAACGTTGAACCTGGTTCGCCGGAGCTTATAACACATTAAGTAAATAACACAGCGGAAGAAAAAGAATAGCATATATCAATATACAACATTGATACAATATCTGATACAACATGAATGGTACAATGAATATTAATATACTTCAGAGATATGATACGAGCTAATAGCAGCGGAAAGAAAAGATAACACAGCAGCGGAACAAAATCTCCAAAGATCTCCAATCCAATGCTCCAAAGCAAGAACTCCAAGCCAGTAGCTCGAACCACCATCATGTTTCACCAAGATAAGCAAGTGCAGTTCAGATTCAAAGACTGAACTAGCTCCAAATAATCTACTAAACCTGACTATCTGAAACACCCAACTCTAGACTGCCCGTGTGGGAAAATAGTGGGCACCCAGAGTTTAGGAAAAGAACAATAAACTCCAGGTCAGTCATGGGACTGGTGTGAGCAAACAAAAACATTTGGTCTTTTAAAATAAGCAACAAAGAATTTAAAACAAATCCGCAATGCTTTTTAGAAAATGAAACTACCATAAGGCCTCCCGGCACACACACAATGCAAACGCACACATGGGGGAGATTTCTCCTTATGATAGTCAAACATGCTTACTACGAGAAAAATCCTTTGATATTATTACTAGTGCATAGTGGAAAATCTTTCGAAAGTATAATATAAATCCTAGCCAGCATAGGTACCATGATACCATGCCTACTATAGCTGCCATGTTAAATGGCAGGTTCTACAACTAAAACCGTACAAGGCACGTATTGGATGAATGGATTTCCAACAAATGGTCAGGCTAAGGAACTTCCTACTGCCACATGGGATCGCCTCTGGCGGGACGTCCCGAGAACTAACGTTACGGTTAGATCTTTGCCAACACAAGGCCGGGTTACCTCTGTAACTAGGTAACTACTACACGAATATGCCATCCCCCGGTCCTTTGGGACCTTTATCTGAGGCGCCTCAAAGCAACAACCACACAGTAAATGAGATTGGAGCAACCACATAGGTTAAATACCAAGGCTCCATACCTGATACCACCCTTTACCAGAAGGGAATGACACACCCTAAAGGGCGCGACCCTCATAACCTTGCCGCATCTTTCCTGTTTTGACCATTTCCGGGGTGTGAGGTCCTGATGCAGTCTCGTCCACAAAGCTACGCTTTATACAAAAGCCATGCTTTGATCACAAATGATCAACAAATGGTCATCAACACACAGCAGCACTTAGCATGCCACACTACCAAATTGGGAATATATCACTGATAAATATCAACTACATAACCTCTGAGCTCGTACGTCTCAGAGAAGGGTGTTAAGCTAAGAGAATAAATTCTCCGCCACCAAGCAGAAATGTATTTGATAGAGATCAGTTTAATATCTCAAAGTGTAATGTCGGACATACAACCATACAAGTCTGTCCCGGGTTCGAACAGAACCGAAGGCACTTCCGAAGAAGCCCTTGCAAATCTGGATAATCCCTAATCACGTCCGGACTTCCCATCACATATGGAGATCTCTATACGGGGATCAGCCAGTGCAGAGACAATCGATGAGTTATCCTTTTGTTTTCGGAAATATCCGGTCTTCACCACCGGTCTTCAATTGCTATTCATAACGTCGTATCACTATCCGGAATGGGCTATATGACACAAGGTCCTCCCCCGGCTAAACCGAATAATGAGCGCCATATTTTAAAACATATGGATATGGGATTTTAGTTAAGTCACAACTTATAAAATCCAAAACTTTTCTTTCAATGGTTAAACAAATTACCATTTTAAATCTTTAAACCAAAAGATTTATTTCATAAAGTTTCACCTAGTTTCACAAAGATCAATTCATAGATTCAAAACAACTTCCATTCCAATTGGATTAACTCAATAAATCTTTAAATTAAAGATTTAATTTATAGCTTTCAAAACACGTTCCAAAGATTTATTTATAACTTGGAAAACCATTTTCCTTTTAGACTTGAAATCCTTTAACACAAATTGGAAGTTCATTTCTGTGAAAGCTTTTATTATTTGAAAAACAAATAGTTTTTGTTTCCGAAAAATCCAATTTTATACAAGTTGAAAACTTGGGTTAAATTTAAATTCCAAAACATCACCTTTGAAATGGTTTAAAAACCCATATAAACCCATTTATAAGTTGAACAACTTTTTAAACCCTAGTTCCCAAATTTTAGAATTCAATTTCAAACATTGAATTCAAATTTAAATTAAATTATTTAAATTCCAAAACTTAATCGAGTTATTCAAAATAACCATTTTCAAAAGCTTTAATTCTAATTCCAAAACTATTTTGGATTCAAAAATACAATTTTAAAATATATTTCAAAAATCTGTGACTTAACCTATTTCCACGTGCAATCCATATTTGTGTGTGTACAAGTGTGGTCCAGGGGTTATACACAATAAAAGTGCAACATCATCAACCATCACAGATTTAATCATTATGATTCGATGTGGGTTTCGGATAACCAACTGGAATCCGACTCCCTGTCGCATCGAAATTTAAATGTCGTTTTACGGGTCAAAGGATTTGCATATTCATATAATCATATATATATATCATAGATATAACAGCTTAGCACAAAGCATCAAATAGCATCACATCACATATCAAAATATCAATCCAACACACATCATTCAGTAACAATCAAACATCTACAATTAAGATGAATAAATTGTGTGGTTTAAATTAATTAACCACATAATTACTTTCATAAATTATCTTTAATCAATGATTAGTTATCCTTAATTAAAATTAATTGAATCTTAATCATCTTCGTTAATTAATCATTCCTCAATTAATTACCCTAATTAATAAATCCTTAATTGTTCATAAATGAAGCCCTAATTACTTTTATTAATTAATTAAACCTTAAATTTAAGTAATTACTTCTCAAGTAATTATATTATCAAATCTTCAATTATTTAATAAATCAAGAGATAAATTTATTACTTTGATTTTTCTTTAGAGCTTGTTTTATACAATATCACTATTACATTAGCTAGTTAAAATATTAAGTTTGTTTAAAATAATGTTCATTCTAATTACCTTCCTTAATTTCATTATTCAATTTATATAAATAAATTCTTGAGTTAATGTAACAAAATTTAATTTGAGTTTAATTACTTTAAAATGCCTTGTTTAAACTTTAATTAGTTAAAGCTCAAATAAAATCATCATTTAATAAAAGGCAATTAAAATCATTCAAAACGTTGAAGTTTCATTTTTTTTTAGAACAAAACTGCTTTGTGTATAAAACCCGAGGCACTTCGAGTCTTCCTCAGGATTTCTTCCTGCTTGCTTCGAGCTCCTACAAAATCTGGCCCGAGCGCTGATATATTTTTTTTTCTTCAAATTTTGTTAAGTACTAAAATCAAACCTGATGCAATGCTAATTTATCACTAGCTCGACTTCGAGTTTTCACCAATTTCCCCCGGGTACTACTTCGATCCCGTACTCTTCTTCCCCAAACACAATACTGGTACAACCATGGGTGATGTGCACATGCACAATCGAGTTCGCCGCAGCTAGTTGAATCTCCGGCCACCCCCAAGTCAACGCCCATCCACCTGAACCCCACGAGCATCCAGAAACCTATCTCGTCAACAAAATCAAAAATTTTGCTATCTACCCAACTGTAATGAAACCGAGCTTACAGAAAAACACGTCAAACTGTTGACGCCGACCACCAGACAATCTTAGCCTCCGGTCATGACTACTTCATCCACACAGATAACACCCCCCAAATCCATGTGCAACTCGATGCACGCATGGAGCCCCTTCCAACCAATGCCTAAATTAGGGTTAAAAATTTAATCTCCTCACCGCCGTCGCTACAGTGGACTAGGATACTTCCACTTATTTTTCTCCAACTCACCGTAGGACCTTTCCTCTCCACGCCAAGACACAACCATCATCATCATCTCGTTGGTCGAAATTTTGCAAAATCCCCTAATCTGGTTACCTCGGCTTATCTCAGTGATTACTAAATTAAAAGTTTTGATTTTATTTCCAAAAATCATAATTTTCGATAAGCTTTTAGGTGGCATATCTGAAATTAAAATTTACCAGTTTTGAAATTGATCATGACTTGAATTTCAACAGTGCTTTCTTGTTCCAGGTTTTAATTCCTGAGTATTATCCTTTTAAATGTTTTTAACTTTCAATCTTACATGGATTTAAATATTTTTTCTCTTTGATACTTAAACCTAACACAACTGGAATCAAGAAACTTGGATTCTTAACAGATTTTCATAAAAAAATGAAACTTGTAGCTAGAACAGAATTTACGATCCTGTACGTCAACATACACAGGCAAAGATGCATAATTCATTCAAATTTTTGTTGCATGCAAACTATATTCAGCTTGCATACATAATAATCAAGTCTCTGGAACAGTTTACTCACTTGTTTCTCAATTCAATTTTTTCCAAGAGAAATGGGGAGAGAGATTTTAGATATCACTACAATTAAAATGTTACAGGAAAACAGAGACATGGAAACAAATGTTTCCAGGAAAATCAAACACAAGCTTGGCCACTCATTCACATGCAAAGCCATTCATATTCATATAAGAATTCATATAAGAATCCAAACACAAAGGAAATTAGAGCAAGCATAGGTATACTCACTTGAAAATTCCAGAAACAGAAAGGTTTTTCCTGATAGTTTCAAAGATAGATGAAGGCCTGTATAATATTTTTTTCTTTAATCTCTTTGAAGCTTTTATCTGCAAATTGTAAAAAAAACACTTTGCTTACTTCCTATTTCATTTGCCTATCTACTTTATTAATAACAAAAGTTTTTTTTTTCTTACTTACAGTATGAAATTTTGTTATATACAACAGGGGAACCTCCTGCAATTGAAACATAAATCAATCTGTTGCCTTGAACTTGATTCTTCCTGCAACTTAGATTGATAAAGTTGTTTAAATCTATTTTGTTTAATACTGATTAACACTATTAAGTTCAAATCTTTAAAAAAAAAATTGCTTGCCTTTATCCACTTATTCCCAGAGAAACTGCTCACTGGAAAACCGAAGCTCCACTTTTTTTTTCTTTTTTTCTTTTTTTTTTTTATAAAACACATTTGCAAATTTTCCTGAATTTGTTTTCTTTTTAATGTTAAAACTTGATTTTGAAATCACAAATCTATTAAACTTTAAAGTTTAACATTTACCTGAGAGGAGGAACATAAGTTACAGCTTAATTTGTTACTTGATACTTGAACTGAAAATGCTTCTGTTTTGAAACATCTGGAACACTTGATCTGGTTATTTGATTTCCAGGTTTCGAATTTAAGATGATGAATGAAGAGAAAATGTGATATTCTCAGCCTGGTTTTTTGTTTTTTTTCGTTCTTTTGGTTTGAACTGAATTGTTTCCTTTTTGATATCTATGTTTTAAAAAGCTTTGATATTGAGATGTGTGATGCAAAATCTGTTTTTCAGATTTTGCTGAGATATGCTAAGATATGTTATATGATGGCATATGGGAAGATGTGAAGCTTCTTGTATTTTTTTTAAATTTCATTATTTTAAATAAAAGTAATGATGTTATTTGTATCTATACTATACTATTATTAGTGAGTCGAGTTTCGAGCTCACACAGGCTCCCCTGAAATTTGGCAGCCAAACAGTCTTCCTTTTTCTTTTTTTTTCTTTTTTTTATTCCTAATTTATCTCTCCACGCATATCCTTCTCTTCTTCTCCCTCCGAACCCCTATACCGGGCGTTCAAGCCTTCATGAATTTTCCTTGGATTTTAGACTCAAGCGTCGCAATTTTGCTTTTTCGTTCTTCACTGCGCCTCTCCCCTTCATCCTTCTTCCCAACTACCCAATTTTAATTTATATCTTCTTCTACCCTAAATCAAAAAATTCCATATCGGTTTTATTATCTCAAACCCTAATCCCTAATTCATGCTATATCAGGCGAAGAGGTCGTTACCGTCGCTCCTTCTACCATCGTCAAAGGCAACCATCCTCCGATCCCACTACAGCTCCTACCTCAGAAGTAGGCATTCTTACAAAAAAGGAAAAGGCTAAAAGCAGCAAGTCCAAAGTTCCTGGCAAATCATCTGCTTCTAATTTGGTGGAAGTTCCACAGGTTAAGAATTCTAATTCTTTTCACTTTCAATTAATTTATCTCGGGATGCTAAGTCGTAAGAGTATTTATAATTAAGAATTTGACTGATAGATCGTTCATCCATCTAGGAAACTTGAAGAAGCTAAGATTTCTTCAACAAGCTTTTCTGCTGGTAAAATTCTATTTTGCATACAATTTTTTTTCACTTATATATACAATTCAGTAATGTTGATAGATTAAAATTCAAATTCTAATAGAGGTTAGTAATGAGGAGATTCATCTGAATATGATTTGAAGAATTAATTTTTCTTCGACTAATGATGAGGTAGCTACAGTCCATGAGACCTCAAGGCATCAGTAGCATGTAGTTGCAGTGGAAGAGCTTAGTTAAGAATCGGATTAAAGCTCATCTGGAGTTGAAGGTTATTACTTATTTGCTTAACACTGTAATTTACTGTTATGAGTTTTAGTACCTTCATGTTAAACATGTAATGGTTTGTTTCTTTTAACATTTTATGCGCTGGATAGCAACACAATAGAGAATTGTAAATAGGGTTGCGATATTTAATCCTTTAACATCTATGAGTTTTCCATGTTAGTTAAAAAATATATTTATAATTCCACATACAATTTGAATAGGAGTTCGATGATTTTGGTTCTCTTAAAAGGAGGAGTTGCATTCGTACGTAATTGAGTTCAACCTTCAATTAGATTAGTTTTAGACTATAGGATGTGTGAAATATAACAAAATATTTTGGCAGTTGCACGATTTTTTTTATTACTATGATATTTTAGTTCATTGTGAATAAAAATTTCACAAATTAATTGGATACTAACTACAAAATTTTGGGGTTTAACAATTTTAGCCCAAATAAGAAAATACATGCTTAAAAATTTGGTCATCCTTATTCTTTTCTAGCAGATCAACATTTTGTTCCATGATACGAGAATGGATATTTTCCTACTTAGATGTCTCATATGTTGGCAATTCTATAACTAGCATCCAATGAACTTTGTAATTTAATTATTTTCTTTTACTGGAAAGAAAACGAGAAGGTTGAAATTTCTACTATTTTATGCACCGTTTTCTATGAATGTTTGCAATTAACATTGTCTAAATGCTACTTCATTTGATTACCTACTCTAAGAAGTCAAAAAAATAGTTGTACAACTGGTTTATCATGCATATTCCTTTCGTAATTTTATTTACAATAAGGCATATAGAGTAAGTGGTTATGTTCATACATAATAAGCTTTAAATTTTCCGTAAGTTCAAATCGTACATGGAAAGTACTAATCTTGAAATGCATGTAAAATTATATCACATAATAAAATATGCGATAAATAAAAAATATGTTCATATCATATAAATCAATATTTCTTCTATATTTTTATTATACATAATAAAAAAGAAATTATATGTGGTAAGTACCATATTCATGATCTGTTATCTCTAATACAACACATGTTATGGGTTTTTTCCACAAACAAGCCTTGATGAATGCATCAAACATGAAAATATAACAATATTAAAAAGTTTCCCTATCATATTTGGTTAAGTTCAATAGTGTTATATTGTTGGTGCAACTAAAGCTAATACCAATTTTTCTTCTAAGATACCCGAAGATAACATTTATATTGCATGTTGACAAGCTTTAAGATGTCACAATAAACTACGGAATCCCTCACTATTTTAATTTCAATTGCTTCCAAGTTAAAAATGTTTTCTTAAGTAAAATTTTGCTCCTCATATTAGAGGTGTTGCTCCTTTTGCAAATAATTGATTGTGTATATGAACGTAAGCTTTTTGATAACTTTATAGTCTTTTGTTGATAAAGATACAAGCATATACAATGAACTGTTAATTTTATTCTGAATATGAATTTGACCTAGACAGATGGTTAGATTATTGTTGTATGAAAACAAAACCTTGATTTCTACTCTTTTAGCAATACTTTGATTATAAGTAAATAAATATGCTACTTTGGGAAAAGCGGTGTCATTTTAGTGCGTAAGTAGTAGCAATAACCACAAGAGTTATGAAAACTTTAAGCATATGCACATGGTTTGGTTTCTTTAATTTTGTTTCATAGAGATTTTTTAGAAATTTGATGTCATTTTTAATTTACCCTTAAACATGTATTTGGCATAATTTTATGAACTTAATGGATTTATCAATTTAAGAGCCGTGTTATAATCAAGATTACAAATTTAATCATTATTTTTATGGTCAACCGAACTTTTGAAATTGTGAAATTAACTAACAATCAAATGTTATACCGTATATTTTCTTTATTGTAATTTCTTAATATGTTATACAAAATGGCCAAATAACCATCCTTCAATCGTCTAGAAAATGGTAAGAAATATTTAGCACTCATATATAATACAATTACTTTTCCTTTATCGTTAGTTTATGAATACCATACTGATATTTGCTGCTAATTCTTGATTTATTTCTTTACTACCAAGTTGGATAGAAGTTATGTTTATTTGTATTATTTTTAACAATGGTAATGAATTTAAATACATCTGAAAACATTATCAATTGATGGATTTAAAATAGTAGCTGCAAAATAAGAATCGAGACAAATCAAGGAAAGTTAATTGTATATACTCAGTTTATTTCTTATTACAAGTGAGCACTATGTTAATGATCGTACAAGCGCATAAAATGTTTATGAATTGTTGTATTTGTGCTAAAAAAATAATTTTATACTGAACATATAATTAGAGTATTGTGTTATGAAAAGAAAACCTTGATTGTTATTCTTTTCGCTATTCTTAGAGCAACCTGTTGACTATAAACAATCAGAGATGCTACTTTAGAAAGGATTTTGTGTCATTTTGATGCCAAAGAAGTAGTGAAAACCATTGAAGTCATGAAAATTTGACTGATGTGCTATATGAGCATTATAATATTACCATATCTTTGTACTATATAGGAAGCTTCCAAATATTCCCTTAATCATTGGGTATATGGTAAGAAATGTTTTGTACCCAATATGTTGTAGTACTTCCAAAAGAAATACTAATTTCAAAAACTAAATCTGGAGAGGAATTATAGCTTCCAAATATTCTCTTAATCATTGTGTAAATGGTAAGTAATCTATACTCAACATGGTGTAGTGATGCCAAAAGAAACATTAATTTCAAACTGAATTGGAATGGGATTTATTGCTTGCCTTTTCCCTTTAAAATATGGATATGTTTTGCATGATCCATATATAGAATAGATATTTTTCTTCTACAATTTGTTTATGAATATCAATATTCATAGTTAGATTTTGATTTATTGCTTTACTAACAAGTTTGATGGAAATTGTGTATACCAGTTTATTTGATTTTGAAGAAGTATGGCACATATCTGCAGTCCATAGCTGCTTTTTTTTGATATCTCGAGTTCAAAAAAAAGGATACAATTATAACATTGTCACCACTATTGCCATTTCTAATCCCCTAATTTTGAGATTTAAAAAACTGTTTTTCATGTTAATCAACAGTTTATATTTTGGATCAAGTGGGAATTACCGAAAATAACTTTAACCACAATTTTCAGATATATCTTTTTATTTTCGAGTGGTAGAAAATTAATTCATGCTTTCATAAAATCTTCTTTGCCTGCATTAACAGTATTCTATACTTGGATTAATTTATTTACTGTATCCAATAGAAAGTCTCACTTTAATTAAATTAATGTCGTAATGTGTTTCAGTTTTACCATTCCAAGAATGTATTAAAAAAGTTACAATTTTTGATTGCTTATTTATGTTGCAGTAATAACACAAAGGAATTGCTCATCTTAGACCATAGATTTTAAAATCACATAAATGCATTGGTGCTCAATTTCAAAATGTCTAGGAATAAAATGCGTAACACATTAAGGCATTTTCATAAAATACTAATTATAATCACAATGTTTATAAAAAGGTATTTTGACAGCACAATGAGTATAACAGACGCTTAAGATTTCTTGCTCATAAATGAGTATGTTGCTCATTTTAAAGTGTACATATAGCTTCATTTGCTAACTAGTGAGTTTTAACACAAATGGGAACTAGATACGGCATTATGAAAGCTAGGAATGAGAAGAGAATGAATTCCGGAACAGTGGCAATTTATTTTATTTACAAGTAGGGAGTAATTGATCTGCATGCATTATGTGATGTTGATGCTGACTTTTTACAACATTTTTTGCTGATTACGTATCACCGCTGCACTATCGTTGATCTGGTAAAAGAAGACCATTAGTGAATGTTATTATTTAATCTAACCTTTAGCTAACTTTTTTCCTACCTACTTATGTTTCTCTTCCTGTGTACTGTTAAGTTTGTACAGAGTGTACTGTTAAGTTTGTTGTGACGCCCCACCTCTATACCCACGCTAGCCAAGAACACTCCGGAGTAGTGCTGTCAACTAGCACGGAGAATAAGGCTGTTGAGGAGCGACCATCCATGTAATTGCTTATCACACGGTGGCTATAAATAATCTTCGGAAACAAATATAGAAATAATCATATCACAAATCAGTCACAGATATCCATATCACAAAGGCGGAAGAAGATATGAATATATAACTAACACATGAAAGTGTACATCAGAGTAGTGGTCAGTAAGATCCACGATAATACAAAAGAATAGCAACACGTGCTATACAAAAGAATACAACTATGAGTCTATATCTCAAGTGTATACAACAAAAACTGCTAATCTAAACAGTTAGCCAAAAGTCAGAGTGATGAATCCCTGGGAAGAAGTCAAGCAGAAGCACCTGTAACATCTCGGTCTGACCCGAGTATTATTTAAGAAAATAATAAACGGATCAGTCTAGCTATAAATATCAGATGACATGATACAACATAAAAGATATGGCATAAACATAAATATCCATAACGACATACCACTATAAGTATGTAAATAATGATCAACAGAAGATCAATCAATAAGAGATAATCAATATCACAAGAATCTTCTCAAAGATTCGAAGAGGGCATCATACCCTAAACTTGTACTCATAACAAGTCAATGACATAAATTCCAGAAATCAACACGAGAAATCCAGAAATCATAAAAAGGGAAAGAGGCCTATCACATGACGGTCCGAAGACCATGGGGAGCTACCCCACATGTGTGAGTGGAATCACACAGATTGAGGTCAAGACTAACCAAAAAGCAGAAAGGTATGTGTGAATGGAATCACACAAGTGGTGTCTAGTCTAACCTTGCAATGAAAGAGACATCGCGCAATTGCTAGTCTAATTCATAAAGCGATCATCAAGATCAACGAAAAGTGTCAATTACACTAAGCTAGTAAATATAGAAGTTTAGCTTCATGTCCCATAACCACTTGCTTAACTTAAATATTTACGAACAAACTGTAAATCTTCACTAATAAAATTGTCACAAGAGGTTCAATCGAACAAGTCCAAGAATTAACCGACGAAGTGAACGCAAGCGTTTCATACCACTTGTTTTACTAAGTCGTTTAATTAGATTTCTCATCCGAGTGAGGTAAAGGCTTGTATATACTAATAGATTGGAAAACGGTTTAAGAAAAGAGCTTTGTTATTAAAAATAGAGTTGAAATTGTTTGTTAAAAGAGTTTTGATATTTACTACTAGTATTGAAACCTTTGTATTATAAAGTGACAAAACACATAAGCAAGTGTAGAAACAATCAGTCACAAAGATCGCATACGGAGATGCGAATAAAATCCAAGGAAATCAGCTCAATGTTTTTCAGATAAGATCCCCTACGGAGGGGGGGTCCAGGGGGGGTGGCAACCCCCCCAAGGTGGGGGTGCGGGGGCAACGCCACCGCTTACGGGGTTCGACCTGCCCGGTCAGGTCGCGGGGGTCCAGGGGGCAGCGCCCCCGGCGGGGTGCGGGGCAGCGCCCCCGGCGGGGTGCGGGGCAGCGCCCCGACCAAAACGGTACGACCTAGTGAAGACAAAATGAGGTCTAACGACCTAACGACTCAAGGGTCATACGACCTAACGGCTGCGACCTAGGGGTCTAAGGGGTCAAGCGACTTAGTGGTTGCGACCTAGAGGTGTTCGCGACCTAACGATGACTCACGACCCAACATGGCCGACTTAACAGAGTCGAGCGACCTAAGGTAAATGGTCCAACGACCTAACTCGAACGACTTATCTGGAGCTTAGGTCGGAGACGACCTACGAGATAAACCAGGCCGACTTAGTGGACGAGCGACCTAAGGTAAATGGTCCAACGACCTAACTCGAACGACTTATCTGGAGCTTAGGTCGGAGACGACCTACGAGATAAACCAGGCCGACTTAGTGGACGAGCGACCTAAGGTAAATGGTCCAACGACCTAACTCGAACGACTTATCTGGAGCTTAGGTCGGAGACGACCTACGAGATAAACCAGGGCGAGCGACTTAACGTTTGCCTAGAGATTATAGGTCGGAAACGACCTAAGACTTAAAGCTTAACTCGCGAGCGACCTACGGCTTAAGGCCAAACTCGTGAGCGACCTACGACTTAAGGCTTAACTCGCGAGCGACCTAACTCCGAAGTGCCAATACTTCCAGAATGACCTAAAGCCCTGCGACCTATGGTACTAACTCGCGAGCGACCTAACGACTTAACTCGTGAGCGACCTAATTCCGAAGTGCCAATTCTTCCAGAACGACCTAAAGTTAACTCGTGAACGACTCACGACCCATGGACGAACGACTTAACTCCGAACGACCTAAAAATGGCCAGAACGACCTAAGTGCAGAAAATTCACCAAAATGCTAAAAATTGGAGTTTTTCGCCAATCCAATCCAAACCAAATGCAAATGTGCATGCAAAAGTGATAGGGAATCATTTCCAACAGTCCAATATAGTTATAGACTAGATTTGTGAGACAAAAATCTCACCTTTGCACTAAAGTTTATGAAGATGAAGCTTGAAAGCAAGGAGAAGCAATCCAAAGCTTGAATCCAATATCTTCTACTTGAATTTGGAGTTGAATGTTGGATTTGCAATTGAATTTGTGCTTGGAGTTTTAATTTCCCATTCCCTCCACCATTAATGCCAAAGCTTGATTAGTTAGGAAATTTATGAAGAGTGAGGAGAAGAGGGTTGGAACTTGGGCTTAATAGGCTAAACTAACCCAAAGTCCAAAGCGGGAAAAGTTAGTGAAATTTCACTAACTCCAAACCTATCGATGTTTATACTTAAAAAGTTGTAAACGACATTTCGAACTCAATGGAAGTGGTCTCGAGTCCTAATTTGACCGTTTGCAAAAAGTAGCTTTTCGGACCAAAATCCGATTAACGAGTTAATATTTAAATAAAATATTTAAATACAAACTCGATAAATATGCGGGTTGTTACAGACTCCCCTCCTTAAAGAAATTGCGTCCTCGCAATATATATAAGATGGAAATAAAAAGTAACAACCATAAAAGCATATTAACACAAGAGGAATTTTGAAAGAAGAAGTTCACCTCAAGGAGAAGGAGTAAGCAAGTCCGGATGTGTACGCTCGATGAATTCTCTGGATTCCCAAGAACAATCCTTAGGATTTGAGGACCATTGAACCTTCACAAGCGGAACATCTTTATTTCGAAGTCGTTTAACCTCAGAAGCTATAACTCGAATAGGATGCTGCTCATAAGTTAAATTCGGCGAAACTTCAATTTCTTCCACAACAGCAGGCTCAAGAATAGAATCGGAATCCCGAAGGCATTTCCGTAATTGAGAAACGTGAAATACATCATGCATAGCAGAAAACTGAGCCGGCAATGCAAGGCGATAAGCCATGGAACCAATACGTTCAGTGATAGGAAATGGCCCAATATATCGAGGCGCTAACTTCCCCGATCGACTGAAACGTACAACACCCTTCATAGGTGAAACATGAATAAAAACAGGATCCCCAACAGAAAATTCTAATTTCCTTCTTCGATTATCGGCATAGGATTTTTGTCTACTCTGGGCTTCTTTCATCCTATGTCGAATAAGTTCAATCTTTTCCATGGAATCACGAATAAAGTCTGGACCTAAAACCAGCTTCTCACCGGCCTCAAGCCAACAAGAAGGAGATCGGCATGGCCTTCCGTAGAGTGCCTCGAAAGGTGCCATACCAATACTAGATTGGAAGCTATTATTATAGGAAAATTCAACAAGTGAAATATGATCTTCCCAACTTCCCCCAAAATCAAGCACACAAGCACGAAGAAGATCTTCAAGAGTTTGATTCACACGCTCGGTTTGTCCATCGGACTGGGGGTGATAAGCGGTGCTAAAATTAAGCTTCGTTCCTAAAGCTTTTTGAAGACTCTTTCAAAATCCACTAGTAAACAATGGATCACGATCGCTAACAATAGAAGTAGGAACTCCATGCAATTTTACAATTTCCTTGACAAATAGTTTGGCCAAAAGCGGAACGGTTCGGCTAGACCGAACCGGAATAAAATGGGCGGATTTAGTAAGTCTATCAACAATCACCCATAAGCTATCATGACCCAAACGAGAACGGGGAAGGCCGTCTATAAAGTCCATGGAAATTTGATCCCACTTCCAAATTGGAATTTCTAAAGGTTGCAATAACCCACCAGGCCTTTGATGTTCGGCCTTGACAAGTTGGCAAGTCATGCAACACTTAACAAAGTTAGCAATATCAGATTTCATTCCCTCCCAATAATAAAGTCGCTTCATATCAGCGTACATTTTACTACTACCAGGATGAATGGTGAATCTAGAACGATGGGAATCTTCTAAAATATCTTTACGAAGATCTCTAATATTTGGTACGATAAGTCTACCAAATTTTCGAATGCCGCCACGAGAATCAATATCAAAGTCTTTCAAACCTTCAATATCAATTTTATCCTTAACATTTTTGCCAAGAAGAGCCAATTCAGAATCTAGCCCTTGAGCTTCAAGAATGCGGTCTAAAAGAGAAGGATGAGCCTCAAGGCTACATAAAACAAGCGATGAGCATAAATCGGATACGCGCTCTCGAATCTCACAAGTGGATAAGATCTCGAGATCGTTCCATTCGGTATCATCATAGAAACAACTGCTTGTTGCTTACGGCTAAGAGCATCGGCGACACGATTACCCTTACCGGGAGTATAAAGAATATCAAGATCATAAGGTGCAAGGAACTCGAGCCAACGCTGTTGACGTAAATTAAGTTCTTTTTGAGAAAATAAATATTTCAAAGACTTATGATCCGTGTAAAGAATAAATTTCTCTCCCAATATATAATGACGCCACATTCGAAGGGCGAAAACAATAGCCGCGAGCTCTAGATCATGAGTGGCATATCTAGTCTCGGCCGGCTTCAATTGCCTAGAAGCATAAGCAACAACACGTTCTTTTTGCATAAGAACGGCACCCAAACCAACGTGACTAGCATCGGTATAAACAACAAAATCTTGATTCCCCTCGGGAATCACAAGAATAGGAGCATCGGAAAGGAGTTCTTTCAATTTCTGAAAAGAGGCTTCACATTTGTCCGACCAAATGTATTTAACTCCCTTCTTAGTCAAGCCAGTAAGAGGCACGACAATCTTAGAAAAGTCTCTAATAAAACGGCGGTAATAGCCCGCCAATCCGAGAAAACTACGAATCTCTGTCACACTCTCCGGTCTCTTCCAATCTTGAATCGCTTCGATCTTTGAAGGATCCACGGATATCCCGGATTCGGAAATAATATGACCGAGAAACTTCACACGAGATTGCCAAAAGTGGCATTTAGAAAATTTCGCCTTTAATTGATTACTCCTAAGTGTTTCCAATACAATCCTAAGATGTTTCTCATGTTCCTCCTCGGTTTTTGAATACACTAGAATATCATCAATGAATATGAGAACAAACCGATCGAGGAAATCTTTGAAAACTCGATTCATGAGGTCAACGAAATAAGCTGGAGCATTCGTTAACCCAAATGGCATAACAAGCCATTCATAAGATCCATATCGAGTACGGAATGATGTTAAAGGAATGCTATCCTCAGCGATACGAAGCTGATGGAAACCGGTAGCCAAGTCCAATTGTGAAAAGACCTTAGCACCACTAAGCTGATCGAATAGATCATCAATCCGAGGTAAAGGATATTTATTTTTAATAGTAAGATTGTTAAGATTGCGATAATCAACGCAGAGCCTCAGAGTACCATCGGATTTCTTTACGAAAATAGCCGAAGCTCCCCAAGGCGAGGAACTAGAGCGAATAAATTGCCTCGTCTCCAACTCAGATAATTGTTTACGCATCTCCTCATTTTCCTTATTGGACATGCGATAAGGAGGACGAGTAATAGGTTGAGCTCCAGAAACAAGATTAATTCTGAACTCAATTGCTCGTTTAGGTGGCAAACCTAAAACGGGCTCGAATATGTCAGAAAATTCACGAACAACATGAATACGAGAAATAATATCATCTTCATCATCGTCATCACGAGGATTTAAAGAATATAAAGATGCCACCAAACAGGATTCTGAATCTTTAAGATTAACAGAAATCTGTTTAATAGATTGTGGATGTCGGAGATGAATAGTCCGCTCAGGACATAGGATATGGGCTTGATAACGGTTAAGCCAATCCATTCCCAAAATTATTCCAAAGCCTAAGTAACGCATGACATGCAAATCGGCTAGGAAAGAAAAATCACATAAAATAATCTCCACATCTTTACAAAGCAAACTAAGAGTTGCGGATCCACCAACAGGATTCACAATTTTTAAAGAAGTCATCAATGCAGTAACACTTAAGGAAAAAGTGTCTACCAGTTCCTTTGATATAAAAGAATGGGATGCACCCGTATCAAAGAGAACTCTAATAGGTTGATCATGAAATAAAATAATACCATCAAGAATGGAATGAGAAATACCCTGGCCACGAGATGTGTTGCCAGGGGCTTGAGCCACATTTAACTTTCCCTCATTCCTGCTTTTACGTTTGAGGCATTGATGTATAAAGTGATCTGGGCTCTTACAATAGCGACAAGATTTGGGCTTAGAGCACTTATTCGCATAATGATCCCCAGACCCACAGTTGAAGCAACTCGCACCACTAGGAGAAGGAGACTTTGCCGCAGGGATTGCCTGCTTACCCTTTTTGTTGGGATAAGGACCCTTGAATTTGTTTGGCCTCCTCTTGTTGTTGAAGTTTGGTTTAGCGCCTTCCACTTCAACATCACTCTCTCTATCAGCCTCTTCAAGACGAAGAGCGATATCGACGAGTTGATCAAATGCGACTTCTAGTTTCAGGAGCAGTGGCTTCTTAAGACTCTTATTTAAGCCATAAACGAACCTCTGGTTCTTCTTCAATGGGATGTTGATGTATTCAACCCCATATTTGGAAAGCGACTCGAAGGCTGCGACGTAATCAGTCACAGAGGATTGACCTTGAACAAGGTCTATAAAACGTCGAGCCAAGGTTACTTTCCCAGCTTCTGGTACAAACTTTAACTCGAAGCGTCCCTGAAATTGCTCCCAGGTGAGATCCGCTTCATTAATTTCTGAAATAAGGAGTTCGTACCAGTCCAATGCTCTCTCCTGGAGCATGCTGGAAGCCACCTGAACGCGGTGGAGATCGATAAGGTTCATGCGAGAGAAGATTCGATCACATGATTTTAACCAAGCCTGGACCTCGATGATATTTTCCGAACCTTTGAAGGGCTTCCCACCCAAGTTGGTGTAATCGCTGCACAAGCGTGCAAATCCCGACTTTGGGTGAGTGGGTTCTGGGTTAGCTCCAGCTGCTTGAGCATTAGTTACTAAATCAAGAAGCTGTTGAGCAGTCATAAAAACTCCATCCGGAGGAGCAGCACCAGATGATCCAGTTCTGGGACGGCCTGGTCTAGACATTCTCTTCCTTAAAGAAAGAAAGAAGAGAAGTAAGAAGGTTATTTACCAATGAACATCAAGTAATCTTGATAGATAAAACAAGGAATCATAAAGGAAATAGGATGAATCGGTACGAAGACTCGAATTAATCCTATGGTATGACTCCTAAGATAGACCTAGGACGATGATCCTTGTTAAGTTATTCTACATTGTTCCGAAGTTTGACTCTGATACCAAGCTGTGACGCCCCACCTCTATACCCACGCTAGCCAAGAACACTCCGGAGTAGTGCTGTCAACTAGCACGGAGAATAAGGCTATTGAGGAGCGACCATCCATGTAATTGCTTATCACACGGTGGCTATAAATAATCTTCGGAAACAAACATAGAAATAATCATATCACAAATCAGTCACAGATATCCATATCACAAAGGCGGAAGAAGATATGAATATATAACTAACACATGAAAGTGTACATCAGAGTAGTGGTCAGTAAGATCCACGATAATACAAAAGAATAGCAACACGTGCTATACAAAAGAATACAACTATGAGTCTATATCTCAAGTGTATACAACAAAAACTGCTAATCTAAACAGTTAGCCAAAAGTCAGAGTGATGAATCCCTGGGAAGAAGTCAAGCAGAAGCACCTGTAACATCTCGGTCTGACCCGAGTATTATTTAAGAAAATAATAAACGGATCAGTCTAGCTATAAATATCAGATGACATGATACAACATAAAAGATATGGCATAAACATAAATATCCATAACGACATACCACTATAAGTATGTAAATAATGATCAACAGAAGATCAATCAATAAGAGATAATCAATATCACAAGAATCTTCTCAAAGATTCGAAGAGGGCATCATACCCTAAACTTGTACTCATAACAAGTCAATGACATAAATTCCAGAAATCAACACGAGAAATCCAGAAATCATAAAAAGGGAAAGAGGCCTATCACATGACGGTCCGAAGACCATGGGGAGATACCCCACATGTGTGAGTGGAATCACACAGATTGAGGTCAAGACTAACCAAAAAGCAGAAAGGTATGTGTGAATGGAATCACACAAGTGGTGTCTAGTCTAACCTTGCAATGAAAGAGACATCGCGCAATTGCTAGTCTAATTCATAAAGCGATCATCAAGATCAACGAAAAGTGTCAATTACACTAAGCTAGTAAATATAGAAGTTTAGCTTCATGTCCCATAACCACTTGCTTAACTTAAATATTTACGAACAAACTGTAAATCTTCACTAATAAAATTGTCACAAGAGGTTCAATCGAACAAGTCCAAGAATTAACCGACGAAGTGAACGCAAGCGTTTCATACCACTTGTTTTACTAAGTCGTTTAATTAGATTTCTCATCCGAGTGAGGTAAAGGCTTGTATATACTAATAGATTGGAAAACGGTTTAAGAAAAGAGCTTTGTTATTAAAAATAGAGTTGAAATTGTTTGTTAAAAGAGTTTTGATATTTACTACTAGTATTGAAACCTTTGTATTATAAAGTGACAAAACACATAAGCAAGTGTAGAAACAATCAGTCACAAAGATCGCATACGGAGATGCGAATAAAATCCAAGGAAATCAGCTCAATGTTTTTCAGATAAGATCCCCTACGGAGGGGGGGTCCAGGGGGGTGGCAACCCCCCCAAGGTGGGGGTGCGGGGGCAACGCCACCGCTTACGGGGTTCGACCTGCCCGGTCAGGTCGCGGGGGTCCAGGGGGCAGCGCCCCCGGCGGGGTGCGGGGCAGCGCCCCGACCAAAACGGTACGACCTAGTGAAGACAAAATGAGGTCTAACGACCTAACGACTCAAGGGTCATACGACCTAACGGCTGCGACCTAGGGGTCTAAGGGGTCAAGCGACTTAGTGGTTGCGACCTAGAGGTGTTCGCGACCTAACGATGACTCACGACCCAACATGGCCGACTTAACAGAGTCGAGCGACCTAAGGTAAATGGTCCAACGACCTAACTCGAACGACTTATCTGGAGCTTAGGTCGGAGACGACCTACGAGATAAACCAGGGAGAGCGACTTAACGTTTTCCTAGAGGTTATAGGTCGGAAAGGACCTAAGACTTAAAGCTTAACTCGCGAGCGACCTACGGCTTAAGGCCAAACTCGTGAGCGACCTACGACTTAAGGCTTAACTCGCGAGCGACCTAACTCCGAAGTGCCAATACTTCCAGAATGACCTAAAGCCCTGCGACCTATGGTACTAACTCGCGAGCGACCTAACGACTTAACTCGTGAGCGACCTAATTCCGAAGTGCCAATTCTTCCAGAACGACCTAAAGTTAACTCGTGAACGACTCACGACCCATGGACGAACGACTTAACTCCGAACGACCTAAAAATGGCCAGAACGACCTAAGTGCAGAAAATTCACCAAAATGCTAAAAATTGGAGTTTTTCGCCAATCCAATCCAAACCAAATGCAAATGTGCATGCAAAAGTGATAGGGAATCATTCCCAACAGTCCAATATAGTTATAGACTAGATTTGTGAGACAAAAATCTCACCTTTGCACTAAAGTTTATGAAGATGAAGCTTGAAAGCAAGGAGAAGCAATCCAAAGCTTGAATCCAATATCTTCTACTTGAATTTGGAGTTGAATGTTGGATTTGCAATTGAATTTGTGCTTGGAGTTTTAATTTCCCATTCCCTCCACCATTAATGCCAAAGCTTGATTAGTTAGGAAATTTATGAAGAGTGAGGAGAAGAGGGTTGGAACTTGGGCTTAATAGGCTTAACTAACCCAAAGTCCAAAGCGGGAAAAGTTAGTGAAATTTCACTAACTCCAAACCTATCGATGTTTATACTTAAAAAGTTGTAAACGACATTTCGAACTCAATGGAAGTGGTCTCGAGTCCTAATTTGACCGTTTGCAAAAAGTAGCTTTTCGGACCAAAATCCGATTAACGAGTTAATATTTAAATAAAATATTTAAATACAAACTCGATAAATATGCGGGTTGTTACATTTGTATTGTTGTGGAAACTTAACATATGTTTTTAATTAAAGTCATGAGTCAACCGTATATATCTATATTGAATACATATAGTTTCTGCCACGATTGAAAACTATATCGTTTTTTTATGTTTATATTTTAGTTGTTTATATTATATATACTAACAAAAATTGGAATCAACAGTGGATTTCTTGAAATATTTTTGCAATATATATAATATACTTATTGTAATATGAAGCTAAAGTGATCTGAATATGAATAGCCTTAATTCTTTCCCTTTAATGAGAATTCGATTAAGAATTTCCCATATATACAATACGGTTGACCTCCTAATATATTTACCACAGTGTATATTAAATTTTTGGCTATTATTGACTGTTTTACAAGGAATAAACAATATTCTGTTTTATTTTCTACAAATGTGCCATTTATACCTATTAATCATTTTATGGATGGAGGAAGCTTTTAGCAAATTTTCAGTTTGTCGGGCCAGCTATTCTTTACCATTTCAAAATATACTTATTGTTCTTCTATGCAATCGATTCTATTTGTAACTGTGATTAAGAAATAATGTTTATGATTTATTTGTAGATCACACCAACCAGAGCAGGACTACAAATAATTCTGACCAGAAGGGAAGCATGTTTGAAGGTACAGTTTAAATTAAAGCCATTAACCTTTTTACATCTTATACCGAGATATGTTAAGCGAACTGAAATGCTAGCATGATATTTGATAATTCATATACACTGAATATGTAATGGTCAACGTGCAAATCAAATCTTTTGGATATTGTTATGTTAGGTAAGTTTTTGTAATAGTTGCGGATCAAGTGGTATGTAGATTTTATTTTACTACATGGGGAGAAGCCATGAATGGTGTCTATGTTTAACAGTTGTTGTAATACCATCAGATTTCCTGTCTTGGCCGACAATTTAAATACATTTGCAGTAGTTATTTTCACCAATTTTCTTATGCCACTTCATTGAAATCTTTTATATCTTATATATTTGTTCATACACATTAAAAAGCAGTCCCTCTCTGTTAACTTTGCTAACTCATGGATCCGTGTAACATTATTTTACAAAAGTTGCTTTTCACACTTCTTTTCTATTTCTCTTAGATGTCCGCAGCCCTTGCATGTTAAAAAATAGTTGTAGAATTTATTTTGGGTATTGTATTAGCCTCATTTTCAACCATATATAGAGCACAAATATGTAGGCAATGAATTAATTAATATTGCATACTCTTTAAAACATGACAATAAGCTGGCGTTCATTTAATTACTGCCATCATGCGTTAAATAATGCTCAAATTGCTAATGCCACACTTCTTAGTAATCACTGGGTGTCTAAATTTTTCTTCACGTTGGTTCTTCTTTTGATTCATAATTTTTACCTCCCTCAAAATTTTCAAATGATGCTCAAATTGTCTACCATCCAATAATCCTCCATACATCAATTAACTTAAACGACCTATTTTTTGATATGTCATGAAATACTTGATCAATGCCCCTTTATTTTTTTGGCCATGATATTAATTTCAAAATTATATGTTTTGATAATAAAACAAATAGACACAATGCAGTAAGATAGAGAATTTTTTAATAAATATTCATTAAAACAAGCGTTGCTCGGTCCATAATTCGCTTATTTAGAAAAATTAACTGTTACTCCTTTTATAAATGTTATTACATTGAATCAAATAAGGCAACCGCTGCAAAATTCTATATACATACTATAATTATAGGGTCGTGAACTTAGAGTTTTCAAATTAAATGCTAATGACAAACTCCCAATTTAGTAAATAATGTGATGTTCATTAACATTTATACTTTATATTTATACAAGTTTAGCTAAAACAAGTGGAAATTCAAATGCTGAAGGAGTGAACATTTTTACACATTTGAATACATGTAACGTTAATGTACATCAACTTGGTTTCATTTAGGTCTGTTTTTTATTACTTTTATTTCAAGGCTTATGAATCGTTTTTCAACTAATTTTAGCACTATAATTTAGTGCCTCTGTTGATTTTAAGAAAATTACCTCACTAGAATCAAATGAAATTATTAAATGCGGTTTATTGGCTTAAGCGGTTCATTTTTGGGTTATCTAGAAGTGTAGAATCATATGTGCTAAACTGCAAAATCAAATACATATAAAAGGCTTTGAGTTGTTGATTCCATGTCAGAAAACACTGTAACATAGTTGCAAAGTATTTAATACCAGTGGATTTGCTGTAACTCTAAAATATTGAATGAAAATACACGTCAACTGCATTTCCTAAATTTGTACCAATATTATTTATCACATTCCATGATGTTCCATAAATATCTTTGGTCAACTGGATTGAGCGGGGTGATGTCTTGCTAACTTTCATCGATTCATTTCATAATGGTGGCATATAATAGTTCTTCATAAGGGTGGCATATAATAATTCCATTGAGTGATTTCATTTGTGTTTGTTTGTGTTTCAAACCCATAGTGGATATTATGGAAGTTGTTGAGCACTGTCCAAAATATATCACAATCATCAAAGAGGTATACAACAATCTAGATCATAAAGGATATTAAGAAACGAGTCCCATGCGCTTGGTTTAAATATCATTTGCAGCCTATATTGAGGATTTTTTAAGTAGGGAAGTTAGAGGACTTCGGGAATAACTTGATTGGTACTATTTAATTTTTTAAGTAACATGAATTTAGATGGCCATGCAAGCCATGTCATTCCATCAGTATATTTGGATAAATAAAATTTAATAGTTTTCACCTAGCTAGTTTTCATAAATAGGAAATATTTGTTCGTTTTTCACATCAAAAGGTTGAAGTTCTTACCAGTTACCATATATATAGCACTAATACTAATATTTGGAACCTTTAGTTTACCAGTCTTAGTTATTTCTTATATTTCAACATATTTTCAGTACTTTCCCTTAATTCCTTATTTTAGTTAACACAAAATTGGTTATTCGTTGACCCATGATGTATGCCACCCACTTCATAGAAGGTTTTATTCTATTGTCAACCTTCGACTTTTTATACTTTCCTTACTTTACATTACACTATTTGTTAAAGTGACATTATAATCATGATTCATGTTGTATAGTTTTACTTTGGGGTTAACTCATTTTTGGTGATTTCCTAATGTTACTTTAATTTCATTCTGTAATATTTGGTCCATCAATACGTGCAAACAAATACGTGCAATCTATGATGTATGCCACCCACTTCATAGAAGGTTTTATTCTATTGTCAACCTTCGACTTTTTATGCTTTCCTTACTTTACATTACACTATTTGTTAAAGTAACATTATAATCATGATTCATATTGTATAGTTTTACTTTGGGGACTCATTTTTGGTGATTTCCTAATGTTACTTCAATTTCATTCTGTAATATTTGGTCCATCAATACGTGCAAACAAATATACCTATATCTATTTATATCCAAAATAAATTACAAATATCAAATATAAACGTATCTATAAGCCTATCAACGGATGTTGTCGGATGTTCACATCCGCATTCGAAATCATTTTTGAATATCGGATGTCCGATCTGTGGATACAGACAGATATCAGATAATCATCCAATCCACTAATGACTGATAAATCAAAAATTGTAAAAAGACAATTTTAGGTTAACATATACATACATACATACATATATATATATATATATATATATATATATATTTAATCCTATTGATGGTAAAAGTGTTAAAAATTAACAAATATGATGATAATAAATAGTTTCAAGCAGTTAATAAGCATTAAATGCATACAATATAAACTACTAACTTAATAAAATAATAAACGAATATCTTTCATGCACTAAAATACACATAATTAATTTTCGGATGCGGATGTGTTTGTATCCGCATCCGTTTTTTCGGATATCGGATATTTACCCACTTTTTGGATGCGGAAGCGGACAGATTTCGGATTTTTGGGGTATCCATTAACAACCCTACGTATCTAAAGATATTTGGACCTATATCAAATATTTGTTCTATCTGCTCCCAATTGATAAGTCTTAATTGAATATTTCATTTCAACCAAAGTCCATTTCAGCACCTATTCTTATTAATGTTCAAAAGATACAAGATATGATCTAATAATTGTCTTAAGCTGTGAACATGCATTTATACATATAAAATCAATTTTTTGCTCGAGGAAAGAACATGCAATTACCATTATATATATATATATAAACTATTATCTTTATAAAAACTAGATAGATGATTTTTGATTCGATACCACCATATCCACAACTGTATCTCATTTCCAAATGTATGATATTTTTTTGTCTTTTACATATACATGCTAATGGATTCATATTCTTTAGGCGTCCATCGATAAGCCTATGGTAAGCTACAATTTGATATAGACGTTGAAAAAATATATTAAAATCAAGTAATCTGGAACCTATTTTGTAACGTATATTGGTTTTTTAGTCAAACAAATGTTTTAAAGTCCTTTTGTTTTGAAGCAGCAAAGACCAAAGCCATTTCAATTATAACGGTTGCCATCTTGAAAATTTAGTACAAATCCATAGTGTTGTTGGTTGCATGTCCATACAAACTCCTTATTCATGGACCAAAGACGCATGGAGGAAATAAATGTAAGCATCTCAAATTGTTAACTAGATTAAGCTAATTGATCAGCAAACCATATTTTATAGTAGTTTTTGTTTTTTTTTTTGTTTTTTGGAGAACCAAAGTAGCTAGGCCAATACATTATAGGTTTATAGATCTATATTTTATCATATTACTAAAAAACTATAGAATTTGTGTAAACTATTATAGGTATGGATCAATGCATGGTTTATGAAGTTATAAATAGTTTTTTACTTTTATTTATTGTAATTATACGTGACCTATGAATATTTTCAATGTTAAAGTACTGATAAAGATAATGAAAAAAATTCCAGGTATCTAATACCAAATAAGTAGAAATATATGTTATTAGTCAATCATCATATTATTTCAGTCAGACTTTAGGCATTTTTTCCCTTATATTTTTTTTAGCATCGCCTGTACTGATTAGATACACAATAATCCTATTCGTTTTGATCTTGAGCATAGATCATTTTCCAATTCTATTAACTTTGTTCTTATTTTCGCCCATAGGATACGATAAATGATGGTGGGTGGTAGTTAGGAGTTGTATAATTTGCTTTATTTTTATTGTTTATAAAGCCATCATTAATTCGTACAGGTATTGGAGCATGCATACAATTGGAGCCATTACATTTGTTTGTTCAAAGAAATGATATTGGAGCCACAAGTAGTAAACTTTTATGAAGTGCCTTATGTAATCATTGTTTGTTGATATCTGTTCTGATTGCAACAACACACAACTCTGTATTGTAAATGTTCAAAATTTCACTGTTTACTGATTGTCTAACATAAAAGCTTGATCTTAAATTTATTAATTCAACACAAACAGCCGTCTGTGTTACTTTTTTTTACAATCATTTAGTCCATGTTCTAAATACTGTGAAGGTAGTAGATTATAAAATCTGTTATAGTGGCAGAATAAACTTTTAAATATTATTTTGTAATGATTTATTATAGTTGCAACCCAGTTATTATGCTTTATTGAGAAATAAAAGTTGTACTATAACTTGCATTCTATTCTAAGAATTATATCTTAATTTCATTGCTCATGCGGTAAACCGCACCATATATCATTCATTTATCATTGCGTACAATCAGTTGTCCTGGCTTTATGGAACAATTATTGGCTTACTGATTCGTAATGAATCAAGCTATACATGATGCAAACGATAGTCTGATTAATACACCTTATTGTATGCTTTTTTCTAACCAACAATCCTTTGAACGTTAAACTTTTTACATGATATTTGCAAAAACAAATTTAATTATAATCCGTGTGCGTAGCACGGGTTAGCACTAGTGTATACATATATGTAAGATCTAAAGGTATGTTTACATTGTTTGTACATATACATATGTACAATATATATTTTTTCATGTTCTACCTCTTTTGTATTATTGATTTGTAAATATGGAAGTGATTTGTATTATTTATATTTTCATATTTCTAACATTTGTAAATATTTTTACATTTTAAATTTTGGGAATATACAACTATATTCTTTCCAGAAGAAGATGTATTTTTTAAATCTTTTAATCAAATCAAATAAAAAAGTATATAATATGGTTGAATTAAAATTCTGAAATAGCTTTTGTAATTTTTTTTTTATTTATAGCAATTTTATAATATTACTTTTTAAACCAATATTATTTTTAAGCTTAGTTTATTTTATTTTTGAATTAAGACTAGTGTACCATTTAAATAAATAATTATCTATATTTATATTATTTCAAATTTTTATTTCTTATTTTATAACCATTTTGTCCATTATTCCTACTTATACTAATTTAAAGAAAGAAAATGAATTTCAAACTAATTATGCTTTTAATAAATAAACCCATATAAAATAGTATTTAGTTTTAAACAATTGTTTTGAAAATCATTAATATCTAATTCAAAATAAAATTTTCAAAATATATATTACCAATTTCTACTAGTATAAAATTATATGGTTTTCAAATCCAAATTTATAAATATATACATTACCAATTTTCAAAATCAAAATCTTATATTATTTCAATCTATATATATATTTATTCAAATTATAGTGCATATTTATCTCTAATATAATTATCCTTAAATCCAATTTTTATTATAAAATACTTATCCTTAAATTCCAACCAAATTTCTATTTATAATCTAAATTTTAAGTTTATTTTGGGAATCTCAAATTAATTCACAATTAAATTCACAGTTTAAACTCAAAATTAATTTAATTATTGAATTATTTTGGCTAATATTTCAGGAATGTTACGGATTCCTCTCCTTAAGAAATTTCGTCCTCGAAATTTGCTAGGAAGACGAAAAGAAAAGATGAAAGATAGAGAAATACCTTTCCAAATCGAACTGGATATAAATTCTGTATTTGGCTTACCAAATAAGAATATCAACAATAAATATGAGAACAATCTCATATAATATTACACAAGATATTCGGGTCCACCGGTCTACGAATATGCAAGGGCACTAATTAGTTCAAGGGACAACTAATCGTTCATAGAATATATCGGATCCCAGAGATGGATAGATGGATTCAACCTTATACAATTTCTCAAACACTAGATATAGATTTCAAATTCAAGTCGAAATACCCCAAAGTATATAACTTGTTCCTCTACGGACTTCGATATACACAAGAAATTACAATAGAATTTAAATTTTGGTTTTAAACGAAATCGTTTTATTGATATAATTCAAATTTAGCTTCATATGTGTTAACCAATTTATGTAATTTAAAATTTCCAATTTATTTAATTTAAATTTTCAATTTCAAACTCATTAGAGTTGAAAAGCTAATAAGAACCCGATGAAGATACGAAGTAAGGATTTTCTACAACGATTCGTAGGGCTACCATCACACCGAAGCTCCTTTCTGTAGCTGTCACGAAGCAATCAAAAGAATATGAAATTGAATCAAAGGAGATTGATAGAAAAAAGTTGTTTCCGCTATTGCAGGGCATTGACCATTGGTAGTGGTATTCCCCCGTCCCCCATCTCGTCCTCTTCTTGCACTCATACTCACAATCAGTGGGTAGTAAGAGAATTTACTGAGGCATTCGAACGGATATCTTAGGGATTACTCATTCTAGGGTATACTTCACCCTATCTCTAATGAGCTACTTAATGTGTTATACTCCTGAGCTAAAGTTTTAACCTTCAGCTCTGATACCAAATGTAACGACCTTGACTCGGCCTTCGAAAATCGGCACCGAATACGACACTCGTATTCGAATGCCGCAGATCCAAACGTCGAACCTGGTTCGCCGGAGCTTATAACACATTAAGTAAATAACACAGCGGAAGAAAAATAATAGCATATATCAATATACAACATTGATACAATATCTGATACAACATGAATGGTACAATGAATATTAATATACATCAGAGATATGATACGAGCTAATAGCAGCGGAAAGAAAAGATAAAACAGCAGCGGAAAAAAATCTCCAAAGATCTCCAATCCAATGCTCCAAAGCAAGAACTCCAAGCCAGTAGCTCGAACCACCATCACGTTTCACCAAGATAAGCAAGTGCAGTTCAGATCCAAAGACTGAACTAGCTCCAGATAATCTACTAAACCTGACTATCTGAAAAACCCAACTCTAGACTGCCCGTGTGGGAAAATAGTGGGCACCCAGAGTTTAGGAAAAGAACAATAAACTCCAGGTCAGTCATGGGACTGGTGTGAGCAAACAAAAACATTTGGTCTTTTAAAATAAGCAACAAAGAATTTAAAGCAAATCCGCAATGCTTTTTAGAAAATGAAACTACCATGAGGCCTCCCGGCACACACACAATGCAAACGCACACATGGGGGAGATTTCTCCTTATGATAGTCAAACATGCTTACTACGAGAAAAATCCTTTGATATTATTACTAGTGCATAGTGGAAAATCTTTCGAAAGTATAATATAAATCCAAGCCAGCATAGGTACCATGATACTATGCCTACTATAGCTGCCATGTTAAATGGCAGGTTCTACAACTAAAACCGTACAAGGCACGTATTGGATGAATGGATTTCCAACAAATGGTCAGGCTAAGGAACTTCCTACTGCCACATGGGATCGCCTCTGGCGGGACGTCTCGAGAACTAACGTTACGGTTAGATCTCTGCCAACACAAGGCCGGGTTACCTCTATAACTAGGTAACTACCACACGAATATGCCATCCCCCGGTCCTTTGGGACCTTTATCCGAGGCGCCTCAAAGCAACAACCACACAGTAAATGAGATTGGAGCAACCACATAGGTTAAATAACATGGCTCCATACCTGATACCACCCTTTACCAGAAGGGAATGACACACCCTAAAGGGCGCGACCCTCATAACCTTGCCGCATCTTTCCTGTTTTGACCATTTCCGGGGTGTGAGGTCCTGATGCAGTCTCGTCCACAAAGCTACACTTTATACAAAAGCCATGCTTTGATCACAAATGATCAAAAAATGATCATCAACACACAGCAGCACTTAGCATGCCACACTACCAAATTGGGAATATATCACTGATAAATATCAACTACATAACCTCTGAGCTCGTACGTCTCAGAGAAGGGTGTTAAGCTAAGAGAATAAATTCTCCGCCACCAAGCAGAAATGTATTTGATAGAGATCAGTTTAATATCTCAAAGTGTAATGTCGGACATACAACCATACAAGTCTGTCCCGGGTTCGAACAGAACCGAAGGCACTTCCGAAGAAGCCCTTGCAAATCCGGATAATCCCTAATCACGTCCGGACTTCCCATCACATATGGAGATCTCTATACCGGGGATCAGCCAGTGCAGAGACAATCGATGAGTTATCCTTTTGTTTTCGGAAATATCCGGTCTTCACCACCGGTCTTCAATTGCTATCCATAACGTCGTATCACTATCCGGAATGGGCTATATGACACAAGGTCCTCCCCCGGCTAAACCGAATAATGAGCGCCATATTTTAAAACATATGGATATGGGATTTTAGTTAAGTCACAACTTATAAAATCCAAAACTTTTCTTTCAATGGTTAAACAAATTACCATTTTAAATCTTTAAACCAAAAGATTTATTTCATAAAGTTTCACCTAGTTTCACAAAGATCAATTCATAGATTCAAAACAACTTCCATTCCAATTGGATTAACTCAATAAATCTTTAAATTAAAGATTTAATTTATAGCTTTCAAAACACGTTCCAAAGATTTATTTATAACTTGGAAAACCATTTTCCTTTTAGACTTGAAATCCTTTAACACAAATTGAAAGTTCATTTCTGTGAAAGCTTTTATTATTTGGAAAACAAATAGTTTTCGTTTCCGAAAAATCCAATTTTATACAAGTTGAAAACTTGGGTTAAATTTAAATTCCAAAACATCACCTTTGAAATGGTTTAAAAACCCATATAAACCCATTTATAAGTTGAATAACTTTTTAAACCCTAGTTCCCAAATTTTAGAATTCAATTTCAAACAATGAATTCAAATTTAAATTAAATTATTTAAATTCCAAAACTTAATCGAGTTATTCAAAATAACCATTTTCAAAAGCTTTAATTCTAATTCCAAAACTATTTTGGATTCAAAAATACAATTTTAAAATATATTTCAAAAATCTGTGACTTAACCCATTTCCACGTGCAATCCATATTTGTGTGTGTACAAGTGTGGTCCAGGGGTTATACACAATAAAAGTGCAACATCATCAACCATCACAGATTTAATCATTATGATTCGATGTGGGTTTCGGATAACCAACTGGAATCCGACTCCCTGTCGCATCGAAATTTAAATGTCGTTTTACGGGTCAAAGGATTTGCATATTCATATAATCATATATATATCATAGATATAACAGCTTAGCACAAAGCATCAAATAGCATCACATCACATATCAAAATATCAATCCAACACACATCATTCAGTAACAATCAAACATCTACAATTAAGATGAATAAATTGTGTGGTTTAAATTAATTAACCACATAATTACTTTCATAAATTATCTTTAATCAATGATTAGTTATCCTTAATTAAAATTAATTGAATCTTAATCATCTTCGTTAATTAATCATTCCTCAATTAATTACCCTAATTAATAAATCCTTAATTGTTCATAAATGAAGCCCTAATTACTTTTATTAATTAATTAAACCTTAAATTTAAGTAATTACTTCTCAAGTAATTATATTATCAAATCTTCAATTATTTAATAAATCAAGAGATAAATTTATTACTTTGATTTTTCTTTAAAGCTTGTTTTATACAATATCTCTATTACATTAGCTAGTTAAAATATTAAGTTTGTTTAAAATAATGTTTATTCTAATTACCTTCCTTAATTTCATTATTCAATTTATATAAATAAATTCTTGAGTTAATGTAACAAAATTTAATTTGAGTTTAATTACTTTAAAATGCCTTGTTTAAACTTTAATTAGTTAAAGCTCAAATAAAATCATCATTTAATAAAAGGCAATTAAAATCATTCAAAACGTTGAAGTTTCATTTTTTTTTAGAACAAAACTGCTTGTATATAAAACCCGAGGCACTTCGAGTCTTCCCCAGGATTTCTTCCTGCTTGCTTCGAGCTCCTATAAAATCTGGCCCGAGCGCTGATATATTTTTTTTTCTTCAAATTTTGTTAAGTATCAAAATCAAACCTGATGCAATGCTAATTTATCACTAGCTCGACTTCGAGTTTTCACCAATTTCCCCCGGGTACTACTTCGGTCCCATACTCTTCTTCCCCAAACACAATACTGGTACAACCATGGGTGATGTGCACATGCACAATCGAGTTCGCCGCCGCTAGTTGAATCTCCGGCCACCCCCAAGTCAACGCCCATCCACCTGAACCCCACGAGCATCCAGAAACCTATCTCGTCAACAAAATCGAAAATTTTGCTATCTACCCAACTGTAATGAAACCGAGCTTACAGAAAAACACGTCGAACTGTTGACGCCGACCACCAGACAATCTTAGCCTCCGGTCATGACTACCTCATCCACACAGATAACACCCCCCAAATCCATGTGCAACTCGATGCATGCACGGAGCCCCAACGGCCATTTTTCCAACCAATGCCTCAATTAGGGTTAAAAATTTGATCTCCTTGCCGCCGTCGCTACAGTGGACTAGGATACTTCCTCTTATTTTTCTCCAACTCACCGTAGGACCTTTCCTCTCCACGCCAAGACACAACCATCATCATTATCTCGTTGGTCGGAATTTTGCAAAAACCCCTAATCTGGTTACCTCGGCTTATCTCAGTGATCACTAAATTAAAAGTTTTGATTTTATTTCCAAAAATCATAATTTTCGATAAGCTTTTAGGTGGCATATCTGAAATTAAAATTTACCAGTTTTGAAATTGATCATGACTTGAATTTCAACAGTGCTTTCTTGTTCCAGGTTTTAAGTCCTGAGTATTATCCTTTTAAATGTTTTTAACTTTCAATCTTACATGGATTTAAATATTTTTTCTCTTTGATACTTAAACCTAACACAACTGGAATCAAGAAACTTGGATTCTTAACAGATTTTCATAAAAAAATGAAACCTGTAGCTAGAACAGAATTTACAATCCTGTACATCAACATACACAGGCAAAGATGCATAATTCATTCAAATTTTTGTTGCATGCAAACTATATTCAGCTTGCATACATAATAATCAAGTCTCTGGAACAGTTTACTCACTTGTTTCTCAATTCAATTTTTTCCAAGAGAAATGGGGAGAGAGATTTTAGATATCACTACAATTAAAATGTTACAGGAAAACAGAGACATGGAAACAAATGTTTCTAGGAAAATCAAACACAAGCTTGGCCACTCATTCACATGCAAAGCCATTCATATTCATATAAGCATTCATATAAGAATCCAAACATAAAGGAAATTAGAGCAAGCATAGGTTTACTCACTTGAAAATTCCAGAAACAGAAAGGTTTTTCCTGATAGTTTCAAAGATAGATGAAGGCCTGTATAATATTTTTTTCTTTAATCTCTTTGAAGCTTTTATCTGCAAATTGTAAAAAAAACACTTTGCTTACTTCCTATTGCATTTGCCTATCTACTTTATTAATAACAAAAGTTTTTTTTCTTACTTACAGTATGAAGTTTTGTTATATACAACAGGGGAACCTCCTGCAATTGAAACAGAAATCAATCTGTTGCCTTGAACTTGATTCTTCCTGCAACTTAGATTGATAAAGTTGTTTAAATCTATTTTGTTTAATACTGATTAACACTATTAAGTTCAAATCTTAAAAAAAAATTGCTTGCCTTTATCCACTTATTCCCAGAGAAACTGCTCACTGGAAAACTGAAGCTCCACTTTTCTTTTTTTCTTTTTTTCTTTTTTTTTTATAAAACACATTTGCAAATTTTCCTGAATTTGTTTTCTTTTTAATGTTAAAACTTGATTTTGAAATCACAAATCTATTAAACTTTAAAGTTTAACATTTACCTGAGAGGAGGAACATAAGTTACAGCTTAATTTGTTACTTGATAGTTGAACTGAAAATGCTTCTGTTTTGAAACATTTGGAACACTTGATCTGGTTATTTGATTTCCAGGTTTCGAATTTAAGATGATGAATGAAGAGAAAATGTGATATTTTCAGCCTGGTTTTTTGTTTTTTTTCTTTCTTTTGGTTTGAACTGAATTGTTTCCTTTTTGATATCTATGTTTTAAAAAGCTTTGATATTGAGATGTGTGATGCAAAATCTGTTTTTCAGATTTTGCTGAGATATGCTAAGATATGTTATATGATGGCATATGGGAAGATGTGAAGCTTCTTGTATTTTTTTTTTTAAATTTCATTATTTTAAATAAAAGTAATGATGTTATTTGTATGTATACATATATGTAAGATCTAAAGGTATGTTTACATTGTTTGTACATATACATATGTACAATATATATTTTTTCATGTTCTACCTCTTTTGTATTATTGATTTGTAAATATGGAAGTGATTTGTATTATTTATATTTTCATATTTCTAACATTTGTAAATATTTTTACATTTTAAATGTTGGGAATATACAACTATATTCTTTCCATAAGAAGATGTATTTTTTAAATCTTTTAATCAAATCAAATAAAAAAGTATATAATATGGTTGAATTAAAATTCTGAAATAGCTTTTGTAATTTTTTTTATTTATAGCAATTTTATAATATTACTTTTTAAACCAATATTATTTTTAAGCTTAGTTTATTTTATTTTTGAATTAAGACTAGTGTACCATTTAAATAAATAATTATCTATATTTATATTATTTCAAATTTTTATTTCTTATTTTATAACCATTTTGTCCATTATTCCTACTTATACTAATTTAAAGAAAGAAAATGAATTTTAAACTAATTATGCTTTTAATAAATAAACCCATATAAAATAGTATTTAGTTTTAAACAATTGTTTTGAAAATCATTAATATCTAATTCAAAATAAAATTTTCAAAATAAATATTACCAATTTCTACTAGTATAAAATTATGTGGTTTTCAAATCCAAATTTATAAATATATACATTACCAATTTTCAAAATCAAAATCTTATATTATTTCAATCTATATATATATTTATTCAAATTATAGTGCATATTTATCTCTAATATAATTATCCTTAAATCCAATTTTTATTACAAAATACTTATCCTTAAATTCCAACCAAATTTCTATTTATAATCTAAATTTTAAGTTTATTTTGGGAATCTCAAATTAATTCACAATTAAATTCACAGTTTAAACTCAAAATCAATTTAATTATTGAATTATTTTGGCTAATATTTCAGGAATGTTACAAAAACTCAAATCTGTTCATCTTTGCATTACTTAATGAATGCTTGCTTAAAAATTTAGATTTAACTTTCAAAAATCATTATTTTCGAAAACGTTTTACATGATGTAATTACAACTATAAATCATGGTACTTGAATTTTTAACGGACATTGGGTTTTCCTGTGTTCTTTTAAATTTCCAGGAAAAGTTTTAATTACTTTTTATTAAAATTATTTTTAAATCTTAGAACACGTTTAAACAAACAACTCTTGTTTAGATTATAAAGTCTAACAACGATCAGGGAAAGAGAAATCAAATTTTTGAACAGGTTTTGTTTAATCCTAGTAATGTATAAATAGAGATATATATACCTGCATGCACACAAAACATATAGGCAGGCAAGCATTTTCACAGCACATCTCAAGCATTAATCATATGTAAACCTGCTATAATATATTCCAGATTGTGGTATAGATAGTTTTCTCACCTGATCTTTGATGAAACAGAGAAGAACGGGAATGCAAAGCTTGGAATTGGTTTTAAAATCGAATCTAGAAACTTGTTTTGGTTTTGATCTAAATCCTTAGTCGTTGAAGTCAATCTTCGCATTGCTAGCTTGAGGTTTGGAATCAATTTGAAATTGTTGAGTTATGCTAGATAGATCAGGTTGAAGCTTTTGCTTTGTTTTATTTTTTTCTAGGTTTTGAAAATCTTTTGAAAACTGTTTGTTTTGCTTCTAATTTGATCAACACTTGAAACTGGAACTCGGATTGATCCTGACTTTGATTCATCTTGACCTTGTTTGCTTTTTAAAATGAGCTTTGATTTCCAGGTTTGAGAAACTTTGATCTTTGCATTGAATTTGGGATTTTTGATTTCTTTTCTGGTTTGCATTATTTTTATTTCCCTGGTTTTACTTTGATTTCGGTTTCCAGACCTTTGAATATGAAAGAGTTTTGAGAAAAAATGCATTAGCCTGATTTTTCTCAAATTCCTAATGTTTTGTATAAATTCAATTTTAAAATAATAAAATGCCACTTGTTTACCTTAAGCCAACACCTATTAAATTACTTGTTATTTGGTTTACACTTGTTTAATCTCACATTATATGGTTTACACTTGTTAAAAAAATTTATAATACTTATACATGTATAATACATGCTACTTAAAAGCTTACAAATGTATTTATGTATTTTCATATTACTTTATCTTAGTTATATATATACATTCTTATATAAAATTTTCTATTTACATTTGTATTATATCCATTTATATACAAACCATCATATAAAAATTTAAAGAAAAATGATTTTAAAATTAAATTATACACTAATAAATGTATATATTACATATACATTAGAATTTAACCTTTAAATAGTCTTTTGAAAATTGTTATCACGATCTATACTTATATATATAATACATATATATTTAGAAAACAACTTTTATTAAATTAAAAGATAGTGTTTTAAATTCAATATATTTATATTTGAATTTCAAATCCAAATTTCAATTTATAATGAATATACACATATATATTAACAAACAAATATCTTACATGTTTTGGAAATTTTTTAATTAATTTACAATTTAAATCCACAAATTTATATTAATCATCAATTTAAAGTTAACTCAAAAATCGGGATCGTTACAGATTCCCCCTTAGAAAATTTAGTCAAGTGATTCAGGTTAGCCTTGACGAATTCTGGAGGAGCTTTGGAGCAGGAGGCTTCAGTGTGTAGATATATAGATAGAGTTTCCACTGTGATGTTATTCTGTATTGGTTCTTGTGTTGTATATTAGACAAAAATGTTATAACTGTCTAATTTGAGTTGTATAAGTTGTGTACTCTTATGTGTATGATACTTTGTATATGTTATGTATTGTATTTCATTCGTTCCGTTGTGAGATTCTGATGTGTTATTGTTCTTTCTTCTCTTTCTTTTCTTCTTCTATCCCTTTCTTTCTTAAATAATGATGCATCTTTTTGGTGATAGAAAGGCGGGTCGTTACAGTTGTAGCCCACAGGTCCGAGGATCGAAACCTCGCTCTGATACCAAATGTAACGACCCTGACTCGATCTTCGAAAATCGACACCCATACTACACTTGTACTCGAATTTTCCTAAACACTGGGTGTCCACAATTTTCCACACGGGCGGTCTAGAGTTGAGTTTTTCAGATAATCGAATAATAGGTGTAGATTCGATAGCTTTCGAAGTCTTTAATTTGGTAGCATTTGGAGATCTTCTTCAGCTTTTGGAAATCTTCGAAGCCTTTGGTTTGGCAATCGCGTGTTGGATCGCACTTGCTTAATTCAACTTTATAGAAGATTCGAGCTAGTTTTGGATTGGAGTATTTGATATGGAGATGCAAATGTTGAAGTTCCCTCTTAGAAGTTCAAGTCGTTATATCATTCCCAGCTGTGTTTTATTTCCGCTGTTATCTTTGTATCTCTAATATTTATATCGATATGTTGTATCATTGTTGTATATCAATGATATGATTCGTTTGCTTCCGCTATGTTGTTGTACTTAATGTGTTATAAGCTCCGGCGAGCCAGATTCGGCGCTTGAATCTGTGGCATTTGAGTACAAGTAAATTATGGATGCCGATTTTTGAAGGTCGAGTCAGGGTCATTACACCATCTCTCTGCTGCCCTAGCCGTGGCGCGTCTCGCGCCTCCATGCGCGCTTCCCATCTATCGCGACCATCGTGATAAATCACATGCTGCTTTCTTTTTCTCTTTTTTTTGTATAAATCGATTTCGATTTCTGAATTAGGGAGAGGGAGATGCGATTTATAATTTGAATTTAAGGAAATAAGGGAAAAGAATATGCGATTATAACTTAAAAGAAATGGCGTGTTTGAGAAGGTAAAGGAAACATATACGTTTCAATTGAGGACGACGGCCATGATTTTGACTTTGACTTGAATATATATATATATATATATATATATATATATATATAATTTTTATTTCAAATATTCCACTTTTCGTATCACAGAAATTTAAACCCGTATAGAGGCATGCCGCTAGGCATTCATAATGTTATACCCCTATTTCAAACACAGTGGAAAAGGTTTCGAGTCCTAATTCGATTGTATGTAGAAAATAGCTTTTTGAACCAAATTATTATATTGAATTTCAATATAAATCTCATCGCGTTTCTATCCTGTACTGTTAAACAATAAATCCAAATGCTACAGAATTTGAAATCCAACAATAATACACAATTATGGATCCAAAGGAACTGGTTTCGTTGAATTATGAGGCTGTGCCCCGGATCGCTATTTTAACTCTTCGATTAAATCGACGGTTTCCAAAATTTACGAAATCGCTTGAAATTTCGGTGTTAAAATCTCACTTACTAAATTATAATTAAAAATCCAATATTTAAACCATTTAAATATTCAAAATCAAACATTAAAAAATCTAGGTCGTCAAAAGATCAATTAGTGTGAACAAAAATGCACTATCAGACATTCGTCCATACAAGTTCATTCTGAGATTGAACGAAACCAAAGGCTCTCCTCCTACCACACCCTAGGATCAGTATCGAGCAGTCTTTGCATTACGGAGATTTCATAGCTCGACAGGACCACTGCTATAATAAATACCTCTATAATGGGAGAGACCTAGACAATGTCAACAAGCGGTCCATTCGGTATGAAGATCTTCTGTCTTCAATACAACGAAGAATTCAGAATGCAGACACCGCTGCTGTATAAATATAATATAGGGCAAACCCTTGGGACTCATGACAGCAATCCTTACATCCTTAAGATCTCTGATCTTTAGCAATAATCATCTTCAACATCTTCACTTCCGAATGTATACATTGGTTTAGAGTGGTTTTCGGATAGGAGTTACCCAAATCCGATCCTGGTTCCTCCGAACCAATCATCGATTAAAAAGATGTTAAGTTCATATATGATTGTCATTCATCACTCAATTTAATTCATCTTTTTGTTCATTCATAAATATCTCAGAGAGGCATATTGTTTTAAATTATTCCATTTATCTTCTTAATAGTATATGGAATCATTAAGCCTCATTTATCAAATCATTTGGTTAATTAAACCTTTTGAATTTTGGAACAATTCCAATCATTTCACCTTTTATTTAAGAAATAATTCCACATCATTTATTTAAATCTCGTATTGGAAAACATTATTGAGTAAAAAGGGTCACAGAAATTATACTAATTCTACTCAATATCTGTTTCCATATTCAACCTTAACAATCCATCGAATAACAGTGAAATCATCTTTTAAATTCACATGGATAGTACGGATTTCCTCCTTGGAATTTAATACCAAGTACAAGAAGATCATTTTTATGCAACCCAAGTTATTTAAATTTGAAAAATTATACCTTTTATACTATGGGAAATTTTGATCCGAGTAAATCAAACTTACTATCCCCTCCGTCGGGCCAATCCGTGTAGCTAGGGAAGGCACGCAATTGATTCTCCAAACCCAGGCCCAGGGACCGCCTCTCTGTCACCCATAAGGTGGTTAAGTTATTTGACCGAGTCTAAATCTTTTAACATATCAAATTAAATTTGAAGTATTTTAGAGCATCTAGGCTTTTCCTTCAATATGTTCCATTCCTCGGTCAGATTTTTTATGGCACTCATAAAAAGAATAAACGTACTAGTCGCTTCCGCATACTCATTTTTAAACCTCTTAATCTACTAAATTATTTATTTGAAAAGGTTCACAAAAGATTCAGGAAAGAATAATTAAGTTAAAACCATTATTTGCAAAAGTTATCAAAAAGTGCTGCAAAAAAGTGGTGCTAATAGTGTTTTAAAAGCTATATTGATCAAAACGACTTTTCTATATTTTGAAAATTCATTTATATAAATCAAATATCCTTCTAGATTCAAAAAATTTATTTCATATTTTTAAAGAATTTAAAAATATTATTAAAGAAATTCCCTTTGGATTCCGAACTACAAAACCACGATTATTTTCTTTAAAAATTTGTTTTGGACTTATTTAAAAATGTACAAGGTGAAATATTTATTTTCTTTCTTCATTTAAAAAATGGATATAATAATCCAAAAAATTCTCATTTCAAAGAATTTCGAGATATATTCCATTCTCTATAATCGTTTGACTTTTACGGCGTGAAATAGCGAACTACAGTTATGCGACGCGCCTTATTTTGACTTATTTTTCATAACTTGTCAAAACTTCTCCAAATTGAGTTTTATTGTTTATTAAACATTTATAAACCATCATAAATAATTTAAAAAAAATATTTTCCACATTAAATCTTGTACTCACATTTAAACCATTTCATAATATTATATTATTATAATATTCATTTCCAAACTTTTTGTATTTTGAACCATCAAGAGGCTCAATTAACATAATACATGTATTTATATTAATTCATTTTCTATTAATTAATAATTATTAATTACTTAATCATTTTATTTATGATTTCTCATAATTTATCACAACCATGTTATCAATCATATCAATATCCATATAATCAACTATATAATCAACCACACTATCAAACATTAATACAAATCATTAAGAGATTAAATGGTCATATTATCTTAATTACAAATAGTTATAGAGATTATTTATCATTTAATAAACACTGAGTACTCACTTATGACTCTACTCCCCCAAACATTTCCGTAGCTTTCTAAAATGGAACCGGCGGTACTTCGGCAACACTTCCTCCTCTTTTCCTTGCTTCGGAGCTCCTCGGACTTGCTTTCTCTTTCCAATTGGGTATGGCCTTGGCTTGGTGAAGAGGTTGCTCTTGGCTTTGAGTGGAATAGTACGGGTGATGTGTACGTAAAAGTGCATGTTTTTACTTCCATATTTAATCTACTTTTATTTAAATAAATGAGCATATTAGGATATTTTACATGTTTAAACCAAAATTTAAATTGCCTTCAAATCATCATTTATTCATATTCATTTGGGAGTAAAATGGTAAATTTGTGTATGATTTAATTTGTGAAAAAATATTTGCACATTTTTATTTTTAATTATAGGAAATGGAGAGCAAATATGAAGAAGCTTTCATGGATAAGTGCATGCACATATGTTGAAGGCAAATAAAGATTGAAAATAAATGAATACATGCACATGGAGGAGCCCACTAACCCTCTACCATATGGTCCACAATTAAAAGTACAAGTGTTGGGCGTGTTTTCACTAGACCGGTGCTACCGAACCAAGATGAGGGAGGCCACCACCGAACCAGCCCTTGCTCCACCTACCACCGAACCAAATCCCAACTCCCTCTCCAAGTCCCTACCGAACCATCTCCTCCCCAATGCCTAGCCGAACCAACTCCCTCTCCATGTCCCTGCCGAACCAACCCACTTCCCATGCCTGCCGAACCAATCCACTCTCCACCTACTGCCGAACCATCGCCGGACCAAGCACCGTCGAACCAAAGCCACTCCAACCATTACCGGACCGAAGGCCACTCCAACCTTCCCCGAACCAAGGCATCACTGAACCAACATTGCCAGGCCAAATTACATCAGCCCAGGCCCACCAACAGCTATATACATCCAAGACCCCTACCCCCAGCCTCATTCTATAAATAGAGGGATAGGGGTACAACAATGGGAAACAAGTTTGAGAGCTCAAGCACGGAAGGAACTTTCAAATAACTTTTATACACTTGTAATCAAAGCTTTGTACTTGTAATCTGAACAGTAAAGGAGAATAACATATAAAGTGGACGTAGGCACGTTCTGGACGAACCACTATAAATCTATGTGTCTTTTACAGTTTAGTCCCTGTTTTTTACATATTTGCATAAATCGCCCAAATCATTAAGAACAGCATAAAATTGACTAAATCATACGACTTGGAGGTGTTTGCCCTTTTTTGTGCAAACATTTTTGGTGCTTTCACTGAGAACAGGAGCTCGAAGCTTCAGCTTCTCTCACTTAACCTTCTTCCCAACAAGCATCGCTCGTCGCTTGGAAAACATGCCTCCCAGGCAGAAGAAAGATGCTAAAAAAGGAAAGAACATCGCAACCAGTAGTGTTCCAGATCCAGTGGTCACAGATCAAGGGAATCATCCCATTCCAACAGCAGTACCAAATGGAAACCAGACAAATCCGACAGCCCCTGCCATGGAACAACCGGCAGCAATTACTAGGACAGATCTAGACAGGGTTGTGGCTGAAGTAACTGATCGTTTCACATCCCAACAAGAAGCCTTGGTGAACCAACTCATGTCACGCTTAAGGGATGCAGAAGAATCCAACCGCAACACTGAATCATGGGATGAGTCCCAGTCTGGAGGACCTGGGAGGCGACAAAGATCTTTCTTCTTCAAAGAAGCAAACAACAGAAACAGCAATGGTAGGAGCCGAGCCCAGACTCAGCCCGAATTCCGACCCGAGGAGACACTTGGAACCGAACCCAACGGGGGAGGTACCAGGCGAGGGTCGGATGTAGCTGAGCCTGTCATGCTACCTAGCCATGGGAACACCAATGAACGGGGCCGAGCTAGAGTCCAGCCCGAAGTTGGACCCGAGGAAATGCTTGAAACAGAACCCAGCAGGGGAAGATCCAGACAAGGGCCAACTGTAGCTGACCCTAACATGCTCCCAGAAGACCAGAGGCAGCCACTGGAAAATATTAGGAGTGATAGACGATACCATCCCTACAGGTCATCTGGACGGAATCAATCCCGCAGAGAAGAACCAAACTCATTTCTTTCTGCTCTAAATTCTTATGAAAGGATGGCGTGATTGTTTAGAGAGTGCGTCCGACGGGATCAAAGAGATCGAGGGATAGGCGCTAGGGTAACCAGCCCCTTCACCCGCAATATCGAAATTGCCATCACCCCCCGAGAATGGAAAATGTCGACAATGGAACCTTACAAGGGAACCTCTGACCCCGTCGTACACTTACAGAGATACACACAGCATATGCTCATGAGCGGAGCAACAGAAGGAGTATTGTGCAAATGCTTTCCACTATTCTTGGCAGACCTAACTACCTCCTGGTTCTGCCATCTACCCCGAGGATCCATCAGCTCATGGCAAATGTTGAAAGAAAGGTTCATCAGCTAGTTTCGCATTCATGTGGAACAACCCAAGGACGCTTACTCCTTATCTAATATCAAACAAAAGCCTGGAGAGACAGTGCAACAATATCTAACCCGATTCAATGCCGCAGGGGCCGCAGTCCAAGATGCTGATGGGAAACTTATCTTAATGGCCCTATGTAGTGGTGTGCATCTGGATACTAAATTTGGTAGGAGATTAACGAAAGAAAAGCCAGCTACCTTACCCGATTTCTTCCATGAAGCCGGAAAATATATGAGACTTGAAGATGCTGCCATTGAAAGGCAGACAAGGCAACAAACTAAGGCAGCTCATGGCAACATACCCACTATAGCAAAGGACGTTCAAAGAAATGACTCCAGAGATAGTGCTAGGGGCAAGAAGGGAGAAAAGCGTCTATATCGGCCAGGACTGAGATTTGACACTTACACTCTTTTGAATGAAACAATCGAAAACATCTTCCTGGACACCCAAGACGAAGTTAAATACAAACGGCCCCCGCACAAGAAGGAATCAGATAACGCAATTAAGTCTGGAAAGTTCTGCCGCTTCCACGAATCTCATAGGCATGACACCAATGAATTCCATCATCTCCGGAACTTAATTGAAGAACACATCAGAAGGAAGAGACTGGAACACTATGTAAAAGGTCAGAACAGGACAATCAGCTCCTACCAACGAGAACCCAAGGCTACCCCCCTAGAAGTGAGCGGAGAAAATCGCAACACCAGCGGCTCCAGTCAAGAGAAGATAGTGGTCCATACCATATCGGGAGGACCACACATCGCCGACAGAAGCTGGGCAGAGATGGAAAGATATGGAAGGTCGCTTAGAAACAATGAAGACTGCGTTAATTCTGTTATAGAAGAACGCCACCCAAAGCGGAAAGAGAACAATGACATCACATTCGGTAGGCGTGACCTAGAAGAAAGGCAGTACCCTCACATGGATTCTATGGTCATCTCTGCCTGGTTCGCTCCAGCCAAAGTTTTCCGAATTCTATTAGACACTGGAAGCTCGGTAAATATCCTATTTAAGCATGCTTTTGAAAAAATGAAGCTGTCGATGAAGGATGTGTCTCCCTGCAACAAACCGCTACATGGTTTCACTGGAGATGCGAAGATGCCCCACGGGCAACTGGACCTCTTTGTTGAAATAGGAAGTCATCCCTGCTCCGTTGTGCGGAAACAAACATTTGTGCTAATAGAAAACCACTCGGCCTACAATGCCTTTTTGGGAAGACCAGCCTTGTCCGACTTCCAAATTGTCCTGGCCCTGTGGTGCCTGAAGATGCAATTCCCAACAGACAATGGAATAGGAGAAGTAGAGGAAGATCAAGACGTTGCTCGAGACTGCTATGTAACTGAACTTCGCAATAACCGCAGAAGGGATAAAGGGAAGAATGCAGAGACTACTCTCTGCATGAAAAATTTGGAAGCATAGCAACTAAAGAGAGCCCCTCCTCTTCGATATACCAATGATCCTTTCAATGAATTAGACCCCAGGAACAAAGAGGAGGAGGCCACCGCCGAGCCTGCAAAGGCTATGGAGTTTGTATCTGTAGACAAACATAACTCAAGTAGACTATTGAAAATCGAATCTCAACTAAAAGCAGAACTGAAGGATCAACTCACTGATTTTCTTCGCCACAACTTGGATGTATTTGCATGGACGCACGCTGACATGACGAGAATCTCCCCAGACGTAGAATGCCACGTACTGAACATTGATCCTACCAAGGTGCCAGTAAAGCAGAAAAAGAGAAGTATGGGGGCAGAACGATCAGCAGCCCTCGATGAAGAAGTAAAGAACCTACTTGCCAATAACTTCATACGAGGAGCCATCTACCCAGAGTGGATCGCTAACCCGGTGTTAGTAAAAAAGGCTAATGGGAAGTGGCGAACATGCATTGAATTCTCCAACTTAAATGACGCTTGCCCAAAGGATTGCTTCCCGCTCCCCCGAATCGATCAGCTTGTGGACAGCACAGCCGGGCACGAACTCTTATCTTTTATGGACGCATACTCAGGATATAACCAAATTCCTACGCACACTCCCGATCAAGACCACACTAGTTTCATCACTGACCGGGGGTTGTACTGCTACAGAGTAATGCCTTTTGGACTTAAAAACGCCGGAGGTACTTATCAGCGCCTCGTCAACAAGATGTTCGCGGAACTAATAGGACGAACTATGGAAGTTATGTGGACGACATGCTAGTAAAGTCAAGGAAAGACGACGATCACGTAAGCCACCTGGGCGAGATGTTCCAAGTACTTCGTCAATATGGAATGAAGCTGAATCCTCTAAAATGCTCCTTCGGAGTATCATCAGGAAAATTCTTGGGATTCATCGTCCATGCCATAGGAATTGAAGCAAACCCCGAGCACATGCGAGCTCTGAAAGATATCAGGATACCTTCCACTCGAAGGGAAATGCAAAGCCTGAGCGGAAAAGTGGCCGCCCTAAGCAGATTCATCTCTAAAGCGACTGACAAGTGTGTCCCCTTCTTCGAAGCTCTAAAGAAAGACAAAGGAAAGTTCGAGTGGACTGATGAGTGCGTAACAGCCTTCCTTAACCTAATCGAACACCTCCAGAGACCACCAGTACTCTCGACTCCAAATGAAGGCGAAGAACTATACATATACCTTGCTGTGTCATCTCATGCCCTAAGCGCCGCTTTGGTGAGAGAAGACAATCACACGCAACGGCGGTATACTTTGTAAGCAAGAGGTTTACGGGGGCAGAAACCAGATACCCTAAACTTGAGAAACTAGCATACTATTAGCTGATCACGTCACGGAAACTGCGACACTATTTCCAATCTCATTCCATCAGAGTTCTAACCGATCAACCGCTAAGGCAGGTACTCCATCGTACCAACACTTCTGGGCGACTACTTAAATGGTGCATTGAACTGAGTCAATATGATATCACCTACCATCCTCACACCGCCATCAAGGGACAAGCCATGGCCGATTTCATTGCCGAGTTCACTACCAATGAAGGTAAGGAGCAATCTGAAAAAGCAGAAGACATCAAGTAGAATCTCTTTGTGGATGGAGCATCAAACGAGCAAGGCTCGGGGGCAGGTATTGTAATAATCACTCCCAGGGGAAGGAAGCTACACTATGCTCTAAGGTTGGAATTCGCTGCCACCAACAACGACGCAGAATACGAAGCAGTGATAGCTAGAATAGAACTTGCCTTAGAGATTGGAGTCAGTTCTTTATGTCTTCATAGTGATTCTCAACTTATTGTAAACCAAATACTAGGAGAATTTCATACTCGAGGAGAACGACTCACAGCATATCTAAAGAAAACCAAGCTGCTACTCGATCAATTGGATCACTATTTAATCAAACACATTCCTCGAGAGGAGAACCAAGAAGCCGACGAACTGGCAAAGCAAGCTAGCATGAAGAACGGCACCATTTCCGGAACAGTAGCCATCTCAAAATAACTAGCCTCGAGTTTCGAATAAGTGGATCTGATAGCTGCAATCGAAGAGGAAACTTGGATGACTCCTATCCGAAAATTCTTACAAGATGGCACACTGCCCAGCGAGCATAGCGAAGTCAAGAAAATCTTGAGAAAAGCTTCCCTCTACACAATACAAGAAGGCATCCTCTATCGACGCGGCTTCTCTAACCCCCTATTAAGGTGTGTCGCTGGAAGGGAAGCCAAGGAAACCTTATCCAACATCCATCAAGGGAGCTGCGGAGATCACACTGGTGGACAGATTCTGGCAAAGAAAATACTCCGATATGGATATTACTGGCCCACCTTAAACAAAGACGCCTTAGACTTCGTCAAAAGATGTGACAGATGTTAGAAATTTGCTAAGATTCCTCGACTACCAACAAATGAGATCACTCAAATGACCAGCCCTTGGCCCTTTGCAGTATGGGGAATTGACTTGATTGGCGAACTGCCAATGGGCCGAGGCGGAGCTAAATATGCTATAGTGGCAGTCAACTTTTTCACCAAATGGGTGGAAGCGGAACCTATAAATAAAATATCTTCGGCAAAAGTTATCAACTTCTTGATCAAAAATGTTCTATGCAGGTACGGAGTTCCACTCAAAATCATATCGGACAATGGACTTCAGTTTGACAGCGAGGAGTTCGTCGACTGGTGCCAAGAGCACGGAATTCACAAAAGCTTCTCATCTGTAGCTTATCTCCAGGCGAACGGACAAGTCAAAGCTGTTAACAAAATTCTCAAAACTCTAATCAAGAAGAAACTTGAAAAGTCCAAAGGCGCTTGGGTGGATGAACTTCCTACGGCACTTTGGGCCTACCGCACATCTTTCAGAACATCAACGGGGCATACTCCTTTCTCTTTGGCATACGGATCGGAGGCCATGCTTCCACTTGAAACTGTAGTGCCTTCCCACCTTAGGATCCACTATAACCCCGAAGTGAATAAAAAACTCCTTCACATGTCTTTGGATCTAATTGAAGAGAGAAGAAACGATGCACCACTCAAAGCAGCGGCTCACAAGCAAAGAGTGGCAGCACTATACAACTCCAAAGTCAAACATCGCAGCTTACGAGAAGGAGATCTTGACCTCAAGCGAATCTTCCCGCGCCCCAGAGCGCTAGATCCGACCTGGGACGGACCATATGTAATTCATAAAGATCTCCGCAACGGAGCTTATATTTTGTCAACAGTGGACGGAGAGGTGTTCTAGAGGGCATGGAACATCCAACACCTTCGTCGATACTTTTCTTAACTTGTACTGCCCATATGAAGTGAATTAACAAAGAGAATCAGTGGACGTAGGCATTTTCGTGTCGAACCACTTTAAAAACTCGTCTCTTGTTAACTTGTTCCTTTATATCTTGGCTGCTTGTTGAGCTTTATCCTTTTCTGTTGAACAAAATCCTATGTAAACGGCACTTCCATTCAAGACACATCACAGCGCGACTTCACCTGGACAAGACCTAACAGGTACTATACGAATCTATGCCCTCGCCAATGAGACACTTTTGGTCCAGCATCCCTCTGCTGCGGGTTAACTCATTGCTCGTGACGGTCCTCAATGCCAACAGTAATGAGCCGATTATAAGCCACCGAGGAGGCCGAAAATAGCCTAGGCAGCTCATTACGGCGTTCGGCTCGCCGGCAACTGTGAACCTACTTTAAGCCCCACCATAAGGTGTGGCCAGCCAAGGGTAGTTCACGGTTGATGATCGGCACCCACGCTAGCCGGCTACGGTAAATCGAATAATACCCACGATTACGGGCCATAATGGTCCGGGTAGTTACCGTGCGCGATCTCGGCTCCGATGTGTCTTAAGTACGGCTGTGGTAAAAAAGAAAACTCCCCGTGGAGGCGTAAGATGGGTGACAAATGTCTCCAAGACCCACAGCTAGGGAAAGTGACTACAAAACACGTTTGCCACGAACTTGAGCACATCGAAGGCCTTCCGTGATTGGAAGTTTTACTATTTCTTATATTTCTATTTTGTTTGAAAACTTTTCCTCCTATCCTCTATAACAATCCCTAAAGTACAGAACACAAGATAGGAGACGCTCGCCAATGGAAATAGGAACTCACAACTGAATGACAGGACACTCAGCTGCATTCCATACTCAGTCACACAAGACATTCAAAGCCACCCTCTAAAACTGAAACATGAAGGGCGGTACTTTCCTCTCTTGCATATAAATACGTAGCTATAATTCATGCGCACATCACACTAACGTTACGAGACATGAAGTTATAGTTTAAGCAAGAACTTAGCATCAAACACGATTGAATCACAGGCATGTGCACAGCTATATTTCTTACACAACACATCAAGATAACAAAAGCATTCGAATATGACAGAATCAGCTTAAGTTAAAATTTACATGCTAAGAATAAAGTCGTTCATTACAAATAATATAATTACAGTTACATTAATGTTTTGGGACTAACATAGACAACAATGTCAAGTAAAACAAAAGATGTCCCAGTCAAGTCAAGGAGTCGGCTGCATCAAAGCTTCACCTCTATTCTACTGGCCCTCCGAGAACTACTTAACTGCCGGATCGGAACTCTCAACGTGTTGACCAGAGGTAGTTGGTGCTTCAGAGGTCCCGTCTGTCTAATTCAGGAAAGAACCCATTAATAGTCATGAACAATAGGCAATCAAGTTACAAAAAGATTAAAAGGGAGGACTTACCAGCATCTGCTCCTTGATCATCATCCTCCAACTGCACACCTGCCTCCTCACCAGTAAGAAGCCACATACCCTCCTTCACCGCCACTTTCTCCTCCTTGGTGAACTGAGCCGTGACCACGTCCATCCTGAAGGCCACGTCACCCTCCTTATCTGCTTCGGCCTTAGCCTCCTCCATGGCCCTGAGATAAATCATGGCCATTACTCGGGGATAATCATCCATTCAGGATAAGTTGCCCTGTTTCCAAGTGCGAAAGTACATATCCTGAAGCATCTCATTCATTATCCCCTCGTTCTCCTCGAACTCCTCTATTCGGACCTCAGAAGCCAACAGCTTTGCAACGGCAGCATCCCTCTCCGATCGGTATCGCGAGCGGTCATCCTGAAAGGATTTCCTCATCGCCTCCATCTCCTCCTTCAGCTTGGTTTGAGAAAGCTCTGTGGCTTCAAGCTTCCCGGATAACTCCTCTACCCGCTCGAGATCCGCTTTCCGAACCTCATCCACCGTTGCAATAGCCATATCGATCTGTTCCTTGCAGACAGCCTCCATTTTCCGTAACTCTGCCCTGCTAGCCTCTTCCATGGTTTTCTTTAGTCGCCTGGAGGCGGCCTCATGCTGAGAGATCTGGATGGCCTGGTCGGCAAGTTGTTTGGCCTGGTCGAAAACTATTAACCGCAATCGAATGTTAGCACTTCCGATTTCCTCTCCGGCCTTGACTAGTCGGGCATGATGCCCCATCAGCTTCCCGGTCTCCTCAGCAACCCGGTCGATGTTTGCCTTAGATTCGTCCCTCAAAGTTACAATCCGAGTGGTAAGCAAATCAAGGTCCAGGGACTTAGTCTCATCAAGCACCCTTACCATAGGATTGCGAGGGAGAAGGTGCTCACCAGTAGCCTCGTCGAAGGAAATATCATGAGAGCGTGGATCCAGATCCGGATGACTCGCAAACGGATTACGAGCCAAGCCTGGATGATCTATTGGGGTAACAGTAGGGTTTTCAGACAGGTGCGGGGAAGGTATAAACTCAATATTCTCCTCCGTGGTATCCTGAAGAGGTTGAGTTGGGGGCTGAGGACCAGGTGAGGATTCGAACAAGGAACGACTCCTCTTCTTCTTTAGGATATCCTCTTCGATGACCCCAAGAAGAGGACGGTAGCCGACTACGTCTCCGGGGCGGTTAGTCGAAGGCTTCGGCTTAGTAGAAGCTTTGAGGAGTTTGTATTGTTTAAGACGGTGTCGAACATCTGATGTCTTGGCCGCTTCGCCCGCTCCTGGAATAGAAACCAAGTGTTACAAGCATACATTGAGCTATAATTCAAGAAACGTATCAAGTTAAGAAGAGTAAAAAGACGCTTTTGTTATACAAACCCTAGGGAGGAGTAGGATACTGCAATAAGTCCTGGATCTCATCCCAGGACGGGAGCTGGCCATAAAATATTCCTAAATCCTTATCATAAATGGAGTCGTCAGGAGTCAAAAATTCACCTTGAATCGCAGGGGTTGCCTTAGCTGAAATGCTCTTGGAAGATGAATCGGCACCAGTCCCGGCCTTGTCAGCTTTCTTTGGCTTCTCCACCAAGGCCGATCCTTCCTCCAACCCCTCAAAAGCTAGGCGGAAAGCATCATCTGTCCACTCCTGGATCTCGCCTGCCTGCTCAGAAGACAGAGCCCAGCGCCACTACCACTTTGTCCATCGCCACCATCATCACCATGGCCATCACCTTCCCCATCACTTCCGCTCTCCTCCTCACCTCCTTCATTCTCACCTCTTTCCCCCTCCACATCTTCCTCCTCCGGCATGTCTGGACATGTGCTGGGGGAGGGTCCATCGGACTTCTTAAGCTTCTTTCCCCCGGCAATTGGAGGTTTTGAGAAGGGTTTCTTTTTGCCACTCTTCGTCGTAGCCCCTCCTTTAGCTTTGGCGGCCCTCTCCTAAGCCGTGTCTCTCTGCTTGACCACAGACTGGCGTGGCAGAATCAAGTTGTGCTCCAGAAGAGTAGCATTCCTGATCAAATAAGAAGCTGCCCTCTCCCTTTGCGTGATGGCTTCTATTTCCGCAGCCATCTGAACCAGGCGATCGCTCTCTACGACCGCAAAGCCACATGTCGCTAGCAAGAAACAAAAGCACATAAGGAGAAGCATTGCAGTTCGGACGGAAATTATAAATAAGATTCAACTTACATCCAGAGGTGAAGCGGTGGAAAGAAACAAAGTCATCCTTGACGAAGAACCATTCCATCTTGAACATGCTAAATTTCGAATACAAGTCCAGGACTGGCTTGAAAGACACGGCCGACTCTAAGTTAATATATGGAGATCCCTTCTTGTAGCCTCTCAAGTTGTACAAGTACCTGATCTCCCGGTTGGAAGGGGGACGCCAATATTTTCTCTGGAAGATAATAAACAGGCTCACCAAGATGGCATAGGAGTTGGGCTGAAGCTGGAAAGGGACCACCTTCAAATATGTGATAACTATCTAGGCATTGATCGGAGGGATGGCTCCGCACATACAGTGATACCTACTGTAAGCAAAATATCTTTCAGGGTGATTATGCGGCATCACTCCTTCCCCCGGCAACAACATATGCGTTTTGTCAATCCCAAAAGAGCGAGATATAACATCAAGCTGCTCATCTTTGAGGGAGCTAGGAAAGCAGTCAGGCGGGGAATTCAAGAGCTCCTGAGGGCCATACCCGTCTACTAATGATCTCGGGGTTGGTCCATGACGTTCTGGTCCTTCCCGAACTGGGGGCACTACAGAGGACTCTTCTTTGTCCCTAGATTTCTTCTTATCAGAACGGGTTTCTACTTTATGAGACATTATCTGCAACACGAGAAAACGCCTCGTTAGCTGTGCAGTTAATGCGCTCAGCAGATTCAAAGCGGTGGAGGTGCAAAAAGTCATAGCGGGGATACAGCGAGGATATAGCAGGATAGAGCGGATGACTCTAAAATAACATATAAAACTCGTACTTAATGTTATTACAAATATATAAATGGACATTAAATAAAAATTTATCATTCAATTGAATTTTAATTAATACATAAATAGTTTTAAATAAAAACATATGAGAATATACTTTAAATAAACGTAAAACTGTTATATATAACATAATGGAATTTAGTAGAATATTAGAGTATTTTCGTTTCTGAAAATATACTAAAAATTAAATCAAATAAATTAGTTTCATAATTTTATAATGTATAAATGCAATTTTTTAATTCATTTTATTAAAGAAGATATAGCGGAAATAGCGGAATATAGCGGGAATAACGGGATACAGCGGAAATAGCGGGGCTTAAAGCGGAAAGGCTATATTTTAGGGCTACATGGAAAAATCATAGCGGTTGAAATCCGCTATGAGATATAGCGGGGTTATAGCGGGGTAATAGCGGGGCATTAACTACACAGCTCGTTAGAACAAGAGATATAAACAAGCGAGTACGTACGGTCTGGAATTTCATTCGTAATTTAAAACATAAAAGGCTCAAGGTTCATTCGGCATTCAAACTCCCGATCTCATTCGGTATTCCCAACATAAAAAGTTCATTCGGAGGTTCAGGGCTAAGAATTCATTCGGCAATCGTACTCCCCATGGTCATTCGGGAGTTCAAGGCCAAGAATTCATTCGGCACTCATGCTTTCCGATCCCCTTCGGTAGTCCAACCACAAAAGTTCATTCGGCAGAAGAAAACTCACCTGGTCCGGCAGTCAAGTTTGATTCGGTACTTGGTTGATTCGGTTGTTTCAGACAGTCAAGTTTGATTCGAAACTCGATTGATTTGGCTATCTCGAATGATAAAGGATGAACAGAGACACGAAGCCCATACTTATAGGCAAGCATAGGATACCGGACCAATAGGTTCGGCACACAGGACCAGATGAGAATGTCCAAGCTAAAACAAAGCGCGGCATATGCCCCACTTTGGGGGGAAAGTGTTGGGCGTGTTTTCACTAGACCGGTGCTACCGAACCAAGATGAGGGAGGCCACCACCGAACCAGCCCTTGCTCCACCTACCACCGAACCAAATCCCAACTCCCTCTCCAAGTCCCTACCGAACCATCTCCTCCCCAATGCCTAGCCGAACCAACTCCCTCTCCATGTCCCTGCCGAACCAACCCACTTTCCATGCCTGCCGAACCAATCCACTCTCCACCTACTACCGAACCATCGCCGGACCAAGCACCGCCGAACCAAAGCCACTCCAACCAATACCGGACCGAAGGCCACTCCAACCTTCCCCGGACCAAGGCATCACCGAACCAACATTGCCAGGCCAGATTACATTAGCCCAGACCCACCAGCAGCTATATGCATCCAAGACCCCTACCCCCAGCCTCACTCTATAAATAGAGGGATAGGGGTACAACAACGGGGGACAAGTTTGAGAGCTCAAGCACGTAAGGAACTTTCAAACAACTTTTATACACTTGTAATCAAAGCTTTGTACTTGTAATCTGAACAGTAAAGGAGAATAACATATAAAGTGGACGTAGGCACGTTCTGGCCGAACCACTATAAATCTGTGTGTCTTTTACAGTTTAGTCCCTATTTTTACATATTTGCATAAATCACCCAAATCATTAAGAACAACATAAAATCGACTAAATCATACGACTTGGAGGTGTTTGCCCATTTTTTGTGCAAACAACAAGCACATGTTAATGGAGGTTTAAAGGCATGTTAGTGAGGATTAACTAATTTCTTAATGATTACTTGGAGTTTATACTTTCTAAAAGACATTTTAGGTAGTCCCCTAAAGTATGAATTAGGGTTTTAAGCATGTATAAATACCTCTTATATTTCATGTAACTATCTTCTTTTTTATGCAAGTTGTAACCGCAAAATCAAAGATAAATATAAGTTTCTTTCATGGCCTCTTAGCCTTGATTTTACTTTCATGCAATTTTATTTATGCTTTCTTTTATCTCTTTTATTCTCCTATGCTCTCTTTTAATTCATGCAATTAGTTTAGATTTATTTTATGAAAGTAGTTAGTTCCTTCTTCTTTTAGTTAGCACTTCTCCTCATTTATATTTATGTTGAAATCACTTTATGTTAAAATGTTTTCAAATATGAGTAGCTAAACTCCTTCAATTTAGGGGTGATGAAGCTCTAATAAAACATATCAAATTAATATAATGATTTCATTTGTGATCTATCTTATTTTACTTAATGGAAAATATGAATAATGGTGGTTTATATTTCTATTTTATTGAATTTTGATAGCCCATGTTGACATTTCAAATTGGCTATGCTTATTCCATTGTAAACATAAACTATTTGTTCATTCGCCTAAGTGGTTTTGATAATGAAAGTTAAGCTAGAATCAAAATTTGGTCTATGTTACTAATTAATAGTTAATAGATCATACTTATTTTATTTTCAATTCCATGTCATGATCATAAGAGTTGATAAGTGGTTTGAATGATGCGTTAGAGTTTGATGGTTTGAGTTGTGCTAATTAATAGCACGAATAAATTATACTTATAATAAGCACATCAATCATTTCTACTTAATGTTTTAATGAGAGATTATAAGTGAATTTTGCTGTTGATTTAGATAAATGATTGGAATTGAATTTGCCTCTAAATTGCTTCTTATTATCATAATTTATACACTTTTGCTTTAGCTAATTTTTACAATTTTCTTAGTTTAAAAACACTTTAAAACTTTGGGTTAATTTAATTGAGTTTTATTAGAATTCAATTCATTCCATACGGATCGACCCGTATTCGTATACGTACTACAATCGTACGTCGTGCATTTACGGTTTAAAACGATAATATTTAAAATGGTGATTTCTTAACCTTCAGAAAATTCCACCGTTATTTACAAGTTTTTGGCTCGTTGATGCGGAATTAGCAATTAAATTAAATTTTACTCTTTGGATTATTTTTCGTTTCTTTGTTTTGTGTTAAAAACTAGAAAAAAGAAGTTTATTTTGTGTTTTCATTTAGTTCACTTGTTTTGTCCTTTTGTGTTGTGCATTTTGTGTTTGCGTTCATTTTATTTGTGTTTACCTTGTTTAGCATTTAAAAAAAATTGTCTTTAGTAAATGTTTCTTGCGTATTTCTGCTTTTTATATAATGATGCACTTCATTTCATAACAAAATTCTCATTGCGTTATTGACAATTTTAATACATATTTGCTGTTACGTTGCATTTGGTGGGAGTTCACATTTCTTATAAAAAAATATTTCAGTTTTCACTCTCTGCTTTCATCGCTTTGTTACATTTCACATATCTGTTACTCCATGCTACAACTTTAGCAAACACTTATTTACAAACAAACTGTTGCATTTCAATTTGTAGTTTGCATTTCATTTTTACAAGCCACAGCTCACTCAATCTCCATCAACAACATACGTCACTGTCCAAACAGCATCAAACTGCCACCACCATCCCCCGACTTCAACATCACCAACCTTTCTTCCTTCCTCAGCCACCCATCAGTGCTCATACCAAAGCCATTTCCTTCCACCATCACAATCCCTTGCCTCATCCTATTCAAACATCACCAAACAAACAAACCTGCCACCGCTACAACCCACTTCCTCACTTCATCATCACCAAACTAACCACAGTCACCAACATAAACATTCAACTGCTCTTCTTCCATACAATCTCCACTGCATTAGCAACTTCTCATAAACAACATCCACTACCTATATAACATCCACTGCTTCATACACCACCTCTGCCACTGGCACCACAGCAACTTCCTCTACATACCAGTCATTCCATCATCACATACGCATCAGTGCACCACCATCCCTCTGCCCACAGCACCTCAAACTGCTACAAACCTGCCATCAACAACAATATACTTGCTCTAACCAATATACCACACATAGCCATAGACAACAGTCAACCATCGAAAACACACCTCTCTGCTTACATCAGTCAACCAATATACCAATAATTTACCTCCATAGCTTCCCATCATCTCTGCTTATAAACCACCATTGACAATAGTCATCAAACTGCCGCCAACCACTGTTCCTCCACTGCAGCAACTCACTTCACATTCATCAAACTACTTCCATTCTTTCAAAAACATCCCTCTGCAACTCCAGCACATCGTCTAACCCTCTGTCATCCCCTGCTACAAACACTCACAAACAACCTACCAGCAATCCGTACATAATTGCTTCCATCACCTATCAACCTACAAGTGCACAATTCGTATTCCACTTCCTCCGCTTGTTCCAACCATAACCAACCACCACTTCCTTTATCAAGTTTCCCCACTGCCTCCATCCTTAGCGTAAAGAGAAAAAACAAAAAACCGAACCTCACCATTCCCAGAACACGCAGCCAAACAATTGCAATGCAAACTCCCATCTTCTCCCTGCCTCCGATCTCTTCTGCCCAAAGCCTCTACCAGCGTCACACTAACATCGACATTCAAACCCCAACCATGAACTCATTTCGCAACCAAACGTCTCCTCCTGCATGCACCTGCAATCCCCATTCCCCAAATCCATAGTCGCAACTCCAACAATAGAAAAGAATTGTGGAATTCTGATTTCTGGTTGAGAATGTTTGATGTTTGATTGTGGTATTAGCAGAGCCGAGTATCAGTTGGTACAATTACTGAATTTCTGTATTTGAGAACTTTGAAATTTATGTTTTGTGTGAGTTTACTTTATCGTGCTAAGCTTTTAGTGAACACAAAGATATAGTTTTTGTTAGTCTTTAGTCTAATTGGGCCAGGCTGTTGTCGTATTTGTGTGTATTAAATTAATTCATTTTAGTTGAATTTTTGTTCTTTAGTTCTTCTTATTAAAAAAGAGAGAAGATTTTGTTTCTGTTTTATCCTTCCTAAAAAATCCACCTGCTTTTTTTTTACAAAAATATAAAAAAAAATATTATATATCTTGTTCAAAAAATGTCAGGTGCAAAAAGGAGGGGATTAGCTTGATAAAATACTGTTTTGCTTAGCTTGCTTAAAAAAAATAACTGCTTTGAAAAATTAAAAAAATTGCTAATAATTCTACATGCTCTGGTATCGTCCTCTTACCCCTTTCTCTTGCATTGTTAATTGCTTGCATTTTAAATTTTTGAAAACAAAAATTAAATTAAATTTCATTTGTAGTTGCATTATTAATACACATCTAATTTCTGTTTTGCATTCATTTCATCTTGTTTTTATTTTCTAAGAGAAACACCCAAATCCACTTAAGGTGAGTGATTTCATCACCCCTTCCTTGGCTCACAAATTGCATTTCATCATAGAATTTGTTGATAATAACGGTTAGACTTTAGACTTAAGGGTGTCACGATCTCACATAGGGTTTAATTGTATCTTGACAAGTCTTCTTTGACAATTTAATTTCTTGGTGTCAAGGCTATGGCAGAGCAATAACCATATATAAATATGACGGTGATTCGTAAATATTATAGTAATTGTTTCTCTGAAGGTAATTAAACCTTCGGCTGCATTGCTATGTTGATTCGTGGTGCACGATAGCTCTTTGTCCGTTACCTGGCTATGAACTATTTTGTTGGATTAAGACAGTGTGGTTATACAAAATTTGGGTTAGGAGCTACTAAGGACGGAAAATTTGTAATTAAGTCCTTACATTCATTTAGTTTCATTAGTTCATGCATATATAAAAAATAAAAAATTCAAAAAAAAAATTACTTAACTTAGTTTTATTTAAAAACCAAAAGGAAAAAACTCTCTTTTCCTTTGAAAAAAAGTAAAAAAAAGTTTCCAAACAAAAATAAAAATCCAAAAAAATAACAAAAACTAAAACAAAAATAGCAAAAACATGTTAAAAATTTTGAAAATCCAAAATCCAAAAAAAAAAAAAAAAATCAAATCTCCCTTTTGAAAAATAAATTCTCCCTTTTGAAAAATAAATTCTTTTTGGTAAATATTTTTCCATCATTAAAAGTACAATTTTTCAATTCATTTTACCTTCTAAACCTTATTTCAATCTCTTAAACTCGATACTCACTTCTTTCTCTCCTCGACTTTTTCTTGTACATGAGTACTTGGACTCGTGATACAACAACTAATCGTTTAACTCGAATAGACGATACTTCAACAATTGAAAACAAAAATGCCCCACGAACTCTCATGTATATAACCTTTCCCGATAAAATTTTTATTCGTTCTTGTATCACACTATCCGTCCCAACGAGTAACCATTTCGAAATTCATTCCAACTATATTGCCACGCTCCCAAAATTTGGCAATTTGAACACGATGATCCGTCCATTTTCTTAACGAAATACGAACAAGTTTGCACAACCATTAAACTTCAACAACTTTGTGATAATAGATCAAACTTCGGTTAATCCCATTCGCCCTTACTGATTACATTGAGAAATGGTTGCACAGCTTACCATCAAACTCAATCAAAACTTAGAAAGAATTTGTTAAAGTTTTCTTACTAAAGTTCTATCCCTTGGAAAAAACAACTTAAATCCGAAACGAAATTGTCAATTTTCATCAATTCAGGGGTGAACCTTTCGAAAAATATTTTAAAAGATTTAAAGTGCTTTTGATAAAATGTATACATCGTAATTTCAAAAAATAGACACTTTGCCAAATCTTATACAATGGACTTGAAAATAGTTCACGAACCATGCTTGAATCGATGTGACAAGGAAATTTTCTCGCCCAACATTTCAACGATGCTTGGCAATTTCTTGAAAACTTGGCCAAAAAGTAATCCCAGTGGGAAAGTTCTAATGAAAAATCCATTTACTCACGATCTAGTGCACACTCCATAGGATCATCTTTGGCTTTGGAAACTAAAATCGATGCAATGATCAGTAAATTCGACAAAGTTTTCGCATCCAGCCAAATGAACCAATGTAACAACCCGCACATTTATGATTGTATACTTAAATATTTTATTTAAAAATAGCATCGTTAGTCGGATTAAAGTCCAAAATGCTACTTTTTGCAAACAATCGAATTAAGACTGTGGCCATTTCCGTTGAGTCCAAAATGGCGTTTACGACATTTTTGAGTATAAAAATCGATATGTTTGGAGTTGTGTTGAATTTTTCTATTTTTCTATTAGGCTTTGGGTTTGGGTTTCAGCCCATTAACCCAACATATTACCCTAACTCCACCCCCTCTCCTCTTCGTTGATTTTCATTTCCTAACACTCTCAAACTAAAGTAAATATAGGGGAAAGAAAGGGGAATCAAAATTCCTAAGCCCTAGTTTTCTAGGAAATTCAAGATTCTGGTTCCAAAATCAAAGAGAAGCTTAGGTAAGCATCCTCTATATCTTCTCCATCTCAGTCTGACCTCAATTCTCAGAAATACCTAAACCCTAACTTAGGAAAAACTTCACCTTTGACAATAGATTGAAGATTCTAGAGGTGTATTAAAGAGGAATTGGTCTTGCTTTATTTTAAAGCCTCTCATTCGTTGTGTTTGAGTTTTAAAGGTGAGTTTTTGAACTCGCATCTACATCTATAGCTTTCTTTGTGGTTAGGTATGAATTCCTAACATCTATTCATGTTCATTTGTTTTTGATTTGAATTGATTTGGTGAATTTTCCAAATTTTGGTGTTTTGAAGTCAAAATCTTTAAAGATCGTATCTTGGATATTTGGACATGTTATTTGGGGTGTATTGAAGAACCTATAAGGCAGGGTTATCGTTTGGCATAAATCATAAGTATTTGTTGCTCATCCGATCGCTTTCGAATTGATTTGGCCATCATTGGCCTAGGCTAATTTCTGCCCAATTGAACCCACAAGACGTCTGGTTGGTCATTTCAGACGTCTGGTTATAGTCCCTGGAGAAAAAAAATATAAGACGACAGAAAATAAAAATGACCGAGTCTTAGACCAGACGTATGGTCCAAACCTACCAGATGTCTGGTTAGTTTTCAGATGTCTTGTTAGAGTTCAGACGTTTGGAAGGTTCTTGAAATAATTCCATAACCCTAATCCAGACGTCAGGATGAACTCCCAGACGTCTAGAACTGTCAATTTTATCTATTTCGGCTGTTTTGGTTGGATTTTCAATTTTTATCGATTTTTTTTGATCCAATTAGTTGTTGTCATTTATTATCGACTTTGATGACTTCTTTTCTGGAATGTTGGGAATATCCATTTGATTGGATTTGATATCGATTTTTGGGGTTTTAATTCACGCCGTCAAATGTGAATTTTTGGTGGTCGATTGTTTTTACAATCGTTTTCTGTGATTTGTCACTTTTAGAATGCAAAGGTATCTATACTAGTAGAAAATATTCAAACTCTTTCACAAAAATGGTTTCAACGTTATTTTTAATACAAAGCTTGTTTTTAAAACGTTTTTTCAATCTATTAGTATATACTAACTTTTACCTCATTCGTATGAGAAATCTAATTAAACGGCTTAGCAAAACAAGTGGTATGAAGCGCTTGCGTTTTCTTTGTCGGTTAATTCTTGGACTTGTTCGATTGAAACCCGGTGACAATTTTTGAGTGGAAATCTACAATTTGTTCATAAATACTTAAGTTAAGCTAGTGGTTATGGGACATCAAGCTAAACTCATTTATTTACTAGCTTAGTGTAATTTACACTTATCTACCAATGATGATCATTTTGTGATTTACACTAGCGATGTGTGATGTCTCTTTGTTTGTGTGGGGGACAAAACCCCGTTTGTGGAGTTTCGGCTCAAAATTGATGGGGTAGCGACCTATGGTCTTTGGGCCATTTGTGGAGCCTCGGCTCAAAATTGATGGTTAGCGACCATGGAATAGCGTTCCGTTTGTGATGTACGTGTTGGTGAGTTTTCATGCTCCCGTTTGTGGTAGGCCTCCCCTTTTGTAATTTCTATATTTCTAATTGATGATTTCTAGAATCTGTGTTTCACCAATTTTTGTAATTTACATTGATAAGTTTTATCAATATTCATGGTTTGGTGAATATGTTAAAGAATATGACATTCTTTTGGTGTTTGAGAATATTTGAGATATTGTATGATTTTTGTTGTTATCTAATGTATACTTGTTACAATATTGCATTATAGTTATCATACGTTTTCGTCATATCTCTTATCATGTCTCGTTTTATATGATATTTATAGCTATATTGATCCGTTTATTATTTTCTTCTTAAATAATACTCGGGTCAGACCGAGGTGTTTCAGGTGCTTCTGCTTGACTTCTTATCATGGTCCTTCATCTGACTTTTGGCTAACTACTTTAATTTAGTAGTTTTTGTTTTTATACATTCGAGATAGAGACTCCTTGATGTATACATATTTTTTTTTGTAGCACTTGTACCTATTCTTCTATGATGTAGTGGATCTTATAGGATCACTATTTTGATGTATACTCTTATGTGTTGTATTCATATCTGTTTCCGCCTTAGTGATATGAATATCTGTAACTGATTTATGTTATTTATTTTATATTTGTTTTCGAATATCACATAGCCACTATGTAGTAGTTTTGAGTTTTTAATTGATGTATCAGATTTCCTCTTGAAACGAAATGCATGTAATGCTATCTGACATATCGGTACTCGCACAATGCAATTACACAGATGGTCTCTCCTCATGTGATATCTCGAAATTTTTGGCAATATCAATTTGATAATCTATGTCAAAATTTAATTGATTTGATAATATTATTAATGATGAATTTGAATATTCTTTGATAAATATTTAAATGGATGATTTTATCTTTTAAAAGCTAATCAAATTTGCCTTCTATCTATAATATATATATGTGTGTGTGTGTGTGTGTGTGTGTGTATTATAAATAGATAATCTTTGTTTAAAATTTAATAGATATAGGCATGTTTTCTTATTCTAATATCTTTGGTAAACTAAAAATTGGATTTAATTTGATATTAAACTATTAAATAAATAACCATATGATTTTAATACTCAAGATAAAAACTTAATTGTTTAAAATTGATTTTAGCTTAAATTTAAATTTAAATAAAAAGGTTTGTTTTGTTTTTATTAAATGTAGCTGATAAAATAAGTAATTTATTAAATAAGAGATAAATTCTTTTATAAATTATTTTAATTTAATAATGAGTTATATTTAAACTATAGATAATGTAATATTTTTACAAATGGATTTTTAATATAAATAGAAATTGTTATCTTAAATTCATTTATATATATGTGTGTATTTTGATAGGAAAGCTATGATTTGTAAATTTGAAATAACAACTTTCAAAAATGTTTAAAATAAAACAAATCTTAAACATATTAAACACAAACATAAATCAAATGTATGATAATAAACATAAGTATTAAAAAAAGTGAATTAAGTATTGGATAGTTTAGGTCTAAAATAAAAGAAAAGTAAAATTGTAAATTGTTTAAGTATAAAAAGTATATGAATATAAATTAAGTAACAAACCAAAACAAATGACTTAAACAACTTTATATAAAAAAATAAAGAAAAAAAACCAGGCAAAGTAATAAGTATGTTGCCTGTATGAATACATGCAAGTATAGGTAAAAAGAAAATGTTAAGTATATAGGAGTAAAGACAAACCAGGCTTGTAAATATTTGTAACCTGTAACATAAATAAGCAAGACAAAGGAAAACATTTTGTACCTAAAGTATAAAAGCATATCCAGGAAACAATAAAATAAAAGAAGTATGTATATGCCTGTGAAATTTTGTTATGCAGGAACAAGTAAGAAACATCTACATACACAAGTGAAATTAATATCTATATACAAGACAAGGAAATAAGGTATAACCAGACAAAGTAATACTAAAATGTATTAGTACATGAGGTAAACACAAACCAGGCAAAAATAAACAAAGATAGACAAAAGACAAATTAGATAAAGAGTGAACAAAAAGTACATAGGCATTTAATACTTTCATCTCAGCATACAAATGAAGTCAATTCGAATTTTGCAAATGATCATTTCAGCCTACATTTGAAGAAAAATATCTCTGACTAAAAAAAAAATGATGTACCAGTAAAATGCAAACCAGTAAACACCTTCCCCTGTAATCTTTTCCTTATATATATATATATATATATATATATATATATATATATATCTTCCAGTTCATTTCGTTTATCAAACATAAGCAAAACCAGAAACATAAGTAAACTTTTCTTTTTACAAACTTAAAACTACTTCAATAATCAAAAGCAAGATGTTAGCAGGAAGATCTAAGCAAAAGCATTTCTTTTTCCAGTCTTAAAAAGCAGTGCTCTGTCCATCTTCTTAAAACAATGGTGAGTAACATATTTTTTTAAAACTTAAATATATAAATATATCTGGTTGTATGGTTAAAATCTGGACCCAAGATGCTTTGTATATATGTATTATTCTGTGCATATAGGATTAATGGTTGTGTATAGATTGTAGTTGCTGTGACAATGCAATTTTTGGTTTACAAGCTAGTGTTTTGATCCATAAATTATTATTCCTTGGTTCTGATAATATTTAGGACTTAGTTTACAAATAAAGATTGTTGTTTCATCATAGAGTAGAGTTCAAATTTTATTTAAGCTAAAAGAATTTTGTATGTTGCTCTGGAAAAACCAAAACAACTGAGTATATTAAGTATAATTAAAACTCAAGCTATTTAAATTATAAATTCAGTATTACTAATCGAAAACTTCAAACAAAATATGATTTTTAACATAAGAATCAGGATTTATAGTTTGGAATTGAAGGTGGGGTTTGGGTTTAAACTGGAAGTGTATTTCTGAGTCTTCCTTGTGATCAAGTGGATCGGTGTGCTCGTGGACTTTCTTGGAGATGGAGGAACGATCAATGATATTGGAAAAAATAGTGGATGGTGATGAATTTCACCAGGAAAGTTGTGGCAGTGAAATTCATCATAGAACCCTAGTTTTGTCTTTGTTTGATTAATTGATCGCCATGGCTTGTGTAATGGATCGAGTGTTGCGGGGTTCTGGTGATGGTAGCCTGGATGGAGACGAAAACATGGCCGGAGCTTTAAAACTTTAGGTGGTCAGAATTGTTAAGGTGAGGCGATGACAGGTTTTCAGGTGGCGATGCTCTGATGTTTACCACGTTTAGGACGTGGTCTCGAATTTGATTTCGAGAATTGATGTTCGATTTGGTGAGCGTAGGGTGTTGCTGAGTTGTTCCACGACGTGTTCCGATCATCGTCGATGATCATGAGTGGCCGGAGCCACCGTGCATATGCACGGTGTGGTGTTTGTCTGGTGATGGTGGATTTTTGATTGTTTCGAGTTGATAAGGTTTGACTCGAAGTAGGTAGGTATTTTTCTCGGGTAGATGGGATCTTGAACTTGAAGCACGTTCGTATTCGACTCGAAGTAAATGAGCCTTGTCTCAGGTTGATATCTGCTACAGGTTCCTTTTTTTACAGGAAACCGGTTTTCCTGTTTAAAAATTTTAAAGTAAAATCTAAAGCTAAGTTCAAATGAAAAGCAAAGAAAAAAATGAGATTTTAAACCCAAATTTAATCTGGTTCAGGTTAGTTTTGAATTTTAATTTAAAGTAAATAAAGTTTTTATTTAAATTGTTGTGACTACTTTTGAAAGGCTTAAGTAGTTTGGAATTTTAAAAGTGAAGTTTAAATTGTAAGTGAGGTTTAAAATAAAAGGTTTAAATCAGCATTCCATATCAATTTGAATCTTAGATTTGAAATAAAAGAAGATTTTAAATTGTTTTAAACAAATTTGAATGATAAAGTAAATTTTTAAATTTGATTTGAATTCAAAATGGAATTGTGTTTTAAATTCTTTTAATCTTCTATTTTAAGATAAATATTCTTTAACTTGTGAAATAAAAGGGGGTTTGGAATTGTTTTAAACTTGTTAAGATTAATTTGATTTCATTTTAAATCTTAAATTTAAAATGGAATTTAAAAGTAAATTTAAATTAAATTGTTTTTATTTACCTTATTAATGATAAATTGATCATTAAATAGAAAAAGGTTTTTTGTAATTAAAGACTTAAGGATTTGTAATGATTAAGTTAATTAAGTGGATAATTAATGACTAGAATTAATTAACTTAGTAATTAAGAGTTTAAATTCATTTAAATAAGGTTTAACTTAATTGATTTAAGGTAAATCAGTTGGTAATTAAGAATCATTTATTAAATAAGGTTTAATTTTTAACTAATGATTAGTAAGCAATTAATGAATTAATTAAGGATTAATTAATGAGTTATTAAGATTAATTAAAATGTAATTGATAATAAATCTTAGTTAATTACTTTAGGAAAAGTAATTACAGAAAATTAATTAAGAAATAATTGACGTATTTGATGAAGTAATTAAGGGTAGTTAATTACTGAATGGTATTAATCAGGGGTGATTAATAAATGTGATTTAATTGAGATTAATTACTTAAGGTAATTAATTTTAAAAGGGTAATTAATTAAGACGAATTAGAAATCATTTATAAATATAATTAAATGATGAATTTAAAGGTTGATCAATTAAGATTAATTAACCAATAATAAGAAATTAAAGAATAATTAATTAGTATAATTAAAGATTTAAGTAATTAATTATAGTTAAGTAATTAGAAGTTAATTTCTGTGTTTAGTTAAGGTTAATTAATTTGTGAAAATAAATTAAAGGATAATTACTTGAATGTAATTAAAGTTAATTAATCAAGGGTGATTAATTAAATTGAATAATTGGATGATGATAAATTAATTGATGGACAATTATTTAATAGATATATAAGCAAGATTTAAAATGGTGAAGTAATTAATTTAATTTACTTTAAATTAATCGGAGATAAAGTAATTAATTTAATTCATTTTGAATTAATTATAGCTGATGTGATTGCTTATATATGGATTGATGATATTGTTTACCTTGAATGGATTCTGAAATCAAATATGAGATTAATGAATGCCATGTGAAACGTATGCTTTGATTTAAGTATATAGATAATATGGATTATCTGTTGGATGATAATAGGGATTATCTGTTGTGATGATAATATGAATTATCTATTTATGATGATGATGTTGATTATCTATTACGATATTGTGAATTATCTATCTGTGTGTATATGGATAATTGAACTGAATTGTTTTAAACTTTAAAACAACTTGGCCTTAAAAGTTGGCGTTTGGATTTCGATGAGACCAGGATCGGGTTTCCATATTTGGACATCCGAAAACCACATCGATCCAAATTAAACGTTAGGTCGTGAATTCTCAAGTGAAGATTCATAGTGCAAGCGTTATCGTCTTTAACTTTGAGGGTGATTCCAAAATGAGTGTAACGAGATAATGCCTTCGGTTTCGTTCGAACCCGGAACGAACTTGTATGGATTGAATGCTTTCAGAACATTGTCAGGTGGGCGATGAGCATTCTAAGAGATGTGTTCTCTAAAGGTAATCGCAGCCTCAAGCCTCATCAACCGGAATGGCTGAAACAGGGGAGGTGCAGCAAGGTTAGGTGGGTCATGCCCAAGCAGGACGAGATTTTCCCCTGTCTAGATGTACCTTTTTATTTCGTCTGTGTGGGCAGTTTTTGAGCTCCAACTGCCAGGGTTACCTTGTTTGGGACTGTTCAGTAAGGAATGGTTCCGGCCTTGTGTTGCAGGGGAGTTAGGGTGGCTCCTCGGTACAGTGATGTAGGCCACGTACTATGACGGACGGTACCCCAGTAGCCCTGCCATTGTATGGAATCCAATCTCCAATAAGCGCCATACGTTTTGATTGTGCCCAACTATGTTGGAATGTGAGATGGAAGCATTTCAGCTATTTCTTTATTTTACTTGAAAACCCTAGACACTATTATAATATCACAGAATTTCCTGTTAAATGATTTAGTTAGCGTAAGGTAAAAACTTACCATATTTATTTGTGGAAAGTCTTACGTGATACCTTTTGTTTTCAAATGTTTTCAAAGTTAAGCAACTTTAACCTGTTACTCATACCAGACCCATGTCTGATCCGGAGTTTATTTCTGTTTTTCATAAACTCTCGGGTACTCAAATTTTTACGAGTAGCCAAAGGATTCAGGTTAGCTTTGACAAATTCTGGAGGAGAAATGGAGCAGTAGGCTTCGGCGTTATATATATATATATATATATATATATATATATATATATATATATATATATATATATATATATATATATATATATAGTATTCCGCTGTGTGGGTATCTCTGTGTTGTATTGTGTATTGAATTGTGTAACTAGACAGGTGTTTATAACTGTCTAGTATGTGATGTATTATCTGTCTAACTCTGATGGATATTGTATATTATGTAATACTTATGTGATTAATATAATTTATTCGTTCCGCTGTTGAGATTCGGATGTTGTTTCATCTTTCTTCTCTATCTTTTCTCTTATCTATCCCTTTCTTTCTTCATGATGATACGACTTTCTGGGGTTAGAAAGCCGGGTCGTCACAGTTGTTGAATATGCGCTTATATGATTTTTGTTTGATGATAATAAACATATATACATTCGTTTAAATGTATTTGATAATATACTATTTTATTTTTCATAGATTAAATAAATATTTGCTGAATAAAATAAATAACACGGAATTTGAATTCAAACGAATATTTTATTCAAACAAATATTTATTACAATTTTGAATAGTATACAAATTCAAGCTCTCACTATTCACTATACAACTTTGATACAAATTCAATTACATCACAATTTCACATTTACAAATGTCCTCACTACATATCGCTCATTCACTCATATTTTAATCTTCAACTTCATTCCAGTTTTGAATCCAGCATCTGAGCAATCTGCAAAAATATTCACTAACGCAGTAAAATTGAAAATAAAATATTTTTGCAATATAAAATAAAAGATGGATTTTGAAAATATTATTTGCTTCAGTTATTTGGGTTGTTCGTCATCATTTAAATTTGAATTTATCATACACGAACAGCTTGTGACATACACAGTGTATCACTGTATATGTCACAAGGCCGTGCACACCGAAATATACACTTGATCGATTTACAGGGACAAGTGAGCACAGGTCAAACCCAAATACAGGATTCAACTCAAGTGCAATAAAACAATGTCATTCAGCACAAGGTCAAATCCAAGCCGGATTCAACTCAAGTGAAAATTAGAAAAATAAACAATGCAAAGGTCAAGTCACCACTCAACTCAGTGCATCAACCAAGTTAAGACGACGTGAAGTCAGCAAACTGCAAGTACAATGCTCAATGCACAATGATGCAATGCCACAGCAAACAATGGTTCAAAACATTATATCAAACAGCGGCAAAAGCATGTACATTGATGCACACATCCATCAACACACTCAAGTGACTCAACAATGCACAAGTGACAGCGAACATGACAGCAAGCTACAGTGCATAATGGTCAACACAGCTACAATGAAGCAGCAGTAATTTGAATGCAACGAAGACCAACAGCCCCAACAGAAATATCAAATGAATCAAATACCACCAAATAGACCGTGGAATAGCAGGTGATCAAACATGAACACAACTCACCAAACAAGCTGCTGCATACCAGAGGTGCAAATAGCCAACATGTTCAAAGTTGCATCAAAGCAAGAAAACAACACTGTCGAGCTCGAGACAATACTGCTACAACATGGTGCAGAACCAAAGCCAAGTATAATGTACAGGGAAGCCAAAGTAGTACACAAACAACATAGAAGTATGGATGTACTCAATGCAACCCAGATAAACATGCACGACCTATGGCAGTGAAACTCAAACAAAGTGCAGAGGAAAACAAATGCAACAATTCAAATTCAAGACAGCTACTACCACAATGAACCAGTGACAACAAAGGTCAAACACAAATGAACACACATTGACAACATGTCATGAATGAACTAACAAAGACCATGTCGAACACAGTGACAACATTAAGTATGCAATATGGTGAAGCAGCATGTAATGACATTATATACAAATGTAAAGAACAATGGTGATGCACTGCAGATATCCAGACAGCAATGCACACCAAACCAGGTTCAAATTACACAAGCTCGAGATGAAAGTGTCGAAGTTACCCGAAGTCAACAGCAATACATGTATTATGAATATACACAATGCAGTACAACTACAGGTATAAGGCTAAATGACCAATGAATGCAACTACAGGACTGCAACAGGTCAAGACTGTGTACCCAGCAAATACAACGACCAAAACCATCAATGAACAAGACTACAGATGAAGCCAGAAACAATGCAAGTAGACCAAACGAAGAGTGCAGGTGAACAAATGTACAAATGAACTGCAAATATTCAAGTACAGCATGAACAAGTCAATTACTACATAACACAGCAGTGCAAACACTTCGAATATGACACAGCAACACTTGCAACAGCGAAGTCGAAATCATGTAAAGGACACAACTGTATACAAGTACAAGCCACAATATCAAAGCTGTGCCGTGGATAGCAATAATTTCAATGTTGAACAAGTCAAAATCGAAGCCGTGTCAACCAAGCATCAAAAATACGAAATTGAATTAGTCAGATTTTATCTCAATCATCCAAGTATAATCGAATGGCCAAAGCAAATCAGTAGACAAATTCAAACACGAAAATACGAACGCAAAAATAGGATTTCGAATCCTATAAATACCCAAAATCATCATCGGCATAAAGTATCGAGTTCGAGAAAGCCAAAATCAGCAGAGCAAAAGGAATAAAACACATACCAGAAAATCACATACGAATTCGATCCAAATCGAAGAGCCGTGAGCTAATAGAAGAGAAACGAAGCCTACAACTATCTGTATCAAGCGGCGACTTCAATTTGAACAAACCCTAATTTGGAAATCAGGGACGAAGCCCTAAATTCAGAACTGAGAGGAACGAAAGAGAAGAACGGCCGCCATCTTTCACAAAGCAAAAGGAACGGGTTGAAGAAGTGAATAAGGGGCCGGCCTGTGTCTATTATTTTGGGCGTATTTTTTATTTTAAGGGTTTAAATTTAAATAAGGGTTATTGTGTTTTAAATTGTTTTTAAATTGTATTTTTCTTTTAAACCGTTTTTAATTTTCTAGTCGTGTGACTAGGGTACAAACTACGGTGTGTAGTTTGGGAATTCGCAACTCGGTGGTTGAGTTGTAGTCAGGGTTTTGAGCGTAGAGTTAGATTAGTCAATAGCGGGTATAGCGAGTTTACGTGTGTAAGCGAGGGACTATCTAATTTCTAGTAGAAACCTTGGGGGCAGCACGTAGGCAGGTTTTTGCCGAAGCTGGGTAAATTCTGTGTTGTTCTGTTATTTATATTCTGCAATATCTGTGCTGCTATTCTGTGATCTGAATTGAATTTAATTCATAAGCTTCCGCGATTAATTTTTATAATTTACACTATCACCCTATTCACCCCCCCTCTAGGGTGAAATCGATCCTACAAGTGATATCAGAGCTAGGAACAAAAGCCATTTTTGTTTTAAAATTTTGATTTTACAAAAACCAATTTTTCGTTTAAAAATTCGTGTTTCAAAAATCAATTTTTGTTTTAAAAATTCGTGTTTCAAAAATCAATTTTTGTTTTAAAAATTTGAATTTTTAAAATGGCTTCTTTTAATAATGCTTTTGCAGAAGGGCAATCCATAGTTAGACCACCAATGTTCAATGGTGAATATGCTTACTGGAAAAATAGAATGCAAATTTTTCTGAAAACCATTGACGCTTGGAATATTGTTGAGACAGGTTATAGTATACCAACTATAACTGTAGATAATCAGGAAATAGAGAAACCAAAGGAACAATGGACAGAACTAGAAAATAAATTACAGAATACTAATGCCAAAGCTATAAATTCTATTATCTGCTCATTGGATCAATTTGAATTTAATCGTGTCTCACATTGTCTAACTGCGCAGGAAATATGGCACATACTAGAAGTGACTCACGAAGGAACATCTCAAGTCAAAGAATCTCGCCTTGCAATGCTAAGCAGCGAATACGAGAACTTCAAAATGGCGAAGGAAGAAAATGTCAAAGAGATGTACGAACGACTCTCCAATATCGTATACAAATCAAAAGCTCTCGGAAAAACATACACCGAATTAGAAATAGTCCGGAAAATCCTCAGAGTCCTTCCACGAAGCTTTGAAGCAAAATTAACTGCCATACAAGAATCGAAAGATTTAAAACAACTTAAAGTTGAGGAACTCATCGGAAATCTCACCACTTATGAGCTAGAAATGAAATTCAAAGAAGAGCGTGAAGGAGGTGACACTCAAAAGAAATCAATAGCTCTCAAAGGAACAACCGAAAGTGATGATGATAACGATGAAGATGATGGAGCAGCAGAATTGGAGCTGTTAATAAGAAAATTCAAAAAATGGAATCAAAAACATGGAAATTCAGCTCGAAATCAAAAAGCAAAAAGCAGAATAGCCAAAGCACTAGACTACTCAGAAGAACAAAAGTTTATTTGTTATAATTGCAACAAACCCGGCCATATCAAGCCCGATTGTCCACAAATTAAATCCAGCCATGGAAAGAAACAGAAAAAGAAAAGTTTTGCAGCCACTTGGGATGAAATAGACGAGAATGATCAAAGCACTGGCAGTGAAAGCGAAAAGGCAGAATTGTGTCTTCAAGGTGATACAACTGACAGTGACGATGACGAGCCAAGTGAGGTATCAAAACTTACCCATTCTGAGTTGCTTATATATTTTCATGAAGTAAACGGTTGTTTTGAACGACTTAGGGAAAAATACGCCAAACTTGAATCTCAAAAAGATACTTTGATAGAATGTAATAAACAACTTGATCAATTAGTTAAAACCTATCAAAGTAGGATCCCTAAGTGTGATAAGTGTCCAACATTTGAAAAGGAAATTAAAAAATCAGAAATCAATATAAAATCACTTGAAAATGAAATTCTGATTTTAAAGGAGAATGAAAATACTAGGAGAGAGAATTCTATTAAAAAGTGCACACAGTTGTTAAACGAAAATGAATCTCTCAAATCACAAGTCCAACAATTGTCAACGACTTTGGATAAATTTTCAAAAAGTGAAAAATCGTTGAACATGCTATTAGGAAAGCAAACTATTAATACGGTTAGACAAGGACTTGGATATAGTCATACTAAAAATGTTAGAAATGAGATTAATCGAGAAAATTTAATGTGCACAATTTGTAAAAAATTTGGACACAATCACAATAATTGTTGGTATAGACCCAAACATGTGAAAACTATACCGATTTGGGTTCCAAAAGGCACAAATATAAAATCTCTCAAAGTTAAACAAATTTGGGTGCCGAAGGGAACAATTATAAACAGTTTTGGGTCTACACAAAATTATTTTTCAAAATTTTCTGCCACTAACAATCATGGACCTATAAAAACAAATAGGTCACATAAAACTTTCATCGTGTAGGTGTGGTGGCAGGCTAAGGAACAACAATAGTGTTCTCTGGATTTTGGCTGTTCCAGAAACACAACGGGCGACAAAGCTAAGTTCCTTAGCCTAGTATAAAGGTGACAGAATCACAACGGACAACAATGAAAAATATCGTAAAGGTAAAATAGGTATGGTATGTTTTAAACGATATATTAAATGTGATAATCTGCACCATATTTTGAATTAATTCAGCCAATATTGAGATTGATGAAAAGATGATGATTTTTTATTCTGATTTATTCAAAATTTTTGGCCAATTATATTCTTATGCCAAAAACACTATAATAGATTCTTTGAAATACTTCATATATATCATTTTGGATTAAAAATAGTGTTTTGTTGGATAATTATACAATTGGTTATAATTCGGCTAACTCTATATTCACGGCTTTTTGATTATTTACACGGCTTCATTTCAAATTCAAAAGAATGTCATTTAAATTGTTGTTAAAATTGAATTTAAAATTTTTGATGCACACTTCATGTTTTGGTCTATAAAATTCAATTGATGATAATTTTGAGTGAAAGAGAAATTCAGATGCAGATTACAATGGTAATCTAGTTGATAGAAAAATTACTAGTGAAACGTGATTTTTGTTGAGACATTTAATAACTGCATCGTTTTTTTTCAAAGAAAATATCTGCATATTCTTCATTTCAAATAATTTTCAAATAGCAGAAAATTTTCTTTTAAAAACCCCCTGGAGAAAATCATTTTTTGACCATATTTTCAGATTATTCATTTTTGAAAAATTAATTTCATAATTATTTTTGAATTTGATTTTAAATGACTATTATGACTAATCTGACTCCCAAATGATTATCGAAAAGAAAAATAGTGATTGAAAAAGTGATGAGTGTTGATATTGATTATATAACTCGAGACGGTATAATTAATAAATTTCTTTAGAAATTTAAAAAAGAGTTATAAAACTGTTTGTTGGTAAAAATTCCATGACCATCTCTATATCTATCATATTTCTAACGACCATCACTCATCAAAATTCTATATAGTTTGTCAATATGTGGTTCTTTAAACAGGAATCGTTCGTTTTTCATTTTCACATTTTAAAAAAATAAAATAAAAATAAAATAAATAAATACCAAAGTATTCACTCTCATTTAAAAGTCCTCACGGTTATGCATGGGTGAATTACTTGGAATTTGTTATGTGCTTCTATGCTCATTTAAAAGTCCTTATGGTTATGCATGTATGGAACGCATATCAAAAGTTTTTTTTTAAAATAAACAAGTTGATTCTAATCCCATTTAAAAGTCCTCATAGTTATGCGTGGTTAGAAGATACTTGAATTCATTTTTTTTAAAATAAAATTGGAATACTACTAATCTCATTTAAAAGTCCTAACGGTTATGCATGGTTAGTAGATATTCAAATTCCTGATATAAATATACCACAAATAGACACAACTGTATGGTTTTATATGATGACATCATTTCCAACATTCTAAAAGTGGAATATGCGCCTAACAAAATATTTATGATTTTTGTTTGATTTTTTATTGAAATTTAATATTTATATTCAATTGAGTTTTAATGTTGGATTGATATCATTTATTTTATCTCTATTTTCTCTAACACTATTATTCTTTTGCTGATAACAAAAGGGGGAGAGAAAAGTTAAGATTTTGTCAAATAAAATCAAGCAAAGGTCAAATAATTTTCTATTTGCATCTAGGATCATTTGCATATTTTTATTTGTATGCATATATGTAGGGGGAGCATCGTATAGAGAGGAAGCATTTAAATAGGGGGAGCAATTAGGATATATCAATGATCAAATACATTTAACATATTCAAAATCTTAAATATATGTTTGTTATCATCAAAAGGGGGAGATTGTTGAATATGCGCTTATATGATTTTTGTTTGATGATAATAAACATATATACATTCGTTTAAATGTATTTGATAATATACTATTTTATTTTTCACAGATTAAATAAATATTTGCTGAATAAAATAAATAACACGGAATTTGAATTCAAACGAATATTTTATTCAAACAAATATTTATTACAATTTTGAATAGTATACAAATTCAAGCTCTCACTATTCACTATACAACTTTGATACAAATTCAATTACATCACAATTTCACATTTACAAATGTCCTCACTACATATCGCTCATTCACTCATATTTTAATCTTCAACTTCATTCCAGTTTTGAATCCAGCATCTGAGCAATCTGCAAAAATATTCACTAACGCAGTAAAATTGAAAATAAAATATTTTTGCAATATAAAATAAAAGATGGATTTTGAAAATATTATTTGCCTCAGTTATTTGGGTTGTTCTTCATCATTTAAATTTGAATTTATCATACACGAACAGCTTGTGACATACACAGTGTATCACTGTATATGTCACAAGGCCGTGCACACCGAAATATACACTTGATCGATTTACAGGGACAAGTGAGCACAGGTCAAACCCAAATACAGGATTCAACTCAAGTGCAATAAAACAATGTCATTCAGCACAAGGTCAAATCCAAGCCGGATTCAACTCAGGTGAAAATTAGAAAAATAAACAATGCAAAGGTCAAGTCATCACTCAACTCAGTGCATCAACCAAGTTAAGACGACGTGAAGTCAGCAAACTGCAAGTACAATGCTCAATGCACAGTAATGCAATGCCACAGCAAACAATGGTTCAAAACATTATATCAAACAGCGGCAAAAGCATGTACATTGATGCACACATCCATCAACACACTCAAGTGACTCAACAATGCACAAGTGACAGCGAACATGACAGCAAGCTACAGTGCATAATGGTCAACACAGCTACAATGAAGCAGCAGTAATTTGAATGCAACGAAGACCAACAGCCCCAACAGAAATATCAAATGAATCAAATACCACCAAATAGACCGTGGAATAGCAGGTGATCAAACATGAACACAACTCACCAAACAAGCTGCTGCATACCGGAGGTGCAAATAGCCAACATGTTCAAAGTTGCATCAAAGCAAGAAAACAACGCTGTCGAGCTCGAGACAATACTGCTACAACATGGTGCAGAACCAAAGCCAAGTATAATGTACAGGGAAGCCAAAGTAGTACACAAACAACATAGAAGTATGGATGTACTCAATGCAACCCAGATAAACATGCACGACCTATGGAAGTGAAACTCAAACAAAGTGCAGAGGAAAACAAATGCAACAATTCAAATTCAAGACAGCTACTACCACAATGAACCAGTTACAACAAAGGTCAAACACAAATGAACACACATTGACAACATGTCATGAATGAACTAACAAAGACCATGTCGAACACAGTGACAACATTAAGTATGCAATATGGTGAAGCAGCATGTAATGACATTATATACAAATGTAAAGAACAATGGTGATGCACTGCAGATATCCAGACAGAAATGCACACCAAACCAGGTTCAAATTACACAAGCTCGAGATGAAAGTGTCGAAGTTACCCGAAGTCAACAGCAATACATGTATTATGAATATACACAATGCAGTACAACTACAGGTATAAGGCTAAATGACCAATGAATGCAACTACAGGACTGCAACAGGTCAAGACTGTGTACCCAGCAAATACAACGACCAAAACCATCAATGAACAAGACTACAGATGAAGCCAGAAACAATGCAAGTAGACCAAACGAAGAGTGCAGGTGAACAAATGTACAAATGAACTGCAAATATTCAAGTACAGCATGAACAAGTCAATTACTACATAACACAGCAGTGCAAACACTTCGAATATGACACAGCAACACTTGCAACAGTGAAGTCGAAATCATGTAAAGGACACAACTGTATACAAGTACAAGCCACAATATCAAAGCTGTGCCGTGGATAGCAATAATTTCAATGTTGAACAAGTCAAAATCGAAGCCGTGTCAACCAAGCATCAAAAATACGAAATTGAATTAGTCAGATTTTATCTCAATCATCCAAGTATAATCGAATGGCCAAAGCAAATCAGTAGACAAATTCAAACACGAAAATACGAACGCAAAAATAGGATTTCGAATCCTATAAATACCCAAAATCATCATCGGCATAAAGTATCGAGTTCGAGAAAGCCAAAATCAGCAGAGAAAAAGGAATAAAACACATACCAGAAAATCACATACGAATTCGATCCAAATCGAAGAGCCGTGAGCTAATAGAAGAGAAACGAAGCCTACAACTATCTGTATCAAGCGGTGACTTCAATTTGAACAAACCCTAATTTGGAAATCAGGGACGAAGCCCTAAATTCAGAACTGAGAGGAATGAAAGAGAAGAACGGCCGCCATCTTTCACAAAGCAAAAGGAACGGGTTGAAGAAGTGAATAAGGGGCCGGCCTGTGTCTATTATTTTGGGCGTATTTTTTATTTTAAGGGTTTAAATTTAAATAAGGGTTATTGTGTTTTAAATTGTTTTTAAATTGTATTTTTCTTTTAAACCGTTTTTAATTTTCTAGTCGTGTGACTAGGGTACAAACTACGGTGTGTAGTTTGGGAATTCGCAACTCGGTGGTTGAGTTGTAGTCAGGGTTTTGAGCGTAGAGTTAGATTAGTCAATAGAGGGTATAGCGAGTTTACGTGTGTAAGCGAGGGACTATCTAATTTCTAGTAGAAACCTTGGGGGCAGCACGTAGGCAGGTTTTTGCCGAAGCTGGGTAAATTCTGTGTTGTTCTGTTATTTATATTCTGCAATATCTGTGCTGCTATTCTGTGATCTGAATTGAATTTAATTCATAAGCTTCCACGATTAATTTTTATAATTTACACTATCACCCTATTCACCCCCCCTCTAGGGTGAAATCGATCCTACAATAGTTGGTATCAGAGCGCTAGGTTAAGCGAATACCTAGGCTCTTGAGTGATTTCTTTCTTGAGAAAGCGTATTTGTAATTTTGATATATATATATATATATATATGTATGTATGTATATATATTTATTTCTACCTATTTGTTGGATTACCTGTTCGGGTTTTTCAATATAAGTTATAAAGGTAGATAGGGTAGTGGTGTGTGTAATATGACTACCAATGGTAGGAATTTGAATATTTGTGTTTGGTAGTGTATCTGTTGAGACTGTTTGACCTAATACCGTCTCGAGTGAGCTTTGCAGTGATGGAGGATATCATCAATCTCTGAAGGAAACCTTTTAAGGTTCGGAGTTCATCTTTGAAGCGTAAGTTTGGATGAGCTAGAGTTTGGATCCCTCGGTTTGGCAAAAGCAAGTCCGGATATCTTGATACCTCAGGATGTAGTAGTTGTGTGATGAGACACAGTAACTATGGATGCCTCCGAAGATGTTTTTGGGATCAGTTAAGGAAGTGTGTCTGCTTCGGTGTTGGGGCTGAGTTCAGTAGAGTGTTTCAGTTAGGTTTGAGGTCCGAGATTCTCGAAGAGCTTTGGATAGGAAGTCTTGGCATCCGAGTCAGCAGTGCAGCTCGGAGTGTTCTGGGTGCCGTCAAGGAGATCTTCTGGCTTAGCAGTTTTTCTTATGGTAATTTCAGGAGCAGGAGAGTAGTTCCATTTCTTCGATGGATTGGCTAATTAAGCATAGGCTATTCTGTTTAGTAAAGAGAGAACGGTTTTTCTTTGGAATTAGGCTGGATTAATCGCAAAAGTGACTTGCGATAGCTGAGTGTTCTCTTGGGTTATCTGAATTTTCTGGATGTCTTCAGGAAATCAGAGTTTTGTCCGTGTCTGGAGACTGAGTTTGGTATCGACTGGATTCCAGGAGTGGTACCGATAGTTCAGCTTAGTAGTAAGATGATTTCTGGAGAATGAGTTTGGTGAAGCAGCTCGGGTTTTGGAGGAACTTCTGAGTTTTTGTTATGGATCTGTTGAACCATAGTTCTAAGATGTGTTGTCCAGTTTGTCCTTGTGAACATCATCAGCATTTTCATCTGGTCTGGTCAGAGTTGCGTAGTGGAAGCATGTGGCAGCTGTTTAGTTTGGAAACAACTGGAATTTGTAGTGTTTGGATTGGAAGGTTTCTACATGAAAAAATTTCAGGATCTTAAGGCCAGATTGGAGTGCATCTGTTTTATCTTTTCCAGATGGGAGAAGTGAGATCAGTCTTCTGATTTTGGAATTGAGTTTGTGTTCTGAGTTTTGGATTGATCTTGAGTAGATCATTTTGTTGGATTGTTTTTGGTTCAATTTGTTTCTGGGGGTAATCAGCAAGAGTTGAGCTGACCAGGAAGAATGTAGACAGCCCAGGATCGTCAGAAGAGTTTTATGGATAAGAGAGGAAGGAAGTTGGATTCCGAAGACGGAGAATTTGGAATTCTAAGTTAGAGACTTCGTTGTTGTTGGGGTTTTCTCCGATCCATAGGAGCTATAAGATTGGTAAAGTTTGGGAAGCTAGCTCCAAGATATTTGGATCTTTTTCTGTTGTTCTTCTTAGGATTAGTGTTTGGTCTTCAGGAGTGGATTTCCAGTTTGGATAACTGGAATTCAGAGTGTTTCACGTGTCTCTGAGGGAGTACGTGCAAGATCTATCTCTGGTTGGGAACCAGCAGTTCAGGGAGTTTTGGTTGTTGAGTCAGACTTGAGTTTGGTCTGATATCTTGATTTGTTTTGTAGATATAGAAGAGTGGAAGTTCTGTAGCTTAGAAATATTGATTGTTTGGATTCTGTAGAGCGAGTATTCCGGTATTTACTTGAGGAAGCTCGAGAAAATTCTATCCAGAATTATGTCTAGTTAATTAGATTGGTCGATTGGATGAATTGGTTGCTAGCATATGATTGATATATGCTTGTGTTTAAAAAAAAATCTCTAATTAGATTATTAAATTACCTTTGTTTTAAATTTCGGAGACGGAATTCTTTTAAGGGGGGAGGAATGTGATATCTCGGAATTTTTGGCAATATCAATTTGATAATCTATATCAAAATTTAATTGATTTGATAATATTATTAATGATGAATTTGAATATTCTTTGAAAAATATTTAAATGGATGATTTTATCTTTTAAAAGCTAATCAAATTTGCCTTTTATCTATAATATATATATATATATATATATATATATCTGTATATATTATAAATAGATAATCTTTGTTTTAAATTTAATAAATATAGGCATGTTTTCTTATTCTAATATTTTTGGTAAATTAAAAATTGGATTTAATTTGATATTAAGCTATTAAATAAATAACCATATGATTTTAATACTTAAGATAAAAACTTAATTGTTTAAAATTGATTTTAGCTTAAGTTTAAATTTAAATAAAAAGGTTTGTTTTTTTTAAATGTAGCTGATAAAATAAGTAATTTATTAAATAAGAGATAAATTCTTTTATAAATTATTTTAATTTAATAATGAGTTATATTTAAACTATAGATAATGTAATATTTTTACAAATGGATTTTTAATATAAATAGAAATTGTTATCTTAAATTTATATATATATATATATATGTGTGTGTGTGTGTGTGTATTTTGATAGGAAAGCTATGATTTGTAAATTTGAAATAACATCTTTCAAAAATGTTTAAAATAAAACAAATCTTAAATATATTAAACATAAACATAAATCAAATGTATGATAATAACATACGTATTAAAAAAAATAAGTGAATTAAGTATTGGATAGTTTAGGTCTAAAATAAAAGAAAAGTAAAATTGTAAATTTTTTAAGTATAAAAAGTATATGAATATAAATTAAGTAACAAACCAAAACAAATGACTTAAACAACTTCATATAAAAAAAATAAAGCAAAAAAACCAGGCAAAGTAATAAGTATGTTGCCTGTATGAATACATGCATGTACAAGTAAAAAGAAAATGTTAAGTATATAGGAGTAAAGACAAAACAGGCTTGTAAATATTTGTAACCTGTAACATAAATGAGCAAGACAAAGGAAAACATTTTGTACATAAAGTATAAAAGCATATCCAAGCAACAATAAAATAAAAGAAGTATGTATATCCCTGTGAAATTTTGTTATGCAGGAACAAGTAAGAAACATCTACATACACAAGTGAAATTAATATCTGTATACAAGACAAGGAAATAAGGTATAACCAGTCAAAGTAATACTAAAATGTATTAGTACATGAAGTAAACACAAACCAGGCAAAAATAAAAAAAGATAGACAAAAGACAAATTAGATAAAGAGTAAACAAAAAGTACATAGGCATTTAATACTTTCATCTCAGCATACAAACGAAGTCAATTCGAATTTTGCAAATGATCATTTCAGCCTACATTTGAAGAAAATTATCTCTGACTAAAAAAAAGATGTATCAGTAAAATGCAAACTAGTAAACACCTTCCCCTATAATCTTTTCCTTTTATATATACATATCTTCCAGTTCATTTCTTTTATCAAACATAAGCAAAACCAGAAACATAAGTAAACTTTTCTTTTTACAAACTTAAAACTACTTCAATAATCAAAAGTAAGATGTTAGCAGGAAGATCGAAGCAAAAGCATTTCTTTTTCCAGTCTTAAAAAGTTCAAAGCAGTGCTCTGTCCATCTTCTTAAAACAATGGTGAGTAACATATTTTTTTAAACTTAAATATATAAATATATCTGGTTGTATGGTTAAAATCTGGACCCAAGATGCTTTGTATATATGTATTATTCTGTGCATATAGGACTAATGGCTGTGTACAGATTGTAGTTGCTGTGACAATGCAATTTTTAGTTTAAAATCTTGTGTATTGATCCACAAATTATTATTCCTTGATTCTGATAACATTTAGGATTTAGTTTACAAATAAAGATTGTTGTTTCATCATAGAGTGGAGTTCAAATTTTATTTAAGCTAAAAGAATTTTGTATGTTGCTCTGGAAAAACCAAAACAACTGAGTATATTAAGTATAATTAAAATTCAAGCTATTTAAATTATGAATTCAGTATTACTAATCAAAAAATTCAAACAAAATATGATTTTTAACATAAGAATCTGGATTTATAGTTTGGAATTGAAGGTGGGGTTTAGGTTTAAACTGGAAGTGTATTTCTGAGTCTTCCTTGTGATCAAGTGGATCGGTGTGCTCCTGGACTTTCTTGGAGATGGAGGAATGATCAATGATATTGGGAAAAATAGTGCATGGTGATGAATTTCACCAGGAAAGTTGCGACAGTGAAATTCATCTTAGAACCCTAGTTTTTGTCTGTTTTGGATTAATTGATCGCCATGGCTCGTGTAATGGATCGAGTGTTGCGGGATTCTGGTGATGGTAGCCTGGATGGAGATGAAAACATGGACGGAGCTTTAGAACTTCAAGTGGTCAGAATTGTTCAGGCGAGGCGATGACAGGTTTTCAGGTGGCGATGCTCTGATTTTTCCAGGTTTGGGACGTGGTCTCGAATTTGATTTTGAGAATTGATGTTCGATTTGGTGAGCGTGGGGTGTTGCTGAGTTGTTCCACGACGTGTTCTGATCATCGTCGATGATCACGAGTGGCCGGAGCCACCGTGCATATGCACGGTGTGGTGTTTGCCTGGTGATGGTGGATTTTTGATTGTTTCGAGCTGATAAGGTTTGACTCGAAGTGGATAGGTATTTTTCTCGGGTAGATGGGATCTTGAACTCGAAGCACATTCGTATTCGAATCGAAGTAAATGAGCCTTGTCTCAGGTTGATATCTGCTACAGGTTCTTCTTTTACAGGAAACCTGTTTCCCAATTTAAAATTTTTAAAGTAAAATCTAAAGCTATGTTCAAATGAAAAGCAAAGAAAAAAAATGAGATTTTAAACCCAAGTTTAATCTGGTTCAGGTTATTTTTGAATTTTAATTTAAAGTACATAAAGTTTTTATTTAAATTGTTGTAACTACTTTTGAAAGACTTAAGTAGTTTGGATTTTTAAAAGTGAAGTTTAAATTGTAAGTGAGGTTTAAAATAAAAGGTTTAAATCTGGATTCCATATAAATTTGAATCTTAGATTTGAAATAAAAGAAGATTTTAAATTGTTTTAAACAAATTTGAATGATAAAGTAAATTTTTAAATTTGATTTGAATTCAAAATGGAATTGTGTTTTAAATTCTTTTAATCTTCTATTTTAAGATAAATATTCTTTAACTTGTGAAATAAAAAAGGGTTTGGAATTGTTTTAAACTTGTTAAGATTAATTTGATTTCATTTTAAATCTTAAATTTAAAATGGAATTTAAAAGTAAATTTAAATTAAATTGTTTTTAAATACCTTATTAATGACAAATTGATCATTAAATAGAAAAAGGTTTTTTATAATTAAAGACTTAAGGATTTGTAATGATTAAGTTAATTAAATGGATAATTAATGACTTGAATTAATTAACTTAGTAATTAAGAGTTTAAATTTATTTAAATAAGGTTTAAGTTAATTAATTTAAGGTAAGTCAATTGGTAATTAAGAATCATTAATTAAATAAGGTTTAATTTTTAATTAATGATTAGTAAGCAATTAATGAATTAATTAAGGATTAATTAATGAGTTATTAAGATTAATTAGAATGTAATTGATAATAAATCTTAGTTAATTACTTTAGGAAAAGTAATTAAAGAAAATTAATTAAGAAATAATTGATGTATTTGATGGAGTAATTAAGGGTAGTTAATTACTGAATGGTATTAATCAGGGGTGATTAATAAATGTTATTTAATTAAGATTAATTACTTAAGGTAATTAATTTTGAAAGGGTAATTAATTAAGATGAATTAGAAATCATTTATGAATATAATTAAATGATGAATTCAAAGGTTGATCAATTAAGATTAATTAACCAATAATTAAAGAATAATTAATTAGTATAATTAAAGATTTAAGTAATTAATTATAGTTAAGTAATCAGAAGTTAATTTCTGTGTTTTGTTAAGGTTAATTAATTTGTGAAAATAAATTAAAGGATAATTACTTGAATGTAATTAAAGTTAATTAATCAAGGGTGATTAATTAAATTGAATAATTGGATGATGATAAATTAATTGATGGACAATTAATTAATAGATATATAAGCAAGATTTAAAATGGTGAAGTAATTAATTTAATTTACTTTAAATTAATATGAGATGAAGTAATTAATTTAATTCATTTCGAATTAATTATAGCTGATGTGATTGCTTATATAAGGATTGATGATATTGTTTACCTTGAATGGATTGAGATCTCAAATATGAGATTAATCAATGCCATGTGAAATGTATGCTTTGATTTAAGTATACAGATAATATGGATTATCTGTTGGATGATAATATGGGTTATCTGTTGTGATGATAATATGAATTATCTATTTATGATGATGATGTTGATTATCTATTACGATATTGTGAATTATCTATCTGTGTGTATACGGATAATTGATTGTTTTAAACTTTAAAACAACTTGGCCTTAAAAGATGGCGTTTGGATTTCGATGAGACCGGGATCGGGTTTTCATATTTGGACATCCGAAAACCACATCGATCCAAATTAAACGTTAGGTCATGAATTCTCAAGTGAAGATTCAGAGTGCAAGGGTTATCGTCGTTAACTCTGAGGTGATTCCAAAATGAGTGTAACGAGATAATGCCTTCGGTTTCGTTCGAACCCAGAACGAACTTGTATGGATTGAATGCTTTCAGAACATTGTCAGGTGGGCGATGAGCATTCTAAGAGATGTGTTCTCTAAAGGTAATCGCTGCCTCAAGTCATCAACCGGAATGGCTAAAACAGGGGAGGTGCAGCAAGGTTAGGTGGGTCATGCCCAAGCAGGATGAGATTTTCCCCTGTCTAGATGTCCTTTTTATTTCGGCTGTGTAGGCAGTTTTTGAGCTCCAACTGCCGGGGTTATCTTGTTCGTGACTGTTCAGTAAGGAATGGTTCCGGCCTTGTGTTGAAGGGAGTTAGGGTGGCTCCTCGGTACAGTGATCTAGGCCACGTACCGTGACGGACGGTACCCCGGTAGCCCTGCCATTGTATGGAATCCAATCTCCAATAAGCGCCGTACGTTTTGATTGTGCCCAACTATGTTGGAATGTGAGACGTAAGCATTTCATCTATTTCTGTATTTTACTTGAAAACCCTAGACACTATTATAATATCACAGAATTTCCTATTAAATGATTTGGTTAGCGTAAGGTAAAAACTTACCATGTTTATTTGTGGGAAGTCTTACGTAATACCTTTTGTTTTCAAATGTTTTCAAAGTTAAGCAACTTTAACCTGTTACTCATACCAGACCCATGTCTGACCCGGAGTTTATTTCTGTTTTTCATAAACTCTCGGGTATTTAAATTTTTACTAGCCAAGGGATTCATGTTAGCTTTGACAAATTCTGGAGGAGCAATGGAGCAGGAGGCTTCGGCGTTTTAGATATATATAGTATTCCGCTGTGTGGGTATCTCTGTGTTGTATTGTATATTGAATTGTGTAACTAGACAGGTGTTTATAACTTTCTAGTATGTGATGTATTATCTGTGTAACTCTGATGGATATTGTATATTATGTAATACTTATGTGATTAATATAATTTATTCATTCCGCTATTGAGATTCTGATGTTGTTTCATCTTTCTTCTCTACCTTTTCTCTTATCTATCCCTTTCTTTCTTCATGATGATACGACTTTCTGGGGTTAGAAAGTCGGGTAGTCACACCTCAACAGCCTTATTCTTCGTGCTAGTTGACAGTATTACCCCGTAGTGTCCTTGGCTAGTGTGAGTATAGAGGTGGGGCATCACAGCTTGGTATTAGAGCCAAACTTCGAAACAATATAGAATATTATGACATGGATCATTTCCCTAAGTCTCTCTTAGGAATTGTTCCTTATGATTTAATTCGAGTCTTTGTACAGTTTTATCCTATTTCCTTTTATGATGCCTTATTTTATCAATCATAATTGTTTGATATTCATTTTGAGAATAGCTTTTTTCTTCTTCTTCTTTCTTTCTTTCTTAAAGAAGAGAAATGGTTAGACCAGGACGTCCCAGCTCCGATCAATCCAGCGCTACTCCTCAAGATGGAGTTTTTATGTCTGCCCAGCAGCTTTTAGATCTTGTAAAGAATGCTCAAGCCGTCGGACCCATTTTAGAGCCTACTCATTCTAAATCCGGTTTTGCACGCCTGTGCAGTAATTATACTAATTTGGGTGGAAGGCCGTTCAAGGGCTCCAAAAGCATTATAAAAGTCCAAGCTTGGTTTAAATCATGTGACCACATCTTTTCTTACATGAATCTTTTTGATCTACAATCGAGTCCAAGTGGCTTCTAGCATGCTCCAAGAAAGAGCATTAGATTGGTATGAGCTTTTGGTTTCTGAGATTATCGAAGCGGATCTTACTTGGGAGCAATTCCGGCAAAGATTCGAGTTGAAATTTGTGTCGAAAGCTGAAAAAGTAACTTTAGCCCGACATTTTATTGACCTTGTTCACGGTGAATCTTATGTGACAGATTATGTCGCATCTTTTGAATCCCTCTTTAAATATGGGATCGAGTATATTAATACCCCATTGAAAAAAAATCAGAGGTTTGTTTATAGGTTGAATAAGAACCTCAAAAAGCCTCTACTCCTGAAACTGGAAGTTTCTTTTGATCAGCTTATCGCTCTTCGACTTAAAGAGGCCGATAGAGAAAGTGATGTTGAAGTTGTGAGTGTTAAATAGAACTTCAACAACAACAAGAAGATGCCTATTAAGTTCAAAGGTTCTTATCTCGACAAGAAACGGAAGCAAGCAATAACAAAGACTACTACTTCTAGCCGTGGAGAGTGCTACAATTGTGGTTCTAATGATCATTATGCAAATAAGTGTCCAAAGCCCCTTATTTGTCGCTATTGCAAAAGTTCAGGTCATACTATATCTTCATGTCCCAAACTTCAAAGCAAGAAGGAGGGAAATCTAAATGTTGTGCAAGCCCCTAGTAACACTTCTCGTTGTCAAGTTATTTTTCAATCTATCCTTGATGGCATTACTATTTTTCGTGATCTTCCTATTCGAGTTCTTTTTGACACGGGTGCATCCCACTCTTTTATATCAAAAGAATTTGTTGATGCTTTTTCTTTAAATGTTATGGGCTTGATGACTTCTCTGAAAATTGTGAATCTGGTTGGTGGATCCGAACCACTCAGTTTACTTTTTAAAGATGTCGAGGTTATTTTATGTGATTATGATTTTCGGGTCGATTTGCATGTTATGCGTTATTTACGTTTCGGAACAATGTTGGGAATGGATTGGCTTAACCTTATGAAGCCCACATCCTATGTCCTGAGAGGACTATATATGTTCGACATCCTCAATCTATTAAGAAGGTTTCTATTGTTCTTAAAGATTCATATTCTCATTCGGTAGCATCCTTATATTCTCTAAATCCACATGATGACGATAATGATGATGAGAAAGATGTCATTTCCCTCATTCACGTTGTTCGTGAATTTTTCAACATATTTGAGCCCGTTTAAGGATTACCCCCTAAGCGAGCAATTGAATTCAGAATTAATCTAATCCTTGGAGCTCTACCTATCACTCTCCTCTTATCATATGTCCAATAAGGAAAATGATGAGATGTGTGAGCAATTATCCGAATTGGAAGCGAAGCAGTTTATTCGTTCTAGTTCCTCTCCTTGGGGAGCTTCGGCTATTTTTGTGAAGAAATCCACTGGTACACTTAGATTTTACGTTGACTACCGCAAGCTCAATGATCTCAACATCAAGAATAAATATCCTTTACCTCGGATTGATGATCTATTCTATCAACTTAGCGATGCTAGAGTCTTTTAACAATTAGACTTAGCAACCGGTTTTCATCAGCTTCGTATTGCAGAGAATAACATTCCTTTGACATCGTTCCATACTCATTATGGATCTTATGAATGGCTTGTGATGCCATTTGGTTTAACGAATGCTCCAGCTTATTTCGTTGACCTTATGAATCGAGTTTTCAAAGACTTCCTCGATCGATTTGTTCTCATCTTTATAGATGATATTCTTGTTTATTCTAAAACCAAGGAAGAGCGTGAAAATCAACTTTGGAATGTGTTATCGCTTATACTTCTAGGCAATTAAAGCCTGCCTAGACTAGATATGCCAATCATGATTTAAAGCTCGCGGCTATTGTTTTCGCTCTTAGAATTTGGCGTCATTATCTTTTGGGAGAGAAATTTGTTCTCTACACCGATCATAGATCTTTGAAATACTTATTTTCACAAAAGGAACTTAATTTGCGTCAACAACATTGGCTCAAATTCCTTGCATCTTATGATCTTGATATTCTTTATACTTTTGGAAAGGAAAATCGTGTTGCCGATTCCCTTAGTCGTAAGCAACAAGCAGTTGTTTCTATGATGATATCCGAATGGAATAATCTCTAGACTTTATCTACTTGTGAGATTCGAGATCGTGAATCCAATTTATGTTGATCTCTTATTTTATGTAGCCTTGAGGCTCATCGATCTCTTTTAGTCCGCATTTTTGAAGCTTAAAAGCAAGATCCTGAATTGGATCTTCTTAGCCAAAGTTGTAGAGATAGAAATATTGATGGTTTGAAAGACTTCAAAATCGATGCTCGTAGCGGCATTCGAAAATTTGGTAGACATATTGTGCCGAATATTATTAATCTTCGTAAAGACATTCTAGAAGATTCTCATCGTTCTAAATTCACCATTCATCCTGGTAGTAGTAAAATGTACGCGGATATGAAGCGACTTTATTATTGGGATGGAATGAAATCTGATATTGCTAACTTCATTAAGCATTGCATGACTTGCCAACTCATAAAGGCTGAGCATCGAAAGTCCGGTGGGTTATTGCATCCTTTAGACATTCCAGTTTGGAAGTAGGATCAAGTCTCCATGGACTTTGTTGATGGTCTTCCCCATTCTCGTTCGGGTCATGACAGTTTGTGAGTGATAGTAGATAAACTTACAAAATCTGTCCATTTTATTCCCGTTCGGTCTAATCGGACCATACCTCTCTTGGCTAAACTCTATTTTATAGAAATTGTTGAATTGTATGGAGTTCCTACTTCTATTGCTAGCGATCGTGATCCAATATTTACTAGTGGATTTTGGAAGAGTCTTCAAAAAGCTTTGGGAACGAAGCTTAATTTTAGCACCGCTTATCATCCTCAGTCCGATAGACAAATAAACCGTGTGAGCCAAACTCTTGAAGATCTTCTTTGTGCATATGTTCTTGATTTTGGTGGAAGTTGGAAAGATCATATTTCTCTTGTTGAATTTTCCTATAATAATAGCTTCTAATCTAGTATTGGTATGGCACCTTTCGAGGCACTCTATGGAAGGCCATGCCGATCTCCTTCTTGTTGGTTTGAGGCCAGTGAGAAGCTGGTTTTGGGTCCAGAATTTATTCGTGATTCCACAGAAAAGATCGATCTTATTCGTCATAGGATGAAAGAAGCTCAAAGTAGACAAAAATCCTATGCCGATAACCGAAGAAGGAATTTGGAATTTTCTATGGGAGATTTGGTGTTTATTCGTGTTTCACCTATGAAGGGTGTTGTGCGTTTCAGTCGATCGAGGAAATTAGCGCCTCGATATAGTAGCTTATTTCCCACCACCGAATGTATTGGTTCCGTTATTTATAGCCTTTTATTACCGGTTCAGTTTTCTACTATTCATGATGTTTTCCACGTCTCTCAACTACGGAAATGCCTTAGAGATTCTGATTCTATTCTTGAGCCCGGTGTTGTTGAAGAAATTGAAGTTTCACCTAATTTGACTTTTGAGCAACATCCTATTCGTATCATTGCTACCGAGGTTAAACGCCTTCGAAATAAAGATGTCCCACTTATGAAATTTTAATGGTCCTCAAATCCTAAGGATTTTTCTTGCTAATCCAGAGAATTCATCGAGCGAACACATCCGTATTTACTCTCTCGTGCTCTTTTAAGTGAACTTCTTATTTCAAATTTTCTTTGTGTTGATATGCTTGAATGGTTGTTACTCTTTATTTTCTTCTTAAGAATTGCGAGGACGCAGTTTCTTTAAGGAGTGGAGTCTGTAACAACCCGTATATCTATGATTGTATATTCAAATATTTTATTTAAATATAGCATCGCTAGTCATATTAAAAGTACGAAATGCTACTTTTTGCAAACAGTCGAATTAGGACTCGAGATCACTTCCATTGAGTTCAAAATGGCATTTGTGACCTTTTTGAGTATAAACATCGATATGTTTGGAGTTGAGTTGAATTTTGCTATTTTTCTATTGGGCTTTGGGTTTGGGTTTCAGCCCATTAACCAAACATATTACCCTAACTCCCCCCCTCTCCTCTTCATTGATTTTTATTTCCTAACACTCTCAAGCTAAAGTAAAAATGGAGGAAAGGAAGGGGAATCAAAATTCCTAAGCCCTAGTTTTCAAGAAATTCAAGATTCTAGCTCCAAAATCAAAGAGAAGCATAGGTAAGCATCCTCTTCATCTTCTCCATCTCAGTCTCTCTTCAATTCTTAGAAATTTCTAAACTCTAACTTAGGAAAATCTTCACCTTTGCTAATAGATTGAAGATTCTAGAGGTGTATTGAAGAGGAATTGGTCTTGTTTTGTTTTAAAGCCTCTCATTCGTTGTCTTTGAATTTTAAAGGTGAGTTTTTGAACTCACATCTTCGTCTATAGCTTTCTTTATAGTTAGGTATGAATTCCTAACATCTATTCATGTTCGTTTGTTTTTTATTTGAATTGATTTTGTGAATTTTCCAAATTTTGGTGTTTTGAAGTCAAAATCTTTAAAGATCCTATCTTAGATATTTAGACATGTTTTTTGGGGTGTATCAAAGAGCCTATAAGGCTGGGTTGTCCTTGGCATAAATCCCTAGTCGCTCGTCGGATCGTTTTCGAATCGATTTGGCCATCATTGGCCTAGGCTAATTTTCTGCCCAGCTGAACCAACCAGACGTTTGGTTGGTAAATTCAGACGTCTGGTTATGGTCCCTGGAGGAAAAAAATATAAGACGGTAGAAAACAAAAATGGCAGAATCTTGGACCAGACGTCTGGTTAGTTTTCAGACGTCTTGTTAGAGTTGAAACGTATGGAAAGTTCCTAAAATATTTCCAGAACCCTAATCCAGACGTCAAGATGAACTTCTAGACGTCTGAAACTGCCAATTTTTCCTATATCGGCTGTTTTTGATTGGATTTCTATTTTTATCGATTTTTGTTGATCCGATTGGTTGTCGTCATTTATTATCGATTTTGATGACTTCTTTTTGGATTTTTGGAAATATCCATTTGATTGGATTTGATATCGATTTTTGGGGTTTTAATTCACATAGTCGAATGTGAATTTTTGATGATCGATTGTTTTTGTAATCGTTTTCTATGATTTGTCACTTTTAAAATGCAAAGGTTTCTGTACTAGTAGTAAATATTCAAACTCTTTCACACAAATGATTTCAACGTTATTTTTAATACAAAGTTCGCTTTTAAAACCATTTTTCAATCTATTAGTATATACAAACATTTACCTTATTCGTATGAGAAATCTAATTAAATGACTTAGCAAAAAAAGTAGTATGAAACGCTTGCGTTTTCTTTGTTGGTTAATTCTTGAACTTGTTCGATTGAAACCTTGTGATAATTTTCGAGTGGATATCTACCATTTGTTCGTAAATACTTAAGTTAAGCTAGCGGTTATGAGACATGAAGCTAACTCATTTATTTACTTGCTTAGTGTAATTTACACTTATCGATCGATGATGATCATTTTGTGATTTAGACTAGCAACGTGCGATGTCTCTTTGTTTGTGTGGGGGACTAATCCCCGTTTGTGGAGTTTCGTCTCAAAATTGGTGGGTAGCGACCCATGGTCTTCGGGCCGTTTGTGGAGTCTCGGCTCAAAATTGATGGTTAGCGACCATGGAATAGCGTTCCGTTTGTGATACACGTGTTGGTGAGTTTTCATGCTCCCGTTAGTGATAGGCCTCCCCCTTTGTGATTTCTGGATTTCTAATTGATGATTTATGGAATTTGTGTTTCATCAATTTTTGTGATTTACATTGATAAGTTTTATCAATATTCGTGGTTTGGTGAATATGTTAAAGAATATGACATTCCTTTTGGTGTTTGAGAATTCGAGATATTGTACGATTTTTGTTGTTATCTAACGTATACTTGTCACAGTATTGCATTATCGTTATCATACGTTTTTGTCACATCTCTTATCCTATCTCATTTGACATGATATTTATAGCTAGACTGGTCCGTTTATTATTTTCTTCTTAAATAATACTCGGGTCAGATCGAGGTATTTCAGGTGCTTCCGCTTGACTTATTATCATGGTCCTTCATTTGACTTTTGGCAAACTACTTTAATTTAGTAGATTTTGTTTTTATACATTTGAAATAGAGACTCCTTGATGTATATATATTCTTTTGTCCAGCACTCGTACCTACTCTTCTATGATGTAGTGGATCTTATAGGATCACTACTTTGATGTATACTCTTATGTGTTGTATTCATATCTGTTTCCGCCTTAGTGATATGAATATCTATGACTGATTTATGTTATGTTTATTTTATATTTGTTTTCGAAGATCACATAGCCACTATGTAGTAGTTTTGAGTTTGTAAATGATGTGTCAGATTTCCTCTTGAAACGAAATGCATGTAATGCTATCTGACATATCGGTACTCGCACAAAGCAATTACACAGATGGTCGCTCCTCAACAGCCTTATTTTTCTTGCTAGTTGATGGCATTACCCCATAGTGTTCTTGGGTAGTGTGAGTATAGAAGTGGGACGTCACAACCAAGCTTCCCAACCAATGTGTTACGAATGCAACGATCCGAATCACATTGCCGATCAATTCCCTAATTCGGTAGAAGAGCTTAATGCTTTCAATAAGGTTAAAAATGACATATTTTTTCCAACATACAATCCTGATTGGAGAAATCATCCAAACTTTGCTTGGAACCAAAATAATTCCAACATTAATTTGGTTCGTCCTAATTTTCAAGCATTTCGAAACAAATGCTTCGAATCCTCCCTTTCAACCCAATCATTTTCAACAAAATTTTGTGAGTCCGTCTCAAAATTAACCGCAATAATCTTTTACTCCCTAGGACGATAAACAATTGAGTTCACTTGAGAAAAGTTTTGAAACTTTGGCTAAAGCAACCACTCAAAGCCTCCAATCAAATAGTGATTTGCAAAATTTGTTAATCTCGTACATGTAGAATACGAGTCAGTCGATTGCTAAACTTGAAATTCAAATGAGTCAATTAGCCACATTTGTGAGGAACGTGAACGAGGCACATTCCCAAGTTAGCCTGTTCCGAATCCCAATAATCGAAATACAAATTTGAATCAAGCTCATGTTGTTAAAGATGGTAACGTAACCCAATGAATGCTATCATGACTTTACGTTTCGGTAAACAAATCGATAACCAAATTAACAATCCTAATGATTACCAGAAGTTCCTCTTGACACTTTGAAAACAAAAAGCAATTCTGAGCAAAATGTTGAGCTAAACATCGAATCAAATTCTTCCAATCCGAATTCTTCTACTCAATTAGACCAACCTATTGAGTATCGTGTTCCATTACCACATCGTCTTCGACCCAAGAAACACTCTTGATCAAATGGAAAAGAAGTTGGAAATTTTTAAACAAGTTAAACTTAACATCCCGCTTCTTTACATCGTTTAGTAAGTCTCAACTTATGCTAAGTTTCTCAAGGACTTGTGTACCCAAAAATGACACACTCATGTAGCTAAGAAAGTTTTCTTAGCCGCTACACTTAGTGAAGTCTTGTTCCAATTAATTCCTGTTAAATATAAAGATTCTGGATGTTCGACGATCTCGTGCATGATAGGGGACAAGATGATTAATAAGTGCTTACTAGATTTGGGTGTGAATGTCAATTTGATTCCTTATTCAGTTTACTATCAACTTGGCTTGGGTAAACTAAAACCAACAAAAGTAACTCTTCAGTTTGCTGATCGTTGGATAAAGAGACCCGTGGGGGAAATCGAGGACGTACTCATTAAAATTGGCCAATTCATATTCCCAGTCGATTCTATCGTTTTAGAGACACAACCCGTGAACAATCCATTGAGTCAAATCCCATTGATTTTAGGCTGACCTTTCTTGGCTACTTTACTCTAATCAATTGTCGAAATGGTTCGATGAAAATTGTTTTGGAAACATGACTTTGGATCTTGACATCTTCAACCTTGAAATTTAATCAAACGAGCCACATGACCAAACACTGGAAGTTAGCTCCATTCAAGAATATTTCGATAATGAAACAATTGACCTAAACCATGAACGTGAGACCAATACATACTACTGCTTCAAGATGAGCCTAACAAAATTGAAAATGCGCTTTCGTTTGTACCCCTTGTCGTTGAGTCAAAACTTCTACCTAATTCTTTGATTGAGCAACATCTGAGGTTGGACCTTAAACCCCTCCCGATTACCTTAAATACGCAAACTTAGGTGACAATGAAATGTTTTCCGTCATAATCACTTCAACTCTCTCCCTTGATCAAGAAGCTTCCTTACTTTCAATTCTGTAAAAAGACGAAAAGGCAATTGGATGGACAATCAATGATATAAAGGTAATCAGTCTCACTCTTGTTCAACATTGTATCCATTTAGTTCTGTAATGATCCAGTGTTTCACACAACTTAAATACTAAATTAAACTGTGAATTTGAAATAAAAACAAAGAAAATAAAGTGCGATTTAGCAGAAAAGAAATTTGAATTTAAAATGCGTGTGATGAACTAAAATTAAAGTGAATTAATTACTTATAAAATGTGGAAACATATTTGGTTTCAAATTTAAGTCAAAACCGGTCAATATTTTAGTGAAAAATTTATTTTTCAAAATGTAATATTTTTACATAAAAATGTTGTAGAAAATTTTCTAATTAAGACGACAAAGTTTGTTTTGTAAATTCTGATTTTTCTAGCTTTTTTTATGGTCATATGTGGCTGTGATACTTTTGAGCCGGTATAATTAGCGTAAACGGTGAATTTTGAAACGATCACTAAAATTTAAAATCATGTGTATTATTTTGTCCATATCTGAACGCTGAGAAAATCTGTATTTCATTTTTCATCTATGGACACCGAGTGCGCCCTGTAGAGCTGATTGAATTTAGATTCAGCATATGCTGTAAATTTGAAATAAGGCTTGTACACAAATTTATGGTTAAGTTTGAATTCGTAGCACTAAATGTATCCGTTATCTTATATTAGATCAGCTATAACACGTTCAAGAATCTACAAAATTAATTAAATACATTGCTAACGTTAGAACATTATCCTTCTTGCCAGCACATTTCATTTTCATTTGTAAGCTTCAGATCCAACTTTTTATTTCTTTTCCTCTTCCTCATTTCTGCCGCCATTCCCTCCACATCACCGGCCACCCTTGCTTCTGCCCAACTGCCCTTGCCAGACCACCACACCCTCACCTCCTTGCTCCCCCGACCACCGCCCTAGCCTCTTCTCCTCCAGTTTAAACTGCAGCCGTAAGTAAAAAAAAAAAAAAAAAAAAAAGAGGGTCAGAACTGCTCTTACTCCGCCCGGCGCCTGAACCACCTTTTCCACCTTGTACTACTACCGTCGCCCACCACTACCTGGCCACCATCCACTTGCAGCCATACGTTCTTCTCTACTCTCATGTTCATATTGTCCAACTATATATTTCATAAAATCTATACGTGCTGATTTAGATCTTCACATATTGATTAACACATAAAGTCTGTATGCCCATTCTCCATTTAAATCTATCCATATTGTACTTTTTTGTGTGTGGTATGATATGGAACCCTCGATTTATACACGGCTTCGCAAGTAATTCCATATGGTTTTCCTATGCAATTTACCTACACCTTTTCGATGCTTATTTCTTTATGCCTTCCCTACGCACTGGTTCCATACGTCTTTCCTATGTCTTGTCCATGTCTTTTGGAAGTGCAAAATCTAGATTTTCTTATGAATTCTCTATGTCCTCCCTACACCACCACCTTAAAGAAAAATTCATTACAATTCTTTTATATTTATCTTCATTCAACACATATAACAGCAAAATAAAATATAAGCCAAAACAATTATGTCAACGACAGCAAACCCTATATACCATAATAGTATATACCATCATAACATTTAAGCATAATGAATATCATGATCAAATTACAATAAACTTGTTACAAATGTATTAAAACCACATCATGTCCAACACAAAAAATAAAATAGATTCTCTATATATCTCCAACATGCTTTGTCAAGTTCAAACATTATAGAACCTACGTGACAAACATAATATCATACACACAAGCATAATAATTTAAACCCATGAATTAGGTCTTATCCTTCGATCCTCGCTCTTGCCTCAACCTCCGTATAAACTCCTACATAGAACTCATCTCCTTCCACATGGAACATAAATCCTCTTGTTACTTGTTCACCAAGCCATTCAATTCTTTATTTTTACTCCTAAGCTTTTGTACCTCCTCCAGAAGTCTCTTTCTGTCATGTGAAATCCCAAACCTAGCACTATAAGTATTGTCTCCATATATCTGCATATAAATTATACTATTAAATTAGCATTGTTTGCTATTGGATTATGACATATATTTTGACTACTACTCTTTCATTAAGCTTTAATGGATAGTGTGTTTCAAGCCAAAGCATCCAATTATACAAGATGGTCTAAATCACATTATACCTGTTGTTGGATTAGATTGGGTAGCATATAGCAAATAATAATTCTGCTCCCATAAAACCAATTAATCTTTTGATAGTTAATACCCTCGATTTATAATTTTTATTAAATAAATCATAGATTGTACTAACTAAATAAATACACACATCAACATATAAACATATAGATTATAGAACATGATATTTTATGCTTTCTATACAAGGAAACTATCAAATCCACATTCTCGATATAAAAAAATTGTTCCTACTTGATATAAATGTATCATATGACCCTATTTTTATTATTTTTCATTGTTCGTCAATGGCTCCTTTCCTATTTGGATGTATCAATAAAATAAAACAAGTATGATGAAAAAAAAGTTATGAACTAATTTACTTACAAAATAAAACAAGTATAATGAAAGAAAAAATTATGAACTAATTTACTTGGAAATTTACTAATGTGTGAATTTAACAAATTATTTTAGACTGAGGCTGTAAAAGAAGGAGATGCAAATATAAGTTACAAATTTTTACTCTATAAATATTTGAATATTCTACAGTGTTTTTATTGTCTTTCCCTGTTATACTTACTAAATATAGCTATTAAGTTCTGTCAAATTGATATAGATGTAGACGCTTGATCGGAAATGAGCTAAATGTAGTAGGAGACTATAAATTATCAGTAAATGCTAATGTATTTTTTATGTCAACCCAAAATAACTTTGCCAATACCAACAAGGTTATATGATTAAGTAGCAAATAAAAATCACAAAATTTTTCCTTTAAAATATTTGAATATTACATAATGTTCTATTGCCTTTCTCGCTTACATTTTCTAAATATTGCTCTTAACTGGTGGATACAGATGTAGATGCCATATTTAATATTTCAACGTTAACGATGTTACAAAAACTACATGGTTGAACTCTTACTATGCATAAATCATTTTCAATTTTAGTACCTCATCTTTTATAAAAATAAACACGTCTACAGAAGTTTATGAGTATAGGTGATATAAACTAAATAGCTTATTCAACATGATTACTATCTTTTATACTTTTGATAGACTTGAATATTTGCAATTGGTTGGTTTGGTACTCTTCCAAATTACCACAAGATAACTCATTTCTCTTCTGAATTTTCCCTGCCAATGGATATAAATTAGAATATTGCTTTAGTCATTTATACTCCTGCTACATTTCAGATATGAGAGAAAAAGTCACATAATTTTGCAATGAAAAGATTACCGAAATTACAATAATTTTTCCATCTCTATTAACAAACTCAACAGGTGACATAGCCCAGTCTACTTGATTTTTTTATATAAAATTCATTATGTGCTACAACCAAATAATGTTGATTACTTTCTTTACATGTTTGATCATTTCCTAAAATAACTTAGTCTCATTCACATTTTGATAAATGATTGATTTATACATGTACATGCACAAAAGAAATGCAACAATATATACACATCATGATCATTTTGTAAAATTCAAAAAACTTACAAATAGTGTTTTAAATACCAGTTCCTCCTGCGCACGTGCATCGCACGTGTCAAAATACTCATATTTCATAAAATCTATACGTGCTGATTTAGATCTGCACATATTAACACATAAAGTCTGTATGCCCATTCTCCATTTAAATCTATCCATATTGTACTTTTTTTGTGTGGTACGATATGGAACCCTCGATTTATACACGGCAAAAGAATTTCAGATTGCCTTCACCAATTTGGCATAGGCATGGCATAGGAAAGGTAATTCCCTACGCTGTCCCTACGCAGCATAGGACGTTGGAAAACACGGCTTCGCAAATAATTCCATATGGTTTTCCTATGCAATTTACCTATACCTTTTCTATGCCTATTTCTTTATGTCTTCCCTACGCCCTGGTTCCATACGTCTTCCCTATGTCTTGTCCATGTCTTTTAGAAGTGCAAAATCTAGATTTTCTTATGAATTCTCTATGTCCTCCTTACACCACCACCGTAAAGAAAAATTCATTATAATTCGTTTATATTTATTTTCATTCAACACATATCACAACAAAATAAAATATAAGCCAAACCAATTATGTCAACGACAGCCCTATATACCATAATAGTATATACCATCATAACATTTAAGCATAATGAATATCATGATCAAATTACAATAAACTTGTTACAAATGTATTAAAACCACATCATGTCCAACACAAAAAAATAAGATAGAATCTCTATATATCTCCAGCACAGTTGCTTTGTCAAGTTCAAACATTATAGAACCTACGTGACAAAACATAATATCATACACACAAGCATAATAATTTAACCTCACGAATTAGGTCTTATCCTTCGATCCTCGCTCTTGCCTCAACCTCCGTATAAACTCCTACATAGAACTCATCTCCTTCCACATGGAACATAAATCCTCTTGTAACTTGTTCACCAAGCCATTCAATTCTTTATTTTTACTCCTAAGCTTTTGTACCTCCTCCATAAGTCTCTTTCTGTCATGTGAAAGCCCATACCTAGCACTATAAGTATTGTCTCAATATATCTGCATATAAATTATACTATTAAATTAGCACTGTTTGCTATTGGATTATGACATATATTTTGACTACTGCTCTTTCATTAAGCTTTAATGGATAGTGTGTTTCAAGCCAAAGCATCCAATTATACAAGATGGTCCCATTCGTAAATCACATTATACCTGTTGCTGGATTAGATTGGGTAGCATATAGCAAATAATAATTCTGCTTCCATAAAACCAATAATCTTTTGATAGTTAATACATTGACTAATATATAGCATATAACAAAATTACTAGTGTCAGAATCTACATATCATTACAATATAAAAACCATTCAACCAATGAAAACGCATTTTCCAAAAAATAAATTATATCAAAAAAGTTATGCAATGCAGATTATTTCAAATATCAAGACTGACAATATAACAGCCAAGAAGTTCACTCCAACCCACAAAAACTCAATTCCAAGTTGAGGCAGCTTGTTTTTTTTTTTTCAAACTCAAAAAGATTAATAGTATACTTTGGCTAATATATAGAAGACACAAGAAGAGATTCACATGCATGCAATGTGACTGATGAAAAATACTATACACCCAAGAAATGCCTGGAATTGAAAAAGTAGGGTAGAAGCAGAGGCAAAAAAACATTAAGTGTAAGAATCTAAAGTCTGTGGCTCCAATGTGATACATTTTTGTACTAAAGATGTCCGATTGTATATTAATTCAGGATAACTGAAAATACTAAAAGGCAAAGAAGTATTCAGACACAAACTGATTATACATGCAGTACAGAGATAAAAGATTTTAATCTCGTTCATATTTCCATCCTATTAAGAACACTATTGTCGTATTTCAACTTACTTCAACACTTAAGCAAAGTAACAATATTTTTTGTGCATTTTTTTTCTTTCTATATGCAGTAAAAAGTAACTTGCATGGAGTACATAAAGTGGCCCAACTTTGATACAGGGTTCAGCTAATAATTTAGTTGAACTTGCAGGTATAGACATGGTTATGATTATCTTATTATTTGTGAACTGCTAACTATAATCTTTTGAGCAAATGCCCAATCATGAGTTTGATCCAGGAACATCATTTGTTAAGCTTCTTGTCATCCACAAAACCACATGCATATGAAAATAAAAAGGAAAATAAAACATGCTCATACTGTCTGGATTTCTTTTTTTCTTCATATTGCACGGTGAAAACAATAAAAAATGCATACCCCAAATACAGCCAACGCCATTTTTTTCTTCTGCGAAGGCCATTGGACCTGCCAAACAAATAGTACATGATAAATATATACATTTATTTCCAGATTCCTAGTTGTTAAATGTTAATATAACTCCAGATGAAACTAGAATATTAACATAATGCTCAACTGTATTGAATATAATTAACTACCTACATAACAGTTTCAGTCCCTTTCCAAATGTGCACTATCCAAATAGGAAGATAGCACTTTGTCAGAGCCTTTTGGGCAATACAAATAGCAAAAAATCCCCACAATGCAAAAAATATAACTAGCGCCAAAGGAAACGCAAACAAAAACCATGAAAAGAAACCGGTAGGCTTTTCAAACACAAACCGTATCTTATCATCCATGAGGAATTCTATGTATCAAACACAAGCTTATACCTGAAATAGTTTGAAAAATTATAAAAAGATGAAATAGAAGCTCATGTTAGAGCAAGGTGGCGATGAATAATGTAATGTTCGACGGCTAATGCCAATATATAAAGGTACCAAGCACCAAAGCAATAACATCATCCATGTAAGCTTTTGCGACATCATCGTTAGCAGCGATACCAAATAACGAATATAAAAAACAAAGGTGCCAGTGATCAGGCCCGGCCCAAAGCATAGTCGATGGCGACATAGGACTAGGCCATCAACACAGAAGGGGCAAAAGAATAAAAAAAATGGAAATTGCATTTCGATCATCGCTCTGTTCTTATTTTCCACATCTCGCCACCGAACCGCAAGATTCGCAACCAGCAGTGACACCGCCTCTCGTTTGTTGTCGCTTGAACACTGCTGCATTAATTTTACCATTCCATTGCATCACATCATGCTACCCCCAGCAGACTCCAGCCCCTCAAATAGAAGGTCGACCTCAATTTCTCAACTCAATCAGCTCAGTTACTACTATTAGATCGTGTAAGTGGTAGTGAAACACTGGTTATTACTATTTTTTTATTGGTTGACAAATAAATTAATGGTAAACAAGTTAAGTTAAATGATAATGATGAATAAAACAAGGTTGTGGTAGAAATGTATCATCAATATTGTAATTATTGTTGTACCTCAATTGATAAATGACGAAGAAAGCAAATATTATGATTGTAATTCAATAGAGCTCATGGTAGAAATATAATGGGGTAGTGAGAAAAATGGTTAATGAAATTATGATTCACGTGCTCCTGTGAAAAACAAAATATGAGCACTAATATTAACATACAAATGATATAGAACTTAAAACCAAAATGTTTCGATATGCATTTTTAGACTACATATAGATGATATAGAACTTAAAATCAAAATGTTTGGGATGTTGGCTGTTTATTTATTCTACTTTCTTTGACGGTCTTCTGCTGGGCTTGATATCTATTTGCTTAGTTGTATCTATACATCGTAGTCGGACGGTGGCATTGCCGGAGCTCGATTACGATGTTGGATGGCAGGTGGGTTTCTGGAGTTATTCGGGTGTGCTGTGTGCCTGCTGGCAGTGGTCCTTTTGAAGCGTTTCTTGTTAGAGGCTTTTGTTTCATCTTTTTGGCTATCTCTGTGTATTTCTCTTGTACAATCTCGTTTTTGTTTATTTTCCGTTACCTGTCAGGCTTGTTGACAGCTTTTGGTTGTTCTTATATAAAATTTCTTCGAAAAAAAAAAAGACTACGTTACACTACACCAATCAGCCTATGCATTTAATTTCTAACCGTTATAAATTTCTAACAGTTATTTCCATTTCGACCATTTATCACGGTTATAACCGTTACTAAATTTGGTAATTTCATAAATAGTTAAAAGCAATATGGATAGGGTTGTAATTTTATTTCTGTTGGTACTTATCCCATTTCTCACGTTTAACATTTCATCCTTTATTCCTCTTTCGTTTGTTTTAGGGTTATTGCCTCTTTGTTATATCACCTCGTCCGCTGTCTGCCTTCGCCTCCGCCTCCTCCGGCTACCATCGCCTCCGTCTCCATTGTCAACCACTGCCTTCGCCCTTTGTTCTACCAATCTGACAAAGATGAAAGAAGATTAGGGTTGCGTTCTATTTCGGTAATCGATTGCAAACTAATTTTCAAATTCAAATCGGGTAATTACTTCAACATTAATTTATTTTATGAAACTAGGTATACTGTGCATTCGCCTGTTGTTTCTGAGTTAAACCCTCGAATTGGAATAAGAGACTAGGAATATTAGTTTGAAGAGAGAGGTGCGACAATAGTATATGTTCCCAATTCATTCTTTTCTGTTGATTGTTATAGAATACAACGCCATTTGTGTGAAGAAAATGTATTAAACTTACTTGAAAATTTCAGGCTTCTAACCATGTCTTTCTTAAAATCTGACTACTTTATTTTAAAATCAGTTGCTTAATATAGACCGTGCCAACTGATTATGCATGTGTCCTATCAAAATCAAGTGCTTCTATGTTGTTTATACACAAAAGTATATATTCCTAGTTCACCCTATGGTTTATTATTTGTTGCACTTGTGATGTAATGAAGTGTCAATCTATGTTTATATCTTTACTTTTCTTAAACAAAAAGATGGGTTGTCTTATCAGTTATGTTCTTGCTAATCTGTAATTGAGGCTGAATGCTAAATTCATCTTAGAACTTCTACAGTCAGTACTTAGTTGAAAGTTTCTTATATATTCAACTGTACTGTAATTATTATCTAAATGGTCACCTGCTAGTTCAAAAGCATTAATGCTGTATAGTGAAGAATTATCATGGCTTGCATGTTGCATATGTATATTGGGCAATAATTGCAGAACTAGAATAACAATGAGTATGTGTAAAATAATTAAGCAATTTGGCCACCAAACTATGGTGCTATATGCATTTTATCTTTACAATGTTGTCTCATATTTGGTGGGATCGTTAGATGGTGTTGATAAAGTAAGAAGTCAAATGTAATTTGCAGTATTTAGATACATGGCCTCTCACAGCTTGTTTAGAAGCAAGAAACCGTGGATTGAGCTTGTGTAATTCTCTTTGTTTCTTTGATTTCGTAGTGGTAGTTAATTGTTTGTGTATCCATTTTGTTGCAAGGCTTTGGAAGTGTTTGATTTTTCTACTCCAGTTAATGGTTCATTTATCTGTTTATTATAAGAGTGTTTCGAATGGAACAAAAGTTCTTCCCCCCTCATGATTTGTATTTAATTTTTAATGTAGGTACAAGGTGACTAACTTTGACTAGATTGATCGAGGTCTAACACTTGATTCATATTAAACCTTTTCCCCTTTTTATCTTACCCTCCTATATTTTATATTAAAACACCCATTACAGATCTTTTGTTTAATAGTTACGCGGCTGTAACTATACAATATTTCATTATCCCATTATTTTTTTATCCTATATGTTGTTCAATAATGCTTTCATTTTTGAATTGCAAATCAGTCAACTGTTGATAATCTGTCGACTGAAACGTAAATAGCATAGTGGGAAATGAAGAATGAGGAAAAAAATCGCTTACTGACAAACTAAAAACAACCACTTTGGCTTATCATTATTTACCAAGCAGAGTTATATGTTATAAAATGAAGATCCAAAAACAGCAGTACAGGTAGGTTTATAAGCACCAAACCCAAATAGCCTGCAATAACAGCAAATGTTGCATATTTTGTTATAGCTGGACAAATAAAATTTATTATGTTTGTTATGAACCATTATGGCATTATTTCCAGAATTATTAGTTTTTTATATATCCTCACTGCATACCCCTCGGTTTATATTATTTACTTTAAATTCTTATTTTTGCATGGACGTAAGTCCATGCAAATTCACTTATCTATTAATTAAACAATATAAAGTCACTTATTTAATAAACTTACAGCAGAAATGAATTTGAAATATGTGTGTATTTTAATATGCAGAATGTACAAATAGTCGTTGTTGGGACAAATTCCAATATTTGAATCAAGTTATCAGTTACATATACTGTGACTATATAGGCACACTATTATACGAACTCTATTTACAAGTACTAAAAATATCATAATATAGATTAAAGTGAGAGATTTTACTATTATGGCAGTCCTTGCAATGTTGTTTAGATTCTCAGATGAATTTCACATGGTCGTTGGATTATGTACAAGTTGCGTATGATTAAATCTTTCAACTCCTTGAAATCCTAATATGTTTTATTGATACTCCATATCGTATGTTCCAAATGAAATTTTTGATCATGATTAGTATTGATGCCTGCTTATAAAATTTGACCTAAGCAATTTAATTTCTACCAGTGGGTACATTCTGTTTTTAGTAGAGTTGCGACCCTTTGTTATTATGTACTGTTAATATGTTGTTGGTGTGTAATAATACTATTATTTGTAGCCTGAGCCTGGGATAGATTCTTGTGTTGCATACTATTATCAATATTGGATAGTGCCCTCTCCAAATGTTGCAGATTGCAGACTGTGGTATTATATTTGTGTTATACATGCCATCAAAGATAAATTCAAATTGGTAAATTTTATTTTCTTATATTAAATCTCTAGCAATGTCCTAGGTTCATTAAATCACATATCCTCCTTAGGTTGAATGAATGTAGTTTAGTAAAATCTATTCTCATTCAACCATTAAAATACGTTCAAATTTCATTTATCATCATCTTAAAGAATATCCATTAGAACTAGTAAGGATTTAAGTTTAAATCATTATTTTAATTGAATTTAAGTTTAAAGTTTTATATTAAATTAAATTTTAAATTGAGTTTATGTTTAGAGTTTTAAGTTTTAAGTTTAAATTGATTTTAAAGTTCAAATTCTTAATTTCAATTAAATTTTATGTTTAAAATTAATGCTTTAAAATTTTAAGTAAAATTGAAACCAAAGCTTTAGTTTTTAATTTGAATTTGAATTTTAAGTTAGAGTTCAAAGTTTTAAGCTTTAATTTTCAGTTGAGTTTAAAATTTAAGTGTTAATTCTATTTGAATTTTAATTTTAAGCATAATATTTTGAATTTTAAGTTAAAATTTTAAATTGAATTTAAAGTTTCTAGTTTTAAAGTTTGGATTTTTAATTGAATTTAAAGTTTATATCTTAATTTTAAATTAACTTTTAAGTGAAAAGTTTAATTCATTAAAATTTTAAGTTAGAATTTAAATCAAATTTTAAGTTTAAAAACTTTAAGTTGATAGTGAACCTTAAATTATGAAATTTTAGATTATTGTTAATATGATACCGACTGTAGATCAAATGAAATATATGCCAACCAAACGTAAGATACGGACCGTCCATTTCATATGAAATATCTTCAATACCTATTGCTTTAACTTATTTTGTCCATATTGATTTGCGCTTTGTTGTAGAATTAAAATCTGAACAGTGATTCTATTCACTAAGGTCGAGTCTTAATATAACAGTGACTGGTGCTCTATGTTGGTAGATATTAACAAATTATGATTTCATTCATTATATTTTATATATAGTGCACCATGTTTATCCTATTCACTAAGGTCGAGTCTTAATAGTTATGCATATAATTTGGAACAAAAACATTTGAGAATGGATTCAAATCTTTTGCCTTTTGATGATTATAAATTGGAATATGCGTATGGTAGCGATAATATCAATATATTAGCCTTTCATGTGATTATAGCCTAACTTAAAAAGTGCATTTGCTTTAATAAATGTACGTTATCGTGCATTAGATGTTTTAATAAGCTTGTTCACTTCAATTTTCAATTAGTTTTTACTTCAGTTTTCAGTCTATGTTTCACTTCAGTTTTCAGTCAACTTCCATTACTTGCAGCTGAAGAATCAACAACCACTCTGTATTCATTTGTGACTACAGATTCTAGGCTTGCTTTTTGTGATGAGGTTGTTGGATATGGGCCCGAAGCTATAAAGGGCCAGCTTATAAAGGTTCATTATTATTTTTATTTATGTTCTTTTAATTCACAGGTTATATAGATAAGTGTACTGTTGGGTTTGGGTGTTTTTGATATTTTCTCATTTTTATTAACACTTGAATATGTTTTGATTGCAGGCATATTATACAAGAAGAATGGAAAATAATAAGGTAACCTTGGAATATCTTATAATCGATAATTGCATGGACCGAGTATCATACTATTAGTGATAGTACTATCATAAATTAATTATATCTCACTATCTTTTCGTGGATCTATTGTTGCAATAAGTTGTAAGTAAATTGGCATTAAGAACCATGCTTAGCTGATGTTTTAGTTTCAGTTTTACTATGAATTCACATTGCTTATTTTGCTGGTGTTTTCATTTTAAGTAGGCTTGCTAGCTATTATGAATATGATAGTTAAATATACAATTAATGCCTTTTATGTACATTGAATTAAGGCTCATATTTTAAGTTTGCCTTGGATTTAAATTTTACTAGCCTTATTTCAGATATGAAATAGACTAGTACAAACCCATGCTTAATACAAAGGTTTGAGGAATGATCGAACTCTATATAATCTATATAATGATCTATATAACAAAATTGCTTGGACTCAACGGAAGAGACAAACAAAAGATAAAAAAAGGTTGAGACTGAAAGCACGAAAGACATCAGGTGGTTCAAAAGTAGATAGCAAATACATATGTAACGTCGTTATCACATCAAATTCACGCGGTTTACTCCTTGCACGATTTTTTATGAATCGGTAGATATAAAATTGTTTGAAGTTTATCTTTTACCTTTTGAGAAAAAAATATAGACTATTTTGAAAGCTTATGTTATGGAAGGACTGTTTTGCTGAATCATCAGAAACATAAACCCAATCTAACAACAGAGTAGATGATGTTTTCGATAAAAGTAAAATGAAATTTATCTAATGTAAAGAAAGGATTTCATCAGTATATATGGATTTCGCTCTTAAAAACATAAAATGTTTTGTTGGTGTTTGCTTTGCTCCATGCATTACTTAGTCTTGCTACTGCCGGTTTTGGCTATAACATATTTTTTATCCCTTCTGTGTATTAATATTTGTTAACGTATTATGAATTGTTTTGTAAATGAAAATACAAAAGGGTAACAAAAAAAAAGGTAGAGTTTCTTAACCATATATTTATATGTTTTAACAACTTCATCTTGCAACGTAATTTTGCGAAGTACATGTCTTCATTATATAGGAAATCTATGTCCAAATTGAAACCAAAATGTGTAAAATTTTATGCTGCTTAATATGAATTGCAAGTACCAAAAAGGAAAGCCCATGTGCCAACTTCTAATAATAAATACATATGGAAAGGAGCCGCATGATAATTGCACCATCTATTTGATTACTATATTGGTATTAAAGGAAACCAAAAAAAATTACTGTAGTATTGCATCTAACTCTTATTCTTAGTCTGTTGGTAGCATACTATAGAAGTTTGGCATTTGGATAGTTACTCATTACGTGTGCAATTATTATTCATTTATTACTCTCATTGATGTGTTTTAAACTTTTAACATTCATATAATTCATTTATTACATATTGACATTACTTTTCCCAACTCGTGGTTGAATCGATGCCTCATTTACATACGCTAGATACGTCTAATCTCATTTTACTCTCATTATTATATAGTGATACTCTCAATTATGTCTCTTCAGAAAATACGTTTCTGTTCTGCTAACACAATACTGTACGATTTATTGGCTATGATTGGATATAAATTATATACATTGAAATGAATTGGAAATGCAGTACATTAAAATTAATAAAAAAGATTCAAATAACAGTAAATATAAACAAAAGCTATTTACATCTCATATAATATACATAAATAAAAGAAAATATTTGAATAACAGCAATTGTTTATCCCTTCTATTTTTGTATTAAATCTCTTGAATTAAAATTTCATTTTCAAATTAATATGCTTTCTTAATTTTGCAAATTTGTATTTTTTTTTACTTTTATTTCATTTATTATATGCCTAATCCATATTTAATTGCTCATCTCGATAATTTGATTACTTAATTAAGCCAATTTAAATTGATCAATCTGTCGAAGTTTAATCTAATTTTTGGCAGATCTTCTTTCTTATTTTTGATCCCCAACAGAAATAACCTTTTGCATGTTTCTTTTTATTTGCTTCGTCCCAATTTTCTTTCAAACATGCTTTAAGCTCATTGATTAAAGGATAATATATTGGGTCATGTATGACGTATCCATATCAAATATTTGATTATAATAAGTTGATTTTGAGATATCATGCTCTGTAAAAATGCTCAACTTGAAATACAGATAGTGTATGTTTATGTGTGTCTTTGGATAGTATGCTAATTTCAAATATTATTTTGAGGATCCAATTTTATAATTTTATATCATGCTTACTTCAAGCATTATTCAAACAGTTCCATTCAATTTGTGATTTTTCTCGTTAAAGCAATTTCCAAATTTACATGTATAACAGTAGAGCTCCATAACTTTAAGATTGCAAATCAAAATATATAATTTTTGAAGTAATTATAAAGGCGTTAGAATATATGATTAATCTAACAATTGTATAACTTTGGAATGACCATTCTCTTAGTTTATATAGGTTAGGTTGCCTTTTGGTTAGTAATATCATGTATCCATATTGCATTACATGTCATGTTACTTCAATTAATTGCTATCACTTTGTATGCCTTGAGGTTGGTATATTTCATTCCAATTGTTACTGTCTAACCATTTTGCTAATTAGTTTGAAACAATTTCTTGCATTATGAATATACCCTTTCTTAGCATATTCTTCAATGGTGGCATATACATTCCATATGACAACCTTAATTATTTTTTCCTTTATTGCCTGCTGCAATATTGATCTGCTGCCAATATTAGCGCCTTTAATATATTAACTATATCGACCCATTTCTCATCAAATGATAAACTTGATTAACTTCATGTTGTGTTCATAAAATTTAACCACTTAATTCCTTCCATACAGGTTTTGTAACAATCCCAGTCTTTAAGCCAGATTTTAATTTGAAAATAAATAAATTTTTGGAATTTAATTGTGAATCTATTGGTAAGTTAATATGAAAATTTTCAAAATAAATAAAGATGTGTATTTTTGATAAAGTATTGAATTGGAAATTCAATCGATTGTGAATAGAAATTTTTATTTGGGAATTTCAAAATAAATACCTTTGAGAATGAAATTGGGTTTTATTAACTTTATGTTTCAAAGGAACTAATATATATATATACATATATGTTTATTTATTTGTGTATAATTAAATTTTAAATCATTTTCTTTAAAAAGTTGTATAAGTACAAATAATATAAAAAGTATGAAGATAAATATAAAGCTTTGATATGTGCATATATGTTTTGAAAAAACTAATAAAATTAAACATTTGTAAAATTTAAACATAAAGGCTAAGTTGAATATGAATTTGATAAAAGGATTTAAAACACATTTTCTTTTAAAATGCATAAATATAGTTTGTATATTTTTGAATTTAAAATGTAAAACATTTACATATGTTAACATATAAAATATAAATAATTAAGGGTTTAAACATAACCTGTAAATAAATTTATGAAAGGGTTTAAAGCTAAACCTATAAATTAATTGGAATTAGGGATTTATACACAATTGTATCATATAAATGACATTTGTAAAAATTAAGAAAATATGAATTTACAAGTGTTAAGGGTTTAAAATATGTAGAGATAAATGGCATTAGGATTTTCTTTTTGATTTATTTTCAAAAATAAATAACAAAACAAAATTCATATCAGTTTTAAATTTCTCAGATTAAAAAAATCAAAACCAGAAAATGAAATTCAAAGCCAAATGAAAATTTGGAAAACTGAAAACAAGCCAGAAACCAAAAGCAAAGAAGAAATTGAAACCAGAAAAGAAAAATCAAAACAATGTTCTCAAAGCAATTCAAACAAATCTGGAAAAAGCAAAAGCTTTAAACGTGGAAATGAAGATTAGAAGTAAAGTTCGAACTCAATCCCTGATCAAAGCAAATGCAGATTTCAGTTCCCAAATTTAAAACAAAGATCTAATCAACTTCAACCAGATCAAATTCAACTCAATGTACATCAGGTGCAGATTTGTTATCAAAAGCAAGGATAAAAAACTACAGATCAAAAACAAACTTAGATGAATTAAAGCAAGTTTAAATTAAAGCCTGGAAACAAGAAACTTAAAACTTGTTCTCTGTTCCTCTCTGCTCTGCTCTCAGGTGACATGTGAGCAAATTTTCAACCTTTAATCTTTTGATACTGATGTATGTGATGTATGGGTGTGGTGATGATGTGTATATATGTTTGTCTGGATGTATTCACTTGAATATAATTGAATTAGGCTATATATAGTATGCATGACTGGGTATATATGCATATACTCTGTTGTGTTTTCCAAACACAAGAATAATCAAAGAAATTCCATATCTTTTTGTCTAATCTATTTTAAGCTATGATTCCTAAAAGAAAAATGATTTTATAGATGCTAGTTTATTTTAAAATTGGTTCCATGTGTTTATATTAAGGAATTAATTCAAAAACAAAGAATTACAGTAAAAATAAAACAAAGTTAGGAAATTCGATTATCAAATTCTTACAATTTGATTATGTAATTGGAATCGTACTCGAAAGTAATGAATTTTAAAAATAAAACCAGAATTTTTAGTGTTGATTTGTGGTGGAATTTCCGTTTGAACGGAATCTTGTATTTTCGTCAATTTCCAACGATTTACGAGAAGTGGTTCGTTGTGCTTGGGTCTGGTGGTGGTTCAAGTGTAGGTGGTCAGAGGAAAAATGAGGGGTGGATTTATTAATCGTCATGGCGATCGAAAAATGATGACATAGGGTTTTGACCTAGTTTTTAGTAAATGTTGAAATTTGGGTTCGTACGTCATCGTAGGTGAACTGGAAGTGTTCGCACCGAAGGGGATCGTCGCATGTTGTCATGATATAGCCAGGGGTGTGATTCGAGATGACTTGTGGTCGGGATCGCTGGCGTGAGGTAGTTTTTGGTGACCGAGTTAATTTCAGATGGTGATCGATGGTCTCGATTTAAATTTCCCGTTGAATTCGTGGAACTGGGTGGTCGTGAAGCTTAAATGGGTTGTCGTCGACTTGGCGATGTGGTCGTGGTTGATCGGAGGAGCTCCGATCGCCTGTGCATGTGAACGCATATCACTGTGTATCAGTGGTGATTTTGGGTTGGGGAAGAAGCTTTTGAAGACGAAGTGTTTACTCGGGTTTTTGTTTAATGGTCTCTTGTTTGTCTCGAAATTTTTTTGAATTTGGCTCGAGTGGATTTAAGTGTGGGCTCGGGTAGTTTTATTAATAACAGGCTTTCAAATTTTGAAATTTAATTCTTGTACAGGTTTTGAAATTTTGAAAAGGAAATCAAATTCAGGTCTTCAAAAGCAAAAGCAAGTTTAAATTTATCAAGATGTTTAGCCAAGTGTAAAATACATTTAAAATGAATATGTTTTCAAAGATTTCAAATGTTTAAATTTGTGCTTGTTTCAAAAGGTGGTTACATATTAGATTAATTATGTAATTGAGTCCATAAGTGTTTCAAAATAAAATAAGATGATGTTGAATTAAGAAGTGACGAAGGATTGTGTTTTAACTTAATTAATCATTGTAATTAAGTAATAATTAAGAGATGAAATCATTAATTTAACTTAAAGGGTCTTGAGTTAATAAATGTATTTAATGATGATTCATTTCCAAAGGTCATTAACAAGGTTTAAATGATAATTAAATAATTAAGATAAATGGTTTATCTTAGACTAATTAAGAATAATTACTTAATGTAATTAAACAATGATTTATTTTAAAGTAAATAAAAGGATAATTACTTTATAAAAGTAATTAAAGGATAATTAATTACTTAAAAGTTAATTACTTAACAAAGGTAATCAAGGATAATCACTTAAAGATGAATTAATGTAATTAATTTAAGGTAATCAATTACTTAAAGGTAATTACTTAATTAAACGTAATAAATTAATGATTAGGGTTAATTAATCAAGTGATCGGAGAATAATTACTCAAAGTAATTAAATTGTGATTTATTAATATAAGTGATTAGGAAGATGACTTATTGAAATTAATTAAAGATAATTAATTAATAATTAATGGTTAATTAATTAATTAACGATAATTGATTAAAGGATAATTAAATAATTAAAGGTTAATTATTTAATGATTAAAGGTTAATTAATTTATTAAATAATGAATGATTAAAGCATAATTAATCAAATGATTTGTAACTAATCAATATTAATTAACCAGGGTTAGTAGTTTATTTATAAGTAATTAATATGATTTAAATTAATCAGATAAATTAATTGATCTTACTTATGGATGTTTGAATTGTATTGAATGTTTGAAATTGTTTGATATCTTTGTTGTGTGATGCTTGGTGATATGAATTGTTTTAATTCAAGCTGTGATGAATGTAATTTATTTTATCTATGATAAATGCATATTATTTATCTATGAATTTGTGAATAAAAGGTAAGCTGCTTATCGATATTGCTGTGTTCTAACCTGTGATGTTGTTGCACCATTGGGTAAAACCCCTGGACTACACCATACACACACAAATACGGATTGCACGAGGAAATCGGTTAAGTCATAGATTTTTGAAATGGTTTTAAAAGTTGAATGGAAAAGCTTTTGAAAAGGAATTTCAAAGATAAAAGTAATTTTGAATAACTTAATGAAGTTTTGAAATTTAAATAATTTGATTTAAATTTGAATTCAAGATTTGAAAATTGAATTCTATGTTTGGAAATTTTGGTTTAAAAAGGTTATTCAAGTTATAAATGTGTTTATATGGGTTTTAAACAATTTTAAAGGTATTATTTTGGGAATTTATATTTAACCCAAGTTTTATACTTTAAAAGTTATAGCATGTACAAATGTAATCGGATTTTTCCGAAATGAAAACTATTTGTTTTCAAATAATACTAGTTTTCATATAAAGAAAGGATTTTCAATTTATGTTGAAAAGATTGCAAATTTGAAGTAGAATTGTTTTGGAAGCTATGAGCTATGAATAAATTTTGGTGAAAGATTGTTGAACCTTGTTTTGAAATTGAAGAAGATCTTATGGCGTATCATTTATGTAAAAGATTTGAAATGGGAATTTTTTTGAAAGTTATGAAAGAATCTTTGGAAATGGTTTTGAAAGCTATGAATTGAGTCTTTGATTTAATGATTGGATGAGTTGATCCAATTTGAAAAGAAAATTGGTTTGAAAGTTGTGAATATATCTTTGTGAAAGATTGGTGAACTTTGTAAAGTAAATTAATCTTTTTGTTTAAAGATATGTAAATGGTAATTTGTTTAAACCATTTAAAGAAAGGTTTTGGGTTTTTTAGTAGTGACTTAACTGAAATCCCAATATCCATATGTTTTTAAATATTGCGCTCATTATTCGGTTTAGCCGGGAGAGGACCTTTGTGTCATATAACCCATTCCGAATAATGATACGATGTTATGTATAGCATTTAAAGACCGGTGGTGAAGACCAGATATTTTCGAAAGCGAAAGGATAACTCGTCGAATGTTTTTGCACTGGCTGATCCTTGGTTTAGAGATTTGATCATCCTTTATGATGGGGAGTCCGGACGTGATTAGTGAATATCCGGATTTGCAAGGGCTTCTTTGGAAGTGCCTTCGGTTCTGTTCGAACCCGGAACAGACTTGTATGGATGTGCGTCTGACATTACACTTTGAGATGTAAAACCAGTTTCTATCAAATACATTTCTGTTTGGTGGCGGAGATTTATTCTCTTAGCTTAACACCCTTCTCTCAGACATACGAGCTCAGAGGTTATGTAGTTGATGGTTACTAGTGATACATTCCTAATTTGGTAATGTGGCATACGAAGTGCTGCTGATCATTTGTTAACAAAGCATGGCTTTGTGAAAAAGTGTACCTTTGTGGACGAGACTCCGTCGAGCCTCACAACCTGGTAATGGTCGAAATAGGAATCGTGGCAGCAAGGTTATTTGGGGGTAGCGCCCTCTGAGGGTATGTCATTTCCTTCTGGATTAAAGGTGGTATCATGGTACAGAGCCCAGATATTTATCGATGTGGATGATGCAAACTTATTTCTTTGTGGTTTTTGGTTGATAGGCGTCTCGGATAAAGGTTGGTAACGACCACGGGGTGGCATACTCGTGTCAGCAGTTACATAGTTACATAGGTAACCCGGCCTTGTGTAGCAGAGATCTGGTAAGGTTCTCGGGGACGTCCCTCCAGAGGCGTTCCATTTTGTGTGGGAAGTTCCTTTGCCTGACCATTTGTTGGAAATCCAAACAAAACAATACGCACCTTGTACGGTTTTAGTTGTATAACCTGCCATTTACTTATGGTGATCACCACTGTTTAGATGGTAGCTATAGTAGGCATATAATAATGGTTGTATGCTGGCTAAGATTAATATTATATTTTCGAAATGTTTTCTGCACTATGCACTAATGATAATATCAAAATGGCTTTTACTTACTAAGCATGTTTGACTATCATAAGGAGAAATCTCCTCCAATTCTGCATTTGCATTGTGTGTGCGGTGGGAGGCCTTCTGGTAGTTTCATTTTCCAAAACGCATTACGGTTTTCAATTGTAAAATTTTGTTGTTGTTTGTTTTAAAGATAAACTGTTTTTGTTTGCTCACACCAGTCCCATGACTGACCCGGAGTTTATTGTTCCCTTCCAAAACTCTGGGTGCTCACAATTTTCTACATGGGAAGTCTAGAGCTGGGTTTTCCAGATAATCAAATAGTAGGAGTAGATTCGGTAGCATTCAGCCGTTGGATTTCGGCTATAGCTTTGTGCTTCTCTTCAACATTCTGGACCGACCTTGCTTAGTACAACTTGATTGGGAGTTCGAGCTATTTCTGGAGTGGTGCTTTGGAGATGGAGATTGCTGATATTGGAATTTCTTCTTTGGAGTTCAAGTTTATGTTATCTCTTTCCGCTGCTGTATCTTGTCTTTGATATTTGTATCAATATCTCAATTGTATCATTATTGTATCAGATATTTTATCTGTTGTGTATCAATAATATTCATTTTTCTTCCACTGTGTTGTACTTAATGTGTTATAAGCTCCGGCACGAGTCAAATTTCAACGTTTGAATTTGCGGCATTCGAGTACAAGTGAAGTACAGGTGTCGATTTTCGAACGTTGAAATTTGGGTCGTGACATTTTGGTATCAGAGCTGAAGGTTGAAACTTTAGCTCAGGAGTATAACACATTAGGTAGCTCATCAGAGATAGGGTGAAGTATATCCTAGAATGAGTATATCCCTAAGATATCCGTCCGAATGCCTCAGTGAATTCTCTTGCTATCCATTGATAGTAAGCATCAGTGCAAGAAGAGGGTGAGATAGGGGACAGGGAAATACCACTTCAAATGGTCAATACCATGCAATAATAAGGAAACAACTCCGCTCAATCTCCTTTGATTCGATATCAATTCTTCGATGGCTTCGTGGCAGCTCGAGGGAGAAGCTTGGGCATGGTGTTGGCCTTGCGAATCGTTGTAGAAAACACCTACTTCATATTCTTTTCGTTGGTTCCCTATCAGTTTTCCATTTTAAAATTTAATAAATTTAAAATTCTATTTAAAATGAATTGATGAATAAAATATAAAGATTTGTATTGATAAAATGATATCGGTTAAAACCAAATTTGAAATTCTATTATAATTTCTTGCGAAAATCGAAGTCCGAAGAGGGACAAGTTGTATATACTTTGGAATATTCCAACCGGAATTGGATAGTATCCATTGTTTTTTCTGTTGGGTCCAGATATATTCTACGAACGGTTAGTTGTCCTTCGAACTAACCAGTCCTCTGCATATTTTGTAAATCTGGATGACCCGGGTGTTTTATAAAATATTGAATGAGTTTGTTCTCGTATCTATTGTTGATGTTCTGATTTGGTAAGCCGAATGCAGAACAAATATTCAGTTCAATCTGGTGAACCATATCTTTTATATGCTCATCTTTTCTTTGTTATCTTTCCGTCTGGCGAATTTTGGGGATGAAATTTTCTTAAAGGGGAGAATTTGTAACGATCCCAGTCTTTAAGCCAGATTTTAATTGGAAAATTTATAAATTTTTGGAATTTAATTGTGAATCTATTGGTAGGTTAATATGAAAATTTTCAAAATAAATAAAGATGTGTATTTTTGATAAAATATTGATTTGGAAATTCAATTGATTGTGAATTGAAATTTTTATTTAGGAATTTCAAAAATACCTTTGAGAATGAAATTGGGTTTTATTAACTTTATGTTTCAAAGGAACTAATATATATATATATATATATATATATATATATATATATATATATATGTTTATTTATTTGTGTATAATTAAATTTTAAATCATTTTCTTTAAAAGGTTGTATAAGTACAAATAATATAGAAAGTATGAAGATAAATATAAAGCTTTGATATGTGCATATATCTTTTGAAAAAACTAATAAAAATAAACATTTTCAAAATTTAAACATAAAGGCTAAGTTGAATATGAATTTGATGAAAGGATTTAAAACACATTTTCTTTTAAAATGAATAAATATAGTTTGTATATTTTTGAATTTAAAATGTAAAACATTTACATATGTTAAGATATAAAATATAAATAATTAAGGGTTTAAACATAACTTGTAAGTAAATTTATGAAAGGGTTTAAAGCTAAACCAATAAATTAATTGGAATTAGGGATTTATACACGATTGCATCATATAAATGACATTTGTAAAAATTAAGAAAATATGAATTTACAAGTGTTAAGGGTTTAAAATATGTAGTGACAAATGGCATTAGGATCTTCTTTTTGATTTATTTTCAAAAACAAATAACAAAACAAAATTTAGATTAGTTTTAAATTTCTCAGATTAAAAAATCAAAACCAGAAAATGAAATTCAAAGCCAAATGAAAATATGGAGAACTGAAAACAAGCCAGAAACCAAAAGCAAAGAAGAAATTGAAACCGGAAAAGAAAAATCAAAACAATGTTCTCAAAGCAATTCAAACAAATCTGGAAAAAGCAAAAGCTTTAAACGTGGAAATGAAGATTAGAAGTACAGTTCAAACTCAATCCCTGATCAAAGAAAATGCAGATTTCAGTTCCTAAATTTAAAACAAAGATCTGATCAACTTCAACCAGATCAAATTCAACTCAATGTATATCAGGTGCAGATCTGTTATCAAAAGCAAGGATAAAAGACTACAGATCAAAAACAAACTCAAATGAATTAAAGCAAGTTTAAATTAAAGCCTGGAAACAGGAAACTTAAAACTTTTTCTCTGTTCCTCTCTGCTCTGTTCTCAGGTGACAGGTGAGCAAATTTTCAACCTTTAATCTTTTGATATTGATGCATGTGATGTATCTATGTGGTGATGATGTGGGTATATGTTTGTCTGGATGTATTCACTTGAATATAATTGAATTAGGCTATATATAGTATGCATGACTGGGTATATATGTATATACTCTGTTGTGTTTTCCAGACCCAAGAATAACCAAAGAAAATTCATATCTTTTTGTCTAATCTATTTTAAGCTATGATTCCTAAAAGAAAAATGATTGCATAGATGCTAGTTTATGTTTAAAATTGGTTTCATGTGTTTATATTAAGGAATTAATTTAAAAACAAAGAATTACAGTAAAAATAAAACAAAGTTAGGAAATTCGATTATCGAATTCTAACAATTTGATTATGTAATTGGAATCGTACTCGAAAGTAACGAATTTTAAAAATAAAACCGGAATTTTTAGTGTTGATTTGTGTTGGAATTTGGGTTTGAACGGAATCTCGTTTTTTCGTCAATTTCCAACGATTTACAAGAAGAGGTTCGTTGTGCTTGGGTCTGGTGGTGGTTCAAGTGTAGGTGGTCGGAGGAAAAATGAGGGGTGGATTTATTAATTGTCGTGGCGATCGAAAAATGATGATCTAGGGTTTTAACCTAGTTTTTAGTAAATGTTGAAATTTGGGTTCGTACATCATCGTGGGTGAACTGGAAGTGTTCGCACCGAAGGGGATCGTCGCGTGTTGTCATTATACAGCTAGGGGTGTGATTTCGAGATGACTTGTTGTCGGGATCGCTGGCGTGAGTTAGTTTCTGGTGACCGAGTGAATTCCAGATGGTGATCGATGGTCTCGATTTAAATTTCCTGTTGAATTCGTGGAACTGGGTGGTCGTGAAGCTTGAATGGGTTACCGTCGACATAGCGATGTGGTCGTGGTTGATCGTAGGAGCTCCGATCACCTGTGCACGTGAATGCATATCACTGTGTATCAGTGGTGATTTTGGGTTGGGGAAGAAGCTTTTGAAGACGAAGTGCTTACTTAGGTTTTTGTTTAATGGTCTTGGGTTTGTCTCGAAATTTTTTTGAATTTGGCTCGGGTGGATTTAAGTGTGGGCTTGGGTAGTTTTATTAATAATAGGCTTTCAAATTTTGAAATTTAATTCTTGTGCAGGTTTTGAAATTTTGAAAAGGAAATCAAGTTCAGATCTTCAAAAGCAAAAGCAAGTTTAAATTTATCAAGATGTTTAGCCAAGTGTAAAATATATTTAAAATGAATATGTTTTCAAAGATTTCAAATGATTAAATTTATGTTTGTTTCGAAAGGTGATTACATATTAGATTAATTATGTAACTGAGTCCATAAGTGTTTCAAAATAAAATAAGATGATGTTGAATTAAGAGGTGACGAAGGATTGTGTTTTAACTTAATTAATCATTGTAATTAAGTATATAATTAAGAGATGAAATCATTAATTTAACTTAAAGGGTCTTGAGTTAATAAATGTATTTAATGATGATTCATTTCCAAAGGTCATTAACAAGGTTTAAACGATAATTAAATAATTAAGATAAATGGTTTATCTTAGATTAATTAAGAATAATTACTTAATGTAATTAAACAATGATTTATTTTATCGATATTGCTGTGTTTGAATCTGTGATGTTGTTGCACCATTGGGTAAAACCCTGGACTACACCATACACACACAATATGGATAGCATGAGGAAATCGGTTAAGTCACAGATTTTTGAAATGGTTTTAAAAGTTGAATTTTGAATCCAAAATTGTTTTGGGAATGGAAAAGCTTTTGAAAAGGAATTTCAAAGATAAAAGTAATTTTGAATAACTTAATGAAGTTTCGAAATTTAAATAATTTGATTAAATTTGAATTCAAGATTTGAAATTGAATTCTATGTTTGGGAATTTTGGTTTAAAAAGGATATTCAAGTTATAAATGTGTTTATATGGGTTTTAAACCATTTTAAAGGTACTATTTTGGGAATTTATATTTAACCCAAGTTTTATACTTTAAAAGCCATAGCATGTGCAAATGTAATCGGATTTTCCGAAACGAAAACTATTTATTTTCAAATAATAATAGCTTTTATATAAAGAAAGGATTTTCAATTTATGTAGAAAAGATTTCAAATTTGAAGAATTGTTTTGGAAGCTATGAATAAATCTTTGTGAAAGATTGTTGAACCTTGTTTTGAAATTGAAGAAGATTTTAATGGCGTATCTTTTATATAAAAGATTTGAAATGGGAATTGTTTTGAAAGTTATGGAAGAATCTTTGGAAATGGTTTTGAAACCTATGAATTGAGTCTTTGATTTAATGATTGGATGATTTGATCCAATTTGAAAAAAGAAAATTGGTTTGAAAGTTGTGAATAAATCTTTGTGAAAGATTAGTGAACTTTGTGAAGTAAATCTTTTTGTTCAAAGATTTGTAAATGGTAATTTTTTTAAACCATTTGAAGAAAGGTTTTGGGTTTTTAAGTGGTGACTTAACTGAAATCCCAATATCCATATGTTTTTAAATATTGCGCTCATTATTCGGTATAGCCGGGAGAGGACCTTTGTGTTATATAACCCATTCCGAATAATGATACGACGTTATGGATAACATTTAAAGACCGGTGGTGAAGACCGGATATTTTTGATTGCGAAAGGATAACTCGTCGAATGTCTCTGTACCGGTTGATCCCCGGTATAGAGATTTGATCATCCTTTGTGATGGGTAGTCCGGACGTGATTAGTGAATATCCGGATTTACAATGGCTTTTTTGGAAGTGCCTTCGGTTATGTTCAAACCCGGAACAGAATTTTATGGATGTGTGTCTGACATTACATTTTGAGATGTAAAACCAGTTTCTATCAAATACATTTCTGTTTGGTGGGGAAGATTTATCCACTTAGCTTAACACCCTTCTCTGAGACGTACGAGCTTTGAGGTTTTGTAGTTGATGGTTACTAGTGATACATTCCCAATTTGGTAATGTGGCATACGAAGTGCTGCCGATCATTTGTTGATCAAAGCATGGCTTTGTGAAAATGTGTAGCTTTGTGCACGAGACTTCGTCGAGCCTCACAACCCGGTAATTGTCGAAATAGGAATCGTGGCAGCAAGGTTATTTGGGGGTAGCGTCCCCCGAGGGTATGTCATTTCCTTCTGGATCAAAGGTGGTACCATGGTATGGAGCCCAGATATTTACCTATATGGATGCTGCAAACTTATTGCTTTATGGTTGTTAGTTGATAGGTGCCTCGGATAAAGGTTGGTAACGACCGGGGGGTGGCATACTCGTGTCAGTATTTACCTAGTTAAAGAGGTAACCCAGCCTTGTGTAGCAGAGATCTGGTTAGGTTTTAGAGGACGTCCCTACAGAGGCGTTCCATTTTGTGTGGGAAGTTTCTTTGCCTGACCATTTGTTGAAAATCCAAACAAAATAATACGCGCCTTGTATGGTTTTAGTTGTATAACCTGCCGTTTACTTATGGTGGTCACCACTGTTTAGATGGTAGCTATAGTAGGCATACAATAATGGTTGTATGCTGGCTAAGATTAGTATTATACTTTCGAAAGGTTTTCTGCACTATGCACTAATGATAATATCAAAATGGTTTTTGCGTAGTAAGCATGTTTGACTATCATAAGGAGAAATCTCCTCCAATTCCGCGTTTTCATTGTGTGTGCGGTGGGAGGCCTTATGGTAGTTTCATTTTCCAAAAAGCATTACGGTTTTCAATTGTAAATTCTTTTCTTGTTTGTTTTAAAGATAAACTGTTTTTGTTTGCTCATACCAGTCCCATGACTGACCCGGAGTTTATTATTCCCTTCCTAAACTTTGAGTGCCCACAATTTTCCACACGGGCAGTCTAGAGTTGGGTTTTCTAGATAATCAAATAGTAGGAGTAGATTCGGTAGTATTCAGCCGTTGGATTTTGGCTATCGCTTTGTGCTTCTCTTCAACATTCCGGACTGACCTTTCTTAGTAAAACTTGATTGGGAGTTCGAGCTATTTCTGGATTGGTGCTTTGGAGATGGAGATTGCTAATATTGGAATTTCTTCTTTGGGGTTCAAGTTTATGTTATCCCTTTCCGCTGATGTATCTTGTCTTTAATATTTGTATCAATATCTCAATTGTATCATTATTGTATCAGATATTTTATCTGTTGTGTATCAATGATATTCATTTTTCTTCCGCTGTTGTGTACTTAGTGTGTTATAATCTCCGGCACGAGTCGAAATTCAACTGTTGAATCTACGACATTCGAGTACAAGTGAAGTACGGGTGTCGATTTTCGAACGCTGAAATTTGGGTCGTGATAGATTTCTAGCATTTTTTTAACTATCTATAGTAACATATAAGTAGAATTTAATGTTTATGAATGGTTTCTTATTATTCCTTCCTACTTTAAAAAATAACTAATATTTATGGATGGGGTTTGGCATGTCTTTTGTAGTTGGAAGATAAGTTTTGACATTGAGCAAGAACGCGTTAGGTTTCAGTATTAGAATTGATAGTATTAAGAGAGCACATCTCTTAGTTTTAAAACCGAGCATGGTGCTAAGTTTTAAAACTGTGCAATGAATCTCGGTTTTTAAACCTGAGCATGATTCTCAGTTTTAAAACCGAGTGCCGGCACCATTGCCTGGTTTTAAAACCTGAGCATTACTATGCTTAGTTTTGAAACTGAGCAGCGGTGCTGGCGCTCGGTTTTTAAATTGAGCATTTTCCATGCTCAGTTTTAAAAATGAGCATGATGCTCAGTTTTAAAGTTATGCAATGGATCTCAGTTTTAAAACTTGAGCGTTGCTCTACATTGCTCAGTTTAAAGACTGAACAATGACACTCAGTTATAAACTGGTCAATTTTCTAAACTAAGCGTACTTGCTTAGTTTTTAAAATCGAGTTCCATTTATAAACCAAGCAATACTTAGTTTATAAACCGAGCAATGCTCATAACATAGTTACTTGATATATTTATATGTTGAAGAAGAGGTAAGCAATCATATACAATATACTTTACTATATATACCCTTATCTGTATAGCATGTTCATTTTGAAATCTGTGACGCCCCACCTCTATACCCACGTTAGCCAAGTACACTACGGGGTAATGCCGTCAACTAGCGCGGATGATAAGGCTGTTGAGGAGCGACCATCCATCTAATTGCTTTGTGCGAGCACCGATATGTCAGATAGTACAGCATGCATTGGTTTCAGGAGGAAATCTGACATACCGATACAAACTCAAAGCTACTACCCGGTGGCTATATATATTCTTCGAAAACAAATATAGAAATAAAAATAACACAAATTAGCCACAGACATCCATATCACAAAGGCGGAAATATATATGAATATATAACATATGAAAGTGTTCATCGGAGTAGTGGTCAAACGAGATCCACAATACCACAAAAGAATAGCTACAAGTGCTAGACAAAAGAATATGGATACATCAATGATTCTATATCTCAAATGTATACAACAAAAACTACTAATCTAAGTAGTTAGCCAAAAGTCAGGGTGATAATCCCAGATGTGAAGTCAAGCAGAAGCACCTATAACATCTCGGTCTGACCCGAGTATTATTTAATAAGAAAATAATAAACGGATCAGTCTAACTATAAATATCAGATGTAATGACATAGAATAAGAGATATGACATAAATATATAAAAACCATAATACCATACTATGATAAGTATGTAATTGAAAATCAACAAGAGATTAATCAATATCACAAGAATCTTCTCAAAGATAAAAAGGAATGTCATACTCTACATTTTTATTCACAAAAATTTAATGACACACAAATTCACATATGCACAAATGTTGATAAGACTTATCAATGTAAATCACGAAAATTGGTGAAACACAAATTCTAGAAATCATCAATAGAAATCCAGAAATCACAAAAAAGGGAGGCCTATCACAAAACGGGAGCATGAAAACTCACCAACACGTGTATCACAAAATGGAACGTTGTTCCATGGTTGCTAACCATTAATTTTGAGCCGAAGCTCTACAAAACGGCCTGAAGACCATGGGTCGCTACCCCACCAATTTGAGCCGAAGCTCCACAGAAACGGGGTTTAGTCTCCCTCGTAGACAAAGAGACATCGCACATTTGCTAGTCTAAATCAAAAAAATGATCATCAACGATCATCAAGAAGTGTTAATTACAGTGAGCTAGTAAATATATAAGCTTAGCTTCATGTCACATAACCACTAGCTTAACTTAAATATTTACGAACAAATTGTAGATCTCCACTCGAAAATTGTCACAAGAGATTCAATCGAACAAGTCCAGGAATTAACCAGCGAAGTAAACGCAAGCGTTTCATATCACTTGTTTTACTAAGCCGTTTAATTAGATTTCCCGTATGAGTGAGATAAAGGTTTGTATATACTAGTAGATTGGAAAACGGTTTAAGAAACGAGCTTTGTAATAAAATAGTGTTGAAATCGTCTTAATGGAAGAGTTATGATATTTATTACTAGTATAGAAAACCTTTATATTTTTAAAATGACAAATCACAAAAATGATTGTAGAAACACTAAGTCACAAAAATTCACATTCGAAGACGTGAATAAAATCCAAATAATTCGATTCCAAATCCATCAAAGTGGAAATACCCTTGCGACTTAACATAATTCAACACAAGAAATCAGCGGCTCAACTCATACGACCCCACGACATACGACACAAGGGATCAGCGACTTAAGGAATAGCATGCGGCCTAACTGCGCGACTTAAGAAGATAGCGGCAACGACTTAAGGAGCTAGCGGCATAAGTGAGCGACCTAAGTTGATACGACCTATAGCGGCGGGCCGAGCGACCTAACTGATGCAAGCGGCATAACAGGCCGAGCGACCTAAGAAACGAGCGACCTAAGGAGATAGCGGCTTAAGGAGTAGCATGCGGCCTAACATGGCACGACCTAAGGTGCAAGCGACCTAATGGTGCGAGCTGGCCGAGCGACCTAAGTGGTTGAGTAGGCCGGGTGACCTAGTGGTTGCAACCTAACATGACGCGACTTAGAAGCAAGCCGACAAGAAGCAGGTGCGACCTATTCATGGCGCGACCTAAGCATGGCGCGACCCAAGCATGGCACGACCTAACTGGCAGAGCGAATTAATGGCCGAGCGACTTAAGGGGTTGCGACCTAAGGCAGGCCGACCTAACTGCAGGGCGAGCGACCTATGGGTTGCGACCTAAGGCAGGCCGACTTAACTGCAGGCCGAGAGTCATGTGTGCAGGCCGAACGACCTAAGGTACGAAAGTGTAAAAACTCTCTCAATTTGCAACCTGTCGAGCACGGACGCTAGGGGATTTTTCCCATCGGCTACCCGGTCCTATTGGCTCCTTGATGCATCACCAAAAACGTGTTCAAACATCAAAGTTAAGATTTTTAAAGATTTGAACCCAAAACACTAAAAATTGGGATTTTCACCAATTCAATCCAAACCAAGAACAAATGCATATGAAAAAGTGTTAGGAATTCATACCCAATAATTAAAGATAGTTATAGACAAAGATGTGAGATAAAAATCTCACCTTTTCACAAAATCAATGAAGAAGAAGCTTGAAAGAAAAGGAAGAATCAACCACACTTCAATCTCAATACAAGATGCTTGAATCAATGGCTTCTCTTTGAAGTTAGAGTTAGATGTTGGATTTGCAAATGAACTAGGGCTTGGAGTTTTAATTTCCCATTCCTCCCTCCATTTTTGATGAAGCTTGAGTGTTAGGAAATGAAAGTGAAGTTATGAAGGGAAGAGGGGTTGAGCTAGAGTTAGTAGTTTAGGCTGATGGGTAAACCAAACCCAAAGCCCAAAGTGAAAAAGTGGCAAAATTCCACTAACTCCAAACATATCATAGTTTATACTCAAAAAGATCAAAAATGGCGTTTTGAACTCAATGGAAGTGGTCCCGAATCCTAATTCGACCGTATGCAAAAAGTAACTTTTCGGACTATAATCCGACTAACGATACAATATTTAAATAAAATATTTTAATATTCAATCGTAAAATATGCGGGTTGTTACAGACCCCCCCTCCTTAAAGAAATTGCGTCCACGCAATATTTAAGAAGAAAATATAAGGTAACAACCATGAAAGCATATCAACACAAAAGAAATTTGAAATAAGAAATTCACCTCAAAGAGCACGGGAAAGTAAGTCCAGATGTGTTCGTTCGATGAACTCTCTAGATTCCCAAGAGCAATCCTTAGGATTTGAGGACCATTGAACCTTAACAAGTGGAACATCTTTATTTCGAAGGCGCTTGACCTCCGAAGCAATAATACGAATAGGATGTTGCTCATAAGTTAAATTAGGCGAAACTTCAATTTCTTCCACAACACCGGGCTCAAGAATATAATTGGAATCTTGAAGGCATTTCTGTAATTGAGAAACATGAAACACGTCATGAATAGCAGAAAACTGAGCCGGTAATAAAAGGCGATAAGCCACGGAACCAATACGTTTGGTGATAGGAAATGGCTCAATATATCGAGGCGCTAATTTTCCAGATCGACTGAAACATACAACACCCTTCATAGGTGAAACATGAATAAACACAAGATCTCCCACAGAAAATTCTAATTTCCTTCTCCGGTTATCGGCATAGGATTTTTGTCTACTCTGGGCTTCTTTCATCCTATGACGAATAAGGTCAATCTTTTCTGTGGAATCACGAATAAAATCTGGACCTAAAACCAGCTTCTCACTGGCCTTAAGCCAACAAGAAGGAGAGCGGCATGGCCTTCCATAGAGTGCCTCGAAAGGTGCCATACCAATACTAGATTGGAAGCTATTATTATAGGAAAACTCAACAAGAGAAATATGATCTTCCCAACTTCCACCAAAATCAAGAGCACATGCACGAAGAAGATCTTCAAGAGTTTGATTCACACGCTCGGTTTGTCCATCGGACTGAGGATGATAAGCGGTGCTAAAATTAAGCTTCGTTCCCAAAGCTTTTTGAAGACTCTTCCAAAATCTACTAGTAAACAATGGATCACGATCACTAACAATAAAAGTAGTAACTCCATGCAATTTAACAATTTTTTTGATAAAGAGTTTGGCCAAAAGAGGTACGGTTCGATTGGACCGAACGGGAACAAAATGGGCGGATTTAGTAAGTCTATCAACTATCACCCATAAGCTATCATGACCCGAACGAGAACGGGGAAGGCCGTCTTTAAAATCCATGGAAATTTGGTCCCACTTTCAAATTGGAATTTCTAAAGCTTGCAATAACCCACCGGGCTTTTGATGCTCGGCCTTAATGAGTTGGCAAGTCATGCAACACTTAACAAAGTTAACAATATCACATTTCATTCCCACCCAATAAAAAAGTCGCTTCATATCCGCGTAAATTTCACTACTACCGGGATGAATGGTAAATTTAGAACGATGAGAATCTTCTAAAATGTCTTTACGAAGATTACTAATATTTGGCACGATAAGTGTACCAAATTTTCGAAAACCGCCAGGAGAATCAATATCAAAGTCTTTCAAACCTTCAATATTAATTTTATCCCTAAAATTTTGGCCAAGAAGAGCCAACTCGGGATCTAGCTTTTGAGCTTCAAGAATGCGGTCTAAAAGAGAAGGATGAGCCTCAAGACTACATAAAACAAGAGATGAACATAAATCGGAAACACGACCTCGAATCTCACAAGTGGATAAAACCCCGAGATCGCTCCATTCGGATATCATTATAGAAACAAGCGCTTGTTGCTTACGACTAAGTGCGTCCGCAACACGATTTCCCTTTCCAGGAGTATAAAGAATATCAAGATCATAAGCTGCAAGAAATTCGAGTCAACGTTGTTGACGCAAATTAAGTTCCTTTTGAGAAAATAGATGCTTCAAAGATATATGATCGGTGTAAATAATAAAATTTTCTCCCAAAAGATAATGACGCCAAATTCGAAGGGCGAAAACAATAGCCGCGAGCTCTAAATCATGAGTGGCATATCTAGTCTCGGTTGGCTTCAATTGCCTAGAAGCATAAGTAATAACACGTTCTCTTTACATAAGAACGACACCCAAACCAACGCGACTAGCATCGGTATAAACAATAAAATCTTGATTCCCTTCGGGAATAACAAGAGTAGGAGCATCGGAAAGGAGTTCTTTTAATTTCTGAAAAGAAGCTTCACGTTTGTTCGACCAAAAGTATTTAACTCCCTTCTTTGTCAAACTAGTAAGAGGCACGGAAATTTTTGAGTAGTATTTTATAAAACGACAGTAATAGCCCGCCAATCCAAGGAAGCTACAGATCTCCGTCACACTCTCCGGTCTCTTTCAATTTTGAATCGCTTCAATCTTTGAAGGATCCATGGAAATTCCGGATTCGGAAATAATATGACCAAGAAACTTCACACGAGATTGCCAAAAGTGGCATTTAGAAAATTTTGCTTTTAATCGATTACGCCTAAGAGTTTCCAACACAATCCGAAGATGCTTTTCATGCTCCTCGGTTTTTGAATACACAAGAATATCATCAATAAAGATGAGAACAAACCGATCGAGGAAGTCTTTGAAAACTCTATTCATAAGGTCAACGAAATAAGCTGGAGCATTCGTTAAACCAAATGGCATAACAAGCCATTCATATGATCCATAACAGGTACAGAACGATGTCAAAGGAATGCTATCCTCTGCAATACGAAGCTGATGAAAACCGGTTACCAAGTCCAATTGTGAAAAGACTCTAGCACCACTAAGTTGATCGAATAGATCATCAATCCGAGGTAAATGATATTTATTCTTGATAGTAAGATCATTAAGCTTGCGGTAGTCAACGCAAAGCCTAAGTGTACCATCGGTCTTCTTCACAAAAATAGCCGAAGCTCCCTAAGGCGAGGAACTAGAGCGAATAAACTGCTTCGTCTCCAATTCGGGTAATTGTTTGCGCATCTCCTCATTTTCCTTATTGGACATGCGATAAGAAGGACGAGTAATAGATTGAGCTCCAGGGATGAGATTAATTCTGAACTCAATTGCTCGATTAGGTGGTAATCCTAAAACGGGCTCAAATATGTCGGAAAATTCACGAACAACGTGAATAAGAGAAATAATATCTTCCTCATCATCATTATCGTCATCATGAGGATTTAAAGAATATAAAGATGCAACCAAGCTGGATTCCGAATCTTTAAGGTTAATAGAAATCTGCTTAACAGATTGATGATGTCGAAGATGAATAGTCCGCTTAGGACATAGGATTTGAACTTCATAGTGGTTAAGCCAATCCATTCCCAAAATCATTCCAAAGCCTAAGTAGTTCATAACATGCAACTCGGCTCGGAAAGAAAAATCACATAAAATAATCTCGACATCATTACACAATAAACTGAGTGTTGTAGATCCACCAACCGAATTCGCAATTCTCAAAGAAGTCATTAAAGCAAAAACACTTAAAGAAAAAGTATCAACAAGTTCTTTTGATATAAAAGAATAGGACGCACCCGTATCAAAAAGAACTCGAATAGGATGATCACGAAATAAAATAATGCCATCAAGGATAGAATGAAAATACCTTGACCATGAGATGTGTTCTAGGGGCTTGAGCAACATTAAGCTTTTCCTCCTTCCAGTTTTGAAGTTTGGGACACGAAGATATATAATGATCCGAGCTTTTGCAATAGCGACAAGCATGAGGCTTTGAACACTTGTTCGAAAATGGTCCTTAGAACCACAATTGTAGCATTGCCCACTACTAGAGGTAGAAGTCTTTGCCACCGAAGTTGCTTGCTTCCCTTTCTTATTGGGATAAGGACCTATGAACTTATTAGGCCTTTTCTTGTTGTTGAAGTTTGGTTTAGCACTCCCAACCTCAACATCACTTACTCTATCAGCCTCTTCAAGTCGAAGAGCGATATCAATGAGCTGATCAATATAAACTTCTAATTTTAGAAGTAATGGCTTCTTGAGATTTTTATTCAAGCCATAGACAAATCTTTGGTTTTTCTTCAATGGGGTGTTTATGTACTCGACCCCGTATTTAGAAAGTGACTCGAATGATGCGACATAGTCTGCCACGGAAGATTCACCTTGAACAAGGTCTATGAAGCGACGGACCAATGTCACTTTCTCAGCTTCTGGCACAAACTTTAATTCGAATCGTTCCTGGGATTTCTCCCAAGTAAGATCCGCTTCAATAATTTCAGAAATAAGAAGCTTGTACCAGTCTAATGCTCTTTCTTGGAGCATACTAGAGGCCACCTGAACACGGTGAAGATCAATAAGATTCATGCGAAAAAATATTCGGTCGCACGTTCTCAGCCAAGCCTGAACTTCAATAATAGTTTCAGAACCTTTGAATGGCTTCCCACCCAAATTGGTATAATCGTTGCACAAACGTGCAAATCCAGACTTAGGGTGAGTAGACTCCGGATTAGATCCGGCTGCTTGAGCATTCCTTACTAGATCAAGAAGTTGCTGGGCAGACATAAATACTCCATCTTGGAGAGTAGCACTAGATTGACCGGCGCTAGGACGGCCAGGTCTAACCATTTCTCTTCCTTTTGAAAGAAAGAAAGAAGAAGGATAAGGTTATTCACCAAATGAATATCAAGAAATCTTGATAGATAAACAAGGAATCATAAAGAAAACAGGATGAATCGGTACGAAGACTCGAATTAAATTCTAAAGCACGACTCCTAAGATGGACTTAAGACGATGATCCTTGCTAGATTATTCTACATTGTTCCGAAGTCAGCTTTGATACCAAGCTGTGACGCCCCACCTCTATACCCACGCTAGCCAAGGACACTACGGGGTAATGCCATCAACTAGCGCGGAGGATAAGGCTGTTGAGGAGCGACCATCCGCGTAATTGCTTTGTGCGAGCATCGATATGTCAGATAGTACAACATGCATTAGTTTCAGGAGGAAATTCAACATACCGATACAAGCTCAAAGCTACTACCCGGTGGCTATATATATTCTTCGGAAACAAATATAGAAATAAACATAACACAAATCAGTCACAGACATCCATATCACAAAGGCGAAAATAGATATGAATATATAACACATGAAAGTGTTCATCAGAGTAGTGGTCAAACGAGATCCACAATACCACAAAAGAATGCTACAAGTGCTAGACAAAAGAATATGGATACATCAATGAGTCTATATCTCAAATGTATACAAAAAAAACTACTAATCTATGTAGTTAGCCAAAGTCAGGGTGATAATCCCAGATGTGAAGTCAAGCAGAAGCACCTGTAACATCTCGGTCTGACCCGAGTATTATTTAATAAGAAAATAATAAACGGATCAGTCTAACTATAAATATAAGATGTAATGACATAGAATAAGAAATATGAAATTAGCATATACAAACCGTAATACCATACTATGATAAGTATGTAATTGAAAATCAACAAGAGATTAATCAATATCACAAGAATCTTCTCAAAGATAAAAAGGAATGTCATACTCTATATTTTTATCCAAAAAAAGTTAATGACACATAAATTCACCAATGCACAAATGTTGATAAGACTTATCAATGTAAATCACGAAAATTGGTGAAACAAAAATTCTAGAAATCATCAATAGAAATCCAGAAATCACAAAAAGGGGGAGGCCTATCACAAAACGGGAGCATGAAAACTCACCAACACGTGTATCACAAAATGGAACGCTATTCCATGGTTGCTAACCATTAATTTTGAGTCGAAGATCCACAAAACGGCCCGAAGATCATAGGTCGCTACCCCACCAAATTGAGCCGAAGCTCCACAGAAACGGGGTTTAGTCTCCCTCGTAGACAAAGAGACATTGCACATTTGCTACTCTAAATCACAAAAATGATCATCAACGATCATCAAGAAGTGTCAATTACAGTAAGCTAGTAAATATATAAGCTTAGCTTCATGTCCCATAACCACTAGCTTAACTTAAATATTTATGAACAAATTGTAGATCTCCACTCGAAAATTGTCACAAGAGATTCAATCGAACAAGTCCAAGAATTAACCGGCGAATTAAACGCAAGCGTTTCATACCACTTGTTTTACTAAGCCGTTTAATTAGATTTCTCGTACGAGTGAGATAAAGATTTGTGTATACTAGTAGATTGGAAAACTGTTTAGAAACGAGCTTTGTAATAAAATAGTGTTGAAATCGTTTTAATGGAAGAGTGTTGATATTTACTACTAGTATAGAAAACCTTTATATTTTTAAAGTGACAAATCACAAAAATGATTGTAGAAACAATAAGTCATAAAAATTCACATTCGAAGACGTGAATAAAATCCAAAGAATTCGATTCCAAATCCATCAAAGTGGAAATACCCTTGCAACTTAACATAATTCAACACAAGAAATCAGCGGCTCAACTCATACGACCCTACGGCATACGACACAAGAGATCAGCGACTTAAGGAATAGCATGCGGCCTAACTGCACGACTTAAGAAGATAGCGGCAACGACTTAAGGAGCTAGCGGCATAAGTGAGCGACCTAAGTTGATACGACCTATAGCGGCAGGCCGAGTGACCAAAGGAACGAGCGACCAAACTGATGCAAGCGGCATAACAGGCCGAGCGACCTAAGTAACGAGCGACCTAAGGAGATATCGGCTTAAGGAGTAGCATGCGGCCTAACATGGCGCGGCCTAAGGTGCAAGCGACCTAATGGTGCGAGCAGGCCGAGCGACCTAAGTGGTTGAGTAGGCCGGGCGACCTAGTGGTTGCGACCTAACATGGCGGGACTTAGCAGCAAGCCGACAAGAAGCAGGTGCGACCTAATCATGGCGCGACCTAAGCATGGCGCGACCCAAGCATGGAACGACCTAACAGGCAGAGCGACTTAATGGCCGAGCGAATTAAGGGGTTGCGACCTAAGGCAGGCCGACCTAACTGCAGGGCAAGCGACCTATAAGTTGCGACCTAAGGCAGGCCGACCTAACTGCAGGCCGAGAGTCATGTGTGCAGGCTGAACGACCTAAGGTACGAAAGTGCAAAAACTCTCTCAATTTGCAACCGGTCGAGCACGGACGCTAGGGGATTACGCCCATCGGCTACCCGGTCCTATTGGCTCCTCGATGCATCACCAAAAACGTATTCAAACATCAAAGTTAAGATTTTTAAAGATTTGAAACCAAAACACTAAAAATTGGGATTTTCACCAATTCAATCCAAACAAAGAACAAATGCATATGAAAAAGTGTTAGGAATTCGTATCCAACAATTAAAGATGGTTATAGACAAAGATGTGAGATAAAAATCTTAACTTTTCACACAATCAATGAAGAAGAAGCTTGAAAGCAAATGAAGAATCAACCACACTTCAATCTCAACACAAGAAGCTTGAATCAATGGCTTCTCTTTGAATTTGGAGTTAGATGTTGGATTTGCAAATGAACTAGGGCTTGGAGTTTTAATTTCCCATTCCTCCCTCCATTTTTGATGAAGATTGAGTGTTAGGAAATGAAAGTGAAGTTATGAAGGGAAGAGGGGTTGAGCTAGAGTTAATAGTTTAGGCTAATGGGCTAAACCAAACCCAAAGCCCAAAGTGAAAAAGTGGTAAAATTCCACTAACTCCAAACATATCAAAGTTTATACTCAAAAAGATCGCAAACGGCGTTTTGAACTCAATGGAAGTGGTCCCGAGCCCTAATTCGACAGTATGCAAAAAGTAACTTTTCGGACTATAATCCGACCAACGATAAAATATTTGAATAAAATATTTAAATATTCAATCGTAAAATATGCGGGTTGTTACAAAATCTATTTTACAGGAAATGCCTAATAATCAGAATGAAATGGTTGGGTCAGTTGACGCTAAGGTCGGATTGAAATGGACTCGACAACTACATGAATATTTTGTTAATGCAGTTTCACATCTTGGAGGACCAGACAGTAAGTTCTAATTTACATAACTTTGAAATCGGTTTATAAATATTTGAGTATATATAAGTGTTCATACATTTTTGAATAATGATTTATATACATTATGGTCATAAGCATGAAAAACATGAAAATGTTATCGTATATGTATTTTTGCATCAAATGGTTATGAATGAAAAATCTAACAAATGACATCAATTAGGGATGAATCTCATACAACACCTACATATCATTTAGTTAAGTAGTAGTATATGAACAATAACAAGTTTAGCCTATTTACCTACCATATCAAAAAGCAATCAACATATGCCCAAGTAAGACTGACCCCAAATGTGTTCCAATTCACTGGAAAAATTGTCCCACCAATAAAATAATATGTACAAACCTACACCTAAACTCAAATTTATTCTCAATCTGACATTATTATTAATAATATTATTATTAACTTATTAATATTGTACATACAAGTGGTAGAGTAAAAAAAACTAACTACAAGTGCAATATTTGATGTTATATTAGTTTTGAAATTTAGTTTAATGTTTGTTATTTCTATAAATTTGAATTTGTATAGTTGAATGAAATAATATGTGATTATACTATAAGATCCGAATTGGGATATGGTTGAATGAAATACTATTAGATGCTGAATAAGATATGGTTTGCTATACCAAATTTGTAACACTTATAAGTGTTGGTAATTTTGTTATTTACTTATACAAGGAATTCCTAACGTTTATAACCGTTGGAAATTAAAATATTTTCAACGGTTATAATCGTTGGGAATGCGAAGTGATTCCCAACGGTTATAACCGTTGGGAATTACCAAGATTCCCAACAGTTATAAGCGATAGGAATTACGGTTTTTCCCGATGGTTATAACCGTTGGGAATTTTGGTCATTCCCGATGGTTAAAATTATTGGGAAGCTCCAAAATTCTCAATGGTTAGAACCGTTGGGAATGACCAAAATTCCCAATGGCTATAACCGTTAAAAAATACGTAAAAAAAATTATAATGTACCTACTACCAACGGTTATAACCGTTGGCAATTTGATTATCAACGGTTATAACCGTTGCAAAATGACAGTTCTGGTGTTGTGTTAATATAACAACCCGCCTATTTTACGATTGTATATTTAAATATAGCATTGTTAGTCGGATTTAAGTCTGAAAAGTTACTTTTTTTGCAAACAGCGAATTAGGACTCGAGACCGCTTCCATTGAGTCCAAAATGCCATTTGCGACCTTTTTGAGTATAAACATCGATATGTTTGGAGTTAGCTGGAATTTTGACATTTTCACTTAGGGCTTTGGATTCGGGTTTCTGCCCATTAACCCCAACTTAAGACCCAAGCACCATCCCACTCCTCTTCATTCCTTCATAATATTTCCTACAACTCAAGCTTTAGCAAAAACGGTGGAGGAGATTGGAAAGTAAAATCCTAAGCCCTAATTTCTTTAGAAAATCCAAGTTTTAGCTCCAAAATCAAAGAGAAGCTAAGGTAAGCATCTCCTTCTTCTTCTCCATCTCAATCTATCTCCAATTTTAGAATTTCCCTATAACCTAATTTGGGAAATTATTGCTTATGATCTTAGATTGGAGCTTTTAGAGTTGAGATTGAAGAGTGGTTGACCATCCTTTGTTTTCAAGCTTCTTCTTTCTTGTTTTTGGTGTAAAAGGTGAGATTTTTATCTCACATCTATGTCTATAACTATCATTATTGTTAGGTGTGAATTCCTAACGTCTATTCATGTCCATTTGCTTTTGATTTGAACTGATTTGGTGAACATTTCAATTTTTGGTGCTTTGAAGTTAAATCTTTTAAAAAAAAATCATAGCTTTGATGCTTGAACATGTCTTTGGGGTGAGTCGATGAACCTATAGGACTAGGTTGTCGCATGGCATAAATCCCTAGTTACAATTGTTTGATCGATCGGCTCCGTTTGGATTCTTTCCCATTTGGGGATTAGGTTGGAAATACTGGAAAATAGGTTCCAGTCGACTGGAGCTCTGAGTCCAGTCGACTGACCTGGAACGCGAGAGTTTATCAGGCATTGGGCCAGTCGATTGAACTCAGTGACCAGTCGACTTACCTGCTTGCTTCAGCACAAATTGCCTATTTTGCTTGAGATTCCAACTTTTAATCGATTCTTGTTTCTCCGATTTGTTGTTATCTTCTTTGATGACTTTGATAACTTCTTTTTCGGGATTTTTGGGTAATATCCATCTTGATGGATTCGGTATCGATTTCTTTGGATTTAATTCATGTCTTCGAATGTGAATTTTTGGTTATTGATTGTTTTTACAATCAATTTTGTGATTTGTCACTTTAAAGTATAAAGTTTTCTATACTAGTAGTAAATATTCAAATTCCTTTACAAAGATGATTACAACTCTATTTTCAGTATCAAACTCATTTATAAAACCTTTTCCAATCTATTAGTATATACAAACCTTTACCTCATTTGTTCGAGAAATCCAATTAAGCAAAACAAGTGGAATGAAATGCTTGCGTTTACTTTGTCGGTTAATTCTTAGACTCGTTCGATTGAAATTCTTGTGACAAATTTCGAGTGGAGATTTACAGTTTGTTCATAAATATTTAAGTTAAGCCAGTGGTTATGGGACATGAAGCTAAACTCATCTATTTACTAGCTTAGTGTAATTAACACTTCTTGAGGATCGATGATGATCATTTTGTGATTTAGACTAGCAATGTGCGATGTCTCTTTGTCAGCGAGGGAGACTAAACCCCGTTTCTGTGGAGCTTCGGCTCAATTTTATGGGGGTAGCGACCCATGGACTTCGGACCATTTTGTGGAGCTTCGGCTCAAAAATTGATGGTTAGCAACTATGGAATAGCGTTCCGTTTTGTGATACACGTGTTGGTGAGTTTTCATGCTCCCGTTTTGTGATAGGCCTCTCCCTTTTGTGATTTCTGGATTTCTATTGATGATTTCTAGAATTTGTGTTTCACCAATTTTCATGATTTTTATTGATAAGCTTTATCAACATTTGTGCATTGGTGAATTTGTGTTTCACTAACTTTTCCGATTGGCATTGATAAATTTTGTCAATATTTGTGGTTTGGTGAAAGTGTTAAAGAATATGACATTCTTTTTGGTGCTTTGAGATTTCTTGAGATATTGTATGATTTTAGTTGTTGTTGAATGTATACTTGTCACAGTATGGCATTATTGTTATCGTACGTTTTTGTCATATCCCTTATTCTATCTCATTTTATCTAATATTTATAGCTAGACTGAACCGGTTATTATTTTCTTATTAAATAATACTCGGGTCAGACCGAGATGTTATAGGTGCTTCTGTTTGACTCCTTGTCTGGGAGTATTATCTGACTTTTGACTAACTACATTAGATTGGTAGTTTTTGTTGTTATACATATGAGATAGAGACCCCTTAATGTATACATATTCTTTTGTGCAGCACTTGTATCTATTCTTTTGTGATATTGTGGATCTTGTTTAACCACTACTCTGACGTATACTTCTATGTGTTATATTCATATCTGTTTCCTCCTTTGAGATATGAACTTCTATGACTGATTTGTGTTATGCTTATTTCTTTATTTGTTTTCGAAGATATTATAGCCACTGTGTAGTTGCTTTGAGTTTGCATCAGTATGTCGTATTTCCTCTTGAGATGAAATGCATGTTATACTATCTGACATATACTATCTGACATATCGTCGCTCGCACAAAGCAATTACTCAGGATGGTCACTCCTCAACAGCCCTATTCTTCTTGCTAGTTGACAGCATTACTCCGTCGTATCCTTGCTAGCGTGAGTATAGAGGTGGGGCGTCACAGCATGGTATCAGAGCCAAACTTCGGAACAATATGAAATATTATAGCAAGGATCATCGTCATAAGTCCATCTTAGGAGTCGTGCATTAGGATTTTATTCGAGTCATTGGACCCATTCTATCCCATTTTCTTTGTGATGCCTTGTTTTATCAATCATTATTGTTTGATATTCATTCTGAGAATGACTTATTTCTTCTATTTCTTTCTTTCTTAAAGAAGAGAAATGGTTAGATCTGGCCGTCCCGGTGCCGGTCAATCAAGTGCTACTCCTCAGGATGGAGTATTTATGTCAGCTCAACAGCTTCTTGATCTTGTAAAGAATGCTAAAGCTATCAGACCCATTCCAGAGCTTATTCGTCCAAAATCCGGATTTGCACGCCTGTGTAGTGATTATACAGATTTGGATGGAAAGTCGTTCAGGGGTTCCGAGGGCGTTATCGAAGTCCAAGCTTGGCTTAGAACATGCGATCGCATCTTTGCTCTTATGAATCTTACCAACCTTCATCATGTCCAAGTGGCTTCTAGCATGCTCCAAGAAAGAGCATCGGATTGGTATGAGCTTCTTATTTCTGAAATTATTGAAGCGTATCTTATTTAGGAGCAATTCTGGGAAAGATTCGAATCAAAATTTGTGCCGGAAGCTAAGAAGGTGAATTTGGCCAGTCGTTTTATTGACCTTGTTCAAGATGAATCTTCTATGGCAGATTATATTGCGTCTTTTGAATCCCTCTCTAAATATGGGGTCAAGTACATTAATGCCCCATTGAAGAAAAATCAGAGATTTTTTTATGGCTTGAATAAGAATCTCAAAAAGCGATTACTTCTGAAATTGGAAGTTGCTTTCGATCAGCTTGTTGATATCGCTCTTCAACTTGAAGAGGCAGATAAAGAGAGTGATGTTGAAATTGGGAGTGCCAAACTGAACTTCAACAACAACAAGAAGAGGCCTAATAAGTTCAAGGGTCCTTATCCCAACAAGAAAGGGAAGCAATCAACTCTAGTAGCAAAGACTTCTGCCCCTAGTGGTGGGCAATTCTAAAATTGTGGTTCTAAGGATCATCATGCAAATAAGTGTTCAAAGCCCCTTGCTTGTTGCTATTGCAAGAGTTTGGGTCATTATATATCTGCATGTCCCAAACTTGAAAGCAAGAAGGAGGGAAAGCTAAATGTTGTGCAAGCCCCTAGTAACACTTCTCGTGGTCAAGGTATTTCTTATTCTATCCTTGATGGCATTATTATGTTTCGTGATCGAACTATTCGAGTTTTTTTGATACGGGTGCATCCCATTCTTTAATATCAAAAGAGCTTGTTGGTACTTTTTCTTTAAGTGTTATGGCATTAATGACTTCTTTGAGAATTGCGAATCCGGTTGGTGGATCCGCAACACTTAGTTTTCTTTGTAAAGATGTCAAGATTATTTTGTGTGATTTTTCTTTCCGAGCCGATTCGCATGTCATGCGTTACTTATTCTTCGAAATGATTTTGGGAATGGATTGGCTTAACCGTTATGAAGCCTATATCCTACGTCCTGAGCGGACTATTCATCTTCGACATCCTCAATCTGTTAAGCAGATTTCTATTGTTCTTAAAGATCCGGATTCCAACTTGGCAGCATCTTTATATTCTTTAAATCCTCATGATGAGGATGATGATGATGAGGAAGATGTCATTTCTCTCATTCACGTTGTTTGTGAATTTTTCGACATATTTGAGCCCGTTTTAGGATTGCCACCTAAGCGAGCAATTAAGTTCATGGTTAATCTAATTCCTGGTGCTTTGCCTATTACTCGTCCTTCTTATCGTATGTCCAATAAAGAAAATGAGGAGATGCACAAACAATTATCCGAATTGAAAGAGAAGTAATTTATTCGTTCAAGCTCCTCTCCTTGGGGAGCTTCTGCTATTTTTGTGAAGAAATCCGATGGTAAACTTAGGCTTTGCATTGAATACCGCAAACTTAATGATCTTACTATCAAGAATAAATATCCTTTACCTCGGATTGATGATCTATTCGATCAACTTAGTGGTGCCAGAGTCTTTTCACAATTAGACTTAGCAATCGGTTTCCATCAGTTTCATATTGCCGAGGATAGCATTCCTTTGACGTCGTTCCGTACTCCTTATGGATCTTATGAATGCTAGTTATGCCATTTGGTTTAATGAATGCTCCAGCTTATTTCGTTGGCCTTATGAATCGAGTTTTTAAAGACTTCCTCGATCGATTTGTTCTCATCTTTATAGATGATATTCTTGTTTATTTCAAAACCGAGGAAGAGCATGAAAAGCATCTTCGGATTATGTTGGAAACTCTTAGGAGAAATCAATTGAAAGCAAAAAAATTTAAGTGTCACTTTTGGCAATCTCGTGTGAAATTTCTCGGTCATATTATTTCCGAATCCGAAATTTCCGTTGATCCTTCAAAGATCGAAGCGATTCAAAATTGAAAGAGACCGGAGAGTGTGACGGAAGTTCGTAGTGGGTTATTGCCATCGGTTCATAAAAGACTTTTCAAAAAATTTCGTGCCTCTTAATAGTTAGACGAAGAAGGGAGTTAAATACATTTGGTCAGACAAATGTGAAGCTTCATTTCAAAGATTAAAAGAACTCCTTTCCGATGCTCCTATTCTTGTGATTCCCGAGGGGAACCAAAATTTTATTGTTTATGCCGATGCTAGTCGTGTTGGTTTGGGAGCCGTTCTTATGCAAAGGAATCATGTTATTGCTTATGCTTCTAGGAAATTAAAGCTTATCGAGACTAGATATGCTACTATTGATTTAGAGCTCACTGCTATTGTTTTCGCCCTTCGAATTTGCGATCATTAACTTTTGGAAGAAAAATTTGTTCTCTACACCGATCATAAATCTTTGAAGTATTTATTTTCTCAAAAGGAACTTAATTTGCGTCAACAACGTTGGCTCGAGTTCCTTGAATCTTATGATCTTGATATTCTTTATACTCCCAGAAAAGGAAATCGTGTTGCCGATGCCCTTAGTCGTAAGCAACAAGCGGTTGTTTCGATGATGATATCCGAATGGAATGATCTCGAGACTTTACCCACTTGTGACATTCAAGATCGTGAATCCAATTTATGTTTATCTCTTATTTTGTGTAGCCTTGAGGCTATCCCTCTCTTTTAGATCGCATTCTTGAAGCTCAAAAGCTAGATCCCGAATTGGCTCTTCTTAGCCAAAATTTTAGGGATAAAATTGATATTGAAGGTTTGAAAGACTTTGATATTGATTCTCGTGGCGGTATTTGAAAATTTGGTAGACTTATCGTGCCAAATATTAGTGATCTTCGCAAAGTTATTTTAGAAGATTCTCATCGTTCTAAATTTACCATTTATCCCGGTAGTAGTAAAATATACGCAGATATGAAGCGACTTTATTACTAAGATGGAATGAAATCCGATATTGATAACTTTGTTAAGCGTTGCATGACTTGCCAACTCATTAAGGCCGAGCATCAAAGGCCCGGTGGATTATTGCAACCTTTGGACATTCCAATTTGGAAGTGGGACCAAATTTTCATGGATTTTATTGACGGGCTTCTTCGTTCTCGTTCGGGTCATGATAGCCTATGGGTGATAGTTGATAGACTTACAAAATCCGTCCATTTTATTCCCGTTCGGTCCAATCGGACCGTACCTCTTTTGGCCAAGCTCTTTATTAAGAAAGTTGTTAAATTGCATGGAGTCCCTATGCGACGACCCGACTTCCTATCTCCAGGAAATCGCATCATCTTGAAGAAAGAAAGGGATATAAGAAGAAAAGAAAGAGAAAGAAAGAAATAACAACATCAGAGAACTCACAGCGGAAGGAATAAAATATAAGATATCTCATAAAATATTACATAGTATCTCATTACATCAGAGTACACAACTTAAACAACAGATAATAGACAGTTATAAACTTCTGTCTAACTATATAACTCAAGATACACAAGAAACATATACCAAACAAACACAGCGGAATCAAGATATATCTAAACATCGAAGCCTCCTGCTCCATTTCTCCTCCAGAATTTGTCAAGCAAACCTGAATCACTTGACTACTCATACATAATATGAGTACCCAAGAGTTTAATAAAACAGAAAATAAATACTCGGGTCAGACAGGGGTCTAGTCTGAGTAAACGGGTTAAAATTGCTTAACTTTGGAAAAACCTTTGAAAAGAAAAGGTATCACGTAAGACTTCCCACACATAAACATGGAAAAGTTTTTACCTTACGCTAATCAAAACATTTGATAGGAAATCCGGTGATATTATAATAGTGTCTAGGGTTTTCAAAATAAAATACAGAAATAGCTGGAATGCTTACATCTCACGTTCCAACATAGTTGGGCACAATCAAAACCGTACAGGCACTTATTGGATTTTGGATTCCATACAATGGCAGGGCTACTGGGGTACCATCCGTCACAGTACGTGGCCTAGATCAACGTACCGAGGAGTACTCCCACTCCCCTGCAACACAAGGCCGGAACCATCCCTTACTGGACAGTCCCGAACAAGACCACCCCGTAGTTGGCGCGACCAACCACACACTAAGCCGAAATATAAAGGGACCTCTAGACAGGGGTAAATCTCGCTCTCAAGTGGGGGCTACCCACGAAGCCTTGCTGCGCCTCCCCTGTTTTAGCCATTCCCGGTTGATGAGGCTTCAGGTTACGATTACCTTTATAGAACATATCTATCTTAGAATGCTCATCGTCCACCTGACGATGTGCTGAAAGCATTCAATCCATACAAGTTCGTTACGGGTTCGAATGAAATCGAAGGTACTATCTCTTTGCACTCATTATTGGAATCACCCTCAGAGTCAACGACCATAGCCCTTGCACTCTGATTCACCATCTCGAATCTATAAGTACTATTTCGTCAAACTCATTACGGAATCACCCATAGAGTTATACTGACGTATAGCCCTTACACCTCAAGTCTTCACTTGCTCCACTTGGATTAACGACCTAACGTTTAATTGGAATCGTGTGGTTTTCGGATTCCAAAAATGGAAATCCGATCCCGGTCTCACCGAAACCAAACGTCATTTTAATGTCCAAGTTGTACTTAAGGGTTTAAACTATTTAATCTCATATTCAGGATGATATATATAAACAGATAAATGAATCACATTACCACAATAGATAATTTATATCAACATTCATCTCACACAGCAGCATATCACAAATATCATAGATATTCACATCATCCAGTATCAACCAAACACCCAATATCATTCAACATCTAATATCAACCAATCATCCAATATCAATCCATCATCCAAAACAGAATTGATTATCTCTTAATCAATTGGATTACTTAAATCCTTCTTCATTTATTTATTTATTTCAAATAAATAAATTAATCATCACTAATGATCTTCACTAATTAATCTTCCTTGATTAATTATCCTTAATTACATTCAAGCAATTGTTCTTAATCACATTCAGTAATTAACCTTAATTACTATCATTAATTACAATAATTAATGATCCTTTATTAATTAATTAACTATAGTTAATTACATTAAACCTTAATTAATTACAATTAATTAATCACACTTCAATTGATTACTTTTATTAATTAACCTTGATTAATTTCATTAATTAACTATTCCTTATTAACTAATAATTACTTTAATTAAATAATTAATTTATAATTAATCATCTTATAAATCATAACAGTAATTAACAATTTGTAATTACTTATCTTGATTAATTGACTTCTTAATTAATTATCTTAACCCTTGATTAATTAATCTAAATAATTAATCTTTAATTACTTCATTAAGTAATTATTAACCAATTTAAATTAACTATTAATCCTTAATTAATTAATTACATTTTAATTAATCACACTTAGTAATTAATCTTAAATTAATCTCATTCATAAATTAATTAATTACATTAATTAATTATCTAAAATAATTAAGTGATTAACTCTTAATTACTTACATTAATAAGTCTTAATTACTTCCTTAATTAATTACTTAACAAATAATTAACTTCATCATTAAATAATTCTTAATTCTTTAATTAATTACTTCATAATTAATTATCTTTAAAACAATTATATTAATCAATTCTTTAATTGATATCATTAAGTAATTAACCAATAATCACTTCAACTAATTACTCCATGAGTAATTACCATTAATTACTTCCATAAGTGATTAACTTCCTTAATTAAATTCACTTATTAATCATTAATTACTCATTAAGTAATTACACTTAATTAATCCATAATTAAGTGATTATTTAAAATTTAAATAAATAATTAACTAATTATTTAAAATTAATTAAACAATTAATTATTTAACTTATATTTAAAAATCCTTAATTAATTAAGAAAACATTTATCTTAATTAATCCTTTACTTAATTACAAATCATATTAAATCAAGTATTCTCAAGTTAATAACAAGATAAATTAACACTATTTATCTTCATAAATTAAATTATTTGAATTAATCAAATTTTTAATAACTTAAAATCAAATTATTCTTCTTGAATTTCAAAATCACAATAATAACCTTATTTGGAAATAAATCAATTTTAAATCTAATACATTATAAATTATCTAAATTAAACTTATTAATTTTCAAAATAAATTTGAAAACATTACTTAACCATTTACTTAAAACTTTGATTAATATTAAATTTAAAACACTCTTTTAATTTGAATTTCAAATTTAAGATAATCACTTTCAAAAACCCCAACATCTTAACAACTTAAATTTAAATAAATTCAATTAATATTTTTAAAAGTTTGATTTATTCCTTAATTACAAAACAACAACTGTCAACTTTGTAAATTTGTATATTTTATAAAACTTGTTTATAATTTAAACCTAATCCTAAATTATTCATCTATAAGTTAATCTGCAGTTACACTACCGAACCAAAACACCAAAACACGAGACAATCCCTCCATCTCATTACTTCGAGTCATTCCACAGCCTAACGCGAGAACCCACCGAGCCTTTCCACGAATCAAATCCTAGTCGCCCAACTTCGAGTTACCCCCGAGTCACACGCGAGTTCCCACCCGAGCTTCCATCATCTTCCCCAACACGAAAACTCCAGCAACCCAAAATTATGCACACAAAGCACGGTGCACATGCACCTCCACCGCCGACCTCCATTGTCCATCGCGACAACCCACCCTAATTCTAAATCCATTCGCGAGCGCGAAAGTGAACCCAGATCCACAAATTTTTGCTCAAATCGAAATTCGAACATTAGGCATGAAACTGCAGCACATACTGACCCTAAAAGCTCCCCTACGGCCATACTCCTCGACGCCGTTGAACTCGCCGTCACTATCATTGAAAACCAAGACCTCAAGCTCCAATAATTCCAAAACGCGATCGAGCTCGATTCAACATCCATGTCGCAAAACCCATTACAGTTCGACCGAAACCAATTAACTCTAAAACCCTATTTGATCCAATTCCCTTCGATTTACTCATTTGAAAAATTATTTTGCATTTTTTCTAAAATCTACAACTCATGATCAAGCTACGACCGAAGTTTCAACTCCAATCACCATGCCGATCAACGGCAATTGCCAAAAACCCCCAAAACCTTCAAACCCAAAATTCTAATAAATTATCAAACTAAAAATTATAGAAGTATCATCTAAAATCATAATTTTCCATTATTATTACATTCGTGTAATTCAAATTGGATTTTAAGATAGTTGGTTTTTTTTAACAAAAATCTTAGTTTACTGTAAATCTTTTATTTACACTTATCTGTTATATTAAAAATCATAGAACTATTTTTGTGATCTTCATTCCACATTCATTAACCAATTTCATTCATGTATTCAAGGCTAATATGGATCTATTTGGGAATTTTTGATTTTTGAAAACAAAGGTCACAGTTTTCTTCAAACAGAGAAGAACATCAATATATACAGTCATATATTTACATATATAAATATAATAATAAATTCAATAAATAAAACTGAGTGATTTTCATGCAATACCAATATCAATTCAAAGATTTAACATGCATTCAAGTTTAAACCACTTTCAAACTGTTTTTAAATAATTTACTCACCTGTAAAATAAATGCAGAGCAGGTTTTCTTTTCCCCCAGGTTTGAACTTTAAATCTGGAAAATACTTTTGCTTTTGAACTTGCTGTTGAAACTGATCTTGATCATCCCTTAGCATTTCAGATTGCAGTTGTAGGTTTGAAATGTTGAAGATTGAAGTTGTAGTTTGAATTGAATTGGAGGTTGAAGTCTTTTGTACAGATTTTAAATTTGCTTTTGGGTTTTCAAATTCCAGGTTTGAATTGCTTTTGTGATTCAAGTTTCAGGTTGCCATTATTTTTAGTTTTCAAATTTCAGGATTTTGAAAGTAAATTTTTTGTTTGAGTTAAGAAAAGAACAAAGGAGAATGTATTTGTGAAAACTAATTTTTTTCTTTTTCTAAAAACATTTTTTTAAAATATGTTGCCACTTGTCCCATAAGAATTACATTTGTCATTTAAATTCCTAAATCTTCTTACATGTGTTTTTGAAAGGTGATAAAATGTTTACATTTGTACTTAAGTGCTTTTAAACTTTTATTTAATTTAAATGTAAATATACACTTACATTTTTTTTAAGTTACTTAACAAATAAAAATTACATATATATGTATCACTTTTAAAAGAAAATATTTTAAAATTAATTATAATGCAAATATATATTCTCATACATGTATTTTAATAATCTAAAACTCATACATATACATTTTTAACCATTTCAAATTAAACACTTTAAAGAAATAAAACAAAACTTTATTTAAATCCCTTTTATAAACTATCATATTAAAAATAAACAATTATCTTTATATTTTTAAAACAATTGAATTAATTTTTGAATTAACTTTTGAAAATATAAATTAAAACAAAACTCTAAATTACCATATTCATTCAAATTATCAATGGATTAAAATTAAATTTCAAACAACTCAAATTATAACATATACATACATATATATTACAATTTGAAACTTCAATCTTTAATTTAAAACAAAAGCTCTTCTATTCACAATATATATCAATTTTATATATATTATAAATAGAATAAAAATTTATTAGCTTTGACAAACAATCTTATCCATACTGCCAAATTAAATATTTATTAACCTTTAAAAGATTAAATTTACCAATTTGAAATTAAAATTATAAAGGAAATTATCAAACCAATTAAATTATTTACACAGATTATTAAATTCTTATTGCCCAAAATTCTGGGTCGTTACAATCCTCTCCCCTTAAAAGAATTTCCTCCCCGAAATTTAAAAGCAAAGGTAATTTAATAACCCAGTACAGATTTTAATTTCAAATAGCAAAGCATACTTAACAACCAGTTACTAACAACCATATCAACCAATCAAACAAACAAACCTAACTAATTATTCTGACACAAATCAGAATAAATTTCTAATACTATCTCGAGTTTCCCAAGTATAAATCACCGGGAGACTCGCTCAACAAAAGCCAACAAATTAACTACACAACCAAAGTCCAGAGCTCCACTCATCTCTAGATCCTTCAATCTGAGCAGAACATCAGATTACTCTCAAATCCAGCTCAACATCCAAATCCAACTGAACTATAGATTCAACAACCAATGATGAATCATACACGTACTCCCTCAGAGACACGTGTTACAAAATGAATCCCAGCTATCCAAACTGGCAATTCAATCTTATCCTATCTAAAACACAGATAAGAAATCTCAAATGCCTCAACACTAACCAACCAATCTTATCCAATTTCAGCTCTCTTAACCAGAGAATTTTTAACCACACTGAAGTCTCCAACTTCGAATTCCAAACTTCTAAGCTCATATCTGTATAACTCAACAGATATTCCTGGGCTGCCAATATTCTTCCTGATCAGCTCAACCTATGCTGATACTTCCAGAAACTAAACCAAAACAAACAGTTCATAGATCCTATTCAAAAGAAAAGTCTTCCAAAATCTGTCGAAATCCAGAACACAAGTTCTACTCCTCAAGCAATAGCAATCTGAACTTGTTTCCTTCCTTGCACAACTGCAATCTCGCTTCCGCTGCACAACTCTGATTCAAAATACTGTTGATTAACACGAATACAAACTTATCCACCATATCCGAAAAACTTTGTTCATCAAATCCATAAAAATCTGAGTGACACATCAGACTCGGTCACACAACCTCAAAACAGAATCCTATTTAAAAGCAAGATCAGTCCAATTCCAATTCCAGAAAATAATTCTGAGCTTCTACACCAACTCTGCTTTCTCCAAGAACCATCCAACTACCAGGCTAACTACCAAAATCACTTCTGAAATCAAAACAGTATGGAACTCAACTCCAGATGCAGACAAACTTCTGATTACCTCAGTAGCTCCTACTTCCACATGAGAATTCTCAGTCTCAAACAAAAGATTGCCTAAGAAAAATTCCCAAACTAATCGCTAGTCACTTTTACGATCCTACCTAGTTCGGATTCCAAAGAAACTGTCCTCACTTTACCAATTAGAACCACTTAAAGCTTTTCCAAACCAAGTTAACCCTTCAAGAAAACTTCCACCACTTGCCCGGACTGCTGAAAGAAAAACTACAAAGATTCCTGGACCATCGGAGAAACAAACACACTGCTGCTTCCCATCTCTACCTCGAAGATACTGCAGAGCTAAAAGATCTTCTCGTCAGCACACCGAACACTTCGAGTTGCACTGCTATCATAGCTACCAAAGACCATGCTGAAGCGAAACAACTTATAGACCTTAGTCTCATATTCCAAACCGCCGATCTCCTTGCTAAAAATCCAAACAACTTCTACACAGACGAGTCTTCCCTGCGGCAGGTAAAGACTACTCATCAACCACTTCTAAAACTTCTTCAAGAGAAAACATCTTCGGAAAATATCCAAGGATACTGCATCTCATCACGCAGTTATCAAGACAACATCACTTACTTCTGCACTTCTGAAAGATCCAAACTCAAGAAAAATTCACTTACCCGAGCGAAATCCAAACTTACACTTCAAAGATAAACTCCGAATCTTTTAAAAGATTTCCTTCGGATATCAGAGAAATCCTTACTCCAAACTACAAAACTTACTCGAGACGGTATTAGGTCTACAGTCTCGCCAAATACACTTCCAACCTCAAACATATGGACCTCATTCATTAGTGGTAGTCGTGCTACACACACACCATTACTGTTCCATCTACCTCTAAAACTTATGTTGGAAAATCCGAACAGATAACCCAACAGATTAGGTAGATATATATATATATATAGTTATATATAAAAATTACAAGTACGCTCTCTCAAGGAAGACATCACTTCAGAGCTTAGGTATTCGCTCAACCTAACGCTCTCTCAAGAAAGACACCATTCCAGAGCCTAGGTATTCACTCAACCTAATGCTCTGATACCAAGTGCGACGACCCTACTTACTATCTCCAGGAAATCGCATCATCTTGAAGAAAGAAAGGGATAGAAGAAGAAAAGAAAGAGAAAGAAAGAAACAACAACATCAGAGAACTCACAGCGGAAGGAATAAAATATAAGATATCTCATAAAATATTACATAGTATCTCATTACATCAGAGTACACAACTTAAACAACAGATAATAGACAGTTATAAACTTCTGTCTAACTATACAACTCAAGATACACAAGAAACATATACCAAACAAACACAGCGGAATCAAGATATATCTAAACGTCGAAGCCTCCTGCTACATATCTCCTCTAGAATTTGTCAAGCAAACCTGAATCACTTGACGACTCATACATAATATGAGTACCCAAGAGTTTAATAAAACAGAAAATAAACACTCGGGTCAGACAGGGGTCTGGTGTGAGTAAATGGGTTAAAATTGCTTAACTTTGGAAAAACCTTTGAAAAGGAAAGGTATCACGTAAGACTTCCCACACATAAACATGGAAAAGTTTTTACCTTACGCTAACCAAAACATTTGATAGGAAATCCATTGATATTATAATAGTGTCTAGGGTTTTCAAAATAAAATACAGAAATAGCTGGAATGCTTACATCTCACGTTCCAACATAGTTGGGCACAATCCAAACCGTACAGGCACTTATTGGATTTTGGATTCCATACAATGGCAGGGCTACTGGGGTACCGCCCTTCATAGTACGTGGCCTAGATCAACGTACCGAGGAGTACTCCCACTCCCCTACAACACAAGGCCGAAACTATCCCTTACTGGACAGTCCCGAACAAGACCACCCCGTAGTTGGCACGACCAACCACACACTAAGCCGAAATATAAAGGGACCTCTAGACAGGGGTAAATCTCGCTCTCAAGTGGGGGCTACCCACGAAGCCTTGCTGCACCTCCCCTATTTTAGCCATTCCCGGTTGATGAGGTTTGAGGTTACGTTTACCTTTATAGAACATACCTATCTTAGAATGCTCATCGTCCACCTGACGATGTGCTGAAAGCATTCAATCCATACAAGTTCGTTCCGGGTTCGAACGAAACCGAAGGCACTATCTCGTTGCACTCATTATTGGAATCACCCTCAGAGTCAACGACCATAGCCCTTGCACTCTGATTTACCATCTCGAATCTATAAGTACTATTCCGTCAAACTCATTACGGAATCACCCACAGAGTTATACTGACGTATAGCCCTTACACCTCGAGTCTTCACTTGCTCCGCTTGGATTAACGACCTAACGTTTAATTGGAATCGATGTGGTTTCAGATTCCAAATATGAAAATCCGATCCCGGTCTCACCGAAACCAAACGCCATTTTAATGACCAAGTTGTACTTAAGGGTTTAAACTATTTAATCTCATATTCAGGATGATATATATAAACAGATAAATGAATCACATTACCACAATAGATAATTTATATCAACATTCATCTCACACAGCAGCATATCACAAATATCATAGATATTCACATCATCCAGTATCAACCAAACACCCAATATCATTCAACATCCAATATCAACCAATCATCCAATATCAATCCATCATCCAAAACATAATTGATTATCTCTTAATCAATTGGATTACTTAAATCCTTCTTCATTTATTTATTTCAAATGAATAAATTAATCATCTCTAATGATCTTCACTAATTAATCTTCCTTGATTAATTATCCTTAATTACATTCAAGCAATTGTTCTTAATCACATTCAGTAATTAACCTTAATTACTATCATTAATTACAATAATTAATGATCCTTTATTAATTAATTACCAATAATTAATTACATTAAACCTTAATTAATTACAATTAATTAATCACACTTCAATTGATTACTATTATTAATTAACCTTGATTAATTTCATTAATTAACTATTCCTTATTAACTATAATTACTTTAATTAATTAAATAATTAATTTATAATTAATCATCTTATAAATCATAACGGTAATTAACAATTTGTAATTACTCTTGATTAATTGACTTCTTAATTAATTATCTTAACCCTTGATTAATTAATCTTTAATTACTTCATTAAGTAATTATTAACCAATTTAAATTAACAATTTCCTTAATTAATTACTTTATTAATTAATTAATTAATTACATTTTAATTAATCACCCTTAGTAATTAATCTTAAATTAATCACATTCATAAATTAATTAATTACATTAATTAATTATCTAAAATAATTAAGCAATTAACTCTTAATTACTTACATTAATAAGTCTTAATTACTTCCTTAATTAATTACTTAACAAACAATTAACTTCATCATTAAATAATTCTTAATTATTTAATTAATTACTTCGTAATTAATTATCTTTAAAACAATTATATTAATCAATTCTTTAATTGATATCATTAAGTAATTAACCAATAATCACTTCAACTAATTACTCCATGAGTAATTACCATTAATTACTTCCATAAGTAATTAACTTCCTTAATTACATTCACTTATTAATCATTAATTACTCATTAAGTAATTACACTTAATTAATCCATAATTAAGTGATTATTTAAAATTTAAATAAATAATTAACTAATTATTTAAAATTAATTAAACAATTAATTATTTAACTTATATTTAAAAATCTTTAATTAATTAAGAAAACATTTATCTTAATTAATCCTTTACATAATTACAAATCATATTAAATCAAGTATTCTCAAGTTAATAACAAGATAAATTAACACTATTTATCTTCATAAATTAAATTATTTGAATTAATCAAATTTTTAATAACTTAAAATCAAATTATTCTTCTTGAATTTCAAAATCACAATAATAACCTTATTTGGAAATAAATCAATTTTAAATCTAATACATTATAAATTATCTAAATTAAACTTATTAATTTTCAAAATAAATTTGAAAACATTACTTAACCATTTACTTAAAACTTTGATTAATATTAAATTCAAAACGCTCTTTTTAATTGAATTTCAAATTTAAGATAATCACTTTCAAAAACCCCAACATCTTAACAACTTAAATTTAAATAAATTCAATTAATATTTTTAAAAGTTTGATTTATTCCTTAATTACAAAACAACAACTGTCAACTTTGTAAATTTGTATATTTTATAAAACTTATTTATAATTTAAACCTAATCCTAAATTATTCATCTACAAGTTAATCTGCAGTTACACTACCGAACCAAAACACCAAAACATGAGACAATCCCTCCATCTCATTACTTCGAGTCATTCCCCAGCCTAACGCGAGAACCCACCGAGCCTTTCCACGAATCAAATCCCAGTCGCCCAACTTCGAGTTACCCCCGAGTCACACGCGAGTTCCCACCCGAGCTTCCATCATCTTCCCCAACACGAAAACTCCAGCAACCCAAAATTGTGCACACAAAGCACGGTGCACATGCACCTCCACCGCCGACCTCCATTGACCATCGCGACGACCCACTCTAATTCTAAATCCATTAGCGAGCGCGAAAGTGAACCAGATCCACAAATTTTTGCTCGAATCGAAATTCGAACATTAGGCATGAAACTGCAGCACATACTGACCACAAAAGCTCCCCTACGGCCATACTCCTCGACGCCGTTGAACTCGCCGTCACTATCATTGAAAACCAAGACCTCAAGCTCCAATAATTCCAAAACGCGATCGAGCTCGATTCAACATCCATGTCGCAAAACCCATTACAGTTCGACCGAAACCAATTAACTCTAAAACCCTATTTGATCCAATTCCCTTCGATTTACTCATTTGAAAAATTATTTTGCATTTTTCCTAAAATCTACAACTCATAATCAAGCTACGACCGAAGTTTCAACTCCAATCGCCATGCCGATCAATGGCAATTGCCAAAAACCCCCAAAACCTTCAAACCCAAAATTCTCATAAATTATCAAACTAAAAATTATAGAAGTATCATCTAAAACCATAATTTTCCATCATTATTACATTCGTGTAATTCAAATTGGATTTTAAGATAGTTGGTTTTTTTAACAAAAATCTTAGTTTACTGTAAATCTTTTATTTACACTTATCTGTTATATTAAAAATCATAGAACTATTTTTGTGATCTTCATTCCACATTCATTAACCAATTTCATTCATGTATTCAAGGCTAATATGGATCTATTTGGGAAATTTTGATTTTTGAAAACAAAGGTCACAGTTTTCTTCAAACAGAGAAGAACATCAATATATACAGTCATATATTTACATATATAAATATAATAATAAATTCAATAAATAAAACTGAGTGATTTTCATGCAATACCAATATCAATTCAAAGATTTAACATGCATTCAAGTTTAAACCACTTTCAAACTGTTTTTAAATAATTTACTCACCTATAAAATAAATGCAGAGCAGGTTTTCTTTTCCCCCAGGTTTGAACTTTAAATCTGGAAAATACTTTTGCTTTTGAACTTGCTGTTGAAACCGATCTTGATCATCCCTTAGCATTTCAGATTGCAGTTGTAGGTTTGAAATGTTGAAGATTGAAGTTGTAGTTTGAATTGAATTGCAGGTTGAAGTCTTTTTTACAGATTTTAAATTTTCTTTTGGGTTTTCAAATTCCAGGTTTGAATTGCTTTTGTGATTCAAGTTTCAGGTTGCCATTAATTTTAGTTTTCAAATTTCAGGATTTTAAAAGTAAAATTTTGGTTTGAGTTAAGAAAAGAACAAAGGAGAATGTATTTGTGAAAACTGATTTTTTTCTTTTTCTAAAAACTTTTATTAAAAATATGTTGCCACTTGTCCCATAAGAATTACATTTGTCATTTAAATTCTTAAATCTTCTTACATGTGTTTTTGAAAGGTGATAAAATGTTTACATTCGTACTTAAGTGTTTTTAAACTTTTATTTAATTTAAATGTAAATATACACTTACATTTTTTTTAAGTTACTTCAAAAATAAAATTTACATATATATGTATCACTTTTAAAAGAAAATATTCTAAAATTAATTATAATGCAAATATATATTCTCATACATGTATTTTAAAAATCTAAAACTCATACATATACATTTTTAACCATTTCAAATTAAACACTTTAAAGAAATAAAACAAAACTTTATTTAAATCCTTTTTATAAACTATCATATTAAAAATAAACAATTATCTTTATATTTTAAAAACAATTGAATTAATTTTTGAATTAACTTTTGAAAATATAAATTAAAACAAAACTCTAAATTACCATATTCATTCAAATTATCAATAGATTAAAATTAAATTTCAAACAACTCAAATTATAACATATACATACATATATATTACAATTTGAAACTTCAATCTTTGATTTAAAACAAAAGCTCTTCTATTCACAATATATATCAATTTTATATATATTAAAATAGAATAAAAATTTATTAGCTTTGACAAACAATCTTATCCATATTGCCAAATTAAATATTTATTAACCTTTAAAAGATTAAATTTACCAATTTTAAATTAAAATTATAAAGGAAATTATCAAACCAATTAAATTATTTACACAGATTATTAAATTCTTATTGCCCAAAATTCTGGGTCGTTACACCCTACTTCCATTGTTAGCGGTCGTGATCCATTGTTTACTAGTGGATTTTGGAAGAGTCTTCAAAAAGCTTTGGGAGCAAAGCATAATTTCAGTACCGCTTATCATCCTCAGTCTGATGGACAAACCGAGAGTGTGAATCAAACTCTTGAAGATCTTCTTTGTGCATGTGTTCTTGATTTTGGTGGAAGTTGGGAAGATCATATCTCTCTTGTTGAATTTTCCTACAATAATATCTTCCAATCTAGTATTGGTGTGACACCTTTTAAGGCACTCTATGGAAGGCCATGCCGATCTCCTTCTTATTGGCTTGAGGCCGGTGAGAAGCTGGTTTTAGGTCCAGATTTTATTCGTGATTCCACAGAAAAGATTGACCTTATTCGTCATAGGATGAAAGAAGCTCAAAGTAGGAAAAAATCCTATGCCGATGACCGAAGAAGGAAATTAGAATTTTCTGTGGGAGATTTTGTGTTTATTCGTGTTTCACCTATGAACGGTGTTGTGCGTTTCAGTCGATCGGGAAAATTAGCACATCGATACATTGGTCCATTTCCCATCGCCGAACGTATTGGTTCCGTGGCTTATCGTCTTTTATTACCGGCTCAATTTTCTGCAATTCATGACGTGTTTCACATTTCTCAACTACGGAAATGCCTTAGGGATTCTGATTCTATTCTTGAGCCCGGTGTTGTGGAAGAAATTGAAGTTTCACCTAATTTGACTTATGGGTAGCATCCTATTCGTATCATTGCATCGGAGGTAAAACTCCTTCGAAATAAAGATGTCCCTCTTGTGAAAGTTTAATGGTCCTCATATCCTAAGGATTGTTCTTGGGAATCTAGAGAATTCATCGAGCGAACACATCCGAACTTACTCTCTCATGCTCTTTGAGGTGAACTTCTTATTTCAAAATTTCTTTTGTGTTGATATGCTCTTATGGTTGTTACTTTTTATATTTTCTTCTTAAGTATTGCGAGAACGCAATTTCTTTAAGGAGGGGAGTCTGTAACAACCCGCATATTTTACGTTTGTATATTTAAATATAGCATCGTTGGTCGGATTTAAGTCCGAAAATTTTCTTTTTTTTGCAATCAGCGAATTAGGACTCGAGACCACTTCCATTGTGTCCAAAATGCCATTTGCGACCTTTTTGAGTGTAAACATCGGTATGTTTGGAGTTAGCTTGAATTTTGACATTTTCACTTAGAGCTTTGGGTTTGGGTTTCAGCCCATTAACCCCAACTTAAGACCCAAGCTCCACCCCACTCCTCTTCATTCCTTCATTATATTTCCTACAACTCAAGCTTTAGCAAAAAATGGCGGAGGAGATTTGAAATTAAAATCCTAAGCCCTAGTTTCTTTAGCAAATCCAAGTTTTAGCTCCAAAATCAAAGAGAAGCTAAGGTAAGCATCTCCTTCTTCTTCTCCATCTCAATCTCTCTTCAATTTCAGAAATTACCTATAACCTAATTTGGGAAATTATTGCTTATGATCTTAGATTGGAGATTTTAGAGTTGAGATTGAAGAGTGGTTGATCCTCCTTTGTTTCAAGCTTCTTCTTTCTTGTTTTTGGTGTAAAAGGTGAGATTTTTATCTTACATCTATGTCTATAACTATCATTATTGTTAGGTATGAATTCCAAACATCTATTCATGTTCATTTGCTTTTGATTTGAATTGTTCGGTGAACATTTCAATTTTTGGGTTTTTAAAGTCAAATCTTTAAAAAAAATTCTAACTTTGATGCTTGAACATGTCTTTAGGGTGAGTCGAAGAGCCTATAGGACTGGGTTGTCGCGTGGCATAAATCCTTAGTTGCAATTTCTCGATCGATCCGCTCCGTTTGGATTCTTGCTCCTTTGGGGACTAGGCTGGAAATACTAGAAAATAGGTTACAGTCGACTGGCGCTCTTAGTCCAATCGACTGACTTGGAACCCAAGAGTTTTCCAGGCATTGGGCCAGTCGACTGAACTCAGTGACCAGTCGACTGACCTGCTTCCTTCAGCACAAATTGTCTATTTTGCTTGAGATTCCAACTTTTAATCGATTCTTGTTTCTCCGATTTGTTGTCATCTCCGTTGATGACTTTGATAACTTCTTTTTGGGGATTTTTGGGGATATCCATCTTGATGGTTTCGGTGTCGATTTCTTTGGATTTAATTCATGTCTTCGAATGTGAATTTTTGGTGATTGATTGTTTTTACAATCAATTTTGTGATTTGTCACTTTAAATACAAAGTTTTCTATACTAGTAGTAAATATTCAAACTCCTTTACAAAGATGATTACAACTCTATTTTCAATATCAAACTCATTTATAATACCGTTTTTCCAATCTATAAGTATATACAAACATTTACCTCATTTGTTCGAGAAATCCAATTAAACAAAACAAATGGAATGAAACGCTTGCGTTTACTTTGTCGGTTAATTCTTAGACTCATTCGATTGAAACTCTTGTGACAACTTTCGAGTGGAGATTTACAGTTTGTTCGTAAATATTTAAGTTAAGCCAGTGGTTACAGGACATGAAGCTAAACTCATCTATTTACTAGCTTAGTGTAATTAACACTTCTTGAGGATCGATGATGATCATTTTGTGATTTAGACTAGCAATGTGCGATGTCTTTTTGTCTGTGAGGGAGACTAAACCCCGTTTCTATGGAGCTTTGGCTCAATTTTGTGGGGTAGCGACCCATGGTCTTCGGACCATTTTGTGGACCTTTGGCTCAAAAATTAATGGTTAGCAACCATGGAATAGTGTTCTGTTTTGTGATACACGTGTTGGTGAGTTTTCATGCTCCCGTTTTGTGATAGGCCTCCCCCTTTGTGATTTCTGGATTTCTATTGATGATTTCTAGAATTTGTGTTTCACCAATTTTCTTGATTTTCATTGATAAGCTTTATCGACATTTGTGCATTGATGAATTTATGTTTTACTCACTTTTCCAATTGGCATTGATAAATTTTATCAATATTTGTGGTTTGGTGAAAGTGTTAAAGAATATGACATTCTTTTTGGTGCTTTGAGATTTCTTGAGATATTGTATGATTTTAGTTGTTGTTGAATGTATACTTGTCACAGTATGGCATTATTGTTATCGTACGTTTTTGTCATATCCCTTATTCTATCTCATTTTATCTTATATTTATAATTAGGCTGATCCGTTTATTATTTTCTTATTAAATAATACTTGGGTCAGACCAAGATGTTATATGTGCTTCTGCTTGACTCCTCGTCTGGGAGTATTATCTGACTTTTGGCTAACTACATTAGATTCATAGTTTTTGTTGTTATACATATGAGATAGAGACTCCTTGATGTATACATATTCTTTTGTATAGCACTTTTATCCATTCTTTTGTGATATTGTGGATCTTGTTTGACCACTACTCTGATGTACACTTCTATATGTTATATTCATATCTGTTTCCGCCTTTGAGATATGAAATTCTGTAACTGATTTGTGTTATGCTTATTTCTATATTTGTTTATATTATAGCCACTGTGTAGTAGATTTGAGTTTGCATCGGTATGTCGGATTTCCTCTTGAGATGAAATCCATGTTATACTATCTAACATATCATCGCTCGTGCAAAGCAATTACTCAGGAAGGTCGCTCCTCAACCGCCTTATTCTTCGTGCTAGTTGATGGCATTGCTCCGTAGTGTCCTTGGCTAGCGTGGGTATAGAGGTGGGGCGTCATAGTTAATAAATAATAATATTGTGTTGTAACTCAATTGAGCTATGAATCAAAAACAAAACCCCTGATATCAAAATAGAAAGAAACAAAGCAATTCAAAGATGGGAAATCAAAATTATTAACGGGTTAAAATTCAAATTTATTTCAAGAAAAATATAAAAATTATCAACCTTCAAATTCAAGCCAAATTGAAGAAACAAACTGAAAGCACAAAATATTGATTCTAAAATCGATATTCATGAAGAGTACAACTGAAAATGTTGAAGTATAAATTAATGGCCACCATCAAAAGTAACTGCATCAATTGATTTTCTAACTTTCTTGAGGTCTTATCATGATGTAAAATGAATTTATAAACTCTTTGTTTCTTATTGAAACTTATTGACTATTCTAGTGACGACGGTGGATAGAATTTTTTCATAATTGGAATTGATGTAAACTTAGAAACATATATCTTTAGACTACTTAAATATGCTATAAAACTTAATAGATGAGTTTATTTTCAAAAAATGCAAGGAGAAGCTGTTTTCGATATGTATGAGATAGATTAGGATATCATGTTGGCATTTAGATTTTTTGCCATATAATCTAAATGACCTAATTGATCAATATTTTTTATCGATGTTAGATTTTATAAAAATAAACTGCATTTTGTTTAGTACATATAAAATTTACCATTTCTTATTAAATAAAGAGGCAACAATAAACAAAAAAAATATCGTCCGTATTAGGGCATTGAAGACCATTGGACCGGCCCTGCCAGTGATGCAATAGCCATTGGTACAACATCGGTTAACCACCATAAAAAAAACCCATGCAAGCTAGCAGCAAGATACGATGAAAGACGATAGATGACAAAAGCGACGGTAGAGACAGTGGTGGTTTGGCAGAAGTAGTATATTTTCGATAGTGATTTTTTGAATTGGGTGTTTAATTTTGGAGAGGAGGCACTGAAGGAAGGAATGGCGGCAAGGAATCAGAGTAAGGTGTTTTTTGGTAAAGTAAGAAATGGGAAAAGTTTTTGTGCGTTGGAATTTAGCAGGTGATTGGCATAGGTATGACATTGGCAACATGTACAGAAATTCCTACCCATACCCTATGATAAGCTGGAAATAAAAAAATAACCAAGGCGTAGGGACGACTTAAAGGATACCTCGAATTTCCTACGCATATGGTTTTACCTACGCCGCACCTACAACACGGAGGGATGGCGTAGGAAATTTCGAGTTGGAAAACCAGCCATTTTCTAGTAGCGATAGATCCGGGTTCGAAGTGTTTTTGCGTGGCAAAATGCGAAGTCATATAGTTGTTGCGTTTAGCAAAATTTCAGATCCACAAATACAAGTGGGTATTTTAACTTATGAATTACTAAAATTCTATGATAGGTAAATCGACATCATGTTGTGTTAAGCCGTTGATCCGCTGTTGATGAAATTAAATTTGACATTAAAATTGAAATTCATTGCTAGTTAAATATCCTGACATTCTATAGCCGATATTTGTAATGTTGTACGTTTAATTGAGTTGGTTAAATTTTGATTAGTTAATAGTGGTTTGCATGACGATATTATATATGTTCGACCATTGATTTTGCCTTGTTTGGATTTTTGAAATTATATTGATTGGAATATGGATCATTGAAATGTTTGATGATGATAACAACACCCTTGGACACCTTATTTTATATGTGGAAAAAGTTAGAATAGGTAAATTTTATTGTTTTGTCCAAAATATGAATTTTACAAATAAACTGTCCTTTTGTCCTTATTTGAAATTTTTGCATGCATGCATGTATTTAATTTCAATTTTTTTATATCTTAAATTAGTTGATATTTCGAATAGTATAGTATAAAATTTGATCGAAAGTTTACGTATAGATTTTTCGAGAAATTATTTCTTTAAATATGAAACAAAAGGCTATTGAAAAAATAGTATTATTTTAACTTGAAATTTTTTCTATAACTCCATCTCAACAAAATAAAAATATTTTGTAAAGAAACTAGTCTCAAATTCTATAATCAAATATTTTCTATATTTTATTCATTGAAAAATAAAATTATTGAAAATTTTAAAAATCATTATTTTGACTGGAAATTTTTTCTATGGCTCCTACACATTATTTTAATAATATTTTGTAAATAGACTTATATTTATTTTAGTCATATGATAATTTTGAAAATTTAATTTTTTAAAGTAGTCACTTGAAAATTTACAAAAATTATCAAATCAATTGGTAAAAATCGGAAAATTTACTAAAAATTCTAGAACTTTATTAAAAGGATCCGAAAATTTTATTTGAAATTTCCTTATGAATATAAAATATTTAAAAAAATTAAAAAGTGTGAAATATGGTGTATTTTAAATATTAAAAATAATAATATTTTCTTAAAATTTCTGAAATTTTTTATATGAATTCCTGAAGTAAAATGGAAGACTATTTATTTCAATCACTTTTTGAGATTCTCCACAGATTTTTCTATAAAAAAATTAAATGGACAAACGACATATTTTCATATATAAACGATTGGTTATTAAAAAGACGGAGGCCGGATATTGACATACTCTCTATCAATACTAAAACCTCTTTAATAACTATGTACGTGGTGGATGTTATCCAAAATGTAGAGGTTGAATTGGCGACATTTACTGGAATGAAGTAAGAGAATGATGATGGATGACCTCAATACTTGTGTCAATTCGAAATGACTAAAACATGAGCCTTGTCCTGACCAATGAGGCTAGCTACCTCTAGCGGACACTTTTCTTTGTATTACCATCTTGACTTTAAAACTTGATTGGTGCGCACCATTGGTTATGGGATTGTTGTTCGCGGTCGGCCATTAGGGGTTACAACCAGTCAGGCGACACAAGGTAGTAGTATCCTACCTTGGGCATCGCCTCACGTGCCTTGTCATATTCTTTATAATTATTCGCAACCACTACGTTTTTTTAATGTTGTCTTATCACGGCGCCTCCCTGGCTACCGACGTTACTAGTTGTGCTACTAAGGCAAACTGTAGGACAATGCTCAAAAATGTGTTAAAAGGGACCAATATAAAGCCTTAACGCTATCTTAATATTTAACTTACTGATATAAATTATTTATGTATCATATCTACACATATAGATAGTTTAACGGATCCTTAAGAGATGGAAAATTCCGTAACATCTCTTAAGTTATTTTGCACATTGTACACCTGATTTTGATTTATCTTACATGAGAATTTTAGTTCTGACTCGAGTATGCGTTTTTCCATGATGCTCGGGTCAGTTTGAGTACTACAGTGTTTGAGGAGTGCTTTTCTAGAGACGAAGACTGTGTTGAGGACTCCACTTCTATCTAGCTTTAATTTCCCTTTGTTCATTTGGAACATGTATTAGTGACCTTTTTATTTATTTCCAGTTTGATATTTCCAGAATTTAAAACTTTATTGTAAACTTTATTAGTAGCTTCATGAACTACTTATGTTTTGTTTTACTTCTGCTGCGAGATTATGTGTTGAAATTTCCGTGTCTGTGATTCTGTTTATTAATTCTTATTGTAAAACCCCATTGATAATTTGTCATTTAGACTGTTTAAGTTAGACATATGTGGTTTATTATCGACTTGAATCGTTTTAAATGCCGGATCGTCACAGTTGGTATTAGTGCCAAGTTAAGCAAACACCGAAGACTGTGGAGTAAGCTCATTAGAGATAGGGTAAGCCACACCCTAAAATGAGTAGAATGTTTGCCAAGAGAGCGTATATTTAAAAAGTAAAAGTTTTAAAATTCCTTCTATTTTCAAAATTTCTTTCAAATTAGACCCTTCTTTCTTAGTAGATTTCACTTTGATTGGGTTCTCCCTTAACTTTAGTTTCTAATCTGTGTTCTAAACCCACCTTGTCCTTACAGGATGAGTAACAAAAGAAATACCAGAGGTAGGGGTAGAGGAAATGGCCCTATTGATGAAGCTGTAGCTCCAGTTGTTTTTGTGGTGAGAATCACTACTCTCATCAAGGAATGTACATGGCTAAGAGGTACCAAATTCACTAGAGCAGAGGGTATCATCGAAGCACAGCAGTGGCTAAAGAGCTTGGAAAGGATTTTTCACTGGATTAGAGATTACTAATGCACAAAAGCGTCAACTAGCAGCATGGAAGTTGTAGAAAGCTGCTCAGGATTGGTGGGAATCTATTACAACCCATACCCTTGAAGAGAATGTCACTTGGACTCAATTTAGGTAGAATCTTTATAAGAAGTTAGTATTATTTAAGATTATCTCTTTGAAATCCTGTACACAACCAAATTATGGGGAAGCTTTCGTAGCTCAGTGGATGCCTGAAGACGGAAAACTCAGTTGCATTGGAACTTTATGGATCTTAAGCAAGGGAACATGACCTTTTCAGAGTATGAGAGGAAATTAAACGGGTTGTCTAAGTTCGGGCCCAGTCTGATTGACACCCCTCTGAAGAAGAATGAGATGTTTATTACAGGCATGCATTAGAAATTTCAGGATCGTCTTACTGGGCATGTTCATGGAACTTTCACAACTCTTATGGATATGGCTATCAGATATGAAAATCTGAACTTGAAGAAGACATCAGCTGAGAAAGCCCCAATTACCCAAGCAACTTCCAACAACCCAGGGAAGAGGAAGTCTAATTTCGGTCAGTAAAAGAAGAATTGGCAGAGCAAGAATGGAGTTGGATATTCTCAAAAGAGGCCCATTGATCTATCCAATATCACATGCTTCAAGTGTGACCAGAATGGGCATTATGAAAATAGTTGCCCAGCGACCACAGGAGCATTAGTACCTCCAGTTCAGACGACTAGGATAGATCTTTGTCACATTTGTTTGCAGCATGGCCACTATAAGAAAGACTATCCCACGCAGAAGAAAGGAATATCCTCTAGTGTCTTGCTGTTACAACTTCTACTCCTACGGTTGAGGAAACCAACCCAGTGCTTCAAGGTATTCTTACATTTCATCAATTGCATGTTCGTGTTTTATTTGACACTGGAGCATCCCATAGTTTTATATCAGTGGACTTATGCAACAAATTGAATCATGTTTTGAAACCCGAACCTACATCTAAATCTTTATGTGTATCAAACCCCATCGGTGGGCCTGCAAACTTAGTTATGATTTGTAAAGGAATTAGTCTCTTTAAAGATAGTAGACATCGGTTCACATGAGACTTTTATGCTCTAGGCTTCAAGGGTTCGATATATTATTAGGTATGGATTGGTAAAAAAAATTTGATGCTGATATTTCTAGTAAAACATGAACGGTCTCGTTAGTTGATAACAATAACAACCACTTGGTAATAGAATGTATTATGCCCCAAAATCTTGTTAGGAGTTTTATTTTCTCACTTGACTCAAATTCTAGCGATCTTATCACTATTCCGGTTATCTAGAATTTTCCCAATGTTTTGGGTGAAGTAACTTGTTTAACACCTCATTGCAAAATAGAATTCCGAATTGATCTTATCCCCGGATCTAGACCCATAGCATTCCCTCCAAGAAGAATGTCACCCAAGGAGAAGGCAGAGTTAAAAACCCAAGTTGATGATTTATTATCTAGAGCTCTGATTGGACGGAGGTATTCAGAATGGGGAGTTGTTGTGGTATTAGTTTCTAAGTTTGATGGTTCTCTAAGGATGTGTGTAGACTATAGATAGTTGAACAAGCATACCTATAAGAATAGATACCCAATGCCCCGTATTAATGTCATGTTCGATCAATTATACGGAGCACAAGTATTTTTCCAACTTGATCTAGCCTCAGGTTTCCTTCAACTTAGAATCACGGAGGATAACATTCACAAAACCACTTTTCGTACCGAAGACGGTGTCTATGAATGGTTAGTTATGCCATTTGGTTTAACTAATGCCCCAACCTACTTTGTTGATCTTATGAACAGAGTATTTCGTGAAGTTCTTAACCTTTTTGTTCTTATTTTCATTGATGATATTCTAGTCTTTTCAAAAACTGAATAAGAACATGAAGTACATCTTAAATTCATACTTGAGACTTTAAGGAATAACCAGCTGAATGCTAAGTTTACTAAATGCCATTTATGGTAAGAAGAGGTCAGATTTCTTGGGCAAGTGGTCTCTCAAAACGGGATTTTGGTTGATCCAGTAAAGATCTCCGTGATCAATGACTAGGAAGTCCCTAAGACTCCAATAGACGTTCGAAGTTTCTTAGGCTTAGCCAGTTATTACCAAAGATTTATCGAACATTTCTCTTTAATTTTCTCACCTCTTACAGCTTTCACTAGGAAGGATGTTAAGTTTGAATGGTCTGATGAATGCCAGAAAGCGTTTGATGAATTAAATAGAAGTTAACCATTGCTTTTGTTCTTACTGTTCTGAATGGGAGTGAAGGTTTGACAGTATATACAGACGCTTGTAGAAATGGGCTCGTTGCTGTTTTAATGCAACATGGAAAAGTAATTGTGTATGCTAGTAGATAGTTGAAAGTCCATGAAATCAAGTACGCAACGCACGATCTAGATTTGCTAGCAGTAGTGTTTTCTTTAAAAATGTGGAGGCATCACCTTTAGGAACGAAATTTGAACTCTTTACTGATCACCAATCACTGAAGTACATTTTTACTCAGAAGGATCTAAATCAAAGGCAAGATTATGTGGCTTGAATTCCCAGCTGTTTATGATCTCGACATTAATTACACTCCCGTAAAAGCAAATGTAGTGGTGGATGCTTTGAGTAGAAACAAAGGCGTGTTATATCAACTTATTGCGTTTTCGACTCTTTTGGCTCACATAGCTGCCAAGCAGGACGAGGATAGAATGTTAAGGCATATCAAGGAAAGCGTTCTAAAAAGGGAAATTGTGGATACACCGAGCGGATGGGGCGCAGAAATTGATAGATATGGAATTCTGAGAATTAATAACAGAATTTATGTTCCAAATGTGGATGGTTTGAGACAAGAAGTGCTTAGAGAGAATCACAAATCAAGACTTTCTATCCATCCCAGAGCAGAAAAAATGTATCAGAATATGAAGAAGTTGTATTGGTGGAGTGGGATGAAAAGAGACATCTCTATTTATGTGAGCAGATGTTCTACTTTTCAGCAAATAAAGGCCGGTCATAGGAAGATAGCGGGATTATTACGACCTCTTGAGATTTCGAAGTGGAAATGGGATCAAATCTCTATGGATTTTATTGATGGGTTACCGAAGACGAGAAGAGGTAATGAGAGCGTCTGGGTGATTATTGATAGACTGACTAAATCTGCCCACTTTATCCCTATAAAGACAACTCAAACTACTTTGAGTTTAGCTGAGATTTATATGAAGGAAATTGTCCGACTTCATGGAGTTCCACAAGCATAGTATGTAATAGCGATCCCATCTTCACTAGCAAATTTTGGAAAGCTTTCAGGAAACTTTGGGTACTCAGTCGAATCTCAGCATAGCTTATCATCCTCAAATGGATTGTCAAACTGAAAGAATAAATCAAATTATGGAAGGCCATCTTCGAGCTTGTGTTTTGGAATTTGGTGGATCTTTGGAAGACCATCTCGATCTGGTTGAATTTACCTACAATAATAACTATCAGGCAAGTATTTAGATGGCACCATATGAAGCTCTGTATGGACGATCTTGTAAATCACCATCTTGCTGGATTGAGACAAGGGATCGACTTGTTTTTGGGCTTGAAATGATTCTCGAAGCATCTGAGAAAGTTGAAGAGATTAGAAGAAAATATAAGACTACTTAGGATAGGCAAAAGAAATACGCAGACAGAAGGAGGAGAGACTTGGAATTTGCTGTAGGAGATCAAATATTTCTCAAGATTTCACCTTTAAAGAATGTGATTCAATTTGGGAGGAAAGGGAAAATAGCTCCAAGATTTGTCGGCCATTTTTGCATCGCGGAAAGGATTGGTACTTTAGCCAGAGAAATTATCGGGTGTGCATAATGTGTTCCATGTCTCACATCTCCGCAAATATTTTCCCGACCCATCAACGATAATTCAACCTGTACAACTAGAGGAATTAGATATGGAGCCAAATCTTTCTGTTTAAAGAAGGCCACTTCGTATTGTTGACCGAAGTATGAAGCAGCAGAGAATAAAATTAGTCAATCTTGTCAAGGTCCAGTGGAGTAGTAATGGTCGAGATTGCAATTGGGAGATGAAAGATAGTATTCGTGCTTCCAACCCCGAATTTCTGTAGTCATCTGGTATGCAGTTCTTTCCTTGAATCTCTTTTGCCTTTTTTCTTGTGTTCTTTTATTCCCTTGCCATGCTCATTTTAAGGATGAAATTTTTTGAGTGGGGAAGATTGTAATGATCCAGTGTTTCGTACAACTTAAATACTAAATTAAAATGTGAATTTGAAATAAAAAAAGAGAAAATAAAAGGGATTTAGTAGAAATGAAAACTAAATTTAAAATGCGAATGATGAAATAAAATTAAAGTGAATTAATTAGTTACGAAATATGGAAACATATTCGGTTTCAAATTTTAATTCAAAACAGGTCAACCTTCTAGTGAAAAATTTATTTTTCAAAATGCAGATATTTTTACATAAGAATGTTGTGGAAAATTTTCCGATTAAGCCGTCAAAGTTCGTTTTGTCAAATTATGAACCTTCTAGCTCAGTTTAAGGCCATTGGTGGTTGTGATATGTTTTGGATCGGTATAATTAGCGTAAACATGGAATTTTGATGCGAACGTTAAAATTTAAAATCATGTGTGCTTTTATGTCCATATCCGAACGCTGAGAAAATCTGTATTTTATTTTTCGTCTTTGGACACCCAATGAGCCTTGTAGAGCTGTTCGAAGTTAATTTGAGGATACGCTGTAAGTTTGAAATAAGGCCCGTACAATATATACAAATATATGCGTACGTTTGAATTCTTGGCACTAAATGTATCCGTTATCTCATATTAGATCAGCTGCAACATGTTCAAGAATCCATAAAATTAATTAAATGCGTTACTAACTTTAGAACATCAAAGGTCACACATGCATAAGTTATACCACCTCTCTTTCTTTCTAGCACATTTCATTTTCATTTAAGCTTCTGATCCAACTTTTTATTTATTTTCCTCTTCCTCATTTTTGCCCCCATTCCCTCCACATAACCAGCCACCCTTGCCTTCGCCCAATTGCCCTTGCCAGACCGCCACATCCTCACCTCCTTGCTCCCTGACCACCGCCTGGCCTCTCCTCCTTCGGTTTAAGCTACAGCCGTAAGTAAAAAAAAGGGTCAAAACTGCTCTTACTCCGCACGTGCCTGAACCACCTTTTCCGCCTTGTACTACTACCGTCGCCCACCACTGCCTGGCCACCATCCACTTGCAGCCGTACGTTCTTCTCTACTCTCATGAAGTATTTTAACTTTAATATTGGATTCTGCACATATTGTCCAACTATATATTTGATAAAATCTATACGTGTTAATTTAGATCTGCACATATTGATTAACACATAAAGTCTGTACGTCCATCCTCCGTTTAAAACTAGGTGTGAGCATAAACCGCACCGCTATACGGAAACCGCTCGCACCGGACCGCAAAAACGGTGCGGAAAGCCACACCAAATCTTCTAACCAAAATACCTCAAATCAGACCGACCTGCATCGATACGGTTCGGTTGCGGTTTGGCGATTGAACCAACCATATTAAACCGGACCGAAACGAAAATTTATGTTAGTAATCTTATGATAAAAATATAAGAGATTCCTATCTTATTTTAGATTTTAACGATGTACATTCTATTTTTAGCGTATGTTGTTGTTATACTAATAATAATCGCTGACATAAAGGAAGAAGTTATGGTTTTGATATAATATTTTTAATCTATTTTTTTGTGAATAAAAGCTAATTATAATCTTATTCTAGTCATTTTCGTTAATGATTATGCATTGATTAATGTTGATGTTTGGTTAATCTACCAAAATAATCTCACTTGTAGGTAAATGTCAAATTGAAATATTCGTACAATTAAGAACTAATTTTTCATTTCAGTAGAACATTGTGTGTTTTAACCTTTAAATGGAAAAGTTTCAGATGGTTGCCTCTGTAATTGATTGTTGATGGAAGTAATTCTTTTATTTCATATTTGATATGGGTTCAAACCGGACCGGAACCGAACCGAACCGTATGACATTCAAACCGGACCGAAACTGAACCGTTTAAAGGATTGATATAATGGTTTGTATTTTTGATTAACCGTTTGGTGCGGTGCGGAAGCGGTTTGGACTCCAAACCGCACCAAACCGACCCGCGCCCACCCTTATTTAAATCTATCCATAATGTACCTTTTTTGTATGGTATGATATGGAATGCTCGATTTATAGATCCAGGTTCGAACCGTCTTTGCTTGGTGAGATTCGAAGTCGTACAGTAGTTGTGTTGAGCAAAATTTAAGATCTGCAAACACAAGTGAGTATTTTAACTCACGAATCACTAAAATTCTATGATAGTTAAATCGACATATGCTGTGTTAGGCTGTTGATCCGTTGTTGGTGAAATTAAATTTGACACTAAAATTGAAATTCATTGCTAGTTAAATATTCTGACATTCTAAAGCCGATATTTGTAGTGTTTTACAGTAACAACCCTGTATTTTCTGATCAGTGCAATTATATATTTTAATTATTTTAATTTAATTTCCTAATTTAAATACTTTAATTTATTTATTAAAATGAATATATTTTATTATTTGAAATATAAATGTTGATTTTGATGTGGATTAGAATTTCAATCATGCATATATTGAATATTTCCAGAAAAGTGAATTTTGGTCAATCTGGTCAAACTTTGACTTTTAAATTTAAATTTTAAAAGTTTGGAAATTTGAATTTTATCTTTTATTATGAAATTAAATAAAATTTCAAGAACACTGCTTTTCGTTTCGTTCAAATCCGAATAATATTGTGAAAGTTATGCTTTTTACAAAATTGGGTGTAAATTGTTTTATTTAACAATATTGTTTATTTTAAATTAAATAAATATTTTTTTTCTTGTCATATCTTATTCTAAATTGTATTATATGTTATGTTACATATATTTTTACCTTTTAAATATTTTTAAAGTGATGTTTGAATTTTTCCAAAGCTCATTGAATTTATTTTCTATTTTTAAAGGTTAGTTTCCATTTTTCTGTTATTTTCTTTATTTAAATTATATTTAATTAAAATTTATTTATTCATTTTTATGTATGCATTTTATCTTCATGTTTTTATCTTTATTTATAAATATGTTTCATGTACATACAATTTTTCAAAAGTTCATTTCATTATTTTCAAATTTTCAAGCCTAGTTTACATTTTCTTTGCTATTTTCTTAATTTAATTATATTTAATTAATATTTATTTATTTATTTTTGTTTATTTACAATATTTTCATGTTTTTATCTGTATTTGCATATATTTTACATGTATTTAAAATTTAAAAAGAAATGGTGGAAATTTGAAAGGTTTGTGACTCTTTATTTGCTCAAGCCTTTTTGTATTCTGTCTTTTCATTTCTCAACCAACATCTCTTCAATTGGCTGCCTTAACTCCACTCTTCAGCTGACATTCCATTTTCCTTTTCACGTGAAAAATCTTCCTCATCTTCCCCCTAAAACTCACGGCTTCATGAAGAAAAAAAGAAAAAAAAACCTTATGGCTTCATTCTTTCTTTCCTACTTCTTTTCAATGATTTCTACCTTGTTCCTCCTCTAGCATAGCTCGGCCTCTAGTCCACTCCAACTCCACGACCACCACCTCCACCATACTTGGCAGCTACCCCTCCTACTCCACTGACCATTACAGGCCATGGCCCTCCCAAGGTTGCAAATTCCTCAAATTAATACAAACATCACTTGAAAACATTGCCTAGCCAAGCCTATCTTCACTATCTCCTTCATATCTTGACTTGGCCACACCCCTAGCTCAACCACCACCTACCTACACCACCTCTAGACATCATTTCAGATCTGACCATACCAGAAGTATGTAGGGCCGAGCCCAAAACTTGGCATAACCGAGCCAAATGTTGCATAAACCACTCTATTTTGCACTTGAACCTATGTATGCTTCATATTATCACCACTACCCCTTCACATCACTTCATGTTGCCGTGCATGGGTGTGCTAAATCTGACCTATATGATACCATAGCTGACCCAAAAACACATAAATGGACAAGCAAAAGATCCTCTATGGTCGAGCAGTGGAGTGGTTAAGGCAAGGTTAAGCCGTCTTGTCTTTGTTGCTTTGTATCTCAACTTGTTCAATATTGTTTTGTGTTGTATATTCATGTGTTTCATTGTCTTGTTTGTGTTTATTGGATTGTTACAAGATGATCATCTAGGCTCTCTCCACTTATTTGAATCCATTGTCGTGCTTGTCGTGCCCTTGGAATCATGTTTGTGTGTCGTAGTGGTCTTCAGCTTGATAAAGGTGAGTCTTTCTCACTCTGACATTTATACTTATGAAATAGTGAATTGATGACAAGTGTTTAGTAATATAAAATGTTATGCAAGTTAATGATGATCATATGATATGCTATGCCATGTTATCACCATGTTAAAACTGTTAGTTATCACCTGACATCTGATTTATGACATTATATTGTGACACTGACATTGTTTATGCATATATTCACACTGCAAGTTCCCTGATAGAATAGAATCACTATGGGTTGAAATGATACATACCCAAACGGACTTTAGATTAGGGAAAAATCGTTATGGGCTGAAATGATAGGCCTGAGCGATTTTTATTGTATTTTATTTGACTTGGGATTGCGGGTTTGAAATGACAGAACCCGGGTTTTCTTTGTAAATTGCGGATTGAAATGATATATATCCGTATCACTTGAACTAGGTTAGAAAATTATATACAGACCCCGTGGTATATTTTTAAATGATATTTATTAAAATATGTATTTTTAAAAGTATGAAATTTTGATTTAAAAATATATATTTTATGGTTTTAAGAAAATTAAATATTAAGTCTTGAAATTGTGAATTTGAGTACGTAAATGTGAAATAATTGAGATTTTAGACTTTAAATTTTATTTTAAAATGTAAATAAATTATGGAAATTAAATTTAAAGTTTTAAAATTATATATGAAGTAAAATTTTAAGTTTTATTTAATTTATATGTTAATAAACAGTGAATTTTGACTTAATAAATGAATGGAGTTTTTAAATTGAATATTTGATCTAAAAATTTTGTTGTGTTAAATCATATGTTAAAATGATTTTAAATGTGAAATTTTGAAGTCTAGAAATATGATTTTTAAGTTATAATAAAAATTTGGAGTTTTTTTTTTGAAAAGTTAAAATGAAATCTGGAATTCATAGCATTTTCAAAATGTTGTAGTCTTTTGACAGCATTTTTAAATGCTATTGTTTTGAATCTAACAATGTTTGAAATAACTAAATATCTATTACGACATTTTATAAATGCCGTTATTCTTGAACTAAACCATTTTTGGAAGCTATAAGCTACGATAGCACTTTATAAATGCTGTCGTTGCTATAATTTGACAATGTTTGAAATGTTATAGTTTTTAACACTGTTTGAGTTATATTTTAAAGTGTTAAATGATTTAAATTTTGAAAATTGATTAATTGTGAAATTTAAGAAGTTTTGAATATATTTTAATATTTAAATTTGAATTTTTAAGGAATTTAAATTTGAATTTGAATTTAAGTAAGGTTTACTTGGTTATGTTTTTAATGGAATGAAATGTAATGAGATAAATGAATTTTTGAATGTAATTTTTAATGTATTTTGTAATGATACTTGAAATAACAAATGAATGACTTATTTGATTTAAAAATGATATTTAAATTTGAGTATTTGAATTTGAATTCAAATAATGATTTGATAATAAGGTTTGGAAATGATTTGATCTTTATTTTGATAAAGAATATGAATTAGAATGATATGTACTTTTGATAAATGGATATTTGAAGTTTATATTGGTATGAAAGGATACTTAGTTTAATTGTAAATTGAGTTTATTTAAATAATATTGGATTTATGAAATGAATATTTCAAAACTAAGTAATAATGAAACTAGATTGAGATATATGAAATTATAAAATTTAGTTTTGAAATGTGGGATATTAAAGCTTTGAAATTTATTAGAAATTGAATAGTTTAATTTGTGGATCAAATCTATATTTGAAAATGATATGATTTGAAATGGTTATTGGGAAATTTAATTGAAACTAATGGTTTGAATTGAATTAAGTTGGAAATTGAAAATTTGGGATTAATTGAATGAATTGTAAAATGTAAAGAATTAAATGAATATCCCATGATTTCAAATGTATGATTTTGAAATGTTATGATTTTCAAAGTGTAATTGTTTCAAGTATTTTTGGTTTCGAAAGAGTTATACTTTGAAAATATTATGATTTTTAAATGAATATATGTTTGAAATGTTTTTGGTTTTGAAGTATAAACTATTTCGATTGAATAAATAGTTTTGAAATAAAAATGGTTTTGATTTCGAAGTATAAACTATTTTGAAAGAAATATAGTTTGAAATGAAATGATTTGATCTTTTTAAGGTATAAACTATTTTGAAATGACCATGGCGTTATAATAACGTTTGGTTGTTAAAGAGACCGGGATCGGAAGTTGTCGTACCCTCTGCCAACTCCGAAAACCACTTTAACAACCGTGTACGCGGTGGAGATTCCAGAATGAAGTAGGATGGTGGCGACGTTCTTGAGGTATATTACGTGGACCCAACTCCCGTGAGTTGGCATAAGGTGGCTAAAACAGGAGCGATCTCGGGCCAAAGGAGGTAGCACCTCTGGTCGGACACATTCCTTCGATACTATACTCTTACTGGTGATTGATTAGATGGCCATCCTCCGATTTTGATTGGGAGTGTGTTCCGAGGTGGGCATATGTGGCTGCTGCGTTACCACCAGCCCGTGTGCGTAATTGGTATATCTACCCTGGCATTGCCCTGTGTGCCGTGTCACCTACCATACCGTGCCTTTACTACGAGTTTGTTTTTCTCCCGTAGCCCGTGTGGTATCCTCTGACAGTCACCCGGAGTGGAGATGGCATGATATTGGATGGACTACTGGGACTATTATGTGTGAAGGGTGATATGGGTAGCCCGGAATGCTATTTAAAAGTATGTTTATTTTACTGTAGACATTATTATAGTAGCGCAATATTACTACATAGTAAATAGTTTAACGGATCCTTAAAGGATGGGCGATCCCAAACATCCTTTAAGTTACTGATGCATTTTTGTTGCTGTTCACTTGAGTTTATTTACAGTTCATAAGTATTTATGTCCTGACTCGAGTGTTTTGTATTTTGCTTTACGCTCGAGTCAGATTGAGTGAGTTAGCATTCAAGATTCACCTTCGGAGTTGGAGCTTTCCTTGAAGATCCAGCCATCTATTTTGCTTTCTGTATCCAGTGATTTCAGTGATGTATTCTGATTTGTACCTGATGTATCTTGGTACTTTTTGTTGTATCATGTTTAACTCTGATGTATCTTATTTTTATATAGTAGCTTCATGAACTACTATTTCTTTTAAATTCCGCTGCATTATTAAATACTCTGTGTCTGTGATCTGTGATTACGTATTTACTGTATATTCTGAGATTTGCCAAATTTTATTTACAATGTGATATTTTGAGCAATTCAAGTCCGACATGTGCGGATGCGAATGGTTGAAAATATCGGGTTGTTACAGTTGGTATCAGAGCTTTGGTAGCTCTAGGCAAAACTCAGCATATAGAGTAAATGAATTTGCAGAATCACTTTCATTCGAGTTTGAATCCCTTCCTTTTGACTCGATTCCTTTGATTTTGGAACGTTCCCTGCGGTTTCAAAATCCATTTCGTGTCCCTCACTATTCATCTTCATTTGATTCTGGAGTATCCCATGACTCCACTTTAAACGATCTTTATAATGAGTCGGCGGTCTCGCCAACCTCAAATTTATTTGTAAAGGGGGAAACTCCTTTACAACAGCATCGATTCACCAGAGATTCTATATCCTCGGTTTAGGTGCTAGTACCTCTTATAATCCCGAACTCTATCTCTTGAGACCGAATGTTGATTTACCCAAGAAATCCACATCGATCTTATTCTTTAAGTCACGGTTGACGCGGTTAAGGTTGCCCGTGATTTATATAAGCTTATCCATCTTTCTATTCTGTTATTTAATCATCTCATCTTTGTTTCCAACTTATCTTCAAATCATTCTTGAAGTGTATTTGTAAACTAATATTTAAAATGTTTTATATATTGTGTTGTTTGAGTTGTTGATGTTGATTTGGGTTTCTGATCGATTCGTCTGATCAACGTTATCGATAAGATTTCCAAAACACTTTAACAGAGCAAACTAACACAATACGTTTTTCAAATTTAGTAATGAAATAAATTTTGTAACAATATTATAAATTTTTCTGGATTTTATTGAATTGGTTGTTAAGAAATAATATTTGATTTTTATATCATTATTTCTTGTTTCATTTATAAATAAGTGAACTATAAACATGGTTATAAATTTATTTGGAAATTTAAAATGAATGTAAAACAAGAATTTGAGAATTTAATTTCCGATGGATTCCAAACCTTGTGTTTAAAGTTTTAAAGAATGTACTATTTAATGTATTTTCGAGTAGAAATTTGTTTCCAAAGAATTTTAAAGTTCAAAATTTTGTGCTCTTCTCTTTGTCGCTGGAAAATAATTTCGGTGATGACTGCAACATCATCGACGATCATTTTCGAGTTTCGAAGTGAAGAGACTATTCTGTAGTCTTGCTACAGTTTTGATTTGGGAAAATTTAGTTGATTTTAATTTCTAAAATAAGACTGGATTTATAACATATGCTGATATATGATTTGAATTTGAATGGATATATATATATAGAGTATATGAGCATTTATTTATCTCTAAATAGTTTGGAATTTATCGGAAATTTAATTCCTAAATTTTATCTTCAAAGATAATTTCTAAGTATAATTTCAAGATTTGGATAAATATTCAAGCTTGAAATAATTTAAATTAGAAAGTTTTATTTGTATAATACACAATTTCATTCCAATATAACTTACCTTAATTTTCAGAAGTTGAATATGTAATTGGATAATGTACAATAAAAAAAAAGATTTTATAAATAAAATTTGAGTGGTTATTATAAATGTTATATACTTAAATTTTAGTTATAAAAGAGATTGACAGAGGTAAATAAAGAAAAGGGTAATGGAATAATTTACAATATAAAATGATGTTAAAGAAACTGAGAATAAATTAAATCAGTTATAATTATTATAAATATATTTGACATGGGTGATAACATATATTAAGAGAAATAAACTTAATTTTAATTAGAAATGAAGAAGAATTAAATTTTATTTGGTACATTTTGAGTATAATAAAAGATTTTTCAAATACATGATTTTAGGGATTTGTTAATTTAATATAATTGGATGATAATATAATGAAATTAGAGATGCTTAAGATTTATTTAACTTATGTAAAATTAATTTCAGTTGAAATTTTATGGTTTCAAATTTATTATTTTATTTTGATTTTCAAACTATCTTTTGGTTGTCCTAATTTCCCTTATCTTGCTACAGAATGGGAGGCTATTGCATATACCAGTCTGTTTAGAAATCTTTCTATAATCTTTAATAATCTTTGGTAATCATCTTTGAATCTAAGCACTGCTTGCCATCCACAGACCGTCGGTCAAGCGGGAAGGGTGAATCAAATTCTAAAAGATTTTTTTTTTGTGCTTGTGTTTTTGATTCTGGAGGATCTTGAGAAGATCATCTCCACATTGTTAAACTTACCTATAGCAACAGTTATCAAGTATAATTTTAATCTTCTTGTCATATTGTCTTAATATTACTTCATTCTATCTTTTCCATGCTTTCCCATACCTCATTCCTTTTCGGGGACGAAAAGTTTTGAGTGGGGGAGAGTGTAACAACCCTGTATTTTCTGATCAGTGCAATTATATATTTTAATTATTTTAATTTAAATTCCTAATTTAAATACTTTAATTTATTTATTAAAATGAATATATTTTGTTATTTGAAATATAAATGTTGATTTTGATGTGGATTAGAATTTCAATCATGCATATATTGAATATTTCCAGAAAAGTGAATTTTGGTCAATCTGGTCAAACTTTGACTTTTAAATTTAAATTTTAAAAGTTTAAAAATTTGAATTTTATCTTTTAGTATGAAAGTAAATAAAATTTCAAGAACACTGCTTTTCGTTTCGTTCAAATCCGAATAATATTGTGAAAGTTATGCTTTTTACAAAATTGGGTGTAAATTGTTTTATTTAACAATATTGTTTATTTTAAATTAAATAAATATTTTTTTACTTGTCATATCTTATTCTAAATTGTATTATATGTTATGTTACATATATTTTTACCTTTTAAATATTTTTAAAGTGATGTTTGAATTTTTCCAAAGCTCATTGAATTTATTTTCTATATTTAAAGGTTAGTTTCCATTTTTCTGTTATTTTCTTTATTTAAATTATATTTAATTAAAATTTATTTATTAATTTTTATGTATGCATTTTATTTTTATGTTTTTATCTTTATTTATAAATATGTTTCATGTACATACAATTTTTCAAAAGTTTATTTCATTATTTTCAAATTTTCAAGCATAGTTTACATTTTCTTTGCTATTTTCTTAATTTAATTATATTTAATTAATATTTATTTATTTATTTTTGTTTATTTACAATATTTTCGTGTTTTTATATGTATTTATATATATATTTTACATGTATTTAAAATTTAAAAAGAAATGGTGGAAATTTGAAAGGTTTGTGACTCTTTATTTGCTCAAGCCTTTTTGTATTCTGTCTTTTTATTTCTCAACCTACATCTCTTCAATTGGCTGCCTTAACTCCACTCTTCAGCTGACATTCCATTTTCCTTTTCACGTGAAAACTCTTCCTCATCTTCCCCCTAAAACTCACGGCTTCACGAAGAAAAAAAGAAAAAAAAAACTTATGGCTTCATTCTTTCTTTCCTACTTCTTTTCAATGATTTCTACCTTGTTCCTCCTCTAGCATAGCTCGGCCTCTAGTCCACTCCAACTCCACGACCACCACCTCCACCATACTTGGCAGCTACCCCTCCTACTCCACTGACCATTACAGGCCATGGCCCTCCCAAGGTTGCAAATTCCTCAAATTAATACAAACATCACTTGAAAACATTGCCTAGCCAAGCCTATCTTCACTATCTCCTTCATATCTTGACTTGGCCACACCCCTAGCTCAACCAGCACCTACCTACACCACCTCTAGACATCATTTCAGATCTGACCATACCTGAAGTATGTAGGGCCAAGCCTAAAACTTGGCATAACCGAGCCAAATGTTGCATAAACCACTCTATTTTGCACTTGGACCTATGTATGCTTCATATTATCACCACTACCCCTTCACATCACTTCATGTTGCCGTGCATGGGTGTGCTAAATCTGACCTATATGATACCATAGCTGACCCAAACACACATAAATGGACAAGAAAAAGATCCTCTATGGTCGAGCAGTGGAGTGGTTAAGGCAAGGTTAAGCCGTCTTGTCTTTGTTGCTTTGTATCTCAACTTGTTCAATATTGTTTTGTGTTGTATATTCATGTGTTGCATTGTCTTGTTTGTGTTTATTGGATTGTTACAAGATGATCATCTAGGCTCTCTCCACTTATTTGAATCCATTGTCGTGCTTGTCGTGCCCTTGGAATCATGTTTGTGTGTCGTAGTGGTCTTCAGCTTGATAAAGGTGAGTCTTTCTCACTCTGACATTTATACTTATGAAATAGTGAATTGATGACAAATGTTTAGTAATATAAAATGTTATGCAAGTTAATGATGATCATATGATATGCTATACCATGTTATTACCATGTTAAAACTGTTAGTTATCACCTGACATCTGATATATGACATTATATTGTGACACTGAAATTGTTTATATTGTTTATGCATATATTCACACTGCAAGTTCCCTGTTAGAATAGAATCACTATGGGTTGAAATGATACATACCCAAACGGACTTTAGATTAGGGAAAAATCGTTATGGGCTGAAATGATAGGCCTGAGCGATTTTTATTGTATTTTATTTGACTTGGGATTGCGGGTTTGAAATGATAGAACCCGGGTTTTCTTTGTAAACTGCGGATTGAAATGATATATATCCGTATCACTTGACCTAGGTTAGAAAATTATATACAGACCCCGTGGTATATTTTTAAATGATATTTATTAAAATATGTATTTTTAAAATTATGAAATTTTGATTTAAAAATATATATTTTATGGTTTTAAGAAAATTAAATATTAAGTCTTGAAATTGTGAATTTGAGTACGTAAATGTGAAATAATTGAGATTTTAGACTTTAAATTTTATTTTAAAATGTAAATAAATAATGGAAATTAAATTTAAAGTTTTAAAATTATATATGAAGTAAAATTTTAAGTTTTATTTAATTTATATGTTAATAAACAGTGAATTTTGACTTAATAAATGAATGGAGTTTTTAAATTGAATATTTGATCTAAAAATTTTGTTGTGTTAAATCATATGTTGAAATGATTTTAAATGTGAAATTTTGAAGTCTAGAAATATGATTTTTAAGTTATAATAAAAATTTGGAGTTTTTTTTTGAAAAGTTAAAATGAAATCTGGAATTCATAGCATTTTCAAAATGTTGTAGTCTTTTGACAGCATTTTTAAATGCTATTGTTTTGAATCTAACAGTGTTTGAAATAACTAAATATCTATTACGACATTTTATAAATGCCGTTATTCTTGAACTAAACCATTTTTGGAAGCTATAAGCTACGATAGCACTTTATAAATGCTGTCGTTGCTATAATTTGACAGTGTTTGAAATGTTATAGTTTTTAACACTGTTTGAGTTATATTTTAAAGTGTTAAATGATTTAAATTTTGAAAATTGATTAATTGTGAAATTTAAGAAGTTTTGAATATATTTTAATATTTAAATTTGAATTTTTAAGGAATTTAAATTTGAATTTGAATTTAAGTAAGGTTTACTTGGTTATGTTTTTAATGGAATGAAATGTAATGAGATAAATGAATTTTTGAATGGAATTTTTAATGTATTTTGTAATGATACTTGAAATAACAAATGAATGACTTATTTGATTTAAAAATGATATTTAAATTTGAGTATTTGAATTTGAATTCAAATAATGATTTGATAATAAGGTTTGGAAATGATTTGATCTTTATTTTGATAAAGAATATGAATTAGAATGATATGTACTTTTGATAAATGGATATTTGAAGTTTATATTGGTATGAAAGGATACTTAGTTTAATTGTAAATTGAGTTTATTTAAATAATATTGGATTTATGAAATTAATATTTCAAAACTAAGTAATAATGAAACTAGATTTGAGATATATGAAATTATAAAATTTAGTTTTGAAATGCGGGATATTAAAGCTTTGAAATTTATTAGAAATTGAATAGTTTAATTTGTGGATCAAATCTATATTTGAAAATGATATGATTTGAAATGGTTATTGGGAAATTTAATTGAAACTGATGGTTTGAATTGAATTAAGTTGGAAATTGAAAATTTGGGATTAATTGAATGAATTGTAAAATGTAAAGAATTAAATGAATATCCCATGATTTCAAATGTATGATTTTGAAATGTTATGATTTTCAAAGTGTAATTGTTTCAAGTATTTTTGGTTTCGAAAGAGTTATACTTTGAAAATATTATGATTTTGAAATGAATATATGTTTGAAATGTTTTTGGTTTTGAAGTATAAACTATTTTGATTGAATAAATAGTTTTGAAATAAAAATGGTTTTGGTTTCGAAGTATAAACTATTTTGAAAGAAATATAGTTTGAAATGAAATGATTTGATCTTTTTAAGGTATAAACTATTTTGAAATGACCGTGGCGTTATAATATCGTTTGGTTGTTAAAGAGACCGGGATCGGAAGTTGTCATACTCTCTGCTAACTCCGACAACCACTTTAACAACCGTGTACGCGGTGGAGATTCCAGAATGAAGTAGGATGGTGGCGACGTTCTTGAGGTATATTACGTGGACCCAACTCCCATGAGTTGGCATAAGGTGGCTAAAACAGGAGAGATCTCGGTCCAAAGGAGGTAGCACCTCTGGTCGGACACATTCCTTCGATACTACACTCTTACTGGTGATTGATTAGATGGCCATCCTCCGATTTTGATTGGGAGTGTGTTCCGAGGTGGGCGTATGTGGCTGCTGCGTTACCACCAGCCCGTGTGCGTAATTGGTATATCTACCCTGGCATTGCCTTGTGTGCCGTGTCACCTACCATACCGTGCCTTTACTACGAGTTTGTTTTTCTCCCGTAGCCCGTGTGGTATCCTCTGACAGTCACCCGGAGTGGAGATGGCATGATATTGGATGGACTACTGGGACTATTATGTGTGAAGGGTGACATGGGTAGGCCGGAACGCTATTTAAAAGTATGTTTATTTTACTGTAGACATTATTATAGTAGCGCAATATTACTACATAGTAAATAGTTTAACGGATCCTTAAAGGATGGGCGATCCCAAGCATCCTTTAAGTTACTGATGCATTTTTGTTGCTGTTCACTTGAGTTTATTTACAGTTCATAAGTATTTATGTCCTGACTCGAGTGTTTTGTATTTTGCTTTACGCTAGAGTCAGATTGAGTGAGTTAGCATTCAAGATTCACCTTCGGAGTTGGAGCATTCCTTGAAGATCCAGCCATCTATTTTGCTTTCTGTATCCAGTGATTTCAGTGATATATTCTGATTTGTACCTGATGTATCTTGGTACTTTTTGTTGTATCATGTTTAACTCTGATGTATCTTATTTTTATATAGTAGCTTCATGAACTACTATTTCTTTTAAATTCCGCTGCATTATTAAATACTCTGTGTCTGCGATCTGTGATTACGTATTTACTGTATATTCTGAAATTTGCCAAATTTTATTTACAATGCGGTATTTTGAGCAATTCAAGTCCGACATGTGCGGATGCGAATGGTTGAAAATATCGGGTTGTTACAGTTGGTATCAGAGCTTTGGTAGCTCTAGGCAAAACTCAGCATATAGAGTAAATGAATTTGCAGAATCACTTTCATTCGAGTTTGAATCCCTTCCTTTTGACTTGATTCCTTTGATTTTGGAACGTTCCCTGCGGTTTCAAAATCCATTTCGTGTCCCTCACTATTCATCTTCATTTGATTCTGGAGTATCCCATGACTCCACTTTAAACGATCTTTATAATGAGTCGGCGGTCTCGCCAACCTCAAATTTATTTGTAAAGGGGGAAACTCCTTTACAACAGCATCGATTCACCAGAGATTCTATATCCTCGGTTTAGGTGCTAGTACCTCTTATAATCCCGAACTCTATCTCTTGAGACCGAATGTTGATTTACCCAAGAAATCCACATCGATCTTATTCTTTAAGTCACGGTTGACGCGGTTAAGGTTGCCCGTGATTTATATAAGCTTATCCATCTTTCTATTCTGTTATTTAATCATCTCATCTTTGTTTCCAACTTATCTTCAAATCATTCTTGAAGTGTATTTGTAAACTAATATTTAAAATGTTTTATATATTGTGTTGTTTGAGTTGTTGATGTTGATTTGGGTTTCTGATCGATTCGTCTGATCAACGTTATCGATAAGATTTCCAAAACACTTTAACAGAGCAAACTAACACAATACGTTTTTCAAATTTAGTAATGAAATAAATTTTGTAACAATATTATAAATTTTTCTGGATTTTATTGAATTGGTTGTTAAGAAATAATATTTGATTTTTATATCATTATTTCTTGTTTCATTTATAAATAAGTGAACTATAAACATGGTTATAAATTTATTTGGAAATTTAAAATGAATGTAAAACAAGAATTTGAGAATTTAATTTCCGATGGATTCCAAACCTTGTGTTTAAAGTTTTAAAGAATGTACTATTTAATGTATTTTCGAGTAGAAATTTGTTTCCAAAGAATTTTAAAGTTCAAAATTTTGTGCTCTTCTCTTTGTCGCTGGAAAATAATTTCGGTGATGACTGCAGCATCATCGACGATCATTTTCGAGTTTCGAAGTGAAGAGACTATTCTGTAGTCTTGCTACAGTTTTGATTTGGGAAAATTTAGTTGATTTTAATTTCTAAAATAAGACTGGATTTATAACATATGCTGATATATGATTTGAATTTGAATGGATATATATATATATATAGAGTATATGAGCATTTATTTATCTCTAAATAGTTTGGAATTTATCGGAAATTTAATTCCTAAATTTTATTTTCAAAGATAATTTCTAAGTATAATTTCAAGATTTGGATAAATATTCAAGCTTGAAATAATTTAAATTAGAAAGTTTTATTTGTATAATACACAATTTCATTCCAATATAACTTACCTTAATTTTCAGAAGTTGAATATGTAATTGGATAATGTACAATAAAAAAAAAGATTTTATAAATAAAATTTGAGCGGTTATTATAAATGTTATATACTTAAATTTTAGTTATAAAAGAGATTGACAGAGGTAAATAAAGAAAAGGGTAATGGAATAATTTACAATATAAAATGATGTTAAAGAAACTGAGAATAAATTAAAGCAGTTATAATTATTATAAATATATTTAACATGGGTGATAAGATATATTAAGAGAAATAAACTTAATTTTAATTAGAAATGAAGAAGAATTAAATTTTATTTGGTACATTTTGAGTATAATAAAAGATTTTTCAAATACATGATTTTAGGGATTTGTTAATTTAAGATAATTGGATGATAAGATAATGAAATTAGAGATGCTTAAGATTTATTTGACTTATGTAAAATTAATTTTCAGTTGAAATTTTATGGTTTCAAATTTATTATTTTATTTTGATTTTCAAACTATCTTTTGGTTGTCCTAATTTCCCTTATCTTGCTACAGAATGGGAGGCTATTGCATATACCATTCTGTTTAGAAATCTTTCTATAATCTTTAATAATCTTTGGTACTCATCTTTGAATCTAAGCACTGCTTGCCATCCATAGACCGTCGGTCAAGCGGGAAGGGTGAATCAAATTCTAAAAGATTTTTTTTTGTGCTTGTGTTTTTTATTCTGGAGGATCTTGAGAAGATCATCTCCACATTGTTAAACTTACCTATAGCAACAGTTATCAAGTATAATTTTAATCTTCTTGTCATCTTGTCTTAATATTACTTCATTCTATCTTTTCCATGCTTTCCCATACCTCATTCCTTTTCGGGGACGAAAAGTTTTGAGTGGGGGAGAGTGTAACAACCCTGTATTTTCTGATCAGTGCAATTATATATTTTTAATTATTTTAATTTAAATTCCTAATTTAAATACTTTAATTTATTTATTAAAATGAATATATTTTGTTATTTGAAATATAAATGTTGATTTTGATGTGGATTAGAATTTCAATCATGCATATATTGAATATTTCCAGAAAAGTGAATTTTGGTCAATCTGGTCAAACTTTGACTTTTAAATTTAAATTTTAAAAGTTTGAAAGTTTGAATTTTATCTTTTAGTATGAAAGTAAATAAAATTTCAAGAACACTGCTTTTCGTTTCGTTCAAATCCGAATAATATTGTGAAAGTTATGCTTTTTACAAAATTGGGTGTAAATTGTTTTATTTAACAATATTGTTTATTTTAAATTAAATAAATATTTTTTTTACTTGTCATATCTTATTCTAAATTGTATTATATGTTATGTTAAATATATTTTTACCTTTTAAATATTTTTAAAGTGATGTTTGAATTTTTCCAAAGCTCATTGAATTTATTTTCTATTTTTAAAGGTTAGTTTCCATTTTTCTGTTATTTTCTTTATTTAAATTATATTTAATTAAAATTTATTTATTCATTTTTATGTATGCATTTTATTTTTATGTTTTTATCTTTGTTTATAAATATGTTTCATGTACATACAATTTTTCAAAAGTTCATTTCATTATTTTCAAATTTTCAAGCCTAGTTTACATTTTCTTTGCTATTTTCTTAATTTAATTATATTTAATTAATATTTATTTATTCATTTTTGTTTATTTACAATATTTTCGTGTTTTTATCTGTATTTATATATATTTTACATGTATTTAAAATTTAAAAAGAAATGGTGGAAATTTGAAAGGTTTGTGACTCTTTATTTGCTCAAGCCTTTTTGTATTCTGTCTTTTGATTTCTCAACCAACATCTCTTCAATTGGCTGCCTTAACTCCACTCTTCAGCTGACATTCCATTTTCCTTTTCACGTGAAAACTCTTCCTCATCTTCCCCCTAAAACTCACGGCTTCATGAAGAAAAAAAGAAAAAAAAAACTTATGGCTTCATTCTTTCTTTCCTACTTCTTTTCAATGATTTCTACCTTGTTCCTCCTCTAGCATAGCTCGGCCTCTAGTCCACTCCAACTCCACGACCACCACCTCCACCATACTTGGCAGCTAACCCTCCTACTCCACTGACCATTACAGGCCATGGCCCTCCCAAGGTTGCAAATTCCTCAAATTAATACAAACATCACTTGAAAACATTGCCTAGCCAAGCCTATCTTCACTATCTCCTTCATATCTTGACTTGGCCACACCCCTAGCTCAACCACCACCTACCTACACCACCTCTAGACATAATTTCAGATCCGACCATACCTGAAGTATGTAGGGCCAAGCCCAAAACTTGGCATAACCGAGCCAAATGTTGCATAAACCACTCTATTTTGCACTTGAACCTATGTATGCTTCATATTATCACCACTACCCCTTCACATCACTTCATGTTGCCGTGCATGGGTGTGCTAAATCTGACCTATATGATACCATAGCTGACCCAAACACACATAAATGGACAAGCAAAAGATCCTCTATGGTCGAGCAGTGGAGTGGTTAAGGCAAGGTTAAGCCGTCTTGTCTTTGTTGCTTTGTATCTCAACTTGTTCAATATTGTTTTGTGTTGTATATTCATGTATTGCATTGTCTTGTTTGTGTTTATTGGATTGTTACAAGATGATCATCTAGGCTCTCTCCACTTATTTGAATCCATTGTCGTGCTTGTCGTGCCCTTGGAATCATGTTTGTGTGTCGTAGTGGTCTTCAGCTTGATAAAGATGAGTCTTTCTCACTCTGACATTTATACTTATGAAATAGTGAATTGATGACAAGTGTTTAGTAATATAAAATGTTATGCAAGTTATTGATGATCATATGATATGCTATGCCATGTTATTACCATGTTAAAACTGTTAGTTATCACCTGACATCTGATATATGGCATTATATTGTGACACTGACATTGTTTATATTGTTTATGCATATATTCACACTGCAAGTTCCCTGTTAGAATAGAATCGCTATGGGTTGAAATGATACAACCCAAACGGACTTTAGATTAGGGAAAAATCGTTATGGGCTGAAATGATAGGCCTGAGCGATTTTTATTGTATTTTATTTGACTTGGGATTGCGGGTTTGAAATGATAGAACCCGGGTTTTCTTTGTAAACTGCGGATTGAAATGACATATATCCGTATCACTTGACTTAGGTTAGAAAATTATATACAGACCCCGAGGTATATTTTTAAATGATATTTATTAAAATATGTATTTATAAAAGTATGAAATTTTGATTTAAAAATATATATTTTATGGTTTTAAGAAAATTAAATATTAAGTCTTGAAATTGTGAATTTGAGTACGTAAATGTGAAATAATTGAGATTTTAGACTTTAAATTTTATTTTAAAATGTAAATAAATAATGGAAATTAAATTTAAAGTTTTAAAATTATACATGAAGTAAAATTTTAAGTTTTATTTAATTTATATGTTAATAAACAGTGAATTTTGACTTAATAAATGAATGGAGTTTTTAAATTGAATATTTGATCTAAAAATTTTGTTGTGTTAAATCATATGTTAAAATGATTTTAAATGTGAAATTCTGAAGTCTAGAAATATGATTTTTAAGTTATAATAAAAATTTGGAGTTTTTTTTTTGAAAAGTTAAAATGAAATCTGGAATTCATAGCATTTTCAAAATGTTGTAGTCTTTTGACAGCATTTTTAAATGCTATTGTTTTGAATCTAACAATGTTTGAAATAACAAAATATCTATTACGACATTTTATAAATGCCGTTATTCTTGAACTAAACCATTTTTGGAAGCTATAAGCTACGATAGCACTTTATAAATGCTGTCGTTGCTATAATTTGACAATGTTTGAAATGTTATAGTTTTTAACACTGTTTGAGTTATATTTTAAAGTGTTAAATGATTTAAATTTTGAAAATTGATTAATTGTGAAATTTAAGAAGTTTTGAATATATTTTAATGTTTAAATTTGAATTTTTAAGGAATTTAAATTTGAATTTGAATTTAAGTAAGGTTTACTTGGTTATGTTTTTAATGGAATGAAATGTAATGAGATAAATGAATTTTTGAATGGAAATTTTAATGTATTTTGTAATGATACTTGAAATAACAATGAATGACTTATTTGATTTAAAAATGATATTTAAATTTGAGTATTTGAATTTGAATTCAAATAATGATTTGATAATAAGGTTTGGAAATGATTTGATCTTTATTTTGATAAAGAATATGAATTAGAATGATATGTACTTTTGATAAATGGATATTTGAAGTTTATATTGGTATGAAAGGATACTTAGTTTAATTGTAAATTGAGTTTATTTAAATAATATTGGATTTATGAAATTAATATTTCAAAACTAAGTAATAATGAAACTAGATTTGAGATATATGAAATTATAAAAATTTAGTTTTGAAATGCGGGATATTAAAGCTTTGAAATTTATTAGAAATTGAATAGTTTAATTTGTGGATCATATCTATATTTGAAATGATATGATTTGAAATGGTTATTGGGAAATTTAATTGAAACTGATGGTTTGAATTGAATTAAGTTGGAAATTGAAAATTTGGGATTAATTGAATGAATTGTAAAATGTAAAGAATTAAATGAATATCCCATGATTTCAAATGTATGATGTTGAAATGTTATGATTTTCAAAGTGTAATTGTTTCAAGTATTTTTGGTTTCGAAAGAGTTATACTTTGAAAATATTATGATTTTGAAATGAATATATGTTTGAAATGTTTTTGGTTTTGAAGTATAAACTATTTTGATTGAATAAATAGTTTTGAAATAAAAATGGTTTTGGTTTCGAAGTATAAACTATTTTGAAAGAAATATAGTTTGAAATGAAATGATTTGATCTTTTTAAGGTATAAACTATTTTGAAATGACCATGGCGTTATAATAACGTTTGGTTGTTAAAGAGACCGGAATCGGAAGTTGTCATACTCTCTGCCAACTCCGAAAACCACTTTAACAACCGTGTACGCGGTGGAGATTCCAGAATGAAGTAGGATGGTGGCGACGTTCTTGAGGTATATTACGTGGACCCAACTCCCGTGAGTTGGCATAAGGTGGCTAAAACAGGAGCAATCTCGGGCCAAAGGAGGTAGCACCTCTGGTCGGACACATTCCTTCGATACTATACTCTTACTGGTGATTGATTAGATGGCCATCCTCCGATTTTGATTGGGAGTGTGTTCCGATGTGGGCGTATGTGGCTGCTGCGTTACCACCAGCCCGTGTGCGTAATTGGTATATCTACCCTGGCATTGCCTTGTGTGCCGTGTCACCTACCATACCGTGCCTTTACTACGAGTTTGTTTTTCTCCCGTAGCCCGTGTGGTATCCTCTGACAGTCACCCGGAATGGAGATGGCATGATATTGGATGGACTACTGGGACTATTATGTGTGAAGGGTGATATGGGTAGGCCGGAACGCTATTTAAAAGTATGTTTATTTTACTGTAGACATTATTATAGTAGCGCAATATTATTACATAGTAAATAGTTTAATGGATCCTTAAAAGATGGGCGATCCCAATCATCCTTTAAGTTACTGATGCATTTTTGTTGCTGTTCACTTGATTTTATTTACAGTTCATAAGTATTTATGTCCTGACTCGAGTGTTTTGTATTTTGCTTTACGCTCGAGTCAGATTGAGTGAGTTAGCATTCAAGATTCACCTTCGGAGTTGGAGCTTTCCTTGAAGATCCAGCCATCTATTTTGCTTTCTGTATCCAGTGATTTCAGTGATGTATTCTGATTTGTACCTGATGTATCTTGGTACTTTTTGTTGTATCATGTTTAACTCTGATGTATCTTATTTTTATATAGTAGCTTCATGAACTACTATTTCTTTTAAATTCCGCTGCATTATTAAATACTCTGTGTCTGCGATCTGTGATTACGTATTTACTGTATATTCTGAAATTTGCCAAATTTTATTTACAATGCGGTATTTTGAGCAATTCAAGTCCGACATGTGCGGATGCGAATGGTTGAAAATATCGGGTTGTTACAGTTGGTATCAGAGCTTTGGTAGCTCTAGGCAAAACTCAGCATATAGAGTAAATGAATTTGCAGAATCACTTTCATTCGAGTTTGAATCCCTTCCTTTTGACTCGATTCCTTTGATTTTGGAACGTTCCCTGCGGTTTCAAAATCCATTTCGTGTCCCTCACTATTCATCTTCATTTGATTCTGGAGTATCCCATGACTCCACTTTAAACGATCTTTATAATGAGTCGGCGGTCTCGCCAACCTCAAATTTATTTGTAAAGGGGGAAACTCCTTTACAACAGCATCGATTCACCAGAGATTCTATATCCTCGGTTTAGGTGCTAGTACCTCTTATAATCCCGAACTCTATCTCTTGAGACCGAATGTTGATTTACCCAAGAAATCCACATCGATCTTATTCTTTAAGTCACGGTTGACGCGGTTAAGGTTGCCCGTGATTTATATAAGCTTATCCATCTTTCTATTCTGTTATTTAATCATCTCATCTTTGTTTCCAACTTATCTTCAAATCATTCTTGAAGTGTATTTGTAAACTAATATTTAAAATGTTTTATATATTGTGTTGTTTGAGTTGTTGATGTTGATTTGGGTTTCTGATCGATTCGTCTGATCAACGTTATCGATAAGATTTCCAAAACACTTTAACAGAGCAAACTAACACAATACGTTTTTCAAATTTAGTAATGAAATAAATTTTGTAACAATATTATAAATTTTTCTGGATTTTATTGAATTGGTTGTTAAGAAATAATATTTGATTTTTATATCATTATTTCTTGTTTCATTTATAAATAAGTGAACTATAAACATGGTTATAAATTTATTTGGAAATTTAAAATGAATGTAAAACAAGAATTTGAGAATTTAATTTCCGATGGATTCCAAACCTTGTGTTTAAAGTTTTAAAGAATGTACTATTCAATGTATTTTCGAGTAGAAATTTGTTTCCAAAGAATTTTAAAGTTCAAAATTTTGTGCTCTTCTCTTTGTCGCTGGAAAATAATTTCGGTGATGACTGCAGCATCATCGACGATCATTTTTGAGTTTCGAAGTGAAGAGACTATTTTGTAGTCTTGCTACAGTTTTGATTTGGGAAAATTTAGTTGATTTTAATTTCTAAAATAAGACTGGATTTATAACATATGCTGATATATGATTTGAATTTGAATGGATATATATATAGAGTATATGAGCATTTATTTATCTCTAAATAGTTTGGAATTTATCGGAAATTTAATTCCTAAATTTTATCTTCAAAGATAATTTCTAAGTATAATTTCAAGATTTGGATAAATATTCAAGCTTGAAATAATTTAAATTAGAAAGTTTTATTTGTATAATACACAATTTCATTCCAATATAACTTACCTTAATTTTCAGAAGTTGAATATGTAATTGGATAATGTACAATAAAAAAAAGATTTTATAAATAAAATTTGAGTGGTTATTATAAATGTTATATACTTAAATTTTAGTTATAAAAGAGATTGACATTGGTAAATAAAGAAAAGGGTAATGGAATAATTTACAATATAAAATGATGTTAAAGAAACTGAGAATAAATTAAAGCAGTTATAATTATTATAAATATATTTAACATGGGTGATAAGATATATTAAGAGAAATAAACTTAATTTTAATTAGAAATGAAGAAGAATTAAATTTTATTTGGTACATTTTGAGTATAATAAAAGATTTTTCAAATACATGATTTTAGGGATTTGTTAATTTAAGATAATTGGATGATAAGATAATGAAATTAGAGATGCTTAAGATTTATTTGACTTATGTAAAATTAATTTTCAGTTGAAATTTTATGGTTTCAAATTTATTATTTTATTTTGATTTTCAGACTATCTTTTGGTTGTCCTAATTTCCCTTATCTTGCTACAGAATGGGAGGCTATTGCATATACCAGTCTGTTTAGAAATCTTTCTATAATCTTTAATAATCTTTGGTACTCATCTTTGAATCTAAGCACTGCTTGCCATCCACAGACCGTCGGTCAAGCAGGAAGGGTGAATCAAATTCTAAAAGATTTTTTTTTGTGCTTGTGTTTTTTTATTCTGGAGGATCTTGAGAAGATCATCTCCACATTGTTAAACTTACCTATAGCAACAGTTATCAAGTATAATTTTAATCTTCTTGTCATCTTGTCTTAATATTACTTCATTCTATCTTTTCCTTGCTTTCCCATACCTCATTCCTTTTCGGGGACGAAAAGTTTTGAGTGGGGGAGAGTGTAACAACCCTGTATTTTCTGGTCAGTGCAATTATATATTTTAATTATTTTAATTTAAATTCCTAATTTAAATACTTTAATTTATTTATTAAAATGAACATATTTTGTTATTTGAAATATAAATGTTGATTTTGATGTGGATTAGAATTTCAATCATGCATATATTGAATATTTCCAGAAAAGTGAATTTTGGTCAATCTGGTCAAACTTTGACTTTTAAATTTAAATTTTAAAAGTTTGAAAATTTGAATTTTATCTTTTAGTATGAAAGTAAATAAAATTTCAAGAACACTGCTTCTCGTTTCGTTCAAATCCGAATAATATTGTGAAAGTTATGCTTTTTACAAAATTGGGTGTAAATTGTTTTATTTAACAATATTGTTTATTTTAAATTAAATAAATATTTTTTTTACTTGTCATATCTTATTCTAAATTGTATTATATGTTATGTTACATATATTTTTACCTTTTAAATATTTTTGAAGTGATGTTTGAATTTTTCCAAAGCTCATTGAATTTATTTTCTATTTTTAAAGGTTTGTTTCCATTTTTCTGTTATTTTCTTTATTTAAATTATATTTAATTAAAATTTATTTATTCATTTTTATGTATGCATTTTATTTTTATGTTTTTATCTTTATTTATAAATATGTTTCATGTACATACAATTTTTCAAAAGTTTATTTCATTATTTTCAAATTTTCAAGCCTAGTTTACATTTTCTTTGCTATTTTCTTAATTTAATTATATTTAATTAATATTTATTTATTTATTTTTGTTTATTTACAATATTTTCGTGTTTTTATCTGTATTTATATATATTTTACATGTATTTAAAATTTAAAAAGAAATGGTGGAAATTTGAAAGATTTGTGACTCTTTATTTGCTCAAGCCTTTTTGTATTCTGTCTTTTGATTTCTCAACCAACATCTCTTCAATTGGCTGCCTTAACTCCACTCTTCAGCTGACATTCCATTTTCCTTTTCACATGAAAACTCTTCCTCATCTTCCCCCTAAAACTCACGGCTTCATGAAGAAAAAAAGAAAAAAAAAACTTATGGCTTCATTCTTTCTTTCCTACTTCTTTTCAATGATTTCTACCTTGTTCCTCCTCTAGCATAGCTCTGCCTCTAGTCCACTCCAACTCCACGACCACCACCTCCACCATACTTGGCAGCTAACCCTCCTACTCCACTGACCATTACAGGCCATGGCCCTCCCAAGGTTGTAAATTCCTCAAATTAATACAAACATCACTTGAAAACATTGCCTAGCCAAGCCTATCTTCACTATCTCCTTCATATCTTGACTTGGCCACACCCCTAGCTCAACCACCACCTACCTACACCACCTCTAGACATCATTTCAGATCTGACCTTACCTGAAGTATGTAGGGCCAAGCCCAAAACTTGGCATAACCGAGCCAAATGTTGCATAAACCACTCTATTTTGCACTTGAACCTATGTATGCTTCATATTATCACCACTACCCCTTCACATCACTTCATGTTGCCGTGCATGGGTGTGCTAAATCTGACCTATATGATACCATAGCTGACCCAAACACACATAAATGGACAAGCAAAAGATCCTCTATGGTCGAGCAGTGGAGTGGTTAAGGCAAGGTTAAGCCGCCTTGTCTTTGTTGCTTTGTATCTCAACTTGTTCAATATTGTTTTGTGTTGTATATTCATGTGTTGCATTGTCTTGTTTGTGTTTATTGGATTGTTACAAGATGATCATCTAGGCTCTCTCCACTTATTTGAATCCATTGTCGTGCTTGTCGTGCCCTTGGAATCATGTTTGTGTGTCGTAGTGGTCTTCAGCTTGATAAAGATGAGTCTTTCTCACTCTGACATTTATACTTATGAAATAGTGAATTGATGACAAGTGTTTAGTAATATAAAATGTTATGCAAGTTAATGATGATCATATGATATGCTATGCCATGTTATTACCATGTTAAAACTGTTAGTTATCACCTGACATCTGATATATGACATTATATTGTGACACTGACATTGTTTATATTGTTTATGCATATATTCACACTGCAAGTTCCCTGTTAGAATAGAATCACTATGGGTTGAAATGATACATACCCAAACGGACTTTAGATTAGGGAAAAATCGTTATGGGCTGAAATGATAGGCCTGAGCGATTTTTATTGTATTTTATTTGACTTGGGATTGCGGGTTTGAAATGATAGAACCCGGGTTTTCTTTGTAAACTGCGGATTGAAATGACATATATCCGTATCACTTGACCTAGGTTAGAAAATTATATACAGACCCCGAGGTATATTTTTAAATGATATTTATTAAAATATGTATTTATAAAAGTATGAAATTTTGATTTAAAAATATATATTTTATGGTTTTAAGAAAATTAAATATTAAGTCTTGAAATTGTGAATTTGAGTACGTAAATGTGAAATAATTGAGATTTTAGACTTTAAATTTTATTTTAAAATGTAAATAAATAATGGAAATTAAATTTAAAGTTTTAAAATTATATATGAAGTAAAATTTTAAGTTTTATTTAATTTATATGTTAATAAACAGTGAATTTTGACTTAATAAATGAATGGAGTTTTTAAATTGAATATTTGATCTAAAAATTTTGTTGTGTTAAATCATATGTTAAAATGATTCTAAATGTGAAATTTTGAAGTCTAGAAATATGATTTTTAAATTATAATAAAAATTTGGAGTTTTTTTTTTGAAAAGTTAAAATGAAATCTGGAATTCATAGCATTTTCAAAATGTTGTAGTCTTTTGACAGCATTTTTAAATGCTATTGTTTTGAATCTAACAATGTTTGAAATAACTAAATATCTATTACGGCATTTTATAAATGCCGTTATTCTTGAACTAAACCATTTTTGTAAGCTATAAGCTACGATAGCACTTTATAAATGCCGTCGTTGCTATAATTTGACAATGTTTGAAATGTTATAGTTTTTAACACTGTTTGAGTTATATTTTAAAGTGATAAATGATTTAAATTTTGAAAATTGATTAATTGTGAAATTTAAGAAGTTTTGAATATATTTTAATATTTAAATTTGAATTTTTAAGGAATTTAAATTTGAATTTGAATTTAAGTAAGGTTTACTTGGTTATGTTTTTAATGGAATGAAATGTAATGAGATAAATGAATTTCTGAATGGAATTTTTAATGTATTTTGTAATGATACTTGAAATAACAAATGAATGACTTATTTGATTTAAAAATGATATTTAAATTTGAGTATTTGAATTTGAATTCAAATAATGATTTGATAATAAGGTTTGGAAATGATTTGATCTTTATTTTGATAAAGAATATGAATTAGAATGATATGTACTTTTGATAAATGGATATTTGAAGTTTATATTGGTATGAAAGGATACTTAGTTTAATTGTAAATTGAGTTTATTTAAATAATATTGGATTTATGAAATGAATATTTCAAAACTAAGTAATAATGAAATTAGATTTGAGATATATGAAATTATAAAATTTAGTTTTGAAATGTGGGATATTAAAGCTTTGAAATTTATTAGAAATTGAATAGTTTAATTTGTGGATCAAATCTATATTTGAAAATGATATGATTTGAAATGGTTATTGGAAAATTTAATTGAAACTGATGGTTTGAATTGAATTAAGTTGGAAATTGAAAATTTGGGATTAATTGAATGAATTGTAAAATGTAAAGAATTAAATGAATATCCCATGATTTCAAATGTATGATTTTGAAATGTTATGATTTTCAAAGTGTAATTGTTTCAAGTATTTTTGGTTTCGAAAGAGTTATACTTTGAAAATATTATGATTTTGAAATGAATATATGTTTGAAATGTTTTTGGTTTTGAAGTATAAACTATTTTGATTGAATAAATAGTTTTGAAATAAAAATGGTTTTGATTTCGAAGTATAAATTATTTTGAAAGAAATATAGTTTGAAATGAAATGATTTGATCTTTTTAAGGTATAAACTATTTTGAAATGACCATGGCGTTATAATAACGTTTGGTTGTTAAAGAGACCGGGATCGGAAGTTGTCATACTCTCTGCCAACTCCGAAAACCACTTTAACAACCGTGTACGCGGTGGAGATTCCAGAATGAAGTAGGATGGTGGCGACGTTCTTGAGGTATATTACGTGGACCCAACTCTCGTGAGTTGGCATAAGGTGGCTAAAACAGGAGCGATCTCGGGCCAAAGGAGGTAGCACCTCTGGTCGGACACATTCCTTCGATACTATACTCTTACTGGTGATTGATTAGATGGCCATCCTCCGATTTTGATTGGGAGTGTGTTCCGAGGTGGGCATATGTGGCTGCTGCGTTACCACCAGCCCGTGTGCGTAATTGGTATATCTACCCTGGCATTGCCCTGTGTGCCGTGTCACCTACCATACCGTGCCTTTACTACGAGTTTGTTTTTCTCCCGTAGCCCGTGTGGTATCCTCTGACAGTCACCCGGAGTGGAGATGGCATGATATTGGATGGACTACTGGGACTATTATGTGTGAAGGGTAATATGGGTAGCCCGGAACGCTATTTAAAAGTATGTTTATTTTACTGTAGACATTATTATAGTAGCGCAATATTACTACATAGTAAATAGTTTAACGGATCCTTAAAGGATGAGCGATCCCAAGCATCCTTTAAGTTACTGATGCATTTTTGTTGCTGTTCACTTGAGTTTATTTACTGTTCATAAGTATTTATGTCCTGACTCGAGTGTTTTGTATTTTGCTTTACGCTCGAGTCAGATTGAGTGAGTTAGCATTCAAGATTCACCTTCGGAGTTGGAGCTTTCCTTGAAGATCCAGCCATCTATTTTGCTTTCTGTATCCAGTGATTTCAGTGATGTATTCTGATTTGTACCTGATGTATCTTGGTACTTTTTGTTGTATCATGTTTAACTCTGATGTATCTTATTTTTATATAGTAGCTTCATGAACTACTATTTCTTTTAAATTCCGCTGCATTATTAAATACTCTGTGTCTGTGATCTGTGATTACGTATTTACTGTATATTCTGAGATTTGCCAAATTTTATTTACAATGCGGTATTTTGAGCAATTCAAGTCTGACATGTGCGGATGCGAATGGTTGTAAATATCGGGTTGTTACATTTACGTTTAATTGAATCGGTTAAATTTTGATTGGTCAATAATGGTTAGTATGATCAGAGACGGAGCCACGATTTTATTATGAACCGAGCTAAGTAAAAGAGATGAAAGAAATAAAAAATAAATCTAAATAATATGAGAAATTGCAACAACTAATTTTTAATCATGTATAGTAAAAGCTTACAAAAACATGAGACATTCATGTATATTTCATGCGTGACTTAGATAAATACAAAAAGTAGACACGCTAATCTAGACAAGTTGTACTCTACGCTCTTTACATGAGTTGAAATCACAAACTACCGAATCCAAATCAATATCTTCAGCAAGTTCCCTTTCTATGTTGATAATCATGCAATCCTCAAGAAAATCATCATCCATTTTGTTACGTAGAATACTTTTAACACTTTTCAAAGCTGAAAAAGCTCGCTCTGTCATTGCCCTGGAAACTGGAAGAGTTAAAATAAGACAAATCAATCGATCAACCAAATAATAAATGTCTTTCTTTCTTTTCTCAAATAATTGTTTGCACAACTCGGAGATAGTTGATAGATTTTGAAAACTTGGATGAGATGGAATATCAAGCTCATAATGTTGTAGTTGACACTTTAATATATGTATCTCTTGGAATGTGAAATCTTGCGGGTAATACTTCTCCGCTAGAATGCAAATGTCATCAATTTTTAACGATCTATAAGCATCTTTTGGATCCAAAGTAGTGCTAAGGATTAGTAGCTCCATTGCTCCTTCAGAGAATCTAGTGTTCAACTTAACTATTTGAGAATCAATAGCAGCATTAAAGATGTCAATATGATAATGATGGAGAACATTAATACCATCATGTTGTTGACAAGAGCGAGATGTGCCATTTTTGTAAGACATATTCTGTAACATCTCGTATTTTTAAGCCATTGAATTTGAACATTTAATTCATTTTAAATGTTGAATATGGATTATAAATTGAATCTTGAAATAAAATAAGCTATAATTTTTAGTTATAGTAATTCTATTCAATTTCAAATAATTGAGAACAATAATTAAATATTGAATCGGGAATTTAATTGGTAACTGAATAATACTAATTCAATATTAGAATTGGGGTAATTGGTAATTTCAAGTGTAAATGGAGATAAAATTAGATTCTAAAATTTAATTTAGGTCTAATTGGGTTTGAGTTTTAATATTGGACCATTGGAAGAAATTAAAAGTTAATAGATTGAATTTGGGATTTTATATTAATTTAATAATAGGATTTAATAATATAAAAATGCAATTAATCGGATTTTGATTCGAAATGAGTCAAAATGATTGTTAATGTGTTTTTAAATGATATATGATGTATTGTAAAGTTAATAAAAATTTTAAAAGTAAATTTCTAAGCGTTTTCGACAATTTTGAAAATCGCTTGATTTAATAGACGAGTGAAAATAGCCTTCCGGGGCACAGTCTCGGAATTCGACGAAACCAGTTCCATTAGATCCGTAATAGTTAGTTATTATCGGATTTCAATTTTCGTAGCAATCGGAGTTGTCGTTTTACCGTGGCAGCTCGAAACGCATCGAAATCGTTTTAATCGATTTAATTTGAAATTGATCGTTTAATTCTGTAACTCGCACGTATGACCAAATTAGCTTACGAAACTTGTTCCATTGTGCCCGAAACATGGAAAAACCCTAGGAACGCCTGTTGGTGCGTGAGAATTGGAGGTCGTTTGCATTAACTGTTAACTTGAGAAATTATATTAATAAAATAATATTAAATAACATTTTATATACACCTATATTAGCCTAACCCTAGAAAAATGACCGGCCGCCGTTCCTTTTTATTCAATGGCCGAAACCCTCCAAAATTCATCACCAATTATCGATCAATCCACTAATTATTTCAAAAATCCCCAACTGCAAAGTGGAAGGTCTCAAGGAGATCTACGAATCCAATGGTTGAGATGTGGTTTAGCGAGGTAGATCGTTCGAATTTGGTCATCGTTTGGGCTCGGTTCGATCGCAATTCCTGGGTCAACTGTAAGGCCGAGCCTGGCCGCGTTCTGGCCGTGGGCGCGGGGCGAGGTGCTCTTCGATGTGGTAGAGGCCGATCGTCCTCAAACTCGTCGTGAGTGGTTGCGATTTGTTGGAGTGAGATGCGATGATGGGTTCTGTGTTCGTTCGTCCCTGATGCTTGCGCACGCGTGTGGGAGAAGTGCTTTGGAATGGCCTTGATTCCACTTGAGGGAGTAACAGCTGTGATTAGTTTTGGGGTAATGTAAATTAAATAAAAAGGAAATTGTTTTAAATATATATCAAAACTTTATAATATCGTAACTCATTCATATGTATTCAGAATTCGACGAATTCGGTAGCGCCGGAATCGCAGAAGAGAGTACTACGCAGTGGTGCAGATCCGGAGTCATTCCGGGCAAGTAGAAATTTGAGTTAAATCGGACATCTTTCGGTTTAATTTAAATTTCAAACGCTCGTCAAAACTCAAAGTGAGTTATTCTCACTCACATCTGGATATTGGCTGATTTAATTAATAAATATTTAAATATCTGTGTGATTGGTTGCATATTATTGTTATTATCAGTCTAGATTGATATTTATATATATGTGATGTGCTAATATTTGTGGATGTAGGGAAAACAGGTTGGATGGATCCAACTGGAATCCTCACAATGTAGTAATATTTTTATAGTTGATGATGATGCCTGTTATATATTGTGATTGATAAATTTGGGATTAAATTGTATTGTGAAATTGTGGGTCAAACTATAAGCCCAGGATGTTAAATTATAAAGAAATTTGGAGTTTTAATTTTAAAGAAATTAAATTGGATTTTCAAAAGAATTTAAGAAAATTTATAAATAAGGAATTTAAAGGAATATAAAAATTAGAATCTGTTTGGGTGGAAAACTGGAATGAAATTTGTATTAGAATATTGCTGAGTAAATTATAAATCCATAATTAATTATAAATGGAGGAATTGAATTCTAGAGAAATAAAAGATATTGTTAAATAATGAATTTTAAAGAATTAAAATTTGAAATCTATTTAGAATGGAAATTGAAAATTTGTAAAATCTGGAATGATAAACAAAGAGAAATGTTATCAATTGATAAATGTGAAAGTAAATTTATGTTATTAAACCATAAAACTAAATTGAAAAAAATCGACAGAATTCGTGAGAAGGATTTCTGTGATGTTTAAGTGGAAATGAGATTCCTTGGGATAACCAAGTTCGAGTTTAAACTGATTTTATAAAAAGAAAGTTTTAAAAATTCAAACTTGTTTAAAAGTGTGTTTGGAAATTATTATTTTAAAATAATTATTAATAATTAGCAATAGTAAATTTTATAAATACCTTAATAATTATTTTTACAAATGGATTTGTTTAAAAGACTAGTTTTGGACTTAAGTCATTTGAAATGAGTATTTATCTTATTAAAAACACTACTTTTAAATTTAGTTTATTAAAAACCTTATTTAAAATCAAAGTTTATATCGTAATAAATGGTTTTACTATACATATTTTGAAATTATATTTTGAGTAAGTAACTAGAGGTGAATTTACGTATTTTAAAGTATATTTCAGTATAAAATGTTTTTAACTGCTTTCAAACTAAGTTGTTTTGAACTTGGTTATTTCCAATGGAAATATATGGTAAAGGATTTACCTTGTAAAGGGAAGAACTTTGAGAATTGTTTTCAAATGAGCTTTGAAACTTTGGAAATATATCTTTTAAAGATATTTGAGGCAAATAAATAATGTGGGACTTATTTATTGTGTGATGGATGCTTATGGATGTTTGTGAATATAAATTGATAGTTAAATCACCGACTATCAATATTGGACAATGCGTGATCGTTTCGAAGAGACCGGGATCGAGATTTATTTCTCGAAAGCCACTTCGATCCGATTTGTACGTTTCGTACGAAAAACGTGTTCGGAGTCGAAGATGGAGCAGTGAAGTGCAAGGGCTAGTCGCTACTAATCCTGAGGATATTTCCAAAATGGATGTAGTAGGAGTAGTGCCTTCGGTTCCGTTCGAACCCAGGACGGACTTGTATGGATGAATGCTTGCGAAACATTGTCAGGTGGACGATGGGCATTCAAAGTGAAAACGTTCTAAAGGTAACGCTTAGCCTCAAGCCTCATCAACCGGGAATGACTGAAAATCAGGGGATATGCAGCAAGGTTAGGTGGGTCATGCCCAAGCAGGACAAGATATTTCCCCTGTCTAGATGTCCCTTATATATATTTCGGCTTAGTGGGTGGTTGGTCGCGCCAACCACGGGGTTTATCTTGTTCGGGACTGTTCAGTAAGGAATGGTTTCAGCCTTGTGTTGCAGGGGATGAAGGGAGTAATCCTCGGTACGGTGATCTAGACCCCGTACTGTGACAGGTGGTACCCTAGTGCCTAGTCATCGTTGGAAATCCATTTTCCCTACGAGCCTTGTACGAGTTTTGTTTGTATTACCCACTTTTGTGGCTAGTAGCTGGAATTTAATAGATGTAACAATTTCGGCTATTTTATAAGTATTTGTAAATAGACACTATTATAATATCAGAGGATTTCTATAAAAAATGTTTTAGCTATCGTAAGGTAAAAACCCGACATGTTTATTTGTGGCGTGGTCTTACGAGATGCTTTTGTTTTTCAAAGGATTTTTGAAACTTTAATAATCAAGTTGGATGCATATTTAGTATCAGCTGGTATTCCAGACTAACTCGGGTGTTATTTCATTATAATGCTCGGGTCAGACCGAGTATTATATGTTCAGGATAGGTTGCTATTGAGCAGGAAAGGAGCTGGAGTCCGAGACGTATTATATGTACTTATATATATCCGCTGCTGTGATTGTATGGTAGGTCTGATTTGTGATTGTTGATGTATGAAATACTCTGATGATATGATGTATAAACAGTAATAGATTTCATTTTGTGTAAAGTTCTATATTTACTATTATATTTTATTCCGCTGCGACTGTGAGATTCTGATATTGTTTTAGTTTCTTTTTCTTCTATCTCTTCTTCTTTAACCCTAATGGTTCGTAATTCTGTGCCACTTGAGTTAATAGAGGTAGAATAGTGTTGATTCAAGGGGTTCGGATTTGCGAGCTGTCACACTTGGTATCAGAGCTTAGGTTGGCGACAACCTAGGCTTTGGTGGGGAAATTACTCATTAAACAGAGTCGACGGTACTCTATAATGAGTTGAGCGTATTAATAGATATGAGAGCGTACTTGTTAGTGAATATAAAATTGTTTTTATATTGTGTTGACTTATCGGTTGAGTGTTTATGAATTCTGGTCGGTACGGGAAGTACAACCGTATCGATAGGGGTTTCTAAACTCTTGAACAAGATAAACCGACATAGTAACGTTTTAAAAGTGGGTAAATGAAATAATTTTACCCAAAATTATATTTTGGTATAAAGGAAATCATTTTCTGAGATTATTATATATATACTGGATTGTTTGGATGTGAATAACCTAATCAAATGAGAATCTAAAATTTAATCTAAAATTTGAAATGGTTATAACTAAATAAATTCCATGAGTATAAATTATATAAAGGGAAGAATAACTAAATGTGAATTAAACCAGAATTTAAAACCCGGAAGTTTTGGAAAGGATTTTAAATGTAATGGAAAATAAAAGGTTTGGAAATTGAAATCCTGAAAAGGTTTGAAATGTTTTCCAAAGTGTTTGAAGGAAATGAGAGAGAATTATTTTGGGAAGATATTTTTAAATGGAAACTGTTTTGAAATGAATTTGGGAAGGTAAGAAGCATTGAACTCACTTCAGTCGCTGGAAAATAATCCTAATGATGCTGGCCACATCATTGAATTCATTTTCGAGTTTCTAAAGTGATGGATTGCTTCCCTAGTATTTGGTTATGGTATTGTTTGGACTAGTTAGGTATAACAGTTGTTTTGGACATTCCAAAAATGGAAAATTTGTTTTGGTATAAACAAATTGTTTTGGAAAATCTGGTGATTTGATTGATATATCAAATAGGTATATATTTGATATATTTTAAAATGATTTTGGAAATAAAAACCGGGTAAAATGAATTCTGGGAAAACTCTAATTAACTAATGTGTAAAGTTGAAATGAATTAACTATTGAACTTATTAAGTGAAGTAGATTTTAATGAGAAGGAAGAAATGAAAATTTTAATCTTGGAATTAAAAATTTAACTTGAGTAATTGGAAATGAATAAAATATATTAAAGTGAATTGGAAATTTGAATTTAACCTGGATAAGTTAAATAAATTGGACTGAGAATAAAATTGATTTGGATTAAATTTAAAATGTAAGTTGACTTTGTAATTGTGGGTCATTGTGAAAGGAATTGTACCCATAAGCTATTAAGTTGTATACTTATAATGTGAGATTGAGGATTTAATATTGTGTAAGAAGTTAAATGAAAGAAATTTGTATCCTTAAGAATTCAGTGATACACATATATATAAATTTTGAAATTGTGATTATATGATGTAGATGGGTTGAAATGAGCAATATGAGCTTTAAATTAAATAAGTTGGTGAACTTATATAAATAGAAATGAAATTATAATCACAAATGGGAAAGAGTGGAATGGTATGGTAAATTCAAACTTAATCTCTAATGGAATGAAAATTGAAATAAGGTAATGTGAGATATAAAGGAAATGAATGAACTTAAATTAGTAAACAAGTTTTGACCTTGTATATAGAGAATTAACATTTGGATTTGATTGGATTTAACTTTGACTAAATGGAATTGAGTTGAATTTGGATTAATTAAAAACAAGGTTCAATTGTGTTATGAATAAAAGTGAATAGAATTAAATCCTTATTTAAAATGGTAAAGGAAAATGAAATGAATTCAAGATGGCTAAATGAATTTAGTTAAAACTTGAATCTAAATTTGGAAAGAATTGAATTGGAAGAAATCTAATTGTGCTGAAAGGATATTGTATGAATAAAAAATTTTGACTCAACTAAATTCAAAGGGATTATTTGAGAAAGAATTTAGTATAAGTTGAATTAAATAAAGAGAAGCTTGAAGACGAATTTAGTATAAGCTAAATTAAATGAAAATAATACTGGAATGGATACAATTTTGGAAGCTTGTTAACAAATTGAAAGGTAAAATGAAACCCAGTTCTTGTTTTGAACATTAGAAAATGGTCGTATTGTAAATAAGTTCGGTATGAATTGGGAAAGTGAATTAACACCTAATATGGATTAGGTTAGCGACTAAATTGAATTATAATTAATTGGGATTTGTATTGTAATGGATAGAATTTGATAGTTAGTCAAAATTTGAAGGTAAATAAGAATCCTGATTCGGATTGGGATTTAATTGTGGTAACAAATATTGAAGTGTGAATGAAAATGGAATTGAATTATAATATTATGGTTTGAATTGTAAGTAGGTTCCAAGGAGTGAAATAATTTAAATGGTCTCTTTGTTAATAAAATAAAGTTGTAAATGGGTTGAATAAATAACAAAGAACATTCAAATTTGTAAATGGATTTGAATTGATTTGGATGAAAATTGATTTATAAGAAGATAATGAAAATATTGCTAAAGAACTTAAGCAAGTTGAATAATAGGTGTGATTAAGCTTTATAATTTTGTCTTGGATAAATTTTGGTTGGGAAATAAAGTTGAATGGTAAGTGAAATGGTTGTAAATTAAATATTGTGATATCATATGAGTATAAGAGATGTAAATAAATCCAGGATGGAATGATAAAAGTGAACTTAAGTTGAATAATGGATTTGAAATATGAAAATCATGACTTGGTTTAAAAAAAAATATATATAATAATAATAATAAGAATAATAAATAATAATAAAATAATAAATAAAAATAATAATTTAATTAATTAACTTAAGATGAATAATAAATTTGAAAGGTGAGAATAAGGATTGATTTAATAATTGAAATGGAATAAGCATGCTTGGATTATGAACCATGTAGAAGCGAATAAAATTAATATAAATCTAGACTGGAATTAATTTTAAATGGGTGTAAGCTGAAGTGATGATTAATTGCTTGAATGGCATGAAAATTATATGTATTCGAAATTGAGTATGTTTAACAAGCAATTGAAATTGATTTTTGAATAAATTGAACTGAATTGGAATCTAATTCAAAGAGTTTGTAAATGAATACAAGTGAGTTGGTTTCAAGAAGCATATGAAATTGATTTTGAATCAATTGGAATGAATTAGCATTTTAATAAGAAATGTTTGCATATGAATGGAAATGAATCATAAAAGAAATGCAAATGTTTCAAGTTTAAAATGAAATTTGATTGTAAATCAAGTTGGGAATATAAGTTAAAATAAGGAAATATAAGTAAGGCATATATTAATCATATTGAAATAGAAATGAATTGGTTGTAATTAATATAAATGGTATATAGTGAACTTGAATGTAAATCATTCGAGTAAAGTAAAATGAAGTTAGTTTAGATGAAAATAGAATGGGCTAAAATCTTAATAAATGGTTTGGAACCTATTTAGTGTGTTTGTTTGTAAAGGCAGGTTAATTAAAAAGGAGAAGTAAATGGATTAAAGGCACATATTCATAATATCGAAGTGAATATGGTTTGGTGGTAGTAATTATAAATTGAGAATGGAAAACCTGTATGAAAATCATTGGTGTGAAATAAAATGGAATTTGGTATTAGGAAAGGAACTTGTGCATGTTATAAAATATAGTTTACTTATGGAATCATGCAAATTGTTGATTGGATTATGAAATGGACATGTTTAGCTTGCATTTATATTGGAAATGTTGTAATATGTTCATATTTTTGAAATCTGATATGTTTGTTGAGTAAGTACAGGTATAGAAGGCGTTCGAGAGAGTTGGAGCGCGTATATGCGGTATATTAGCTACTTACTATTAAAATTTGCTAAAAGGTACGCCTACGCAAATAAAATTGGGAAAATGATATATATATTGTGATATATTTTGGTTTCCGACCGTGTGGGTCGATGTATATATATTTGTTTGTATCGCGATATTGCGAAAGCTCCTCCGTACAGGGGAGACTCTGCCAAAATTTTCCGGAAATTTTGGGAGTTAGAATTTTTTTTGGGAATTTTGAAAATTTTAATTAACTTGGAAAGTTATAAGTTAAAAGTAAAGCTTTAGAGAAATGAAGCGATGGGTTTGGGATTGAGCTAAAGAGTTTTTGGAAAGTGTATATAAGTTTTAACTAAAAAAAAATTGGGTTAAGTTAATGAGTGTAGGAACATTTTCTACCTTAGCAAATTTCGGGGACGAAATTTTTATAAGGGGGAAGGAATGTAACATCCCGTATTTTTAAGCCATTGAATTTGAACATTTAATTCATTTTAAATGTTGAATATGGATTATAAATAGAATCTTGAAATAAAATAAGCTATAATTTTTAGTTATAGTAATTCTATTCAATTTCAAATAATTGAGAACAATAATTAAATATTGAATCGGGAATTTAATTGGTAACTGAATAATACTAATTCAATATTAGAATTGGGGTAATTGGTAATTTCGAGTGTAAATGGAGATAAAATTAGATTCTAAAATTTAATTTAGGTCTAATTGGGTTTGAGTTTTAATATTTGACCATTGGAAGAAACTAAAAGTTAATAGATTGAATTTGGGATTTTATATTAATTTAATAATAGGATTTAATAATACAAAAATGCAATTAATCGGATTTTGATTCGAAATGAGTCAAAATGATTTCTAATGTGTTTTTAAATGATATATGATGTATTGTAAAGTTAATAAAATTTTTAAAGTAAATTTCTAAGCGTTTTCGACAATTTTGAAAATCGCTTGATTTAATAGACGAGTGAAAATAGCCTTCCGGAGCACAATCTCGGAATTCGACGAAACCAGTTCCATTGGATCCGTAATAGTTAGTTATTATCGGATTTCAATTTTCGTAGCAATCAGAGTTGTCGTTTGACCGTGGCAGCTCGAAACGCATCGAAATCGTTTCAATCGATTTAATTTGAAATTGATCGTTTAATTCCGTAACTCGCACGAATGACCAAATTAGCTTACGAAACTTGTTCCATTGTGTCCGGAACACGGAAAAACCCTAGAAATGCCTATTGGTGCGTGAGAATTGGAGGTCGTTTGCATTAACTGTTAACTTGAGAAATTATATTAATAAAATAATATTAAATAACATTTTATATACACCTATATTAGCCTAATCCTTGCAAAATGACCGGCCGCCGTTCCTTTTTATTCAATGGCCGAAACCCTCCAAAATTCATCACCAATTATCGATCAATCCACTAATTATTTCAAAAATCCCCAACTGCAAAGTGGAAGGGCTCAAGGAGATCTACGAATCCAATGGTTGAGATGTGGTTTAGCGAGGTAGATCGTTCGAATTTGGTCATCGTTTGGGCTCGGTTCGATCGCAATTCCTGGGTCAACTGTAAGGCCGAGCCTGGCCGCGTTCTGGCCGTGGGCGCGGGGCGAGGTGCTCCTCGATGTGGTAGAGGCCGATCGTCCTCAAACTCGTCGTGAGTGGTTGCGATTTGTTGGAGTGAGATGCGATGATGGGTTCTGTGTTCGTTCGTCCCTGATGCTTGCGCACGCGTGTGGGAGAAGTGCTTTGGAACGGCCTTGATTCCACTTGACGGAGTGACGGCTGTGATTAGTTTTGGGGTAATATAAATTAAATAAAAAGGAAATTGTTTTAAATATATATCAAAACTTTATAATATCATAACTCATTCATACGTATTCAGAATTCGACGAATTCGGTAGCGCCGGAATCGCAGAAGAGAGTACTACGCAGTGGTGCAGATCCGGAGTCATTCCGGGCAAGTAGAAATTTGAGTTAAATCGGACATCTTTCGGTTTAATTTAAATTTCAAACGCTCGTCAAAACTCAAGGTGAGTTATTCTCACTCACATCTGGATATTGGCTGATTTAAATAATAAATATTTAAATATCTGTGTGATTGGTTGCATATTATTGTTATTATCAGTCTGGATTGATATTTATATATGTGATGTGCTAATATTTGTGGATGCAGGGAAAACAGGTTGGAGGGATACAACTGGATTCCTCACAATGTAGTAATATTTTTATAGTTGATGATGATGCCTGTTATATATTGTGATTGATAAATTTGGGATTAAATTGTATTGTGAAATTGTGGTTTAAACTATAAGCCCAGGATGTTAAATTATAAAGAAATTTGGAGTTTTAATTTTAAAGAAATTAAATTGGATTTTCAAAAGAATTTAAGAAAATTTATAAATAAGGAATTTAAAGGAATATAAAAATTAGAATCTATTTGGGTGGAAAACTGGAATGAAATTTGTATTGGAATATTGCTGAGTAAATTATAAATCCATAATTAATTATAAATGGAGGAATTGAATTCTAGAGAAATAAAAGATATTGTTAAATAATGAATTTTAAAGAATTAAAATTTGAAATCTATTTAGAATGGAAATTGAAAATTTGTTAAATCTGGAATGATAAACAAAGAGAAATGTTATCAATTGATAAATGTGAAAGTAAATTTATGTTATTAAACCATAAAACTAAATTCAAAAAAATCGACAGAATTCGTGAGAAGGATTTCTGTGATGTTTAAGTGGAAATGAGATTCCTTGGGATAACCAAGTTCGAGTTTAAACTGTTTTATAAAAAGAAAGTTTTAAAAATTCAAACTTGTTTAAAAGTGTGTTTGGAAATTATTATTTTAAAATTATTATTAATAATTAGCAATAGTAAATTTTATAAATACCTTAATAATTATTTTTACAAATGGATTTGTTTAAAAGACTAGTTTTGGACTTAAGTCATTTGAAATGAGTATTTATCTTATTAAAAACACTACTTTTAAATTTAGTTTATTAAAAACCTTATTTAAAATCAAAGTTTATATCTTAATAAATGGTTTTACTGTACATATTTTGAAATTATATTTTGAGTAAGTAACTAGAGGTGAATTTACGTATTTTAAAGTATATTTCAATATAAAATGTTTTTAACTGTTTTCCAACTAAGTTGTTTTGAACTTGGTTATTTCCAATGGAAATATATGGTAAAGGATTTACCTTGTAAAGGGAAGAACTTTGAGAATTGTTTTCAAATGAGCTTTGAAACTTTGGAAATATATCTTTTAAAGATATTTGAGGCAAATAAATAATGTGGGACTTATTTATTGTGTGATGGATGCTTATGGATGTTTGTGAATATAAATTGATAGTTAAATCACCGACTATCAATATTGGACAATGCGTGATCGTTTCGAAGAGACCGGGATCGAGATTTATTTCTCGAAAACGACTTCGATCCGATTTGTACGTTTCGTACGAAAAACGTGTTCGGAGTCGAAGATGGAGCAGTGAAGTGCAAGGGCTAGTCGCTACTAATCCTGAGGATATTTCCAAAATGGATGTAGTAGGAGTAGTGCCTTCGGTTCCGTTCGAACCCGGGACGGACTTGTATGGACGAATGCTTGCGAAACATTGTCAGGTGGACGATGGGCATTCTAAGTGAAAACGTTCTAAAGGTAACGCTTAGCCTCGAGCCTCATCAACCGGAATGACTGAAAATCAGGGGATATGCAGCAAGGTTAGGTGGGTCATGCCCAAGCAGGACAAGACATTTCCCCTGTCTAGATGTCCCTTATATATATTTCGGCTTAGTGGATGGTTGGTCGCGCCAACCACAGGGTTTATCTTGTTCGGGACTGTTCAGTAAGGAATGGTTCCGGCCTTGTGTTGCAGGGGATGAAGGGAGTAATCCTCGGTACGGTGATCTAGACCCCGTACTGTGACAGGTGGTACCCCAGTGCCTAGTCATTGTTGGAAATTCATTTTCCCTACGAGCCTTGTACGAGTTTTGTTTGTATTACCCACTTTTGTGGCTAGTAGCTGGAATTTAATAGATGTAACAATTTCGGCTATTTTATAAGTATTTGTAAATAGACACTATTATAATATCAGAGGATTTCTATAAAAAATGTTTTAGCTATCGTAAGGTAAAAACCCGACATGTTTATTTGTGGCGTGGTCTTACGAGATGCTTTTGTTTTTCAAAGGATTTTTGAAACTTTAATAATCAAGTTGGATGCATATTTAGTATCAGCTGGTATTCCAGACTGACTCGGGTGTTATTTCATTATAATGCTCGGGTCAGACCGAGTATTTTATGTTCAGGATATGTTGCTATGGAGCAGGAAAGGAGCTGGAGTCCGAGACGTATTATATGTACTTATATATATCCGCTGCTGTGATTGTATGGTAGGTCTGATTTGTGATTGTTGATGTATGAAATACTCTGATGATATGATGTATAAACAGTAATAGATTTCATTTTGTGTAAAGTTCTATATTTACTATTATATTTTATTCCGCTGCGACTGTGAGATTCTGATATTGTTTTAGTTTCTTTTTCTTCTATCTCTTCTTCTTTAACCCTAATAGTTCGTAATTCTGTGCCACTTGAGTTAATAGAGGTAGAATAGTGTTGATTCAAGGGGTTTGGATTTGCGGGCTGTCACATATTCATATCGGGTATGTCAATGAAACATTTCTTACAAAATTCTTCCACTTTCTTAAAGAAATCAAGCCAACCTTTGTCTCTTATCTTTTGAAGCAGGGTTTTTGTAGTGGTGACAAGATTCATAGCATTTACAATATCTTGTGATTTTAGTTGAAGAGATTTACAAAGCACATCCGTGATACTTAATATCTCATTCAACAAATGAAGAATGAATACAAACTCAAATGATGTCATAGCGAGGTAGGCACCTTTTGCTTCAACACGTTTATTTGGTTTCATGTCTCGACTTTCTCACATGTTCTTAATTATATCACAGGAAGGAGAAAAGAGATCAATTAAACTACTTACGGAACTTAAACGAGAGCTCCAACGGGTAGCTCCAGCTCGTTGTAATGTCTTAAGTTGCTTAGCTCCACGGCCTGTTTCAATTTCACCAAGTGCTACTTTATTGGCAATATCTGCTTCTTGACTTGGTTGTAATTTGCTATGACGCTTAGGTGAGGCATCAACAAGGTTAACAATAATACTCAATTTTGAAAAGAACAACCAAATATCTTGAACATCTTTTGAAGCAGAAACCAATGCAAGTTGTAGTTGATCGGCAAAACAATGTACATAATACGCATATGGGCATTCTTTTAGGAATAATGCTTGCAAACCATTCCATGCTCCTCTCATGTTGCTTGCGCCATCATATCCTTGTCTTCTTATTTTATTAATTCCAAGATTATAAAGAGAAAGAACTTTTGATATTTCATTCTTCAAAATCAATGATGTGGTATCTTCAACACTAACAATCCCAAAGAAGCGTTCTTGAACTAAACCACCATTATTAACAAATCTTAGGACAATAGCCATTTGCTCTTTGGTAGAAATATCTTGTGCTTCATCAACCAAAATACAAAAATTTCCATCTCCAACTTTTTCTCAAATTTTATTTCTTATTTTATCACCTAAAATAGTTAAAATTTCTTTTTGAATAGTAGGCGAAGTATACTTTGCATTTCCCGGAGCATTTTCCAAAACCACTTTAGATATATCTTCACTACATTTTGCCGAGTGCTTTATCAACTCAATAAAGTTTCCATGATTTTTAGATTCAAGAGATTCATCATTACCTCTGAAAGAGCATGATTGCAAAGCAAGCCATCGGGCGCATTTAATAGATGTTTTAAGGCGTAGTTGATTTCTCTCAACCATTCTTTTGATTGTGTATCAAATACTCTTTTGATATGCAAAGAAGGATTCATTAAATCATCCGTGGCCTTAACGGCACACAAATGGGGTGAACCCAACCCTCCTACATGTTGTAAAAATGCACAATTAACTCCTCCCACTCTTTTCCAACTTTGAAACTCATCAACTGTAAATGATGCACGTGTTGGCGGATTGCTTTCAAATAAGAAACAATATAAACAAAAGAACATATTGCACTCAGTCGAATATTCAATCCATAGATATTTTTTAAACCAACTATTTTGAAACCGACGGAGTTGTTTTCCATCTTTTGTTGGTGGGTAAATGTCAAGAAGTGGTTGAAATGGTCCCAATCTAAGATATTATCTCCGAATTTCATCTCTATCATTTACATGTTCTTTCCATATTTTTTGACGCCTCCCCGGAGCTCTTGTAAAATGATCTCCTCCATTATCAACTATGATTCTTTGCATTTTGCAAGGACGTTGTTCGGTAGAGCTTGTAGGAGTTTCATTTTTTGGATCCAAAGTGTTATCTCCTTTTAACTTGTAAAACGACAACAAAGTTTTGCTAAACTTTGAGTTTGACTTTACCTTTAAAAAAATACCTAAGTTACATAAGTTTTTTTTACATAAAATCAAAAATAAATGAAATACATTAATTTTTGGTTTCTAACAATTGACATGAACTTAAAATGAAATGACAGCAACAATTATGCTAATAAAAAATTAGGGTTTTATATTTAAATTCTCTAATAGTAACTTTGACTCACATGAAAAAGGTAATACGTTCAACAAATTGTTTCAATTGAATGGAATAAAAAGAATGAGCAAACTTGGATAAAAATTGATTACAATATGACAAATAATTTGAAGTATGTATCAATTTTATGAACATAAGATGAGACAGTAATGAACAAAAAGGAATTATAACACACAAAAATGATAAATTTACCTCAAAGACATCAGCTTGAACGGATCAAAGATAGCAGCTTCACCAATCGAATAGCATTTTCTTTTTCCATTGCCTATGCTGAGAAGAAAAGTAAAAAGTAACGTGTAATTAATTGACTGCTGAGTAGCTTGAGTTTGATATCAATTGAATGCATAGGTAGTGGTAAGTGGGTTCTAATTATATTGGGCTGAATAATTCATAATATTTTTTTTTAAGAAAACAGCACCCGGGCTGTAGACCACGTAATGTTATGCATACATCCGTCCCTGAGTATGATGATATTATATATGTTTCACCATTGATTTTACCTTGTTTGGATTTTTGAAAATGTATTGACTGGCATATTGAAACATATGAAGATGATAACAACACCCTTGGACACCTTATTTTATATGTGGAAAAAGTTAGAATAGATAAATTTTATTGTTTTGACCAAAATGTGATTTTTACAATAAACTGCTGTTTTGTCCTTATTCGAAATTTTTGCATGCATGTATGTGTTTAATTCCAATTTTTTTATGTTAAATTATTTGATATTTTGAATAGTATAGTTCAAAATTTGATTATAGTTTACATATAGATTTTTGAGGATAAATTATTTCTTTAAATATGAAATAAACAACAATTGATAAAATAATGTTATTTTAACTTTAAATTTTTCCAGTAACTCCATCTCAGCAAAATAAAAATATTTTGTAAAGGAACTGATATCAAATCCTATCATATAATATTTTCTATATTTTATTCATTAGAAAATAGAATTATTGAAATTTTGAAAATTTTAAAAATCATTATTTTGACCGAATTTTTTTCTGTACCCCTGCACATTATTTCAAGAATATTTTATAAATAGACTTATATTTTTTTCAGTCATCGGATAATTTTTATAATTCAACCTTTGAAAGTAGCCATTTGAAAATTTACGAAAATTATCAAATCGATCCAGAAAAGTCTTAAACTTTACTGGAAATTCTAAAACTTTATTATAAGTACCTTGAAATTTTATTTGGAACTTTTGTATGAATATATAATTTTTGAAAAGTTAAAAAGTGTGAAATATTTTGTATTTTAAATAATAAAAATGATAATGATTTCTGGAAATTTCTGAAAATTTTTATGTGAATTCCTGAAGTAAAATGGAAGACCTTTTATTTTAAGAACTTTTTGATATTCTCTACATGTTTTTATAAAAAAATGAAATGGATAGACGATATATTTTCATATATAAACGATTGGTTATTAAAGAGACCGAGTCCGGATATTGACATAATCTCTGTCAATGTCGGCACTACTTTAATAACTATGTATGCAATGGATGTTACCGAGAATATAGAGGTTGAGTTGGCGACGTTTACTGGTATGAAGTAAGAGAACGATGATGGACGACCCTGACACTTGTGTCAATTTGAAATGACTAATACAGGAGCCTTATCCTGGCCATTGGGGCTAGTTACTTCTAGCAGACACTTTTCTTCGTATTACCATCTTGACTTTGAAACATAATTGGTGCACACCCTTGGATCATTAGATTGTTGTTCGCGGTTGACCATTAGGGGTTACGACCAGTCAAGTGACGCAAAGCGGTAGGATCCTATGATTTTGTTTCAGTGTTGTCTTATTACGGCTTTGTCATATTCTTTATCTTTATTTATGACCACTATGATTTTGTTTCAGTGTTGTCTTGCCACGACACCACTCTGGCTAACGACATTACTAGTTGTGCTACTAAAGCAAGTTCAATGTAATGTCTTAACGTTATTTTAATATTTACTTTACTTATAGACATTATATATGTATCATATCTACTATATATAGATAGTTTAACGGATCCTTAAAAGATGGAAAATCTTGTAACATCTCTTAAGTTTTTTTGCACATTGTACACCTGATTTTGATTTATCTTACATGTGAATTTTAGTTCTGACTTGAGTATGTGTTTTTCCGTTACGCTTGAGTCAGCTTAAGTACTACAATGTTTAAGGAGTGCTTTTCTGGAGATGAAGGCTGCGTTGAAGACTCTACTTCTATCTAGCTTTTATTTCCCTTTATCCATATAGAACATGTATTAGTGGCCTTTTTATTTATTTCCAGTTTGATATTTCTAGAATTTAAAACTTTATTATAAAGTTTATTAGTAGCTTCATGAACTACTTATGTTTTGTTTTGTTTCCGCTGCGAGATTCAAAGTTGAAATTTTTATTTTTGTGATTCTGTGTATTAATTCTTATTGTAAAACCCCATTGACAATCTGTCATTTGGACTGTTTGAATTAGACATGCATGGTTTATTCTCGACTTGAATCGTTCAAAATGACAGGTCATCACAAGTTGATGATACCAAGTCTGTTTGTGACATGCAAGGAAAGCTTAACCCAAAAATGGAGGATACAGTTCGTGATGAAATTCTCAAACTTCTTGATAACGGAATTATATAACCAATCTTTAATAGTTCGCGGGTTAGCCCAATTCATATCATGCCAAAAAAGTCTAGGCTTACCAAGAACGATTCGTAAGGTTGGCGTGTTTGCATTGATTATCGAAAACTAAATGGTGCAACGTAAAGATCACTTCCCTCTTCCTTTTATCGGTCAAATGCTCAAACGTTTAGCTGACCACGAATTCTATTGCTTTCTTGATGGTTAATCTGGCTATAACCGAATTCCAATCGCTTCCAAAGATCAAGAGAAAATGATTTTCACATGTCCCTTTGGCACTTTTTCATATCGACATATGTCATTTGGCCTTTGCAACGCTCATGCTACTTTTCAAAGATGCATGGTCAGCATCTTTCCCGATATGATCAAACACTTTCTGGAAGTATTTAGGGATGATTTTTCCATCTTTGGAAACTCTTTTTTCGAGTGTTTACACAATCTTGAGTTGGTTCTTAATTGATGAAAGGATAAACACCTAACGTTAAATTGGAAAAAAATTCCATTTCATGGTCAAACACGGCGTTCTCCTTGGGAATGTCATTTCAAACAAAGGCATTGAGGTAGATAAAGCAAAATTTGATGTAATTGCGAATCTACTCATTTCCAAATCTGTTAAGGACATTCGTTCATTCTTTAGATAGGCTTGTTTTTATCGATGCTTTGTGAAGGACTTCAGTAAAATTGCTAGACCTCTGATGACTCTTCCTGTAAAAGAAGTTCCATTCGACTTTAATTCTAATTGTGTTTCTTCTTTTGAATGTCTCAAAAACAAACTCATTTCCGCTCCCATCATTCGCTCACCCAATTGGAATTTCCTTTTAAAATAATTTGTAACGCTTCTAACTTTGCAGTTGATGCTGTCTTAGGACAACGCAACAACAACATTCTTCATGTCATCTACTATGCTAGTATGAGCCTTTACGATGCTCAGTTCAATTATACCACCACTGATAAAGAGCTTCTAGCTGTAGTCTTTGCGCTCAAAAAATTCCTACCTTATTTGATTGACTCACGCATTACTGTTTACACTGACCATTCCGCTCTTAGATACCTTTTGGCTAAAAAGGATGCTAAGTCTCGTTTGATCTGTTGGATCCTTCTACTTTAAGAATCTGATCTTACGATCAAAAACAAAAAATGATTCGAGCATGTCATTTCTGATCATCTGTCACATCTTCCAAATGCACCACCTTCTTTATCGATCAACAAGAACTTTCCTGATGAACAACTCCTTTCTGTTTCCGTCGATCCATGGTATACCAACATAGTGAACTATCTAGTCACTAAGGAAACTCCTTCATTTTGGTCGAAACAAGAGAAGTATAAATTTCTTTCTCAAGTCAAGTACTTCTATTGGGATGATCCATACCTATTTAATACTGTTCCGACCAAATCATTCGACATTGCATTCCAGATTGTGAAATCAATAGTTTTTTTTGTTTTGTCATGACTAATTGTCTGGCGGTCACTTCGGTCTAAAGAAAATTGCGAAAAAGATTATACAATGTGATTTTTACTGGCCTGTGCTTTTTAAAGATGCATTTTAGTTTTGTCAAACTTGCGATCGCCGTCAAATGTTAGGAAGAATCTCTCGACGAAATATGATGCCTTTGAACCCCCTTCTTACGATCGAAACTTCAAACGTTTGGGGTATTGATTTTATGGGACCATTTCCTAATTCTTTCGAATATTTGTACATTCTTTTTACTGTTAATTATGTCTCGAAATGGGTTGAGGCAATTCCTTGTAAAACAAATGACCATAAAGTTGTTGTGATATTCATAAAAGAAGACATCTTTTCAAGGTTTAGATCACCTCGCACAATTATAAGCGATAATGGAACCTATTTCTGTAATCATTCATTTGAAACTCCAATGAGGAAACACTCGATAACCCAGAAGTTATCCACTCCTTATCATCCTCAAACTGTGGTCAAGTTGAAATTTCAAATCATCAAATCAAACAAATTTTTGAGAAAACTGTGAATAGAAATCGAAAAGATTGGTCACAAAAATTGATAGATGCGCTTTGGGCTTATAAAACTACATATAAAACCGATCATGGGATGTCTCCTTTTAGGCTTGTTTATGGTAAAGCCTGTCTTTTTTCCATTGAACTTGAACATAAAGCATTATGGGAAATTAAGTCGTAAACTTTGATCTTGGAAAAGCTGGCAAAAATAGAAAATTGCAATGCAACAAGTTAAAGGAGATTAGGAACGAAGCGTATGAAAACGAGAAAATTTACAAAGAAAGAACAAAATTTTCATGATAAGTCAATCCTAAGGAAAACATTTTCGCTAAACCAAAAAGTTCTTTTGTACGACTCTCGACTTCATTATTCCCTAGGAAATTAAAATCAAGGTGGACAGGACCGTACATCGTATGTATTGTTTTTCCATACGGTGTCATAGAAATAGAAAACCCTAGGGATGTTTCGATTTTTAGATTTAATGGTCATCGTTTAAAGCCTTACTTGAAGTTGGCAAGTGATCGAGAGGAGGAGCTCATGACTCTTCATGAGCCATACTGCGTCTAGTACGAAATGTTAACCCTCTCTTGTAAATATGTACATATTTTTTCCCGTTACACTCATTATATCATGCATGGACTGTGCGGACGTAGTCAAAATTAAGTGTGGGGAGGAGTCTCATGTTCATTTTTGATTTTTCATGGTTTTTTTTTTGCATTTACTTCCAAAACTCAAAACTTAAAAAAAATTAAAAATAAAATCCAAAACAAATTTTCTTTTTAGCATATTGATATACTTTTGAAGAAACAATATAGGATAAATATATGTTTTTTGGTTACTAAATTGAAATTTTTGAAAATTTGTTTGTCTCAACAAAAATAAAAAATAAAGTTTGATTACAAGTAACTATGGTTTGACTAGTATATAAGAAGGTTCATAGGTGATAATTATGGAGTATGTCCTAATTGTAATCTTTGTTTAAAGAGTGGTTGATTTAAAGTAAAGGCAATAACGTTTCTGATCTTCTAAGTTAAGTGACGCTAAGATGATTTTGCAAAACTCTATCTTCATAAATAGAAAACACCTAGAGTCGGGTGTTCACATGTAAGTGTGTACACTCTACATGCTCTGTACCATTCCTACTAAGCCCGAAAGGCGGTGCATGATCGGTATATCTAGCCTCAGTTTATCCGAGTTAGGTGTGTGTAAATAGATTTAATAAAAATAACTACCTAGAGTCATGTGTTCATACGCAGTTGTGTACACTCGTTATGCTCTATACTCTTCTCACGTAAGCTCGAAAGGCAGTGCATGATCGGTATATCAGGTCTCAGTTTATCTGAGCTAGGCGTGTAAATAATAATAATATTAATACTTTTCAAAAATAAAGAGAGCAAACAATTGAAATCCAAGCACTATTTCCACTCATTTGATTTGACTTGTTATTCAAAAGAAATGAAAATACCACTTTAAATAACTTTGATATCCGACTAAGGATCCATTTCGTAGTTGCACTATATTATCAAACGAAAAAACTAGCCAAACTAGAGTCTAATTGTGATGATAACTTAATTTTTTTGAAAGTTTTGATGAATAAAAGGACTAAAATTTCTTGATAATGACCAAAACTTATATTTAACTTACTCATGTCAATTTAAAAGTAAGTTTTTTATTTGTAAATATTTTTTTAAAATTTTCATCATATAGAATCTGCATATCGCATTTGGATTTTGTGGGTAGTATCCGTTGAAAATCCTCATAAGACAACACTCGTCCTACTAGAGACACTTAGAGTTTAACGGCTTGTTGCATATGCTCAATGCAGTCGTGTTCCCTACGAAAATGGATTTATCTTAGTTTTAGTTTATTCGATGACGAATAAAAAGATAAGTGTAGAGGTATTTGATGTGCACGTAAAAGTGCATGTTTTTACTTCCATATTTAGTATACTTTTATTTAAATAAATGAGCATATTAGGGTATTTTACATGTTTAGACCAAAATTTATATTGTCTTCAAATCATCATTTATTTATCTTTATTTGGATGGTAAAACGGTAAATTTGTTTATGATTTAATTTGAGAAAAATTATTTGTACATTTTTATTTTAATTGTAGGAAATGGAGAACAAATATGAAAAAAAATTCATGGATAAATGCATGCACATATATTGAAGACAAATGAAAATTAAAAATAAATGAATTCATGTAACATGAAAGAGCCTACTAACCCACTACCATATGGCCTGCAATTAAAAGCACATGCATATGATAATAAAGGTTTAAAGGCACGTTAGTGGGGATTAACTAATTCATTAATGATTACTTGGAGGTTACACTTCCTAAAGAGCATTTTAGGTAGTGCTCTAAAATGTAAATTAGGATTTTAAGCATGTATAAATACTCGTTATGTTTCATGTAACTATCTTCTTTTTTATGCAAGTTGTAACCGCAAAATCAAAGATAAATAAAAGTTTTTTTCATGCCCTCTTAGCCTTGTTTTTACTTTCGTGCAATTTTATTTATGTTTTCTTTTATACTCTTTTATTCTCTTATGCACTCTTTTAATTTATGTAATTAGTTTAGATTTATTTTATGTAAGTAATTAGTTCCTTCTTCTTTTAGTTAGCACTTCTCTTCATTTATACTTATGTTGAAATCACTTTATGTTAAAAATGTTTTCACACATGAGTAGCTAAAGCCCTTCAATTAAGGGGTAATGAAGCTCTCATGAAACATATTAAATTAACACAACGATTTCATTTGTGATCTCTTTTATTTTACTTAATGGAAAATATGAATGATAATGGTTTATGTTTCTGGTTATTGAATTTTGATAGCTTATGTTGACATTTTAAATTGGCTATGCTTATTTCATTATAAACATAAGCCATTTCTTCATTCGCCTAAGTGGTTTTGATAACGAAAGTTAAGTTAGAATCAAAATTTGATGGTATATGTTACCAATTAATAGTAAATAGATCATACTGATAATAGATTTTATTTTTAATTTCATGTCATGATCATAAGTATTGATAAGTGGTTTGAATGATGCATTAGAGTTTGATGGTTTAAGTTATGCTATTTAATAGCATCAATAAATCATATCTATAATAAGCACATCAATCATTTCTAATTAATGTTTTAGTAAGAGATTACAATTGAATTTTTTTGTTGATTTATATAAATGATTGAAAGTGGATTTGCCTCTAAATTGCTTCTTATTATCATAGTTTATTCACTTTTGCTTTAGCAAATTTTTAATTTTTTTCTTAGTTTAAAAATACTTTAAAATTTTGGGTTAATTTGATTGAGTTTTATTAGAATTCAATTCATTCCATGCGGATCGACCCGTACTCGTATATTTAGTACAATTGTACGCCGTGTGCTTGTGGTTTATAACGATAATATTTTTAACGGCGATTTTCTAACTGATAGAAAATTTCATTGTTGTCGGGGAATTAGCAGATAAATTAAAATTTACTCTTTGGACTATTTTCCTTTTCTTTGTTTTGTGTTAAAAAAGATAAAAAAGAAGTTTGTTTTGTGCATTTTATTTTGTTCACTTATTTTGTTCTTTTGTGTTGTGCATTTTGTGTTTGCGTTCATTTTATTTGTGTTAACGTTGTTTAGCCGTTAAAATACATTGTCTTTAGTATCTGTTTCTTGTGTATTTCTGCTTTTCATACAATGATGCACTTCATTTCATAACTAAATTCTCATTGCATTATTGACAATTTTAATACATATTTGCTGTTACGTTGCATTTAGTGATAGTTCACATTTCATATAAATTTTTTTTAGTTTTCACTCTCCATTTTCATCACTTTGTTTACATTTTAACATATCTGTTACTCCACGCTACAACTTCAGCAAACACTTATTTACAAACTGTTGCATTTCAATTTGTAATTTGCATTTCATTTTTACAAGCCACAGCTCACTGAATCTTCATCAACAACATACGTCACTATCCAAACAGCATCAAACTGCCACCACCATCCCCCGACTTCAACATCACCAACCTTTCTTCCTTCCTCTGCCACCCATCAGTGCTCATACCAAAGCCATTTCCTTCCACCATCACAATCCCTTGCCTCATCCTATTCAAACATCACCAAGCAAACAAACCTGCCACTGCCATAACCCACTTCCTCACTTCATCGTCACTAAACTAACCACAATCACCAACATAAAAATTCTACTGCTCCTCTTCCATACAATCTCCACTGCATCGGCAAATTCTCATAAACAACATCCACTCCAACATCCACTGCCTATATAACATCCACTACTTCATACACCACCTCTACCACTGGCACCGCACCTACTTCCCCTGCATACCAGTCATTCCATCATCACATACACATCAATGCACCACCATCCCTCTGCCCACAGCACCTCAAACTGCTACAAAACCTACCATCAACAACAATATACTTGCCATAACCAATATACCTCAAACAGGTATCGACAATAGTGATACAGGGGAAACAATTACCTCACGTAGCACCGCCACCAACCTCGCCACCAACCTTGATTTCCTTTCCACGACCTACCCTCCATCACAACCTACGACGCAACCAACTCTCCGACCTATCACATCCTTAAGCCGGAGCCGACCTAAAACCCTATATCGCGAACACCGACCTAACTCCCTCCGACCTAAATCACCTCTCCACGACCTAAAACCCCGCTTCCACCATATGCCGCGCGCAAGACTCCAACCCTAAGTCGCGAGCGACTTATCTCGTGATGCCCCAAGTCGCGAGCGACTTATACCCTTTCTATTTTCGCTGCCAAGAAGATTAAGTCGCTACAAATTTTAAGTCGCGTGAAAATTTGAGTTGCCGCCTTAAGTCGTTGCCAAGCTAACCTGAGTCGGAGCCGAGATAGCGTGAAGGCACTGCAAATTTTAAGTCGCGAATTATTTTTTTTGGGGTCATGGAAGCACTGTGATAAGTCTTTGTACTTTGGTTTCTTGTTTCTTATATCGTTTGTGTAAAGTGTTTTAATTTTCTTAAGTCAATTGTGTTGTGTCATAAACCCTATAAATAGGGATGTAATGTCATTGTAAACGTTGTTGAAAATTGAATAAAATTCCTTTGATTGCTTTGTGCTTTCTTCCAATTGGTAGTCGAGTGTGATCTCCTATCTCCACCTACGTCATTCGAGTGCGCTCGAATCTTCGTTTGTGAAGCCGATTCACGGAATCTTGTGCGCAAGATCAACGTCGAAGAATCGTAGATCTCTTTCCCGGAATCTTCGGATCAACGAGTCAGAGATAGCTAGAATTCGGTATTTTCGGATCAACGAATTCGGGCATTGCAGTATTTTCAATTCACCGATTGCTAATTCCATCGTCAAAGCAAGTTTTTGTTAATCCGCTGCGTCAGTTTTGGTATCAGAGCCAGACTTAGCCAATCATAGCTAAGCCGAGTTTGGAGTTTGAAGTTTGTGTTCGTCGTGTTCATATTGAAGTTGCAACAAGTTTGGGTGTTTGATCCATAATCATTTGGATCAAAGTGTGAGAAAGGTGTTTGAATTTGCGTGGGAGAGTTTGCACGCCAAAGTGAAGTTCGAAGCAAGCTTGAAGCCGTACTAGTTGATTTGAATTGTAGTTTTGGAGTTGTTTTGTTTGAAGATTTTTGAAGTCAAATTTGTTGAAGTTTGATTTGTTGAAATTTGGAGATTTGTTGAATTATTTGTTTGAAGTTCAATCATGCCTCCGAGACGAGCTCAACGTCATCGTAATATTAATGCCTTTTATGGAAGAGAAGAGGCCGATGAAATGGAGCAACGAATCAACGAGAGTTTTACTGAAAAGTTGAACGAAGGAATTGGTCGCTTAGAGAGAATGATGCTTGAAATGAATCAAAGTAGAAGAAGAGTTTCACCTGAATCGAGCCATGGGAGAAGTAGAGCTTCGATACATTCAGATCGGGAGAGAAGAGAAGATCATAGAAGTATTGACAATCGTGATAGGAATGTTGATCGAAGGAGTGGTAGTAGAGATGTTGAAGGTCGTGATCGACATCGATATACTTCAGATTTTGATGAGGAGTTTGATGGTGATAGGGGAAGTGTTCATTATCGAGATAAAGAGCAAACACGACGTCGGAATCGAAATGTAGATGATGATCGTCGATGGGAATCGGGTATGAAGATGGAGATTCCAGAATTTAAAGGTGGAATGGTAGCTGAAGAATTTCTTGATTGGTTGTCTAATGTTGAAGAGATCTTTGATTTCAAAGAGATTCCAGAGAATCGTCGAGTGAAATTGGTTGCTACTAGGTTGAGGGGGAGAGCTTTGGCATGGTGGCAGCAAACTAAACTTACCAGAGAATGGATGGGGAAGTCAAAGGTTGTAAAGTGGGATAAGATGAAGAAGATGATGAGAGCTATATTTTTTCCATACAACTATCAATAACTTATGTACCAAAGATTGCAGAATCTAAGGCAGGGGACGAAATCAGTCAACGATTATGCCGATGAATTTTACCAACTCATTGCCAGGAACGATATAATGGAGACGGAAGAGTAGCTGACCGCTAGGTTTGTTGGAGGGCTAAGGATGCAGATCCAGGATATGGTTAATATGTTTGATCCAAGATCTGTGGCGGAAGCACACCAAAAGGCGTTGGCTTGGGAAAAGCAGGGAAGGCGTGGAGGTGATGTGTTTACTAATTCTAATAATCAAGTGAAGGGTGTTAGCGGAAGTTCTAATGTTTCTAAACCTGTCAGTAAACCCGTAGTAAAGGAGAGTGAGAAGGCGAAGGTTAACAATGGTTCCAAATGCTACAATTGCCAGGAGATGGGTCATAAAAGTGAAAGTGCGGTGTGTATACAATTATATGTGCTAATATAGTATACACGGATCGTGTAATATGGATTACAATACAAATGCGGAAATAGATGATAATAGCATAGTAAATAAAAAAAAATAGAAAAATCACACCAGAGATTTTTATACTGGTTCGGAGCACCGTCCTACGTCCAGTCCCAGACTTCTATCTGGATTTTCACTATTAACAACCTCGCTTGACCCGGAGGAACAGGTTTACAACACCCGAGCAACCGAACGGGATTTCACGCCTCTAATACACTGAGGACTTCAACACTTGCCTCTTACAACACAGAGGACTTCAACAAAAGAACAAATACAATTGTTGTTGACAACTTGTGCTCTTGAAAACACGGATTTGTCACTAGTAGTACACCCTTCCTATAATCTTATCCTCAAAGTATGCGAATGATGTTTTGAAAAGATTAAGGAAAGTATATTACTTATTGAATCAAAAGATATGAAATAGTTTCAATGATTCAATAAATAATCGAGAGCTTTTTAGAATGCAGGAATATATAAAGTAAGATCAGAGATTAGATTAAAAAGAATATATGAAATTATTGTTATTTAATCAATGAATTGGATGAGTTTATATAGATAAGAATGGTTGTAACTCTTTGCCATTAAGAGATATGATCTTTGGTGAAAGGTAAGAGATGCAACCTTTGGAGAAGAGAAGTGTCTTTTGGAAAAATTGCTTTCTGTTTAAAAACGGTCGACAGGTTAAAAAGTAACCAGTAGACAGGAATTTAAATATATATACGTTATGTGCATGTGTGCACGTTCAATGTGCAAATTATGCAGGAACGGTCGACCGCCTATATTGTGACCGGTCGACCGGTCCCTGTAAAGTTGCACACTGAATGTGCAACTATATTCCAATTGTATATATATTAATTTTCTTGAAAATGCATGATTATTTGAGGATAGATTTTAACAAGTTTATCACTAATATATCTATAGTAAATATCAAATAATCAATCTACAATCTATAGTAACATATGTAGCTCTAATAACCTTGTTTTGTCGATCGTCTTATTTGTCAGAAATCAAAACTTTCATAAAACTTGTGACTCAACATTCTCCCCTTTTTGATTGATGACAATATATCTGCAAATCTGAATCTCCCCCTGAGTATGTGATCTCTCCCTCATTGAATCCTTATATGTATGTTCCTGCAAGCAATTGTTATCCCTTTCTCCCCCTTTGTCATCGACAAAAAGGAGTAACAGATACTAGAATAGTAGAATGAATATGATATGCATAGCAAAATAAATCATTAACACATCAAAAACATAACAGAGTTTACTACAGAACATAATGTCAAATGAAAAACAAAAATAACGACACTATTAAGTACAAGTGTCGAAGAATGTTTTTAAAGTGCTAAACCATAATACAGTCTAGGATGAAGCAGATCGTATCTCCTCTTCATCATCATCATCGTCGTCGTCATCATCATCTTCTTCTTCCTCATCATTGTGCCCTCTAGATGATTCTCCATGTCCATGACCACTCATTCCTGTAGACTCGTCAGATGATGTCCAGGTGAAAACTGGAGCAGCAGGACGTTTTCCTGGGTCTTGTGCTTGAACAGAGGTGGATGTGGAACATGATATAGCATCCCATAGCATACCAAAGAATGACTTGACCTTATTGAAGCGCTTATCGATTTTAGAGTCCATGCGCTTGAGACGTGATTCAAGCAAAAATTGGTTACGCGCGATTGTTTCAAGTGATTCTTTTGTAGATGACTTTGATTTTAATAGTTTTACTTCATCGGAACGAGGACGAGAGGAAGTTGCTCGTTGTTTCCTTGGTCCTCTTTGTTGCCATTCTTCAAAAGGCATAATCTCAAGATAAGGTGGAGGAAGCTTCATTCGTTTGATGGTTATGGAATCAATGCATTTTGGTTTTGAGGTTGCAGAATCAGGAGGATTGACCCCACAAGCTAACAAAAGTCGCATGATATATTCATTGTAGAAGAAATGAGGCCGTGTTGAGTTATTTACCTTGAGAATTTCATCAAAAAGCATGTGAACCCAATTGATTTGGATTTCACCATAAATAGCATAGAGTGCCTTGAAGTTTTCTTTGTACACTGCATCATAATTTCCAAGTCTAGGAAAAAGAGAATGCATCAAAACCCGATGAAGTAGTCTGGCTGTCGGTCGAAGTCCAATAGACTTAGTGCCATCACTATCGTCTTCTATGAACTGATGACTAGTACTATTTCGAGTGAAGACTTCGCAAAAGTTAGATGAAAACTCTTCGCCTCGATTTGGTATACCAAGTATAGAGGCAATTCTAGCATGAGTAAGAAAAATTTGCTTGCCACAGACCACAGACCAGATGACGCCGTTTGGATTATCAGGTTGATACTCATCAAGATTCATGTTGGCGTAAAACAATTTGATCATCAAATGATTTATCTCCACACTATTTTCTGAAAAATCGATTAATGGAGTAATGTTGGAATTATTGGCTAACCTTCGAACTCCATAAGTCATGAAATCATCAAATTTGATGAAAGAGCCTGGATGAAACTTGTAATTTGTCATCTGATTCCATCTTGTTACAGCAATTGGACTTTGAAGCCATTTTTTGACGGAGATGGTAGGAGATGAAGTTTCAGAGGTTGCTCCTTTCTTGGATTTCTTTTGAGGAGGAGCCATTGTTGAAGGATTTGAGATTTGGGAATTAAAAATAGGAAACTAGGGTTTGTGATTTTTGGTAAAAGAACAGCTTGAATAAAAAGTGAAAGAGGGGAGAGGGAGGTTTATATAAAAAACTGAAAATATGTCAACCGGTCGACCTACTAATTTTGGCCGGTCGACCGTTTTCAACCAGAGAGCAAACGGTCGACCGGCTATAACAGGGGCGGTCGACCGGTACTGGTCTGCTGAGTAAATCATGTTATTTTTCAAGTTTTTTATAGTATGTCAACCTATATATATTATATTTTATTTGTAATACAAGATATAACCGTCATTACACAAGAGATATATAAAGATATAATAACTATATATAAATCTAATGAGAAAGTTCGTCATTAGAATTATCGTTGTTTCCTTCAATACGTTTTGACCATGGACTCCATTATTTCTGAGCTTCTTCATTCTTCTCATAGTTCCGATCCCACGAGTTAGGACTTTTAGATGTTGATGGCCTAGACGGCATTGGTTCATGCACGTCATGCTTGTTGGAACCGCAGAAAAATGTTGCCAACTTTTCTAAAACGGATAATCGTGCCGATGTCCGCTGTTGCTCGTGATAAAGTTGACTTTGCCCGTAATGGAGCTGTCTCTGAAGGTCTATCTGATGTTTCTGGTAGTGGTGTATTTCATCGATTTGAGCTTTGGTACGAGGAGAATAGAATAATGTCCTCTTCACTCGTTTTGAATTTGGAGTTTTATCAGACATACAAGAGCATTGATGATGACAACTTGATTTTTGTTTTGGAGTTGTAGGAGAATAAAATTCCTCCGACTCAGAACTCGTAATTGAAATGTATGCCTTATTTTTATAGACCCATTTAGTACCAATTACTGACTGATCAGTTGGTCGTGGAACAAGTTCCCAAACGTCATTGCGCTCAAACTGATTTAGTTCTTCCTGCATGGCAATGATCCAGTAATCATCTGTAGCAGCTTCTTTTGGATTCTTAGGTTCGATATTTGAGAGAAAAGCGACATGAACCATTTGATTGAGTTGACTCCTTGTTCTGACATGTGATTTTATTTCACCGATTATATTTTGAGCCGGATGGTCTCTTAATATTCTTGGTGGTGATTGTAACTCACATGTTTGAGGAATATTCTCAATAATTATTTCCGAGTCAGAATCAATATTTGTGATGATTTGATTGTCGGTGACTATTGATTCGTCATCATCTGATATAGTGTGAGGGTGCTGATAGATTTCATCAAAAGAGACATGAAGTGATTCTTCAATAGTTTTGGTTCGTTTATTAAATATCCGATAGGCCTTACTTCGTTCCGAATAATCGACAAATATTCCTTCATCGGCTTTTGGATCGAATTTGCCAAGCTGGTCTTTCGTATTTAAAATAAAGCACTTGGAACCAAAAACTTTGAAATATGAGATTTTAGGCTTCCTTTTGTTAAATAATTCATAAGGAGTATTCTTGGTAAGAGGTCTTATGGATACACGATTTAAAACATAACAGGCAGTTGCCACAGCTTCCGCCCAAAAATGTTTTGGTAAGGTGGTTCCATTCAATAATGTTCTTGCACATTCTTGTAAAGTTCGGTTCTTCCGTTCTACAACTCCGTTCTGTTGTGGAGTTCTGGGAAATGAAAAATTATGATATATACCTTTCTTTGTACAAAAATGTTCAAATTCATTATTTTCAAATTCTCCGCCATGTTCACTTCTTATATTTTTAACTTTAATTCCTTTTGATTTTTGAATTCTTTTGACGAAAGATTTGAAATGATCGAAAGTGTCACTTTTATTTTTTAAGAAAATTGTCCATGTATAACGAGAGAAATCATCAACAATTACAAGCACATATTGACTGTGATTTATTGATTGAACTCTAGTAGGTCCAAATAAATCCATGTGTAGTAACTCAAGTGGTTGTAATGTTGATATGACTTTCTTGGATTTAAAAGATGATTTGGTCAATTTTCCTAATTGACATGCATCACAAATGTTATTAACTTTGAAACTCATTTTGGGTAGTCCTCTAACTAGATTGTTTTTGGCTAGCTTGTCAATAGTTCTGAAGTTTATATGACAGAAGCGTTTGTACCATAGCCATGGATCATTGTCATTAGCCACAAGACACATATCTGAATTATGATTAATGTTCATATTCAAAATATATATATTTCTGTCTCTATAACCTTCGAAAACCAAATTATGGTCTTTATCTAAAATACTACACTTATTATTTGAAAATGAAATTATAAAACCCTTGTCACATAACTGACTAATACTAAGCAAATTGTGTTTTAAATTTCTAACTAGCATGACATTAGTAATAAGAGGTAAGTTAGATGTACCGCAATTGCTCACATCGCCTTTGCCGATGATATAGCCTTTTGAATTGTCTCCAAAAGTGACGGAGCCACCATATGAATATGTAATATTTGTTAATAAACTCTTGTCTCCCGTCATGTGCTTTGAGCAACCACTGTCCAATATCCACTTTCCTCTTTTCTTAAGTGGGACCTGCAAAAAATAGAATTAAGTCCATGGTACCCACCTTTTATAGGGTCCTAAGAGTTAGGTCTTAGGAGTCCAAACCCATTTGGGTCCGGTATCCCCTTTATATATATAATTATTATTAAAATGCACAGTATTCAAGAATTGCTGAATGTATTTGTTCCTAATCAAATTACTATTTGTTTTAGGAACCCATATTTTGATAGTCTTGACATTTTTCTTTTGGAATTTCACAACTGGTTTTGGTTTGGAATATAATAGACTAAGATTTTTCTTAGCTTCAGTTTTTTGTACTTTCTTTTTCCTTTTATTTCCAAGATGTTTCTTGGTTTCTTGTTTGTTAAATCCCAATCCTTGTTTGTCTGAAATAGATTGTGAACTTTCAATGATTTTTGTCAAATTTTCTCGACCTTTGTTAAAATTAGAAACATTTTGAGTAATGTTATCAAACTTTGTTTGTAAGCTAGCTTTTTCTAGGTCTAGAATTTTGACTTTTGCTTTAAGCTCATGATTTTCAGTAGTGAGAGCATTATTTTTCTCTTTTTGAGTTTCTATTTCTTGACTCAAAAGAGATATTTGAGAGTCAACATTAGATGATGATTCTTGAATATTTTCAAGTTCCTCTTCTAATATTTTCTTCTCATCTTTTAACATATCTCGTTCAAACTCTGCTCTACTTAAATCTGCTTTGACTACTTTTAATTGACGTTTTATGTCTTTATATTTGACTACTAATTCAGCATTAATATCAAGTAATTCATCAAATGTAGGAATTTGTACCTCATCTTCTGTTGCCATAAAACACACATTAGCTTGTTCATTCTCTGAATCACTTTCACTTTCTGATGAAGATGATTCTGAATCATCCCATGTTACTGAGAAGGCTCGTTTCTTAGATTTGTCCTTCTTATATTTGAATATGTCATTTTCTGACTTCTTCTTTTGTTCTGGACAATCTTTCTGCATGTGTCCCTTTTTGTGACAGTTGAAACATTCTATAGCAGATGAAGATGGTTTATTTGATCCAGGTTTCCTTTTATTGTAATGACTGGCTTTTCGATATTTTAAGAATTTTTTGAATCCTTTCGCAATGAATGCCAAATCTTCATCTTCAGAATCTGATTCATTTTCATCTTTCTCAACATGAAATGCTACATTTTTCTTTTCTTCTTTCTGTTCTTTTCTAGCCTGCAGATTTGCTTCATAGGACATTAAATTTCCTATCAATTCATCTGGCTTCATGACGGAAAGGTCATTAGCTTCTTCAATTGCTAATACTTTTCCTTCCCATTCACTAGTCAGAGAGTGTAGGACTGTTGAAACAACATCAAAATCAGAATACTTTTGTCCTAAGCCAATAAGTGCATGGTGAATAGTTTGAAACCGTGAATACATGTCATTGATTGTCTCGTTTGGTTTCATTTTGAAATTTTGAAATTGACTTTTCAGCATGGCTATTTTGGCTTGTTTAACCTTGTTAGTACCTTCATGAGTGATTTTTAGTGTTTGCCAAATTTGATATGCAGTAGTGCAGATAGTAACACGATTATATTCATTTTGGTCTAATGCACAGAACAACATATTTATTGCTCTTGCATTTACGGCTGCTGCCGTTTTCTCAGCTGCAGTCCATTCTGAATAATCAGTTGTTGGATTCACTATTTCTCTTTGAGTGGCATTCCAAGCATCATAGCTATTTGATTGCATAAAGAATGACATACGTGTTGCCCAATAACTATAGTTAAGACCATTGAAAAATGGAGGTCTTTGTGTCGATTGACCCTCCGTGTAAGTGGTGTTTTGAGTGCTAGTACTTACGTTATTTGCCATTTTACTATAATATATCAAATAACTGTGTTACGGTTATATGATGACCGTGCTCTGATACCAAATGAAAGTGCGGTGTGTATACAATTATATGTGCTAATATAGTATACACGGATCGTGTAATATGGATTACAATACAAATGCGGAAATAGATGATAATAGCATAGTAAATAAAAAAAATAGAAAAATCACACCAGAGATTTTTTTTACTGGTTCGGAGCACCGTCCTACGTCCAGTCCCAGACTTCTATCTGGATTTTCACTATTAACAACCTCGCTTGATCCGGAGGAACAGGTTTACAACACCCGAGCAACCGAACGGGATTTCATGCCTCTAATACACTGAGGACTTCAACACTTGCCTCTTACAACACAGAGGACTTCAACAAAAGAACAAATACAATTGTTGTTGACAACTTGTGCTCTTGAAAACACAGATTTGTCACTAGTAGTACACCCTTCCTATAATCTTATCCTCAAAGTATGCGAATGATGTTTTGAAAAGATTAAGGAAAGTATATTACTTATTGAATCAAAAGATATGAAATAGTTTCAATGATTCAATAAATAATCGAGAGCTTTTTAGAATGCAGGAATATATAAAGTAAGATCAGAGATTAGATTAAAAAGAATATATGAAATTATTGTTATTTAATCAATGAATTGGATGAGTTTATATAGATAAGAATAATTGTAACTCTTTGCCATTAAGAGATATGATCTTTGGTGAAAGGTAAGAGATGCAACCTTTGGAGAAGAGAAGTGTCTTTTGGAAAAATTGCTTTCTGTTTAAAAACGGTCGACGGGTTAAAAAGTAACCAGTAGACAGGAATTTAAATATATATACGTTATGTGCATGTGTGTACGTTCAATGTGCAAATTATGCAGGAACGGTCGACCGCCTATATTGTGACCGGTCGACCGGTCCCTGTAAAGTTGCACACTGAATGTGCAACTATATTCCAATTGTATATATTCTTGAAAATGCATGATTATTTGAGGATAGATTTTAACAAGTTTATCACTAATATATCTATAGTAAATATCAAATAATCAATCTACAATCTATAGTAACATATGTAGCTCTAATGACCTTGTTTTGTCGATCGCCTTATTTGTCAGAAATCAAAACTTTCATAAAACTTGTGACTCAACAAAAGCAATGAGTGTCCAAAACCGAAGAAACGAGCTATGATAGCTGAGGTTGAAAGTGAGGATGCTGTTTATGGTGAAGATAGTCCAGTTGAGGAGAATGAACAGGATATCGCATTGGGAGACGAAGGGTGTAATCTAATGATGAGGAGGTCTTGTTTAACAACAAAGCAAGAAGATGAAGCTAGTTGGTTGAGGAGTAACATCTTTCAGTCGACATGCACTATATTGGGAAAAGTTTGTAAATTTGTGATTGATGCAGGAAATTGTGACAATATTATTTCTACAGAAGCGGTGAGAAAATTGAAATTGAAAACGGAAAAACATCCAAATCCTTATAAGTTAGCGTGGTTGAGAAAAGGAGGAGAGGTGAAGGTGGATAAGCGAGTTCGAGTTCCATTTTCTATTGGGAAGAAATATAAAGACGAAATCTGGTGTGATGTAGTTGAGATGGATGTTTGTCATTTGCTTTTGGGAAGACCGTGGCAGTATGATCGAGCAGTGCAACATGACGGTCGAACCAATAGCTACAGTTTTATGTTTGAAGGCGTTAAGATTATTCTAGTTCCAAAGAAGAGACAGCAGGGAGAGAGTAAGTCTGAGGAGATTGAAGAGCTGAAAACTTTGTTAACTTTGAAGGAGTTTGTTAAGGAAGTTGAAGAGGAACCTGAAATCTTTGTGTTAATTGGACGAGATTGTAGTGAAGAGGTTGAAATTCCAGAAGAAGTGAAGCCAGTTTTGAAAGAATTTGAGGATGTATTTCCAGAAGAGTTGCCCAAGGAGTTACCGCCACTGAGAGACATTCAACATCAAATCGATCTTGTTCCGGGAGCAGTATTACCGCATAGACCACATTATCGAATGAGTCCGAAGGAACATGAAGAGTTGAGGAGACAGGTGGAAGAGTTACTTAAGTAGAGACGTGTGCAGGAAAGTTTGAGTCCATGTGCTGTGCCAGCTTTGTTAGTACCAAAGAAGGACAGAACGTGGAGGATGTGCACTGACAGTGGAGCATTGAATAAGATTACGGTGAGATATAGATTTCCAATGCCAATGTTGGATGACTTGCTAGATCAGTTAAGCGGAGCTACTATCTTTTCGAAGATTGATTTGAAAAGCGGATATCATCAAATTCGGATTAGACCTGGAGACGAATGGAAGACAGCCTTCAAGACGAGAGAGGGATTATATGAATGGTTGGTTATGCCATTTGGTTTATCAAATGCACCTAGTACATTCATGCAGGTGATGAATCAAATCTTTAGACCATTCATTGGTAAGTTCGTGGTGGTTTATTTCGATGATATTCTGATATATAGCAGGAGTATGGAGGAGCATGTTCAACATTTGAGGGAAGTGCTGATTATTCTTCGTGAGGAACAATTTTATGCTGCTACGAAGAAATGTGTGTTTATGACACATAGTGTTTTATTTCTGGGTTATGTTGTTTCAGGAGAAGGTATTCAAGTTGATCAGAGTAAAGTTGAGGCAGTCATAAATTGGCCACAGCCCAAGACGATAACAGAAGTTCGGAGTTTTCATGGGTTGGCTTCATTCTACCGAAGATTTATTTCACACTTCAGTAGCGTGATGGCGCCAGTTACTGATTGCATGAAGGGTAAACAGTTTTCATGGTCAGAGGAAGCCGGGGTTGCTTTTGAGAAGATCAAGGAACTATTGACGACAGCACCGATTCTTGTTTTACCAGATTTTCAGTTGTTGTTTGAATTGCATACTGATGCGTCGAAGGTGGGAATTGGTGGAGTCTTGAGTCAGAGTGGGAAACCCGTTGCTTATTTCAGTGAGAAGTTATCAGGAGCAAAGATGAGGTATAGCACGTACGATGTGGAGTTTTACGCAATTGTTAAGGCTGTTAAGCATTGGAGACACTATCTGTTTCAGAAAGAATTTTTTCTGTACACTGATCATGAGGCGTTGAAGCATATGCAAGGACAGGACAAGATTTCAGTGAGACATGCATCATGGATTGCTTATTTGCAGCAGTTTACTTTTGTCGTTAAGCACAAGTCAGGGGTAACAAATCGTATGGCTGACGCTTTGAGTAGGAGGAGTCATTTATTAACGACCATGAAAGTTGAAGTGACAGGTTTTGAACTATTACCAGAGCTGATTGAAGAAGATCCATATTTTATGAAGTTCGTTGAAAAAGTCAAGGAAGGAAGTACTGATGAATACGTGTTAGTTGATGGTTTTCTGTTCAAGGGGGACAAGTTGTGTATTCCAGACTGTAGCTTGAGAATGAAGACTGTTAAAGAACTACATGAAGAAGGCCATGTGGGTAGAGATCGTACGTTGCAGTTAATTTCTCAATCTTATTTTTGGCGTCAATGAGGAAAGAGGTAGAAAGATTTGTGGAGAGGTGTCATATTTGTCAGGTTTTGAAAGGAACAGCGACGAATGCGGGGTTATATACGCCGTTACCTGTGCCTACCAAACCAGGGGTTGATATCAGCATGGATTTCGTGTTGGGATTGCCGAGAACTCAGAGGGGAAATGATTCTATATTTGTTGTGGTAGACAGGTTTTCGAAGATGGCACATTTTATAGCCTGTGAGAAGACAGCGGATGCAATCCGAGTTGCTCAATTATTCTTTAAAGAGGTGTATCGATTGCATGGTTTACCAGAGTCTATTGTTTCAGACAGGGATACCAGATTTTTAAGTCATTTTTGGCTTAGTTTGTGGAAGATGGTGGGAAGCTGAATTTTAGTAGTGCTTATCATCCGCAAATAGATGGGCAAACAGAGGTGGTGAATAGATCGTTGGGAAACTTGTTACGATGTCTTGTGAAAGGCAATTTAAAGAGTTGAGATGTGAAGTTGTGTCAAGCTGAATTTGCTCACAATCATGCAAATAACCGAAGTACAGGTTTCAGTCCATTTCAAATTGTATATTCAAGCTTACCAAAGGGGCCGCTGGATTTGACAATAGTGCCACAACCGAAAGGAACAGTCAAGCGGGCTGCTGATTTTGTTGATGGGTTGACAGAATGCCATAGAATCGTTCAGGAACGATTAGAAAAGTCAAATGAGAAGTATAAACAAATGGCGGATAAGAAACGAAGAAGTGTTGTCTTCAAGGAGGGGGATTTTGTGTATGCTGTTTTGACGAAAGATCGTTTTCCGGTTGGAACTTACAATAAGTTGAAAGCACGAAAGATTGGTCCAGTAGAAATCTTGAAGAAGATCAACGATAATGCGTATCGATTAAGATTGCCGGAAGAGGTTCATACTTCCGATGTTTTCAATATCAAACACTTAATTCCGTATTACGGGGAGGAACTTGATGAAGATGACGAGAGTGTGAATTCGAGGACGAATTCTTCCGTACCCAGGGAGGATGATATAGGGGAAACAATTACCTCACGTGCACCGCCACCAACCTCGCCACCAACCTCGATTTCCTTTCCACGACCTACCCTCCATCACAACCTACGACGCAACCAACTCTCCGACCTATCACATCCTTAAGCCGGAGCCGACCTAAAACCCTATATCGCGAACACCGACCTAACTCCCTCCGACCTAAATCGGTCTCTCCACGACCTAAAACCCCGCTTCCACCATATGCCGCGTGCAAGACTCCAACTAAGTCGCGAGCGACTTATCTCGTGATGCCCCAAGTCGCGAGCGACTTATCCCCTTTCTACTTTCGCTGCCGAGAAGATTAAGTCGCTACAAATTTTAAGTCGCGTGAAAATTTGAGTTGCCGCCTTGAGTCGTTGCCGAGCTAACCCGAGTCGGAGCCGAGATAGCGTGAAGGCACTGCAAATTTTAAGTCGCGAATTATTTTTTTTAGGGTCATGGAAGCACTGTGATAAGTCGTTGTACTTTGGTTTCTTGTTGCTTATATCGTTTGTGTAAAGTGTTGTAATTTTCTTAAGTCAATTGTGTTGTGTCATAAACCCTATAAATAGGGATGTAATGTCATTGTAAACGTTGTTGAAAATTGAATAAAATTCTTTTGATTGCTTTGTGCTTTCTTTCAATTGGTAGTCGAGTGTGATCTCCTATCTCCACCTACGTCATTCGAGTGCGCTCGAATCTTCGTTTGTGAAGCCGATTCACGGAATCTTGTGCGCAAGATCAACGTCGAAGAATCGTAGATATCTTTCCCGGAATCTTCGAATCAACGAGTCAGAAATAGCTAGAATTCGGTATCTTCGGATCAACGAATTCGAGCATTGCAGTATTTTCAATTCACCGATTGCTAATTCCATCGTCAAAGCAAGTTTTTGTTAATCCGCTGCGTCAAATAGTCAACCATCGACAACACACCACTCTGCTTACATTAGTCGACCACTATACCAATATACTTGCCTCCGTAGCTTCCCATCATCTCTGCTTATAAACCACTACTGACAATAGTCATCAAACTGCCGCCAACCACTGTTCCTCCACTGCAGCAACTCACTTCACATTCATCAAACCACTTCCATTCATTCAAAAACATCCCTCCACGACTCCAATAGATCATCCAACCCTCTACCATCCCCTTACTAAAAACACTCACAAACAACCTACCAGCAATCCGTACATAATTGCTTCCATCACCTATCAACCTACAAGTGCACAATTCATATTCCACTTCCTCTGCTTGTTCCAACCATAACCAATCACCACTTTCTCTATCAAGTTTCCCCACTGCCTCCATCCTTAGCCTGAAGAGAAAAAACAAAAAACCGAACCTCACCATTCCCAGAACACGCAGCCGAACTCCTGCAACGCAAACCCCCATCTTCTCCCTGCCTCCGATCTCTTCTGCCTAAAGCCTCTACCAGCGTCACACTAACATCGACATTCAAACCCCAACATGAACTCATTTCGCAACCGAACATCTCCTCCTGCACCTGCAATCCCCATTCCCTAAATCCATAGTCGCAACTCCAACAATAGAAAAGGATTGTGGAATTTTGATTTCTGGTTGAGAATGTTTGGTGTTTGATTGTGGTATTAGCAGAGCCGAGAATCAGTTGGTACAATTACTGAATTTCTATATTTAAGAACTTTGAAATTTATGTCTCGTGTGAGTACTTTATCGTGCTAAGCTTCTAGTGAACACAAAGATTTAGTTTTTATTTTGTGAGTCTTTAGTCTAATTGGGCCAGGCTGTTGTCGTATTTGTGTGAATTAAATTAATTCATTTTAGTTGAATTTTTGTTCTTTAGTTCTTCTTATTAAAAAAGGGAGAAGATTTTGTTTTTGTTTTATCCTTCCTAAAAAAATCCACCTGCTTTTTTTCTTTAAAATAACTAAATAAATAAAATTATTATATATCTTGTTCAACAAATTTCAGGTGCAAAAAGGAGGGGATTTATGCTTAGCTTGCTTATAAAAAAAATCGCTTTGAAAAATAAAAAAATAAATTGCTAATAATTTTGCACGCTCTAGTATCGTGCTCTTTCTCTTGCATTGTGAGTTGCTTACATTTTAAATTTTTGAAAACAAAAATAAAATCAAATTTCGTTTGTAGTTGCATTATTAATATACGTCTAATTTTTGTTTTGCATTCATTTCATCTTGTTTTTATTTTCTGAGGGCAACAACCAAATCCACATAAGGTGGAGGATTTCATCTTCCCTTTCTTGGCCCACAAATTGTATTTCATCGTAGAATTTGTTAATAATAACGGTAAGACTTTGGACTTAATGGTGTCACGAGCTTATCAATGGTTTAATTGTATCTTGACAATTTGTCTTCTTTCGACGATTTAATTTCTTGGTGTCTAGGCTACGACAGAGCAATAACCATTTATATATATGATACTGACTCGTAAATATTATAATGATTGTTTTTCTGAAGGTACTTAAATCTACGACCGTATTGCTACGGTGATTCATGGTGCACCAATAACTCTTGTCCGTTACTTGGCTAAGAACTATTTTGTTGGATTAAGAAAAAGTGTGGTTATACAATTTTGGGTTATGAGCTACTAAGGACATAAAATTTGTAATTAAGCCATTACATTAAATTTAGTTGCATTAGTTCATGCATATATAAAAAAACAGAAAATCCAAATTTCTTTTTTACTTAACTTAGGTTTATTTTACAAACCAAAAGAAAAAACTCTCTTTTCCTATAAAAAAAAGGAAAAACGTTTTCAAACAAAAACAAAAATCCAAAAAAATAACAAAAACAATCTTTTCAAAAACTAAAACTAAAATAAATAAAAACATATATAAAAAATTTGAAAATCTAAAATCTAAAAAACATAACAAAATTCAAATCTCCCTTTTGAAAAATAAATTCCCTTTGGTAAATATTTTTCCTTTATAAAGAAAACAAATTTTCAATTCATTGCACCTTCTAATCCTTGTTTCATTCTCTTAAACTCGATACTCCGTTCTTTCTCTCCTGGACTTTCTCTTGAGCATGAGTACTTGGACTCGTGACACAACAATTAATCATTTAACTCGAACATACGATACTGTAAAAATGACAAACGAAAATTCCCCACGAACTCTCATGTATATAATCTTTGCTGATAGTGCTTTTATTCCTTCTTGTATCATACTACCCACCCCCAACGGGCAACCTTTTCGAAACTCATTTCAATCATATTGCCACGCTCCCAAAATTTGGCAATTTCGAACACGATGATCAGTACATTTTCTTAACGAAATTCGAACAAGTTTGCAAAACAATTAAACTTCAACAACTTTGTGAAAATGGGATCAAACTTTGGTTAATTCCATTCGCCCTTACCGATTACGCTAAGAAATGGTTGTACAGCTTACCATCAAACTCTATCAAATCTTGGGAAGAATTTGTTTAAGTTTTCTTAATAAAGTTCTATCTCTTGGGAAAAAACTTAAATCCAAAACAAAATTGTCAACTTTCATTAATTTAGGGGTGAACCTTACGAAAAATATTTTGAAAGATTTAAAGAGCTTTTGATAAAATGTCCATGTCGTAATTTTGAAAAATAGACTCTTTACCAAATCTTATACGATGGACTTGAAAATAGTTCACGAACCATGCTTGAATCAATGCGCCAATGAAATTTTCGCGCCCAATATCATGACGATGCTTGGTAATTTCCTGAAAACTTAGCCAAAAAGTAATACTAATAGGAACATTCTAACGAAAAATCCATTTACTCACGATCTAGCGCACACTCGATAAGATCATCTTTGGCTTTGGAAACTAAAATCGATGCAATGATCAGTAAATTCGACGACGTTTTCTCATCCAACCAGATGAACCGAGCTACCCAACCAATGTACTACGAATGCAACGATCTGAATCACATTGTCGATTAGTGTCCTAATTCGATAGAATAACTCAATACTTTCAATAAGTTTTTTCCAACATACAATCCTAATTGGAGAAATCATCCAAAATTTGCTTGGAACTAAAATAATTCCAACACAAATTTGGCTCATCCCAATTTCCAAGCATTTCCGAACAATGCTTCAAATCCTCCCTTACAACCCAATCATTTTCAACAAAATTTTGTGGGTCCTTCTCAAAATCAACCAAACTATAATTTGCTCCCCAAAACGATAAACAATTCAGTTCACTTGAGAAAAGTCTTCAAACTTTGGCTAAAGCAACCACTCAAAGCCTCAATCAAATAGTAATTTGCAAAATTTGTTAACCTCGTACATGCAAAATACGAGTCAATCGATTGCTAAACATGAAATGCAAATGAGTCAATTAACCACGTTTGTGAGTGAACGTGAATGTGGCACATTCCAAAGTCAGTCAGTTCCGAATCCCAAAAATCAAAACACGAATTCGAATCAAGCCCATGTTGTTAAAGATAGCAATGTAACCCAAAGGAATTCTACCACGACTTTAGGTTCTGGTAAATAAATCGATAATTAAGTTGATAATCCAAATGATTTATCGGAAGTTCTTCTTGACACTTCGAAAACAAAAGGCGATTTTGAACATATTAAAGGCAAATGATTTCCAAATGGAGAGCAAATATGCAGAAGCTTTCATGGATAAATGCATGCACATATGTTGAAGGCAAATGAAGATTGGAAATAAATGAATTCATGCAACATGGAGGAGCTAGCCCACTAACTCATTACCATATGATCCACAATTAAAAGCACATACATATGTTAATGGAGGTTTAAAGGCATGTTCGTGGGGATTAATTAATTCCTTAATGATTACTTGGAGGTTATACTTCCTAAAGGTCATTTTAGGTAGTCCCCTTAATGTGCACGTAAATGTGCATATTTTTACTTCCATATTTAATCTAATTAAATTAAATAAATGATCATATTATGTATTTTAACATGTATAAACTAAAATTTTAATTATTTTTGAATCATCATATATTCATTTCATATTGGGGGCAAAATGATTATTTTTGTGTATATATTAATTTGAGAAATTAACTTGAAAATTTCTATGTTATTTTGTAGGAATTTGAATTCAAATTACAAGTGGATACATGAAGACAAGAGAAGGAAACAAATGAAGATGGAAATAATTCATTTCATGAATCATTAAGGACCCCACCTATCCACATACCATGATGTACAAATTAGGAGCAAACGCACATGCTAATTGCCATTAAAGTTTTGTACACACTTAATGGAGGATTATCCCATGCTAATGAAAACTTGGTGGTCACACTTCCTCAAGGTGGTTTGGGTAGTTCTCAAAACTTGGATTAGAGTTTCCAAACATGTATAAATACCTCATATGTTCATGTAACTCCTCTCTCCTCTCTTAGAATCCATTTTAGTTAGTTCGTTTGAGGCTAAAAAATAAACAAAATTCTCTTTTCTTTTTCATGGCTACGTAGTTATTTCTTTTATGTAACTTCTTTTTGTGAAATGTTAGTTGATGCTCTTTTCTACTTACATGCTCTCTTTAGTAGTGTAGATCTTTTTATTTATGCAAGTAGATTAGCTTTTATTTTAGTTTAATCGGTTCTCTTTTAACTTTTCTATCTTTTTTCTCTTGTTTTTATTTTATGTTGAATGTGACAATTGTTGATATGATAACAGATATGAGAGGCTAAGCCCTTTTAATTTAGGGGTAACGAAGCTCTCTTAATCATGTATATTCAACATTTTGCCAACTTGTGATCTCTTTTTGTGCTTAATTAAAATGTTTGATATGGTTAAACTTTGTTGTTTTAGCTTTGAATTTGATAGCCTATGTTGTTGACACCAAATAGGCTATGCTTAGACAAACACAAACACAAATTACATCTTCATCTACATATGATGTTGATTATGAAGTGATTTTAAAATAAAAATTTGATTATCCATAGTTCTAATCATTAGTTAATAGATAATGCTTAGAATAGATTTTATTTTCAAATTCATTGTCAATTTTCATGAGAGTAGCAAGTGGTTTAGTAGGTATGTTAAAGTTTGATGATTTATATTGGGCTAATTAATAGCAAAATATTTCATATTTATTGATAAACATATCAACTAAATCCACTATTTACCAGAAGAGATATCATAATTTCATACATATTGGGCTAATTAATAGCAAAATATTTCATATTTATTGATAAACATATCAACTAATTTCCTTTGGATCGACCCATACTCGCCACGTGCTAACATTGTACGCCATATACTTGCGGTTAATTTTTATTACAAATTTTTCGGCGATGTTCTAAACCGATAGAAAATTCGTCGTTACACAAGTTTTTGGCGCCGTTGTCGGGAAATTTGCTTTGATTTTAATTTCTATTCTTCGAATTATTTGTTGTTTGATTTTTATGTGTTCTTATTTTGTGTGTTAATTTGCATTTTAAAAAAAAAACAATTGTTATGTTGTGTGATTGTTGATTTGATTGTTGCTTGCATTGTGTTTGTGTGCTTGTTTTTCTTGTTTGTTTTGCATTTGCATTTCCATTTTGGGAAAAAAATTACACAGCTTCATTTTTAAAAAAAAAATAGAAATAATTTTTTTCCCCTTTCATTTCTCTTGCTTATTTTTACATTTTGCATTACATAATTTACAGTTTGTTTTGTTTTGTTCCCAATATCTTTGCCTCCCTTTCCTCTGCCTATACCACTGTCAAATTCCTGCATACAACAGACCTTTGCATCACACACGTCGTCCATTCTCCACAGCAAATGCCACACCACCCCGCACAACAAACAAATCATCATCACATACTTGCTGCTCACCCGCAACTGTCAACTTACACTCCTCTGCATCTCTGTCACAGCTTACATTTCCTCCTTCCATCAATCCCTGAATTGTAGCACATTGCCTCCACCAAATCATCCAATGCACACACCACTCTTTCAACCACTCACTAACCACCAGCTCAATCTGATACAACTGATATTGCACTTCAACTGATACAAACATTCCCACCGCAGTTTCGCTGCCTCCCACAATCACTGCACCACCGAAAAAATACACCAGAAACCTCCTATACTTCATCATATAGTTGCTGCTACCCATCCACTTCCATTCGCAACTGTCAACAAACAGAACTACCTCATCATGAATTCGCAGCCTATACATCATCAACATACCACCACAGTGTATCTCACACAACTGCAAATAACATTACTCTTCAACCAAACTCCAACATCATCAACCATATATCTGCATATATCTACCACAAACTCATCATACCACTTCACAAACCCTACAGGTTGTACCATCCAAACCAACCCCTACAGTACTCCACCTTCATACAGCCAATAACCCACTCCAACATCAATTACTGCTACACCATTATCTAGTCTTCAAAACATCCCCCTACCACATATCCAAACCACTACATCGTCACAGTTTACCATAACAGCCCCTATATTCTCTATATGGACCACTTATTTACCATAACACTGCACTACCACGATTTACCTTAACAGTCAATTAACGCTGCTCCTCCACCATATTCTCCATACGAACCACCACTTCAACAATCACTTGAACCATTGTGCTATTAGGATTTTTTTTTGGTGATACAATATTTCCAAAATTAATAGATTTTGGAGATATTCTCGGTATTTAGTTACCCGTTCTGTGCATGAAGGAAATGGAAAGAGAAATTAAAGAGATAGGGATGTGGAGATATTTGCCATATATATTTGATTGCCATATTTTATAAAAGGAGAAACAAAAGGAATCAAATAGGGAAATAATTGATTGATGGAGAAAATGGAATATTATCAATCAATTACATGGCAAGGCAATTAATGAAAATATTATTATTCCATGAATTGATTTATTTACATAAATCAATTGCTTCATCCCTAAGTAACTTTTCTCTATATATAAAGAGAGGCATAGAGAATGTTAAGATCATCAGATGTGAGAACAATCTCTTGTTTATTTTTCTTCATTTCTTTACTCTGTAACATCTTCAAATAGTAATAAAGCTCTTCCCCATTAAAGTGGACGTACACTATCTTGCGATAGTGGAACCACTATAAATTTGTGTGTTCTCTCTTGTCTCTATATTTTTTTTCTGTGATTTATGATTATCTGTTTGTTCTATCACGCCAAATTGCAAGATCCTATTTTTCTGCTGAGAGGGATTGATCACCCCTCCCCCTTACAACTGGTATCAGAGCTAGATTCGCAAAGAAGGTGTTTTGGTAGAATGACAGGAGGAGATGAAAATAGTACAAATAGTACTTTAGCGCCAGTAGTTGCTCCATACGTCAGAGGCTCCTATGTGGCTTCAGGATCACAGTTGACGATAGAGAAGTGGAATGGTGAAGGAGATTTTGAAAAATGGCAATGGATGATGAAAGCAGTTTTGAGGAGAAATCGTGTTCATCGAGTAGTATTTGATACAGAGACACTGCCTGCTGATATTTCATCAGTGGAATTAGAAGAGATGGAATAATGGGCCTTTGCTACTCTCCAGCTTGCTATGGGAAAGAATGTAATTTCTGAAATCAGTCAGGAAACCACAGCCAAAGGCATTTGGAAGAAGTTGGAGGACCTCTACATGAAGAAATCCCTAACTAACCGTCTGATCCTATTGAAGACTTTTTTCACTTATAAAACGAAGTAAGGTTCTTCAATTAAAACACACCTAAGTGTGTTTGATGACCTGTTGATGAAGATGAAGTCTGTTGAGTTGAAAGTTGATGAAGAACAGAAAGCAATGATTCTGTTATGTTCGCTTCCAGAACGATACACTGGTTTCGCTAACAGCCTTATCTATGGTAGAGATACATTGACATTAGATGATGTGAAGACAGGTTTGCTCAGTGAGGAGTTGAGAGATCAGATGAAAGAGTTTGGTGTTGGTGATAGTAGTGGAGGAAGTAATATTAGTTCAGTTTTATTTGTTGAGAGAGGTAGAGCAGAGAAGAAAGTGAAGAATTACAGGGGGTGTTCCAATTCTAGGAAGCCTCATTGGCGGAGTAAGTCAAAAGATGGAAGGTGTCATGATTGTAAGAAACCAGGCCATTGGAGAAGAGACTGCCCAGATCTGGAGAAGAAGACTGTAGGTTCTTCATCTATTGCGATGGAGAAAGATGATAGCGATTTATTGACAGCGGTTGTATCAGATGTTGCAGACCACTAGGTATTAGATTCTAGAGCATCATTTCACATGACTCCTAATAAGGATTATTTTTCTTCCTTTGATGCTAAAGAAGGAAGTTCCATCCTTATGGGAAACGATGCTACATGTAAGTCTATGGGAGTTGGTTCAGTTCGCATTCGCATGTATGATGGGATTGTTCGCACACTTTCAGATGTTCGTTATGTTCCTGGTCTTCGGAAGTCATTGATATCATTAGGCCAATTGGCATCATTGGGATGCAAGATAACCATTGTCAAAGATGGTTTGAGAGTTTCTGGAGAGGCACTTGTATTGATGAAGGGTGTTATGGTAAGAAATCTGTATTTGCTGATGGGTACCACTGTTCATGGAGAATTATGTGTTGGAGTTGATAGTTCTAAAAGTTTGGATGCTACCAAGCTTTGGCATATGAGTCTAGGTCATACTTCGGAGAAGAACTTAGAGTTGCTTCGTAAGAAGAAAAAAATCAAGGGAGAAATCTTCAACAAGTTGAACTTTTGCAAGGAGTGTGTATTGGCAAAGCAAACAAGAGTTTCTTTTGGTGACGGTATGCATACTTCTAAGAGTGTACTTGATTATGTACATTCAGATGTTTGGGGGCCATACCCTACTGCTTCCATTAGTGGAGCTTATTATTTTGTTTCATTCATTGATGACTACTCGCGCAAAGTTTGGGTGTATGTAATGAAAGCTAAGTCGGAAGTATTTCAGAATTTTAAGGTTTGGTTAGCTCTTGTTGAAAACCAAACAGGAAAGAAATTGAAGATTCTTAGATCCGATAATGGTGGCGAATATGTCTCCAAAGAGTTCCTCGACTACTGCAGACAACGCGGTATTAGAAGAAATTTTACTACACCTGGTGATCCGCAATCCAATGGGGTTGCTGAGAGGATGAATAGGACTCTACTTGAGAAGGCCCGTTGCTTGATATTGACAGCGGGTATGTCTAAGGGTTTTTGGGCTGAAGCTGTTTCGACTGCAGCACATATTATTAATCGGATTCCGTGCTCAGCCATTGGTGGGAAGATTCCAGAGGAGTTATGGAGAGGTAAAAACACTTTATTAAGTTATTTTCGTATATTTGGATGTCTAGTTTATGTTCACAATACAGGACAAGATAAGTTGGAGCCTAGGGCCTCCAAGTGTGTTTTTCTTGGTTATACAGATGGAATAAAAGGATACAGAATTTGGAATCTAGTTACGAAGAAAGTTATACACTCCAGACATGTGACTTTTGACGAGTCAACGATGTTTAAACCTTTGGAAGGTTTATCAGACGGTTCAGATTCAGTTGATGAGAAGGCCGAAAAGACCGAGATTCCCAACTTTCGAACCCGAAGTATTGCTATTACTATTGGCAATAGTGATAAAACAGTTGATGATACATCACATGATAGTCCAAGATTTCCTCTAGTAGTGATGGAGATGGTCATGAAGCTAGAGAGGATTCAGCTCAAGATGGAGCTCAAGGTGGAGCTGAAGGAGAGTCAGGCGATATAGTCATTCGGGCTAGTCAGAGACCAAAGAGAGCTCCAATTAGATATGGAGATTGGGATTATGAAAATTTGAGCCTTAATGATCAGTTTGAGTATGCTTTACATGTTGTTCATGATGAACCATTAAGCCTTGAAGAAGCAATGAAGTCGAATGATAATTCGAAGTGGAATTGCGCTATGGAAGAGGAGATACAGTCTTTGTAGAAGAACAAGACTGGGGATTTGGTACCACTACCTCAAGGAAGCCGAGCCATAGGTTGCAAGTAGGCGTTCAAACTGAAAGACGATGGTAGATACAAGGCAAGATTGGTAGCCAAAGGGTTTTCACAAAAAAAGGGTTGGAGATGAAATATTTGCTCCAGTTGTTAGAAAAACTTCAATTCGAATCCTACTTGCGATAGTTGCTGCTCACGATTTGGAGTTAGAACAACTTGATGTGAAGACTGCTTTCTTGCATGGTGATTTGGAAGAAACCATTTACATGAAGCAGCCAGAAGGATTTATTGTAGATGGAAAATCAGATTGGGTATGCAGGTTGAAGAAATCTCTTTATGGTCTAAAACAGTCGCCTAGACAATGGTACAAAAGGTTTGATTCTTTTATGCTTTCACATGGTTTTAATTGTAGTACTAAAGATGCATGTGTTTATTTCAAGCATTTAAAGAATAGTAATTGGGTGTATTTGCTTTTGTACGTGGATGATATGTTGATTGCTTCTAAGGATAAAGCTGAAGTTGATGAGTTGAAGTTGAAATTAAAAGCGGAATTCGAAATGAAAGACCTTGGAGAAGCAAAGAAAATTTTGGGGATGGAAATCCAAAGAGATAGAAAGCTTGGACTTTTGAGACTTACTCAAAAGGAATATATTCAAAAGGTGCTTGCTCGGTTTAGCATGGATGGAGCAAAGGCTATCAGTACACCCATGCCTTTGCATATACAGCTCTCTAACAAAGGCTCTCCGATCTCAGAAAAGGATAAGGCCTACATGAAAAAGGTGCCTTATGCGAGTGTGGTAGGTAGCTTGATGTATGCTATGGTGTGCACTAGACCTGACATTGCTCAGGCTGTTGGATTAGTTAGTAGATATACAGCAAATCCGGGAAAATCGCATTAGGAGGCAGTGAAGTATATTTTTAGATATCTTAGAGGAACATCAGATTATGGTCTTGTCTTTGGTGGCAGAAATAAAGATTTCAACTTGATTGGATTTTGTGATTCAGACTATGCCAGAGATAGAGATAGAAGGAAGTCAACCTCAGGCTATGTGTTCACTCTTAGAGGAACGGCTATTAGTTGGAGAGCGAGGTTGCAGACTATAGTTGCTTTGTCTACTACAGAGGCAGAGTTGATAGCTGCAGTTGAGGCAGCTAAGGAGGCACTTTATTTGAAGAAGTTGTTGTGTGATTTGGGCTTTGTACAAGATAATTGTTTGGTGAATTGTGATAGTCAGAGTGCAATTCATTTAGCTAAAAATCTGGCTTTCAGCTCTAGAACAAAGCATATAGAGGTAAGAGAGTCTTTCCTTATCTCCATGAATGAAGAGAAGTTAGTTCGCCTTCAGAAGGTTCATACAAATGACAATGCAGCAGATATGTTTACGAAGGCCTTACCTGCTACTAAGTTCGAGCATTGCTCGAACTTGATTCACTTGATGAAGTGCTAGGTGCCAAATGGTGGCACTATGGGGAAGAGAGTAACTTGGTTGAAGTTAAGAGAAGATGTGGCATTCTTCTTGTATGAAGAGATATGAGTTTATTTTTTGGTTGCACAACGTCTGCCTTATTTTTTTTTGAGTGCTTCCAACACTTTGTTGGTGGGCGGTGGCCTTGCCGGAGTTCATTAACAAAGTGCAATGAGAGGTGGCATTTGCAGGAACTCATTGGGAAGCATTCATTTTGGAGTATCTTGGTTTGGAAGAGATATTGTATCAAGGTGGAGATTATTAGGATTTTTTTTGGTGATACAATATTTCCAAAATTAATAGATTTTGGAGATATTCTCGGTATTTAGTTACCCGTTCTATGCATGAAGGAAATGGAAAGAGAAATTAAAGAGATAGGGATGTGGAGATATTTGCCATATATATTTGATTGCCATATTTTATAAAAGAAGAAACAAAAGGAATCAAATAGGGAAATAATTGATTGATGGAGAAAATGGAATATTATCAATCAATTACATGGCAAGGCAATTAATGGGAATATTATTATTCCATGAATTGATTTATTTACATAAATCAATTGCTTCATCCTTAAGTAACTTTTCTCTATATATAAAGAGAGGCATAGAGAATGTTAAGATCATCAGATGTGAGAGAACAATCTCTTGTTTATTTTTCTTCATTTCTTTACTCTGTAACCTCTTCAAATAGTAATAAAGCTCTTCCCCATTAAAGTGGACGTACACTATCTCACGATAGTGGAACCACTATAAATCTGTGTGTTCTCTCTTGTCTCTATATTATTATTTTTTCTGTAATCTATAATTATATGTTTGTTCTATCACGCCAAATTGCAAGATCCTATTTTTCTGCTGAGAGGGATTGATCACCCCTTCCCCTTACATGTGTAGTCATCTAGGGCAACCATATCAACCACTTATTTTGCCAGACTACATCTTGACCACCAGCAGCCACACAACAATACTGCCTCACTCCCTTCCCTCCTTGATTTTCATTCAGCACATGATCAAACCCAGTACAACAACCAATACAACAGCCTATCTCCTCCACCACCAAATTCCAGCAATAAAACCTCCCATGTTCAACTACATAACCCCACATTGCAACCTCACTCAAATCACACAACTACACTCCAACCCACCTCGAATCAATCCACCTCTGCAATCGCCAACACTCCGCCACTTCTTCCCACTGACCACAACCATGTCAGTAAATTCCTTCCTTCAACCTCTCCACTGCAACCCAAAAAGTCGACCGCAACCCCCCTCCGATCATCGAATTGCCGGAATTGATTAATCTTTTAATTGAGATTTTATTTTCTTTTTTGCAATGGAACGATTTTATTTTTCAGAATTTGTTTGATTTTGTTAAGAGAGAAGGGGATTTGCCTGTTTAACTGCTACATTGTGGTTAGAAGGCTCCTAATGGGTTGGGCTCTTGAGAAATTTGTTTTCAATATATTAGTTTTCAAAGAATAAACTGATTTTTTCTCTTTATAAAGAAACACCAAAAAATATATTTGTTTTAGTTTATAATGGTTTTATGAATTGGTTTTAGAATCACTTGTTTTTATTTTCTTACAAAAAAAATTGTTTTGGCTTAAATTTTTTCTTATTTTCTTCCTTGAATACACACACACACACACACACACACACACAAGTAGGAGGGCACGTGCGATGCACGTGAGCATGAGGGGCTGGTATTAAAAAACACGGTTTGTATGATTTGTGTGATCTTATGAAATGACTTTGACGTGCACTAATGTCTCGTTTTTTATGCATGTACATGCACATATCAACGGTTTACAAAACGTGAATAAGACTGCGTTATTTTAGAAAATAATTAAACATGTAAAGAAAGTAATCAACTATTATATCAATATTTAAAAAAATGTAACAAATATAAAAATTAGCGCTTTCCGTGGTTTGAAACTTAAAAAACTTGCATTATCTCTCTTTTAAAAGTAATAAAGGACTATATTAATATATTACAGATTTTTTCTGTCCACCATACAAATTACACTTCCCATGATACTTCTTCCTCACAAACTCGCTATGCTTTCTTCATCACTATTTTTCCATAGCCAAAGCAAAGTATATACATTTTGTTTCTATGAGAATTTTAAATCCAACAAAAAAGAGAGGCATAATATACATTTATAGGGAAAAAATAAGTATCCAAAATATTTCTCTTATTGGAAGGCTGTTGTTCTCAAAAATTGAAGGAAAAAATGATATAAAAATAAAAATGATGGGAAATAGTTGTTGGATTGAACATTTGTTTGTCCAGTTACAAAATCAATGCTACAACTTGCAATGAATGTGGATACAATCATAGGAAGAAAGTAAGTATTTATACATACAATCATGCTTGTTGGTGTAATGACGAAGAAAGTGGGAAGCAACTGATTTCTGAAATCTCCCGAAATAAACCGTAAAAATCAACTAATACCAAACTAAAACAATTTACTGACATGCAAGAGAGATGAAACAATGCAACAAAATCATCCGCTATTCCATACTTGTCATTAGGCCCCATTTGATTTCCATTTTGAGCTAATTGCCATATTATCAAAATAAAATCCAAACAAAACATTGAAGAGGCGCTGATTCTCAATACGGTTGTAGTTACCAAATAATGAATATGAGACTAACAGTAGAACTAAGATGGAATTAATATACTTTCCATTATTGTCTTTCAAAACTTTCATCTCTTGCACTATCTTTGCACGTAAATTTCGTCACATGTACCAATGTTGATTACAAATTTAATTTGACTGTAAAAACAAAGTGAATCAATCAAACAAAACATAGTCTAGCTTTAGAGTTCCAGCCTTGAGTATTTCACTGTCTTTATAATGCACACGGGCCTCATACCATGCACGCGGGCACTAAATACAGGCTTCAACCGTGCATGCAGTTTTGGGTAGCTCGAAGTCACGTGCAAGCTTTATTATGCATGCTCGCATGCTTCAGATTATACTTGCATCGAACGCTCCCTGCATCTGTTCTGTATGAATGCACACACCAAGTCACATGCATCAACATGCATACATCAACCATGCTGTAAAACAGTCACATGCAGTCACATGAAAGCTTTAGTTGGATACTGTTCATCTACATGTATAGGATTCCAACCTCTCTACTTCTAAAATGTCACATTTAACTTTGGTTGGTACTTCATTTTTTCTTTGGTACTTCTGCAGAATCATTGCACCAGTAAAATAAAGTTGACAAAAGTTGGAAAATGACGCATCTCCTTTAAAGTCATCACTATTCTTGTGTTCTTCGCGAATGTACCAATTGATCAAAATCTCAGTAGTTTGTGGTCCTGTAAAATACAGTATACGACTCAAATAAATATCATTAATGCATTGGCCTTGGAATTATGTAACCTTTTCCCTACCACTGATTGGTTAAGACCATTGGCTCCTGGAGCTATGTGCAAGTATAGCTCATGCTATCAATGCAACAAACGGTGCGTGTGTATGATGAAGATTAGAAGAACTGCAGATGATTCTCCTACCAATCAACAAATTAATTTCATAAGAGTATAAGTGCAAAAATAATAATAAACTAAAATTTCATAACAAATCTAAATATATGTATTTATGATAAAAAAAAGTCAAAACCACATTTTATATCAAATATCATCGGCTGCTTATTGTGATTATATCAATACTTATCAAAAAGAGTGTACATCTGTACCTAATCAAAATAACCATTTCAAAAAATATGATTACTTTTTAGTTGTTTCAATATGACAATATATACGATAATACGTAATACAAATGATGATAATCAAGCAGGTGCGAGATATATTGGGCATACTCTTAAAGTTGGTAATATGTTTATCACTCATTGAAAGTTTGCTCAACTGTACTTAAAATGCTAGGACTAATGAATTTAATTTTTCAACACACTAAATCTCTGTTATGATAAAGTTAAAGAATCAGGGGAGAAGGCAAAAACCCAAGTCAATCTGACAGCCAAAAACCCATGAGTTTATATCATTATGAATCAGACAGTGTCTTTTACTGTCTTCTATGTTTTATGCAAAACTATGAACTTATTAATGTCTTATATTTGTGAAGAATAAAATGATGTAGTGCAAAAAAAAAATACGGTGCATGAAGATATGCACACTTCACTATGAGAAAAAAATTCTCTTAGTGTGTTTCATTAGAATTATTTCAATTTTTTAATGAAAGAAAGGACTATATACTTGTAACTGAGTAACATAATATTGCATAAAAAAAAATCTTGTACAAAGATACACACTTCATTATGGGACAAAATATTTCTCTTAGTGTGTTTTATAAAAAATATTTCAATTTTTTTAATAAAAAAAGGATCAACGGTAGTTAGAAAAATGATTAGTAGCGAATAGGCAAATATTATTGTATAATGATGTAACACTATTGGTTTGAGTATAACAGATGGTAAAATAAGAAATATGAAAACTTATTGCAATGATTGCATATAATGTTCAAGCAATATATCATTTGCGTTGAACGTTGTAAGATGAAATTAATCTATTTGCTAATAAACAGAAGTAATTATTAGAAAAAATACCGACAGACATAATTTTTCTGGCCTTAAAACTCTACCTCTTTAATAATGCATAGCAAAAAATGACCAAAGGAGCATTACAACTTTAAGAATTTTGAAAATAGAAATCTTATCCATGTTAATAATAACCATTAATATATTTAGTCGAGAGACAGATAATAATTTAAGCAAGCCATAACAACATAATGGAATAAGTGATATAATAATTGATTAATTATCAACTTATGAGAAGCAGAAGATAAAGTACCTAGGTAGGCATCAAGATGAAGGCAAACCAAATTCATCGTGTAGTAATTGCTCTGTTGAAAAATTCAAAAGGTCAGCTACACATTATAAAATTAGGTAATCAATATATTGATCTTGTTGAGTAATAATATGTCTACTTATAAGTGAATAGACGATAAACTGATAAAAATTTAAAGCACGCCGTTAAAATAGTAATTGAAGCAAACCATGACATAGCAATTATGTTATTATACACGGGTGAATATTTTTCCATTTGACATCCTCAACAATTAACCATTTTGCAACAGTGACTTAATGAAATTCATGTTAAATAATAAAAGAAATACTTCTTCAGCTTAGAAGAAGCAGAAAGAAAGATAAAAGTGAGCAGATGTTACAATGAAGCAAAATTTAGTTCAACTCTTCTAAGCATATTAATTACCTTACAGAAATTAAAAAAACCGATCCATCCTTCGTTATGCTTAATGCTCATTGATGCATGTACCTCTACAATATCTAAGGGGCATCTATCGTGACCAAATAAGTATTCAACTCGAAAACAATTAGTTTAAAAGAAAAATACTGCAATCATCAAAATGTAAAATACCTTTCTTCCATTGCCTCCGGGTTTGTGTGGTGGTATTTCACTATTCATTATCCCTTTCACACTTATAAGAAATCAACATTGAGGTCATCTAAATTTTCATCCACTTAGCACCAAGAATTGTTGATCATCGCTATTCACTCACCCTTCACTTTCTTATAATATGTGAAAATGATTGATGCTTCCATATGAATTCTACAGAAGGATTTTAGAGACAATTATATAGACAGATATGAAAGTACCACATTAAAAAAGGTTCCATTCACCAAATGATCCAGATTTGATTTTCAAGTGTTCTGAATGTGAAGGTGGATGAAAAGGAGAGTAGGAAAGGAAATTCTAAAAGAAGGAATGATAAAACACATATTACTGGACCATAGTTAAAGATTAAACTTTGGCAATGTTAAAATAAAGTACCTACGCAGGTTGAACCGAACCTCCTGAAAGAAAAAGGCATAAGATGTTCATTCTTAGTGCTTGGGTACACCTAGTACAAAAATCAGTATAAAAAATAAAAAATAAATCAAAGATCAAATATGTACAATCGAGAATAATTAAGGATAATAGCAAACAAAGAGCAATAGGTAAACAGTTTTCTCTGAAAGTTGTATGAATAATATTTCAATTAGCAGCAGTTTAAAGTTGAGGCAAATCAACCAACTGTCTCAACCATGATTCAACCAATGAAACACAACTATGATAAATTTTGTAGAAGTTTTTGAAGTAAAATCTAGTACGACGTAGAAAATAGTGGAATTTTGATTGAAAATATATGAAGAAACAATACCTATTTGTCGTCCTTCAATTCTGCACCAATTTGAACAAAGCCGGCTTTCTTCCAATCCATCATTGTCAATCGTCGCATCTTGTTCATCAACTGATTATTGGAGCTTCACTCAAAACTTAACCGAAGCCGTAGAATTTTATTAAAAATTGTAAAAGAATAAAATTATGATTTAATTCACAAACAAATTAGGATTTAATCAAATTTAGAGGATAACCATCGGAGGTGGGGAAGGATAAATAATCGACGAAGATGGATTGAGAAAAATGAGAAGAGATGCGTGATTGTGGTAAAAGAAGAACTGTTGTAGAACGTGGGAAGATGAAATGACGGTCATATCCTTACTTCGCTTTACCATTTGTTCTTATGTTAGGGTTGTTTATGGAAGTTAAAAAAAGCTTCACCACAATAAGGTATTTGTATTCTTAGTAGATATATATATATATATATATATATATATATATATATATATATATATAACTTGCATATATCCTGTTTCTAATTTCAGGTTGCAAAAGTAGACTATCAAAAAGAAGAAGTGTTTGCCAAAATACTTGTCCGCTTGCTTGCTTTTAAAAAAAGAGAAAGCTCGCTTGCTAAAAAATAAATTGCTTGCTTATAAAAAAATCGCCGTTAAAAGATAAATTGCTAATAGTCTGCATGCTTTGGTATCGTGCCCTTAGCCTTTGTTTTTATTTGTTTTGCATTGTTGATTGCTTGCATTTTAAAAAAGAAAATTTTTAAAAACAAAAACAAAAACAAATTTCATTCGTAGTTGCATTGTTAATACATGTCTAACTTCTACTTTGCATTTCATCCTAGAATTTGGATTAATAATAATGGTTAGACATCGATAACGCTTAATTGTATATTGACAAGTTGTTCTCTTTCGATAATTTAATTTCTTGGTGTCTAGGCTATGGCAGAGCAATAATCAGTTATAAATATTATGGTGATTCGTAAATAATATATTGAATTGTTTCTCTGAAGGTACTTAAACCTTCGGCTGCATTGCTACGGTGATTCCTGGTGCACCATAAATCCTATCGGTTACCTGGGTGAGAACTATCTTGTTAATTTAAGACAAAGTGTGATTATACAATTTTGGGTCAGGAGCTACTTAGGATAGAAAATTTGAAATTAAATCTTTCCATTCATTTTGTTGCATTAGTTCATGCATATTTTTTCTTCAAAAAAAGATATTTCAAAATCAAAACCATAAAAAATTGTAAATGTTCCTTAACTTAGTTTTTGAATCCTTTCTATTGAAATTTTTAAATCAAAATCATAAATCCAAAAAAAAAAATTTAAGTTAGTTTTTTTTAGAAAGACAAAATTTCAAAAAAATAATATAAAACCTTCTCAAAATAATAATAATAATTTCAAAATCCAAAAAAAAAAATCAAATTTCCTTTCGAAAAATAAATTCCTTTTTTGGCAAATAGTTTTCCTTTATAAAAAATCCAAAAAAAAAAACTTTTTAAAATGTTGGAATTTCCCTTTTCTTAAGGGTTTAACAATAGTTGTGAAAATCAATATAATTCATATATTTTCACATCAAATGCTAATGGATATTTCAACGACAGCTAATATGCAAAAAATTCAAATTTTGGACAACAAAATTTTCAAAATGATGAACAACCCTCAACTCTTGAAAATAGCATTTAAATGATTTCTCTTTACTTGACCTCTCTGCACAACAAAACCATATGATAAATACTTATGTAATTCATATTTGTGCAACAACTCGAGTCAAGAATTTCAAAATATTCCAAATTTGAATTCACTTCAAAATTCAAATGATTTCGAGTATAACCCATGCCAATTCAATTTCGAACTTCAAATTGGATTTCAAAATGGAAACAACTTTTCAAATTTTTTTGGCAATGGGAATAATTTTACTACGATGCGATTGATAATTTTTGTTCTCAACAAATTAAAATTTAAAATTCTCAAGTTAATAATTATAAATTGGATTTTATTGAGCAAATGGATGAAATTTACAATGAACACATAGATTTGTTGTTTGAAACATATATGACACAACGTGAAAAACAAAATCAAATCCGACGTGTGACGAATCAAATAGTAATCCACCTTTTACCACTATTGATGATTTTCAAATAACAACTTTTGAAATTGAAAACAACAATCTTAGTGAATATGTTGAAAAAACGGTAATTGAATTGGATTTCAATTCTTTTGAGGGTGAGAAACTCGATTTAAAATTCGATTTTCCTTTTTCTAACTTTGAAAAATCGAATACAACAACTTTGGATTTTGAACATGATATACGCAATGAATTTGTTGATAATCCAACAAAGGAAGATGAATTTAATGGACTTGAATTTTTTGGACTTTCGAGATGAGCTATTGAATTCCAAAGGGGAAGAGTTAAATCACCATTTCGATTTTGAATTCAATAATTTTGAAGAAGTTTTCAATGATAAGCTTGAATTTCAATTTGGTGAAAATAAACGTGAACTTCGTTCAATTGTTTTGTCAACCCCAAAAATTATCGAAAATAAAACAATTCATACAATTTTTAATAAAACGACATTCGTTTTTCCAAATCAACATCAACTTTGAAATCTTTTATGGTTTGGTATTTTATGCTTCAACCGTGTCTCACATATTTGACGAGATAAGTGAATTGGTCTCTGAAAGACCAGCTTATTTACTCTTTGATGGTATATTTTCTGATATCATGTAAATAATATTCTTTTCATTTTCACGTAAATATTGTTATATATTTTTTTCCTTTCACTTGGGTTGACTATGTGAACACAGGTCAAATCAAGTGTGGAGGGGAGTCTCATCTTCATTTTAATTTTTCATGGTAATTTTTAATTTTTCATGATTTTTTTTTTCATTTTCAAAACTCAAAAATAAAAAAAATAAAAAATTCCAATTTTTTTTTCTTTTTGGTTTACTTTTGAAGAAACACTATAGGATAAATATATGGTTTTGGTTATTAAATTGAAATTTTAGAAAATTTATTTGTCTCAATAAAAATAAAGTTTGATTACAAGTAACAATGGTTTAACTAGTATATTGGTAGATTCATGATGATAATTATGAATTATACCCTAACTGAAAATCTTTGTTTAAAAAGTGGTGAATTTAAAGTAAAGAATATAACATTTTTTATCTTGCAAGTTAAATGGTGCTAAGATGATTTTGCAAAATTCTCTCTTAAAAAAGAAGAAATATATATATATATATATAAACAAAAAATATTTGTATATATGTATATTTTTTTATTAACACCTAGAATCATGTGTACACACTCGTGTGTTCACTCGCTGTTTGCACAAAAAATGGGCAAACACCTCCAAGTCGTATGAATTAGTTGATTTTATGTTGTTTCTAGTGATTTGGGTGATTTACGCAAATATAGGAAAAGCAGGGACTAAACTGTAGAAGACACACAGATTTATAGTGGTTCGGCCAGAACGTGCCTACGTCCACTTTATATGTTATTCTCCTTTTTCTTTCAGATTACAAGTACAAAGCTTTGTATACAAGTATATGAAAGTTGTTTGAAAATTCCTTCCGTGCTTGAGCTCTCAAACTTGTCTGCCATTGTTGTACCCCGGCCCCTCTATTTATAGTGTGAGGTTGGGGGCGGGGGTCTTGGATGTATATAGCTGCCGGTGGGCCTGGGCTGAAGCAATCTGGCCTGGCACATTTGGTTCGGCGGAGCTTGGTTCGGCGAAGCTGGGTGGAGTTTGATTTGGTAATGCTTTGGACCGGTGATAGTAACTTCGTCTCTTGGTCTGGTAGTAGGAGGATGGTCCGGTCCGGTGAGGCCTTAGTCCGGTGATGATGGTTCAGCCAGGCTGGTTCGGCAGTGGTTATGTGGGGTTTGGTCCGGTGGATGTTGGTTCGGCGTGGGCTGGTCCGGTGTGTGCCGGTCGAGTGTTGGTTCGGCTATGCGTAGGAATGGTCTTGGACCGGTTTTGGAGAGGCTTCTGGGCCGGTGATGCCTTGGTTTGGCGAAAACACGCCCAACATTTGCCCCCCAAAGTGGGGCACGTGCTTGCATGTGTCGTGCTTTGTTTTCCTGCAGTTGAGATAGCTTTGTTCGGCCCTGGGTGTGCCGAACCAGTTGGTCCGGTCGATATGCTTTGCCTATAAATAGGGTCTCAGGTTACTGTTATCCTTTATCGTCTTGAGATAGCCGAATCAATCTGAGTACCGAATCAACCAAGCGCCGGATCAATCAAATACCGAATCAACCAAGCACCGGATCAATCGAATACCGAATCAGGTATGTTCTTTTTTTTTTTTTTTTGCCGAATGAGATTTACCGAATGATCTTAATACTAAATGGACTTGATACCGAATGGACTGGATACCGAATGGACTTGATACCGAATGGACTATTGGTTTATATTTCCATACTCCTTATTCAAACGGTGTGCTTTTGCTTTTGTGTTTGCAGATAAATGTCTCACAAAGTGGAAACCCGATCCGATAAGCGGAAGTCCAAGAATATAGCAGAGTCCTCCATAATGCCCCCAGTTCGGGCCGAACGTCCTGGGCCTGCTCCGAGATCGCTAGTAGATAGGTATGGCCCCCAGGAGCTCTTGAATTCCCCGCCCGATTGTTTTCCTAGCTCCCTCAGGGAGGAGCAGCTTGATGTCATCTCTCGTTCCTTTGGGATTGACAGGGCTCGCATGCTGTTGCCGGGAGAGGGGGTTATGCCATATGACCCTCCTGAAGGATATTTTTCTTACAGCAGATACCATTGTATGTGTGGGGCCATTCCTCCGATCAATGTATGGATAGTCAGCTTCATTACCTATCTGAAGGTGGCCCCTCTCCAGCTCCAGCCCAATTTCTACGCTATTCTGGTGTGCTTATTCGTTATCTTCCAGAGGAGGTATGGGCGCCCTCCTTCTAACCGGGAAATTCGATACTTGTATAATCTGAGAGGCTACAAGAAGGGGTCTCCGTATGTTAGTTTGAAAGCGGCCGTGCCCTTCAAACCGGTCGTGGACTTATACTCAAAGTTCACCATGTTTAAGAAAGAATGGTTTTTTTATCAACGACGATTCTGTCTCCTTCCGCCTCTTCACGTCTGGCTGTAAGTTGAACTTTATTTACAATTTCCTTGTCCCGACTGTAGTGCTTCTTCTTACATGCTTCTATTTCTTGCTAGCGACAGGTGGCTTTGCAGTCGTAGAGAGTGATTCCCTGGTCCAGATGGCTGTGGAAATAAAGGCCATTTCGGGACGGGACGGGTCGGCTTCTTTCCTGATCAGGAATGCTACTCTCCTGGAGCATAACTTGATCCTGCCACACCAGTCCGTGGTTAAGCAGAGAGATACGGCTGAGGAGAAGGCTGCCAAAGCCAAGGAAGGGGCCACCGTGAAGAGTGGCAAGAGGGAACCTTTTACAAAGCCTCCCATTGTCGGAGGTAAGAAGCTTAAGAAGTCTGATGGTCCCTCTCCCAGCACTTGCCCAATTGCCCCGGGAGAGGAAGATGTGGAGAAAGATAAAGGTGATGGTGAAGGAGGAGATGGACAGAGCGGTAGTGGCGTTGGTGCCTTAACCTTCGGGCAAGCGGGAGAGATTCATGAGTGGACGGATGATGCTTTCCGTCAAGCTTTTGGGGAGTCGGAGGAAGGATCGGCTTTGGTTGAGAAGGCTAAGGGGGTTGACAAGACTGGGGCTGGCGCCGATCCATTCTCTGAGAGTTCTTCAGCTAAGGCGACTCCAGCGATTCAAGGTGAACTTTTGACTTCTGCAGACTCCATTTACGATAGGGACTTAGGAATATTTTATGGTTCGCTTCCGTCCTGTAATGAGATTCAGGACTTATTGCAGTATCCTACTCCTCCGTAGGGTTTGTATAACAGACGTGCCTTCTCATTCTTTTTAACTTGAGATATTTCTTGAATTATGGATCATTGTATGTTCGTAACACTTGGTTTTTATTCCAGGAGCAGGTAAGGCGGCCAAGTCATCAGATATCCGGCACCGCCTCGAACAGTATAAGCTGCTCAAAGCTTCTGCCAAACCAAAGCCGCCAACTAGCCATCCTGGGGAGGTAGTTAGATATCGCCCCCTTCTTGGAGTTATTGAGGAAGATATGCAAAAGAGGAAGAGGGGCCTATCTTCGTTTGAACCTTCACCTGGCCCTCAGCCTCCAGTCCAGCCCATCCACGATATTACTGAGGAGGATACTGAGTTTATGCCTTCCCCCCATCCGTCCGAAAATCCGACCGTCACTCCGATAGACCGTCCCGATTTGGATCGCAACCCATTTGCCGGCCACCCGGATCTGGACCCGAGCTTTCAGGATATCTCTTTTGACGAGGTCACGGGTAAGCATCTTCTTCCCCGTAATCCCATGGTACGGGTGCTTGATGAGGCTAAGTCGTTAGACCTCGATTTGCTTACTACTCGGATTGTGACCATGGGGAATGAGGCCAAGGCAAGCATCGATCGGGTGGCTGAGGAAACTAAGAGGCTAATGGAGCATCACGCTCGACTGGCCAGGGCTGGGGAGGAAATAAGAAGTGCTAACATCCGGTTGAAGCTACAGGTTTCTGATCAAGCCAAACAGCTTGCCGATCAGGCTATCCAGATATCTCAGCATGAGGCGGCCTCCCGACGACTAAAGAAAACCATGGAGGAGGCTAGCAAGGCTGAGTTGCGAAAGATGGAGACCGCCTGCAAGGAGCGGGTTGACATAGCCATTGCTGCGGTGGACGAGGTTCGGAGGGCGGATCTCGAGCAGGTAGAGGAGTTATCTGGGAGGCTTGAGGCCGCAGAGCTTGCTCAGGCCAGGCTAAAGGAAGAGATGGAGGAAATGAGGAGGTCTCTCCAGGCTGACCGCTCGAGATACCGATCGGAGAGGGATGCTGCCATTGCTAAGTTGCTGTCCTCCGTGGCCCGGGTGAGGGAGTTTGAGGAGAATGAGGGGATGATGGACGAGATGTTGCAGGATATGTACTTCCGTACTTGGAAGCAGGACAATCTATCCTGGATGGATGACTATCCCTGGATCATGGCTAGGATATATCTCCTGGCTTTGGAGGAGGCCAAGGCCGATGCGGATAAGGAAGGTAGAGCGGCATTTAGGATGGATATGATTACTGCCCAGTTCTCAAAGGAGGAGAAGGTAGCGGTAAAGGAGGGGATGCGGCTACTTTCTGCGGAGGAAGCTGGTGTGCAGTTGGGGGATGAGGACCAAGAAGCGGGTGTTGGTGAGTTTTCCCTTTTTAGCTTTTCATAACTTGATCGTTCGCTGTTTATCTGATGGATTCTTCTCCTGAATTGGACAGGTGGGACCTCTGGTCAACATGCTGGGAGTTCCGATCCAGCAACCAAGTAGATTCGGAGGGCTGGTTCTGAGGTGTAGTGGTTAGCACTAATGCAGCTGGTTATTTTATTTGGTCTGCTTGACATTCCTGTATATGCTAGTTCAAAACATTAATGTACTTTTGAGTTGTAATTATGTCATTGAACGACTTTATGTAAATTTATAACACAAGCTGATTCCGTTATATTCTGAATGCTGTTATTATTTTGATGTGCTGCATAAGAAGTATAACTATGCATATGCCTGTGATTTAGCTGTGTTTGATGCTATGCTCTTGCTTGAAATATAATTTCATGTTTTGCAATGTTAGTGTGATGTATGAATAAGTTATAGTTACATGCTTATGTACAAGAGAAGAGAGTACCGCCCTTCATGTTTTAGTTGCAGGGGGTAGCTTTGAGCGTCTTGTGTAACTGGTCATGGATACAGCTGAGTGCCTTGTTATCCAGTTTGCGGGCTTCGATCCTTATGAGCGAATGTCTCCTAGTCGGTGTCCTGTACTTTAGGGACCGTTACACAGGATAGGAGAAAAGTATTTAAATGGAATGGAAATATAGGAAAAGTAAAACTTCCAGTCACGGAAGGCCGTCGATGTGCTTAAGTTCGTGGCAAACGGGTTTTGTAGTCACTTTCCCTAGCTGTGGGTCTTGGAGACATTTGTCACCCATCTTACGCCTCCGCGGGGAGTTTTCTTTTTTACCACAGCCGCACTTAAGACATATCGGAGCCCAGATCGCGCACCGTAACTACCCGAGCCATTATGGCCGTAATCGTGGGTATTATTCGATTTACTGTGGCCGGCTAGCGTGGGTGCCGATCGTCAACCGTGAACTACCCCTGGCTGGCCACACCTTATGTTAGGGCTTAAAGTAGGTTCACAGTTGCCGGCGAGCCGACGCCGTAATGAGCTGCCATCGGCTATAGTCGGCCTTTGTGATGGCTTATAATCGGCTCATTACAGTTGGCTTTAAGGGCAGTCGCGAGCAATGAGTTAAACCGCAGCAGAGGGATGCTGGAGCAAAAGTGTCTCATTGGCGAGTGCAAAGAATCGCATAGTACTTGTTAGGCCTTGTCCAGATGAGGCCGTGCCCTGATGTGGCTTGGATGGAGGTGCCATTACACAGAATTTTGTTCAACAGAAAAGGATACAGTTAACAAGTAGCCAAGTTATAAAGGAACAAGTTAAAAAGAGGCAAGATTTTTTAAAGTGGTTCGGCACGAAAATGCCTACGTCCACTGATTCTCTTTGTTAATTCACTTCATATGGGCAGTACAAGTTAAGAAAAGTATCGACGGAGGTGTTGGATGTTCCATGCCCTCTGGAACACCTCTCCGTCCACTGTTGACAAAATATAAGCTCCATCGTGGAGATCTTTATGAATTACATAGGGTCCGTCCCAGATTGGATCTAGCGCTCCGGGGCGCGGGAAGATCCGCTTGAGGACGAGATCTCCTTCCTGTAAGCTGCGGTGCTTGACTTTGGAGTTGTATTGCGCTGGAACTTTTTGCTTATGAGCCGCTGCTTTGAGTGCTGCATCGTTTCTTCTCTCCTCAATTAGATCCAAAGACATGAGGAGGAGTTCTTCGTTCTCTTCCGGGTTATAGTGGATCCTACGGTGAGAGGGCACTATAGTTTCAACTGGGAGCATGGCCTCCCATCCGTATGCCAAAGAGAAAGGGGTATGCCCTGTTGAAGTTCTGTAAGATGTGCGATAGGCCCAAAGTGCCGTAGGAAGTTCGTCCACCCAAGTGCCTTTCGACCTTTCAAGTTTCTTCTTGATTAAGGTTTTGAGAATCTTGTTGACAGCTTCGACTTGTCCGTTTGCTTGAGGATAAGCTACAGATGAGAAGCTTTTGTGAATCCCGTGCTCTTGGCACCAATCGGCGAATTCTTCGCTGTCAAATTGAAGTCCGTTGTCTGATATGATCTTGAGTGGGACTCCGTACCTGCACAGAATATTTTTGATCAAGAAGTTGATAACTTTTTCCGAAGATATTTTATTTAGAGGTTCCGCCTCCACCCATTTGGTGAAATAGTCAACCGCCAGTATAACATATTTGGCTCCGCCTCGGCCTGCTGGCAGTTCGCCAATTAAGTCAATTCCCCATACTGCAAAGGGCTGGTCATTTGAGTAATCTCATTCGTGGGTAGTCGAGGAATCTTGGCAAATTTCTGACATCTGTCGCATTTCTTGACGAAGTCCAAGGCATCTTTGTTTAAAGTGGGCCAGTAATATCCATATCGGAGTATCTTCTTTGCCAGAGTCTGCCCTCCAGTGTGATCTCCGCAACTTCCTTGATGGATGTTGGATAAGACTTCCCTGGCTTCCCTTCTAGCGATACAACTTAATAAGGGATTAGAGAAACCGTGCCGATATAGGATGCCTTCTTGTAATGTATAGCGGGAAGCTTTCCTTAAGATTTTCTTGATTTCGTTACGCCTGTCGGGAAGTGTGCCATCTTGTAAATATTTCCGGATAGGAGTCATCCAAGTTTCTTCGTCGATCGCAGCTATCAGATTCACTTGCTCGAAACTTGGTGCCAGCTGTTTTGAGATGGTTAATGCTCCTAAAATAGTGATGTTCTTCATACTAGCTTGCTTTGCTAGTTCGTCGGCCTCTTGGTTCTCTTCTCGAGGAATGTGTTTGATTAGATAGTGATTCAATTGATTGAGCAGCAGCTTGGTCTTTTTCAGATATGCAGTAAGTCGTTCTCCTCGAGTCTGTAAGTCTCCCAGTATTTGATTTACAATGAGTTGAGAATCACTATGGAGACATAAAGAGCCGACTCCAATCTCCAAGGCCAGTTCTAATCCACCTATCACCGCTTCGTATTCTGCGGCATTGTTGGTGGCAGCGAATTCCAACCTTAGGGCGTAGTGCAGCTTCCTTCCCCTGGGGGTGATTATCACAACACCTGCCCCCGAGCCTTGTTCGTTTGACGCTCCATCTACGAAGAGATTCCACTTGATATCTTCTGCTATTTCAGATTGGTCCTTACCTTCATTAGTAGTGAATTCGGCAATGAAATCAGCTATGGCTTTCCCCTTGATAGCGGTGCGAGGATGGTAAGTGATATCATATTGACTTAGTTCGATGCACCACTTAAGTAATCGTACAGAAGTGTCGGGGCGATGGAGCACTTGCCTTAGCGGTTGATCGGTTAAAACTCTGATGGAATGAGACTGGAAATAGTGTCGCAGTTTCCGTGACGTGATAAGCAAACAGTATGCTAGCTTTTCAAGTTTAAGGTATCTGGCTTCTGCCCCTGTGAATCTCTTGCTTACAAAGTATACGGGTCGCTGCGTGCGGTTGTCTTCTCTCACCAAAGCGGCGCTCAAAGCGTGGGACGATACAGCAAGGTATAGGTATAGTTCCTCGCCTTCATTCGGAGTTGAGAGTACCGGTGGTCTCTGGAGGTGTCCGATTAAGTTAAGGAAGGCTGTCGAGCATTCGTCAGTCCATTCGAACTTTCCTTTGTCTTTCTTTAGAGCTTCGAAGAAAGGGATGCATTTGTCGGTTGCCTTAGAGATGAACCTACTTAGGGCGGCCACTTTTCCGTTTAGGCTTTGCATCTCTCTTCGAGTGGATGGTATCTTGATATTTTGCAAAGCTCGAACTTGTTCGGGGTTTGCTTCAATCCCCCTGGCATGAACGATGAATCCCAAGAACTTTCCCGATGATACTCCGAAGGAGCACTTTAGAGGGTTCAGTTTCATTCCATATTGGCGAAGTACTTGAAACATCTCATCCAAGTGGTTTATATGATCGTTGGCCTTTCTCGATTTTACCAGCATGTCATCCACATAAACTTCCATAGTTTGTCCTATTAGTTCCGCAAACATTTTGTTGGCAAGGCACTGATAAGTAGCTCCGACGTTTTTAAGTCCAAAAGGCATTACTTTGTAGCAGTATAATCCTCGGTCAGTGATGAAACTAGTGTGGTCTTGATCGGGGGCGTGTATGGGGATCTGGTTATATCCTGAGTATGCGTCCATAAAGGATAAGAGTTTGTGTCCGGCTGTGCTGTCCACGAGTTGGTCGATTCGGGGGAGTGGGAAGCAGTCTTTCGGGCAAGCGTCATTTAAGTTGGAGAAATCGATGCATGTTCGCCACTTCCCATTAGCTTTCTTTACCAGTACCGGGTTGGCGATCCATTCCGGGTAGATGGCTTCACGTATGAAGTCATTGGCAGGTAATTTCTTTACTTCTTCCTCGAGGGCTGCTGATCGTTCTGCCCTCATGCTCCTCTTTTTCTGCTTCACTGGCGCTTTGGTGGGATCTATGTTCAGCATGTGGCATGCTATGTCTGGGGAGATTCCCGTCATGTCAGCGTGCGTCCATGCAAATACATCCATGTTGTGGCGAAGAAAATCAATGAGTTGATTCTTTAATTCTCTTTTTAACTGAGACCCGATTCTCAGCAGTCTACTTGGGTCGTGTTTGTCTACATATACGAATTCCATAGCTTCTGCAGGCTCGGCGGTGGCCTCCTCCTCTTTGTCCTGGGGGTCTAATTCATTGAAAGGATCACTGGTATATCGAAGAGGAGGGGCTTTCTTTAGTTGCTATGCTTCCAAGCTTTTCATGCAGAGAGTAGTCTCTGCATTTTTCCCTTTATCTTTTCTGCGGTTATTGCGAAGTTCAGTTACATAGCAGTCTCGAGCAGCGTCTTGATCTCCCTCCACTTCTCCTATTCCGTTATCTGTTGGAAATTTCATCTTCAGGCACCATGGGGCTAGGACAATTTGGAAATCGGACAAGGCTGGTCTTCCCAAGAAGGCGTTGTACGCCGAGTGGTTCTCTATTAGCACGCACGTTTGTTTTCGCACAGCGGAGCGGGGATGACCGCCTATTTCGACAAAGAGATCCAGTTGCCCGAGGGGAAACTTTGCATCTCCAGTGAAACCATGTAGTGGTTTGTTGCAGGGAGATACATCCTTCATTGACAGCTTCATTTTGTCGAAAGCATGCTTGAATAGGATATTTACTGAACTTCCAGTGTCTATTAAAATTCGGAAAACTTTGGCTGGACCGAACCAGGCAGAGATGACCATAGGGTCCATGTGTGGGTACTGTCTTCCATCTAGATCACGTCCATTGAATGTGATGTTGTCACTTTCTTTCCGTTTCGGGTGGCGTTCTTCTGTAACAGAATTAACGTAGCCTTCATTGTTTCTAAGTGACTTGCCGTATCTTTCCATCTCTGCCCAGCTTCTGTCAGCGATGTGTGGTCCTCCCGAGATGGTATGGACCACTATCTTCTCTTGACTAGAGCCGCTGGTGTTGCGATTTCCCCTGCCTGTTTCTGGGGGGGGTAGTCCAGGATTCTCATTGGCAGGAGTTGGAGTCCTGTTCTGGCCTTTTACATAGCGCTCCAGTTTTCCTCCTTCTGATGTGTTCTTCAATCAAGTCTCGGAGATGGTGGCATTCATTGGTGTCATGTCCGTGGGATTCGTGGAAACGACAGAACTTTCCAGATTTGAGTGCGTTATTCGACTCCTTCTTGTGCGGAGGGTGCTTGTATCTAACTTCATCTTGAGTGGCTAGGAAGATGTTTTCGATCGTTTCATTCAAAGGAGTGTAAGAGTCAAATCTTGGTCCTGGTCGATATAAGCGCTTTTCTCCCTTTTTGCCCCCAGCATTGTCTCTAGAGTCATTTCTTCGGACATCTTTTGCTGCAGCGGGGAACCTGTCTGTAGCCGTCTTAGCCTGTTGCCCTGATTGCCTCTCAGTGGCACCGTCCTCAAGTCTCATATACTTTACAGCTTCATGGAAGAAATCATGTAAAGTAGCTGGTTTTTCTTTGGTTAGTCTTCTAGCAAATTTAGTATCTGGATGTACACCACTGCAGAGGGCCATTAGGATAAGTTTCTCGTCGACATCTTGGATTGCGGTTGCCGCGGCGTTGAATCGGGTTAGATATTGTTGCAATGTCTCTCCGGGTTTCTGTTTGATATTAGATAAGGAATAAGCGTCCTTGGGTTGCTCCACATGAATGCGGAACTGACTGATGAACTTTTCTTTCAACATTTCCCATGAGCTGATGGACCCTTGGGGTAGGTGGCAGAACCAGGAGGTAGCTAGATCTGCCAAGAATAGTGGGAAGCATTTACATAACACTCCCTCTGTTGCTCCGCTCATGAGCATATGATTGGTGCATCTCTGTAAGTGTACGATGGGGTCAGAGGTTCCCTTGTAAGGTTCCATCGTTGGCATTTTCCATTCCCGGGGGGTGATGGCAGTTTCGATATTGCGGGTGAAGGGGCTGGTTACCCTAGCGCCTATTCCTCGATCCCTTTGCTCCCATTGGACGCACTCTCTGAACAATCGCGCCATCCTCTCATCAGAACTTGGAGCGGATAGAAATGAGTTTGGTTCTTCTCTACAGGATTGAGTCCGTCCAGACAACTTGTAGGGATGGTATCATCTGTCACTCCTAACATTCTCCAAAGGCTGCCTCTGTTCTTCTGGGGGCATGCTGGGGTCAGCCATAGTTGGCCCTTGCCTCGATCTTCCCCTGCTGGGTTATGTTCTCAGCGCTTCCTCGGGTCCAACTTCGGGCTGGACTCCAGCTCGGCCCTGTCTACTGGTGTTTTCATGGTTAGGTAGCATGACAGGCTCAGCTACATCCGACCCCTGCCTAGCACCTCCCCCGTCGGGTTCGGTTCCAAGTGTTTCCTCGGGTCGGAATTCGGGCTGAGTCCGGGCTCGGCTCCTACCATGGCTATTTCTGTTGTTAACTTCTTCGAAGAAGAAAGGTCTTTGTTGCCTCCCAGTTCCTCCAGATTGGGACTCACCCCATGATTTAGTGTTGCGGTTGGATTTTTTAGCATCCCTTAGGCGTGACATGAGTTGGTCCACCAAGGCTTCTTGTTGAGATGCGAAGCGGTTAGTTACTTCAGCCACAACCCTGTCTAGATCCGCCCTAGTAATTGGTTGTTCCGTGGCATAGGCTGATGGAATTGCCTGATTTCCATCTGGTATTGCTGTTAAAATGGGATGATTCTCTTGATTCAGGGCCACTGGATCTAGGATACTGCTAGTTGCGACGTTCTTTCCTTTGTTAACATCTCTCCTATGCCTGGAAGTCATGTTGTCGGAGCGAGGAACGATTCTGCGAGGAAGAAGGTTGAGTAGGAGAAGCTGTAGCTTCTAGCTTGGTTCTCAGTGGAAGCACCAAAAATGTTTGCACAAAAAATGGGCAAACACCTCCAAGTCGTATGAATTAGTTGATTTTATGTTGTTTCTAGTGATTTGGGTGATTTACGCAAATATAGGAAAAGCAGGGACTGAACTGTAAAAGACACACAGATTTATAGTGGTTCGGCCAGAACGTGCCTACGTCCACTTTATATGTTATTCTCCTTTTTCTTTCAGATTACAAGTACAAAGATTTGTATACAAGTATATGAAAGTTGTTTGAAAGTTCCTTCCGTGCTTGAGCTCTCAAACTTGTCTGCCATTGTTGTACCCCGGCCCCTCTATTTATAGTGTGAGGTTGGGGGCGGAGGTCTTGGATGTATATAGCTGCCGGTGGGCCTGGGCTGAAGCAATCTGGCCTGGCACATTTGGTTCGGCGGAGCTTGGTTCGACGAAGCTGGGTGGAGTTTGATTTGGTGATGCTTTGGACCGGTGATAGTAACTTCGTCTCTTGGTCCGGTAGTAGGAGGATGGTCCGGTTCGGTGAGGCCTTAGTCCGGTGATGATGGTTCGGCCAGGATGGTTTGGCAGTGGTTATGTGGGGTTTGGTCCGATGGATGTTGGTTCGGCGTGGGCTGGTCCGGTGTGTGCCGGTCGAGTGTTGGTTCGGCTATGCGTCGGAATGGTCTTGGACCGGTTTTGGTTTCGGAGAGGCTTCTGGGCCGGTGATGCCTTGGTTTGGCGAAAACACGCCCAACACTCGCCATGCTCTGTACCCTTCTCACGTAAGCCCGAAAGGTAGTGCACGATCGGTATATCTGTCTCAGTTTATCTGAGTTAGGTGTATGCATATAAAAATTCTTTTTAATAAATGCCTACAATCAATAGTTGTTCACATTTGTGTGTTCACTCTCCATGCACTGTATTCCCTTCACGTAAGCCCAAAAGGCAGTGCATGGGTAATATAGTTTGTCTCGGTTTATCTTAGTTAGGCATATGTAAATATTGTGAATATCCATAAAATTTTAAAATAGAAAGAGTAAGAAATTGAAATCCAATTGCTATTTTTTACTTATTTGATTTGATTTTTCATTCAAAAGAAATGAAAATACCACTTTGATGAACTTTTATAATCAACTAAGCATTTCATAGTTACACCGTGTTATCAACCAAAACAACGAGTTAAACTATAGTCTATTTGGTATGATAACTTAATTTTTATTGGAAATTTTGACAAGTAAAAGGACTTCAGTTTCTTGATAATGACCAAAACTTATATTTAACTTATTTGTGTTAATTTAAAAGTAAAACCATCATTTGTAAATATTTTAAACTTTGTAAATAAATCTAGAATTTAGAAAATTTCATTTTGCATTTGGATTTTGTGGTTAGTATCCGCTGAAAACCCTCACGAGACAACACTCATCCTACTATGGACCCCTAGAGGTTTAACGGCTTGTTGCATACGCTCAATTCAATCTTGTTTCCTACGAAAACAAATTTATCCTAGTTTTAGTTTATTCGAGGACGAATAAAAAGATAAATGTGGAGGTATTTGATGTGCACGTAAATGTGCCTATTTTTACCTCCATATTTAATCTAATTAAATTAAATAAATGATCATATTGGGTATTTTAACATGTATAAACCAAAATTTTAATTATTTTCAAATCATCATATATTCATTTTTATATAGGAGCAAATTGATCATTTTTATGCATATATTAATTTGAGAAATTTACTTGGAAATTTCTGTGTTATTTTATAGGAATTTGAATTCAAATTACAAGTGGATTCATGAAGAAATGTGCATACATAAGAGAAGGAAACAAACGAAGATGGAAATAATTCATTTCATGAGTCATGGAGGACCCACCTACCCATTTACCATAATATTCAAATTAGAAGCTAACATACCTACACATGTAATGGCCATTAAAGTTTCATGCACACTTAATGGAGGATTATCCCATGCTAATTATAACCTGATGACCACACTTTCTCAAGGGTAATTTGGGTAGTTTCCAAAAATTGGATTAGGGTTTCCAAAAATGTATAAATACCATATATGTTCATGTAACTCCTATCTCCTCTCTTTGCCTCCTTAGCCTCCATTTTAGTTAGTTAGTTTGAGGCTCAAAAGTAAACAAAGTTCTCTTTTCTTTTTCATGGCTACTTAGCCATTTCTTTTATGTAACTTCTTTTTATGCAATGTTAGTTAATGCTCTTTTCTACTTACATACTCTCTTTCTTTTCATGTTAGTAGCGTAGATCTTTTTATTTATGCAAGTAGATTAGATTTTATTTTAGTTTAATTAGTTCTCATTTTACTTTGCTCTTTTTTTCCCTCTTGTTTCTGTTTTATGTTGAATGGTACAATTTTTGATATGATAACAAATATGAGAGGCTAAAGCCCTTCAATTTAGGGGTAATGAAGCTCTCTTAATAATGTAGATTCAACATTTTGGTAACTTGTGATCTCATTTTGTGCTTAATTGAAATGTTTGATGTGGTTAAACTTTGTTGTTTTGGCTTTGAATTTGAAAGTCTATGTTGTTGACACCAAATAGGCTATGCTTAGAAAAAAAAAATATTACCTCTTCATCTACATATGATATTGGTAATGAAGTGATTTTAAAATCAAAAATTGATGATCTATATTTATAATCAATAGCCAATAGATCTTGCTTAGAATAGATTTTACTTTCAAATTCATTGTCAACTTTCATGGGAGTTAGCAAGTGGTTTAGTGGGTATGTTAAAGTCCTATGGTTTATATTGGTCTAATTAATCGCATAAATATTTAATACTTATTGATAAACGTATCAACTAAATTCACTATTGATTAAAAGAGAGAATATAATTTCATATATGTTGGTTTATGTGATCTAGAGAAGGACATCGCCTCTAAATTGTCTTTTACTCTTATATTTGTATCCATTTTATTTTGCTGGTTTTTCTACATTTTTAGCTTAAAACACTCCCAAGTTTGGTTTAATCTGATTGAATAGAATTTTAAAAACTAAACAATTCTCTGCGGATCGACCCATACTCACCACGTACTAACCTTGTACGCCATGCGCTTGCGGTTAACTTAAATTTAAATTCGTTCAGCTATTTTCTAACTCGATAGGAAATTGGCCGATTGAACACCTCTAAAATATGAATTAAGGTTTTAAGCATGTATAAATACCCCTTATGTTTCATGTACTATCTTCTTTTTTATGAAAGTTGTAACCACAAAATCAAAGATAAATAAAACTTTCTTTCATGGCCTCTTAGGCTTGTTTTTACTTTCATGCATTTTTATTTATGCTTTCTTTTATGCTCTTTTACTCTCTTATGCTCTCTTTTGATTCATGTAATTAGTTTAAATTTATTTTATGCAAGTAGTCAGTTCCTTTTTCTTTTAATTAGCACTTCTCTTCATTTATGTTTATGTCGAAATCACTTTATGTTAAAATATTTTCAAATATGAGTTGCTAAACCCCTTCAATTTAGGGGTGATGAAGCTCTCATGAAACGTATTAAAATTTACATAATGATTTCATTTGTGATCTCTCTTATTTTGCATAACGGAAAATATGAACGATGGTGGTTTATGTTTCTATTTTATTTAATTTTGATAGCCTATGCGGGGCCAACCCACAGCGGAAGAAATGGGTGAATTTCAAATACACCTATGTGTGTAGTAGTTACTTTCACAATTAATCATACATTGTCCAACAAAATTCGATTACTCCATATCGATGCATCATTATGTATCACATGGGGGAGTAGTATTGAGATTGAATATTTATTCATTTTAGGTACGTTCGAAACATTTTCCAATGTACTCATTCATTTGATTGAATCATTCCTATCACATATTATTTTATTTACTTCTGTTTTATATTCTACAAGTTTACCATAGACATATTACATGTGTATCAAATACACATGTCCATGTCGTCGATAACTCATCGGTGAATATGACGAAGCACATGGAACCATTTTGGTATTTATAAAATTATGATTGTATACATCTATATGTATTAATCCGAAGAGTTCATCAACTCTTACGACACTCCCACTAAATGGGTGCATAGCCCTTTATTGTTTGAGATATAATTAACAAGTATTATATGATTCAAAATCATACGATAAAATTATTTTTCAAACTACGGCTTAGTCTATAATTCCAATAAATAGCATTAGATACTTTTTTATTTTCCAATGCATCACTTTTGTCAGCCCCAACGGAAGAAATGAGTGAATTTCAAATTTTTTAACCGTTTTGGATCATTACCGGGCCTATGAAGTCTAATTGCATTTAGATCTTATCTAAATTTTATTTTAAATAAAATCAACATTTTATTTACTTTGGTATCAAAAAGGTTTGAATAACAGAGAAGAGGAAATAGGCTGGCCCATGATGGAAGAAATGAGTAAATTTCAAATTTTTTACCATTTTGGATCTTTAATGATCCTGTGAAGTCTAAACGTATATTGGATCCAATCTAATAAAACATTAAATAAAGTCTTATTTTATTTAAAGTTAGTTAAAAGAGAGTTTAAAATTGCTTTAGTTTAAATGTATAGTGCATCAAATACACTCAACAAACATTTATAAGAGTTAATTTAGAAAATGAAACCATTCATTTCTTTCCCTAAAAACAGGTAATTAATTGAGAGTACAATATGAAGAGAGAAACCTTCCATTTTCTCTCTCTCTTTCTAATTAAATTGATTGGGTCATTAAATAACATTAGTTGGTAATTTATTTATGTCATAAAATGTAATTATTATCCAAATGTACTTTACTGTAAATTATGTAAGTGCAACAAATATGATAATGTACCATTGTTGGAACTAGGTCAGCCCGCAGCGGAAGAAATGGATGAATTTCCAAATTTTAGCCATTTTGGATCTTTAATGGGCCTATGAAGTCTAAATACTTAGAGCTTTTCTAAGTTTATTTTAAATAAAATCAATATTTTATTAATTTTATAAATAAAGTTTCACTTTAATATAGTGTGTATGTAAATTAGAGTATATCATATATACCCTTATGTATATATTTGTGTGTAACAGTAACTTATTTTAAAATTTATGCTGTGTCTGTCCTTCTCTAAAAAAATTATGCCCCATCAGTAATTGAATAATTTAAGAGATAGGAAATGGAAAGTTTCCTTCTCTAAATAAATTTAATAAGTTACCGTTACACATAAATATGCACATAAGAGTATATTTGATATACTCTAATTTACATACACATTACATTAAAGTAAAACTTTATTTATAAAATTAAATAAAATATTGATTTTATTTAAAAGAAACTTAGAAAAGTTCTAAGTATATTTAGACTTCATAGGCCCATTAAAGATCCAAAATGACTAAAATTTTGAAATTCATCCCTTTCTTCCACTGCGGGCTGGCCTAGTTCTAACAAATATTTCAAATTGTGTAGTTTAAACGATTTATTGATATCAAACAATTTTAAATGAGATAGTAGTTTATGCATATGAATTATTGCTGGCTATTCCTAATCTTATGTCATAATGATTCATTGATTGTTGATTGAATGCTGCATAAATCAAGTTTGACAAAAGGGGGAAGATGAATCGTTCATCTTTGTCATCTTTTATTGCTTTCCTTTCTGTCTCTTATGTATTGCCTATAAACTTATTCTTATTTATTCATATAAATCATGTTATCAACCGATCATACTTGTCTTATGTTTAAAATTTCTGTCACACAATTAAGGAATGAATATATTTGATATATTCCAACCTTATTTTTATATCTCATTCTTTATTTTTTTAGAATCAAATTAATAAAACAAAATATGGTATTAAATAAAATATTGATTTTATTTAAAAGAAATTTAGATAAGATCTAAATATGTTTACATTTCATAGGCCCATTAAAGATCCAAAATGGTAAATATTTTGAAATTCATCCATTTCTTCCGCTGCGGGCTGGCCCATCTCCTTCAATGGTATATTCCATTGTAAATATAAGCTATTTGTTCATTTGCTTAAGTGGTTTTGCTAATGAAAGTTAAGCTAGAATCAAAATTTGATGGTCTATTTTACTAATTAATAATAAATGGATCGTACTTAAATAGATTTTATTTTTAATTTCATATCATGATCATAAGAATTGATAAGTGGTTTGAATGATGTGTTTGAGTTTGATGGTTTAAGTTGTGCTAATTAGTAGCACAAGTAAATCATACTTATAATAAGCACATCAATCATTTCTACTTAATGTTTTAGCAAGGGATTACAAATTAATTTTGTTGTTGGTTTATATAAATGATTGGAAGTGGATTTGTCTCTAAATTGCTTCTTATTATCATAGTTTATTCACTTTTACTTTAGCTAATTTTTTACAGTTTTCTTAGTTTAAAAGCATTTCAAAACTATGGGTTAATTTGATTGAGTATTATTAGAATTCAATTCATTCTCTACGGATCAACCCAGACTCGCATACCTATTATAATTGTACGTTGTGCGCTTGTAGTTTATAACGATAATATTTTTAATGGCGATTTTCAAACCAATAGAAAATTCAACCATTATTAACAGTGGGTTGTGAGTTATAGGTGGACATAGAGGTGGTTTGCACTTGATTTTGAAGTGGTTTGATATCCTATGGTTGCTTAAGTAATTTCCTCTTCTACTCTTGACATTTTACCATTAATTTCTTATGATAAAAAGCCACTAGTAAAGCATAGAAAAGAGATAAGAAGAAGGAGAATGGTGTGTATAAATGTGAAGGAATGCGTGGGTATTTATAGCAAAAATGTGTGAAAAAATATCTAAATGTGCATGGATCAAAACACCCCTTGCCCACAACCCCTCTTTCACATCACCATACATGTTACCCCCCTCCTTCCATGTGCCACCATCACTTCCTAGCTTATGCGTTTGACTTTTGGATGCTTAAAGAGTAAGTAAATGGAAAATATCTTAAATATTTTTAACTTTATGTATATATAAATGTATAAATGTGTAATATATATATATATACATACATATATATATATATATATATATATGGATGTATGTATGTGTTAGGGTGTGTATTACTATGTTATATATGTGTTCAGGTCATATAAACAACGTTATACAACTTGTATACGTCAAACTGTTACGTATTCTTATTCTGATTTCTGGTCATATTTTCACTTATTAGTTAATATACATATATTTGTAAACAAAGTTTAAAAATGAATTTCTAAAAATTTTTAATTAATAAAAATAACATCATTTGAATTATAAAATCATACAAATCAATATTAACAATTATTTACAATATTGCTATTATATCGATAAAGCGATATCAATTTTCCTTATAATTTTCAATTCAAATATATATATCTGTTGCATATGCAAGCATATGATTTTTGTTTGATGATAATGAACATATATATATATATATATATATATATATATTCTTTTAAATGTATTTGTTAATGTACTATTCTATTTTTCACATAACTAATAAATATTTGATGAATAAAATAAATAACGCAGAATTTAAATTCAAACATATATTTTATTCAAACAAATATTTATTACAATTTTGAATAGTATAAATTTGTGCTCTCACTTTATATACAACATTTCACATTACAATACAAATTTGATTACATCACAATTTTTTCATTTACAAATGTCCTCATTCCATATCGCTCATTCACTCATATTTAATCTTCAACTCCATTCCAGATTGAATCCACCATCTGAGTTATCTGCAAAATGCACACTAACGCGGCAAAATTGAAAAAGAAATATTTTTGCAGTGTAAAATAAAATGTGTTTTTGAAAATTTTATTTGTCTCAGTTATTTGGGTTGTTCGTCATCATTTAATTCTGAATTCATCATACATGAACAACCTGTGATATGCACAATGTATCACTGCACATGCCACAAGGTCGTGCATACCGATATACACTTGATAAAATTGCAGGGATAGGTGAGAACGAGGTCAAACCCAAATCAAAAGTCGGGTTCAACTCAAGTGAAAGAAATATCAAGTCACGATACTAGCAAAAGGTCAAACCCGAGCTATTAGATGGATTCAACATAAGTGTAGACCAAATCAAATGCCAACAGACCACCACTGACCACATACAAGTCAAAGAAACAAATACCAGAGCTAGCTCGATGAGCCAATGTGTATTACAATAGTTCTGACGAAATGACAAGTGAAATACCAGAGCTAGCTCAAAGAACCATATGTGCACAAGCAAGGCTACATGGTGCATAAAATACTACGTAAAACAAGACCACATCAAGAAGCCAAGACCAGACTTCGAGTCAAGACAATAGACAAAAAAAGAAACCATACCTAGGAACATGTTGATATGATCAAAGACAACAAGTGAAACAAGTTCAGCTACCACATATCAGGCATATGAACATGTATTTGATACAGTCCAGAAACTCAAAGGTAACTAAATCTTAGTACAGGCTCAGAGCCACCAGAGAGCATGCACAAGTGACTCGAAGCAATGAAATCAGGCCAGAGGATCAAGTGCAGTCACAAATATACAAAACCAAGTGCAAGTGCAAGTCCAATATCCAATGCAGACTACAATGAACCAGATCGAAAGGCATGAACACAGTGAAGACATGAACAAGACTCAGGTGCTACCAGAGTTCATCAAGCAACAAGAAGTGTACAAGTCAATGAAGATTCAATGAAGCTAGAAGCAACAGAGTATCAAGTCGAGTCAAAATGCTCCATACAAGTTCAACAGCGAAATGCATATGGCAAAGCAACAGAATATCAAGTTAAGCAAGACTTCACAAATAAACCCAGTCTAACATCACATGAAACAAGCTACTGGACGTAGGATTTCAAATCAAAGTAGTAGTTTCAAGCAAAGTCAAAATATCAACACTTAATCACCATAACCGAAGTCAACAAAAAATCAAGTCGTGGTCGCATATTGTCAAATTAACATGTCGATGTTTTTTATCAAGTAAACCTTCATCTTGAAGTCCAGCAAATCATAAAAATCAGAGAACTCAAATAATAGAAACCAAAACTTCCAGAGTATCCCAATTCTTAATACCAAAGTCAGAGCCGTGATAACCAAGGAGAATCGAACAAGTCAGAAACGAAAGCCGTCATAAGCAAGCAACAAATTATACGAATTGAACAATTCAGGGAAATCTCCAAAATTCAATCAAAAATCAGTGGCTGAGATTAAATTAACAGAACAAATCAAAAAATATGTAACAATGAATTTATAGGACTTCGAATCCTATTTAACTGTTAACATCATCGACAGATAGTTCATCGAGCTTAAGGAAATTAACCAGTAAAACAAAAAGCATAAAATCACATACCAATTCATATTGAACTCGATTAAATTTGAAGGAGCTGTGCGCTAATCAAAAGACAATTGATCATCAAAGCAAGCACGAGAATCATTTCGATCGATCAACAAAAAGCGGTGCCTTCGAATTTTCGAAGCCCTAACTTTTGAGGATCGAACGAGCAACGAAGAAGCAGACATTTTTAAGGAAAAGGATTCAGGCCGAATTAATAAAAGAAAAGGGGGCATTTGTTTTACCTCTATATTTTATTTGGGCCAGTTTTCTGTTGGGCTTTATTTATTTAAATTAGGGTTTTTTGTTTTTAATTGTCTTTAGTGTATTTTCTCTTTTAAACCTTTGTAATTTCTAGTCATGTGACTAAGGGACGAACTACGGTGGTGTAGTTCGAGAATTCGCAACTCAGTGGCTGAGTTATGGCAGAGTTTTGAGCGTAGAGTTAGTTTAATCGATAATGGTTGTTGTGAGTTTACGTGTAAGCGTCCGACTACTTAATTTTTAGTAGAAACCTTAGGGCAGCTCGTAGGCAGGGTTTTTCCGAAGCTGGGTAAATCTATGTGTTTTATTTTTTTACTTTTAATATTCTGCTATTATCTGTGCTACTATAATGCTGCTATATCTGTGCTGAGATTATTTTATAATCTTCTACAATAATTTTTATAATTAACAGTATCACCCTATTCACCCCCTTTTAGGGTGAAAGCGTTCCTACAATATCTTTATAAAACTAATATACATGATTTATTATCACTTTTTAACTATTTAAAATGAATTATTATCATTTAAAACAATTATTAGAATAATTATAATAATTATTAAATCTTAATTTAAAATCATAAATCAATTATTAAATATAATGATATCACGTCATAAATAAATTAAATTTCCAAATATAAAATAAATAATTTTACTTCATATTCTTACTCAATTATAAAATTAAGTGTGTCTCCAGCTCCATGTGCGACGTTTTACGATTATAGAATTGTTTATCGATAAAACGGTTTTCTGTCATTTTATCGCTATTTTTCCAAAGTATATATTTTTGTAAATACTTATTACCACTATTATTTGTTGTTTAAAAAATTATAATCTAAGTTAAAAAAATCTTATATTTGAATAATTTAAAAATAAATATAATTTATCAAATTGACAAATTTGCCAGTTATTACACTCCTTGCAATGAATAATTTCTACAACTCCATTTAATATGTCAAGTTAGTATTTCAAACTACCAGCTAGAATCTTGAATTGTGTTGGATCTACTTTCTCTTCTTTTGTTATGTCTCGAGAGCTTTATACCATGCTTTACCAGAGTATTTATAGGTTTGCATCGATCCATTTCAATTTCTTCAATACTTCATTTTCATATGTTTCTAGAGAGGTAAATATCCCAAGCTCTCTTTGAATTACTTAGATGCCGGGATAATATGAATTAAATCCCATATTCAACAACTCAAACTCTAAACACAGTTTCTTCTTGAATTCGTCAAAAGCTTTTGGATTGTTTCTAGTATATATCAAATCGTCCACATAGTAGCATACATTTAAAACCTTTCTATTTTGATTTGTTTTTATATAAAGAGCATGTTCATGATGACACTTTACAAAATCATCTTGTATAAAATATTTATCAATTCTAGAGCTCCATACTCTAGGGGACTATTTTAAACAATACTTTTATAGTTTCAAAACTTTTATTTTCGTGTCATGTAATTTTATAATTGGATGGTTGTTCCACATACACTTATTTTTCTAGGTTACCATTCAAGAAAAAAGATTTTACATCCATTTGATAAATTTACCATTTATTTTGAGACACTAATGAAACTAATAATATTATAGGATCTAAATTAGCTATGAGGGCAAATGCCTCTTTATAGTTTTACCATCTCTTTGCTTATATCCTTTGGCAACCAACCTTGCTTCATACTTTTTCACTTCTCATTTCGAATTCTACTTCACTTTTCCTTTCGAATTCTACTTCACTTTGTACACCTACTTTATTCCAGCAGCTTTGTGTCCTTTAGGTAAGCTAGTTAACATCCATGTATCATTCACTATGACAGATTTGATTTCTGCATCCATGGTATCACTTCAATTTTCGTATTGTTTCGCATCTTCGAAGTCTATTGGCTCATAATTTGCAAAAAGACAAAATAAAGTAATATCTTTAGAAATTAGTGTTACCTTATATAACTATTGCGAAGTTCTAATGCGTAGTGGTCTTTCACTTGAGCTTTGTTAGATTTGGTGATACAACATTCAATATTTAAGTGGATTTTGAAGATATTCGAGTTTATGTGGAATTGTAACTCAACTGCATTGCCTTTTTTATGTAGATTTTGGATTGTGATCAATTGTCTCTTTTATTGCATTAAAGAAGGCAATGAATCATCTACACTGGAAAGATTTATCAAAGTATTCAATAACTTCTCAAAGAAGATATTTTGTCAAGACTATTATAAATAGGCATGTAAAGGGTTCATTAGATGTGTGTAGGAAAAAGTGTATTTCCTAAGATCTTAGGAATAGAGATATTTTCTCAATTTTTAGGTTTTCACTTGTAATCTTTTGTTGAATTTATAAGGTTTTGTTTGGAGGAATCTATTTATCAGTATTTTTCTTCACTTTTTATCACTTTTGAAGTCTAATTATGTAGGGATCCTAGGAAAAACCGTAACAGTCGGTATCAGAGCCTGCTATATAAAAAAATTTAGGAGATTTTTGTTATAGAGAAGATAACTGTGTAAAAAGTTAGTGAGAGAAATTGGGGTTATGGAAGGTGAAAATGGAGGATTTTCTATACCTCAATGATCTTCACTAACCATCGGAGAATAAAGGGGAAAACCTAGTAATGCATCTGAGGTAAAGTTCTTGAATATGAAGGCTGCGACGGCTATTCGTTGTTTTTTGGGGAATTCGATGTTTCATATTATTACTAATGAAACGTCTATTTTTAAAATTTGGAAGAAATTTCTGCAAAGAACTCCACAACAAATAAGATGCTTCTTATGAGAAAATTGGTGAATCTAAACCTTAAGGATTATGGGCTAATTGGAAAAAATCTTAATGATTTTCAGGCAATTGTAAATCAATTAGCGGCCATGAATTACAAGGTGGATGATGAGATACAAGCCTTGATGTTGATGAGTTCAATACCATAAAGCAAGGAAATGCTTGTAGTTGCATTGAATAACTCAAATTCAAATGGAGTTGTTTCAATTGGGTTGATGGTTAGTAGTTTTCTTAATGAGGAGAAGCATAGGACGAACCTAATGGAACAAAATCATAAGGAGGAAAGGTAAAGTGGAAATATGATTGAACAGGTCAATCTTGCTAGAAAGGGTACATGTTTGAATATGGAAAGACAATCAAATAGATCGAACATGGAAAAAGATTTCATTTGCTACCACTACGATAAACCCGATCACTAGCCGAGATTTTTCAAAACGCTTATAATGGAAAAGGAAAGGATGAAAGCATTGAAGGAGGTCAAATATAAGCTCGATGAAGGCAGTGATGACGAAATGAATTTTGGTATTTGTAATGACATTCTCTTTGTTGACGAGAAAAAAATGTTGTGTAACGACAATCGGACCAAGCCCCCAATCTCCAGCATGTGGTATATGCATATGAGTCAGCACACACTATGTTTTAACAAAAGAAATCCCAAATGTTACTTGCCTACCACCCCATATTTATATACTACTTCTCTAAGTTATTTACCGATGTACGACTATCCTAATTCTAAATCGTCATTCCTCCTTGTAACATGTGAGACAACCCTAACAATCTCCCACTTAAATTGCATTTCATTGGAGTACTTTTGAGAGCATTATTTGTTTGCCCGACCTAGTTTATAACCTTCGACTTTGATGTCAGTTCTTGTGTAACGGGGGTTGGGCCAAGCTCTTCATCTAGCACATGGCATACGCATTGAGTTGGCACACACTTGTTATAAAAAAGGAATCATCAATATTACGTGCCTATCAATCTATATTTATACACCACTTCTCCAATTTATCTAGCGATATAGGACTAGTCCGATTCTAAACCATCGTTCTTCCTTGTAACATGCGAGGCAACTCTAACAAGAAGATGAGCGGGTTCTTGATTTGGGTGCATATTATCATGTATATCACCAAAAAGAAGATTTCATTGGTTTTATGGAGCAAGAGAGTAAGGTGGAGTCCGCTAGTGGTGGAGATATTAAGGTGAAGGGTATAGATTCGGTTAGGCTGAAGTTGTATGATGGAAGAGAGGTGAAACTCAAGGACATTAGGCATATCTTAGAAATTAAGAAGAATTTAGTTTTAGTGGGATAGTTGGAAGGAATGGCTGGAACTTTTGGACTAGAGGTGGCCTTACAAGAATTTGGAAGGGTTATATGGAGATGTTGTGCAAAAAAAGAGTAAGCAACAATGTATACAAATTGTTTGGTAAAACATCGAAGAACGGAGGAACTTCTCAAAGTAGTGTTAAAAAGGCAAATTTGTTTATATTAAGTTGCAGCCAGCAACAAAAAGCCATAAAGACAGCATGAAGGCCATTGTGGTACTACAAAAAGTTTTGATTTACTGATGATATGCATGTTCAATTAGGGAGGGGTGCTTAAATAAGCGGTCTGGAGGTTAGTTTTTGGAATGGTGAATTTTTTTTTCCTTGGTAGTATTGGAGACTGTTTGAAATTTGAGGTTCTTGATGGAGTTTGGATGACATTTATGGAATACTATATCAAGGTGAAGATTGTTAGATTTTAATGATACAATATTTCATATTTAAGTAGATTTTAAAGATATCTAATTCTAGGTGGAATAGTGACTCAAATACATTGCCTTTTGTTTTATAGATTTTGAATTTGTGATTAATTGCCTCTTTTATTGCATTAAAGAATGCAATGAATTATCTACAGAGAAAAGATTTATGGAAGTATTTAATAGCTTCTCAAAAAAGATATTTTTTCAAGACTATTATAAATAGGCATGTAAATGGTTCACTAGATGTGTGTGGCGAAAAGTTTATTTTTCTAAGGTTTTAGAGATTGAGATATCTTCTTAATTTTTAGGATTTCACTTGTAATATTTTAGTGAATTAATAAAGGTTTTGTTTGGAGGAATCTATTTGCCATTATTTTTCATCACTTTTTATCTCTTCTAAAATCTAATTATGTAGGGATCCTAAAAAAAACCTAATAATCTTAACTCCAATGGAGATTCTTCATAGAAGGTTAATGAAGACGAAGACGTTGCACTAATCGGCTCTTCTTGCACATAATTGTTTTCTTCTTTATAAAGTAAAAAGAAATTAAAATCATCATCTTCTTCTTTCCTCCAATTGTTAAACTTACCCACAAGCTCATATGTAGTCCAAGTGGGTAATTACTGGCTCAAGTGAAAAGTACCAAATTGAGTTTAATAAAATAAAGAGAATAATTCCTATTTGTGGATAAAAAGGTAATTTCCTACTAACACCTTAATGGTAGGTGTATATAAAGAATAGATACCCCTAATATGATTTGCTTCCTCTCTACCCACTCATTTAGTTTTCCTATACACCAAGGAAGCTTGTCAAACTAAAGGGGTCGAGTGGGAGAAATACAATCCAAGGCAATTAGTTACTAGAAATTAGTTGCTTTTACTATAAATCAAGGTACACTCTCTTAATGTATTATGTAATTATGAAAATCATTTTGTTCAAAGATGTAGCCCATCATGATTTAGATCGAGCCTATTATGATTTATGCAAAAATTAGTTTTTCCTTTTATTGATCAAATGGTAAAGAATCAATATATGGTATCAGAGCTATGGAAAGTTTCAATGTTGGACTTACTCACAAGCCCATATTTAGGCAACTGGGTAACTAATCGGCCGTGACGGCCCAGAATTTCTAAATATTTAAAATTGGATATTTAATTGATTTTAAATATTTAAAGGCTAGTTTAACTTGAATTTCAAATATTATTATTATTTAGCAATTAAATTATTGGATTTAATAAACTGAAATTGGGTAAATTATTGAATCTTCAGTTTTAAGGCTGTTAAAAATAATTTGAAAGCTTGTAAAATTTATATTGATAATACTGAAGATTATAAAAGTGATAAAGTTGAGTTTGGAAGTGTTTCATTCAGTTTTGAAAATATATCGTTTAAATTGATATTTAAAAATAGCCTTCCGAGGCATAGTCTCGGAATTCGACAAAACCAGTTCCATTGGATCCGTAATATTGTATTATTATCATATTTCAATTTTTGTAATGTTTGGAGTTGTTGTGTGAGCGTACGATATATAAACGCGCTGAAATTTATATCGAAAATTTAATATAATAACCGGGTCTAAAAAGCCATCTTCTCCGTACGATCGATTTAGGACTCGAAACCTTTTCCATTGCATTTGGAATAGGGATATAACATTATGAATGCCTATTAGCACGCCTTGATAGGAAATCAAAATTTTGAGTGACGATTTCGGAACGTTTAAAAATTTAAATATCTATATTTGTTGACTGGTCAATGCCACTCACATGAGAGCTTTTTCGTTTCACCTCAAATCACTGTAGCCTTCTTTTGCATGCCACCTCCTTTTCAAAACATCACGTCCTCTCCTTACAATTCAGAATGAAGTCGAATGAAATCAAACGAAAAAAATGACGAAATGAAATCCTGAATAAACGCGGGCTTTCTCTTCTCTTCTAATCTCGTACAAATGTTCCCCTCTTTTCTTTTGATATCCGCGTTAATCAAAAGTGGGATCTGAAGAAAAAAAAGAACAGAGAAAGGCTCGAAGTCAAATCGCGAGCGGTGGCTTGGCGACCGTCGTCTAGGGAGGCGACTCGCGATCAACGTCAAGGCTAGCAGCGCGATACCTAGGTAGTCGCGACTTGTGTGGTGGCGATTGTAGTTTGGGCTTAATGTCGAGGGTTGAAGGCCGCGACATAGGTGCGGTGTCGTGGTAAATGACTGGCAGCGTCGCGATGGAGTAGCTCGATCTGGGGAACAGCAGCGCGATGTCAAGCATTTCGACCTGCAATTTGAGGGTTTCTTTGCTGCAATGACGACTGAAATTGGAGTAGGGGTTCAAGGCAGTGTGCGTTAAGTTCAAGTAGGGCATTCAGCAGGATATCGAAGGTAAAGCGGTTAAGCGTGTGTGCACCGGGGTTCAATGATCACTGGTTCATGTGGCTATGTATTAATTCGCTCTCAACTGCCTTGTTCTGGTCTAAAATTGTGGAGAGACAAGCCGGTTTGGGTTGGATGGAAAAACTAAATCAAAGGTGAGTTAATCTCACTCATCTAGGTTTGATTTAAATTTAAATGGTTAAATTTAAATAATCGGTTGAATGATTGAATTGATTTGACGTGCTATATTATATGTATAGTAGTATATATTGAAGTGATTGATTTCCTGCATTACATAGCGTATAAGACCCAATACCCCGCATAATAGCGGATGATATTACATAAATCCATATACCGCGATATTTCACCTCGAAGTGGAATTGGTATTGTGCTAACGTCTGTGGTTGCAGGGAAACAGGTTGGAGGGATCCAACTGGATTCCTCAAAATTATGTAGAATTGTTTAATATTCTGTGTTGTGAATATTTGATATTCTGTGATAAATTATATTGATAATTGGAATATTGAATGCTATGGATTGCTTGAATATATTTCAGTACAGTGAGTTATTAAAATATATAGAATTGGATTTTTGAAAAGAAGATAAAAAAGTGAATTTTTAAATAATATAATCATAGAGAATTTGAATAATTTTGAGAAGGAACTGAATAAGAATAAAAGTGATTTTAAAATTCTAACAAATAATTTCGAGTATGGAAAAAAGGGATATTGAATAAACAAAAAAATAATGAATTGTAAAACATAAGTGATATAATTTAAAGGAATAAAGAATTTACTTTAAAATTTAAGGTTTAAATTTATTTGAAAGAATAAAGAAGAAATTTGGGAAATATGAAATTGGTATTTTCAGTTAAAAGATTTAAAATCATAATGAAGAAATAAAATATGAAGTTAATGGATTTTGTAATAAATGGAGTAAGCGAGGAAACTTATTTAAAGGTGAGGTAAATTGGAAATCAATTTGGGGATTGATTTAAGTGTGTAAAACCGGGATTTTTTTAAAAAGAGAAGCGAGACTTGAAATTTATAAATTGGGTTTATAAAGGTGAAGTAATATATCAGTGGATATTTGAAGAATAAATTCACGATGGGAATTTATTAAAGGAATGGGTAAATTTGTTTAAAAATAAATAGTGATTTATTTTTAAAAGATGTGAAAGAGAAGTGTATTTCGCTGGATAGCCAAGTACGTTTTCAATGTAAATTTTTAAATATAAGTTATGTTGTTTTAAAAAGCATGTTTAGAAAATTTATTATTTTTAAATGTTTAAATTTTAAAGTAAGTCTTTTTCAAATTTATTATAGTAGTAATTATTTAAAGGTGGCTTGGTACTATGTTTCTAAAAGAGAAAAATTTAGTTTTATATTTTATAATGTAACCTCATTTTAAATATTCCTAAAGAATATATTTTTAATAAAGTATTGAAGTAGTTTTCAATTTAAATGTTGAAGTATATTTTATAACAAAGTGTTTTTAAATTACTTTAAAAATCTAAAGCTTTGTACTTGGTGCTTTCAGTGGAAATAAATAGTTGGGGATTTATCCCATGATAAGAGTAGGGCTTGAAAACTATTTTCAAAAAGGGTTGAAAATGGAAATATATCTTGCGAAGATATTTTGAGGATAATAAATAATTTGGAAGATTATTTTTTGTTTGATGGTTGTTTGTAAATGTTAATTGATAGTTAAATAACCGACTATCAATATTGGCCAATGCGTTAATCGTTTCGAAGAGACCGGGATTGAGATTAATTTCTTGAAAACCACTTTGATCCGGTTTGTACGTTTTCATGAGAAAGACGAGTTTGGATTCGAAGATGGAGCAGTGAAGTGCAAGGGCTAGTCGCTACTAATCCTGAGGATTATTCCAAAATGGATGTAGTAGGTGTAGTGCCTTCGGTTCCGTTCGAACCCGGGACGAACTTGTATGGATGAATGCTTTCAAAACATCGTCAGGTGGGAGATGAGCATTCTAAGTGATATGTTCTAAATGGTAACGCTTAGCCTCGAGCCTCATCAACCGGGAATGACTGAAAATCAGGGATTATGCAGCAAGGCTAAGTGGATTACACCCATTGGGGTGAGGTCATCCCTGTCTAGATATCCCTTTTTTCCGGCTTAGTGGTGCGGTTGCTGATCCCAACCGTGGGGTGATCTTACTCGAGATTATCCAGTAAGGGGTAGTCCCGGTCTTGTGTTGCAGGCGATTGGGAGTAATCCTCGGTACGGTGATCTAGGCCACGTATTGTGACCGGTGGTCCCCAAGTGCCTAGTCATTAGTTGGAAATCCATTCTCCCTACGTGCTTTTTACGGTTTTGTTTGTATTACCCATGACTGTGGCTAGTAGCTGGAATTTAATAAATGTAACAATTTCGGCTATTTGAATAAGTATTTGTATATAGACACTATTATAATATCAAAGGATTTTAATAAAAAGTGTTTTGGCTATCGTAAGGTAAAACCCGACATGTTTATTTATGACATGGTCTTACGAGATGCTTTTTATTTTCAACGGATTTGAAACTTTAATAATCCAATTGGGTGTGATTTCTCACGCTGGTATTCCAGACTGACTCGGGTGTTATTTAACTATAATGCTCGGGCCAGACCGAGTATTATAGGATACAGGAAAGGATGCTGTGGAGCTCAGGAGACGAGCTGGATGGCGATACATACTGCCATACTTGATTATTATTCCGCTGTGTATTCAGTTTTGAGCACAAGTTTATATGACTATCCAGTTGTATATTACTGATGTTGTTGAACTCTAATGATGTAATCTGATGATGTATGTATAAAATAGATATAGTTTTCTTTGTGTAAAGATCTGTTATTATCTATTATATTTTATTTCGCTGCGATGGTCAGATTCTGATGTTGTTTTCTATTTTCTTCTTCTATCTCTTCTTATTTAACCCAAATGGTTCGTATTTCCGTTCATCTTGAGTTGAGTGATGGAGAATAGCGTCGACTCATGGGGTACGGGTTTGCGGGCTGTTACAGTGGTATCAAAGCTTAGGTTTGTGATAACATTGGCTCTGGTGGGAATTACTCATAGAATAGTCTGTAGTACTCTAGAATGAGTTTGAGTGTATTAATGGATATGAGCGCGTAATTGTTAGTGAATATAAAAATTATTTTTATATTGTGTTGACTTATTGGTTGAGTGTTTATGGATTCTAGTCGATATGTGGGACGCCATGTTGTCAATAGGAATTTCTAAACTCTTAAACAAGATAAACCGACACAATATTGTTTTAGATTGGGTAAATGAAATAATTTACCCAAATTATTTTTGTATATAAAGAAAATAATTTTTCGTAAATTATTATAGTTATTTATGGATGCTTGGTTGTTAGGAATAATAATATTAAATTATTATCATTGTTGTGTAAAATTGAATAAGATATTGAAATTATAACTAAAGCTAAGGAATAAATTCATATACAAAGGAAGTTTGTAAATGTAAACTGTAAATGTGATTTATAAATTAAAATAAGATTTCAGAATAATATTTGAATATGAATTGAAAGAATTTAGAATTTGAAATTTTGGGAAAGGTCTAAATTCTTTTGGGTTTGAAGATGATTTTCAAAGATTTTGGAAAGGAATAATAGGGATATTATTCGGAAATATTTTGAATTGGATATGAAATCTGGAGAGATTTGGAATTTAAAAATATTTGAAATGTTTTGAAGAGATAAAAGCATTAAACTCTTTTCGGTCGCTGGAAAATAACTTCGGTGATGACTGCAGCATCATCGATGTTCATTTTCGAGTTTCCAAGAGAGGGATTGCTACCTGGAGATTTTGAATTGAAATTGTTTGCAAAACTGGGTTGGATTTAAAATTCAAAGAGGTAATTGAATTTACCAAAGGATTTTGGATATAAATAATTTCAAAAAGGATTTTGAAATACTTATATGATTATTGAAAACTCTGGAATCGTTTAAAATATTTTTGAATGTTTAAGCAATTGCTTAAAACTCTGGAAGTAAATGGAAATGCTTAAAGAATAAATTTGGGAACTTATATAAGTTGAATTTGTTTAGAATAGGAATTTAACTTGAGAAGAGTTAGAATAAAATAAGTGGCAAAGCTTATGAAAGTTAAAAATTTGAATAAAAATATATACTTGGCTAAATTAAATGTATAATCCCGAGTTAAAAAGTAAAATGTGAATGGGATTGATTGTAACGTATGAAAGTATGGATATAAATAAGTTGCTACTTATAAAACTTAGAAATGGAATTAATAAGCCAAAATAAAATTGTTTGTATTTTGAGAAATGAATAAAAAAAAAATCCAAAAACTTGAATTATAAAATAGGTGGAACTCAAGAAATTAAGTGAAGTGATTTTTGGAAGGTAAAAATCAAATTAAATAGAAGTGAGCTTAAGTTATGAAGTTGAAAAGTTTGATGAAAGTAAATTAACTTAAGTTTAAAAATAATAGAAGCTTGGCTTCGAGTAAGGGTGAAAGCCCATTAAATAAAAGTTTGGGTTAAATTAATTTGGGAAATGGTTATTAATATTAGCATGGAATGTTGTCAAGCTTAATGGAATGGGTTTAAATGAAACCAACGCGGGAATGAATGAAATGAAAGTGAATGGTATGTGAATTTGTTAGAATGGAACAAAATTTAATATAAATTGTATTGGAATCAATTTAAAATGATTATAAGCTTGAGTAATTGTTTATTCACATAAATATCGCCGAATTTGCATGGAAATAATTGTCGTTTGACGAAAATGAGATTAAATAAAATTCTATGAATTAATAGAAGTGAATAAAATTGATTTTTGAATCAATTGAAATGAATATAAGTTCGTTTGGTTTGAAAATGAATCGTATGCAAGCAAGTGAGTGTAAATCACTTAAATTGAATAGTATGGGTTGAGAGTTGATTGAAAGCAATTGAAATAAGTGTCGAAACCTTACATATGTGCTTTTGAAAGTATATAACATGCATTGATATATAATCCAAGTTTTAGCTATGTAAATATAAGTGAAATGCTGTAAACTTCTTATATATAGTGCTTATATGTTTAAATTGAGTAAGTACAGGTACCTGAAGGCCGTTTGACAGGATTTTGGTCGCGCTAATTGCTAAATAATAAGCCGCTTGCTTAAAAATGCTAAATAAAGGTACGCCTACGCAATAAAAGTAGGAAATATGAACTATTGTTTTTTTTTCCGACCGGGTGGGTCGAAGTATATATATTTATATCTCCTGTCAAATTGCAAAAGCTCCTCCTTACAAGGAGACTCTGCCAAAAAATTTCGAAAATTTTGGGAGTTAGAAATTTTTGGCAAAATTTTTGTTAGCGACAAAATTATTTCAAATTGGAAATTGAAATAAGTTAGTGGATGAAACTAGTTTAAAATAATGATATGAATCAGTTATAAATGGAAGATAAAATTCAATATTCAGAGTTGAAGATAAATTGAATTCATATGGAAATAGGAGAACCGATTTGAATAGAAGTAGATATAAACTAAAGTGGTGAAGTGAAAATAAATATAAGAAGCGTATAAAATACTTGTATTGAACTAAGAAGAAATGGTGAAATTCTTAAGTAATATGGGAGTCGGGAAAATATATTGAATAAGCATTTGAGTGAAGATTTAATAAAAATACGTGAAATGATAAGCGTTGATAAGTGAAATTGTATGATCGAGCGAGTGATCGAATTTGATATTGCGTATGGATGGTATATGTACATCGTATGGGCTTGGATGAATAAATATTGAAATTTTGTAAGGGAGTCAATAAAATGATTTTGAATGTTGTGGTTGGATATTATTACTATACATGATATATAGGTATTATAAAGGAAAAGAAAAATTGGTTTTGATTTCAGAAGATAAATTTGAATTGCTCGACAAAAAGGTATGTGTTTAAATTTCTGTATGAAATTTGATTGGATTTTTGATCCAGCCACTTGGCGTTTTGTTTTCTTTTGGAATTTGGGAGCCCATAGAGGCATTTTGTAGTTGTTTCGAGCTAGCCGTGCAAAGGAGACACTGGCGAAATTTTTCAAAAATTTAGAGAGTTAGAAAATTTTTGAGAAAATTTTGATAATTCAAAATTTGGTTTTAAATTGAAATTTGAATGATTGAGCAAATAGTATTGTTCAAAAACTATGGGAGAGTTTGGGAAGTTAGTAAGAATGATAATGGGTCTTTTATAAAAAGATAGTTGGTAGGATGTTGAACTGTTTGGTTTTGGGAAAATAGAAACAGATATTAGACCATTCTTCTTAACTAGTAATTTCGGGGACGAAATTCTTTTAAGGGGGGAGGAATGTGACGACCCAGAATTTTTGAATATTTAAAATTGGATATTTAATTGATTTTAAATATTTAAAGGCTAGTTTAACTTGAATTTCACATATTATTATTATTTAGCAATTAAGTTATTGGATTTAATAAACTGAAATTGGGAAAATTATTGAATCTCCAGTTTTAAGCCTGTTAAAAATAATTTGAAGGCTTGTAAAATTTATATTGATAATACCGAAGATACTAAAAGTGTTAAAGTTGAGTTTGAAAGTGTTTCGTTCAGTTTTGAAAATATATCGTTTAAATTAATATTTAAAAATAGCCTTCCACGCATAGTCTCGGAATTTGATGAAACCTGTTCCATTGGATCCGTAATATTGTATTATTATCAGATTTCAATTTTCGTAATATTTGGAGTTGTTGTGTGAGCGTACGATATATAAACGCGCTGAAATTTATATCGAAAATTTAATAAAATAACTGGGTCTAAAAAGCTATCTTCTCCATACGATCGATTTAGGACCCGAAACCTTTTCCATTGCATTTGGAATAGGGATATAACATTACGAACACCTAGTGGCACGCCTCGATAGAAAATCAAAATTTTGAGTGACGATTTCGAAACATTTAAAAATTTAAATATCTATATTTGTTGACTGGTCAATGCCACTCACATCAGAGCTTTTTCGTTTCACCTCAAATCACTGTAGCCTTCTTTTGCATGCCACCTCCTTTTCAAAACATCACGTCCTCTCCTTACAATTCAGAATGAAGTCGAATGAAATCAAACGAAAAAAATGACGAAATGAAATCCTGAATAAAAGCGGGCTTCCTCTTCTCTTCTAATCTCGTACAAATGTTCCCTTCTTTTCTTTTGATATCTGCGTTAATCAAAAGTGGGATATGGAAAATAAAGAACAGAGAAAGGCTTGAAGACAAATCGCGAGCAGCGGCTTAGCGATCGTCGTCTAGGGAGGCGACTCACGAACAACGTCGAGGCTAGCAGCGCGATACCTAGGTAGTCGCGACTTATGTGGTGGCGATTGTAGTTTGGGCTTAATGCCGAGGGTTGAAGGCCACGACTTAGGTGCGGTGTCATGGTAAATGACTAGCAGTGTCGCGACGGAGTAGCTCGATCTGGGGAACGACATGCGATGTCAAGCATTTCGACCTGCAGTTTGAGGGTTTCTTTGCTGCAATGACGACTGAAATTGGAGTAGGGGTTCAAGGCAGTGTGCGTTAAGTTCAAGCAGGGCATTCAGTAGGTTATCGATGGTAGAGCAGTGAGGCATGTGTGCACTGGGGTTCAATGATTGCTGGTTCATGTTGCTATGTATTAATTCGCTCTCAACTGCCTTATTCTGGTCTAAAATTGTGGAGAGACAAGCCGATTTGGGTTGGATGGCAAAATTAAATCAAAGGTGAGTTAATCTCACTCATCTGGGTTTGATTTAAATTTAAATGGTTAAATTTAAATAATCGGTTGAATGATTGAATTGATTTGACGTGCTATATTATATGTATAGTAGTATATATTGGAGTGATTGATTTCCTGCATTACACAGCGGATATGACCCTATACCCCGCATAATAGCGAATGATATTACATAAACTCATATACCGCGATATTCCACCTCGAAGTGGAATTGGTATTGTGCTAACGTCTGTGGATGCAGGGAAACAGGTTGGAGGAATCCAATTGGATTCCTCAAAATTATGTAGAATTGTTTAATATTCTATGTTATGAATATTTGATATTCTGTGGTAAATTATATTGATAATTGGAATATTGAATGCTATGGATTACTTGAATATATTTCGGTACACCGAGTTATTAAAATAATATAATTGGATTTTTGAAAAGAAGATAAAAGAGTGAATTTTTAAGTAATATATCATAGAGAATTTGAATAAATTTAAGAAGGAATTGGATAAGAATAAAAGTGATTTTAAAATTTTAACAAGTAATTCCGAGTATGGAAAAGAGGGATTTTGAATAAACAAAAAAGTAATGAATTGTAAAACTTAAATGATATTATTTAAAGGTATAAAGAATTTACTTTAAAATTTAAGGTTTAAATTTATTTGAAAGAATAAAGAAGAAATTTAGGAAATATGAAATTGGTATTTTCAGTTAAAAGATTTTAAATCATAATAAAGAAATAAAATATGAAGTTAATGGATTTTGGAATAAATGGAGTAAGTAAGGAAACTTGTTTAAAGGTAAGGTAAATTGGAAATCATTTTGGGTATTGATTTAAGTGTGTAAAACCAGGATTTTTTTAAAAAGGGAAGCGAAACTTGAAATTTATAAACTGGGTTTATAAAAGTGAAGTAATATATCAGTGGATATTTGAAGAATAAATTGACGATTGGAATTTATTAAAGGAATGGGTAAATTTGTTTAAAATAAATAGTGATTTATTTTTAAAAGATGTGAAAGAGAAGTGTATTTCCTTGGATAGCCAAGTACGTTTTCAACGTAAATTTTTAAATATAAGTTATGTTGTTTTAAAAAGCATGTTTAGAAAATTTATTATTTTAAATGTTTTTAAAGTAAGTCTTTTTGAAATTTATTATAATAGTAATTATTTAAAGGTGGCTTGGTACTATGTTTCTAAAAGAGAAAAATTTAGTTTTATATTTTGTAAAGTAACCTCATTTTAAATATTCCTAAAGAATATATTTTTAGTAAAGTATTGAAGTAGTTTTCAATTTAAATGTTAAAGTATATTTTATAACATAGTGTTTTTTAATTATTTTAAAAAACTAAAGCTTTTTACTTTGTGCTTTCAATGGAAATAAATAGTTGGGGATTTATCCCATGAGAAGAGTAGGGTTTGAAAACTGTTTTCAAAAAGGGTTGAAAATGGAAATATATCTTGCGAAGATATTTTGAGGATAATAAATAATTTGGGAGATTATTTTTTGTTTGATGGTTGTTTGTGAATGTTAGTTGATAGTTAGATAACTGACTATCAATGTTGGCCAATGCGCTGATCGTTTCGAAGAGACCGGGATCGGGATTAATTTCTCGAAAACCACTTCGATCCGGTTTGTACGTTTTCGTGGGGAAGACGAGTTTGGATTGGAAGATGGAGAAGTGAAGTGCAAGGGCTAGTCGCTACTAATCATGAGGATGATTCCAAAATGGATGTAGTAGGAGTAGTGCCTTCGGTTCCGTTCGAACCCGGGACGGAGTTGTATGGATGAATGCTTTCAAAACATCGTCAGGTGGGCGATGAGCATTCTAAGTGATATGTTCTAAATGGTAACGCTTAGCCTCGAGCCTCATCAACCGAGAATGACTGAAAATCAGGGGTTATGTAGCAAGGCTAAGTGCGTAGCACCCATTAGGGTGAGGTCATCTCTGTCTAGATGTCCATTTTTTTTGGCTTAGTGGTGCGGTTGCTGATCTCAACCGTGGGGTGATCTTACTCGAGATTATCCAGTAAGGGGTAGTCCCGGTCTTGTGTTGTAGGGGATTGGGAGTAATCCTCGGTACGGTGATCTAGGCCACGTACCGTGACAGGTGGTACCCCAGTGCCTAGTCATTAGTTGGAAATCCATTCTCCCTACGTGCCTTTTACTATTTTGTTTGTATTACCCACGACTGTAGCTAGTAGCTGGAATTTAATAAATGTAACAATTTCGGCTATTTGAATAAGTATTTATATATAGACACTATTATAATATCATAGGATTTTAATAAAAAGTGTTTTGACTATCGTAAGGTAAAAACCCGACATGTTTATTTGTGACGTGGTCTTACGAGATGCTTTTGATTTTCAAAGGATTTTGAAACTTTAATAATCCATTGGGGATGATTTCTCACGCTGGTATTTCAGACTGACTCGGCTGTTATTTAACTATAATGCTCGGGTCAGACCAAGTATTATAGGATATAGGAAAGGATGCTGTGGAGCTCAGGAGACGAGCTGGATGGCGATACGTACTGCCGTACTTGATTATTATTCCGTTGTGTATTCAGTTTTTAGGACAAGTATATATGACTGTCCAGTTGTATATTATTGATATTGTTGAACTCTGATGATGTAATCCGATGATGTACGTATAAAACAGATATAGTTTTCTTTGTGTAAAGATATGTTATTATCTATTATATTTTTTTCCGCTGCGATGGTTAGATTCTGATGTTGTTTTCTATTTTCTTCTTCTACCTCTTCTTCTTTAACCCAAATGGTTCGCATTTCCGTACATCTTGAGTTGAGTGATGGAGAATAGTGTCGACTTAAGGGGTACGGGTTTGCGGGCTGTTACACCGGCCCAAGTGATAAGTACCAAATTTGGTTTTATAAAATAAGAAGAGTAATTTATATTAGTGTATAAAAATGTAATTTCTTGCTAACACCTTGATGGTAGGTATATGTAATGAATAGAAAAAACCCTAATAGGATTGGCTTCCTTCTCTACCCACTCATCTTGTTTTCCTCTCCATCAAGAAAGCTTGTCCAACTAAAGGGGTTAAAAGGGAGGAATACAATACCAGGCAATTATTCACTAGAAATTTAATTGATTTTACTATGAATTAAGGTATGCTCTCTTAATCTATTATGTGATTGTGAAAATCATTTTGGCCAAAGCTCTATCCTATTACGATTTAAATCTAGCATATTATAATTTAGATATAGCCTATAATGATTTAGTTTAGCCTTTTATGATTTTGATCTAGCCTATTATGATTTATGCAAAATTAGTTTAACCTTTTATTGATCCAAATTTTAAGAATTTATATGTGGTCTCAGAGCTTAGCTTAAAACTCAGTGATTTTCCATGAAATATTTATTTTGTTTTCACCCCTATGATATATTTTAAATTTATCAAAATATGTTGTATTATTGTATTTTACCAATTGATGTTTGTTTTCACTATCATTGTTCATTTATGATACATACACACATACATGTGTGTGTGTGTGTAACGACCCATAATTTTTGAAAATTAAAAATAGTAAATTTAATAAGATTTTGTAGTTAAATGTGGAAGAAATTAAAATTTAAGATTTATAACTGGAATAATGCTAAAATGAAATGCAACAATATTAGTTAAAGAAAATTATTAACAATTTGGATGGAATTCCAATTAATTGAAATAGAGTAAGGTTATATTTGGTTATAAAGTGAACATAGGAAAAAGAATGTAAATATTGAATTCATTAATGAAATGATACACTGTTAATGGAAATTGAATAAAATTCTTGTTATGAAAGAAATGGTAACATTTGTTTGTAAGTAATAAACTTATAAATGTAATTAAAGGCTAAATGGTGCAACTATTATATACATTACCTATTTATTTGGTCTATTAAATTTAATTAGACATAAATGTCAATTAATTCCTTTAATTAGTGCAATTAATGTATATTTAATTGATAATGGTAAAAAGGTTGAATATATACAGTGTAACCAACGTAAATTTTTATCATAGTATGACCTTTGATTTGAATAAAAGGATGGAAATCAGTTTACTCAAATTTATTGGAATTGGAAATTTTAATAAGTGAATTTGTTACAATCAATGAAATAAAAGGTTACGTAAATGAATGGTAAGATGAAATGGTAAAATATTGATGTAATGGAAGATATAACAATGTTGACTATGCATATAAGGTAATAATTGATTTAATAACAGAATGAAACCAAGGTAAATTAATTAATTGAGACTTTAATTATAATTAATGTGTGAAATTGACCAAAGTTCAATAAAATGGAAATATAGTAGTTAATGCAAATAAAGGATGGAAATTGGGGTATATTAACGTAATGAAATGTAGAACAAATGTCAACTATGTTATTAGATCATAAGTTTGGACCATAAATAAAATTCTAAAAAACAACAAAACTACAATGAAGCAATGAACTGGAAGTTCTAATGCGTATTAGAATATAATTTAATAACGGGAATTGGAATACTAAATGTCAGTTTTAATGATGAGTTAAATGAATATTGATTGATAGAGAAAAAGATTTATTTAGTATGTAATTTAATGCTTGTTGGAAACTGTAATTTTATAAACATGTTTGCTTGACTATAAATAAGGATTACAATGTTCACGTATTTATTTAATTGATTTCATCAATAAGGGTCTGTTTTGAAGTGGAAGATTAAAATTAATTGGAAATAAATTTATTAAAATCTTTCAATTGAAAAAGGAAAAGAAACAAAGTGCAATTAATAAAATTAATGTAAGAATGTTTTCATTATGAATGTACATTATTTGGAAATATAAGAATGGATTTAATATTGTATAAGTCGATCATTTTAGAATATAAGAATGTTTACATTTATGAATTGCAAGTAACGAATAAGCATTTTAAGGAAAATAAAAGAATGTTGAGGAAATAAAGTGAACGTTTCCATTCTGAATATAAATATAACGTTGTAAAAAGAGAAAATTGAATTTTTAAAACAACATTTTACGGTAGTTAAATAGCAGTCATAGGTTGCACGGAAGTGATTTTATTACTAACCTTGAAATTTAAAATAAATTAAATAATTGAGTCCATAATTACGTGTCGAGAAAAATGTTATTTTTAAATTTGAATTTTTAAATTTGAATTTTTAAATCATGGTTCATATTTTATTTATGTATCCATTGTCCCCGTTATGTAAATTGGTCTTTTTAAATTTAGTTATGTTGTGGTAATTAAATCTTTAATGAATGTCAAATTTGGTATGTTTGGGGTTAAAAAAATTTAATTGGGTGAACAAATGTTTTGAAATTTGAATTCTAAAAGTTTGTTTATAGAGTAGAGTTGGTCCATTCATTCCCTTTCTAATTAATAATTGTCACACTTTTTTTTTCATTGTTTCCTCATTTGTTCCATTACTCATTTCCATTTACATGGTCTAAAGCCTTTTCATTTCATGAACGTTACATACTTTTCATATTTTTAATTCTTTCTTTCACCTCTTTTAATATCTACCGTTTTTATTGGGTTGTTCATATTTTTACTTTATTTCAATTCCTACTTTGTTTATATTTAGCTTCATTAGCTTTTCACTAGTTTCATTCGTCATTCTTGTAGCTTCATTTCATTTTTTAAAAAAAATTTCATCTTCTATAGCTTTATTTTTTGTCACTCTTCACCTTCCTCCTTCCTTTTTTCATGTTTCTTCTTCAAATCTCCTTTCTCTCTTTTTTTCCAAAGCTTTTTTCCTCTTTCTTCTTCTTATCTTCAAATCTTCTTCTTTTTCAAAGTTTCCTTTTCTTTTTTTGGTTCTTCTTCTTCTTTAAATTTTTCTCTTTGAAACCTTCTCTTCTTTCCATGTATTTTTCTTTAAATCCATATTTATATCATCTTCTCTTCAAAACTTTCTATAAAAAATATATTAAGATAGCAAGGAGACAAAACAAAATGGGAAAGTAGTTGCAGATCCAAATCTGGCTAAGCAAAAAGGTATGTAATACTAAAAATTCCATTGCAAGTTAAATAAAATATATGATGTGATATATAATTTCTTTTTTTCTTTTTTTTTGAAATTTCAATCACCATTAATGCGTATAACTTTCTCCTACGAACTCAGTTTCACACGCAGTTTTCTCCGCTAGGTTCGTGTTGGAATTCCAGACATTTAGACGCTGGTTTGAACGAATTCTGAGACCGTCGAATTTTTGGGTTTAAATCGGATTTAAATTCGATTTAGATCCAAAGGTGAGTGTTTTAGCCCACTCACAATTTCTAAAATTTCCTATGTCTTTTAAATTGTTTTTAGATATGAGTAGAAATTTATTTATGACTGTTTGGCATGTTTTATTCATCATCTCTGTTAAATCGTATTTATTTAATATAACTGTTAATTAATTTCATTATTGCATATAAATTGACAGTTAAATTTATTTATTTGCACATAAACTGATAGTTAAACAGTAAATAAATTTATTTTGATAATAAACTGTTAGTTAATAACTGTCATTTATTTCCTGTTATATTGTATATGCCATATATTGATGTTTATTTAAATTGATGATGATTGAAATAAATTGATGATGATTATAATTAATGATTGATGTTTGGTGAATGGATGATGTGTACTATATTTTAAAATCTGCAAGTTATCATGTATTTCATTCATTCGGGATTGCGGTCTGAAATGATATACAACCGCATTTTTTTTGTTTTTAAATTGCGGATTGAAATGATAAATATCCGTATCACCCTTGACCATAGGATAGAAAATTTTATACAGGCACCGCGGTTTATATATACATATATATAAATTATTTTTGAAATGATTTTTCTATGGTTTGGATAGGATACGGTTAACAAATATAGATTTTGATATTTTATAAAATCTTATTTTATATATACATCTATAGTTAAAGTATTGAAGATAAGCTATGTATGGATTTGTTAAATAAAATAAAGAAGTTGAATGACGGAGTTTGATTATTTTATATTATATGGTTAAGTACATGTTAAGATATTGAAATTACATATAATTTCAAAGGATTTAAATTAATTAAGATTGGGAGTTAAATTGGAAAATTTATTTGGAATTGAGCTTAATTAAGAAGTTAACTTCATAAGTTGATGTAAAATTTATTAACTTGAAATTTTAAAAAGGTATGATATTTATAACTGAATTCTATTCAAGGTGAATTAAATGAATATTTCTAGTATAAAAACTGATGGAAATTTTCTTTTATAAGTAATTTGAGTTTTACTTAAATGATTACGGGTTTATTATGCAATTATTATTTCAAACTAAAAAATAGGACTTTAAATTGGTGAAATAGAAATTTTCAACCTTAGTTCCAATTGTTTAATATTCAAAGTTTGAAATATATTGAAACTGAAGTGGTTTATTTAAACTGAAAGCGATTTTAAATTTATGGATTTTGACTTAATCTTAAATGAAATAAATTGTAAGTCGCGGAAATTATTTTATTTTATAAAGAAATTTTGAATCCAAACTATTGATGCCATATACTGTTTGAATATCCAAACCATTTAAGTTTTAGAAATTATGGTTTAAAGCTATGAATTTTCGAAGTATTATAGTTTGAAAGTTATAATTCAATGTTTTGGTTTTCGATTATTATAAGTTTGAAAACAATATGATTTTGGAAAAGAAATATATATTTGAAATAAAATGATATTATATTAATATGGGTTTTTATAAAAATAATATCAAATAAGTTTGTTTTGGAAAGGAAATGATATCGTATTTATGGGTTTTGAAATGGATAATTATATTCTGGTTTTTGAAAGTATAATTAATTTTTAAATGACCGTGGTGTTATAATAACGTTTGGTTGTTGAAGAGACCAGGATCGGAAGTTGTCATACTCTTTGCCAACTCCAAAAACCACTTTAACAACCGTGTACGCGGTGGAGATTCCAGAATGAAGTAGGATGGTGGCGGCGTTTCCTGTAAGGTAAATACGTGGACCCAACTCCCGTGAGTTGGCATAAGGTGGCTAAAACAGGAGCGGTTGGCGGGTTAATACGGTAGCACCTTTGATTGGACACATCCCTTCGATATTATACTTTGACTCTTGGATTGATTCGGTGGCCACTTTTGATTTTATTTGGGGTATGGCTCGAGGTGGGCGGTAGCTGCGCGCTACGTGTTACCACCGAACCGGAAGCGTAATTGGTATATCTACCCTGGCATTGCCTAGTTGTGCTGTGTCACCTACCCTATCGCGCCTTGTACGAGTTTCTATTTGTGTCGTACCTATGGAGTGTCTTCTCGTAGTCTCCCGATCAGGAGGTATGCAGGCACTGTATAGACTATTGGCATTATTTGTGTTAGGGGCTATATGGGTAACCCCTTAACGCTATTAAAAAGTAAGTTTATTTTACAATTAGCCACTATTATAATAGCAAAATATACTATATAGTAAATAGTTTAACGGATCCTTAGGAGATGTAAATCCCGAGCATCTCTTGAGTTACTGCACTCATATCTATTTCTGTTAATTTAACTCACATAAGATCTTTTAGTTCAGACTCGAGTGTTTTTGTCTTTTCAAATTTGCTCGGGTCAGTCCGAGCGTTTCAGGATTTGAATATTTTATTCTGGAGGACGAAGACGAAGATTTGTAGTACTATTATCTACTATATTATTCCACTACACCATTTAATTCCGCTGCATTTATTATTATTCTCTGGTATGTGTACTCTGATATGTATTGTAAAAAATAATCATAGGTTTTGTAAAACAGCTTCATGAACTGTATATTTGATTATTATATTTTATCATTCCGCTGTGAGATTCTATTTTTGTTTATTTCTTTCTTGTTTTTCTTATCTACCCTATAACAATCCGCCCTTTCGGATGGTTTGAATTGGCACGTGTGTCTGTTTAAATCGTGCGAAAAGGCGGGACATTACGTCTGGTATCAGAGCTTTGGTTTAGCGATAAACCTTGGCTTTGTGGGGTTTGACTCTTTGTTAATAGGGTAGTAATACCCTATGGGGGTCGCTGAGCGTATATATATGAGAGAGCGTATTTATTAGTGTTATAAAAGGGTTTTAATATTGTGTTAACCTGTTCCGTTTTGTATTTATAAATTCTGGTTGGTGCATGGGATGCTATGACATCAATAGGGATTTCTAGACACTTAATAGGAAAGACCGACATAATATTTGTTTTTATATAGATGAATGAAATAATTTTACCTATTCTATTTTATATATATAAATAAAAAATTTCAAATGATATCTATATTTGGCTACAATAGATTGGTTATTAGGTATTAAAGTGTATAAATAATAATATAAATAAGATTGAAATTTTTAAATAAATGAAATTCGAAAATTTAGAACTTAAGATCCAGGGTTTTGAAATTTTTCGAATAAATTTTTGGAATATAATAATATTGTTTATAAGTATTTTCTGAAATAAATATTTCAATAAAATTCGGAGGAATTATTTTAAAGAAGATTTTGGAGGAAATAGGTTTCGTACTTTCCTCTGTGTCGCTGGAAAATAATTTCGGTGATGGCGGCCGCATCATCGACTTTCATTTTCGAGTTTCGAAGAGGAAATGCCACTGTAGTAGTTTTATTGCAGATTCATTTTGAAAAATATATCAATTTTGGATTGTTTTAAATATAATTAGAGATATATAAGTTGTAAGAATATATTTATTTATTATTTTAAAATAATTTGAAATTTAACCCGGTATTAAATTCTTAAGTTTCCATAAATTAATTGTTTCAATTATTGTAGTGAATTGAAACATAGATAATTAATAAATTAAAACCTCTAAAGGAAATAAGATATTTAACGACAGGTTATAAATGTTATTAAATGAAATTTGAAATTATAACCTACGAAATAAAGGATATTATTATTGAACGTTAAATTAATCATAGGTAATGAGGAAACTTGTGTAACTTTCAAGTACCTCCTTTAAAAACATATATAACTTACCAAATATTAAAAGTTGAAATGTTTAATAGGAAATGTAATGAAAATTATACAAGTAAAAGTAGGTAATGAAGTATTCAATGAATTTGCTATTATAAGTGAGAATATAATGTTATAAACTTAAGTTATAATTGAAAATTTAAAGGTAAGTAATTCCAATAGATGATTATCAACTTAAGTAAATAAAATGGAAATGCTAAGAAATTAAATGGGACATGAATACCATTGATAAACAAATATAAATAAATGAGGGCATGCAATAAATGAATAAATAATTATAATGAAATAAAAAGAACTAGCATGACCTGAGATAATGGAAAGGAATAACTGTAAGTAATAAGTGGAAATAAATGAAACAAACACTAAATGAGTAAATGAAATTAAAAGGTTGTTGGAAAAGAAATGTAATCTTATAAAAGGAAAATTTATATGGTATAAATAAATGAGAATAAATAAAATTAAAATTTTATAAGAAGAAAAGAAGAAAATAAAGTGAAAGAAATAAAATAAAAATAATTGGAAGAAATATATGAAAATAAAAAGATAAACCGTTATATGAATGAAAAGAATCAACAACAAATGTATGAATGGAATAAATAAGAATAGACTAAATCTATTGCTGAAATTGTTGTTTGGCGTGGTTTGTGGTTGTTGGGTAAGTGAACTTTAATTTTGTTGGGATGGATGAATAATCCATTGTGTTTAATCTAAGTCTGTTGAGTAAATGATGTACTTGATGGTTTATTCTTCATTCCGTACAATTTAAAAGTTTTGAACCCGAACAACTATTTGTTTGTTTGATTGTATGGTTGTTTTGTATTTGTTGTATATGCTGTTTGTTGAAATTGTTGGTTGTTGTATTCATTTGTTTTTAGTGATTGAAACCACTTAAATATTTCACTTTATATAAATTGTTAACCTTTTGGATATTATAAGTGAAATGCAGGTTATGGAAGCAATTGCTACTGCTTTTGGTTCCATAAATTAAGCGTAAATTGCCTGACAAATAGGTACGTTTCGGATTACGATTATAGCGCTATTTTATATATTTTCCCGTGCTGGGATATACTATTTTGGATATTATATGTGATATAATTGTTATATTTTGATATTTTATTTTCTTCCGAGCCTCTCCGTACAAAGGAGACTCTTCCAAAATTTTCCGTAAATTTTGGACTTAGAAATTTTTTGAAAAATGTTTTCCAAACTTTACTAATTTGAGTATATATATAAAAAATGATTTAATTGTTATAAAATGGTATACGTTATTTTAATTAATTAATTTTGTAAATTATTGTTTTATAAATTTAATATTTTGAATAAGATATATTGTCTATTTAATTTCTTAATTTTCTTTTCCCTTCTTTTCCTCTTTTCGGGGACGAAAATTTTTGAGTGGGGGAGAGTGTAACGACCCGTAATTTTTGACAATTAAAAATAGTAAATTTAATAAGATTTTGTAGTTAAATGTGGAAGAAATTAAAATTTAAGATTTATAACTGGAATAATACTAAAATGAAATGCAATAATATTAATTAAAGCAAATTATTAACAATTTGGATGGAATTCCAATTAATTGAAATAGAGTAAGCTTATATTTGGTTATAAAGTGAACATAGGAAAAATAATGTAAATATTGAATTCATTAATGAAATGATACACTGTTAATAGAAATTGAATAAAATTCGTGTTATGAAAGAAATGGTAACATTTGTTTGTAAGTAATAAACTTATAAATGTAATTAAAGGCTAAATGGTGCAACTATTATATATATTACCTATTTATTTGGTCTATTAAATTTAATTGGATATAAATGTCAATTAATTCCTTGAATTAGTGCAATTAATGTATGTTTAATTGATAATGGTAAAAAGGTTGATTATATACAGTGTAACCAGCGTAAATTTTTATCATAGCATGACCTTTGATTTGAATAAAAGGATGGAAATCAGTTTACTCAAATTTATTGGAATTGGAAATTTTAATAAGTGAATTTATTACAATCAATGAAATAAAAGGTTACGTAAATGAATGGTAAGATGAAATGGTAAAATATTGATGTAATGGAAGATATAACAATGTTGACTATGCATATAAGGTAATAATTGATTTAATAACAGAATGAAACCAAGGTAAATTAATTAATTGAGACTTTAATTATAATTAATGTGTGAAATTGACCAAAGTTCAATAAAATGGAAATATAGTAGTTAATGCAAATAAAGGATGGAAATTGGGGTATATTAACGTAATGAAATGTAGAACAAATGTCAACTATGTTATTAGATCATAAGTTTGGACCATAAATAAAATTCTAAAAAACAACAAAACTACAATGAAGCAATGAACTGGAAGGTTCTAACGCGTATTAGAATATAATTTAATAACAGGAATTGGAATACTAAATGTCAGTTTTAATGATGAGTTAAATGAATATTGATTGATAGAGAAAAAGATTTATTTAATATGTAATTTAATGCTTGTTGGAAACTGTAATTTTATAAACATGTTTGCTTGACTATAAATAAGGATTACAATGTTCACGTATTTATTTAATTGATTTCATCAATTACGGTCTGTTTTGAAGTGGAAGATTAAAATTAATTGGAAATAAATTTATTAAAATCTTTCAATTGAAAAAGTAAAAGAAACAAAGTGCAATTAATAAAATTAATGTAAGAATGTTTTCATTATGAATGTACATTATTTGGAAATATAAGAATGGATTTAATATTGTATAAGTCGATCATTTTAGAATATAAGAATGTTTACATTTATGAATTGCAAGTAACGAATAAGCATTTTAAGGAAAATAAAAGAATGTTGAGGAAATAAAGTGAACGTTTCCATTCTGAATATAAATATAACGTTGTAAAAAGAGAAAATTGAACTTTTAAAACAACATTTTACGGTAGTTAAATAGCAGTCATAGGTTGCACGGAAGCGATTTTATTACTAACCTTGAAATTTAAAATAAATTAAATAATTGAGTTCATAATTACGTGTTGAGAAAAATGTTATTTTTAAATTTGAATTTTAAATCATGGTTCATATTTTATTTATGTATCCGCTGTCCCCGTTATGTAAATTGGTCTTTTTAAATTTAGTTATGTTGTGGTAATTAAATCTTTAATGAATGTCAAATTTGGTATGTTTGGGGTTAAAAAAAAAATTAATTGGATGAACAAATGTTTTGAAATTTGAATTCTAAAAGTTTGTTTATAGAGTAGAGTTGGTCCATTCATTCCCTTTCTAATTAATAATTGTCTCACTTTTTTTTTCATTGTTTCCTCATTTGTTCCATTACTCATTTCCATTTACATGGTCTAAAGCCTTTTCATTTCATGAACGTTACATAATTTTCATAATTTTAATTTTTCTTTCACCTCTTTTAATATCTACCATTTTTATTGGGTTGTTCATATTTTTACTTTATTTCAATTCCTACTTTGTTTATATTTAGCTTTATTAGCTTTTCACTAGTTTCATTCCTCATTCTTGTAGCTTCATTTCATTTTTTTTAAAATTTCATCTTCTATAGCTTCATTTTTTGTCACTCTTCACCTTCCTCCTTCCTTTTTTCATGTTTCTTATTCAAATCTCCTTTCTCTTTTTTTTTTCCAAAGCTTTTTTCCTCTTTCTTCTTCTTATTCTTCAAATCTTCTTCTTTTTCAAAGTTTCCTTTTTTTTTTCTTCTTCTTCTTTAAATTTTTTTCTCTTTGAAACCTTCTCTTCTTTCCATGTCTTTTTCTTCAAATCCATATTTATATAATCTTCTCTTCAAAACTTTCTATAAAAATATATATTAAGATAGCAAGGAAACAAAACAAAATGAGAAAGTAGTTGCAGATCCAAATCTGGCTAAGCAAAAAAGTACGCAATACTAAAAATTCCATTGCAGGTTAAATAAAATATAAGATGTGATATAAAATTTCTTTTTTTCTTTTTTTTGAAATTTCAATCACCATTAATGCGTATAACTTTCTCCTACGAACTCAGTTTCACACGCGGTTTTCTCTGCTAGGTTCGTATTGGAATTCCAGACATTTAGACGCTGGTTTTAATGAATTCCGAGACTGTCGAATTTTTGGGTTTAAATCGGATTTAAATTCGATTTAGATCCCAAAGGTGAGTGTTTTAACCCACTCACAATTTCTAAAATTTCCTATGTCTTTTAAATTGATTTTAGATATGAGTAAAAATTTATTTATGACTGTTTGGCATGTTTTATTCATCATCTCTGTTAAATCGCATTTATTTCATATAACTGTTAATTAATTTTATTATTACATATAAATTGACAGTTAAATTTATTTATTTGCACATAAACTGATAGTTAAACAGTAAATAAATTTATTTTGAATATAAACTGTTAGTTAATAACTGTCATTTATTTCCTGTTATATTGTATACGCCATATATTGATGTTTATTTAAATTGATGATGATTGAAATAAATTGATGATGATTATAATTAATGATTGATGATTGATGTTTGGTGAATGGATGATGTGTACTATATTTTAAAATCTGCAAGTTATCATGTATTTCATGCATTCGGGATTGCGGTTTGAAATGATATACAACCGCATTTTTTTTATTTTTAAATTGCGGATTGAAATGATAAATATCTGTATCACTTGACTATAGGATATAAAATTTTATACAGGTACCACGATATATATATATATATATATAAATAATTTTTGAAATGATTTTTCTATGGTTTGGATAGGATACGGTTAATAAATATAGATTTTGATATTTTATAAAATCTTATTTTATATATACATCTATAGTTAAAGTATTGAAGATAAGCTATGTATGGATTTGTTAAATAAAATAAAGAAGTTGAATGATGGAGTTTGATTATTTTGTATTATATGGTTAAGTACATGTTAAGATATTGAAATTACATATAATTTCAAAGGATTTAAATTAATTAAGGTTGGGAGTTAAATTGGAAAATTTATTTGGAATGGAGCTTAATTAAGAAGTTAACTTCATAAGTTGATGTAAAATTTATTAACTTGAAATTTTAAAAAGGTATGATATTTATAACTGAATTCTATTCAAGGTGAATTAAATGAATATTTCTAGTATAAAAATTGAAGGAAATTTTCTTTTATAAGTAATTTGAGTTTTACTTAAATGATTACGGGTTTATTATGCAATTATTATTTCAAACTAAAAAATAGGACTTTAAATTGGTGAAATAGAAATTTCCAACCTTAGTTCCAATTGTTTAATATTCAAAGTTTGAAATATATTGAAACTGAAGTGGTTTATTTAAACTGAAAGCGATTTTAAATTTATGGATTTTGACTTAATCTTAAATGAAATAAATTGTAAGTCGCGGAAATTATTTTATTTTATAAAGAAATTTTGAATCCAAACTATTGATGCCATATACTGTTTGAATATCCAAACCATTTAAGTTTTAGAAATTATGGTTTAAAGCTATGAATTTTCGAAGTATTATAGTTTGAAAGTTATAATTCAATGTTTGGTTTCCGATTATTATAAGTTTGAAAACAATATGATTTTGGAAAAGAAATATATATTTGAAATAAAATGATATTATATTAATTTGGGTTTTTATAAAAATAATATCAAATGAGTTTGTTTTGTAAAGGAAATGATATCGTATTTATGGGTTTTGAAATGGATAATTATATTCTGGTTTTTGAAAATATAATTAATTTTTAAATGACCGCGGTGTTATAATAACGTTTGGTTGTTGAAGTGACCGGGATCGGAAGTTATCATACTCTCTGCCAACTCCGAAAACCACTTTAACAACTGTGTACGCGGTGGAGATTCCAGAATGAAGTAGGACGGTGGCGGCGTTTCCTGTAAGGTAAATACGTGGACCCAACTCCCGTGAGTTGGCATAAGGTGGCTAAAACATGAGCGATTGATGGGTTAATAAGGTAGCATCTTTGATCGGACCCATCCCTTTGATATTATACTTTGACTCTTGGATTGATGCAGTGGCCACTTTTGATTTTATTTAGGGTGTGGCTCGAGGTGGGCGGTAGCTGCGCGCTACGCGTTACCACTGACCCGAAAGCGTAATTGGTATATCTACCCTGGCATTGCCAAGTTGTGCCGTGTCACCTACCCTATCGCGCCTTTTACGAGTTTCTATTTGTGTCGTACCTATGGAGTGTCTTCTCGTAGTCTCCCGATCAGGAGGTATGCAGGCACTGTATAGACTATTGGCATTATTTGTGTTAAGGGCTATATGGGTAACCCCTTAACGCTATTAAAAAGTAAGTTTATTTTACAATTAGACACTATTATAATAGCGAAATATACTATATAGTAAATAGTTTAACGGATCCTTAGGAGATGTAAATCCCGAGCATCTCTTGAGTTACTGCACTCACATCTATTTCTGTTAATTTAACTCACATAAGATCTTTTAGTTCTGACTCTAGTGTTTTTGTCTTTTCAAATTCGCTCGGGTCAGTCCGAGCGTTTCAGGATTTGAAGATTTTATTCTGGAGGATGAAGACGAAGATTTGTAGTACTATTATCTACTATATTATTCCACTGAACCATTTAATTCCGCTGAATTTATTATTATTCTCTGGTATGTGTATTCTGATATGTATTGTATAAAAATAATCATAGGTTTTGTAAAACAACTTCATGGACTGTATATTTGATTATTATATTTTAACCTTCCGCTGTGAGATTCTATTTTTGTTTATTGCTTTCTTGTTTTTCTTATCTACCCCATAACAATCCGCCCTTCCGGATGGTTTGAATTGGCACGTGTGTCTGTTTAAATCGTGCGAAAAGGCGGGACGTTACAGTGTGTTTGTGTGTGAATCAAGATTTGAAACTTTCTGTAGCTATAATTAATGACTTAGTTGAAAGTTTTGAATTATGCTATATATGGTTGTGTGTATGCTTGCTTCTGTCTCACATAATGAAAGAGTGTATTGTTTTATTCCCATAACAATTTCGACTTGTATGTAATGTTTTGGATTATGGTACAGTGTTGTAAATGATTATATATATAACTGTGAATTATATATGTCTTATCATTATGTTCACAATACACGTATGCCGCCATTTGATTTAAAGTATTATTAGTATGATACTTGAATTAAAGCGATAATGTTATTGATCACAAAAGTGATCAAGAAGAAAACTAATTAAGGATTTACCCAATGAATTGTGTAATGTATTCTAATTTGATATTTAAATTATGTGTAATTTTTTAGTCACAAAAGTTGCCAAATTAGGAAGGTTATAAGTGTCAAATTAAGGAAATTCATTTACTCCTGTTTATGTGATGCTTATGAATGAATGACATTGTGGTTTATGTATAATTTTATTGATTTGTCATGAGTATATTAAGTTCATAGTTATAAAATGTTTTGGATTGCCTAAAGGTTGATCCTTTATTTTATAACCTACAAACATTACCGAGATATATTGTTGTGCATAGTTAGATATGTCTTGTATATCCAAAGATAGTAAACATGTCTAACTAGGGCATGTTAATTGTCAATTATGTGAAATTTTATTGGGCGTTAATTATGTTAGTTTTATTACATATTGTTGTATCACCCAAGGGTGAATTTCAATATACATCTTATGTTTGTTAGATGAATCTAAATCTGTGTTATAGATTTAAGTTTATTGCTCAAACATGAGTGTGCGAGTGTATTATATATATTTTTAGCATATGTTTTCTCTACATCCCAAGCCACGTCAGTTATTATTTTTAATGGGCTTAGTTTCTCTGAATGGTCTGAACAAGCTTAGTTTAACCTTGGTGTTCTAAATCTTGTTTTGGCACTCTTAAGTGAGAAACCATTTGCAATTACTACTACTAGCAGCACCGAATAGAGATCTTCCTATAAAGCCTGAGAAAGATCTTTAATAACATAGACCCTAGTGCGCTCGAATTTTCGCTAAATTGAAAAACGAAGTCCAGCAAAATATGGATCGTTAGTTTGGTATCTTGCAGATAAAATAATGGAGATATATTCGAGTACTAATGATATATAACACATTGGAATAAATAAAATATAATAAGTCACATAACTACTGACCAAGATATGACACTTCCAATGTCAAGTGTCCTTGTCAGCACCGAATACACCTAGCACCAATATCTGTCCTTCAAGATATCTGTGGGTTGTAATGAGGAGAGGGTCTGAACAATGTTCCGTTGACTGGTAAATTGTATACTTTCTGCATAGCACCTGTTTTTGCCGATTGCTCTCTATCTCATGTTATGCCTTAATTTGTCGTCTCGACTTCACGTTTGCATACGATCCATTCCCATCCACCGTTTATAGAATCATAGCTGCGTACATATATATAAATATAAGTACCACGGTCCTCCACTGAACCTAGATATTATCCCCACTAGTATCTCTCAATCAGCATCCTGTCAGGATCCATCGTCCTTGACATGTCGCGATCTCATCACCGTATAACTCGAGGGACTCCCATAGTGCCGAATGAAGGCTTTTCAAAATATTGCATCGTAATTTATCTCGCTTTAATGGTTTACTACTTTGTTTTCTTCCTATTGTGGAATCGATTCCATAGACCACCCCAAACAATTTGAGAGAACTCCCTTTGGGTTAACTTGCCTTGTCCTAACAAACAAACTAGCAAACAACTGTGGCGGTACATAGCCCAACTTAGTCTACTCTAGTAGAAGGCAAAGACCAGTTAGCTGTAACCCTGTATTTCCCATTAAGTGCTAAGGATTGATGACCTATCGCTCTACGCAGCCTTACCCACGATGGTTTTTTGTAATATTATGTGCTATTTGGTGATACTGTATGTACCAACCATGCTCCGTAGGGTTCGATCTATCTCATCATCCAATTTAGATTGCCTAATCCAATCAAGGCAATATCCCTTTAAAAACTATATTCGAAAATCTATCTATTGGGGTATTCCTTTATTTATACGCAAACATATATGCTCCACGAGTCCATGGTTAGATACGTCTCACATCAGTGTAATGTTACATAACTGTCGGTGGCCCCTTGCAGTGGGCAGACTTCTATCGTGTATCACTACTGACCTTGCATTCCAACCTACTCTAGTGACCAAATGTCATATCAATATTTAACTATTTTTTACTGTGATAGTTCACACCCATCATAAACGCATACCTGAGTGTGTGTGTGTATGTGTGTGTTCATTCATGCTTACTTAATTACCTTGCCTCCATAATTTACTGTTGACCCTAGGTCTTTAGTTCATTATGCGTTTATCATTTTCTTACTTTAAGTTCATTTATCGCTTTCCTTTTTATTAAGTTCATAATATCATTTTCCATTCCTTTTATCCATTTTCCCTTTTCTTATCTCCATTCCCATTTTATCTTTTTATTTCTTCTTGCCTATCCTTCAGATTTCCTTTTTGTTTACTTTCAATTTTGGTATTTCACATTTTATCTTCTTAGGATATTCCTATCGCGTCTATATCTTCCTGTTTAACTCTTGGGATTTACTACATTTTAATGCGTTGGAACCACATTTCTATCAAAAAATGTTAATTTCTGTAAATTTGCATATCTATCCAAAAAGAGAGATTTGTATGATGTTTGTAATTTTAAGGAACCATCTTTTTAGTATTTGAAATCGATAGTACAAAATACGGTGAATATCCCTATTTTGTACATCTCTTTCTTTTTATGTCTTTTCCTTGTCATTTTAAACATTGCACTTTTATCTATTTTAAATTCATAACATATAGAAATCTACTTGCAACATCCCAAATTCCAATGGATTAAAATATCACTTAAACCCTTAAAATCTTAATAGAATTCATTTATTTTACATTTTTATCCTTTGTTCAAATACTAATTTATTATTAATAAATTCATAACAAATTACTATATGTTGGCAAGTTTTTCAATTTCATTAAATCTAAACCATAATAAATTTCATTAGATTTATTCCACAATAATTATGCTATACAATTCATTATTCAATTTGTTATTTACACTAATTCATTATGTATAAACAATAAATTATCCAAACTGAAATTTGTATCTGTTCGTTACGCACTTAAAATTAAATATCCAAATCGATTATAATTAAGCATCAATGAATTAGATCATAATGATATAAATCTAATCTTATTAAAAAACATGTCATTTTCTCACTCACCTTTCAAAGCATTCCCAAATCTCCAAATCTAATCCCTGTTATCTATATTTCCACTTTGACTCCCATTTTGGATTCACAAATAACACACACACACACACACACACACACATACAGATCTATTAGAATTTTGGATTAGAAAGGAGAGATTTATGTTGATTACAATTTCAAATCCAGATTTACATTACCTTGGTTGTAGCGACTTGATTTGAACCTATTCTCTATCTCTATCATCTTCTAAAATCCTCCACTGGTGGATACATGCAAACTAGAGTGCTTCTACGAATTTAGAGTTTTGGAGAAAAAGAGAAAATGATAGAGCTTCCACGCCCATTAGAGAATCATGAGTTGGAAGTGAGGGTCACGATCTACATTTATAGAGGTTCAAACCAATGCCAACTGTTCGATTACACCGTTTTAAATCCGGGCCTTCAGGTCGAAATTTACTACTGATGTTTTAACATCACGGGTTGACTGCCCCTTGCCTAGGGTCGACCGCTACCGGTCGACCTAGATGCGTCCACGGTCGACCTATGATTTGTTTTTACGTGTTAATTTAACAGCGTATAAATTTTGTTAATTTATTTCCATTCGTTTATTGAATCGTTTGTTTCCTTCCCATTCAATGTTGATTGCAATAATTTTTTTCCACATACATATGTTCTCTTAGATTTAATTTAACTTTAACATCTTAGTTTCCATTAATGTTACTAATCAGTGATAATTTTATTACCATACTTACATATATAATTATTTCTGACTCTAAAATTTCAAGCGTTAATAACTTTACGTATAAACTTCGATTTGAAAAGTTTATACATGAAAATAATCAAAAAAAATTGCCACAAACCCAATGGTGCAAGTTTTTAGCCAAATTGTGGCATTTATAAAAATACTATTTTTTTGGTTTTACCAATTATTAATTAATTTCTTTTAAATTAGTTATCGTAAAATTATGAGGTGTTACAAGATCTAATAGACCGAGCTTAATGTTTATGCAAATGACTATAGAAAACAATATCAAGTCCATAATTAAGAAAAATGGAAGTGCTAAGGAATTTATGAAGTTTGTGAAAGAATGCTCCTATTCAGAGTTTAATGATAAGTCGCTCGCTGGGACATTAAAGGGTACCTTAACAACCATTGATTTTGATGGTTCTTGCACCATGCAGGAGCATATCTTTGAAGTGACGAATACAGTAGCAAAATTAAAGACCATGAGAATGGAGGTGAATGAAAATTTCTTAGTAATATTCATCCTTAACTCCTTACCTCCTGAGTATGGTCCATTTCATATAAACTATAATACTCTGAAGGATAAATGAAATGTGCATGAATTGTGAAATATGCTTATTCAAGTGGTAGCAAGGCTTAAGAAATTCAGAATTCATTCAATAAATCTCATGAGTCGGTAAGGTTTTGGAAAAAACCAAGATAGAATGTTGGAAAAGGTAAGCAAGGACTACCAAAGTTAACTTAGTCATATTCCCAAATCCATAAGAACGAACCGAGTAAGGATAAGTGTCGTTTTTGTAGAAAGACTGGACACTGTCAGAAAGAATGCTTGAAACGTAAGACATGTTTTGAAAGGAAGGAGATTCCTTACAACCCAAACCATAAGCCCAAATGAAAATATATGGGAAACCGAGTCAAAGTTCCAGTTAAAGCCATTAGAACCTATTGTTTAATTTTAGAAATTGGACGTCATCTATAATATTTTCAGACTTCTATATTCCTTATGCTTCTAGCAATTTATTTCCTTGTATAAACCAAATACCATGGGTACTCTTTTAAATTTGGGAATGGATGTTTCAGTCTGTTTATATAAAATCTTTTTATCGATTTGGGTATTCCTTATGATGGTTTATACAAATTAAATCATGATACTCACTTTGCTAAAATTCTATTAACCTTGCATCATGATGTTGGTACTAAAGTGGTTTAATTGATGAATCATCGGTTTACTTATGACATAAAGTTTGGGTCATATCCAAAGAAAGAATCAAAAGATTGGTAAAGAATACCCATTTTAATCAAAAATGGCACAAACACCCAATAGAAAGTAGAAGATAATAAAAAGTGAAGAAAACAAATTAAAACAAGTAAGAAATGAACATACAAAGATTTATAGTGGATCGACAAACTCCAGCCTACGTCCACTTAATGATTTTACTGCTTACCTTCTGTATAACGACTGGATTTTCGACCATCGAAAATCAACACGAATACGTCCACTGTATTACATGTCGAGAAACTGAATGCCCAAAAACCCGATAGTTAGGGAAAAATAAGAAGGAAGATATAGAAGATAATAACAACAATAACCTAGAATCTCACAATCACAGCGGAATAAAAACAATATATACTAACAGATATTTATAGAAAAAAACTGTAACTGTTAATATACATACCATCATCATAGTACAACAATCAACAAATCAATCTGGACAGTTATACGAACTTTCCCTCACAAGTGCTGAATATATAGCCCATTACACATAACAGAATATATTCAATAACGTGGAATACGTCTCTGTCATCTCGTTCATATTCGAAACACCATAGCTGTAACATCCCGCCTTTTTATACGGTTTAAATCGATGATAAACCACACACGTCGGACTCAAACCATACAGAAGGGCATATTGTTATTGGGGTGAATAAGAAAAAGCAGAGAAACAAAAAACCAAAATAGAATTTTGCAACGGAACGACAAAATATAATAATCAAATAAACAGTTCATGAAGCTGTTTTACAAAACATTTTCCTTTACTTATACAATACATATCAGAGTTACACATACCAAAGAATAATAAATAACAATGCAATGGAACAATGTGATGCAGTGGAACAATATAGTAAATAATAGTAATACAATATTCGTCTTCGTCCTCCAAAGGTAAAATATTCAAATCCTGAAATGCTCTGGCTGACCTAAGCGAATTGAAAAGACAAAACATTCGAGTCAGAACTAAAAGATCATATGTAAGTTAAATCAACGGTAAATAATATGAGTGGAACGGCGTCAGAGATATTTACGGGATTTGACATCTCCCATCCAGTGTCAACATGAGTGCAGTAACTTAAGAGATGTTTGGGATTCACATCTCCCAAGGATCCGTTAAACTATTTACTATGTAGTAATATACGCTATTATAATAATGTCTAGTAGTGAAATGAACTTACTTTTAAATAGCGCTAAGGGGTTACCCATAGAGCCCTTACCACGTAATAGTCCCAGTAGTCCATCCAGTATCGGCGTATATCCAGATCGGGAGACTACCCTAAACACTCCATGGGCTACGGGAGAAATCCAAAATTATACAAGGCGCGCTAGGGTAGGTGATACGGCACACAAGGCAATGCCAGGGTAGATATACCAATTATGCACACGGGCTGGTGGTGACGCATAGCGCACCGCTACCGTCCACCTCGAGCCACACCCCCAAAAATCAAAATTCAAAAGTGGCCACCAAATCAATCTCAAAGTCAGAATATAATATCGAAGGAGTGTGTCCGATAAGAGGGTCTACCTCACTAGCCCGAGATCACTCCTATTTTAGCCACCTTAAGCCAACTCACGGGATTCGGGTCCACGTTCATACCTCAAATGAACGCCGCCACCATCCTACTTCATTCTGGAATCTCCACCGCGTACACGGTTGTTAAACTTGTTTTCGGAGTTGGCAAAGAGTATGACAACTTTCGATCTCGGTCTCTTTGACAACCAAACGTTATTATAACACCGCGGTCATTTCCAAATAGTTTATACTTTAAAACCGAATATCATTGCCCTTTTCAAAACCGAACCAATACGATATCATTTTCATTTCAAATATATCCTTTCTAAAATCATAGCACTTTCAAAATTTTAACATTTCAAAATCAAAACACTTGAATATAACACTTTCAATTTAATACCTTGAAACTCATAACTTTGAAACATAACTTCCATCACTTAAATGGTTTAAATATTTAAAATACTTCATATAATAAAATAACTTCTTTAATTTCACAAATCAATTCCAAAACAACTTGAATTTCCAAAATTTAAATTTAACCAAATCCGAAATCATAAATTTCAATACGATTTAGTTTCCAAATAAAATATTCCATATTTTATCGATTTCAATACCGATTAGATCCACAGAATAAACCATTTCAAATTCAGTATACTACAAACTTTAAGTATTCAACAATTTCAAAACTAAGTTTGGTAATTACGATTCAACAATTCAGTTTTCTATTATTTAGTTTTGAAATATTTTACATAATAAATCCATTATTATTTAAATAAAACTCAAATCAAAAATAACTAAATATTTCCTTCAATTTATTTATACTTGAAATATTCATTTAATTCACCCTAAACCAAAATCAAGTTATAAAAATCATACCTTCTAAAATTTCAAAATTAATAAATTTCACATCAAGCTTATTCGAGTTAATTCTTAAATAAATTCAGTTTCAAATAAATCTCAAATTTATCTTCCAACCTTAATTTATTTAAATCATTATTAACTCTATATTAAAGTATAATTTAAATACTTAACCATATTATCTTCAATAAAAATCAAGCTTATTATTAAGCTTATTCTATATTAAAACAAATTATACATAGCTTAAAATCAAGGATAAAATAACATTTATATAATATCTAAAATCAATATTTATCTAAAACCATATATTCCTTTACAAAAACATAAAAATCATTTCAAATTATTTTTATACATAAACCACGTTGTTTGTATATAATTTTCTATCCTATGGTCAAGTGTTACAGATATTTATCATTTCATTCCATAATTTAAAATATAAATATGGTTATATATCATTTCAAACCGCAATCCCGAATGAAATAAAAATCCATAACAACTTGCAGTTTCTAACTATATAAAATCCAACATCCATTCATCCAATATCAATCATCAAACATTTATCACAATCATCATCCAATTCAATCAATAACATCCATATAGAACAGATAATAAATAACAGGTGTTTACTTGCTGTTTATATTCAATAGTAAATTAAATAATTATTTTATCCAAATAAATTCAAATAAACTGAGATGATGATTCAAAATATGCCAAATAGTCATAAATAAATTTCTAACCACATCATAAATCAATTTAACAAACATAAGAAATTTTAGATGTTGCGTGTGGGTTAAAATACTCACCTTTTGAATTTAAATTGAATTTAAATCCAAATTTTAACCCAAAATTCAAACAGTCTCGAAATTCATCCCAACCTGTGCCAAAATGTCCATAATTTGAAAGCGATCCTAACAAAAAAACCATGCGTAAATCGGACATGTATGCTAAAGTTATTTCGATCAGAACATCGAAATCAAGATAAAAAAACAAAAAAAGAAAACACACCCAATCAATTTCGGCCACGTCGTGCTTCACTGCGCTCGAACTTCTCCCAGGCGACATCAACGCGCGCAAAACAGAACGAAACCCTCGCATCAAATCGCATCGAATTCCAACCGATCGCCACCTCGCCCACGCACACCATCGATTGCACCGGCCTCACTTCGCATGCCGTCCACACGCAACTCCACTCCCTCCACCAACGATCGCGTGTAAAAGGCAGCCGCCACCAGTTGCCCAAAACCCTAGCGAATTTTTGCCGTAGACCCAACCGTCAATTCGCGAAATGAAGCATACCGATGAACTCCACTCGATGATCTCAACAAAACCCACAAATCAATTCGACGATTGGTTGCGGTCGATTACGATGAAAAGAACGGCCGAGAATTAATTCGTGATTTCTAGACAGATAGAGACCCGAATTAAAAACAGACAACATATTCAACTTGCGCTCGTCGAGAGCTTCAGATTGATATATAATTCGATACAGTTTGTGGAGTTTGAAATTTGATTTGAATTTGATTTTGAAATTTGCAATTGGGAATTTAGGATTTGTCGGCCATTGATAAGGAGGAGCAATAGAAATTTCTGTATGTACAAAAATGAGAAATAGAAGGGCTGTTAGGGTTTATAACGATATATAAATATAGGCAGGACATAATAGAAACGAATGGACTTGATTGGTTTGGAAAAATCGAACGATAACGACTCGAAAAGCCCATTTCGGCTCTGGAACAAAATGAGTCAACCAATATATCAAAATAGATATTTTAAAATATTTTAAAATCGATGGAACAGGTTTCAAGTCCAAATTCCATCGTATGAAGAAGTTATGCTAAAATCAAGTTATTTATAATTGATTTCAATTGATTGCTACGCATTTCGAGCCCGTACGATCAAACGACAAATCTGATTGTTACGAAACTTGAAATCCTACAATAATTTACCGTTACAGATCCGATGAAACAGGTTTCGTCGAAGTCCGAGTCAGTGGCCAAAATGGCTATTTTCGCATTATTAAATTAAATTAATAATTAATTAAATCACTTTTACAGTTTAAATTTAATTATTTACCCTTCCCATCATTTTTGATTTCTTAATCATTTACAAAAACCTAAACAAATTTAGATGTCACTTTAAAGTTGACTAACTCATCAATCTCAGTGTTATTTTCCAATTTCATTAAATTCAGAAATTATAAATTAAAACTCCAAAATCCATTTATTAAATTTTTAAACCTCGTTATTCGAATCTTTTATTACAATAAGGATATAACTAACATTGTTCTTAATCCCGGTACTTAATATTTCCCAATTTCCTATTAATTTCTATTTTCGTAATATTTAAATATTAATTTTCATTTAATTCCAACTAATCCAATTATTAAATTTAAATTAATAAATCTTGATTCCCATCCATACTTTATTATCAATCAATAATTATTATAATTACTTATCTAGCATTGATTCTATCAAATTACAATTTATCACATATTATTTCATCAATTAATGCAACTTTGAATTTATTTCCCAGTTTACTAAATCCAATCAATTATAACCTTAAAATTGCTTCAATTAATTGGGATTGCACTAAATTAGTTATTTACAACTTGCATTAACATTACAACCTTAATTTACATCCAGTTACTATTAATCAATATATTATTTCATTGGTAAATTCAATATTTCATTTATTCACTTAGGTTCAATTTATAGCCAAACATAGCATTTAAATTTATTTTCATTAACTGACATTTCATTCAACATTAATTTATTAACTTTAATTAGCATTGTTTACCCTGCATTCTAGGTATTATTTCATTAATATAATTCCCAATTTTTTTCTTTCAATATTTAATTACACAATTTTATTAAATTAATAAATTAAATTATCGAAATTTACGGGTCGTTACAATAACATCCTATCCTGAATCTGTAATACTCGGTCTGGCCCAAGCATTATAATAAAATAACATCTGAGTCAGTTTGAAAAACCAGCGTGAGAAAACACACTCAATTTGAATTTAATTATATTTCAAAAATTCTTTGAAAAATAAAGATATCTCATAAGATCACGCCACATATAAATACGATAGGTTTTTACCTTACGATAACCAAAACACTTTATTTCAAAATCGTCTGATATTATAATAGTGTCTATAGAAAGTAAATTAGAAAATAGCTAAAATGCTTGCAGCTCACGTTTTAGCATAATTGGTATACAATCAAAACCGTACGGCGCTTATTGGAGAATGGATTCCATACCGTGGCCAGGTAAGGAACTACCACCGATGAGTTCATCTCTAGATCAATGCACTCGGGTTTGATAAGAACATTTTTTACCCTGCCATACAAGACTGGCCTAGCACTTGACTACTAGTACCGAATATTTCATCATCCAAGTCTTTCTACCTTTTTGAGATCTCTTGCACAACCAATCCATAAATATGTATATATAGGGTATCTAGAAAGATAATGACATACCCTAATAGGAGCGACCCACTTAGCCATGCTGCATGCCCTATTTTAGTCATCTCCCGATTGATGAGGCTTGAGGCTACGTTTACCTTTTTGAATAGCAATCCCACTTGAAATGTTGACACCGCCTTCCAAGCAATAGTGCAATGATAGCATTCATCCATATAATTTGTCCTGGGTCTTGACAAACCGAATCTCCAAAGCACCATCTTCATTATCTTCACGATATCACAATTCCTAATGCACAAATCAGATCAAAGTGGTTTTTAGATAATTAAATCCGATCCCGGTCTCTTTGAAACAATCAACGAATATGGGCATATATGATAGTCAATTATTTAACTATCAAATTACACACATAAGCAGTCACTAGTCCCAATGTAACGACCCGCCTTTTTTTGAACAGTTTAAACCGACGATCAAATACACATGTCGATTCCAACCCATTAAAAGGGCAGATAGTTATTGGGGTAATTAAGAAAAGAAAAGGAAGGGAAATAAAAGGAAATGAAACAACACAGAATCTCACAGCGGAAGGCTAAAGTATAATAATAAAATAACAGTTCATGAAGCTGTTAATTAAATGAATACATTTGAAATGAATACATTTGATTATTATTATACAACATTTATCAGAGTTACATACACAACAAATATCATACAACAATGCAGCAGAATGGAATGAATATAATAGTAGTAGATAATATACCAAATCTTCGTCTCCGTCCTCCAAGGAAATGATCTTCAACCTAAACTGAAAACTCAGGACTGACCCGAGCGTAATGAAAAGACAAAACACTCGAGTCAGGACTAAAATATCCTTATGAAAGTTAAATCAATCGTAAATAAATATGAGTGTAACGGCGTCAGAGATGTTTACGGGGTTTGACATCTCATATCCAGTGTCAACGTGCGTGCAATAACTTAAGAGATGTTACGGGATTTTCCATCTCTCAAGGATCCGTGAAACTATCTACTATGTAGTAATATACGCTAAGTAGATAATGCCTATAAGTAATATAAAGTATCAAAATAGCGTTAAGGCGTTACCATAATCCCCCTTAATACATTTTTATATTCCCAAAAGCATATACAAGACCGTAGTTTCCCCAAAACCGGAAGTCACCAGAGGGCAATCCATATACTCAAGGTACAAATCAAAACGTAGTGGTCGCGAATAGGATAATCAGTATGACAAGGTACATGAGGCAATACCAACTAGGATACTAGTAGTTGCGTGATCCGGACTGATGTTGGGCATAGCCAGCAGCTACCCCAACACCGCGAAACAACACTCCCAAATCAAGGGGTGCACCCAAATCGCATCACAAATGTAATAGATATGGTATCGAAGAAGTGTGTCCGCTAGAGGTGGCGAACCTCAATGGCCCGGCGCGGCTCCTGTTTTAGTCATGTCAGGGGTCATCCAATAATCGTTCTCTTTCTTCAGTCAACGCGTTCATCAAACCATCCACTTCATTCTGGATCAACACTCCGCGTATAATAGTTATTAAAGTGGTTTTCGGTATCGACAGAGAGTATGTCCATATCCGATCCCGGTCTCTTTAATAACTACGTATTATTACACCGTTGGCTCTTTTACATTTCAGATCGATTCATAATTGATATCAAAATATCATGTTCGCTTTAAAAATCAAATCCATTTCAAATATCATTTTATATCGCTTTTACATAGTAATATTCAAAGCCCGAATTAGGGTTAAATCTTTAAACAAATCAATTTTCGAATTTAAATCAAATCCCAATTTTTAAATTTCAAAGTCTCGACTTATATTACTTAACAATTTCTTTTAACCAAATTTATTTCAACTTTCCAAACCCAAATTTCGATAAATTCGATTTCTATAAATTTATGTCTATTTATAACTTTTAAACAAACATATAAATAAATTTCAAATCGACGATTTTAAAAATTATTAATTTAGCCAATTCGGTGTCCGTATATAATTTTCTATCCTATGGCCAAGTAATTATTTATTTCAATTAAATGTCAGGGATGAGCATATATTACTTAAATTAAATCACAGTATCATATGTATGCATAACAGGATATATATAAGCAAATAAACATCCAAACATTCAAACATCAACCAATAACATCGTCGAAATACATCGTCCAATAGGCAATACAATTCAAGGCAATTTCATAGTTATCGATGTCGGGTGATTAAATTGCAATTCAATTTCAATTTCAATTTAACTGTCAAATTTAAACTTCAACGATTAATTCGAATGACAATCTATATGACCATTAAATTTTTATCAAACAACGACAAATAAAATCATAACACTACATAATGACAATTTTAACTAGCATAAAGAAATTCAGTACGTTGTGAGCGTTATAAAACACTCACCTTGATTTTACGATTTCAAATCAAATCGAACGACGTTCGATTTAACCCAAAATTTTCTCAAGCTCTAAATGATTCCAATCCAGTTGCAATGCGAAGAGCTCGTCCATACGATTCCAACGCAAAAAGTTTCGCGCGTTTTCGACCTCGTATGAAAAAGTTATGCATTTTAGAAGTTTACACAAATTGAAATATAAATAATATACAACTTTTATTTTATTTCTAACCCTAACAGATCTGGGCCATCCATCTCAAAGCCTGCAAATCCAAGCCGTGCGCGTTCTTCCTCCTACCTCACGTTACTTCTACAGGAAACGCACGCATGAGAACCCATCAAGCTTCAAACTAGGGTTCCATTTTGCGACCACCACAAGCGTCGGGAAGTTGATCAGAGACCATCGTTGCGAAGCCCCGCTCGAGAGCCACCATCGGCTGCCACCATGTTGAACTCGGCCTCCCCTATCACCTTGAAAAACGTGAAAAACGCAGCCCCTTCCTACACGATTTCCCGTTGATTCGAAGCTCCGTTTTCGATCATCTCCGTATGGATTTGAAGCTTTCATCGTCCTCTACAACTTTGTAGTTGAGAGTTTTTGCTAATTGTTGATGGATTGAGAGGAAAATGAGGAAGAAGTTTCGAATTTCGTGGCCATTGATTCAGGAAATGGCGGCTAGGGCTGAAGTCAATTAGGGTTTCTGGGTTAAAATAATAATAAAACTGTCTCGGTTTGCGTGCGTATTTATATAGGTAGGTCCAAAATCATCCGAACTCCAATCGAGACGTGCCGCCAGGCGTTTATAAGGTTATACCCCCATTCCGGACGCAATGGAACATGTTTCGGAAGCTAATTCGATCGTATGTGTGAGTTACGGCAATAAACGATCAATTTTAAATTAAACCGATTAAACGAATTTCTATGCGTTTTGGCTTGCCCCGGACAAACGGTAAATCCGTTTGACTTGAAATTTGAAACCTTACAATAATATCACATTACGGATCCAATGAAACTAGTTTCATCGAAATCCGAGACCGTTTGAAAAATGACTATTTTAACTCGCCAAATTAATATTAAAACAATTTCAACGCGTTTCGAGCTGCCACGGTCAAACGACAACTCCGATTGCTACGAAAATTGAAATCCGATAATAACTAACTATTACGGATCCAATGGAACTAGTTTCGTCCAATTCTGAGACTGTTCAAAATTTGGCTATTTTTCAGTCGATAATTAAATATTAAAATATTCAATTTTCACAAATTTACTTTTAATTCGATTTTAAAAGTTCTACAACATCATTCTAACTTTAATATGATAAAATAAAATTTTACAAATCATTTTTAATCATATTAAACCCGTTATTTAATTTATCCAATAAATTCCAAATATTTAATTTAGACAATTTCGCTTATCCAATAATTCATTATCTTTTGAAATATTGAAATTGAACTTATAAGATTCAACTTTTAAAACCATTTCAAAATTTAGAACACTATTTTCATTTTACAGTTATTCAATTATTCAATAAGTTTTAAATATTTAATTTAAACAATTTTACGTGTTCAATATTCAATATTTGATTTCAAATAGATTTTACTCATCAATCAACTACTCTCTTATACCAAATGAATTCAACATTTATCACCCAATTCGACTATCGATTTCAAAAGAATTTACTAAGTCGCATCTATTTTTCATTACTTGGATAATTATTATTGCAATTCCTTTCAGTTATTATTATACCAAACGAATCACAAATTTTTTTCTAACATTAAATCACGAAATCTTTTTAAATTAGCTATTTTAATTATCGAAATTTACGGGTCGTTACACTCTCCCCCACTCAAAACTTTTCGTCCCCGAAAAGGAAAAAGAAGGGAAAAGAAACTAAGTATAGAATTCAACATCAGATATATTTTATCAAAGTTACCAACTTGTAAAACAATGAAATTCCATTTATAAAATCATAACTACGCTTCCACAGTGTTACTCCGAACGGCTTTCTAAATTTAAAAGTTAGTTATCAAAACAAGTTATAAAATTTTAAAACTTGAAAATTTTTCTAACTTTTGGATTTACGGAAAATTTCGGCAGAGTCTCCTTTGCGCGGCTCGATCGGAAAAAAATATAATAGCATATATATCACAAATATACATCTCATCTCAATGATGAGGCATCCCATATGTGGAGAAACAACATATAAATATCACCAATATCATATAAAACCGTAAGCGTACCTTTTATTTAGCATTTATTAGCATTTTACTTACATTATGCGTTTAGCGTAGAAGCGAGCTCCACAACGAAGCGCAACCCCTTTGCTACCTACTAAAATGCTCAATAACTAAGTTAGAACCATGCATATAAAGATAGATCGATATATTTAGCCTACACAACATATATATAACATATTTAGCTTCAAAACTGAGATTTCAATTTCTGGACAGCAAACAAATCTTAGCTTTAGGTCACCTAAACTGTAAAACTTGACAATAGAATCTAAACAAAAGTTGTTGCATTCATTTCAGGTTTTCCGGAATGTCCAAAATCATCGAATTCGGATCATCCGTTCAAAAGTTATGGCCGTTTTACTTAGGGGATACGCTTCAGCCTGGGCAGTGTTTGCGCAGGTCAGCGACGTTCACCCACGTTTTCGACCTTCTAAACGATATCAAAACACAAAATACTTAAAACAAAAGTTTTAGCTTAAGTTCTTAGCTTTCCAGAAAGTGAAATATTATCAAAATCCGATAAACCAGTCAAAAGATATGGCGAAAATACTAAGGATGTATGCTTCAGATTTTTCTTATTTTTTTACACAGGACAGCGAGTAACATTCAAGTTTTTAACCTAGTAGACGAAGGAATTTCTCAAGACACTCTAAATTAAAGTTGTGCTATAGTTTCTAAGCTTTTCGGAAAGTCCAAGATCGTTGAATTTCGTTCAGCCATTTAAAAGTTATGGTTGTTTTCGTTTCAGCATATATTGGCTTTTATTATTTCAAAGTACAAACCATCAAAACTTCAAATTTTATAAAGAACAATCATAAACACAAAGTCATTTATTTCCTTATTCATCCATGCAATAGGTCTACATTTAACCTTTTTTCTGATTTATTCAAGTTTGTTTCATTCACATTTTTAATTCAAGTCAATTTGCTTCAATTTAAATTGAATTCAATTATATTTAATTTCACTTTGCTTCAAACTTGAATTTAATTTTATTATTTTATTTTATTTTATTTTATTCCGTTTATTCAATTCCATTAACACTAATGAATTCTACTTAATCCATTTTCATCCATCTAACAACCAATGCATATCAACCATTAACAACCATCCAGAATCTACACGAAATCAATTATACATTTCCAAGTCAATTTTTTTAATTTCATACACTTCCAAGTTTATTGACATTTAGTTATATTCAAATTTAATTAGTTTCCATTTACCAATTTTATATTTCATTAATTTTAAAATTTATATATTCACTTAGATATATCATTCATTTTACAGCTTAAATTTCTTTTATATTTACAACTATCAATAGATCTTCACATTTTATTATTCATTCTCACACTGGTATATTATTTCTCTACCTATCCTTATTATCATTTTAAACCCTTTAAGTATTTGGTAAGTTATAGTTATTCTAATAGAATGTAGTTAAACAACATACAACTTCTTTTCATTTAAAGTTGAATTTTCAATTAATTAATTCTTAAGTCATTACTTAAATTTCACTATAATTTGATTTCACATTTACATTCACATATAGTATTTCCATTTTATATTAACATAATTGTGAATCACCTTTAAATGTTAATTTAAATTCCAATCATTTACTAAAAATTTTATTTATATTTGCAAAACATTAATTAAATGCACATTTCATTATTCAAACCTATACTCGTATATTATCCAATTAACAATTCATATAACATTTTGAACTTCTTAAGTATTTTGGTAAGTTATATCTATGCTATAGAATGAAATTTAATACTATGCGAGTTTTACAGTTTCAATTTTATTTTAAGTTCATAATTTCCTAATTCTAAGGATTTCTACTTCAATTGATATTTTCACTTAGCTCTTAGGTTCATTTCTCATTTCACAATTCAGAAGTTCCTCAATGATTCAAGTCTAAATTCATTTCAATCATTTAAAAAAAATCATTAATTATTAAAGGACTTAAGAATTCCAATCCCGGTTTCATTTCAAATCAAGTTTTGAAATAATATATACTTATATAATTTATATATCAAATCATACTATAGAGAATACAAAATAAAATAAATTTGAATCAAAACAAGGTTTAGACAAGCTATTAAGTGGTCTCCCCCACTCGGACTCTCGAAAATAAACGCCGATGATGCGTGCACTCATCACCGAAATCATTTTCTAACGTCAAGAGTAGGGAATATAACACTTATCATAAAAAAAAATCCTTCGAAAACAATTTCAACTCAATTATACTATCATATAATACTCATATTATATTTTTTTCAAATTCTTGTAAGTCAATTTCAAACACTGGAATTTAAATTCCCAAATCCAAGTTAAAATACATTTATATTCATTATCAATTGTGTTTACAAGATTTCATTTTCCTAAATCCATTGTTATTTAATCAATTGTTGTAAATATTGACTGATCAAACAATAACGATAATAATCTAATATTATCATCTTCTAACAATCAATTCAATCAAAATGAATAAATATTCAAATAATTCTTTTATATAAAATATATTCCAAAACGATATTGTGTTGGTTTGTCCTATTCGAGTGTTTAGAAATTCCTATCGACGCCTTGGCGTCCCAAGTATCGACCAGAATTCATAAATACTCAACGGAACAAATTAACACAATATAAAACCATTTTATATCAAATAACAAGTACGCTCTCTCATATACACTCAACTCATTCATATAGTTTACCTCTATTTCAATGAGCTATTCCCCACTAGAGCCAAGGTTTATCGCTAAACCAAAGCTCTGATACCAACTGTAACGACCCGCCTTTTTTTGAACAGTTTAAACCGACGATCAAATACACATGTCGATTCCAACCCATTAAAAGGGCAGATAGTTATTGGGGTAATTAAGAAAAGAAAAGGAAGGGAAATAAAAGGAAATGAAACAACACAGAATCTCACAGCGGAAGGCTAAAGTATAATAATAAAATAACAGTTCATGAAGCTGTTAATTAAATGAATACATTTGAAATGAATACATTTGATTATTATTATACAACATTTATCAGAGTTACATACACAACAAATATCATACAACAATGCAGCGGAATGGAATGAATATAATAGTAGTAGATAATATACCAAATCTTCGTCTCCGTCCTCCAAGGAAATGATCTTCAACCTAAACTGAAAACTCAGGACTGACCCGAGCGTAATGAAAAGACAAAACACTCGAGTCAGGACTAAAATATCCTTATGAAAGTTAAATCAATCGTAAATAAATATGAGTGTAACGGCGTCAGAGATGTTTACGGGGTTTGACATCTCATATCCAGTGTCAACGTGCGTGCAATAACTTAAGAGATGTTACGGGATTTTCCATCTCTCAAGGATCCGTGAAACTATCTACTATGTAGTAATATACGCTAAGTAGATAATGCCTATAAGTAATATAAAGTATCAAAATAGCGTTAAGGCGTTACCATAATCCCCCTTAACACATTTTTATATTCCCAAAAGCATATACAAGACCGTAGTTTCCCCAAAACCGGAAGTCACCAGAGGGCAATCCATATACTCAAGGTACAAATCAAAACGTAGTGGTCGCGAATAGGATAATCAGTATGACAAGGTACATGAGGCAATACCAACTAGGATACTAGTAGTTGCGTGATCCGGACTGATGTTGGGCATAGCCAGCAGCTACCCCAACACCGCGAAACAACACTCCCAAATCAAGGGGTGCACCCAAATCGCATCACAAATGTAATAGATATGGTATCGAAGAAGTGTGTCCGCTAGAGGTGGCGAACCTCAATGGCCCGGCGCGGCTCCTGTTTTAGTCATGTCAGGGGTCATCCAATAATCGTTCTCTTTCTTCAGTCAACGCGTTCACCAAACCATCCACTTCATTCTGGATCAACACTCCGCGTATAATAGTTATTAAAGTGGTTTTCGGTATCGACAGAGAGTATGTCCATATCCGATCCCGGTCTCTTTAATAACTACGTATTATTACACCGTTGGCTCTTTTACATTTCAGATCGATTCATAATTGATATCAAAATATCATGTTCGCTTTAAAAATCAAATCCATTTCAAATATCATTTTATATCGCTTTTACATAGTAATATTCAAAGCCCGGATTAGGGTTAAATCTTTAAACAAATCAATTTTCGAATTTAAATCAAATCCCAATTTTTAAATTTCAAAGTCTCGACTTATATTACTTAACAATTTCTTTTAACCAAATTTATTTCAACTTTCCAAACCCAAAATTCGATAAATTCGATTTCTATAAATTTATGTCTATTTATAACTTTTAAACAAACATATAAATAAATTTCAAATCGACGATTTTAAAAATTATTAATTTAGCCAATTCGGTGTCCGTATATAATTTTCTATCCTATGGCCAAGTAATTATTTATTTCAATTAAATGTCAGGGATGAGCATATATTACTTAAATTAAATCACAGTATCATATGTATGCATAACAGGATATATATAAGCAAATAAACATCCAAACATTCAAACATCAACCAATAACATCGTCGAAATACATCGTCCAATAGGCAATACAATTCAAGGCAATTTCATATTTATCGATGTCGGGTGATTAAATTGCAATTCAATTTCAATTTCAATTTAACTGTCAAATTTAAACTTCAACGATTAATTCGAATGACAATCTATATGACCATTAAATTTTTATCAAACAACGACAAATAAAATCATAACACTACATAATGACAATTTTAACTAGCATAAAGAAATTCAGTATGTTGTGAGCGTTATAAAACACTCACCTTGATTTTACGATTTCAAATCAAATCGAACGACGTTCGATTTAACCCAAAATTTTCTCAAGCTCTAAATGATTCCAATCCAGTTGCAATGCGAAGAGCTCGTCCATACGATTCCAACGCAAAAAGTTTCGCGCGTTTTCGACCTCGTATGAAAAAGTTATGCATTTTAGAAGTTTACACAAATTGAAATATAAATAATATACAACTTTTATTTTATTTCTAACCCTAACAGATCTGGGCCATCCATCTCAAAGCCTGCAAATCCAAGCCGTCCGCGTTCTTCCTCCTACCTCACGTTACTTCTACAGGAAACGCACGCATGAGAACCCATCAAGCTTCAAACTAGGGTTCCATTTTGCGACCACCACAAGCGTCGGGAAGTTGATCAGAGACCATCGTTGCGAAGCCCCGCTCGAGAGCCACCATCGGCTGCCACCATGTTGAACTCGGCCTCCCCTATCACCTTGAAAAACATGAAAAACGCAGCCCCTTCCTACACGATTTCCCGTTGATTCGAAGCTCCGTTTTCGATCATCTCCGTATGGATTTGAAGCTTTCATCGTCCTCTACAACTTTGTAGTTGAGAGTTTTTGCTAATTGTTGATGGATTGAGAGGAAAATGAGGAAGAAGTTTCGAATTTCGTGGCCATTGATTCAGGAAATGGCGGCTAGGGCTGAAGTCAATTAGGGTTTCTGGGTTAAAATAATAATAAAACTGTCTCGGTTTGCGTGCGTATTTATATAGGTAGGTCCAAAATCATCCGAACTCCAATCGAGACGTGCCGCCAGGCGTTTATAAGGTTATACCCCCATTCCGGACGCAATGGAACATGTTTCGGAAGCTAATTCGATCGTATGTGTGAGTTACGGCAATAAACGATCAATTTTAAATTAAACCGATTAAATGAATTTCTATGCGTTTTGGCTTGCCCCGGACAAACGGTAAATCCGTTTGACTTGAAATTTGAAACCTTACAATAATATCACATTACGGATCCAATGAAACTAGTTTCATCGAAATCCGAGACCGTTTGAAAAATGACTATTTTAACTCGCCAAATTAATATTAAAACAATTTCAACGCGTTTCGAGCTGCCACGGTCAAACGACAACTCCGATTGCTACGAAAATTGAAATCCGATAATAACTAACTATTACGGATCCAATGGAACTAGTTTCGTCCAATTCTGAGACTGTTCAAAATTTGGCTATTTTTCAGTCGATAATTAAATATTAAAATATTCAATTTTCACAAATTTACTTTTAATTCGATTTTAAAAGTTCTACAACATCATTCTAACTTTAATATGATAAAATAAAATTTTACAAATCATTTTTAATCATATTAAACCCGTTATTTAATTTATCCAATAAATTCCAAATATTTAATTTAGACAATTTCGCTTATCCAATAATTCATTATCTTTTGAAATATTGAAATTGAACTTATAAGATTCAACTTTTAAAACCATTTCAAAATTTAGAACACTATTTTCATTTTACAGTTATTCAATTATTCAATAAGTTTTAAATATTTAATTTAAACAATTTTACGTGTTCAATATTCAATATTTGATTTCAAATAGATTTTACTCATCAATCAACTACTCTCTTATACCAAATGAATTCAACATTTATCACCCAATTCGACTATCGATTTCAAAAGAATTTACTAAGTCGCATCTATTTTTCATTACTTGGATAATTATTATTGCAATTCCTTTCAGTTATTATTATACCAAACGAATCACAAATTTTTTTCTAACATTAAATCACGAAATCTTTTTAAATTAGCTATTTTAATTATCGAAATTTACGGGTCGTTACACCCAATTTATAATTTTTTTCCAAATATATATTTCAAAATATCTTTACAAAGATATATATTCAAATCCCTTTCTATATTTGAAAATAATTTCCATTCTTATGCCCATAGCAGGATACTTATAACAGTTAGAAATATTTCCCAACTCAATTTGTAATCTATCTCTTAAAAAAATATTTCTATAAAATCATCTTGTAGTTAAAATATTTTTAAAAACCATTTAATTCCAATATTAAGGAATATTTCATCTTATCTCACAAATCACAGGAATTTTATTAATTCCCTTTATAATTCCTAAAAATTTATCGATTATACTAATTTATAATCCATCTAACAATATATAACTCCTTTATTGAATTCTTATTTATTATCAAAGTTCCCGAGTCTAACTATTTTGGAAATTCCTTAAATTTCAAGAAATCCCATTATAACTGTAACGTACGGAATTTTCGACGCCCGAAAATCGACATTAATACATCCACTGTATCAACTGCCGAGCAATCGAAGGCCAGAAAACCGAATTGTTAGGGTTAAAGAAGAAGAGGTAGAAGAAGAAGGAAAGAAGGAGCAACAGAACAATATCATAATCTCACAATCGCAGCGGAACAATATATAATAAATAAATGAATAATCTTTAAATCAAAAGAATCATTTGTTATTACATTACATCACATTACATTATCAGAGTTTACAACAACAAAACAACGGAAAAGAAATTCTATATACTAGTTGATACGCCACGCCATCCAGCTCGCCTCTTTAGCTCCATAGCATCTCCTGAATTCCTGAATGACCTGATAACCTGACTCTAGACTGCCCGTATGGAAATTGGTGGGCACCCAGAGTTTAGGAAGGGAACAATAAACTCCAGGCCAGTCATGGGACTGGTGTGAGAACTTAAAACAGTTATTCTTTAAAAACAAACAAAGAAATATTTTAAAATAGATCCGCAATGTTTTTTTAGAAAATGAAACTACCATAAGGCCTTCCGCACACACATACACAATGTAAACGCAGAATCGGAGGAGATTTCTCCTTATGATAGTCAAACATGCTCGATACGTAAAACAAATCATTTTTGATAATATTATTAGTGCACACTGTAGAAAACATTTCGAAAGTATAATATTAATCTTAGCCAGCATAGGCATTCCGCACTTATGCCTATTATAGCTACCATGTTCAATAGCAGGTTACCGCCACATTCCATGGCAGGTTATACAACTAAAATCGTACAAGGCTCGTATTGTTTCTTTGGATTTTCCAACAAATGGTCAGGATAAGGAACTTCCTATTTCCACATGGGTACGCCTCTGGAAGGACGCCCCGAGAACCTAACCGGATCTCTGCTAACACAAGGCCGGGTTACCTCTGCAAATGTAGGTAATTACTGACACGAGTATGCCATCCCCCGGTTGTTATCCGAGAATCCTCAACCAACATCAATCACAAAGTCATATATATTTGCGACATCCACATAAATTAAGTATCTAGGCTCCATACCATGATACCACTTCTATCTAGAAGGAAATGCACATACCCTAAGGGGCGCTACTCCCTATAACCTTGCTGCATCTTTCCTGTTTTGACCATTACCAGGGTGTGAGGTCCGATGAAGTCTCATCCACAAAGCTATGCTTTTTCACAAAGCCATGCTTCGATCAACAAATGATCAGCAACACTTCACATGCCACATTACCAAATTGGGAATATATCACTAGTAACCATCAACTACATAACCTCTGAGCTCGTACATCTCAGAGAAGGGTGTTAAGCTAAGAGAATAAATTCTCCACCACCAACAGAAATGTATTTGATAGAAACCATCTTTACATCTCAAATTGTAACGTCAGACACATCCATACAAGTTCGTTCCGGGATCGAACGGAACCGAAGGCACTTCCAAAGAAGCCCTTGCAATCCGGATATTCACTAATTACGTCCGGATTTCCCATCACAAAGGGTGATAAAATCTCTATATCAAAGATCAGCCGATGCAGAGACATTCGACGGTAATCCTTCCATTTTTCCGATCTTCAACACCGGTCTTCAAATGCTATCCATTACGACGTACTACTATTCGGAATGGGATTCATGACCCAAAGGTCCTCTTCCGACTAAACCGAACAACGAGCGCTTATTTTTTTAAATAAGTGTAGCATTCAAATTCAAGCAAATCATAACAAATACCCATTTAAAGGTAAATATTGATAGTCGGTTATTTAACTATCAATAGGTATGCACAACATCATCAGATTCCAAATAATTCCCAAATTATTTATTTTCCAAAAATATCTTTACAAGATATATTTTCCTACACCTCAACCATTTGAAAACAAATTTCAAATCACTTTTCACCTTTACAACTTTTGAAAACAAATTTCAAATCACTTTCCTTACGCGGAAACACTTCCAAATATTTATTCATTTTCACTGGAAATCTGCCGAGTTTAAAACTTTAAAATAATTTATAACACTTATCCAAAATATATCGGGAAAACATTTTGAAATAAAACTATTTTTCTTTAAACACTTTACTTAAAATATTAGTTATAAAAATATTATACCAATATTACATATAACTTAAGTCCAAACTAATTTTCAAAATAAAATTTAGTAGATAGAGCATAACTATTTAAATAACTATTTTCTAAAACAATTATTGATTAAATCTTAGAAATAATCATTTCTATATCAACTTAATAAACCTTTACTTAAAGGATTTAAAACAATTTAAGAAGGTAATTTCTCCAAAGTATCCTTTTCAAAAACCAATTCTTGAATTATATATATATATATATATATATGTATGTATATATCTTTCAAAGCTATTCAGAAATTTTATTCGGCTTTCCAGGGAGAATACGCTTTCATTTCAAAATGGTTCATTTAAACCAATTAAATAAATCCTTACCGATTTACTTTAATTTACGTTCCAAATTCATAAATTTATTTCTACACTTCAAAAATAAATCAATGTTTATTTTTAAACAAATTTCCCTTTCCTTATAAATTCCATGGTGAATTTATATTTCCAAATATCCACTGATATACGATTTTCAAATTGATTTCAAATATTCACTTTCAATTTATCTTTTAAAGATATAATCTCAAAACATTTCACTTCATATTGGAAAACATTTCCATACTTATTTAATAATAAGTAATTCGCAAAATCTAATTATTTTCAACATTTGGAAAATATTCAATATACTTAAATCAAAATTAAGTATATAATTTATTCTTTAAGGAAAACATTCTCTTAAACACATTCATTTGAGTCAAAAACAAATGTTGCATAAAACATCGTTACGACAACCCAAAATCACGAGTATAGGGATTCGAAATTAAGATAGATATATAAATCCCAATACTATATAAAACATTTCATTTCGAAAATCATTTACTATAACAACATTGTTACAGTCCACCATTTCCTTATTTCTCGAAAACGTCTATTCAACAATGAATGTTGAAATCTATGGTTTCGATACTTAATACATTTTAAAACATCTTTAAAACTCCTTTATAATTTCCTCATTTTGATTTATAAAAATCCAACTTTTTAAATCTTATATATAAATCTTTTATAATAAATTCAAAAATCACCATTTAAATTATTTTATAAAATAATCAACTTCCTATTTCCAAAAATCACCTTTCAACTATATTTCTCAAAACATCAAAAAATTTAATATAAACTTTGAACCTAAATTTTCAAAAATCAAATATTTATTTATTTCCGGTATCTAATGATACCAAAATTTTATTCGGCTAAATTTTAGCCTTTAACGATTTCAATCACAAAGAAAATCACACAGAGGTTATAAATAATCAACACACAACTTTGAAACAAATTCAATTATTTGAGGAATCCAGTTGGATCCCTCCTACCTGTTTCCCTGCATGCACAGATGTTAGCACAATACCAATCCCGTTTCAAGAAGGAATATCGCGGTACATGGGTTTATATAAAAATATTATCCGCTATTATGCGGCACAATAGGGTCTCATCCACTACATAATGTGGTAAAATCAACTCCAAGTACATATATAATACCAATTCCACTTTAAGCTGGAATATCGCGGTATATGTGTTTAATATAATAACCTCCGCTTAATATGCGGCGTATAGGGTCTATTTTAATACAACAGATAGCAATTATCATTTCAAGTATACAATCAAGCAATTTTAAATTTATCTATTTAAAATTTAAATCGAAACAAATTCGATTGAGTGAGAAGTTCTCACCTTGCTGCCAATACAGTTGCAATGTTTTATTTTGAATAAAATTAAACACGCGTTTAATTTTACCCAAAATTATCACTAGCTCCAATCAACACCAATCTAGTGCCATCGCGTAGCATTCGATAATGCGATTCCAGCACAATTCATTTCGTCCAAAACGGACCTCGTATGAAAAAGTTACAACATTTTAAAGTTTGTACGATTTTAAATAAAATCGATTTACATATTAATATTTATTTTAAACCTTAGATTAATCTCGGCCGTTCAAACTGCAACCCAAGATCCAGGCCGCACCTTCCATCTTCTCCCTCACGCGTGAACAACCCAGGTTCAAACGCAACAAAAACCCATAACCACCGTTCTTCTCGAAAATTATCGAGCCACCCATGTTGCATTTGACAACGATCAGCTAGCGACAATCGAACGAACGTGTTCCACACCACCTTCGGCCTGAATATTATGAAGCTCGGTCGTCCCATCACCGTGAAAACCGTGCTTGACTTCCACATGTTCGAACTCATATTGCCATCGATCCGTGGCGAAATTTGCGATCGTAGCCGTATGGATGCAAAGATCTTGCGAAGCTCTACAATGCTCGTGTTGAAGGTTTCTCGTATTGATTTACGGATTTAAAGAGATTAAGAGAGGAAGATTTGAAATTCTCGGCCATTAAAGAGTATGCTGGCGACTAGGGCTTGGAACCCTAATCGCTTTGCAAAACAAAAAATAGTGAGGCCTTATATAGAAAATTACGCGACACTATTCACCCGGATTTTTTTCGAACTCCAAACAAAGCGTGCCGCCTGGCGTTTATAATATTTTACCCCTATTCCGAATGCAATGGAATGTATATCGGGAGCCAATTCGATCGTATTTGGAAGATTGGTTTTCAAATCGACTATTTAAATTTAAAAATTCACTTAAACCGATTTCAGTGCGTTTTAGCTTGCCTCGGACAAACCGTAAATCTGATTGACACGAAATTTGAAACCTTACAATAGTTTAACATTACGGATCCAATGAAACTGGTTTCGACGAAGTCCGAGACTGTTTGAAAAATGGCTATTTTTACTCGTCAATTAAATATTAAAATATTCAATTTCCACAAATTAACTTTTAATTCAATTTTAAAAGTTCTATAACATCATTCTAACTCCAATATGGTTTAATAAAACTTTAAAAATCAATTTTAATCAAATTAAACCCAATTTCCAATTATTTTTGTTATTTCAAATATTAAATTATCCATTTAATTATCCAATTAAATCTAGATATTCGAAATATAATTCATTCGACTTATAAAATTTACTTGTTAATATTTAAAATCAATTAAATATACGAATTTCAAATGACGGAAATTCTGGGTCGTTACAAACTTCCCCCCTTAAAAGAATTTCGTCCTCGAAATTACCAAGTAAGAAAAAGTCTTGACATCCATTAACTTTTCAAAACCATTTGTTAAAATTAAATTTCAAATTCATATAAACATTTTAACTTTTCCAAAATCCATAGTTAAACTTCTTACAATAACTTTACTAAGTTTTCAAATCATACTTAGTTATCTTTTCAAAACCAACTATATCGTTTAACTTTTCACTCCCAAAATCAAAGTTATGGTTTTCAAAATTTTCCAATTTTCTCAAAAATATTCTAACGCCTTAAATTTTCGAAAATTTCGCCAGCGTCTCCTTTGCGCGGCTAGCTCCGTACGACTACAAAAATGGCACCACGGCCCCCAGATTTCAAAAAGAAAAGAAAAAGCCAAGTGGCTGGACAAGAAAATCATCAAATTTCATACTGAAATTCAAATACATACCTTTTGTCAAGCAATTCAATTTTTTAATTTATCTTCGAAATCAAAATCCCAATTTCCTTTAATCCACCTGTATCCTACTAACCATAATATCCATTTTCATTCAATCTCACGTTATCAATTTCATTTGAATTCAATTTACAATTTCAATTCTATTTGGATTCAATTTACCTTCTAAATATTGAATTCTATCGATTATTTTTCATTCACAACTGATTCATCTTGCTATTTTAAATTAGTTTCTTTTACTAATTCATTACAAGTTCTTACTCATTTCATCTCGCAAAATTCAAATTGGTTTTCGATATTCAGTTTTCAATTTCAGTTTTGATCCTTTTGTTCATTCCGAAACATAATTCAATTCACTATTTCGGTTTATAACCACTTATATTTAAACTGGATTTCAAATTCCATATGAATTTAATTTACCCTTTATTTATAAATGTTGAATTTAATTCATTTCCACCTATATTAAAATTTTCATTTCTTCAATTAGTTTTACTTAGTAATTTTATTTTAATAATTAGCTTCATTTGATCCCACTTGACAAATTTTTAATTTACTTGCAATTTCAAGATGAATTTCAACATTTAGTTTCCAATTTCATTTACTTGCAATTGTAAATTCATTCATTCATAAATTTATTTCCATAATTCAAACTCAATTTCAATTCATTTGTTTCTACCCCAAATTTATTTCAACTTAATAAATTTTATTCCATAACTATTTTTATCAGATCCAGAGTTTTTCCAACATTTCAAAACCATTTTTGAAACTAATTCAAATTATCCTTTGAATTTCAAAACCCAAACCCAAATTTTCCAAACAACTTCCATTTAAAACAACTTGGCAGCAATCCCTCTTTTGGAAACCCGAAAATGAACACCGATGATGCTGCAGTCATCACCGAAGTTATTTTCCAGCGACCGAAAAGAGTTTAGAGCTTTTATCCCTCCAAAAACATTTTTCCAAACCTTTGAACACCATTTTCAAACTCAAAAAGGAATTTAATCTTTTCCAAATTGCAAACCCTTTCAAAACATTTCCAAATATTCCTCTGGAATTTTACTTCAAACTACAAATCACATTTACAATTTATATTCTCCAATTCTATTTGTATGTGGATTTATTTCTTAACTTTGGAGTTACGATTTCAATTCCTTTTTCAACTTTAATGATAATAATTTATTATCATCACTTTCTAGCAACCAAGCAATCATATATTATAATAATTCACAGAAATTTTTTCTCTTTTATATACGAAAATAATTTAGGTAAAATTATTTCATTTACCCTATTTTAAAACGATATTGTGTCGAATTTATTCTGTACAAGTGTTTAGAGATTCCTATCAATAACGTTAATTACTCGTATTAACCAGAATCCATATACCACTCAACTAACCAATCAACATAATATAAAACAATTTTTATATTCACTAACAAATACGCTCTCATATCTATTATTACACTCACACTTATTCTAGAGTACAACTGACTCTATTTCTAATGAGTAATTCCCAATAGAGCCAAGGTTGTCGCTTAACCAAATGCTCCGATACCACATTGTAACGTACGAAATTTTCGACGTCCGAAAATTGACATTAATACGTCCACTGTATCAACTGCCGAGCAATCGAAGGCCGAAAAACCGAATTGTTAGGGTTAAAGAAGAAGAGGTAGAATAAGAAAGAAAGAAGAAGCAACAGAACAATATCAGAATCTCACAATCGCAGCGGAACAACATATAATAGATAAATGAATAATCTTTAAATCAAAAAAATCATATCTGTTATTACATCACATTACATTACATTATCAGAGGTTACAATAACAAAACAACGGAAAAGAAATACTATATACTAGTTGATACACCACGCCATTCAGCTCGCCTCTTTAGCTCCACAGCATCTCCTGAATTCTTGAATGACCCGATAACCTGACTCTAGACTGCCCGTGTGGAAATTGGTGGACACCCAGAGTTTAGGAAGGGAACAATAAACTCCAGGTCAGTCATGGGACTAGTGTGAGAACTTAAAACAGTTATTCTTTAAAAACAAACAAAGAAATATTATAAAATAGATCCGTAATGTTTTTTAGAAAATGAAACTACCATAAGGCCTCCCGCACACACACACAATGCAAATGCAGAATCAGAGGAGGTTTCTCCTTATCATAGTCAAACATGCTTGATACGCAAAACAAATCATTTTTGATATTACTATTAGTGCATAGTGTAGAAAACATTTCGAAAGTATAATATTAATCTTAGCCAGCATAGGCATTCCGCACTTATACCTACTATAGCTACCATGTTCAATAGCAGGTTACCGCCACAATCCATGGCATGTTATACAACTAAAACCGTACAGGGCTCATATTGTTTCTTTGTATTTTCCAACAAATGGTCAGCTAAGGAACTTCCTATTGCCACATGGGTACACCTCTGGAAGGATGCCCTGAGAACCTAACCGGATCTCTGCCAACACAAGGCCGGGTTACCTCTGCAAAATAGGTAACTACTGACACGAGTATGCCATCGCCCAGTTGTAAACAACCTTTATCCGAGAATCCTCAACCAACATCAATCACAAAGTCATATATATTTGCAACATCCACATAAGTTAAGTATCTGGGCTCCATACCATGATACCCCTTCTATCTAGAAGAAAATGCACATACCCTAAGGGGCGCTACTTCCTATAACCTTGCTGCATCTTTCCTGTTTTGACCATTACCGGGGTGTGAGGTCCGACGAAGTCTCGTCCACAAAGCTATGCTTTTTCACAAAGCCATGCTTCGATCAACAAATGATCAGCAGCACTTCGTATGCCACATTACCAAATTGGGAATATATCACTAGTAACCATCAACTACATAACCTCTGAGCTCGTACGTCTCAGAAAAGGGTGTTAAGCTAAGAGAATAAATTCTCCCCCACCAACAGAAATGTATTTGACAGAAATCAGCTTTACATCTCAAATTGTAACGTCAGACACACATCCATACAAGTCCGTTCCGGGATCGAACGGAACCGAAGGCACTTCCAAAGAAGCCCGTGCAATCCGGATATTCACTAATCACGTCCGGATTTCCCATCACAAAGGGTGATAAAATCTCTATATCGGAGATCAGCCGATGAAGAGACATTCGACAGTAATCCTTCCATTTTCAAAAATATCCGATCTTCAACACCGGTCTTAAATGCTATCCATTACGACGTATTACTATTCGAATGAGATTCATGACCCAGAGGTCCTCTCCCGGCTAAACCGAATAACGAGTGCTTATTTTTAAAATAAGTGTAGCATTCAAATTCAAGCAAATCACAACAAATACCCATTTAGAGGTAAATATTGATAGTCGGTTATTTAACTATCAGTAGATATGCACAATATCATCAGATTCCAAATAATTTCATAAATTATTTATTTTCCAAAAATATATTTACAAGATATATTTCCCACACTTCAACCATTTGAAAACAAATTTCAAATCACTTTTCACCTTTACAACTTTGGAAAACAAATTTCAAATCACTTTCCTTACGCGAAAACACTTCCAAAAATTTATTCATTTTCACTAGAAATCTGCCGAGTTCAAATACTTTAAAATAATTTATAACACTTATCCAAAATATATCGGGAAAACATTTTGAAATAAAACTATTTTTATTTAGACGCTTTATTTAAAATATTAGTCATAAAAATATTATACCAATATTACATATAACTTAAGTCCAAACTAATTTTCAAAATAAAATTTAGTAGATAGAGCATAACTATTTAAATAACTATTTTCTAAAATAATTATTGATTAAATCTTAGAAATAATCATTTCTATATCAACTTAATAAACCTTTACTTAAAGGATTTAAAACAATTTAAGAAGTTAATTTCTCCAAAGTATCCTTTTCAAAAACCAGTTCTAGAATTATATATATATATATATATATATATATATATATATATATATCTTTCAAAGCTATTCAGAAATTTTATTCGGCTTCCCAGGGAGAATATGCTTTCATTTCAAAATGGTTCATTTAAACCAATTAAATAAATCCTTACCGATTTACTTTAATCTACGTTCCAAATCCGTAAATTTATTTCCCCACTTCAAAAATAAATCAATATTTATTTTTAAACAAATTTCCCCTTTCCTTTATAAATTGCATGTGAATTCACATTTCCAAATATCCACTGATATACGATTTTTAGATTGATTTCAAATATTCGCTTTCAATTTATCTTTAAAAGATATAATCTCAAAACATTTCACGTCATATTGGAAACATTTCCATACTTATTTAACAATAAGTATTTCACAAATCTATTTATTTTCAACATTTGGAAAATATTCAATATACTTAGATCTCAATTAAGTATATAATTTATTCTTTAAGGAAAACATTCTCTTAAACACAATCGTCTGAGTCAAAAACAAATGTTGCGTAAAACATCGTTACGACAACCCAAAATCACTAGTATAGGGATTCGAAATTAAGACAGATATATATATATCCCAGTACTATATAAAACATTTCCTTTCGAAAATCATTTACTATAACAACAGTGTTATAGTCCACCATTTCCTTATTTCTCGAAAATGTCTATTTCAACAATGAATGTTGAAATCTATGGTTTCGATACTTAATACATTTTAAAACATCTTTAAAACTCCTTTATAATTTCCTCATTTTGATTTATAAAAATCCAATTTTTTAAATCTTATATATAAAGCTTTTATAATGAATTCAAAAACCACCATTTAAATTATTTTATAAAATAATCAAATTCCTATTTCCAAAAATCACCTTTCAACTATATTTCTTAAAACATCAAAAATTTTAATATAAACTTTCAACCTGAATTTTCAAGAATCAAATATTTATTTATTTCCGGTATCTAACGATACCAAAAATTTATTTGGCTAAATTTTAGCCTTCAACGATTTCAATCACAAAGAAAATCACACAGAGATTATAAATAATCAACACACAACTTTGAAACAAATTCAATTATTTGAGGAATCCAGTTGGATCCCTCCAACCTGTTTCCTTACATCCACAGATGTTAGCACAATACCAATCCCATTTCAAGACGGAATATCATGGTACATGGGTTTATATAAAAATATTATCCGCTGTTATGCGGCGCAATAGGGTCTCATCCGCTATATAATGCGGGAAAATCAACTCCAAGTACATATATAATACCAATTCCACATCAAGGTGGAATATCGCGGTACATGTGTTTAATATAATAACCTCCACTTAATATGCGGCGTATAGGGTCTATTTCAATACAACAGATAGCATTTATCATTTCAAGCATACGATCAAGCAATTTTAAATTTAACTATTTAAAATTTAAATCGAAACAAATTCGATTGAGTGAGAAGTTCTCACCTTGCTTCCAATACAGTTGCAGTATTTTATTTTGAATAAAATTAAACACGCGTTTAATTTCACCAAAATTATCACTATCTCCAATCAACTCTAATCCAGCTCCATCGCGTGGTATTGGACAATACGATTCTAACGCAATTCGTTTCGTCCAAAACGGACCTCGTATGAAAAAGTTACAACATTTTAAAGTTCGTACGATTTTAAATAAAATCGATTTACATATTAATATTTATTTTAAACCTTAGATTAATCTCGGCCGTTCAAACTGCAACCCAAGATCCAGGCCGCACCTTCCATCTTCTCCCTCACGCGTGAACAACCCAGGTTCAAACGCAACAAAAACCCATAACCACCGTTCTTCTCGAAAATTATCGAGCCACCCATGTTGCATTTGACAACGATCAGCTAGCGACAATCGAACGAACGTGTTCCACACCACCTTCGGCCTGAATATTATGAAGCTCGGTCGTCCCATCACCGTGAATACAGTTCATTCTTGTCGTCCAATTAAATCTAGATATTCGAAATACAATTCATTCGACTTATAAAATTTACTTGTTAATATTTAAAATCAATTAAATATACGAATTTCAAATGACGGAAATTCTGGATCGTTACAAAAACACCTCACTTAAAACAATCATGTCCATTTAAAAAATCTGGATTACAATCTCAAGAATATTTATAAATAGATTCCCATTACTTACTTTAAACTATATACATAGTAATAATAAATTCCAAAGATATGGTTAAATAATTTTTTAAAATATCAAAGCATTTTTTCTTTCTTAAAATAGCATCAATAACCAATTCCAATTATTTATAAAATTTCTAAACGATCTATAAAACTAGTTTATAGACTTAGAATTCATGTCAACAAATTTAAATAACTTAATTTATGAAATATTTTAATCCAATTTGCAGTTAAAAGGATAATAATCCTTTCCTAAAAGAAAATATTACCTTCTTGTGAACAACCATTTTTAAAACTCAGCATATCCAATTTATTACTTATAAATCTCTCTCGATCACAAATCGATTCACACTTCCAATTCCATAACTAATCTCTAATTCCAATATAAAATCCACTATTTATCTCTAAACCGATTTCCCCATCTCATTATAAATTCTCACTATGAATTTTATATTTCCAATTTACCAAATTAAAATCACATCACTTAATTTCTAAACATCGTTTTTAAACTTCAAAATCTCATTTCTAGTTTACAACGGTTTCATATCATTTAAATTCATTTATAAATCAATCTCCAATTTAAATTCCATTCATAAATCTATCTCTTAAATAATCCGAAGTATATTTCGAAACCAATCAAATCTCGATTTCTACTTCCATTTTGTAATTTAAAAATCTTATTTAAAAATCCAGTATAACCAATTTTATATTTATTTCCAAATTTCCCCTATTCTCCCAATCTATTTAAATCTCGATTTTTAAAACCCTTTTACTTTTAAACAAGCATCACTTAAGATTTACTATTTAAAATCCTTTATGTCCATTTATTTCAAAATATCTATTTAAAATATCACGAAATAGTTAAGTACAAAGTCAAACCATTTATTTTATCTAAATCAATTTCTTTCAATTAATCCAAAATTCAATATAAACATTTCACTTCCAAATCGCTTTTCAACTTCTTTTTAAATCCAAAAATTATATTTTTAGTTTTAAAATTGTGACGCCCACCCCGAGACCCACATTAACAAAAAATATTACTATGTAATATTGTCTACTAATGCAGAGAATAGGGCTGGTTAGGAGCGACTATCTATAGCTTTGTTACATCTATTGAATACGTCGATAAATGCACTAATTTTTTTTCCTCTATAACAAGTAGAATAACATATCCAATAAATGCTTAATATAGAACTATAGGAGGCTACGGATCTATCAGAACAAATACAACAACAATGAATACAACATATCACAGAACAACAGTCAAATATATATACATATACATAAATGCATCCCAGTACAATACAAAATAAATTACAGAAGTGGTACAAGGACCACAATATATACACTGAATCAAAACAATAGATACATTTCAGAGTTTTACAAAGCGTGTAACGACCCTGAAATTCAGACCCAGTTTAAAATTTTAAAATCGCTTATTTAGTGTAGAAATTCGAATCTTCACAAACAACTTCCGTTGCTATCCAAACTTCACATTTGGAACGCGTCTAGATAGACATAGGCGTACGTCAAATTTCATTGAAAGATATTGAAGTTAATTTCGTTCTCACATTTACATATTAGTTTAAATTCTATGTGTAAATTTTCTATTGCCCGAATCCAAATATTTTTCACAATGTTGCATAAGAAAAATATTCTGATCATGATGGCACATTTCGTTTCGTCAAATTTCGCTTTTAATTGATAATTAAATTGTTCGTGCAAGAAAACAGATAAATTAGTAATTAACAATTTCACAAACAGTGTCAAATCGTCAAAATCTTCATACCGTTGCGTTCGTCTCGTCGCGCTGATCAAAACGGTATATTTATTTGCGTCAATCGGAGTTCGGCATTGAAATTGATAATTGTTTAACGGATTATAAACCAGTCCGTTACGCAGCCCGAACCGGTACCCAACTGTCTCCCGCTTAGAATTCTAAGGGACTTTGACCATTCAGCTTTCTAGGAAACCGATTAGCCATCACGTTTACCGAGGACATCATTGTTGTGGCCTTGGGACTCTAAACATCTCTGTATATATCTGCTACTCTCTGCCTTCATTTAATTGTTCACTTCACAGTCAAATTCTCTGCTACTGCTCCGGAGACTTAGGCTTCCATTCAGCTTGTCGGATCTATCTAGTTTCTTTGCTTTGTTCGTGTTCGGATTCGTGCTTGTGTCGTCTATCTAGTCTATTCATTTTCGTGCTTCACCGTCATCTTCTTTAACCACGCAAGGTGAATATTTCATTCACGACTCAAAAATCTATTATGCTATGAAAATCAAGTGATATATGTTGTTAATATTAATTTGAATGTTAAAATGGTTGATGTTAAAATTGTTCACATAAACTGTAAATTTCTACACAAGTTAAAATTGAATATTGTTAATATTTAAATTTCTAAATTGACGCCATGTATTGTTTAATTTGATTTAACGTGTTAAATTGTGATCTGATGTTAGTTTATGGTAAATAGTTGTGACACTAAATTTGTTATGTGATGTTGAACTTGGTTGTTAATATAAGTGAAATTTAATATGAAATTAAATTTGATATAGGATAGTTAACAATTTAAAATGGATCATATATGTTGAACTTGACCCCTTTAAATGTTAAATAAATCGACGCGTAGAAATAGGTTTAACTACACTTTGAACCATTGAATGTATGATTGCTGTAGTAATTTGAAAATAGACACCAAGTGAAAAACCATAATGTAATAATCTTTAATCTGCATGAAATGATAGTGTGGATTCTAGGAATAATTATATTAATTTGCATAAATAACAAATGTAAATTAATACGATTATTTCAGGATTATTTAAATAAATTGTTGAATTGTTATGTGTGGTTGCTATTGCTTGTTTATTTAGTTTGACACCATCCCAGTTATCACACTGCAATTTTCCTTTGCTATGCTTTGTTTTTTCTTTTTTTAAATGATATTGGGTTGAAATGATAAATACCCAATTAAATAACTTAGCCTAGGATAGCTAATTAAATAAGAAACCATTGAATGTATGATTGCTGTATTAATTTGAAAATAGACACCAAGTGAAAAACCATAATGTAATAATCTTTAATCTGCATGAAATGATAGTGTGGATTCTAGGAATAATTATATTAATTTGCATAAATAACAAATGTAAATTAATACGATTATTTCAGGATTATTTAAATAAATTGTTGAATTGTTATGTAAGGTTGCTATTGCTTGTTTATTTAGTTTGACACCATCTAAGTTATCACACTGCAAGTTTCCTTTGCTATGCTTTGTTTTTTCTTTTTTTAAATGATATTGGGTTGAAATGATAAATACCCAATTAAATAACTTAGCCTAGGATAGCTAATTAAATAAGAAACCCGACTGGTCAACAAGATCATTTTGAAATTGAAATCTATTTGAAATTAAGGAATGAACTTAACAATTGTTTGAAATTAAGTAATGAACTTAATGGATTAATTGAAGTAAATTAATGGATTTAATTGAAACGGATTAATAAATCTATTTAATTGATTAAAATGAATTGACAAATTTAAAATTGAGAAAATTGTAATTTGATTTAGGAAAACTTAAAGTTAAGTAAGTTGAATATTTGAAGTGCAAATTAGAAACAAGTAAAGTTTTAGAATTTAATAATTTAAAAATTTGTTAGATTTATTAGATTAAGATTTAAACTTGGTTTTAATTAAATAGATTTGAAACTTGTTATGAATTAAATTGGAGACTAAGTGAAATTTGACTTAAGAGGAATATAAACTAACTAAAATTTTATGGATTTAATTTAGTGATAACTTGAATTAAAATGATTTTAAATTTAATGAATTAATTAAATTAGAACATTGTAACTGAATATGAATTGAGTTGATTTGTAACTCATAAATAACGAATTCGTGTTGTGTAAATCATGAAACCAAATAAATGAAATTGGGTTTCTTTAAATAGAAATTCAATTGAATTTGGTGAATAAATCAAATGAAGCTATTTTGATGAAAGGAATTTAGTTAATGAAATTGATTTAACTGAATTTATGATAACAGTGAATGTAAATATGAATTGTAATGAATAGAATTTGATTTAATGATTCGAACTAAATTGACTATTAAATTGAATTCATTGATTATGGACTAAATTTAATAAGCGAAATTTAGATCTTATTAAATTGAACTTGAATGCTTAATTATATTGTTAACTCAAATGTTTGAATTAAAATTGCATTTGGAAATATGTTTTTAAATATCTAAAATAAATTGAATCGTGAAATGTCAAATTTTGGAAGTCAAATTTGCAACTTGACTTCTGGACTTTGATTTGTTTAAACTTTAATTTCACCGACCATCGGGTAATAAATACGTAGTTATTAAAGAGACCGGGATCGGATATGGACATACTCTCTGTCGATACTGAAAACCATTTTAATAACTATTATACGCGGAGTGTTGATCCAGAATGAAGTGGATGGTTTGGTGAACGCGTTGACTGAAGAATGAGAACGATATTGGATGACCCCTGACATAAATAAAACGGAGCCGTGCCGGGCCATTGAGGTTCGCCACCTCTAGCGGACACACTTCTTCGATACCATATCTATTACTTTTGTGATTCGATTTGGGTGCACCCCTTGATTTGTGAGTGTTGTTTCACGGTGTTGAGGTAGTTGCTGGCTATGCTCAACATCAGTCCGGATCACGCAACTAGTAGTATCCTACTTGGTATTGCCTCATGTACCTTGTCATACTGATTATCCTCTCCGCGACCACTACGATTTGTTTTGTGTTATACCTATGGGGTACCCTCTGATAACCACTAGTTACGGTGGGGTTTACGGTGCTTTATAGACTATGGCAGTATAAAATGTATTAAGGGGAATTATGGTAACGCCATAACGCTATTTTAATATCGTACTTTACTGATAAGACATTATCTACATATCGTATTCTATTGTATATATAGATAGTTTATCGGACCCTTAGAGATGTTATTTTATTCATCTTTGAGTTATGGACTTTATTCCCTACACTTGATTATCTTGTATAAGATTTTGAGTCCTGACTCGAGTGTTTCTTTTGTATATGCTCGGGTTAGTCTGAAGCTATCCAGTTGCTGATCAAGGTTGGTTGAAGATGCTGAAGACTTAGCATTTATCTTTATCAGTCTATTTCTTTTCCAGTATTGATGTACTAGTCTGTTGGGCATTTATGTATTTCCTTTCAGTCACCTTATGTTGAGACATTGTTGTACTCCATGTAGTAGCTTCATGAACTGCTATTATGACGATGTATTTTCCGCTGCATTATTCTGTGACTGTTCTGTGTCTGTGATGTTGTATTGATTCTCATTTACATTTATGTATTTATAATCCCATAATGATTCGTGTTTTGTAATATTTAAGTTGACATGTGTGGATTATTGTCAATTTAAATGGTCCAAATATATGGGCTGTTACAGTTGGTATCAGAGCATTGGTTTCCTAAAAACCTTAGTTTGGGGTTATATAAACTCATTAGAGATAGGGTAGCAATACCCTAGAATGAGGATAATCGATTCAATATCCAGATCCTTTTAATTCAAACTTCTTTTGATTCGTTAATTGGATTTTTCTTAAAGCTCTATGATTTTTCTATCCTTGGTTCTAAATCTCTTTTGATATTTCAGGATGAGTACCGGAAGAAACAATAGGGAAGGAAGAGGCAGTGGTCCTGCCCGGGCTGCACCTGCCACCCCAGCTCCAGTCAAATTTACCACTCTTAGTAAGGAGTATGCACAACTTGGAGGTATTAAGTTTTCTGGATCCGAGAGCATTATCGAGGCTCAGCAATGGCTTAAAGGCTTAGAGAAGACATTTTATGGTTTGGAGATCACTGATGGTCAGAAGCGTCAGCTTGCTGCTTGGCAACTTCAGGATGCCGCACAAGATTGGTGGGAATCTGTTACTTCTCGTATCGAGGAGAACACCATCACTTGGGCCCAGTTTAGGTATAAATTTGTTTGGATTTGATAGTTTGAATTCTTCCTTAAATCCTTGGAATGTTATTCATCTAGTCTATCTTTTGATTAGGGATACTTTCACGGCACAATGGATGCCAGCTGCTGGGAAAACCCAACATTATAGAGCTTTTATGGATCTTAAGCAAGGCAGTATGACTTTTTCTGAGTATGAGAGGAAATTCAACGAACTCTCCAAGTTCGGACCTGGCTTTATTGATACACCACTTCTGAAGAACGAGAAATTCATTTCGGAAGCTAGACTAGAATATTATGACTTGCTTACTGGCCACACCCACTGCACCTTCACAGAGCTTGTCGATTATGCTCTTCGATATGAGGCGAAGCCTAAGGGACCCACTGCCAAGGCCACTCCTACTCAGTCCTCTTCTAGCCAGCCTGGAAAGAGAAAGATGAACTTTGATCAACAAAAGAAAGCTTGGCAAAAGACTACAGGATTGGGATATGCCCAAAAAAGCCCAATCGACCTTGCTAATATCACTTGCTTCAAATGCGATAAGAAGGGTCACTATGCGAATAGCTGTCCATCTACTGGAGCTGCTATTCCACCACCTTCTCAAATGAGGAGTGATTTATGCCATGCCTGCCTCCAGCCTGGTCACTTCAAAAAAGACTGTCCATTGCGAAAGAGAGGCACACCATATGGAGTATTAGCTATCACCACCCCCACACCACCTCCACCACCTGCTCAGGATGACCAAGGTACCTTACGAAGTACTTTTTCATTACATGATTTACTTGTTAGGGTATTATTCGACACTGGTGCTTCTCATAGCTTCATATCTATTGATCTTTGTAATAAGCTCAAATTAGAACCTACTTTTGCTACTACTTCCTTATGTGTCTCCAACCCTATTGGAGTACTTGCCAACCTCAGTAGAATTTGTAAAGAGGTTGTGTTTTTGTATGGAAGATACCGGTTCACTTGGGATTTTTATGTGTTTGGCTTCATAGCATTTGACATCTTGTTGGGTGCTGATTGGTTAAGAAAATTCGATGCTGTTATTTCTTGCAAAGCTCGTTCTGTTGCTCTAGTCAATGACAAGGGTCAACAGCTTGTCATTGAATGCAAATCACCTCAGAAATATGCAGGAAGCTTCATATTCTCTCTTGATGCTCACCCGGATGATCTTAGTACCACTCCTATTGTTCAGAAATTTCCCGATGTATTTAGAGAGGTCAACTCTCTACAGCCTAAACGGGAGATCGATTTCCGCATTGACCTTATTCCTGGAGCTACTCCCGTATTTCTCCCTCACAGAAGGATGGCTCCTAAGGTAAAAGTTGAACTAAAAACTCAAATTGATGATCTGCTTAGGAGAAGTTGTTCTGAATGGGGCGCCGCAGTTGTATTGTTCACCAAATCAGATTGATCTCTTCGCATGTGTGTTGATTTCAGAGAACTAAACAAACAAACTCTCAAATATCGCTATCCGATGCCTCGCATAAATGATTTATTCGATCAACTCCATGGAGCTAAAGTCTTCTCACAACTTGATCTAGCCACTGGGTTCCACCAACTCAGAGTAGCAGAAGATAATATTCATAAGACAACTCTTCGTACTGAGAACGGACTTTATGAATGGTTGGTTATGCCGTTCGGGTTGACCAACGCCCTTGCTTATTTCGTCGACTTGATGAGTCGAGTCTTCCGTGATGTCCTTAACAAGTTTGTTCTTGTCTTTATCGATGATATTCTCGTCTTCTCCAAAGATGAGAAAGAGCATGAGACACATCTTGCTTATGTTCTGGAAACTCTCCGAAATCATCAGCTTAAAGCCAAGTTCTCAAAATGCCACTTCTGGCGAGACGAAGTACGATTCCTTGGCCATATTGTTTTTGAAAATGGGATTTTCTGTCGATCCAGCTAAGATCGCCGTAATCAATGTAAGTTCTATCCTATTTGTTATTTCTATTTGATCCATCTTATTCCTTTCTAATTTGAAAATTTATCTACATGATTAGGAGACTCCCAAAACTCCTACAGAGATTCGTAGCTTCTTGGGCTTGGCCGGTTATTATCGTATATTTATTGAGCACTTTGCTTGGATTTCTGCCCCACTTACTGCTTTAACTCGAAAGGATGTCAAGTTTATTTGGAGTGAGAAGTGCGAATCAGCATTTAATGAGTTGAAACGTAAGTTAACTTCATCCCAAGTTCTTGCGGTAATTGACGGGAGTGAAGGATTAACTGTCTATACCGATGCTTGTCGAGAAGGTTTAGGCGCTGTCTTGATGCAAAATGGTAAGGTTGTTGCTTATGCTGGTCGTCAGTTGAAGACCCATGAAGTAAACTATGCAACTCATGATTTAGAGCTTCTTGCAGTTGTATTTGCTTTGAAACTATGGAGGCATCATCTTTTAGGGGAAAAATTTGAATTATTCACTGATCATAAGTCCTTGAGGTATATTTTTTCTCAGAAGGATTTGAACCAGAGACAAGTCCGATGGCTCGAATTCTTAGCTGCATATGATCTCGACATCAATTATACTCCTGTGAAAGCAAATGTTGTAGCTGATGCTTTGAGCCGTAGCAAAGCATTGTCATGTTGTAATCTTGTAGAAGGCATGCTATTTTAGCATTGTTATCTCCCCATCTCTTATGGATCACATCAAAACTAAGCAATATGAGGACACCTTACTCTATCGCATGTAGGAGTTAGTTCTTGGTAGAGTTGGAAATGCTGATAGTAAAATGGGAGCACAGATAGATAGTAATGGAGTTATGAGGATTGACAACCGTATTTGTGTTCCAAATGTCGATGGATTGAGACAAGAAGTGCTTAGAGAGAACCATCAGTCATCACTTTCATTTCATCCTGGCATCACCAAGATGTATCGAAATATGAAGCGTTTATATTGGTGGAGTGGGATGAAGAGAGATATCTCTGTATATGTCAGTAGATGCACCACTTGCCAGCAAGTCAAGGCCGATCACCGGAAGACGGCAGGATTACTTCAACCCCTAGAGATTCCGTGTTGGAAATGGGACCAGATTTCTATGGACTTCATTGATGGATTACCGAGGACCAAAAAAGGTAATGAGAGTATATGGGTGATTGTTGATAGGTTGACCAAATCTGCTCACTTTATTCCTGTTAAGATCACTCGTACTGCATCGAGTTTGGCCAAGATTTATATGAGAGAGATTGTTAGACTTCATGGAGTTCCATCTAGTATTGTATGCGATAGAGATCCTTTGTTTACTAGTAAATTCTGGAAGGCATTTTAGGACGTCTTGGGCACTAAACTGAATCTGAGCACCGCTTATCATCCTAAAAAAGATGGCCAAACTGAGAGGGTGAATCAGATTTTGGAAGATCTTCTCCGAGCTTGCATTATTGATTTTGATGGATCTTGGGAAGACCATCTCCATTTGATTGAATTCACAAGTATCGATATGGCACCGTTCGAAGCTTTATATGGACGGCCATGCAGATCACTAGCTTGTTGGATTGAGCTTGGTAACCTATTAATTCTTGGCCCGGATATGATTTTGGAGGCATCCTAGAAGGCTAATGAGATCAGAAGGAAGATGAAGACCGCACGGGATAGGCAGAAGAGCTATGCAGATAGGCGTAGAAGAGATTTGGAATTCCAAGTAGGGAATGAGGTATTTCTGAAGGGATCACCTTTGAAGAATGTTATTCGATTTGGTCGAAGAGGGAAGCTTGCTCCTATATTTGTTGGACCATTCACTATCACCGAGAGAATTGGTACACTAGCTTACAGAGTTACACTGCCGGAGAAATTTGAGGGCATACACAATGTATTCCATGTTTCACATCTTCGGAAGGTTGTGCATGATCCATCCATGACCATTCCTATTGCACAGATAGATGAGGTTGATATTGATCCGGATTTGACTATAGAGAGGAGACCACTTCATATTATTGATAAGGATACGAAGCAGCTTAGAAGGAAATCTGTTAGCCTAGTAAAAGTCCAATGGAGTCCCGATGATCGTGATTGTACTTGGGAAACCGAGGAGAGTATTCGGGATTCTAATCCAGAATTGTTTGTTGAAGGTAAATTCCATTCTATATTCTATACTTTATTCGATAATCTATTCTATATCCATCATATCTCTTTTATCTGTTCTTCCACGCTTTACTTTGTTCCTTTTCGAGGACGAAAAGTTTTGAGTGGGGGAGAATGTAACGACCCTGAAATTCAAACCCAGTTTGAAATTTTAAAATCGCTTATTTAGTGTAGAAATTCGAATCTTCACAAACAACTTCCGTTGCTTTCCAAACTTCACATTTGGAATGCGTCTAGATAGACATAGGCGTACGTCAAATTTCATTGAGAAATATTGAAGTTAATTTCGTTCGTCACATTTACATATTAGTTTAAACTATATGTGTAAATTTTCTATTGCCCGAATCCAAATATTTTTCATAATGTTGCATAAGAAAAATATTCTGATCATGACGGCGCATTTCGTTTCGTCAAATTTCGCTTTTAATTTATAGTTAAATTGTTCGCGCAAGCAAACAGCTAAATTAGTAATTAACAATTTCAAAAACAGTGTCAAATCGTCAATATCTTCATACCGTTGCGTTCGCCTCGTCGCGCTGATCAAAACGTTATATTTATTTGCGTCAATCGGAGTTCGGCATCGTAATTGATAATTGTTTAACGGATTATAAACCGGTCCGTTACGCAGCCCGAACCGGTATCCAACTGTCACCCGCTCAGAATTCTAAGGGACTTTGACCATTTAGCTTTCTAGGAAACCCAATAGCCATCACGTTTACCGAGGACATCATTGTTGTGACCTTGGGACTCTAAACATCTCTTTATATATCTGCTACCCTCTACCTCCATTTAATTGTTCACTTCACACTCAAATTCTCTGCTACTGCTTCGGAGACTTAGGCTTCCATTCAGCTTGTCGGATCTATCTAGTTTCTTTGCTTTGTTCGTGTTCGGATTCGTGCTTGTGTCGTCTATCTAGTCTATTCCTTTTCGTGCTTCGCTGTCATCTTCTTTAACCACGCAAGGTGAATATTTCATTCACGACTCAAAAATCTATTATGCTATGATAATCAAGTGATAGAAGTTGTTAATATTAATTTGAATGTTAAAATGGTTGATGTTAAAATTGTTCACATAAACTGTAAATTTCTACACAAGTTAAAAATTGAATATTGTAAATATATAAATTTCTAAATTGACGCCATGTATTGTTTAATTTGATTTAACATGTTAAATTGTGATCTGATGTCAGTTTATGGTAAATAGTTATGACACTAAATTTGTTATGTGATGTTGAACTTGGTTGGTAATATAAGTGAAATTTAATATGAAATTGAATTTGATATAGGATAGTTAACAATTTAAAATGGATCATATATGTTGAACTTGACCCCTTTAAATGTTAAATAAATCGACACGTAGAAATAGGGTTAACTACACTTTGAACCATTGAAAGTATGATTGATGTAGTGATTTGAAAATAGACACCAAGTGAAAAACCATAATGTAATAATCTTTAATCTGCATGAAATGATAGTGTGGATTATATGAATAATTATATTAATTTTCATAAATAACAAATGTAAATTAATACGATTATTTCAGGATTATTTAAATAAATTGTTGAATTGTTATGTATGGTTGTTATTGCTTGTTTATTTAGTTTGACACCATCCCAGTTATCACACTGTAAGTTTCCTTTGCTATGCTTTGATTTTTCTTTTTTTTGAATGATATTGGGTTGAAATGATAAATACCCAATTAATAACTTGGCCTAGGATGGCTAATTAAAACAAGAAACCCGACTGGTCAAGAAGATCATTTTGAAATTGAAATCTATTTGAAATTAAGGAATGAACTTAACAATTTGTTTGAAATTAAGTAACGAACTTAATGGATTACTTGAAGTAAATCAATGGATTTAATTGAAACGAATTAATAAATCTATTTAATTGATTAAAATGAATTGAAAAATTTAAAATGGAGAAAATTGTAATTTGATTTAGGAAAACTTAAAGTTAAGTAAGTTGAATATTTGAAATGAAAATTAAAAACAAGTAAAGTTATAGGATTTAATAATTTAAAAATTTGTTAGATTTATTAGATTAAGATTTAAACTCGGTTTTAATTAAATAGATTTGAAACTTGTTATGAATTAAACTGGAGACTAAGTGAAATTTGAATTAAGAGGAATATAAACTAACTAAAGTTTTATGGATTTAATTTAGTGATAATTTAAATTAAAATGATTTTAAATTTAATGAATTAATTAAACTAGGACTTTGTAACTGAATATGAATTGAGTTGATTTGTAACTTATAAATAACGAATTCGTGTTGTGTAAATCATGGAACCAAATAAATGAAATTGGGTTTCTTCAAATAGAAATTCAACTGAATTTGGTGAATAAATCAAATGAAGCTATTTTGATGAAAGGAATTTAGTTAATGAAATTGATTTAATCGAATTTATGATAACAGTGAATGTAGATATGAATTGTAATGAATAGAATTTGATTTAACAGTTCGAACTAAATTGACCATTAAATTGAATTCATTGATTATGGACTAAATTTAATAAGCGAAATTTACATCTTATTATATTGAACTTGAATGCTTAATTATATTGTTAACTCAAATGTATGAACTAAAATTGCATTTGGAAATATGTTTTTAAATATCTGAAATAAATTGAATCGTGAAATGTCAAATTTTGGAGTCAAATTTGCAACTTGACTTTTGGATTTTGATTTGTTTGAACTTTAATTTGACCGACCATCGGGTAATAAATACGTAGTTATTAAAGAGGCCGGGATCGGATATGGACATACTCTCTATCGATACCAAAAACCACTTTAATAACTATTATAAGCGGAGTGTTGATCCAGAATGAAGTGGATGGTTTGGTGAATGCGTTGACTGAAGAAAGAGAACGATATTGGATGACCCCTGACATGACTAAAACAGGAGTCGTGCCGGGCCATTGAGGTTCGCCACCTCTAGCGGACACACTTCTTCGATACCATATCTATTACTTTTGTGATTCGATTTGGGTGCACCCCTTGATTTGGGAGTGTTGTTTCGCGGTGTTGAGGTAGCTGCTGGCTATGCTCAACATCAGTCCGGATCACGCAAGTAGTAGTATCCTACTTGGTATCGCCTCATGTACCTTGTCATACTGATTATCCTCTCCGCGACCACTACGATTTTTTGTGTGTTATACCTATGGGGTACCCTCTGATAACCACCGGTTACGGTGGGGTTTACGGTGCTGTATAGACTATGGCAGTATAAAATGTGTTAAAGGGAATTATGGTAACGCCTTAACGCTATTTTAATATCGTACTTTACTGATTAGACATTATCTACATATCGTATTCTTGTATATATAGATAGTTTATCGGACCCTTAGAGATGTTATTTTATTCATCTTTGAGTTATGGACTTTATTCCCTGCACTTGATTATCTTGTATAAGATTTTGAGTCCTAACTCGAGTGTTTCTTTTGTATATGCTCGGGTTAGTCTGAAGCTATCCAGTTGCTGATCAAGGTTGGTTGAAGATGCTGGAGACTTAGCATTTATCTTTATCAGTCTATTTCTATTCCATTATTGATGTACTAGTCTGTTGGGCATTTATGTATTTTCTTTCAGTCACCTTATGTTGAGACATTGTTGTACTTCATGTAGTAGCTTCATGAACTGCTATTATGACGATGTATTTTCCGCTGCATTATTCTGTATCTATTCTGTGTTTGTGATGTTGTATTGATTCTCATTTACATTTATGTATTTATAATCCCATAATGATTTGTGTTTTGTATTATTTAAGTTGACATGTGTGGATTATTGTCAATTTAAATGGTCCAAATATACGGGTTGATACAAAGTGACTACAAAACTACACAAAAGGTGACTAGTAGATATCCAAAGCGAAAGCAGCATTGGAAAGTACTATGGCAGGTATCTAAACTGTAATAACTCGGTCTGACCCGAGTATATAAAATACACGGGTCGGTCTAGCTTAAAAAACTGATTAGTAAGATAAAATGAAGCGTAAGGTAAAGGGGTGATGATTCTTCTCAAATGAGATGAAGTAATAGTAAGAACATGTCATTACTTCAAATGAGGTAGTTTCACTAAGTGTATATCGTCGAAAGAGGTAAGCTAATTGATAAAACAACTAAGTATAATAAATGCCTCATATCATTTGCGTAATCCCAAAAGCTAATATAATGGTTTCTTTAAACCATAACTCCTAAATAGGAGAAATCCCAAACTAAAAACTCGCCATATTTGGCAATCACATAAATATTCTCAAAATAGAGAAATCTCAAAATACGCCAAATAATGGAAATAACATATATCTCCTAAAAAGGAGATTATAAATCCGAAATCAATGCCAAATTAGATTGGCAAACCCAAATATCAAATATACAACTCGATAAGAAGTTCAAATTCCAAAGACATAATCGCCACATATAATGTCTCGAGCGGCTCAAATGGCCAACCATGTAAAAAGGCGATACATTTGGAAAATCACAAATAAATCAATGAAATCATCACAAAAGATAGCATGTGCTTATTCCCAAAGCCCGCCAAGTACTTTTCTCTCAAAATAAAGCGCCACATCTCTTAGACAAACATCCCGAAGGACAACATCCCTGAGGAACAAGAAATATGTCTTTTAGACAAACATCCCGAAGGACAAATACATCAAAATGGACAAATACTTCTCTTAGACAAACATCCCAAAGGAAAATTGACTCGAAGGTCCAGTAATGGCAAATACGTCTCTTAGACAAATGTGTCACAAACTCTCGGATATGAACCCGAAAAGTGTTAACATGTGTCCCATACTACACATTTGCACTTAACGGTTTACTAACCGCTAGCCAATGCCACATCAGAAAGCAGTAAAATTATTTGCCTCATCTCATCGGCAAATATGACCCGAAGGTCAAAACGATCGTACAGACAAGTCAGGGGTTAACCAAAAAGATAAACGCACGTGTTCCATAACATGTATTTTACCTAATCATTTTCCTCCTTCTCATTCGGTCGAATTGTGCAAAAACGTGCTTGAAATCAAGGAAAACATCGAAAACTGACATTCGAAAACATCTTAAAATCGATTCATTTTGAATCATAAATTCACTAAAATATTGGCTCGCCTATGACAGCTTCATAGCCTTCAAAAAAGTTTAGAAATGTCACAAATACAGGATGAAAAAGTCAGAAATCGAACAGGAAAACAAGGCAAAACAAAAAAAATGCACAGGCAAAATAATACCCAGGTCTGAAATCTTCTCCAGATTCAAATTTTGGGCATAATTTAAAAGTCTTAATGACCTCGGAATAGTCTAAAATTAGATACACACAAAGTAGAACAATTTATCTATGAAATGGAAAAAGATTCACTGAATTCCGATATGAAATGCTAAAGATACGAAATCTCAAACATCGACTCAGGCCATGTTGAATTCTGCCTAGGTCTAAAACCCTCTTGGGTTCAACTTGCAGACATGGTACAGGTGGCCAAACGACCTCTGATTGAACTGAAAATTGGTGTGCACATAGTAGAAAACTTCAGCTTTCAAATTAAAAAAGAATCAATGAATTTTGATTGAAAATGAAAAATTTACGCTGTCACAATTATGGACTCAGGCCATGTTTGCAAAAATTCAAAAAACAAGTGCCCAGGCCTGAAAGCCATCTTGGTTTCAACTTATAGGCCTGAAAAAGAGAAGCAAACAACCTCATATTAAGCTGAAAATTAGTATGAACATACTAGAAAAATTCAGCTTTCAAACAAAAAAGGATCGGTGAATTCTGACTGGAAATGAAAATTTTACGCTGTCTCAAACATGTACCAAGGCCATGTTTGCAACAGTTCAAAAACAAAATTGTGCCCAGGCCTGAAAACATCTTGAGTTCAACTTGTAAGCCATAAAAAGAGGACCAAACGACTACATATTGAGCTAAAAATTAATATGCGTATATAAGAAAATTTCCTCTTTCAAACAAAAAAGAATCAATAAATTACGACTAGAAATCAAAATGATATGCTGTCTCAAACGTGAACTCAGGCCATGTTTGCAACAGTTCAAAAACAAAAATGTGCCCAGGCCTTAAAACCATCTTCGGTTCAACTTACATGCCAAAAAAAGATGACCAAACAACCTCATATTGAGCTGAAATTGGTATGAATATACTATAAACCTTCATCTTTCAAACAAAAAAAGAATCGGTAAATTCTAGCAAGAAATGAAAGAGATATGCTATCTCAAACATGAAGTCAGACCATGTTTGCAGCAACTCAGAAAATAATGTGTACAGGCAAAAAATGGGTTTGTATTGATTTTGCAGCAAAGTTTTCAAGTATCAAATGAAAGATTTTTGCAAAGAAATTTTGCCCACTTATACTACAACATATGAACTATCAATAGAATAAAATACGGTAGCATTTTATTGCCGGAATCAAAAGATACAAGCATTCAAAGAAGCAATATGGAATAAATTTCAAACTGAGATAAATCAACCACAGAAATTCTTAGAGAGACCAAACTATTCACTGTTTTTGCCATTTTTGAGCTTGGCTCAGCTAGATTATGTGAGTATTTCAACCCACTTTCTGTAGGAATTCACATACTTGAATTAATGCAGAAAGGTTGGAGTTTTTGCTTGAATTTTAGCCTGTAGAACCTGTATAAAGAGAATACAGTACATGCAAAAGGAAATTTACAGTAAATTAGAAAATCCACTTCTAAAATTTAGATTTTGATGAAATTATAGGTTTTTGGAGCTGATTACCTTTAGATTTACACCCAGTTTGCTAAAAATCTCAGTTTGATTGAATTAATTAAGTTTTGAAAGCTTGAATTTCGCAAAGTGGTGGTTTTTCTTATTTACTGGAAAGAGGAAGGAGGAGAGGAATGAGTTTGAACGTACTGTAACTTGTTTTCCTCTTTCTCGATATCAAGTTAAGTGCTAATGAGCCCTTTGTACCAAAAATTAAAAGAAAACAAATTATGTTAAGCTAATTTAATTAACATAAAGCCAAAAGTATTCATATTTACACTATATAACAAAACAAATGCATTTTCTTTCAAGTTTTAAACCAAACAAAATATGTGAACTTACATACATATAAAATAAAGCATCTTACACTATATAAAAGACAATTTTAATTTTTAAACATTTTTATTATTAAAATTCCTCACTGTACAAAAGTACACTATTTTCATAAATAAATGCATAAGTCCACATTTTCAACTTCTAAAATTCAACAAAAATTATTTTCTTGCTTAGAAAAATATTATAAACCATTTTAAACTCAAATTTATAACCAAAACATATTTTTAAACCCAAATCTACCTTTTTATTTAGACAAACAACTTTTAAAATCAAATACTTCCTTTAAAAATTATTAAAAGAAGTAATTGGCAACAATTAATAAAACTATTGCATTTTCTACTAATTAAAAAAAAATTCATTCATTATTAACCCAAACAAACAAAATAAAGTTTGTAAACTTTATTTTCACATTTTATTTCCAAAACTCATTGTTTATGCAAATAAACAATTTAAAATGTCCAGTTTTATTTTAATTCACAATCTTAAATTATAACTACCGTTATAATTTAATATTTACAAGTAATCACCAAAATCAGGATTGTTACAAAATACTAAAATTAAGGCCAGTGCTACCATAACATCCAGTAAATCAAATCATATCGTAATATATCACAGACTATTCAAAACACATCAGATATCACTATGTATGAAATTAAAATCAACAATTTGAGTAATCCAGTTGGATCCCTCCAAACTATTTCTCTACAACCATAGATGTTTGAAACATAAAATACCAATCCCTCTTCGAGGTGGGATATCGCGGTAAATAGGGTGATTCGCTATTATGGGGGCGCATAGGGTCTCATCCGCTCCAACGGCGGAAAATATATCCAACTACTAATATAGACACACACACTAATGTATATATATAGTCTAACATCCAACTGATCATAATAATTTATCAATTCATCTAATCAACCAATAAATAATTTTTACTATTTAGAATTCAACCAATTTTCCAAGATGAGTGAGATTTGCTCACCTTTATTTTAGTTATCACTTCTACGTCCGGTTTCGACTAAATTCGAAGTTCGAATTTAGCTAAAAATTCTAGAAGCTCCAAATTCAATCAAAGCATAGATCATTAACTCAATCAACGATAAGTAATCAATATTATATATTTTAAATCAGAACTGAACTAGTCTCAAATAACTGAGTCAAGTTATATATTTTAAATCCAGATTATTTTTCTATCCAAGAAATTAAATAAATGATTTATTCTCAATTAATTTAAAATATAACAATTCACTTAACCATTAATTTATTAATTAACATATTATTAATAAATAATAAAGTACGTGTTTGTTTTCTTTAATTATTATAATTTGCGGTAGGGTCTCAACGCCAAAATCTGCGCGTTGTTTGGTTTTGGAATGAAGAAGGAAAAGAGTTTTAAATTCATAGATTATTAATACAAAAATTAATTTACCTTTTTTAAATCAAAATCCAACCCATAAGCATTCAGACCTGGCCCATCTCAAACTAAACCCAACCTGATCCTCCTGCCTTCTTCTTCTTCTAACTCTCTCTCTTTCCTCTACTTTCAATTGAACATAAATGCACGAAGACATGCACGAACCTGTGCGTGTACACGCGGCCTTCATCCAACTAACCTCACCGCCGATTGCCTTCGCATTTCACCCACAACCGCCGCATCATGTACATCCCCCGGAACCGCGACCATGTTTTTGATCGAAAATTCGGACCCCCTACTGAAAGCTGGAACAACACTGTGCCCTTCAAAAGCCTCGCCATGACAACCCATGCCACCATCGATCACCAGACTTAACTTACGACATAGCCCAACCACCTTTACCCTTTCCCCTCGATGCGCACCCCTCTTCCTCCCTCGGCACTTCGCCATTGTTAACAAACCCGAGACCCAAACAAAACAACCCTAAATCCTCCTCGTCTAGCCCCCATGAGCCATTAAAAATCATTGCGCCGTTTTTCATGAATGTGCCATCACCCAAACCACCTCCACGCCGAACACCATGCCACAGAATCGACCATTTCGCCGGAATTCAACGAAACCCCCAAATCTGATCACTCCACCTTTCTCTCTCCATACACTCGAAAATTCCTCAAACCACCTTTAAAAATCGTAATTTTCAACCGTAATCTCGCCTATACGATCCATTCACTTATGAAAGATAAATTTCGATCAAGACCTACCCACTCACCATTATAGGGAGTTTTCTCCCTCCATACTTGATGAAATCAATTAAAAGAAATTTTAAAATGTTCCAAACTAAAAAACAAACAACTTTATTTTGGAATCATGTTTAAAAACAAAATGGGTGATGAGCTATGGATTTTTTAAGTGGAAGGCTTCACTATTTTATTAAAACAAAACATATACAGGGAGTTGTTTAGGAAGAAGAACAGTGATTTTTGATGTTAGGTGGAATTTGTTTATGTCTAAACATATATACACACAAATATTTACATATCAACACATATATACTTCGCACACATCAATAATCCATCCAAAATCAACAGTTACAAACATAAATGTAATAACCCGTAACGAAAATGGAATGTTTTACTCACTGTCTTTTAAGAGTAGATGATTATTACAGATTCGATGAATCTGGTTTCATCGAAATCCAAGACAGTGGCTAAAATGGCTATTTCTGCACGTCAATCGATTATATAATTATCAAATTGATTTAATCACTTTTAAATTCAAATTTAAAAGTTAACAATTTTCATCATTCTTGATTACATAGAAATTCAATAATCTTTTGAAATTCAATTTCCCATGTTAATTCCAAGGTTTAAATATTACGTTAATTTCAGAGTTCAATTACAACTGCAATAAATTCATTCATTATAATCTAAATTCCAATAAATTCTTTTATTTTGATTCTCACTCTTATTATTGAATCAACTATTACCTTCTGAATATAATTAACATTAGTTTACATTCTATTACATTCATATTCTATAGTTATCATCTTAGCTCATATTAACTACAATACTTAATTACATTAAATTTCATTGATTACTAATCCAATATTCAAACGGATTAATTACTGAGATGATAATTAAAACAATTGTTTTGCAATAATAATTCATATCTATTAACTTATTGTTTACAACCAAGGTTTATAAATTGCTTACCAAAACTGATTTCCTATTCTATAATAAAGTTATTTCAATTAATAACATATAATTTCATCATTAAATCTCACACTCAATTTATTCCTTATTTACAGTTCTAATCAAATAACTTTACAATTATTTCAATTGATTTAAATTAAAGTAGTTGTCAATAACATTCAAACAATAAAATTAAATTATATTCTAATAATTTTTTCCATTAATAAATCATGATTTTTAATTTCTTACAATATTAAATTCCAAAATCTTATTAAATTTAATATTTTTAATTATCAAAAAATATGGGTCGTTGCACTCTCTCCCACTTAAAATTATTCCTCCTCGAAAAGGAACAAGAAGGAATTAAGAAACTTGATATAATTTTATTCAAATTATTCAATTTATAAACACAGTAAATTTATGTCATTAAGTTTTAACATAACTTTAAAAATAACCATGTTTTTACAAAAAAATTCTAAGACCTATATTTATGAAAAATTTCGGCAGATTCTCTTTGCGCGGCTAGGTTCGAAAATATAATAATATTTCAATAATAAACATCCCAAACCTTGGGAAAAACAATAAAAGATCGTTCCAAAAACCTTAACCCGAAAACAAACCTATTTGTCGGGCAAACAACTTTATTTATGAAACCAAAAGCATTGGCTACTGCTTCCATAAACCGGTATTTCACTTATATAATCCAATAGAGTTAGAACTATGTAAAAGAGTAACATTTTAGTCTTTTCAACTAATAGTACAAACAACATAAAAAAATAATAATCATATGCAAACAAAATAGTACAACCATCATATGCAACCAAAGGATCCATCATACATCCATAGCAACCTAGACTAATGGTTTGGTCAAGTTTAGAAACCTTTATTGTTCAAGGATGATACATAAAAGTATATCATACGCTCAACAGCCTTAGATAATTACTTAATAGATTATTCATACAATCTTAAACAATTTAACCTATCATTCCCTAAATATCCCATAAGCCAAACATATAGGATTTTAAATATTATTTAATTTTATTAGATTGGTTTCTTTTCACATTATATACCTTTTATTCATTTTCTTTCATCCATACAATGTTATCTTTTGTTAATTTACATTCATACTTACACAAATTATTTCATATTCAATATCTAAAGTCATCAATAAATCAATTCTTAAAATATTATATAAGTTTCCTTGCAATTTAATTCACATTCATTTATTTATATAGCTTGATTTCCGTTTAATATTAATATTCATTAATAAAGCATTTTATACTTAAGTGTTTCTACTTCTTAATTCACATTTAACCTTTCTTTTATAGTGTCATTTAATAATAAACTTATTTATGAATCATTCAATCATTTCTCAAGTTTATAACCATTTTCTTAGATAACATTCACTTCTTTTGCTATTCAATCTAATTATTAGCATTTCAAAACATTAACTTATGTTTATAACATTTATTGTATGTCTTAGTTTTTCATTTATTACATATGTTCATTTTGAAGCTTTTTTGTTATTAAGCTTTTATTTGTATAATATTCTATTACATATTCATATTAACATTTCAACTTTTAAACTTTTTAGGTAGGTTTTATATATGTTTTTAGAATGTAATTGAGTGTTAAAAAATTACTTGTTCACTTCAGTTAATAAAATGTTCAACAGTGTACATCTTCTTAATTTTCATTATTTTTAATTTACATGTGGCAAATCTCCAATTTCTTTACAGTTTCACTAAATACATAGCTCCTAATTTCTTATTTCTCAATTTAGAAGTTTCCAACTATTAAAATTTTTAAAATTCCATTTCATTACGATAATTGAAATTCCTAATTTAAAGAAAACTTAAGAACTAAATACCAGGTCCATTTTAAATCATTTTAAAATAATACACACACACACACTCATATCTTTATATATATCAAATTATATTTAGAAATTTAAAATTAAGACTTGTTTATCAAAACAAATGCAATGCTACTATAGCAGTCTTCCCACATTGAAACTCGTAAATGAAAGCCGATGATGTCGCGATCATCACCGAAATTATTTTCCAGCGATAGAAGAGGGGAGTAGAGAACTTATTTCATTTTAAAATTCTTTTAAAACATTCCTTTCAAATCTCTTTTGAAATTTTTTCTATTTGCAAATGCTTTCAAATATACTAGCATTACCTTTTCCAAAATCTTTGAAAACAAATTTCAACATCGGAACTTAATTCTCAAATTTTCAATTTAAATTCATTTTACTTGTAAAATCATATTTTACAAACCATATTTATAAAATTACACTTCATATAACATACAATAATCAATAGTTTTAAGAACTATAACTAACCAATCAATAAATGATAATAATTGAACATTATCATTTCCTAACAAACAACACAAAAAATAAAATCAATTTATGAAAATTATACACACACACACAAAAAAAATATACCAATAGGTAAAATTATTTCACTCACCCATTTTCGAAAACAATATTATGTCGATCTGCCTTATTAAGTGTTTAGAAATCCCTATCAATGTCATAGCGTCCTATGTACCGACTAGAATTTATAAATACTAAACATAACAAATTAACACAATGTAAAAACATTTTTATAGCACTAATAAATACACTCTCTCGTACATACATACATACATACATAAATACATACATACATACATACATACATATATAGACACACACACACACACTCGAACTCATTCTAGGGTATTAATAACCCTATCTCTAATGAGTTTATACCAAGCAGGCTAAGGTATCTATAAACCAAAGCTCTGATACTAACTGTGACGACCCACCATTTTGGATGATTTAAATCAAAAAGAAACCATACATGTCAAACTTAAACCATTCAAAAAGGAGGATTGTCAATGGGTAAATAAGAAAATAAGAGAAAAGTAGGAAAAATAAAATGCAGAATCTCGCAGTGGAATGATAAAATATAATAATCAAATAAACAGTTCATGAAGCTGTTATATAATATACATTTGATTACATAATTTTTTATAACAATCAGAGTACAAACAACAACATACCAATAATGATGCAGCGGAGAATTACTAATGACATAATATACCAATCTCCATCTTCGTCCTTTAGAAATAAAGTCTTCAACACTGAAAAGCTCAAGTTGACCCGAGCGTAATGAAAGACAAAACATTCGAGTCAAAACTAAAAGATCTTATGTAAGTTAAATCAATAGAAAATAAATATGGATGTAGTAGCTTCAGAGATATTTATGGGATTTCACATCTCCTTTCCAGTGTATAACGTGCATGCAATAACTTAAGAGATGTTTCGGGATTTTCCATCTCTTAAGGATCCGTTAAACTATCTATATGTAGTAAAATACGCTATATATATATGTAGTGTCTCTCAGTAAAGTAAAGTATTAAATAGCGTTAAGGCCTTATCCATATCCTCTTAACACATTTTATATAAGCATCGTAGTCTATATAGTACTGTAAACTCCACCGTAAATTGGTGGGCTATCAGGGAGCACCCTATAGGTACGCCACGAACCAAAATCGTATCGATAAGGCATATGATTAGGCATGCGAGGCAATACAAGGGTAGGATTCTACCATTTTGCGGAACCAGGCTGGTGGTAACGCATAGCCGCAGCTACCGCCCACCTCGAAACAACACTCCCACAATCAAATCGACCGTGGTCACCAATCGATCACAAAGTAATAGATATGGTATCGAAGAAGCGTGTCCGACAGGAGAAAGGACCTCACTTGGCCTCGTTATGGCTCCTATTTTAGTCATATCAAGCTGACCCGAAGGTCAAGGCTGCGTTCTTACTTCATACCAATAGCGTTTTCCATACCATCCTACTTCAATTGGACTCTCTACCATGTGCATAGTTCTTAAAGTGGTTTCGGAATTGGCAGAGAGTATGACAATATCCGACCATGCTCTCTTTAACAAACAAACGCATATTTCACACTATGATCATTTTATAAAGATTTTTAATAATAAATCCAGCAAATAGTTTATACCATCATATCAAGATATCCATAGACTTATTCTAAAAGCATAAACATGTTCATAAATACCGTAGAAAATTTCTTTCAATCAATTTCGAAAATAATTTATAAATCTCTCTTAAACCATTTATAAACTATTTTATGCTTTAGAACCATTTATAAAGCTATTTATAAATTCCAATTTTTTTATAACTCTTCCCTTTTTCATAACCTCTAACAAATTCCTTTAAAACGCTTCTAAATCCTTTTACACAAGTTTTTTATAAAACCCTTTTATAAAATCTATTAAAACCCTTATAAACTCCTTTATAAAACTATTATAAAATCCTTTATAAAACTATTATAAAATCCTTTATAAAAATCATTTATAAAATCCATTATAAAATCTCTTACAATTTTTTATAAATTCCTTGCAAAACCTTTAACAAAATTCTAAAACTTTTACCAAAATCTTTTATCTATCAAAGTTATTATAAAAGTCTATATTTATTATCATAAATCAAAACTACATTTTTATATTAAATCAAATTTAATATATATATTTTCACGACTCGAAATTCAGCGTTCAAAAATCGACATCAAATACCTCACTTGTATTCGACTGTCGAAGATTCGAACGTTAAATTCCAGTTCGGATGTAGCTTATAACAACATTAGATGAATATAAACAGCGGAAAATAAAACTGCCAACATCAATATCCCAGATACAACATCATCATCACAATATCATTACAACATCAGAGTATTTTTTTACATATACAATACAACTTCAGAATAGACCATCACAACAGAACAACATGTGATTGCATTCCAAGAAAGTCTCCAAAGAAGGAAGAGATAACGAACATCCAAACTAAGAGCCTTGAGATCCAAAAGTTTTCGAAATATCTCCAAGTTAAAAACCTTCAAAAACCAATAGCCTCCAAACCATACGACTTCAAAATCCAGCTAGCTCTAAAACACGGAAGACCTGCTACTAGGCTGCCCGTGTGGAAATTATGGGCACCCAGAGTTTACAAAGGAAACAATAAACTCTGAGTCAATCATGGGACTGATATGAGTAAACAAAAATAGTTGCTATGAAATTAAAACAAATTTTTAAAAGAAAACCGTTAATGCTTTTGAAAACTGAAACTACCATAAGGCCTCCCGACACACACACACAATGCAATCGCACACTTGGGGGAGATTTCTCCTTATGATAGTCAAATATGCTTTATACGAGAAAAATTCTTTGATATAATTATTAGTGCATAGTGAAGAAAACATTTTCGAAAGTATAATATTAATCTTAGCCGGCATACGTACCATTACAGCATGCCTACTATAGCTACCATATTAGATGGCAGGTTCTACAATTAAAACCGTACTGGGTTCGTATTGGTAATTGGATTTCCGACAAATGGTCAGGCTAAGGAACTTCCTGGGCCACATGGGTACGCCTATGGAGGGACTTCCCGAGAACCTAACCGGATCTCTTCCAGCACAAGGCCGGGTTACCTCTATAACTAAGTAACTACTACACGAGTATGCCATCCCCTGATTGTAACCGACCTTTATCCGGGGCCCCAACAATAATAATCACAAAGTAATATATATATATATATATATATATTTGCGATATCCACATAAGTTAAGTATTTAGGCTCCATACCATGATACCACTTCTATCCAGAAGGAAATGTACATACCCTAAGGTGTGCTACCCTCAATAACATTGCCGCATCTTTCCTGTTTCGACCATTACCGGGTTGTGAGGTTCGAAGAAGTCTCGTCCACAAAGCTACGCTTTTCACAAAAGCCATGCTTTGATCAACAAATGATCAGCAAATGATCATCAATACACAGCAGCACTTAGCATGCCACTCTACCAAATTGGAAGTATATCGCTGATAACCTTCAACTACATAACCTCTAAGCTCGTACGTCTCAGAAAAGAGTGTTAAGCTAAGAGAATAAATCCCCCACCAACAGATATGTATTTGAAAGAAATCGGCTTTATATCTCAAAGTGTAGTGTCAGACAGACGACCATACAAGTCTGTTCCAAGTTCGAACAGAATCAAAGGCACTTCTGAAGAAGTCCTTGTAATCCGGGCATCCACAATCCCGATCAGACTTCCCATCACTTAGGTATCGGAGCAACTCGGTGCAGAGACAATCGATAGGTTATCCTATCGTTTTTCGAAGACACGCGGTCTTCACCACCGGTCTTCAATTGCTATCCATTTCGTCATAGCACATACACGGAATGGGTGACACAAAGGTCCTCTCCCGGCTATACCGAATAGTGAGTGTAAATTTTTAAAACATGTGGATATATCATTCACAAAGATTCACAGGTTCGATGTGGGTTTCGGATAACCAACTGGAATCCGACTCCCTGTCGCATCGAAATTCAAGTGCTGTTTTATGGGCTAAAGGGGTTTCATATTCACATAGAAAATACAGGATCACAGCACAGCACAAAACAATTCATATCACATAGCATCACAATTACAATCAGAGAAATCAATTAATACCCATCACACAATAGTTATCAATCATATACAACTACGATGAATCAATTGTGTGATTTAAACTAATTAATCATAAAATTAATTTCATTAAACATTTTTTATCAATGATTAGTTATCCTTAATTAAAATTAATTATGTCTTTAATCATCTTCATAATTTAATCATTCCCTAATTAATTACCCTAATTAATTTATCCTTAATTGTTCATTAATTAAATCTTAATTACTTTTATTAATTAATTATTTCCTTAATTAATTATCTTAATGAATTAATCCTTAATTAATCAATAAATATTAAGTAATTAATTTAAATAGTTATTTTAATTAAATTGTTTATTACATAAGTAAATCATAAATTATCTATTAGATTCAAAAGATAAACCTTCTTATCTTTATTAACCATTTTGATTTTCCTTGTAAATCTAATTTAAATTCATTATGTGAATTGTCTTGAGAGATCAAAATTATTTTGTAAAACATTTCATCTTAAAACATTTTAATTACATTTTATAACTGATTTTTATAAGTAATGTGACAAAAATTAAAGTAAATCAAATTACTAAAAAAATGTCTTACTTAACTTTAATTTGTTTTAAATCCAAATCAAAACCATCTTTTAAAACATGAATTTTAAAATTTTAAAAGTTTTGAAATTTATTGTTTTTATTTGAGAAAACCGCCATGTATGTTGACTTCCCCCGAAAATCCTTCGAGTCTTCCTCGAGGTTCCCTCCCGCTTGCTTCGAAATTTTCAAATTTCGACCCGAGTGCTGTTATTTTTTTCTTTCCAAATTTTTTTCTGTTATTTTTTTCTTTCCAAAGTTTTTTCTAAGTACAACTCATACAACTCCTAAAACACTTCGAGTTCATACTCGAGTTCAAAGCCCTATTACCCGATAGCTGCTTCGGGTTGTCCTTTTCTTCCCCAAATTTGTTTCCCCTGACACAACCCAACCGTGTGCACCTGTACAACTTCGCCGGCCACCTCTGGTTAAACCGCTGGTCGTCAACATATCATCGATGATGTTCTCGAGCCTCTCAAACACTCAAAAGTTCAAACAAATCACGATTTTGAAATTTCGTTCCCAAACCAAAACTGGAGCGAACAGTTCCTCAAAACAAACACCTCGCACTGACACCAAAGATCAATAGAAAACTTGAGCCTCTGGCCACGACTCCATCATCCACCTAGCTATCTCCTCCCAAAGCCACGTGCAACTCGATGCATGCACGAAGCCCCAGTGAGAAATTTTCCGACCATTGCCAATATTAGGGTTAAAAGTTTAATCCCCTCGCTGCCGTCACCATAATGAACTAGGACACCTCCAAGCATTTTCCCCAACTCCCCATTGGCCCTTCTACCTCCACGCAAAGCCACAACCCTCATCATCATGCCGATGATCGAAATTGTGCAAAATCCCCAAATCTGGTTATCTCGGCTTATCCCAATAATTACTAACTTAAAAGTTTTGATTTTACTTTAAAAAATCATAATTTTTGATAAGCTTCCAGATGGTATATTTGAAATTAAAATCGACCAGGTTTGAAATTAAACATGACTTGAATTTTTTTACCGTGTTTTCAATTGTTACAGTAGAAGCTTTAGTTCATTTAGCTTTAGTTAAACTTTACAACTTAAAACATGTCAAAACAAACCACTTTTGTTTGAATTCTGAGATCAAACAAGGATCAGGGAATAGAGGAATTGGATTTTATACAGGATTATAAACCTCTGTAATCTGGAACAGAGGTAATTCAACTGTAAACTGACATGCACAGAGAAAAGAAAATAGATTTTTGTGCATGCAAACAATTTTTCAAACTCATTCAAGTCCTACTTTCAAACAATACGTCAAACATTAGATCTTAGGGATGTTTACTCACCTGTAAAATAGCAGAGACAGTTTCCTTTCTGAAAATCATAAATCTGGACTGTCTTTTCTTTTTCTTCTTAGCTTGATTTTAAATTTGATAGCTGCAACAAACTTTTATGAACATGTTTAAATCTTTGATGTAATTTAATTATTTAGTCTTTTAACAACAAAAAATATATTTACTTACCCTTAAATTTTAGTTGAAACAGAGGGGAAAAACTCTGGCCTGCACCTTTAAATTTTGTGTTTGCTAGTTTTTTTTTCTTTTTGAGTTGATTCCTGAATCTCCCTCTAATCTGTGAAGTTCTTGCTTGATTCTGTAATGTATGTTGAAGATTTGAATTCAACTTTGAATTCTTCTTTTGGCTTAAGATATTGAGAGGAAGGTTTTGTTACAGATTTTTTTTCTTCTCGAATGACTTTCTTGATTTCAATTGTTGAGGCAAAGTAGGTTTTTTTTGATGAATATTTTTTTTCTTTTCTGATATAAAGATTTCACAGTTTTTTTCTTTCAAACAAATAAAAGAGTAAGAGGAGAAGAGTTGTATAAGTTTATTTTCCCTTTTCTATAAATTTCTTAAGAAAAAAGAAATTGATACAATGACACTTGTTATTTTCTTCTTCCCTTAAATTACATTTGTCACCATAGTCATTATTAGTTTAACACTTCTAATATATTTTTTTCTTTATTAACATAATATGTTACACTACTTAGATTGCATTTAAACTTACACTTCCTATTAAAAATATTGGTTTTATATTAATACACATTATTAAACGAGAATGTTTTTGAAATTATATACATTTATAAAGCCAAATTATTTTGCTAAAACATTTATTTAAAAAAAATTAAATTCAAACTGAAAATCAAATTCAATATATCAATTCAAATTTACCCACATATGCACTTATACATATATATTCACATATATGAATAGATTTAAATGATTTTAAAAACTTTTAGTATTTTCAAATTTCAAACTCAAAAGAATTTTGAAATTTTTCTATCCATTTAAATTATCACTTATTATTTATTTATTTTGTAACTTTTTAAATTATATTATAAAAGTTCAGCATTTACCAAATTTAAATTGACAAATTTTGGTATGTTACAGATTTCTCCCCTTAAGAAAATTTCGCCCTCGAAATTTGAAAGAGAGAGAGAAAAGCAAACAAAGAATATACGAATTCAGAAAAGGATAGAGAAATGGCTTACCAGTTTAAGCCGAGATATCCACTCTGCAATTGGGATAAGACTTTTGCATACTGTCTTTTGTCTCCCAAGTACAGTCCTTTGGATCTCCGCTCCACTGCACTTTAACCAATTTCACAATTTTGTTCCTTAATTATATTTCGTCCCGATCCACAATCTTAATTAGTTCTCTTTTAACTGTTAAATTTGGTGTGATCTCTATATCCTACCGAGCTGCCTCTTCGATAATATTGTCTGGATCATACACGTACTTTTGAAGATGTGAAATGTGAAATACATCGTGTACGCCGGATAACCAGTTAGAGCTGTACTCGATATGCTAGAGGACCAATCCTTTCCAAAATGGGAAAAGGACCAATGTATCGTGGTGCTAGCTTACCAGTCTTTCCAAATCTTAACACACCCCGCATTGGAGATACTTTCAAGAAAATGGAATCTCCAACTTGAAATTCCAAAGCTCTTCTTCTGCGGTCGTAATAACTCTTCTGGCGACTTTGAGCAGTTATTAACTTCTTCCGAATAAAATCAACCTTTTTAGTGGCTTCCTTAATCATATTTGGTCCAAGAACGATTCTATCACCGGATTCAATCTAGCATGCCAGTAATCGACCCGGTCGACCATATAAAGCCTCAAAAGGAGCCATTTCGATACTGGCTTGATAACAATTATTATACGAAAATTCGACCAAATGTAAATAGTCCTCCCAAGAACCACCAAAGTCGAGAATAAAAGCTCGCAAAAGATCCTCTAATATTCGACTTATCCTTTCAGTCTGCCCATTAGACTGTGGGTCATAAGCAGTGCTGAAATTTAGCTTTGTTCCCAACGTGGCTTGAAATGCCTCCCAAAATCTACTAGTGAAGATCGGGTCACGATCACTCACTATACTGCTCGGTATACCGTGGAGACGGACAATCTCTTTGATATATAGCTCAGCTAAACTTGCTGCTGTCCGGGTGGATTTCATTGGAATGAAATGGGCTGTTTTAGTCAAGCGGTCCACAATAACCCAGATTACTTCATTCCCCTTTCGAGCGCGGGGCAACCCATCAATGAAATCCATCGATACCTGATCCCATTTCTATTTTGGTACCTCCAAAGGCTGGAGTAAACCAGCCATCTTTTTCTGGTCGCTTTTAATTTGTTGACAAGTAGCACAGCGACTCACATATATAGATATATCTCTTTTCATTGTCTTCAACCAGAAGGTTCTTTTGATATCTCTATACATTTTATTAACTTCTGGATGGATACTGAGTTTTGATTTATGACATTCATCTAAAACTTCACGCTTCAGATCAGGGTAGTCTGGAACACATATTCTACCTTTCATCCTTATAACTCTCCTAATATCCATCTCAAAACTAGTGTCTTCTCCTTGGCATATTTTTTTATAAATTCCCCGAAGAAACTCATCTTCATATTGCTTGCTCGCGATCCTCTTAAGAAGAGTGGGAGTGATAACAAGATATGCGAGAACAGCATGTCTTTTGCTTAAAGCATCGGCAACTACATTGGCTTTTCCGGGTGTATACAGAATATCCAGGTCATATGACGCTAGAAATTCTAACCATCGTTGTTGCCGTAGATTTAAATCTTTCTGGGTGAAGAGATATTTCAAAGATTTGTGATCGGTGAATAATTTAAATTTTTCACCTAAAACAAAGAGAGTTCATTAAGTATATTTATTTAGTTAAGTTAGATTTCTTATGTCGTTAAGAAAGCTGAAAAAGGTTCTTACGCAAAAGATAGCGTCGCCAGATTTTCAAAGCGAGAATAGCAGCTAAAAGCTCCAAATCGTGTGTTGGGCAATTTTTCTCATGCGGGCGTAATTTTCTACTTGCGTAGGCAATTACTTTCCCATTTTGCATTAGTACCGCACCCAAACCGTCTCCACAAGCATCAGTATAGACAGATAACCCTTGGTTCCCGTTAATGATAGCGAGAACGGGAGTGGTAGTTAATCTTCTTTTCAATTCCTGGAAAGCTTCATCACACTTTGGAGTCCAATCGAATTTAGCATTCTTCGTTGTCAGCTTAGTCAATGAACTAGCCAACTTAGAAAAATCCTAGACAAACTTTCTATAATATCCCGCTAAACCCAGAAAACTTCGAACTTCTCTAGGAGTAGTGGGTCGCTTCCAGTCCAGAATTGCTGAAATCTTGCTTGGATCAACAGAAATCCCTTCTTCATTAACAATATGACCGAGAAATCTGACTTCTTTGACCCAAAAGTGACATTTAAAGAATTTAGCGAATAGGATATTCCTCCTCAATATCTCTAAAACAATTCTGAGATGTTCAGCATGCTCCTCTTCAGTTTTGGAGTAAATCAAGATATCATCAATAAATACAAGGACAAATTTGTTCACTACTTCTCGAAACACATGGGTCATTAGATCTACAAAGTACGTGAGAGCGTTGGTTAGTCTGAAAGGCATGACTAACCATTCGTAGAACATGTTAGGACCCCTAAAGGCAATCAAATGAATACAATCCTCAGTTATTCGCAGTTGATGGAATCCCTGAGCTAAATCCATCTTAGAAAAGAATCGAGCGCCATGAAGTTGATTGAATAGATCGTTGATTCTGGGTAAAGGGAATTTGTTCTTGAGAGTTTTTTTATTGAGATCGCGGTAGTTTACACACAATCTCAAAGATCCGTCTGATTTAGCCACAAACACGACGGTTGAACCCCATTCTGAAACACTAGGGCGAATCAATCCTTTTTCTAGCAAATCTCGAGTTTGATTGACTAAATCAATTCTTCCCCTAGGTGCCATCCTGCGACTTGCGTGGACGACTGGACCGGCATTGGGTACTAAGTCAATTCAGAATTCTATTTCTCTGTTTGGGGGTAAAGATTTCACTTCTTCAAATACGTCGAAAAAATCCTGAACAACAAGTATAGACTCCAGACTGGGTTCAGGATATCCCAAAGTATACATCAATTTATCTCTCTTTGGACTCGGATCCTCACAAGAGAATTCAATAAAATTTCCAAAGTTTGTTTTGATCGAGATCGTTCGATTATTACAATCTAATTTGGCTTCGTATATTGTTAGCCAATCCAATTCGAGTAAAATTTCGAATTCATTAAAATCAAGAACAAAAAGACTGATAGGGAATCGGTAATAAGAATACGAGATAGGAATGTCTCTACATCGTAGACAAAGGTTTGCAGGACCACTAATTGGGTTTTTCGCACAATTGGGCTCGTCGACAAAATTAGGTTTAAGTTTTAATTCATTTACGGTTTGTTGGAAGATGAAGCTATGTGTAGCGCCCGTGTCAAACAAAACTCTAACAATTTTATCATAAATAGTAAGGTTACCTTCCGAAACACCTTTTCCTTTATCTGCTTTCGAAGTTGAAGGGTCTTCCTTTATCGCCTAAACATTTGCCACCTCTGCTTGCTTCATCACCAGGAAATTCTTAACAACATGTCCAGGCTTGTGACAATTATAGAACTCTCTAACTCCTTGATCATTCTTCACAGGTTGTTGCTTCTTCGGCTTTTTGTAGCTGTTTGAATAATGCCCCTTCTCTTGTCAATTGTAACAAGTTATATTTCTAGCCTAATTTCCTTGACTGCTCCTCTTATCCTTGCCATGATGTGGCTTCTTGCCCCTAATCTTCCTTTTCTTCCAATTCTGATTACTTGAGTTTCCGCTTTCCCTTGGAATCTCCTGCAAATTCAAAGCGGCACACCTATATCCCATATCAATAAGATAAGAAAAAGATTCTTTGACGTGTGCTGTCATCCTTTCGTGATACTTCTTGTTCATTCCACGAATGAACCTTTCATTTTTCTTTAGAGGCATATTTACCAACTCTGGACCAAAACGGGATAGTTCGTTGAACTTGTTTAAGTACTCCTCAAATGACAAGCCTCCGTGCTTTAAATTCCTAAATTCTTGATACATTCGCGAAATTCCTGCTGACGGCATATAGCGCTTTTCAAACACCTCCTTAAATCGACTCCAAGTAAATTCTTCTTCTGGTTCATCTATCGTGACTGTTTCCCACCAGGATGAGGCTTCATCTTGTAGCTACCAAGAAGCAATGAGATGCATTTGATCATCTTGTAGCTTAAGCCCTTTAAAGATCTTTTCACATGAACTGATCCAAGCCTGGGCCCCAATAATCGACTCTTTGCCGGTGAACGGCCTACCACCAAGCCTTGAGAAGCTCTTATACAAATCAGCCAGATTCGGCTGAGACTGAGTAGGAATAACTACTTCTGCTGAAAGGGAAACCTGACTAGCTATCGTAGCATTCCCCTGACCCCTAGATCTACCTCTTCACCCGTTAATTCTTACTATCTGTAATTAGTAAGAAAGTTGATTTAGATATTCGGACGGGATATCTTAAGGAATATCAACAGTTAAAGAAAATAGGCTAAGAAAATTTAAGGTTTCAGTCTCGGTTTATACTCATTCTAGGATATACTTCACCCTATCTCTAATGAGCCATCTAATGTGTTATACTCCATATAGCTCTGATACCACTTGTCACGACCCGAAATTCAGCGTTCAAAAATCGACATCAAATACCTCACTTGTATTCGACTGCCGGAGATTCGAATGTTAAATTCCAGTTCGGATGGAGCTTATAACAACATTAGATGGATATAAACAGCGGAAAATAAAACTGCCAACATCAATATCACAGATACAACATCATCACAATATCATTACAACATCAGAGTATTTTTATACATATACAATACAACTTCAGAATAGACCATCACAACAGAACAACATGTGATTGCATTCCAAGAAAGTCTCCAAAGAAGGAAGCGATAACGAACATCCAAACTAAGAACCTTGAGATCCAAAAGTTTTCAAAATACCTCCAAGTTAAAAACCTTCAAAAACCAGTAGCCTCCAAACCATACGACTTCAAAATCCATTTAGCTCCAAAACACGGAAGACCTGCTACTAGGCTGCCCGTGTGGAAATTATGGGCACCCAGAGTTTAGAAAGGAAACAATAAACTTCGGGTCAGTTATGGGACTGGTATGAATAAACAAAAACAGTTGCTTTTAAATTAAAACAAATTTTTAAAAGAAAACCATTCATGTTTTTGGAAAATGAAACTACCATAAGGCCTCCCGGCACACACACAATGCAATCACACACTTGGGGGAGATTTCTCCTTATGATAGTCAAATATGCTTAATACGAGAAAAATTCTTTGATATTATTATTAGTGCATAGTGAAGAAAACATTTTCGAAAGTATAATATTTAACTTAGCCGGCATACGTACCATTATAGTATGCCTACTATAGCCACCATATTAGATGGTAGGTTCTACAACTAAAACCGTACTGGGTTCGTATTGGTAATTGGATTTCCAACAAATGGTCAGGCTAAGGAACTTCCTGGGCCACATGGGTACGCCTCTGAAGAGACGTCTCGAGAACCTAACCGGATCTCTGCCAACACAAGGCCGGGTTACTTCTATAACTAGGTAACTACTACACAAGTATGCCATCCCCCGGTTGTAACCAACCTTTATCCGGGGCCCCAACAACAATAATCACAAAGTAATATATATATATATATATATATATATATTTGCAATATCCACATAAGTTAAGTATCTGAGATCCATACCATGATACCACTTCTATCCAGAAGGAAATGTACATACCCTTAGGGGCGCTACCCCCAATAACCTTGCCGCATCTTTCCTGTTTCGACCATTACTAGGTTGTGAGGTTCGACGAAGTCTCGTCCACAAAGCTACGCTTTTCACAAAAGCCATGCTTTGATCAACAAATGATCAGCAAATGATCATCAATACACAGCAGCACTTAGCGTGCCACACTACCAAATTAGGAGTATATCGCTCATAACCTTCAAAAACATAATCTTTGAGCTCGTACGTCTCAGAGAAGGGTGTTAAGCTAAGAGAATAAATCCTCCGCCACCAATAGATGTTTATTTGAAAGAAATCGACTTTATATCTCAAAGTGTAGTGTCAGACACACCACCATACAAGCCTGTTCCGGGTTCGAACAGAATCGAAGGCACTTCCGAAAAAGTCCTTGTAATCCGGGCATCCACAATCCCGATCGGACTTCCCATCACTTAGGGAATCCCTATACCTGAGCAACTCGGTGCAGAGACAATCGATAAATTATCCTATCGTTTTCGAAGACACCCGGTCTTCACCACTGGTCTTCAATTGCTATACATTTCGTCGTAGCACATATTCGGAATGGGTTATATGACACAAAGGTCCTCTCCCGGCTAAATCGAAAAGTGAGTGTAAATTTTTAAAACATGTGGATATGTCATTCACAAAGATTCACAGGTTCGATGTGGGTTTCGGATAACCAACTGGAATCCGACTACCTATCGCATCGAAATTCAAGTGCCGTTTTACGGGCCAAAGGGGTTTCATATTCACATAGAGAATATAGGATCACAGCTCAGCACAAAACAATTCATATCACATAGCATCACAATTACAATAAGAGAAATCAATCAATACCCATCATACAATAGTTATCAATCATATACAAATACGATGAATTAATTGTGTGATTTAAACTAATTAATCACAAAATTAATTTCATTAATCATTTTTAATCAATGATTAGTTATCCTTAATTAAAATTAATTATGTCTTTAATCATCTTCATAATTTAATTATTCCCTAATTAATTACCCTAATTAATTTATCCTTAATTGTTCATTAAGTAAATCTTAATTACTTTTATTAATTAATTATTTACTTAATTAATTTTCTTAATGAATTAATCTATAATTAATCATTAAACATTAAGTAATTAATTTAAATCGTTATTTTAATTAAATCGTTTATTACATAAGTAAATCATAAATTATCTATTAAATTCAAAAGATAAACCTTCTTATCTTCATTAACCATTTAGATTTTCCTTGTAAATCTAATTTAAATTCATTATGTGAATTGTCTTGAGAGATCAAAATTATTTTGTAAAACTTTTCATCTTAAAACATTTTTAATTACATTTTATAACTGATTTTATAAGTAATGTGACAAAAATTAAAGTAAATCAAATTACTAAAAAAATTGTCTTACTTAACTTTAATTTGTTTGAAATCAAAATCAAAACCATCTTTTAAAACATGAGTTTTAAAATTTTAAAAGTTCTGAAATTTATTGTTTTTATTTGAGAAAACCACCATGTATGCTGACTTCCCCAGAAAATCCTTCGAGTCTTCCCCGAGGTTCCCTCCCGCTTGCTTCGAGATTTTCAAATTTCGACCCGAGTGCTGTTATTTTTTTCTTTCCAAATTTTTTTCTAAGTACAACTCGTACAACCCCTAAAATACTTCAAGCTCATACTCGAGTTCAAAGCCCTATTACTCGATAGCTGCTTTGGGTTGTCCTTTTCTTCCCTAAATTTGTTTCCCCTGACACAACCCAACTGTGTGCACCTGCACAACTTCGCCGGCCACAACTGGTTAAACTACTGGCCGTCAACACATCATCGATGATGTTCTCGAGCCTCTCAAACACTCAAAAGTTCGAACAAATCACGATTTTGAAATTTCATTCCCAAACCCAAAACTAGAACGAACAACGCCTCAAAACAATCACCTCGCACCGACGCCAAAGATCACCAGAAAACTTGAGCCTCCGGCCATGACTCCATCATCCACCCAGCTATCTCCTCCCAAAGCCACGTACAACTCGATGCACGGACGAAGCCCCAGTGACCAATTTTTTGACCATTGCCTATATTAGGGTTAAAAGTTTAATCCCCTCGCCGCCGTCACCACAGTGAACTAGGACACCTCCAAGCATTTTTCGTCGACTCACGTAGGCCCTTCCATCTCCACGCAAAGCCACGACCCTCATCATCATGCCGATGACCGAAATTTTTCAAAAACCCCAAATCTGATTATCTCGGCTTATCCCAGTAATTACTAACTTAAAAGTTTTGATTTTACTTTCAAAAACCATAATTTTTGATAAGCTTCCAGATGGTATATTTGAAAGTAAAATCTACCAGGTTTGAAATTAAACATGACTTGAATTTTTTTACCGTGTTTTCAATTGCTACAGTAGAAGCTTTAGTTCATTTAGCTTGAATTAAACTTTACAACTTAAAACATGTCAAAACAGACCACTTTTATTTGAATTCCGAGATCAAACAAGGATCAGGGAATAGAGGAATTGGATTTTATACAGGATTATAAACCTCTGTAATCTGGAACAGAGGTAATTCAAGTGTAAACTGACATGCGCAGAGAAAAGAAAATAGATTTTTGTGCATGCAAACAATTTTTTAAACTTATTCAAGTCCTATTTTCAAACAGTACATCAACCATCAGATCTTAGGGATGTTTACTCACCTGTAAAATAGCAGAGACAGTTTCCTTTCTGAAAATCAAAAATCTGGACTGTCTTTTCTTTTTCTTCTTAGCTTGATTTTAAATTTGATAGCTGCAACAAATTTTTATGAACTTGTTCAAATCTTTGATGTAATTTATTTATTTAATCTTTTAACAAATTTTTTTACTTACACTTAAATTTTAGTTGAAACAGAGGGGAAAAACTCTTGCCTGCACCTTTAAATTTTGTGTTTGCTAGTTTTTTTTTTCTTTTTGAGTTGAGTCCTGAATCTCCCCCTAATCTCTGAAGTTCTTGCTTGATTCTGTAATGTATGTTGAAGATTTGAATTCAACTTTAATTCTTCTTTTGGCTTAAGATATTGAGAGGAAGGTTTTGTTATAGATTTTTTTTCTGGAATGAGTTTCTTGATTTCAATTGTTGAGGCAAAGTAGGTTGTTTTTGATGAATATTTTTTTCTTTTCTGATATAAAGATTTCACAGTTTTTTCTTTGAAACAAATAAAAAGAGTAAGAGGAGAAGAGTTGTATAAGTTTATTTTCCCTTTTCTATAAATTTCTTAAGAAAAATAAATTGATACAATGACACTTGTTATTTTCTTCTTCCCTTGAATTACATTTGTCACCATAGTCATTATTAGTTTAACACTTGTAATAATTTTTTTTCTTTATTAACATAATATGTTACACTAGTTAGATTGCATTTAAACTTACATTTCCTATTAAAAATATTGGTTTTATATCAATACACATTATTAAAAGAGAATGTTTTGAAATTATATACATTTATAAAGCCAAATTATTTTACTAAAACATTTATTTAAAAAAAAAATTCAAATTGAAAATCAAATTCAATATATAAATTCAAATTACCCACATATGCACTCATACATATATATTCACATATATGAATAGATTCAAATGGTAAACTCAAAAGAATTTTGAAATTTTTCTATCCATTTAAATTATCACTTATTATTTATTTATTTTGTAACTTTTTAAATTATATTATAAAAGTTCAACATTTACCAAATTTAAATTGATAAATTTTGGTATGTTGCATATATATTAAAATTATATTAAATATTTTTTAAATTTAATTTTAAACTATTTAAAAATATATTTAAAACTAAATAAAATTAGAAGTTAAGATCTCAAATTTACATTTAAAACCATATATTAACTTATAATTTAAATCTTTAAAACATAAAATAAATTATTTTCCAAATATAAATTTTTAAACAGTATCATTAAATTAAATTTAAAAATCAAATTTATAATTCAAACATACTTTACAATTTAGAAAATAATTTAAAACTGACCAACGATGTCCGTATATAATTTCTACCCTATGGTGTAGTAATTGGATGTGCATCATTTCGACCCAAAATACACTATACCAAACAATCCATTTTGTAACATTTTTCCGCTTTCAATTTACAATGCTAATAACCGTTACAAATTTATAACGGTTATATCCATTACAACCATTTACAACAGTTATTACCGTTGGTAGATATGGTAATTTCGTAAATAATTAAAAGCAGTATGGATCAGTTATTACCGTTGGTAGATATGGTAATTTCGTAAATAATTAAAAGCAGTATGGATAACTTTGTAAATTTATCTTCAATCAATCGTTATCTCATTTCTCATGATAATCATTTCTCACTCTCTCATGTTTCGTTCGTTTCGTCTACCGCCGCCTCCACTGTCTATCATTGCCTCCGCCTCCACCATATGCCACCGCCTCCGTCTTCTGCAACCGCCACCTTCCTTTGTCCTATCAAATCAATGAAGATGATGGAAGATCTGGGTTGCAAATTTCAAATCTAGGGTTTCGCTTTTCCACCTCCGTCTACTCAGGTATGAACATTTTTTCAAATTCATATCAATTTCTTACATACGAATTGAAGGATTATGTATGATTGGTGCATTAGCTCCAAACGAAGGATTATTACTAGTTTCACTGGGCAAATTTGAATAATTTAGCCATCGTATTTTGTATGACATATCTCTTGACTCAGCTCTTGTTCGTATTTTTCTTCATCTTGCTTCAGCTCTGCCTCTTTTGTTGCATCTTGCCCTGATAGTTCCTCTTTTATTGTTTCTTTGATAAGGTCTTTTATTTTGCACCTGTTTCACTAATCACAATTTTAGGCATAGTTAAAACAAGAAGTCCACCCTAAAATCGTCTAGTAGTTTTTCCAGTTATTACATCTTTTAGCATATCAAATGACTGTTCAACACCAATATTTGTTGTCTGCTGCTAAACTTCTGCCTTTGATGCATAACTTCCCATTTTGTTATGTTGCACTCTAATTTCTTCTCTCATGAAACCATATTTTAGCAATTGATAATTTCAATGAGTGAATTTTTTTCTACTTTTTTCAAGTTGGAAATATCAAGTGATAGCTTATAATTATAAGTTGTACTTGGCAACTGAATAACAAGCATGTGACTATAGCGGTCTTATTCAATCCAGTTGACTTGTGGCTTGAAATTTTCACACTCAGTGTTCTTCCTTGTGTTATACATGCTTGATATACTAAATGAAAATTTTGGAAGTTTAATGTTGTGTATAGGACAATGGTTTATTTCAGAACCGATGTATTTATAGGTTTGTAAGTGCAATAGGCTTGAAATTTTCATACCATGTTTGTATTAGGTGTATATTTACAAAGATTTATATAAGTTAAAACTCATTGTTATCAAACCGCGGGTCTTTTGCTCTGTATTCGGTAGTTATTTTCTAGTTTCATGTGATAAGGCAGTGTATTTTTAATTATAAGAGCTTGTTTTGTTTCATTATATGTTGTTTTGGTTCCCTTTGCTCGATCATTTGTTAACCAAGTGGAGTTTACACTTTGCTTGATTTTGGATACAAGATAACTTTTATTAGAAAAGTATTTCCCTTATTTCAACTTGCTCATTATTTATTTGGCCATTTTCTAGATAAACTAGATTGTGTGTATTAATGGTGCTGATGTTAGAAAATTACTCATCTCTGTTCATTAAGTTCAGTTAGAGATGATTCAACAAATGTTAGAATCATACATTATTCCTTAACATTCATCTTTTCTTTTACTTTAGTCTCCAATAATCCAGTTCATCCATGATGATCATTATGAACTATTCTTTTCTCTTGTGTTTAGAATGAATATCCATATGAGCTTTGGAGTTTTGATTGCTTCAAATATGCATTCCATGTTTGGATGTTTAGATATGAAATGGTTTCTATGAACCAAAAAAACTTGCATTGTATCTTTTTGGTCTTTGCTTCATCTTGTATGAAAGAAAATTTAAAGCCCCATTAATACACATATTTTCAGACACATATTTTAACATCCAAGATGTTAAAATATCAACTCTAGACATATATTGAGTTATCATATTGAGATTTTGAGATTCGATAATGTTTGTAAGTTTTTGGGTTTAGCCCATTTATCTCCATTCAAATAATAATAATAATAATAATAATAATAATAATAATATTTCTCACTTTCAACTAACAACTTAAAGGAGAAAAACATAGAAAATAGAGATATACCGACAGTACCGAGTTCAAACATACTAGACGGGCACAACAAAAGGAATTAAATTGTTCTCACAAGAAAACAACAAAAGGTTCAAATACATATTTACATACAAACTGGTTAGTTTAAGAAAATGTTGATTCAAACATGATGATAAAAATCAATGATGTGCTCCTTTATTTTACTTGTATATGCTCTTACATCTATACAGCCTATGAGCATATGCAGGCAAACCATAGAACAATTTACAATCAAAATATTTGCAAGTAAACCATATAATAATCTACAGCCAAAAACTTTTAGTTCTTTAAAAGCAGTGTAATGAAAATGCGATAACACATTGATACATATACCTGGACAAAATAACAATTTAATGTGGAGCACATTCCGATTAAAGGATAGCTCCATCAAGCCAACTCTGGAAAATCAGTCATCAATCAATTACTTCGTGCAATCCAGTACCCAAATGAAAACAAACAAAAGAAAAAAAAATTGAGTAAATAACATAACATAGCTAAAACGCACATAGTGTGAATTTCACTAATAATATCATTACTCCGTTCACCCGACACTCATGGCCAAGTAACAAAGAAAATAAAAACAAGAAGGTAAGATGAAAAATCCTAAACAAATTCTTGATAGCAAGACTTTAAGAGTACCCACAATCTTGGCTGCAAGACAAAGATTTTACTACACCATCTATATCAATAAATACTGTTTGTAAAAGCATCATTCTTCAAATTTATATTTCACATGCATTCGTTATTGTATTTATTTTGCTCATTTTTTTCAAGTATAAAAGCTCCTTTCTTAAAAACTATATGCAAAACTAGAAGCTTTACTTCAATGTTATGCCGAAAACTAGTTACTTTCGACTTTGTCACACAAAGATTTATTAAGCATACATACCAGTTTCTATGATTAAAAAGTAAACATTACAAAAAAAAAAATAAAATGGGAAAGTACTTAGGCCTTGAGCCCGCATTTCTCATACATTGCTAAATATCATATTTATGTATGCCATAAATTGTTAGAACTCCGTAAAGAGTTTTTTCTCTACTGAAATCCTACAACATTGAACTTATGATCACATAGTGTTAATTTGATTACATGCCAATGTCGAAATATATAAAGTACTTACTGGATTTAAACGCAGTTTATGATTCTGATATATACATTGTAAACTTCGTAGACATCTTCCGTATCTCAAATAATTGATTTCCAAATCAATAATATCACTTGGGTATGTATCATGTCAACCCATAATGATTTTTTCCTAATCTATAAGATCATTCGAGTATGTATCATTTCAACCCATAGTGATTTTTCTAACAACAAGCTAAGGGAACTTGTAGTGCGATTACAACATATATAATAACCATAACATCTAGTCATCCAAAAGGTCAACAAATAAACATCCATCACAATCAACATCCAAATCAGTAAATAAATCACAACAATTAATTGGTTATCAATATCACATGTTTAATTATCAATCTAATTTCAATATTGATTTAAATGGTAATTTAATTCAAATTAAATTTAAATGTCAATTTAAATTTAAATGTCAATTTAAATTACCAAACAACAATCAATAAAATTCTTATCAATTCACAAATTAAATTCAACTAACATAAGAGGGTTTAATATTCCGTGAGTAGGTTAAATCACCCACCATTGATTTTCAGTCGAATCAAAATTTAAAAGAACGCCCAAATTCCTACCGTCTTCAAATGCAGCCAAACTAGTTCCATATCGCTCGGAATTTTATGATCTCAGCATAAGAAACATCGTGTTAATTGGAGCTCGTATGAACAAGTTATGATAGAATATCGAAAATTTTAAATTTGAATATACCAGGGGCAAATTGGTAAATCATCACCTTCACAAACCCTAGCTGCTCTCGTGAAACCCAACCACTCACGGCTGCCATCATGTTCATCACCAAACACCACATCCCACAGCCCCACGACCAATATCTGACCACGACATTGCAAAGTGTAACGACCCAATTTTTCGACGCCCAAAAATCGACATCAATACATCCACTGTATCGAATGACGAACAATCGAATGCCGAAAAACCGAATCATTAGGGTTAAAGAAGAAGTAGGTAGAAGAAGAAATAGAAAAAATATTAGAATCTCACAATCGCACCGTAACTATATATAATATATAAATGACTAATCTTTTAAAACAAAAATAATTATATCTGTTTACACATTACATCGTCAGAGTGCAACACAATCAATACCAAAATACTAGACAGCTATATTAACTTGTCTTCACAAAAATGAATTCATTATTTATACACCATAGCGGAATATATCAAGTACGAGTGATACGCCTCACCATCGAGCTCATCGCCTGAGCTCCACAACAGTCCATCTAGAATCTGTATTCTATAATACTCGGTCTGACCTGAGCATTATAGTTAAATAACACCCGAGTCTGTCTGGAAAACCAGCGTGAGAAAACACACTCAATTGGATTATTAAAGTTTTCAAAATCATTTGAAAATCAAAGGTATCTCATAAGACCACGCCACAAATAAACATGCCGGGTTTTTACCTTACGATAACCAAAACACTTCTTATAAAATCGTCTGATATTATAGCAGTGTCTATATACAAATACTTATTCAAATAGCCAAAATTGTTACATTATTAAATTCTAGCTACTAGCCACAAAGTGGGTTCTACAAACAAAAACCGTAAAGACACCTAGGGAGAATGGATTTCCATCAATGGCAGGACTACTGGGGTACCGTCCGTCACAGTACGTGGTTTAGATCACTGTACCGAGGATCCACCCCGATCCCCTGCATCACAAAACCGAAGCTAGCCCTTACTGAATAGTCTGAATAAGTTCATCCCACGGTTGGGATCAGCAACTGCCCACACAGCCAAAATAAAGGGACATCTAGACAGAGGTGACCTTACCCTAATTGGTTGCTATCCACTTAGCCTTGTGTGCACGTCCTCTGTTTTAGCCATTCTCGGTTGATGAGGCTCGAGGCTAAGCGTTACCTTTTTAGCACACATTCACTTAGAATGCTCATCATCCTCCTGACGATGTTCTGAAAGCATTCGTCCACTCAAGTCCGTTTCGGGTTCGAACGGATTCGAAGGCACAACTCCTACTACATCCATTTTGGAATCACCCTCAGGATTCGTAGTGACTAGCCCTTGCACTTCACTGCTCCATATTCGACTACAAGCTCCTGAATTCTACACAAAAACATTCAAACTAGATCGAAGTGGTTTTCGGAAAATAAATCCTGATCCCGGTCTCTTTGAAACGATCAACGCATTGGCCAATATTGATAGTCGATTATGTAACAATCAAATAACATTCACAAACAACCATCAGAATTAAATAATTTTCCAAATTACTTATTATTTAAAATAACTTCGCAAGATATCTTCCATACTTCAACCCTTTGAAAACAGTTTCAAACATCCTTCTCTCACGAAATAAATTTCCCAAATATTATTTATTTCCACTAAAAATCACCAAGTCCAAATACTTTAGATTTTAAAATAAATTAAATCACTTTATTCTAAAATATACTTTAAAATATTTAAATTAAACTAACACTGTATTCAAAAATATATACTTTAAAAATATTTAAAATAAAACTATTTTATGAAATAAAAACTAATTTTTAAGGTAAAAGTTAAGACAAACTAAATTTTAAAATAAGAGTTACGAAATTCCATACAAGTTTTCAAATAAAACTTTAACCAAACTATCTTTAAATAAATCTACTTTATAAAATATAAATGTTAATAATTATCCACAAAATCATAATACTAGTCAAACCTTTCAGTTAATTACTACTATAATTAATTTAATTAAATGTTAACTTTTGAAATTTAAAAAACTTAAATAATGATTTCCTAAAAACATTCCTTTTAACAAACTTTAAAACCTTTAACTTATACTAAAAATCTGCTTTGAAAACGTACTTCGCTTTTCAGGGAAATACACCCTTCTTCACACCCTTTTAAAAATAAATCACTATTTATTTAAAAAAAAAATACCTATTCCTTTAAAAATTCCCATCCTGAAATTATATTTCCAAATCATCTTCTGATAAATTATTTTACTCTATTTATAAACCCTGTTTATAAATTCCATGATCTTATTCTCTTTTGAAACACTGTTTCAATCCCTTAATCGATTTAAAAATCGATTTTCTAAATTTAATTTCCCATAAAATTTATTTCTCAATTAATTCAAAGCTTATTTCGAAAATCTATTAAATCCAGATTTACTTCTTAATTATCATTTAAAAATCTTATTTAGAACTGAAATTATAAATTTTCATACTTTATTACAAAAATTATCTTTTATTTCTTCTCAGACCATTTAAATCCCGAATTTTAAAAGAAATCTTTTATTTCTCTAAGTAATATCACTTAAGTTAAAAACAACCATTTGTTTCCATTTATTCAAAATTTCCTTTAACATACTCGGAATTTATTTATTAGAATTTAAAAGTCAACCTTTATCCTTTTGCAATTCATTATTTAATTTATCCAGATTCTTCATAATTATTTAATTAAAAATTCTCTCTTTTTATTTTCTTTTCAAAAATCCAATATATGTATTTTTGGTAACTCAGCATACCTAAATATATTCAATCAAACATAGCATTCAATATTTTCAATCACCAATATAATCTATCTTAGATTATCAAATAATCATATCATAGAATATTAAAACAATCTAAATATTTTGAGGAATCCAGGTGGATCTCTCCAACCTGTTTTCCTGCATCCACATTGTTAGCACAATGTAAAAATACCAATTCCACTTCGAGGTGGAATATCGCGGTATATGTGGTTATATCATCTCATCTGCTATTATGCCGCGCATAGAGTCTCATCCGATATATAACGCGGGAAATCAATCACTCTAATATATATATATATATACACTACTATATAATATACCACATCCAATCAATTTAATCATTCAACCAAATATTTAAATTTAACTATTTAAAGTTAAATAATAATCCAAATGAGTGAGATTAACTCACCTTTGATTTGTTTACAATCAATTCCAATTCTGACTTGATTTTACGGTTTTGACTTGTATAAAACAATTCACAATTTATTATTATTTGAATTAACCAAACAATTAATTTCTATTCAATAAATTTAATTTAAAATTTTCCTTTAGTAAATTACTTAATGACTGAAATAATTAAATGAGCAAATAAACCGCCAAATCTATTATTTCAAAATAAGCTCGTACATGTAAAATGTATATGTATATTTATTCTTCCTTTGAAAGCGTACACACATACTAAAAAAATAATTTATAGATTTCCAAAAATCAAATTTTACATAAATATTCAACAAATTAAATTTTCCCTGGAAACTACATATACTAAAATATAAATCTAATCTTTACATAACTTTCGGCATTTAAAATTTCTTATATATATAAAATTTCAAAAACCTATCGGTATAAAATTTCCTCTGTTTAACCTATAATTCAAAATAGGCAGGCATATCAACATTCATATTATAAATCTGTTATGAATACCAAAATCAATAAAATAAACTGAGAATACTTACAACCCAGAACAACACTCGAGCTCAAAGATTTCCCCCTCAGTCACGAATCGATGGTCATGGTTGCCGATTCTCACGCGAACCTCGAAGATCGTCGAACTTCTCGACGCAGCCCAAATCCCATCGAACTCCTTCGAGTCGCGACTCCAGTAGCCACCATCACAACAAAATGCGAACGATCTCGATCCACTCATCTCTGCCAGGCGTGCGTCGAGTCGAGCGACAACATCACCGACATTCCCCCTTAGCCTCATGACCTCCTCAAATCGTGACTTCAAAGACGATGATTCCAGGTTGTCGTCACTGTTTCAACGCCTCCATTCCAATTCAGATATCACACCTCCTAGCACTCCCTGGTCAAGCACCGCACCTACCTAGCATCAATCGCGAATTCAACACCAGGAATTAGGGCACGGGTTAGAAAAAAATAATATGGGATCGGCTCACAAGATTAGAGAGAGAGGGATTCGATTATAAATTTTTAAGAAATCGAATGAATTAGTTTCGTCAAACTGAGGTGAATAGGAAATTAGAAAGGGGAAACGATTTTATTTTTCTAATTTTACCTTCTAGCTTTGCTAGCATGTTCGTCTCTTGTTTTGTTTTCTCAAATTTTGGTTTATCAACTTATTATTTATTTATTTTGGAGAAGAGTGACATTTGCTATGAAATTAGAGAAAGCAGAGGGCACACGGAAGGAAGGGTTACAGCGATGCTGAAATATTTTTGACCAGTCAAATTATTTTCAAATTTCAAATTTTAATCGTCTCGAAATCACTACTCAAAACTTGACTTCCCTTTGAGGCATGCCGCCAGGCGTTCATAATGTTATACCCCTATTCTGAACGCAATGGAAAAGTTTTCGAGTCCTAATTCGATCGTATGGAGAAGATAGCTTTTTGGACCCAGTTATTTAATTGAATTTTTGATATAAATTTCAGCGCGTTTATTTATTGTACGGCCAAATGATCACTCCGAACATTACAAAAATTCCAATCCGATAATAATACACTATTACGGATCCAATGGAACTGGTTTCATTGACTTCTGAGACTGTGCCCCGAAAGGCTATTTTTAAATGTCAATTTTAGTGATAGAATTTCAAAACTGAACAAACCATCTTTAAATTCAATTTTAAAAAAAAATCTATTATCTTCAGTATTGTTAATACAAATTTTAAATTATTTTTAACATGTCTGTAACTCCAGATTCCAAAATTTCCCTATTTTCAATTATTAAATTCAATATGTAAATTTACCCAATAAATAGCGATATTTGAAATTCAAGTTAGAAGCTAACTTTTAAATATTTAGAATCAATTAAATATTCCAATGTAAAATTTCCAGAAATTCTGGGTCATCACATTCCTCCACCCTTAAAAGAATTTTACCCCCGAAATTACTAGTTAGGAAGAATAGTCCAAAACCCTTCACTTATTTTTCCCCAAACAACTAGTTTTAACAAATCCCCAAAACCAAATAGTTTTTAACAATACTAAAGCCATCTTTTTAACAAAGACATTATCACCCTTACTAACTTTCCAAACTTCTACTATAGGTTCCAACTAAAATCACTTACCCAACCATTCAAATTTAAATTTAAAACCAAAATTTTAAATAATCAAAATCTTCTCCAAATTTTTCTAACTTCCTAAATTTTTGAAAAATTTCGCCAGCGTCTCCTTCGCGCGGCTAGCTCAGTACAACTACAAAATGCCTCAACGGGCCCCCAGATTTCAAAAGAAACAAAAAGCCAAGTGGCTAGACCAGAAAAACATCAAATTTCATAAAGAAATTTAAACACATACCTTCTGTCGGGCCATTCACATTTATCTTCTGAAATCAAAAATCCCAATTTCCTTTTGCTTTTTAAACACCTGTATATCCTACTTAGCAATCATATCCAATCATAGCATTCAAAATCATTAATTTACTTTCTTTTCAAAATTTTCGATAAAAGCTTTACTTAAGCCCATATGTTGCACACTCGTCCGTACGCAATACCCAATCTGATCGCTCACTCGATCACACAATTTCACTTCCGAACTAGTATTATCACTCGACTTCCTAGTGCGGACTCAGATCTGGTTTCTTGATCAAAAATTGTCATTCTCCTTGCATAGCCATAACTATGATAGAGAATTTCCAGAATCGATCAAAAATCCATGTCTATGGTTCGCCGACGAAAATCGAGTGAAAAATCCCGACTCGGAATGATATAAATATCTCGAAATTCTATGCTCGAATCTACATCAATTCGTTACGTAGATAAAAAAATATACGTACATCCTAGATATTTATCTCGATTGATTATTAACTAAATCAATTTTTCTCCTTATTCACACTCATTATGATTTCTGTCCACTTATTTACAATTTCCCATTTCACAACTTCCAGTTTGATTTTCATCCAATTATTAACTTAGTATATTTTCAATACCAAATTTACTTAAGAACTTTCAGCCTTAACTTTTCTTAAGTGTAGCATAAGAATCTTATACATTCTTATATTATTACTTTCACTTTACCACTTGGTTTTTATCTACATTTAATCAATTGGGTTCCAATTCCATATAGATTCAATTTTCTTCACTTTACGAATTAGTTTCAAATATTCTTTCCCAATTTTCATCCAGATTTTCATTTCAATTCTACTTGAATCCAATTCATCTTCGAACTCTGAATATTGAATTTTATCAACTATTTTCCATTCATAACTGGTTCATAACACTATTTTAAATCAGCTCCGCTTACAAATTTATTCTAAATCTCAAACAAAATTTTTTATTACCAAACTTTTATTATTTGGTTCACTTCGAATTAATTCTATAACTTCACTTTATTTTACACATTTTAAATTAAATATCATCCAACATACAATTCCAATTCATTTGCTTACCCACTTGAATCAGTTAGTTTACTCACTAATTTTATTTTAGTCCTTTATTTTTATTTAGTCAAATCTGGACTATCTTCCATTACACATAATTCAAATTAATTCCCATTATTTAGTTTAAATCCTATTTACTTACGAATGCAAATTCATTTGTCTATCCACAATTTTATTTCCAACTTAACTTTTTATTTAAGTAACTATTTCTCTTAGTTTCCTTAGATTTCTTTAAATTCATTTTTAGTTAACTATATTTAATTAAACTCTGATTTAATTCAAAATTTTAAACTTTTATAAGTTTTCCAAATTTAATTACATTTCATTCAGCATTCTTTTTTTCTTCACTTATTTGGTTTACTTCACTAGCTTATTTTGGTTTCATACTTATTTTAATTTAACTTTTCCTTAAGTTAAATTTCATTCTGATTTTTTTTTTCAAATTTTTGTAAGTTATCAAACCCATTTATTATTTTAATTAAACTTCCAGAGTTTAAGTAATTACTTAAATATTTCAAAAATATTTTTGAAATCAAGTGTATCCCAAAATCCCTTAGTATATCCAATATTCCTTTGTATTTTAAAATCAAAACGGTTTTACCAAACCAAAACTTCAACATTTCAAAAATCATTTTTGAAATACATAATTCAGTTGCATATCCAATTATTCCTTGAATTTTAAAACCAACCCAGTTTTGCAAACAACTCCAATTTAAATCATTCAGGTAGCAATTCCTCTTTGGGAAACTCGAAAATGAACATCGATGATGCTGCAGTCATCACCAAAGTTATCTTCTAGCGGCCGAAAAGAGTTCAATGCTTTTACCTCTTTAAAACATTCTCCTAAATATTTTTAAATTCCTAATCTCACCAGATTTCAAATCCAATTCAAAAATAATTCCAAAATAATATCACTATTATTTTTCCAAACCTTTGCAAACCATTTTCAAATTCAAAGGAATTTAAATTTCCCAAATTTTCAAATTTCAAATCCCTTCAATTTATTTTCAAATATTTCTTCGGAATTCTATTTCAAATTATAAATCACATTTCCAGTTTACATTTACAAATCCCATTTGTATATGAATTTATTTCCTAGCTTTTAGTTATGATTTCAATTTCTTATACAGATTTTACACAACAATGATAATAATTTAATGTTATCATTCCCAACAATCAAGCGATCGTATATATAGCTATAGTAATTTATAGAAAGTTATTTCTTTTTTTATACAAAAGTAATTTGGGTAAAATTATTTCATTTACCCTATTTTAAAACAATACTGTGTCGGTTTATCTTGTTTGAGAGTTTAGAAACCCTATCGATGACATGACGTTCCACATATCGACCAAAATTCATAAACTCTCAACCGATAAGTCAACATAATATAAAAACAATTTTTTATATTCACTAACAATACGCGCTCATATCTATTAATACACTCAAACTCATTCTAGAGTACTACGGACTCTATTTCAATAAGTAATCCCCACCAGAGCCAAAGTTCTCGCTTAACCTTCAGCTCTGATACCAACAGTAATGACCCAATTTTTCGACGTCCGAAAATTGACATCAATACGTCCACTGTATCAAATTACGTACAATCGAGTGCCAGAAAACCGAATCATTATGGTTAAAGAAGAAGGGGGTCGAATAAGAAATAGAAACAATATCAGAATCTCACAATCGCAGCGGAACAATATATAATAGATAAATGACTTATCTTTTAAAACAAAAAAATTATATCTATTAACACATTATATCATCAGAGCACAACACAATCAATACCAAAATACTGGATAGTTATATTAACTTGTCCTCCCAAAACTGAATTCACAACTTATACACAACAACGGAATATATCAAGTACGGGTGATACGCCTCGCCATCCAGCTCGTCTCCTGAGCTCCACAGCAGTCCGTCTAGAATCTGTATTCCATAATACTCGGTCTGACCCGAGCACTATAGTTAAATAACACCCGAGTCAGTCTGGAAGACCAGCGTGAGAAAACACACTCAATTGGATTATTAAAGTTTTCAAAATCATTTGAAAATCAAAGGTATCTCGTAAGACCATGCCATAAATAAACATGCTAGGTTTTTACCTTACGATAACCAAAACGTTTCTTATAAAATCCTCTGATATTATAGTAGTGTCTATATAAAAAAACTTATTCAAATAGCCGAAATTGTTATATTATTATATTCCAGCTACTAGCCACAAAGTGGGTTCTACAAACAAATCCCGTAAAGGCACGTAGGGAGAATGGATTTCCATCATTGGTAGGGCTACTGGGGCACCGCCGGTCACAGTGGTCTAGATCACTGTGTCGAGGATCCACCCTGATCCCCTGCATTACAAGACCGGAGACACCACTACTGGATAGTCCGAATAAGTTCACCCCACGGTTGGGATCAGCAACCGCCCATACAGCCGAAATAAAGGGACATCTAGACAGGGGCGACCTTGCCCTAATTGGTTGCTATCCACTTAGCCTTTTGTGCACGTCCCCTGTTTTAGCCATTCCTGGTTGATGAGGCTCGAGGCTAAGCATTATCTTTTTAGCACACATTCACTTAGAATGCTCATTGTCCTCTTGACGATGTTCTAAAAGCATTCGTCGATACCAGTCCGTTTTAGGTTCGAACGGAACCGAAGGCACTACTCCTACAACATGCATTTTGGAATCACCCTCAGAATTAGTAGCGACTAGCCCTTGCACTTCACTGCTCTATATTCGACTCCAAGCCCTTGTCTTCCTCACGAAAATGTTCAAACCGGATCGAAGCAGTTTTCGAGAAGTAAATCCCGATCCCGGTCTCTTCGAAACGATCAGCGCATTTGCCAATATTGATAATCGGTTATTTAACTATCAAATAAGATTCACAAACAACCATCAAATTTAAATAAATTTCCAAATTATTTATTATTCAAAATATCTTCGCAAGATATCTTCCGTACTTCAACCCTTTGAAAACAGTTTCAAACCATCTTTCTCTCATGGAATAAATTTCTCAAATATTATTTATTTCCACTGAAAATCACCAAGTCCCAATACTTTAGATTTTAAGATAATTTAAATCACTTGATTCTAAAATATACTTTAAAATATTTAAATTAAACTAACACTTTATTCAAAAATATAAACTTTAAAAATATTTAAAATAAAACTACTTTATAAAATATAAAACTAATTTTTAAAATAAAAGTTAAGCCAAGCTAAATTTTAAAATAAGAGCTACGAAATTTTATACAAGTTTTCAAATAAAACTTTAACCAAACTATCTTTAAATAAATCTACTTTATAAAATATAAATGTTAATAGTTATCCTTAAAATCAAAATACTAATCAAACCTTTCAATTAGTTACTACTATAATTAATTTAAATAAATTTTTACTTTTAAAATTTAAACAACTTAAATAATAATTTCTTAAAAACATTCCTTTAAACAAACTTTAAAACCTTTAACTTATAATAAAAATTTGCTTTGAAAACGTACTCGGCTTTTAAGGGAAATACACTTTTCTTCACACCCTTTTAAAAATAAATCACTATTTATTTTTAAAACAAATTACCCATTCCTTTAAAAATTCCCATCCTGAATTTATATTTCCAAATTATCTTATGATAAATTATTTCACTCTATTTATAAACCCTGTTTATAAACTCCATAATCTTATTCTCTTTTGAACACTGCTTCAATCACTTAATTGATTTAAAATCGATTTTCAAAATTTAATTTCCTGTAAAATTTATTTCTCGATTTATTCCAAGCTTATTTCAAAAATCTATTAAATCCAGATTTACTTCTTAATTATGATTTAAAAATCTTATTTAAAATTAAAATTATAAATTTTCATACTTTATTACAAAAATTTCCTTTTATTTCTTCCCAGACCATTTAAATCCTGAATTTTAAGATAAATCTTTTATTTCACTAAATAATATCACTTAAGTTAAAAACAATCCTTTATTTCCATTTATTCAAAATCCTTTACCATACTCGGAATTTATTTATTAGAATTTAAAAATCAACCTTTATCCTTTTCAAATTCATTATTTAATTTATCCAAATTCTTCATAATTATGTACTTAAAAATTCTCTCCTTTTATTTTCTTTTCAAAAATCCAATCTATATATTTTTGATAACTCATTATACCCAAATATATTCAATCAAACATAGCATTCAATATTTTCAATCACTAATATAATCTATCTCAGGTTATCAAATAAATCATATCACAGAATATTAAAACAATCTAAATATTTTGAGGAATCCAGTTGGATCCCTCCAACTTGTTTCCCCGCATCCACAGATGTTAGCATAATATAAAAATACCAATTCCACTACGAGGTGGAATATCGCGGTATATGGGGTTATATCATCTCATCCGCTATTATGCAGCGCAAAGGATCTCATCCGCTATATAATGCGGGAAATCAATCGCTCCAATACTCTATAATATATCACATCCAATCAATTCACTCATTCAACCAATTATTTAAATTTAGCTATTTAAATTTAAATAATAATCCAGATGAGTGAGATTAACTCACCTTTGATTTATCTGCAATCCAATCCAATGCCGACTTGATTTCACGGTTTTGACCTTGTATAAAGCAATTCACAATTTATTATTATTTGATTAACCAAACAATTAATTTCCATTCAATAAATTTAATTTTAAATTTTCCATTAAAAAATTACTTAGTGAATGAAATAATTAAATGAGCAAATAAATCGCCAAATCTATTATTTCAAAATAAGCTCGTACATTTAAAATGTACATGTATATTTGTTCTCCCATTGAAACCACATATATATACACTAAAAAAATAATTTATAGATTTACAAAAATCAAATTTTATATAAGCATTCAACAAATTAATTTTTCTTTGGAAACTACATATAATAAAATATAAATCTAATCTCTACATAATTTTTAGCATTTAAAATTTCTTATATATAAAATTTCAAAAATCTATCGGCATAAAATTTCCTCTGTTTAACCTATAATTTAAAATAGGCAGGCATATCAACATTCATATTATAAATCTGTTATGAATATCAAAATCAGTAAAATAAACCGAGAATACTTACAACCCAGAACAACACTCGAGCTCAAAGATTTCCCCCTCAGTCACGAATCGATGGTCATGATAATCGATTCTCACGCGAACCTCGAAGATCATCGAACTTCTCGATGCAGCCCGAATCCCATCGAACTCTGTCGAGTCGCGACTCTAGTAGTCGCCGTCACAACAAAATGCGAATGAGCTCGATCCACTCATCACTGCCAAGCGCGCTTCAAGTCGAGCAACAACATCACCAATGTTCCTCCTCAGCCCCATGACCTCCCCAAATCGCGACTTCAAAGACGATGATTCCAGGTTGTCGTCACTATTTCGACGCCTCCATTCCAATTCAGATATCACCCCTCCCAGCACCGCCTGGTCAAGTGCCGCACCTACCTAGCTTTAATCGCAAATTCAACCACAGGAATTAGGGCACGGGTTAGAGAAAAAAATAGGGGATCGGCTCACAAGAATAGAGAGAGGGATTCGATTATAAATTTTTAAGAAATCGAATGAATTGATTTCGTCAAACTGAGGTGAAGAGGAGGAAATTAGAAAGGGGAAATGATTTTATTTCTCTAATTTTACCTTCTGTCTTTGCTAGCATGACCCTTGTTTCGTTTTCTCAAATTTTGTTTTATCAACTTATTATTTATTTATTTTGGAGAAGAGTGACATCTGGTATGAAATCAGAGAAAGCAGAAGGCATGTGGAAGGAAGGGTTACAGCGATGCAGAAATAATTTTTGATAAGTCAAATTATTTTCAAATTTCAAATTTAAATTGTCTCGAAACGCCACTCAAAATTTGACTTTCTATCGAGACGTGCGGCCAAACATTCATAATGTTATACCCCTATTCCGAACGCAATGGAAAAGGTTTCGAGTCCTAATTCAATCGTACAGAGAAGATAACTTTTTGGACCTAGTTATTTAATTGAATTTTCGATATAAATTTTAGCACGTTTATCTATCGTATGGCCAAACATCACTCCAAACACTACTAAAATTGAAATCGGATAATAATACACTATTATAGATCCAGTGGAACTGGTTTCGTCGAATTCCGAGACTGTGCCCCGGAAGGTTATTTTTAAATGTCAATTTAATTGATAAATTTTCAAAACTGAACAAACCATCTTTAAATTCAACTTAAAAAAATTCTATTATCTTCAATATTGTTAGTACAAATTTTCTAAGCCTTTAAATTATTTTTAACAAGTCTGTAACTCAGATTCAACAATTTTCCCTATTTTCAATTATTAAATTCAATATGTAAATTTACCCAATAAATAGCGATATTTCAAATTCAAGTTAGAAACTAAATTTTAAATATCTAAAATCAATTAAATATTCCAATTTCAAATATCAAAAAATTCCGGGTCGTCAAACAAAGCTCGCCCAAGGCCGCACCTATAGGCTACGCGCCATCACCTCCGATCACCACTCATAGGCCCGGCGCCACCACCGTTCTTTGGCGATTTCTGGTGAAATCATGCGCTTTTGAGAGGAACTAACCTCATGGATCGACAGCCATTGACGCCCTCTATGATGCAACACCTCCTGATCGACGAATGGATGAAGATCTACCATTGAAATCGAAAACCTAGAGTGGACTACTGAGAGTACTTCGCAAATTCTGGCCAAACGAAGCCTCCAATCGAAAAATGAATTGCATAAGTAGATTATGTTCGTCGAGAGCTTCTAACGGTACATAATTTGATATGGTTTGAGGAGTTTGAATTTTGAAGTTTGATTTGGAATTGCAAAATTAGGGTTCCTATCATTGACAAGGATTATAAACAAGTAGATTAAAATTGTATGTACAGACAACAAAATAGAAGCTACTAGGGTTTCAAGAAATATCAATTTATATAGATAGAGATGGATAAGAATGGTTCGATAGATCGATTTGGGTCGAAACGATAACAACGACCCGAAAAGCCCGTTTCGTTCCCGAAACGAAAATAGGTCATCCAATATATCGAAATATATGTTTTCAATATTTTTAAATTCAATGAAACAAGTTTCAAACCCTAGTTCTAATATATACAGAAGTTAGCTTTTAAAATCAAACTGTTTTAATTATTTCATTTAATTGATTTCTATGCTTTTCGAGCTCGCACGATCAAATGATAAGTTCGATCACTACGAAACTTGAAATCCTATAATAATTCACTATTACGGATTCAATGAAACTAGTTTCATTGAAATCCAAGATAGTGGCCAAAATGGCTATTTCTACACGTCAATTGATTATATTATTATTAAATTTATTCAATCGCTTTTAAATTCAAATTTAGAAATTAACAATTTTCATCATTCCTAATTACACAGAAATTTAATAATCTTTTGAAATTCATTTTTCCATGTTAATTTCAGGGTTTAAATACATTAATTTTAAAGTTCAATTACAACTGCAATAAATTCATTCATTATAATTTAAATTCAAATAAATTCTTTCATTTTGATTCTCACTCTTATTATTGAATTAACTATTATCTTATGAATATAATTAACATTAGTTTACATTTTAATACATTCATATTCTACAGTTATAATCTTAACTCATATTAACTGCATCATTTAATTGCATTAATTTTCATTGATTACCAATCAAATATTCAAATGGATTAATTACCGAGATGATAATTAAAACAATCGTTTTATAATGATAATTAATAACTATTAACTTATTGTTTACAACCAAGGTTTATACATTGCTTACAAAACTAATTTCCTATTCTATAATAATTTCAACATTAAATCCCACATTTATTTTATTCCTTATTTACAATTATAACCAAATTAACTTTACAATTATTTCAATTGATTGAAATTAAAATAGTTATCAATAACATTCAAACAATAATATTAAATTATATTCTAATAATTGTTTTCCATTAATAAATCATGATTTCTGATTTCTCACAATATTAAATTCCAAACGTTATTAAATTTAATATTTTTAATTATAAAAAATACGGGTCATTACAGATCCACAAGAAATCGCGTCCAGAAGATCTGGTAGGCAAGGAAGTTCTGTTACTTCTAATGATTATGTGATTTATATACAACAGTTGGAATTTGACTTACGAATCATCGATGATCCAGTTTCATTTTCACAATCTATAAAAAGTGATAGTTCGATGAAATGGTTAAATGCCATGAAAGAAGAGCTAAAATTAGTGGATCGAAATGAAGTTTGGGACCTTGTCAAATTTCTAAAAGGTTGTAAAAATTTTGGCTGCAATGGGTCTTCAAGGCCAAGTCAGACTCAAATAGCAATATCGAACGTCACAAGGCCAGACTCATTCTCAAAGGTTTTAATCAGGAAAACGATGTTGACTATAAAGATAAATTTTCACCTATCTCTAAAAAGGGCTCCATATGAATTATTATGACAATGGTAGCTTATTACGGTTTTGTTCTCCATCAAATGGATGTGAAATTAGCCTTTCTAAATAGGAATGTATATCGTTATCCCAATGATTCTTAAAGGGTATGAGCCAAGGAATCAATGCCGAGACTAAAGATTCTTATCGAGGTTCGAAGCAAGGATTCTTGTCAAGGTTTAAAGCGAGGGTCTGTGTTAAGGTTAAAAGCTTTAGATGCAAAGATGAATATCGATGTCAAAGTTTTTATCGACATCAAAGAGAACAAATTGGTGATAAGAAGAGCCATGCCGCTCATATCCAATGATGTCAAGCTTCTTCAAAACAGGTTGCTCAATATCGATGACGAGAATCAAGAATTATAGACATCATCGAGGATTAAGAAGTGATATAACCTCAATCTTGTATAAGCAATGTTTACAGCTGTTGTTGTCAAGATTCAATAATAAGCTCGATGCCACTCTTCAATGGCGTCGAGGATTATTAGAAAAGAATGATGTTGAGCATTGATAATGCAAGCCTAATACCGAGAAACCAGAACATGAGTCTTGGAATGCGACATGCCATCAATAACGAGGCCAATAAAACTGCCATCATCGAAACTCGATGATGATGAAACATGGCAACGCTAACAGCTAGTGGCACCTACCACCCACCAAACTCTACAAATAAATACCTTGGGTTCCTAACAAAATGAGAATAAGAAATTGCTACGATCGACAATAAATGCCTCTACTTGAAGGCTATTCAACCTCGACACCATTCATCATGTGGTTCCTAACCATACCCTAGAAACAATTTTGTTCCTCCTCGATGTCCTCCAAGCACCAATTCAACAAAAACAATAAATTAGATCTATTACCAAGGAATCGGTCCGAAAGATAGAATTGAGTTTCATAATTAATGATGTCGAGTTTAGTAACAGCAAAAGTATTATCTTCGACGAGGTTAATCAAAAATATTATTATCAGATTCATCGAGGATTGTTAAAGCTTATGGAATAACTAAGGAGTCATCGATTTTTGATTAACATTGATATCAAAGTCAGTGAGGTTCATAAGATCGTCATTGAAATTGATAGTACTTGACAAAGATTCAAGTTTTCGAATTAAATAAAAGTTCAGAATATTCAATGAAGTTCCTCGATTACAAACAAAATTCATCGAGCTTTGTTGATTTGACATCAAATTCAACAAGGTTCAACATCAAACCCAATGAGATTTGGCTTTAGTTTAAGCATTGAAGTCAACAAGGTTTAACGACAAGGATGGCCAGATTCACATCACCAAAATTAGTAAAGCTTGATGAAGTTAAATTGATATTTTTGTTCATCGATGAAGATTAAGTTGGGGTCTCATTTCATCGACTATGGATCTAATGTTGATATTCAGAATGTCGAGCTTAAATCCAAGGATTCTATCACAAATCAAAGTTATGATATAATTATCGACGTCAATGATGTCATGATTGGTGGTATTCCGTGTCACTGAAAATGGGTTGTGGCAAATGGCAAGATTCACAGGTTAGCCAATTGTAGAAATAATCGACGCTTCTTCTCTGTCTCAATGTCAAAGGGAATCATCACTTCCCATTATTTAAAGGCTTTGAAAATCAGTACTGCTAATCTATCTCGAGGTATGGGACTTAAACTCGGAATTGGTGTTTTAGCTTTATAGATCTACAGTTTTTAACAACTATCTATTTTGAGTTTCAAAAGGATTTTTTTTTTGAAAGATTCAAATTTCAAAAAATGACACTTTAGATTTTGGAAAAATATATAGGATTTATTCCAAGAAATATTTGATTTCAAAAATTGCAAGTTATTGGTTCTAAAACCAGTTGAGACTTCGAGCCAACAAATTTCAAAATTGAAGATGGTTTCAAAGAATTTTAATTTCAAAGTGATTTTATAATATGTATATCTAGTGTATGTATAAGTTTTAAATAGCTTCAGTTTGAAGCTTTTGAAAGAGATAGACGTCAAAAAATTTAGATACTTATTTTAGGTATGAAATGTTTTAAGTAAACAAGTTCCCAATATCTTTCAAATTCCCAAACACTTGAAATGTCGAGTACACACATACATTTGCATCTAGATAATGAATATTTTGTCTTATCTATACATGAACTTTGGGTATGTATCATTTCAATTTTATGAATCTATATGTGCGGTTTCAAAAACAAATATATTTTTCAAAGTTTTGAATATCTATTATACATGTATAAGAACTTAGTATTTCTAAAGTGCATAATTTTGAGTTTCAGGCATATGGGTAGACTCAGGTGAAAAGGTTTGAACATCAAAATTTTAATTTTTTTTAGATAAGCATAGTTTCAGTTTTGTATAGGGGCTTTAGAATATAATCATTTTTGATGAACCCCGTTTGCAATGAAACGTAAATTCTGAGTGTATATGTATAGTTTTATACACAATTAATTCAAATTTTGATTTTTGATATCTAAAGTTTTATTGTTTACACATGAACATTCAAACGTTGAAGTTGTATTGAATTTCAAAACGTATTCAATTCCTTATAAAATAGCATGCTCTATGTTATCCCGCCTTTTGGCAAGGCCGTGACACCAAGGAATTAACTGGAAACCAAAGATAATTCGTCCCAAAGATCGGTTATACACGGGTCAGCTATGGATAATATTAAATTTTGTTTGAGTCCGGATTGAGATACAATTGATATGATACGATGAGAAAAGCTATGGAAGCTAAGGTTCCAAATTTCAAGACAATCGGAGTTCGTATGCTAGAGATATTGATCGATCAAGGTTGAGAAAACTAACTCCGTTCGTATCCATACAATTTCGTATCCATTCCCCAAAAAGAGCTTTAGTTCGTATCCATCACCCATTAACTTCATTCGTATCCATCAAAATGAAGCTGCTTTGTATCCGTGAAAAACTGTAACTTCGTATCGATCCACCCATTAATATACTTCGTATCGATTGGCCATTAATCTATACGTATAACATATGATGGATCGATATGAATGATATCTATGTTGATCGATACGAAGCACATGAAAGTATCATATCGAGTCAACTAACACAGTAATTAATGCGAAACAAGTTCATCCAAGCAATACGAATGGAGTTACACTAGGTCGATACACACAAAGCCTGTAAAAATGGAAGACTCAATCACTTGGCATGAAAAGTGGATCGATCCTAGAATGTAGTGCCACATCATTTTAATCGTTACAAGATAACATGGATACGAACGTATCGATACGACCTAGATCAATACGAAGACGCTAGCTTATTGAAATGTCAAACTTGGATCGATCATAACTCAAAATCTATAAGTCCAAACGCCACCAAATTTTCACAGGAGCTTGCATAATACCTCAAGAACGCTCATGATTGATCTCAGCCTAAAAAAACCAAATTTGGGTCGATATGAATTTCATGCGTATCAATCATGGATCGATCCTAAATGTCCAAGGGTCGATCACATGGGCCCACCTACGTAAAAGAAGGATTCTTTCGAAGTTTGAGATAGATATTCTCAGCCTACACCTATAAATAGCAGTCTAAGGCCTTCAGAAAAGGGACTTTTGAACTCTAGAACGCCGATAATCTACCAAAACCATTGTTATACCTTGAGTGTTCTATTGCAAACAATTGTAATCAATGAAAGTAATTAATAAAAAGCAACCTTTCTACAGTGGACGTAGGCTACAACGTCGAACCACTTTAAATCTCTATGTTTTCATACTTCTGTTTGTTTGTTTTTGGTGTGTCTGTTAGATTTACCTCATTTTCCATATATATTCATCACTTTAATCTCTTCAAACACGCTCGAAGAGTGTTGTGTTCAATTTTGGAACAAACACTTTGGTGTTTTCATTGAGAAAACCCAGCTTTTCTCCTACTCATTGGATCTACTACCATTGTTGGATTACAAGAATCTAAGGGGAAAATCCAGATCTCACGTCTGGTTGTTCTTCCACCCTATTCAGATTGCATCAAATATAGAGAGAGCAACATCATTCACCATGGTTACTGCAAGCACTGCCTCAACCACTGCAGATTAGGAAGGAAGACATAGACATAACCCTGCATAGCTACCTGCCATAGGCCAGAACTCAGCTGGACCTTCAGATCCACAAGGCCCTGTCACCAGGGAGGAGTTCTATATATTGATGCAAGAACTGACCCAAAGCCTCTAGCAGTTTACCCAGTAGATTTGTGCCAACACAGAGTTGACCAACCGACTAAATTAGGAAAGACGAAGGACATCTAGGAGGGATCAAGCTTCCTACTCATCGACTGAGTGCTCAGCTTCCCCTTATTACCATCATAGATCCACACATCCACGACTAGATGGAAGCTACACACAAGCTCCTAGGCATCAGCACACTCTGAATCTTGGACAAACAGGACCTCGTCCATCTGCTAGTCACTAGGCAGGACCCTCCTCCCGAGGAGGGACAATCCTTTATCACATTACTGATAACCATGTTGTTGCCACTGCCGTCGACTTAGAAGCCGACATTCGAGACTGAACAGATCCGAACCTTCGTCAATGCAATCGTACTCCTAAACCCTATGTACCCAAAGACCTGGAGACAAGGAGGCAAGGTATGGACCGTCGACCATTCCCAGGCCATCCTCACATTACGGAATCTGACCACACCTTGGCCCAGCATGCTCAGAATGTCCAAGCGCCAAACATCCTGACCATGATTCATCAAATGATTTATGAAAGTCAGGGCCTCTCTAGTGACGACTGGGGAATCTCCCAATTTTATACAACCTTCACTAATGACATCCTTTATGCTGAACCGCCCCGTCGATTCAAAATGCTAACTTTACCTATTGACGAAGGGAATTCAGACCCTATCCAACACATTTTGAAGTATGAAAGGCTGATGAATGCCACACGACCTGACAATGCGGTCAAATGCAGAAGTTTTCCTGTCTCCCTCGGAGGTATCGCAACCATGTGGTTTACTCGCCTACCACCCCAATCCATTTCATGCTTTGATCGGTTAGCAACGAAATTCGTCGAGCGGTTTCATATGCACATCACAAGACCTAAGTTTGTTAACACATTATCCAGCATCACTCAGGCTTCGGGAGATCTTGATCAGAGATTAGTAACCCTAATGATAATTCCATATCAGTTGCACTGGCTAAAGGAATCGATCCTGATTCCAAATTTGACAACTGGTTGGTTGGGAAACCCCACGCATCACCGGACCGTTTCTACTCTACAGTGGCCCATTTCTTAAGAAGAGAAGATGCTAAACAATCTAGAGAAAAGGATGACGTAGGGCCCAGTATGGAAGTCATTCAAAGTAAAGTCATTGTAAAGCAAACAGGTGAGAGCTTCGGAAAAGTACAGTTGAATATACAAATAAGCAGAATCAGTAGAAAGGCAATAGAAGTCAGGGTAAGAAGCGGGATCAAAATCGCAGACCACGACATAAAGCTCCCATTTTTGGCACCTACTTCTTTGAATACATCCCTGGAAAATGTGTACTTGCAGATCTATAATACTGGCCAATATAAGAAGCATGCTCTGAAGCAGTCGTCCAAAAAGTAGATTCAATCTGGAAAATTCTACAGATTTCATGATTGCTATGGTCATAATTCCAATGAATGTCGCCATTTACAAGACATTATTGAGAAGCTAATCCACGAGAGGAAGTTGGAATAATTCTTCCAAGCGCCACAGGCTGGAGGTGCGGGCCCATCGAATCAGAATCAAGTACAGTATCAGGCTAGACCGGAGGAACCCATGCTTACTGGCGGGAGGTTAGTTATTAACATAGTAAGTGGTGGTCCTCATCCAGTGAATTGGAGTTGGAGGGAAATGGAGTCATATGCCAGTTTGATTAGGCATGCAAACTTCGAGTGTTATAGTAATCTTAATGATGGGGCTGGGGGTAAACAACAAAAAAGATGACAGACGATATCGTTTTTCCGAGACAGGGATGCCAAGAGAGTCGAAGCCCCTACCATTGATCCATTAGTCATATTAGCTCAGATAGATCCTGCTTGGACGAAGAGGATCTTAGTGGATAGTGGAAGCTCCGTGAATATTCTTTTCAAGCCATGTGAGTCTCGTATACATGGCTTCAAGAAATGTGCAACTATACCTACTGGGATGGTAGAATTACTAGTAGAGTGGGGAATTGGAGAGCGTTGGAGAGTCCGGATGTTACAGTTCATTGTATTGGATATCAATTCATCGTATTACGTTTTCTTGGGCCAAGCGGCCCTGGCTAAATTTAGGGCAGCTATTTCCCCTTGGTGTTTAACATTGAAATCTCCCACTAACAACAGAGTTGGAGTTGTTTAGGTAGATTAGGCAGCTGGACGCGCCTGTTATGCTGCTGAGCCGTGGGAGGCATAGCGGAAAGAGAAGGGCAAGGACGTAGAGGAATCTCTCTACGTCTGTTTTACCAACAAGTGATAACTAACTCCTAGGCCTCGGCCCGGGCGCCACGACCAATTTCCAAAAGATCTTGATCTAAGAGATGATGATAATGAAGAGGAAATCAAAGACAGTCAGGCTTCCTCGATAGAGTTGACGATCGATGTTCCTATTGATGATGATGGTGACTCTATAATGATAAAGATCAGATTTCAACTAAGCCAACATATGAGAGAAGAATTCGTTGAATTTCTCTTAGCAAACCTCGACGTGTTTGCTTGGACGATCTCAGACATGTGTGGAATCTCACCAGACATCGCGAGCCATACATTGAATATTGGCCCACGGCATGTCTCGGTCAAGTAGAAAAAGCGCGGTATGGATCCAGAGATATCTGTCGCCCAGAAAGAAGAGGTGGATAAACTCAAGATGAACGGGTTTATCCGAGATGCATTATATTTATAATGGGTATTCAACCCAGTACTTGTCAGGAAATCAAACGGGAAATGGAGAACTTGTGTGGACTACTCGGACCTAAATAAAGCATGCCCTAACGATAGCTTTCCGCTTCCTAGAATTGATCAGCTTGTAGATTCAACAGCCGAACATGAGCTCTTGTCTTTTATGGATGCGTACTCCGGCTAAAATCAGATACCAATGCACCTACCCGACCAGGAACACACCGGCTTTTCATCGATCTGGGACTCTATTGCTATAGAATGATGTCGTTCGAACTCAAGAACGCTAGAGCTACTTAACAACGACTTGTCAACCGAATGTTCGCTGACCAGATCGGAAAAGCTATGGAGGTGTACGTGGAAAATATGCTTGTAAAGTCGCGACTCTCCATCAATCACTTCAAAGACCTGGAAATAATATTCAACATCCTTCGAGAGTACCGAATGATGCTCAACCCATTGAAAAGTCATTTTGGGGTTGCGTCTGGAATGTTCGTTGGATTCATTGTTAACGCTCAAGGAATTAAAGCCAATCCTGAAAAGATTTGGGCGATTCGAAATCTTGAAACTCCGAGAACTATAAAGCAAGTGCAAAGCCTTAATGAGAAGGTAACAATGTTGAGCAGGTTCATCTCCAAATCCACCGGCAAATGTATTCCTTTCTTCGATTTGATCGGGAAAGGAAAGCGGAACATTGAATGGACTGAGGAATGTGAGGGAGTATTCTGAGCACTGGTTCAACACCTATCTATGACACCTGTTCCGTCAAAGCCAATTGATCATGAGAGACTGTATATCTATCTAGTAATGTCAGTGAATGCAATTAGTGTTTCATTAATTTGAAAGGAGGATCGAATACAACGACCAGTCTATTACGTTAGCAAACGATTGACCGAAGCAGAGAGAATTTATCTGAATTGGAAAAGATGGCCTTCTGTCTCGTCATTTCCTCAAGAAAGCTCCGTCCCTACTTTCAGGCTCATCCTATCACAGTCTACACCGACCAGCCATTACGACAGGTACTTACGCGGCCTGAAATGTCTGGTAGGTTGCTAAAGTGGAACATCGAGTTGAGTCAGTTTGATATTGCTTACACACTAAGGTGGGCTATTCAAGGACAAGTTCTGGTGGATTTCATTGCTGAATTCACTATACCGAAGGACTTGCTCGAAACCAGTGAATCTCCCAAATAAATATGGAAGATATACATAGATGGTGCATCAAATGACTGTTTCTCAGGCGCTAGAGTTGTACTTCAAACCCCGGAAGATTGATCCATATGCTATGACTTGAAGTTTGATTTCCATGTGACTAATAACGAGGCCGAATATGAAGCTTTACTTGTCGGACTAAGAACTTGCCAAAGTCTTGAGAATTATTACTGTGGAGGTTTACTACAGTTCACAATTAGTTGTATGCCAAGTGCGAGGAAAATACCAAGCTAGAGACCGAAGGTTGGTTGCTTATCTTGCTCGGGTCTAGGAAGTATTGAATTAGTTCGATTATTATGTCATCTACTGCATACACCGAGAGCTTAACTAGAAGGGCGATTCTTTGGCAGAACCGGCCAGCATCGTTGAAGCACAGAAAATTGGACTCATCCCAGTTGAGACTCTTACCTCTTTTAGTATCGAACGAACGGAGACAAACTGGGTTCGTGAAGCCACAACCAAGAAGGAGTCATGGATGACCCCTTTTAAAAATTATCTTGAGCATGGAGCTTTGCCCAAGCGCAGAAGTGAGAGAAGACAAGTTCTTCGGAAAGCTTCACGATCCATTATCCAAAAGGGAGTCATGTATAAAAGATGACACTCTATTCCTTTACTCCAGTGTATCGTCAATGATGAAATCAAATGAGTATTACATGATGTGCATGAGGGGGAATGTTGCGATCACACTGGGGGGCGAGCCCTTGCTAAGAAGATACTCCGATATGGGTATTATTGGCCGACTGTGAATCGAGACGCATTAGACTATGCCAAGATGTGTGACAGATGTCAGAAACATGCTTGGATCCGTAGAGCCTACCTACCGAAATAACTCAAATGGTCAATCCATGGCAGTTTGCTATATAGGGTGTCGATATAATTGGATCTTTACCTCTGGCTAAAGGTGGTGTGAAGTACACCATCGTTGCAGTTGGCTACTTAACCAAATGGGCAGAAGCCTAGCCCCTTGCCACTATCAAGACGAAGAAAGTAATCAACTTCGTTGTCTGCAACATCATTTTTCGTTTTGGCCTCCCACATACCATTATCACTGGCAATGGAGCCCAATTCAACAGTGTCGAGTTCAAGAACTTCTGTCAACGTTTCCACATTCAGAAGAAGTTCTCAGTAGTTGCTCACCATCAAGCGAATGGATAGGTCCATTAACAAAGTTATCAAATCCATTCTGAAAAACCTACTAGAAAAGGCCGGAGGCAAATGGGTCTATGAGCTTCACTTGGCCCTATGGGCATATCGGACTACCTACAAGCCCGCGATCAGTCGCACTCCATTTTCACTTTCCTATGGCTCAGAAGCTATCATTTCGGTTTAATGGAAGTACCTTCTCATTGTGTGACTTACTACCGAAGACAAATGCTATATTGCTTGTCGAATCTCTGGACTTTTTAGATAAGAAGTGTGAAGAGGCGGATTTGAGGGCAGCCACGCGTCGAAGTCAACTCATCCGACTGTACAATGCTAAGGTCCGACCCCGAAACTTTGAACTTGGTGTTGTGCTTAGGAGAATTTATATGTTTCCTTCGCATATGAAGCCAACATGGGAAGGACCATATGTTATCGAACGGAGACTTAGAGACGACACATTCAAATTATCGACTATTGATGGTCTCACTTTACCGAGAGCATGGAACAGCGAAAGTCTCCATCGCTACTACACATAATAGGCTTTGTTTATACATTTAGTCTTCTTTTCACTTGCAATTTGTTTATTCTTATTGAAATTTGAACTTGCGATAAAGCAATTGACTTTGCCATACTTTCTTATTTTAGCAATAAAATGCAACCTCTTCGAGCTAAAGTAATGATTCTTGAAATGCGTCATGTGACCATCACAATGCACGAAGAGCTAAGTTCCATCCTATGGTAGGACTTATTCAAATTGGAAGTGACTGTGATATGATCTGTCACTCGCTAAGTGAAACCCGAGCTCGGGGGCAAACCGTTACGCTGAAGCAAAAAGGATCGATACACGACAATCCTCTAGATAACCCCAGCTCCCAGAGTGCAAGCTGGAGCATGAACTTAAAATGCGAAAAAATGGGCTCAAGAAGGGTGGATCCATCCACTCCCGACTTCACCCATGTACAACCTAAACTCGAGGAGGATGGATCCGTCCATCTACCACTTCGCTTGTTTACTCAGGGTGGATGTGACTCGACCATCCATGATCCTGATCAGTTTATCATTCTAAAAGTGCGAACAAGATCTCAGAACTCAAGATAGATGTGGTCGACCGTGTGTTAACTAACTCTCTGTCCCTAGAGCACGAACTGGGGAATAAACATTAATTGGGTGTGATAACCACCCACAACTAACTCTAAGTCCCCAAAGCGTAGAGTTTAAACACAAATTGGGCGTGACTGGCTGCTTACAAATCAACCTAAATCCCTAGAGTGTGGACACAATTCCAATTATCAAAACGGGCATGACAGACCGCCCGAAAAACAACTTAAGTCCCCAGAGTGTGGACGTAACTTTAAACATTAAGCAAGCTTGACCGACCACGAGCATAGGAGTTCAATCCCTAGAATGTGGATGTGATTGTAATACATGAGCGAGCATGATCCGACCACTCGAACTCATCTCACAACAACTTAGTTCCAACTAAGTAAAATTAAAAGTTTCGAAGGTGAAAATCAATCATCATCCGACCACTTCAACTCATCCCCAGGACTGGGGCCATAACTCGAGCACCAGCTGCCAATTGAGATAGTACAACATTAGGACTCGACTTAACATTTGGTTACGGATCAGAGCCATGACTTGAGACTTAATAATCAAACATAAGTCCTATCCAAAGATTAAAGCTTCACAAGTGTATTGAATAAAAATTCAAGTGCTAAAATGCTTAGGCAAATAAACTCAGAGTTATGCCAAAAAGTGAAAGAGGATTTTATTTCATCTATTCTTTGGCAACAAAGTAAGTATAAAAAAGCTTATTCCAAAAATTCCTACTAGCAGGGGCCAAACCCGCATGTATACATGGCCTACTGAAAGCAAAAAATGAATTCCAACTTATATACGAAAGAGGAACACAAAAAGACATGCCTATTCCTAATTCTTCTTCTTCCCCATTGGCATTGATCCACTAGAGCTACTGTAGTGGTGTCGTTTCGAACTCTTGTCTTTACCCGCTTATCGCCGGGCGGGTAATCTCCTCCTCCGAATTCATGGAAATTGGAACGCTTTCGGAATGCATGGTCGGAGGGATGGGGGCACTTTCTATGTGAGGAGACACATGGGGTACCTTGGTAATGATGATTGTATATACAACCCGAAGAGACCATACGTAAATGGGCCAGGCCAGGACCTACCATTCCACCTCCAATACCACTACCTAGCATGGTACTTTCCATCTCGGCACTAATCTCTGCATTATCGCCTCATCATGAGTGCTTGAGTGTCCGATAGGATGCTGGCAATTGGGGACAAAGAGTTGGCTATGAACGCGCCTTCGCCCATGACAAAAGGCAAGTTTGTAAGTGGATCGCTCTAATGATCGAGGAATTCTTCCATCATCTGTTCATTGAAGATAAAAGCGCTCATATGAACTTCCTCGATCGATGCGGTAGCTGTATTAGTTGTCGCGTCTGTCACGATAACCTCCTGCTCTTGATGTTGCTCTTGGGTTGTAAGGGGCACGGCCGGTGCAGCTCTTATAACTGAATGGAGATAAGAGGAAATATTAGCGATTTCTTATGGTAACACTCCAGACTTTGGGTAAATTCGAGAAGAGTTCAGATTACCTTCCTCAGGTTGGCTCGTAGGTGGAGCCGAGACTCCATCGGAAATGTGCACACGAGCCGAAGACAATTACGGTTGATCAGGATCGTAAGTAGGCACAGATGGAGGATCTACTACAGGGGTAGATTCAGGCTGGGTTGGCATGGGAATTTCAGAACTTGTGACATAACGTTTAACACTAGAACCCTCTCCAACATCCGGATGCTGAGTGACGAGTTTCTCCCTTTCAAATGTAACAATAGCTTCATGGAGAACGCTCGTATCATCTTCGGTCAACACCCGATTCTCCAGTTCAAACTCCTCAATACATGTAGTGTGGTGTTCAGCCTTCTCATCATCCACCAAGCACTGTCAAGCATTATGCAAATGGGTAGGCTAATCGTTGAGCTAGCTCAGACTGCAACATTTCTGGACATCGGCGTTATAAGTGATCAGAAGATCTACCATGTCACCTTCTAACCTAGCCTTCGCTGCTTCGACTTCTGCCTCAATTCTAGCCTCAACTTCCTAAACCTTTAGATCCGCCGCATCCTGCTCTCCCTTAAGCTCCTCATCTTGATCGCATGCCTCCTGAGCAGCCTTATTAGCGTCATCCCTTTTTTTTACGACCTCGGTGTACTTAGCTTTAAGCTCATTAAGCTCTTTGAGTGCATTGTCTCTTTTTATTGTGACAATGGCATTTCTTTGGCCCATATCGTCGACAAGTTTCAAGTGCTCTTTCCTCATTTGCTCCATCTCTTGTTGGCCTCATCAACTTTTTTCAAGGCCTCTGTCTCCGAGTTCCTCAGGGTGTCATTTTCACCAATGAGCACTTGAACTATGCGGTCTTTTTAAGCAAGGTCTTTTTTAAACTGTTCAATTTCCTTTGCTCGATAGAATGCCATAGCCGAGGCTTTCTCTGCAGTTTTCTTCCATTCCTGATATTGGCTATTGGCATGGTAAACAGAGTCATGCATAGTTTTCTCTGCCTCGTTTGGAATCAACTGCAGATTTGGAAGGAAGTGGAAGCCGTCAAAATAAATGTCAGGGAGTTCCTTCTTTGGCTGAGCAATTCGGGCGGCCCCTTCCCTTGTGAGCTCCGTAGCCATTGATATAGTAATAATACGAGCGTCCACCCCAGCTTTGTGGCACTGTTCGCCAGGCCTTGAATTTTTTTAAAGCACTGGATGGCGTGGAGTTACAGCAGCGTGTGTTCCAGAACTGGAAGGAGGCAAAGGAAGTCTAGGTGGAGGAGAGCGTGTTCGAGAGCGATGCCTATCTCGCCACTCTCTTTCCCTCTCTGCCTCTCTTTCTCCGTCTCTCCCCCTGTCTCTCTCCCTATATGGCAATCCCTATCTTGACTAGAGTAGCGGTGATCGTAATCGGACTCATGCTTGCTGCACTCTCGGTATGAACAGGAAGATTGGCATGCGACACGAAGGCTATTGATCATGGATCCTTTCTTCGACATTACATCTGTAAAGTGAAATAAGAAACAGTGTTAATTATCCCTGGAGATTGAATACCTCGTGAATATTAGTTGTGTGGTGCCATGAAGTGTGTGAATGCATGTGTAAACCCCCAACCAACCGGTTGTAGCAACCGTACTTGGAGAGGTTGGCTCTCCTAAATCTAAGGCACTTGGAAGCCCCTCTAGTCCGGTATCTTGGTGAAGAGACACATCGTACGCAATAGGAATATCTGCAAGTCCCTCGAAAGGACTCTCTATTTGTGAAGAGGGGGCCTCTGAAATTACAACAGCTGCTGTTGGAAGGGACATTACAACAGACTTGAATCTTGGAGCTTTATGGGCAGCGACCTTGCCTTTCCTTATCCTTTCTGATTGTCGATGACTTTGTGAAGGCCTGGGTACGGGCTCCTCTCTAGCAGGCATATTCTCATCGTCACCTTGCTCGATGATCACGATACCAGGAAATCTCCTTTTGACTTGCCTTGTTGGAGCCATCCTGAGAAATCCTTTAAGACCGATACTTCGATCTTTATTAATTAGCCCAACATCCCTCAAATTTTCATCAGTGGGGACCTCATCAATCTCTCTACGCTCGGCAGCCACCTCTCGAAGAGCTCTTACAATCTCCTTAAACCGAGCCCCTTCGGGCCGTGGAATCAAAGTTGTGAAAGAATAGATGTTAAACTCCGAAATCGATACTATTATCCAATTAATCGGCATAGAAGTTGAAGCACTTACGTCTGGCTAGCCACCGTCTTGCAAAACCCGGTAGGCACCAAACGTAGAACCATTCGGTCTTGAAATAACTCAACTTGGTCCATGCTCTGATCATGACTTGACAGTTCATGAATGCCTATAAGAAAGTGAAGGGTGGGTTATCTCATTGGCTCTTTATATTGAACAAGTATCCAATTTCCTCTGGAGTTGGGGGTCGGAAGAGAATCTCCATGAAGATGACGAACAAGCTATTCAACAAGGGAAACCTGTTCAGGTGAAGTTGTGATGGGGCAATCTTTAAATAGAATTGTACTTCCCAGATGTATTGATTAAATGGAGGGAGTGTCCCTACTACACACAAAAATCTATAGTAGGCCGTGTACCCTTCCGGGGGAGTATGGGATCTATCTTATGCCCCTAGCAATAAGACATTATCTCTTGATAATCCATGCCTTTGCAAATTCTTCCCAGCATGTCTTCAGAAATATTGGATGGAACTGAATCTTGCAGATGCGCGATGAAGACTGCTTCTGGTAGCTCATCTAGAGTAGGACTAATAACTTCGGCCGCGATAGCCGGCATCTCGATTACAGAAAAAGGTGAACTTTGAGCTTCCTACGGTTTCAAACTTCCAGGTTCTGTAGCTAATCAACTCAACAAAAATCATCGTTAGATGACAATAAACCCGTGTTTCCCCCACTGTGAAGTGCGTGAATGTGTTGTGTAGTGAAGTGCTATATATTGCTTAAGAAATTCTATGAGAGTTGAAAGGTATTTGAATGACGAGACTTCAAAATTCAACATGAACGACCGTGACTGCTGACCGTCACAATCATGCCATCCATATTTCGAAGATCGACACAAATTAAAGTTCATCAAATTTTGTCAAGTTACAGTCCCATCGACGGGCTTCTAAACGCAATTAGATATGCGGTGAAATAGTTAAGTTCAGTTATGCAGGGCAGAAGCTCATCGGATTCAAGTGTTCGGTATGCAAGGAATTTCGTATCAATCAAAATTAAAGCTAGGATCGATCCTCAAATGGATAGTTCGTATCGATCAAGTGGGAGGCAATTCGTATTGATCTTCAGTAGAGCCATTTCATATCGCTCAACAAATAGTAATTCGTATCAATACTAAATCACTTAAAGAGCATCTTCTTCTCGGTTGGTGGATTATAAATTCGTATCGATCGAATTATCGATTTCCAGTGCCAAAATTTGTATCGATCAAGGCATATCGATACGAATTCCACCATTAGTTAGTCGATAAGAAGAGTCTTTCACCAACCGACATGTAGCATTTCCTTTTTTCGATACGAAACTTCATCATGCCCAGACTGATATGGTTCCTCCCTTCGTCCCAGATCGATACGAGCGTTTCTCGTCATATCCCCACACTTCATCTTCTCCAAAGCCACACAAAGGCCATCTTCTCCTTCTTGACCTCATTACGACCATCCATGGCCACCACTTTACCAGAATCGTCCATAAAAGAAAATGGAATGGCAAAGAATTTCAAATCTCATCATTTTCGACACTAATCCATTGCCTAATTACCTAGTTTCAACGATTAGTGATTGGAATTAGGAGCTTGATTTGGTTTTGATGCAAAGGCGGTTTTATTTTCCCCTTGTTCGGAGCGATGCGAAGACAAGAGAAAAGTGAGCAAGTAAAAATCTTCCTAAGTATAAAATCGAGTATATATATAGGTCCCGCCGGGGCATTGTCGATTCATCTCTTGGTTGGAGTAACCGATTAAGAAAAGGTCTCCGGCATCATCGATACAAAAAACCTTGCTCGTATCCCTCGGCCCAACGAATGCGAAACAACATACTCGTATCCAATGAACTATTCGCATCTAATGATCGACCAAAACAATTCCAACACCATCAGTACGAAGCTAACTACATATCCATCCAACGAGAGATACATAACAAAGGGCCAAAGCTCGTTCAGACCATTCGAATCCCGTTAAAAATGCATCAATACAAAGTAATGAGTTTTTATCCACAAACCTAAAGCCTATGGAGATTCGTATCCATCGGTATGAAACGTTTTGGGAAGCTAATTAATTCATGTCGATCACCATCGATACGAAGAAGATTTTTTCAACTTTTCGCATCGACCCAGGAGAGGACCAATACAAAGAGATACACTAAAATGACCATCAAGCGTGGTTATGGCTCGAATTTCACATCGATTTAGGGGAGGATTGATACAAAATTTGATATAAAAGAAAACTTGACAATGACTCATGAACAGGCAAATGTTAATGGGAGTCAGGTAAACATATATTTACGTGTGATGAATTAACATTCAACATTCAAAATTCATAGAATTGGGTGCTCAACTAGTGACAATTACAATGATGAACAACGGTTTTCTAACACTCGACACTCAGCTACAACAATGCACTGTACAATCATTGGCAATTAACAATCCAATATTTATATTACCGGGGATCAATCAAAGGTTACATCTTTTGATGAACAGACAACGAATACTCAACGAATCAGGCAGAACTTTTCAGACTAAAAGTTGCAGCTTTTTAAAGAACGTCATGTTCACACAAGACATACTTTGAGGAAAAATGCTATCCCACCGTTTGGCAAGGCCGTGACACCAAGGAATTAATTGGAAACCAAAGACTGTTTGTCCCGAAGATCGGTTATACATGGGTCAGCTGTGGATACTGGTAAATTTGGTCCGAGTCCAGATCAAGCTACAATCGATATGATATGACAAGCAAAGCTACGGAAGCCAATATTCCAAATTTCAAGTCAATCGTAGTTCGTATGCTCGAGACATTGATCAATCAAGGTAGAGAAAACCAACTATACTCATATCCATATAATTTCGTATCCATTCCCAAAAAAGAGCTTTGGTTCGGATCCATTGCCCACTAACTTCCTTCGTATCCATCAATATGAAGCTACTTCATATCCATGAAAACCATTACTCCGTATCGATCTACCCATTAACATACTTCGTACCGATCGACTATTAATCGATGTGAATAACACATGATGGATCGATACAAATGATATCCTTATTGATCAATACGAAGCACATGAAAGTATCGATATAGAGCCAACTAACTCAGTAATCGATACGAAAATACTTTATGGAAGCGATATGAACCGAGTTACACTAGGTCGATACGAACAAATCCTGTAAAAGTGAAAGACTCAGTCACTCGGCACAACAAGTGGATCGATCCTAGAACGTAGCACCACGTCATTATGACTGGTATGAGATAACATGGATACGAACGTATCAATACGACCCAGATCGATACGAAGACGACAGCTTATTGAAATGTCAAACTTGGATCGATCATAACTTAAAATCTACAAGTCTAAATGCCACCAAATTTTCATAGGAACTTGCGTACTGCCTCAAGAACGCTCACGATCGATCTCAACCCAAAAAGTCAAAATCCGGATCGATACGAATTTCATGCGTATCGATCATGGATCGATCCCAAATGTCCAGGGATCGATCACGTGGGCCCACCCATGTGCGAGAAGGAGTCATCCAAAATTTGAGACATATATTCTCAGCCTAAACCTATAAATAGTAGTCCAAGGCCTTCAGAAAAGGGACTTTTGAACTTTGGAACGCCGGTACTCTTCCGAAACCTTCATTGTACCTTGAGTGTTCTATTGTAAACAATTGTAATTAGGAAGAGTTATTAATAAAAAGCAAACTTTCGATAGTGGACGTAGACTACAACGTCGAACCACTCTAAATCTCTTTGTTTTCGTACTTCTCTTTATCTCCTTTTGGTATGTTTGTTAGATCTACCTCATTTTCCATTTATATTCTTTACTTTAATCTCTTCAAACATGCCCGAAGTGTGTTGTGCCTAATTTTTATTACAAACACTCTGTTTATATATGAATTTCAAATGTACAAAAATTAAATATGCGTAATTCTGAATATAATAGCTTTTCAAATGTTACTATTTGAAATATGGAAACCAAATGTAACGACCTACCATTTTGGACGGTTTAAATCGATGATAAACCACACACGTCAGACTCAAAACATTAAAAAAAGGCATATTGTTATGGTGTAAATAAGAAAAACCAGACAAAGAAAGAAAACAAATACAGAATCTTGCAACGGAATGATAAAATATAATAATCAAATAAACATTTCATGAAGCTGTTTACAAATACATTGATTATACATTTATAATACAGATCAGAGTTACGTACAACAAGAATAAATAATAAATAAATGCAGTAGAATAACATGATGCAATGGAATAAATATATTAAAAAATAACAGTACAAAATTTTCATCTTCATCCTCCAAAAAGCGGTCTTCGTTTAACTGAAACTCAGACTAACACGAGCGAATTGAAGAGACAAAACACTTGATTAAGAACTAAAAGATCTTATGTAAGTTAAATCAATAGTAAATAAATACGAGTGTAACGACATCAGAGATTTTTACGGGGTTTGACATCTCCTATCTAGTGTCAAACATGAGTGCAATAACTTAAGAGATGTTCGGGATTCGCATCTCCTAAGGATCCATTAAACTATCTACTATGTAGTAAAATACGCTATTATAATAGTGTTTACAGTAAAGTAAAGTATTCGAATAGCGTTAAGGCATTACCCATATCCCCCTTAACACATTTTATATAATGTCGTAGTCTATACAAATACTGTAAACTCCACCAGCAGGTAGGATATCAGGGAGCACTCCATAGGTATGACAGAAAACAAACTCATAAAAGGTGCGATAGGTTATGTAAACACGACACTCGAGGTTTTACTAGGGTAGATATACCAATTGCGGATCCGGATTGGTGGTAACGCATAGCAGCTACTACTTCCCACCTTGGAATACACACCCATAATCAAAATCGAGAGGTGGCCACCAAATCATCACAAAGTCATAATATAGTATCGAAGAAATGTGTTCGATCGGAGGTGCGACCTCACTTGGCCCGGTGTGGCTCCTATTTTAGTCACATCTAAGCTGACTAACAGGAGTCAGGGTCACGTAAATACCTCGTACAGAATCGTTCGCCAAACCATCCAACTTTATTTCTGAAATCTCCACCACGTGCATATTTGTTAAAGTGGTTTCAGTATTGGCAGAGAGTATGACAATGTCTGATCCTAGTCTCTTTAACAACCAAACGCTTATTTCACACCGGATGCTTATTTTACATTTCCAAAACTGTTTCATTATTAATATCAAAATATCATATTCGATTTCAAACCATATCACCTTCGGAACCATATTCACTTTCAAAACCATATTCACTTCAAAACCATATTCACTTCAAAATCATATTCGATTTTGAAATTCTCGGGCTAATTAAATCCTCGTTCCAAAACCATCATATTTCCTCAATTATGTCATTTCACAAAAATGTATCAATTCCAAATTCCAAATTCCAACTTAGGTTATATCATCAACAAGGATTTAAATATTAATACTTCAACTTTACAATGGTTGAAATTTTAGAAAATAGTTTAGACAGTCATAAATAGTTTTAATAGATTAAAATAGTTTAAATAGTAAAAATATTTTAAATAGATTTAAATTTGATTTAATTAGATTTAATAGATTTAATTAGATTTAAAATGGTTTAAATAGATTAATTATAGACTAAATATATTTAAATTATATTAAGTATATTTTAAACAGATTAAATAAATTTAAAATAGATTAAATAGATATAGATTATATTAAATATATTTTAAATAGATTAAATAAATTTGATTATTTTAAAATAGGTAAAATAGATTAAATTGGATTAAAAAGGTTATAATAGATTAAAATAATTAAAATAGTTTTAATTGATTAAAATAGTTTAAATTAATTTAAAATAGATTTCAAAGTTATATCCAAATATTTTCAATAACTCAATTCCGATAAATTCATTTATATTTAACACTTCAACTTTGAAATTCTAATTTAAATCCTTTGAACAATTCATTAAATCAATTGCAATTTCAACATTAACGCTTGGATTATCGAAAATACTTCTGTTTATATAAATCAGTTTCTATTTCAAAATGCAGTTAACTGAATTCAAAATTTAAGGAATAAAAATCATTTAGTTTAACCAATTCGGTGTCCGTATACAATTTCCTACCCTATGGTCAAGTGATACAGATATTTATCATTTCAATCCGCAATTCAAAATTTTACGGTTATATATCATTTCAAACCGCAATCTCGAATTAAATAAAATCCATAAAATTGTTCGAGTCTATCATTTCAACCCATAATGATTTTTCTCTAATCTATAGATCATTCGCTTATGCATCATTTCAACCCATAGGGAACTTGCAGTGGTATAACAATATAAAAATACATCATCCAGTCATCCAATATCAACAATCATTGTCCATCACAATCATCATCCAAATCAACCGGTAACATCAAATAGATAACTGATTAACAATAACAGGTATTTAATTGACAATTAAATTTAATATTAAGTTAAATGATGATTAAATACAAATAAAGTCAAATTTAACCAGAATAATAATTTAAACAAACTAAACATCGATCAATTAATTTCTTATCACATCACAAATTTAATTTAACTAACATAAGATAGTTTAGTAATGTAGGTGGGTTAAAACACTCACCTTGATTTCAAATCGGTTTGAAATAAAAAATAAGCCCCAAATTTGAACAGTCTCAAAAATCATCCAAACCAGCGTCAAAAAGTCCGAAATTTCAATACGATCGTAAAGGTACAAAGCGCGCGTAAATCCGACCTCGTACATAAAAGTTATCAACATTAGAACAATACACGATCTATAATGTAACTAATTAGAATAAATAATTGAAAAATGTACACGTTGGCTACCTCCTAAAACCCTAATTGAGCACGCATGAGAACGACACCAGTCGCCACTGCCTTCGCCCAATTTTACGCCGCCTACGCTGGATTTCAACCACATCGGCCACTGTCGTTCGCCTCCACTCGCCGACTCGCCTCATCCACGTTCAAGCGTCGAATTCTAGCTCCCCAATCCTTGCTCTGCCTCCACTTCGTCCTTTTGCAATTTCAGATGAATTCGATGACCATCTCGACCAACTAATATCATCACTGTGGCCTGCTCAATGCCACCTTCCCAATGGCACATTCTGACCATCGATCGGATGAAAATCCACCGTTTGATCGTGAAAACCAAATTTCGACGGTTGAGGTTCATTCGCAAATTCTTGACGAACGGTGAATCCGATTGAAAAACGAATCACACCAATGAATTACGCTTGTCGAGAGCTTCGAAACAATATATAATTTGATATGCTTTAGAGAAGTTTGATTTTGAAATTGATTTGGAGATTGAAATTTAGGGTTTGAATGTAAATTGGATTTCCGCCATTTAAGAAAGAGAGACGGAACAGTCAGATAGAACTGTACGTATAGGAATAAGAAATAGAAAGGCTGCTAGGGTTAGAACAGAACAATACATACTGAAGAACGCTGATAAGAAATGAATAATCCCGAATTGATTTGAAACGATAAATACGAAACCGAAACGGCCGTTCTGCTTCCGAAACGAAGATGGGTCATCCCATTTACCAAAATAGAAGTTTTTGATATTTTTAAACTCAGTGGAATAGGTTTCAGGTCCTAGTTCCATCATATGAAGAAGTTATCTTTAAAATGATTTTATTTCAAATTGATTTCAATTAAGTTAATTAAATTGATTTCTACGCGTTTCGAGTCCGTACGATCAAGCGACAAGTCTGATCATTATGAAACTTGAAATCCTACAATAATTGACCATTTCAGATCCGATGAAACTAGTTTCGTCGAAATCCGAGACAGTGGCGAAAATGACTATTTTCACCTTAATTAAATAAATTATTATTAAATTGGATAAATCACTTTTTAAATTTCAAATCTTATAATTAACAGATTTTTTCATTTTTTATTACCTAAATGTTTATAATAATTTAAGACAAAATTACATATCAATTCAGTGTTAAATATTACACTACTTATAGTGTTCCATTCCAACTGTAATTAAATCCAATTTATTATAATTAAATTCTAATAAAAGTGTTCCATTCCAACTGTAATTAAATCCAATTTATTATAATTAAATTCTAATAAATTGATTTAATTTGGTTTCAATCTTTAATTCAATCAATCATTACACTATGGGCATAGTTAACACTGACTTACATTTTATACACCAATATTCAACAATTATCATCCTTTACCATATTAGTTGTAATATTTCAATTACATTGAATTTTTGTCAATTTTATTAAAATTTAAAATCCCAATAAATCAATTTATCCTTGTTTTACCCCTTTTTATTACATTAATTATTGCCTTGTAAATATAATTAAAATTTTTATACATTTTATTTCATTCACCCTTTTACAGTTATCGTCTTTACTCACATTAAGTAACATTTAATTACATTTATTTGAAATTGATTAAATAGATTAGTAAAAACAAAAAATTGTCACCATTTCTACATTTAAAACATTCATAAATTTATTATTTACAAACAAATGTTATAACAACTACCACTATACTAATTCTATTCAATTACTATTTATTACACATTATTTCAGTAAATAATCAAAATTTAAATATCAATTACTCTTTCAATCCAATTATTAATTAATACACACATTATAACAACTAATTTACAATCTATAACCAATTATAACTTTTTAATCATTTCAATTAATTGGAATTACATTCAAAGCAGTTAACAATTACCTTAAATTAATAATATTACATTTCATTCTAGTTATATTCGTTTTATTATACCGAAAATTTTTTATTTCTCCCAACATTAAATAAAAAGCTTATTAAATTAACTATTATTAATTATCGAAAATTACTGGTCATTACACTCTCCCCCACTCAAGACTTTGCATCCTCGAAAAGGCAAAAAGAAGGGAAAATGAGGAATTTATATATCTTATTTAAATTTATAAACAACTTATTTACATAAGTAACTAATTTAAATAAAAAGTAAATTTATAAATAATTAAATCCTTTTTATTCAAGTTAATAAAATTTTGGAAAACATTTAAAAAAAAATTCTATGTCCAAATTCACGGAAAATTTCGACAGAGTCCTCTTTGTACGGAGATGTCTAGGAGAAATAATAATATCAATAATAAACATATATCATATTTTTCAAAATAAAAGATCCCAAACCATGGGAAAATAATATAATATCGCTAGAAAACCGTAAATCCAAGGACGTACCTATTTGTTCGGCACACTTAATTTATGAAACCAAAAGCAGTAGCTATTGCTTCCATAAACCTGTATTTCACTTATATAATCGAAAAGAGTTAGAATCATGCAAAGAGAAATATCTACGTTATTTCAATCAATAACAACAAATCAACACAACATAACAACAATTACTTACAAACAAATCATACAATCATCACATATAGTCAAAAATATCAGTTTTACCTCCATAGCAACCAACAATTGGTTTGTCCAGGTTTAGAAACCTCTAATCATATAAAATGATAAATAAACTATGAAGTAAATAATACACTCAACGGTTATAGATAAATTTTTATAAATTATTTATACATCTCTATACAAAATAGAAGTATCCTTTCCCAACCAATCCATAGGCCAAACAACAAAGAATTCCACGCATTTTTAAGTTTACTCAATTTATCCTTTTCACATCATTTATTGTTCTTTTTTCCCTTTCATAGAATGATTTTATCTTTAACTTACATTCATTACTTACAAAGATTCATTTTCCATTCATTTATTCATATAATGCCAAATTTTCTCTTTTCATTACTTTACATCCATTGCAAACATAAGTTATTTCGATTAGATTGTCCATAATCAGTTCTTATAATATGATGTAAGTCCCTTTACAAATTTAGTTCACCATTATTATTTTCTTCAATTTCCTTTTTAACATCAATATTCATTTGTGGAGCAACACCCACTTAAATTTTTATTCTTTTTTTCTTTTCACTTCTATTTCTTTCACATATAATATTCACTTTTATTATTTACTTTAAATATAATTGACTCCAAACATCACTTAGGTTTATAATTATTTACTTATAGTATTCACCTTTTATTAAATTTCATTAGTCGCAATCAAATTATTAACTTAGTTTATAACATTTTTGTAACATCTATTTTTATTTATAGAAATAATTCTATCGAACACTTTCATTTTTCCAAGTTTTACTTGAAATGATCCTGACTCAACCTTCGAAAATCGGCACTCAATATATCACCCATATTCAAATACCGCAGATTCAAACACCGAATCCGGTTCATCGGAGCTTATAACACATTAAGTACAACAACACAACGGAAGAAAATGAATAATATAATTGATATAAAACAGTTGATTACAATGATACAGCACATTAATGCAATTGATATCAACATCAGAGATACAAAAATAACGGTGGAAGAAAACCTCCAGAAGATAATATCTTCGGAAGTCCACAAGAGAGATACTCCAATAAACACCATTGCCAATGCTCCAAGGCTAGAAAGACTCCAAAGCAAAAACAGATATATCCAAACCATAAGCTCGAACCACCATCAACACTTGAAGTGAAGCAACTCGATCCAAAAGCGATTGCCAACATCTAGAGATTGAATGCTATCGAATCTACACCTACTATTTGATTATCTAAAAAACCCAACTCTAGACTGCCCGTATGGAAAATTATGGACACCCAGAGTTTAGAAAAGGAACAATATACTCCGGGTCAGTCATGGGACTGGTATGAGCAAACAAAAATAGTTTATCTTTTAAAACAAACAATAAAAGAATTTAAAACATTAAAAACCACAATGCTTTTTGGAAAATGAAACTACCATAAGGCCTCCCGCCACACACACAATGCAAGCGCACAATTGGAGGAGATTTCTCCTTATGATAGTCAAACATGCTTGATACACGAAATCCTTTTGATATTATTATTAGTGCGTAGTGCAGAAAAACTTTCGAAAGTATAATATTAATCTTAGCCAGCATACAACCATTATTGTATGCCAACTATAGCTACTATGTTCAATAGCAGGTTCCCACCACATTCCATGGCAGTTTATACAACTAAAACCGTACAGGACACATATTGTTTCTTTGGATTTCCAACAAATGATCAGACTAAGGAACTTCCTTATTAAATGGAACGCCTCTGGAGGGACGCCCCCAAGAACCAAACGGTTCCCTACCAACACAAGGCCGGGTTACCCCTTCCAAGTAGTAACACTTCAAAGTAAGCTATCCCCAGTCGTTACCGACCTTTATCCGAGATACCTCTACACCAACAACCACAAAGCAATAAGTTTGCAGCAACCACAAAGTTAAGTATTTGGGCTCCATACCATGATACCACTTATAACCCAGAAGAAAATGGACATACCCTAGGGGCACGACCCCTGAAACCTTGCCACAACATTCCTGTTTCGACCATTTTTGGTTTGTGAGGCTCGACGAAGTCTCATCCACAAAGCTACGCTTTTCACAAAGCCATGCTTTGATTAACAAACGAACATCAACACTTCGTATGCCACATCACCAAATTGGGAATGTATCACAAGTAACCATCAACTACATAACCTTTGAGCTCGTACGTCTCAGAGAAGGGTGTTAAGCTAAGAGAATAAATTCTCCGCCACCAAACAGAAATGTATTTGATAGAAATCAGCTTTACATCTCAAAGTGTAATGTCAGACACACATCCATACAAGTCTTCTTCGGGTTCGAACAGAACCGAAGGCACTTCCGAAGAAGCCCTTGCAATCCGGATAATATCTAATCACGTCCGTCCTCCCCATCATAAAGGGCGATAAAATCTCTATACCGGGGCCATTTAGCACATAGACATTCGACGCGTTATCCTTTCGCTTTCGAAAATATCTGGTCCTCAAATGCTATCCATATCGTCGTATCATTATTCGAAATGGGTTATATGACACAAAGGTACTCTCCTGGCTAAATCGAATAATGAGCGCAATATGGTACCATATGGATAATGGGATCTCAATTAAGTCACAACTTAAAGCCGAAAACAAAAGGTTTAAACAAATTACCATTTCAAATCATTTTAAACAAAAAGATTTACTTCACAAAAGTTCATCAATGTTTCACAACGATCATTTATAGCCCTTCAAAACAATTCCATTTCAATCTAAAATCTTTTACACAAAAGATACCCTTTTTCAATTTCAAAACAAAGTTTAACAATCTTCCACAAAGATTCAATTATAGCCTTCAAAACATTTCACAATTCAAATCTTTTATACAAAAGATACATCCTTGAGATCCTCTTATTTTGGAAACAAAGTTCACTAATCTTTTACCAAGATTCATTAATGTCTTTTAAAACAATTTTCATTTCAAACATGAAATCTTTTCAACACAATTTGGAAATCTTTTCTTTATATGAAAGCTATTGTTAGTTGAAAATAAATAGTTTTCATTTTGGAAAAATCTGATTACATTTGCACAAGTTAAAGCCCTTGGTTTAAATTCAAATTCTCGAACAATACCTTTAAAATGGTTTAAACCCATATAAACACATTTATAACTTGTACCATAATTTCCAAACATAGAATTCAATTTCAAGTCTTGAATTTAAATTCAAATCAAATTACTTAAATTTCAAAACTTTATCAAGTTATTCAAAATAACTTTTAAAACTCCTTTTCAAAACTTTTCACATTTAAACCTATTCCATTTCCAAACTATTTGAATTCAAAATTCATATTTAGAACCATTTCATCATTTGAATAAAATAATATTAAATTCGAATAATCTGCGACTTAACCGATTCCCTCGTGCAATCCATATTTGTGTGTGTATGGTGTAGTCCAGGGGTTTTACACAATAGTGCAACAACATCAATCGTCACAGATTCAATAATATTAATACCGATAAGCGGTATAATACTGTAACGATTATATTCATGCACAGATTCACAAATGATATACAAATGTATCACAGATAAATAAATAAATTATACATAGTTCAATTCACAGAACAAGATATCAAAGATCAGCTAGGAAAATCAATTCAAGCCATTTCATACAGTACAAAATTTCATAAGCAATCAAAGCATTCAATAATCTTTTATAAGCAGGATTTATTAATTGTTCAAATCCTAATTAATTCAATTTAATTTTCAATTAAATTAATTACTTATGAATTAATTATCAAATCTTTATTAATTTATTTACAAATCATTTGCTATTAATTAATGAAATTAATCAACCTTAATTATTTATCTTAATTAATTACCTTTAATTAATTATTCCTTAATTAATTATTCTTAATTGATTACAATAATTAAATTAACCTTTAAGTTAATTACATAATCAATTATCCCTTAATTAATTATATTTAAGTGATTACAAATTACCCTACATTTAATCATTAATTAATCAACCTCTAACTAATTTATTTACTTTTAATTAATTATATTAATTAACGACTTAATTAACCTTTAGCTAATTACATTAATTAGTTAATCACATTAATTAATTATCCTAAAATAAATTAAATTATTCGCCCTTTAATCACTTCTTAATTCAAACTACATCTTATTTTGTTTTTAAAACCATACGAATTTAATTACATAATTAAACTATGTAATTACTTTTAAAACAAAATTTAAAACATTTTTAAATCTTTAAAAACACTTAGAATTTAACTACAAAAGTATCCAATATAATACAAAACAAATTTAAAGCATTTAACTCTAAAACTTAACAATATTTTTAATCCCCTTTCATTTCAAAAATCTACTTAATCTAGTTTCCACAAAAACCCGAGCAAATTCGTCAAATACTCGAGCCAAAATCTTAGACAACCCACTCTTCTGAAATTCCCGAGTTCAAATCCGTGCCTAAGCCTTTTTTTTTTATGAATCTTCATCTTACTCAACGCATAAGGTAACCCAGATACAAATGATATCTGTGCATGTGTACAGTCAGACTACCCATCGTGGATTAGAGCTTTGATCGTCAGTACATTGACGACAACACTCCCGAGCCTCCCAAACACCAAAATCGACGAGTATACTTGAAAATCAAAATCGAGCATTTTATTTCGACCTACAACCCAACCTTGAAGACAAAATTTCCACGCCTTGTCGATTCCGGTCACCGGAATTCTCGTCCTCGTGCTCAGTGCCTCGCTTCACTCTCACGTGTCGATCGCACAGCATGCGATCGACTCAAACTCGTCCATGTTGACGCAACTATTCGTTTTCTCATCATGGCCAAATCTGGGTTAAAAACCCTATACCGATCTCTTCCCCATTCCACGATGATCATAAAATTTTCTAAGCATTTTTCTCAAGCTACCCTACCTCCCAGTGAGCTTCATTCAAGATCTCGAGATGAACTGTGTTGCTTGATCACTAGAAATTACAAAAAAACTCAAATCTGTTCATCTTTGCATTACTCGATGAATTCTTACTTAAAATTTTTTTCTTAAACTTTCAAAAATAATTATTTTCAAAATCCTTTCAATTGATATATTTGAAATCAGAGATCATTATGGTTGGATTTTCAAACTATATTTTGTTTTGTCTGCATTTTCAGTTTTTCAAAGCGAACTTAAATTATTTTTGCTCTAATTTATTTTTAAAATTTAAAACATGTTTAAAAAAATGATTTTTGTTTAGATTCCAATCCCTAAATATAAAAAAGAGAGAGATTTGGATTTTAGTGATAGGTTTACTCTATGAACCTGGAACAAGAATGTTTTTGTCTGTAACCCAGACATGCACAAGCATATATACATATTTATATGTATATACAAACAAAATTTCACTTTAAGCAACATCCCAAATCATAATTCATGTGAGAAATGCAGATTAAGGATCTTAAGGCTAGGACAAACACTAGTGGGGGGTGAATAGTGTTTTAGAGAATTATTAAATCGTTTTGAGTTTTTGTTAATTTAAACACAAATGTATGTAATATTCAGACACAGATATGATCACATAATCAAACACAGATGCAAATATAAAGTAAAAACAATGAAGGAAAGAACACACCGGATTTTATACTGGTTCAGAATTACCCTACACCCAGTCTCGCAAACAAGTACGGATTTCCTTTTAGAAACAATCTTTACAATTGCACCCTCGATTTCTAGGCAACGAGGTACACCCTCCAGATTCGCAATACCCTGGGTAGAGATACTTGATTTTCCGGGCAACAAGTTCACCCAATTGATTTCCAAGGCTACAATCACACCTTATCTCGCTTGATTGATTTCCAAGGCCATAATCGTACCTTTTCTTGCTAAGTTGATTACAAAAAGCCTATAACTCTGAATAGCACTGAGGATCATGTTGAGATAGTGATAGAGAATCAAACCAGAGATAATCTAGTTAGATTCAATATTGATTTCCACAGAGTAATGGAAAAAATATGTATATAGAAATGTAGAAGAAGAAGAGTAGTAAAAAACCAGAAAAAATATTTTTAAATTCGTTGAAAACATCCCCTATTTATAGAAGAACAACAGCCATGTCCATTCGTGAAAAGATATGACGAATAGACACTTCTTTTGAAATTTAAATTTTGTATTCAACCGACACTATGTCGACATAGGGTACATGGGCATGTCGACATCCCAAAGGATATTTTGGTGATTTGATTTTCTTTGAAAATAACTTCTATCTTATATTTAAACAATTTTAAACTTTATAAATATACTTGATTATAGTTAAAATACATAAGTAAACATATAGAATAATATATAAAATTTTAATATAATTTTATATTTAAATCTAAGTATAAATATTTAAAAATTAAATATATAATTATTAAAGATAGTTAAAACCACAGATAATTTGATTTTGAAATTAAAGATTATTTTGAGGCTAAAAGTATTTGAAATCAGGATAGATGCTTTTGATGCTTTTAAAAGGAAGGTTTTGAAAACATTTTGAAAACAAGATATAATTTTGTAAAAATCATTTTGAATAAAAATTAGTGGATACAAAACAATGTTCCACTAGATTTTTCGCAGGCTCCATCCTACTTAGGGTTCCATCCCTTTAACAGGCTCGAAGTAGATTCTATTCCACGAATAAATTGGATTTTAAGATGCCAGTGCTTTTCTTAGAGTTTTGACAAAATTTCTAATTAAAAGATAAATCACTTGAACTCTTGAACTCTTGATAATCTTGATACTCATGAGTCTTCAATCTTGATATCTTAAATCTCTATACTATACAGTCTTCATTCTTGGTACCTGCATGGTTCATTCATGCATATACATGTATTCCTAAACTATAATGTTAGTATTTATATTTATAATCTATTCTAAGGTGGTTGTCATCAAAACCATCATCTCAAGGACCAACGATCTCCCCCTTCTTGATGACGAAAATATTTGTTTATAAAATATTACTTCTATCCTAATAACCCCCCTTTAATCTATGCCTAACTATCCTATTTATATTTCTCCCCCTTTGTCATCAACAAAAACTAACTCCAAATATATCAACAAAAACTATATCACTTCCCCTAAATCTAATACTCTATGACATGTGATTATAATGATAGTGTTATCATAAATAATCAACACTTAACTAATTCCTAAACCAACTATCTTAACTACTAACGATCTTAACTAAGTGTCCATATAATAGCATATATAAGAACACAAATTATTCATTAATTATATTGTTGTATTTGCATTTTCGCGGGAAACGTAAGAAAGAACATACACCAAAGGAAAAATAGAAAAGAAACTAACGAGTGTCTTTGAAAATGCGAGATCTATGAACCGAACAGTTTGGATAGTGGAAACAGAAATTTCCACGTTGTTCGACAAGATTTCCCTCTTTGTCAAAGCACACTTCTCCATTGCAAACGTCTTTGTCGTCATCTTCCGCATGCACTTCTTCCATATGGACTTCTTCTTCTTCTTCTTCACCGGCCCCTTGTATTTGGTCTCCTGAAGAGTCTTCGTCAATCAAGATTAGGTTAGCATGATTGTCCATTAGAAATTTTTGCAAATTCCTAAGGATTTTGCCTTGCCTCTCTTGTTCCTTGGCCATTCGAAGTTGCATTACTTGGATTTCAGTGATTAACTGAAGTGCATCCTTCAGAGAATCCTCCATTTTCGTCACACGAGTGAGAGTAGTATGTTGAAATGGACCAGAAGTGGGAGAAGGAAATGAAAAGGTAGAATTTTTGTTTGATTTGGAAGTGGAGGCCATTGATTATTTGATTTCAGAGGATAGAACAGAGAAATAACAGAAAGAATGAATAAAATTTCGAAAATGAGAAAAATATATAACCAATTATTTTGAATTTTGAAGGAAAAAATTTTGAAAATAAAAAACGTTATATGTCGACATGGGTTGGGGGGTATGTCGACATGGTCCTTTAATTTTTTTATTAATTGATTTATTTTGATTTAATTTTTAATTATACTTTGTTATTTATATTTTATATTTCAGTCGTTGAACAAATACCTAATTCTCTTCTTAATTTAGTAAATGTAGATTCATTTAATGGTTTTGTTAATATATCAGCAATTTGATTCTCGGAATTAATATAATCTAGAGTAATTACTTCCTTATTTATATTATCTATGAGAAAATGATGTCTTATATCAATATGTTTAGTTCGAGCATGTTGAGTAGTATTTTTGGATAAATTTATCGCACTAGTATTATCACTATAAATTAGTGGTTTTGAAAATTTTAAACCATAATCTTTTAAATTTTGTTGCATATATATTACTTGAGAACAAACGAAAGTAGCAGAAATATATTCTTCTTCAGTTGTTGATAAAGAAACTGTGTTTTACTTTTTACTAAACCAGAAAATCAGAGAGTGCCCCAAAAAGTGACAAGTTCCACTTGTACTTTTTCGGTCTGATTTACAACCAGCATAATCAGCATCACGGTAAGATATTAAGTCAAAAGAATCATTTTTGGGGTAAAATAAGCCATAGTCAGAAGTGTGTTTAACATATCTTATGATATGTTTTACGGCTTTTAAGTGGGTCTCTTTAGGTTGGAATTGATATCTTGCACAGAGACAAACACTATGCATGATATCAGGTCTACTAGCAATAATATAGAGTAGTGATCCAATCCTTTCTCTATATAAATTTTGATCTACATCTTTCGAGAGATCTTTTTTACTAAGGTACTCATTGGTTTCCATGGGAGTGGATATGCCACTCGCAGTAGTCAAACCAAATTTATTAATTAGGTCTTTAGCATATTTTTCTTGACTAATAAAGATACCATTATCTAATTGTTTTATTTGTATTCCTAAAAAGAAGTTTAATTCACCAATATGACTCATCTCAAACTTTTTTGTCATTATTTCAGAAAGTTCTTTATTCATTTCAAAGCTAATTGATCCAAAAATGATATCATCTACGTAAACTTTTACTAGTTGAATATCATTTTTATTTCTTTTTATAAAAAGAGTATTATCTACTTTACCAATTTCGAAATTTGATTGTAATAAGTAAGATCTTAGTTTATCATACCAGGCTCTAGGAGCTTGTTTTAGACCATATAAACCTTTCTTAAGTTTGTAACATGATTTGGTAATTTTTCATTTTTAAAAAGTGGTGGTTGTTCAACATATACTTCCTCTTTTACAAATCCATTTAGAAAGGCACTTTTAACATCCATTTGATATAGTTTAAAATTATTATGATTTACGAAAGCAAGTAGAATCCTAATGGCTTCTAATCTTACTATGGGAGCAAAGGTTTCATCAAAATCTATTCCTTCTTCTTGAAAAAAACCTTGAGCGACTAGTCGGGCTTTATTTCTAACTACCTCTCCTTGTTCATTCATTTTATTTTTATAAACCCATTTAGTTCCAACTATAGTTTTATTTTCAGGTCTAGGAACAAGTTCCCAAACGTTATTTCTAGTGAATTGATTTAATTCTTCTTGCATAGCCAAAATCCATGAATCATCAATTTATGCTTCTTTTGGATTCTTGGGTTCAATAGTTGATATAAAGGCTACATTACTCATTTAACTTAGTTGATTTCTAATTTTAACAATAGATTGCATATCTCCTAGTATATTTTCAATAGGATGATCTTTTAAAAGTTTAGTCCTTTTATTAGGATGATTAATTTCATTAAAAGTTTCAGCAGGCTCTTGATTTTGAGTGATTAAATCCTCTTCATCATTTGTATCTTCAAATTTTTTGAGATTTTCATCGAAGGAAACATGCATTGTTTCTTCGATGTTGTTAGTTCTTAAATTAAATACTTTGTACGCTTTACTTTTATTAGAATATTTGATAAAGATACCTTTGTCTGATTTAGGATCAAATTTATCTAAGTTATCTTTGGTATTTAAAATAAAACATTTACTTCTAAAAATTCTAAAATAAGATACTTTAGGTTTCTTTCTATGAAGTAGTTCATAAGATGTCTTATCAGTTAAAGGTCTAATTAAAATTCTATTTAGATAACAGGCGGTAGCAGCTGCTTCTGCTCAAAAATACTTTAGTAATTTACTATCTGAAAGCATGGTTCTCGCACACTCTTGAATCATCCTATTTTTACGTTCTACTACTCCGTTTTGCTGTGGAGTTCTTGGAAATGAAAAATTGCGAGTTATTCCCTTTTTATTGCACAATTCCTCAAACTTTTCATTTTCAAATTCGCCACCATGATCACTACGAATGGTTATAATTATTAGAGAAAGTTGATTTCAATCCTTTTTGTAAAGTTCTTAAAACATTCAAAAGTATCACTTTTACGTTTCAAAAATATTGTCCATGTAAATCTAGAACAATTACAAAAACATATTTACTATGATTTATTGACAGAATTTGAGATGGACAAAATAAATCAAGGTGAAGTAATTCAAGAGGTTTTGAAGTTGAAATCATATCTTTTAATTTAAATGAACTTTTTCTAAGTTTTCCTAATTGACATGCATCACATAGACTATCTACTTTAAAATTCATTTTAGGGAGACCTCTTACTAGATCATGTTTTGACTGTCTAGATAAGAGTTTGAAATTCAAATGCCCAAATCTCTTATGCCAAATCCAAGGTTCAATTGTATTGCCAAAGGACACAAGTTATCATTTGAAACTTTCATACTAATAATATAAATATACTTTTTCCTAATTCTCTCAAATATTATGGTTGAATTATTATCTTCAATGTGACATTTATCTTTTTCAAATTTAATTTTATATCCTTTATCGCCAAGTTGATTTATACTTAGCAGGCAATGTTTCAGATTCTTAACTAGAAAAACATTAGTGATAATAGGAGTTTAACAGTTACCGACTTTGCCGATGCCAATCACATATCCTTTTGAATTGTCTCCAAAGTTAACCAGTCCTCCGCCTTTGTATATTATATCATTCAACATTTCTGGATTGCCAGTCATGTGTCTAGAACATCCACTATCGAGTATCAATTTGTTCTTTTTGATCTGCATAATTTGTCCGTTGTGGATGATTCCTCAATTCCCATAAAATGTTTCCTGCAGATCAAACAATTTTGGTAGACAACTTGAATTCGAACATTGATTATATGCAGACTCATGAGACAATGATGATCTTAATATTCTAAACACGTATTAACAAACATAGCCTTTTTAAAAACATTTTCAAAAATCAGATTATGAAACTTTGAAAACCTTGCTCTGATGCCAAATGTAAGAAATGCGGATTAAGGATCTTAAGGCTGGGATAACACTAAAGGGGGGGTGAATAGTGTTTTAGAGAATTATTAAATCTTTTTGAGTTTTTGTTAATTTAAACACAAAGGTACGTAATATTTTGACACATATATGATCACAGAATCAAACACAGATGCAAATATAAATTAAAACAGTAAAGAAAAGAACACACCGAATTTTATACTGGTTCGGAGTTACCCTACATCAAGTCCCGCACACAAGTACAGATTTCCTTTCAAAAACAATCTTTACAATTACACCCTCGATTTCAAGGCAACAAGGTACACCCTCCAGATTCACAATCCTTTGGGTAGAGATACTTGATTTACCGGGCAACATGTTCGCCCGATTGATTTCCAAGGCTACAATCACACCTTATTTCGCTTGATTGATTTCCGACGCCACAATTACACCTTTTCTTACTAAGTTGATTACAAAAAGCCTATAACTCTGAATAGCACTGAGGATCTTGTTGAGATAGTGATATAGAATCAAACCAGAGATAATCTAGTTAGATTCAGTGTTGATTTCGGCAGAGTAATGGTAAGAATATGTATATAGAAATGCAGAAGAAGGAGAGGAGTGAAAAACCAGAAAAAATATTTTTAAATTCGTTGAAAACATCCCCTATTTATAGAAGAACAACATCCATGTCCATTCGTGAAGAGATATGACGAATAAACACTTCTTTTGAAATTTAAATTTTGAATTCAACTGACACTATGTCGACATAAAGTACATGGGCATGTCGACATGCCAAAGGATATTTTGGTAATTTGATTTTCTTTGAAAATAACTTCTATCTTATATTAAAATATTTTTAAACTTTATAAATATACTTGACTATAGTTAAAATACATAAGTAAATATATAGAATAATATATACAAATTTTTACTATAATTTTATGTTTAAATCTAAGTATAAATATTTAAAAATAAAATATATTATTATTAAAGATAGTTAAAACGAAGGATAATTTGATTTTGAAATTAAAGATTATTTTGAGGCTAAAAGTATTTGAAATTAGGATATACGTTTTCGATGCTTTTAAAAGGAAGGTTTTGAAAACAATTTGAAAACAAGATATAATTTTGTAAAAATCATTTCGAATAAAAATTAGCGGATACAAAACAATGTTCCACTAGATTTTTCGTAGGTTCCATCCTAAATAGGGTTCCATCCCTTTAACAGGCTCGAAGTGGATTCCATTCCACCAATAAATTTGATTTTAAGATGCCAATGCTTTTCTAGGAGTTTTAACAAAATTTCTAATTAAAAGATAAATTACGAACTCTTGAACTCTTGATAATCTTGATACTCATGAGTCTTCAATCCTAATATCTTGAATCTCTATACTGTATAGTCTTCATTCTTGGTACCTGCATGGTTAATTCCCGTATATACATATATTTCTAAACTATAGTGTTAGTATTTATATTTTATAATTATTCTAAGGTTGTTGTCATCAAAACCATCATCTCAAGGACCAACAATCACCCCTTTTTGATGATGACAACCTTTGTTTATAAAATATTACTTCTATCCTAATAACTCACCTTTAATCTATGCCTAACTATCCTATTTTCTATTTCTCCCCCTTTATCATCAACAAAAACTAACTCCAAATATATCAACAAAAACTATATCACTCCCCCTAAATCTAATACTCTATGACATGTGATTATAATGATATTGTTATCATAAATAATCAACACTTAACTAAGTCCTAAACTAACTATCTTAACTACTAACTATCTTAACTAAGTGTCCATGTAATAGCACATATAAGAACACAAATTATTCATTAATTATATTGTTGTATTTACATTTTTGCGGCAAACGTAAGAAAGAACATACACCAAAAGGAAAAAGAGAGAAGAAACTAACGAGTGTCTTTGAAAATGGGAGATCTATGAATCGAACAGTTTGGATTGTGGAGACAGAAATTTCCACGTTGTTCGACAAGATTTCCCTCTTTGTCAAAGCACACTTCTCCAATGCAAACGACTTTGTCATCATCCCCCGCGTGCAGTTCTTCCATGTGGACTTCTTCTTCTTCTTCTTTACTGGCCCCTTGTATTTGATCTCCCGAAGAGTCTTCGTCAATCAAGATTGGGTTAGCATGATTGTCCATTAGAAATTTTTGCAAATTCCTAAGGGTTTTTCCTTGCCTCTCTTGTTCCTTGGCCATTCAAAGTTGCATTACTTGGATTTCAGTCATTAACTGAAGTGCATCCTTTAGAGAATCCTCCATTTTCGTCACATGAGTGAGAGTAGTACGTTGAAATGGACCAGAAGTGGGAGAAGGAAACGAAAAGGTAGAATTTTTGTTTGATTTGGAAGAGGAGGCCATTGATTATTTGATTTCATAGGATAGAACAGAGAAATAACTGAAAGAATGAATAAAATTTCGAAAATGAGAAAAATATATAACCAATCATTTTGAATTTTGGTGGGAAAAAATTTAAAAATAAAAAACGTTATATGTCGACATGGGTTGGGGGGTATGTCGACATGGTCCTTTAAATTTTTTTATTAATTGATTTATGTTGATTTAATTTTTAATTATACTTTGTTATTTATATTTTATATTTCAGTTATTGAACAAATACCTAATTCTCTTCTTAATTTAGTAAATATAGGTTCGTTTAATGGTTTTGTTAATATATCAGCAATTTGATTCTCGGAATTAATATAATCTAGAGTAATTACTTCCTTATTTATATTATCTCTGAGAAAATGATGTCTTATATTAATATGTTTAGATCGAGCATGTTGAGTAGTATTTTTGGATAAATTTATCGCACTTGTATTATCACAATAAATTGGTGATTTTGAAAATTTTAAACCATAATCTTTTAAAGTTTATTGCATATATATCACTTGAGAACAAGCCAAAGCAGCAGAAATATATTCTGCTTCAGTGGTTGATAAAGAAGCTGTGTTTTTCTTTTTACTAAACCAGAAAATCAGAGAATGCCCCAAAAAGTGACAAGTACCACTTGCACTTTTTTAGTCTGATTTACAACCCACATAATCAACATCACAGTAAGATATTAAGTCAAAAGAATCATTTTTAGGGTAAAATAAGCCATAGTCAGAAGTGTGTTTAACATATCTTATGATACGTTTTACGGCTTTTAAGTGGGTCTCTTTAGGTTGGAATTGATATCTTACACAGAGACAAACACTATGCATGATATCGGGTCTACTAGCAATAATATAGAGTAGTGATCCAAGCATTCCTCTATATAACTTTTGATCTACATCTTTCGAGATTTCTTCCTTACTAAGGTACTCATTGGTTGCCATGGGAGTGGATTTTCTACTCGCAGTAGTCGAACCAAATTTACCAATTAGGTCTTTAGCATATTTTTCTTGACTAATAAAGATACCTTATCTAATTGTTTTATTTGTAATCCTAAAAAGAAGTTTAATTCACCCATATGACTCATCTCAAACTTTTTTGTCATTATTTCAGAAAATTCTTTATTCATTTCAAAGTTAGTTGATCCAAAAATGATATCATCTACGTGAACTTGTACTAGTTGAATATCATTTTTATTTCTTTTTATAAAAAGAGTATTATCTACTTTACCAATTTCGAAATTTGGTTGTAATAAGTAAGATTTTAGTCTATCATACCGGGCTCTAGAGCTTGTTTTAGACCATATAAAGCTATCTTAAATTTGTAAACATGATTTGGTAATTTTTCATTTTCAAAAAGTGGTGGTTGTTCAACATATACTTCCTCTTTTACAAATCCATTTAGAAAGGCACTTTTAACATCCATTTGATATAGTTTAAAATTATTATTATTTGCAAAAGCAAGTAGAATCCTAATGGCTTCTAATCTTGTTATGGGAGCAATGGTTTCATCAAAATCTATTCCTTCTTCTTAACAAAAACCCTGAGTGACTAATCAGGCTTTATTTCTAACTACCTCTCCTTGTTCATTCATTTTATTTTTATAAACCCATTTAGTTCCAATTATAGTTTTATTTTTAGGTCTAGGAACAAGTTCCCAAACATCATTTCTAGTGAATTGATTTAATTCTTCTTGCATAGCCAAAATCCATGAATCATCAATTGATGCTTCTTTTGGATTCTTGGGTTCAATAGTTGATATAAAAGCTAAATTACTCATTTGACTTAGTTAATTTCTAGTTTTAGAAACAGATTGCATATCTCCTAGTATATTTTCAATAGGATGATCTTTTAAAAGTTTAGTCCTTTTATTAGGATGACTAATTTCATTATTAGTTTCAGTAGGCTCTTGATTTTGAGTGATTAAATCCTCTTCGTCATTTGTATCTTCAAAATTTTTGAGATTTTCATCGAACGAAACATGCATTGTTTCTTCGTTGTTGTTAGTTCTTAAATTAAATACTTTGTATGTTTTACTTTTATTAGAATATCCGATAAAGATACCTTTGTCTGATTTAGGATCAAATTTATCTAAGTTATCTTTGGTAATTAAAATAAAACATTTGCTTCCAAAAATTCTAAATTAAGATACTTTAGGTTTCTTTCTATGAAGTAGTTCATAAGATGTTTTATCAGTTAATGGTCTAATTAAAATTGTATTTAAAATATAACAAGCGCTAGCAACTGCTTCTGCCCAAAAATACTTTGGTAGTTTACTATCTGAAAGCATGGTTCTCGCACACTCTTGAATCGTTCTATTTTTACGTTTTACTACTCCATTTTGTTGTGGAGTTATTGGAAATGAAAAATTGTGAGTTATTCCCTTTTTATTGCAGAATTCCTCAAAATTTTGATTTTCAAATTCACCACCATGATCACTACGAATGGTTATAATTTTTAGAGAAAGTTGATTTTGAATCCTTTTTGTAAAGTTCTTAAAACATTTAAAAGTATCACTTTTATGTTTCAAAAATATTGTCTATGTAAATCTAGAATAATCATCTACAATTACAAAAACATATTTACTATGATTTATTGACAGAATTTTGGATGGACCAGATAAATCAAGGTGAAGTAATTCTAGAGGTTTTGAAGTTGAAATCATATCTTTTAATTTAAAAGAACTTTTTCTAAGTTTTCCTAATTGACATGCATCACATAGACTATCTACTTTAAAATTCATTTTAGGGAGACCTCTTACTAGATCATGTTTTGACAGTCTAGATAAGAGTTTGAAATTCAAATGCCCAAATCTCTTATGCCAAATTCAAGGGTCAATTGTATTTGCCAAAAGACACAAGTTATCATTTGAAACTTTCATACTAAGAATATAAATACTCTTTTTCCTAATTCCCTCAAATTTTATGGTTGAATTATTATCTTCAATGTGACATTTATCTTTTTCAAATTTAATTTTATATCCTTTATCGCAAAGTTGATTTATACTTAGCAGGCTATGTTTTAGATTTTTAACTAGCAAAACATTAGTAATAATAGGAGTTTAAGAGTTACCGACTTTGCCGATGCCAATCACATATCCTTTTGAATTGTCTCCAAAGTGAACCAGTCATTAGTCTTTGTATATTATATCATTCAACATTTCTGAATTGCCAGTCATTTGTCTAGAACATCCACTATCGGGTATCCATTTGTTCTTTTTGATCTGCACAATTTGTCCGTTGTGGATGATTCCTAAATTCCCATAAAATGTTTCCTGCACGTCAAACAATTTTGGTAGACAACTTAATTTGAACATTGATTATATGCAGACTCATGAGACAATGATGATCTTAATATTTCTAAACAAGTATTAACAAACATAGCCTTTTTAAAAAAAAAATTAAAAATCAGATTATGAAACTTTGAAAACTTTGCTCTGATGCCAAATGTGAGAAATGCGGATTAAGGATCTTAAGGCTAGGATAACACTAAAGGGGGGTGAATAGTGTTTTAGAGAATTATTAAATCTTTTTGAGTTTTTGTTAATTTAAACACAAAGGTACATAATATTCTAACACAGATATCATCACAGAATCAAACACAGATGCAAATATAAAGTAAAAACAGTAAAGGAAAGAACACACCGGATTTTATACTGGTTCGAAGTTACCCTACATCCAGTCCCACACACAAGTATGGATTTCCTTTCAAAAACAATCTTTACAATTACACCCTAGATTTCAAGGCAACGAGGTACACCTTTCAGATTCACAATCCTCTGGATAGAGATACTTGATACCGGGCAACAAGTTCACCTAATTGATTTCCAAGGCTACAATCACACCTTATCTCGCTTGATTGATTTCCCAGGCCAAAATCACACTTTTTCTCACTAAGTTGATTACAAAAAGCCTATAACTCTGAATAGCACTGAGGATCTTGTTGAGATAGTGATATAGAATCAAACCAGAGATAATCTAGTTAGATTCAGTGTTGATTTCGACAGAGTAATGGTAAGAATATGTATATAGAAATGTAGAAGAAGAAGAGGAGTGAAAAACTAGAAAAACTATTTTTAAATTCGTTGAAAACATCCCCTATTTATAGAAGAACAACAGCCATGTCCATTCGTGAAGAGATATGACGAATAGACACTTCTTTTGAAATTTAAATTTTGAATCCAAGTGACACTATGTCGACATAGGGTACATGGGCATGTCGACATCCCAAAGGATATTTTGGTGATTTGATTTTCTTTGAAAATAACTTCTATCTTATATTAAAACAATTTTAAACTTTATAAATATACTTAATTATAGTTAAAATATATGAGTAAATATATAGAATAATATATACAAAATTTTACTATAATTCAAATATTTAAAATTTAAATATATTATTATTAAAGATAGTTAAAACCACGGATAATTTGATTTTGAAATTAAAGATTATTTTGAGGCTAAAAGTATTTGAAATCAGGATAGATGTTTTTGATGCTTTTAAAAGGAAGGTTTTGAAAATTTTTTGAAAACAAGATATAATTTTGTAAAAATGATTTTGAATAAAAATTAGCGGATAACAAACAATGTTCCATTAGATTTTTCGTCGGTTCCATCCTACTTAGGGTTCCATCTCTTTAACAGGCTCAAAGTGGATTCCATTCCGCGAATAAATTGGATTTTAAGATGCCAGTGCTTTTCTAGGAGTTTTAACAAAATTTCTAATTAAAAGATAAATTACGTGAACTCTTGAACTCTTGGTAATCTTGATACTCATGTGTCTTCAATCTTGATATCTTGAATCTTTATACTGTACAGTCTTCACTCTTGGTACCTGCGTGGTTAATTCCTGCATATACAATATTCCTAAACTATAATGTTAGTATTTATATTTTATAATCTATTCTAAGGCTGTTGTCATCAAAATCATCATCTCAAGGACTAACACTTCAAATATCCATTAAAATATCAAAGAATATAAGCAAATATAAGGGAGTTTGCTCACCTTTCTTAAGAAGGAATAGAGAAGAACATTGAAGTTTTTGCCTGGAACTTGCAATTTCAAACTGCTCTGGTTTTTGATCTGATTTACTTCAGGTTTAAAGATGCTTTAAACTTTGCTTTTGATCTGAGACTTGTTGTTTGAATTAAGTCTCCATTGATTTTAGGTTTTAAATCTTGATCTTTTAATTTGGTTGAACCTAAAGTTTGTTGCTCAGGTATTGAATATGCTCTGGTTTGATTTGAATTTCTTTATCTTCTCTCTGGCTTTCGATTTTCTGGAAATTATCTTTCTTTAGGATTGAATGCTTTTGTGATATTTTTGTTTTGATTGTTGAGATGATTTTATACTTGATGTTTTCAGCCTGCTTGATCTTTAAGCTTGAAATCATATGTTGAAATCATATGTTGCTATCAGGTATTAAGAAATTTCGTCCCCGAAATTTTCTAGGGAGATAACAAAGGATGGATACATAAAGAAATAGCCCTCCAGATCAAGCTGAGATATCTATTCTGCGTTTGGCTTACCAAACCAGAGGACAAACTCATTCAATATTACACAAGATACTCGGGTCACTGGAGTGACGAAATATACAGGGAATTGGTTAGTTCGAAGGAATAACTAACCGTTCGTAGAATATATCTAGACCCAAAAGAACAAATAGTGGATACTCAATCCAGGTTGGAATATCCTAAAGTATTCACTAGCTTGTCCCTCTTTGGAATTTGATCCCCTCAAGAAATTATAACAAAATTCTAAAATTTGGTTTTAATCGGAATCGTTTTATCGATACAAATCTTCATATTTTATTAACCAATTTATTTCAAATAAATTTTCAAATTCGTTAGAGTTGAAAACGAAAAGCTGATAAGGTACTTATGAAGAGAATACGAAATAGAAACTTTCTTCAAGGATTCGCAGGGCCACCATCACACCGAAGCTTCTCCCATGAGCTGCCACAAAGGAATAAAAGAATTTGAAACTGTATTAAAGGAAATTGAGAAGAATTTTTTCCTTGTTGTTACAGGGTATCGACCATTTGTAGTGGTACTTTCTTGTCCCCTATCTCGTCCTCTTCTTGCACTCTGCTCACTATCAGCGAATAGTAAGAGAATTTACTGAGGCATACTCATATCTCTAATGAGAGTGTTATACTCTTGAGCTAAAGTTTCAACCTTTAGCTCTGATACCAAATGAAACGATCCTGACTCGACCTTTGAAAATTGGCACTGAATATATCACCCATATTCGAATGTCGTAGACTCAAACGCCGTATTCGGTTCACCGGAGCTTATAACACATTAAGTATAACAACACAGCGGAAGAAAATGAATAATATAATTGATATACAACAGTTGATTACAATGATACATCACATTAATGCAATTGATATCAACATCAGAGATACAAAAATAACAGCGGAAGAAAACCTCCAGAAGATAATATCTTCGGAAGTCCACAAGAGAGATACTCCAATAAACACCATTGCCAATGCTCCAAGGCTAGAAAGACACCAAACCAAAAACAGATATATCCAGACCACAAGCTCGAACCACCATCAACACTTGAAGTGTAGCTACTCGATCCAAATGCGATTGCCAACATCCAGAGATTGAATGCTATCGAATCTACACCAACTATTTAATTATCTAAAAAACCCAACTCTAGACCGCCCATGTGGAAAATTGTGGGCATCCAGAGTTTAGAAAAGGAACAATAAACTCAGGGTCAGTCATGGGACTGGTATGAGCAAACAAAAATTGTTTATCTTCTAAAACAAACAACAATAGAATTTAAAACATTGGAAACCGCAATGCTTTTTGGAAAATCAAACTACATTAAGGCCTCCTGCCACACAAACAATGCAAGCGCACAATTGGAGGAGATTTCTCCTTATGATAGTCAAACATGCTTGATACACGAAATCTTTTGATATTATTATTAGTCTATAGTGCAGAAAACCTTTCGAAAGTATAATATTAATCTTAGCCAGCATACAACAATTACTGTACGCCTACTATAGCTACCATGTTCAATTGCAGGTTACCACCATATTTCATGCCAGGTTATACAACTAAAACCGTACAGGGCATATATTGTTTCTTTCGATTTCCAATAAATGGTCAGGCTAAGGAACTTCCTCATTAAATGGAACGCTTCTAGAGGGACCCCCCAAGAACCAAACAGTTCCCTACCAACACAAGGCCGGGTTACCCCTTCTCGAAAGTAACACCTTAAGTAAGCCAACCCGGTCGTTACCGACCTTTATTCGAGGTACCTCTACACCAACAACCACATAGCAATAAGTTCGCAGCAACCACAAAGTTAAGTATCTGGGCTCAATACCATGATACCACTTATAATCTAGAAGGAAATGGACATACCCTAGGGGCATGACCCTTGAAACCTTGCCGCAGCATTCCTGTTTCGACCATTTCCGAGTTGTGACGCTTGACGAAGTCTTGTCCACAAAGCTATGCTTTTCACAAAGCCGTGCTTCGATCAACAAATGATCAGCAACACTTCGTATGCCACATTACCAAATTTGGAATGTATCACTAGTAACCATCAACTACATAACCTTTGAGCTCATACGTCTCAGAGACGGGTGTTAAGCTAAAAGTATAAATTCTCCGCCACCAAACAGAAATGTATGTGAAAGAAACCAGCTTTACATCTCAAAGTGTAATGTCAGACGCACATCCATACAAGTCTGTTTCGGGTTCGAACAGAACCGAAGGCACTTCCAAAGAAGCCCTTGCAATCCGGATAATCCCTAATCACGTCCGGCCTCCCCATCACAAAGGGTGATCAAATCTCTATACTGGGGCCATTCGGTGTAGAGACGTTCGATGGGTTATCCTTTCGCTTTTGAAAATATCCGGTCTTCACCAACGGTCTTCAAATGCTATCCATATCGTCATATCATTATTCGTAATGGGTTATATAACATAAAGGTCCTTTCCCGGCTAAACCGAATAATGAGCGCAATATTTAAAAACCATATGGATAATGGGATCTCAATTAAGTCATGACCTAAAGCCCAAAACAAATGGTTTAAACAAATTACCATTTCAAATCTTTTTGAACATAAAGATTTACTTCACAAAGTTCACCAATCTTTTACAAAGATTCATTTACAGCCCTTCAAAATAATTCCATTTCAAACCCAAATCTTTTATACGAAAGATACCCTTTTTCAATTTCAAAACAAAGTTTAACAATCTTCCACAAAGGTTCAATTATAGCCTTCAAAACAATTCACAATTCAAATCTTTTATACAAAAGATACATCCTTGAGATCCTCTTATTTTGGAAACAAAGTTCACTAATATTTTACTAAGATTCATTAATGGCTTTTAAAACAATTTTCATTTCAAACTTGAAATCTTGTCAACACAAATCGGAAATCTTTTCTTTATATGAAAGGTATTGTTATTTGAAAACAAATAGTTTTCGTTTTGGAAAAATCTGATTATTTGCACAAGTTAAAGCCCTTGGTTTAAATTCAAATTCCCAAAACAATACCTTTAAAATGGTTTAAACCCATATAAACACATTTATAACTTGTACCACAATTTTCATACATAGAATTCAATTTCAAGTCTTGAATTTAAATTCAAATCAAATTATTTGAATTTCAAAACTTTATCAAGTTATTCAAAATAACTTTTAAAACTCCTTTTCAAAACTTTTCACATTTAAAATTATTCCATTTCCAAACTATTTGAATTCAAAATTCATCTTTAAAACCATTTCATTATTGAATAAAATAATATTAAATTCGAAAAATCTGTGACTTAACCGATTCCCTCGTGCAATCCATATTTGTGTGTGTATGGTGTGGTCCATTGGTTTTACACAATAGTGCAACAACATCAATCATCACAGATTCAATCATATTAATATCGATAAGCGGTATAATATAATACAATAACGCTTATCTTCATTCACAGATTCATAGATGACATACAAATGTATCACAGATAAATAAATAAATTATACAAAGTTTAATTCATAGAACAAGATATCACAGATCAGCTAGGACAATCAATCTAAGCCATCTCATACAATACAAACATTCATAAGCAATCCAAGCATTCAATAATCATTTATAAGTGGGATTTATTAATTTTCAAATCCTAATTAATCCAATTTAATTTTCAATTAAATTAATTACTTATGAATTAATTATCAAATCTTGATTAATTTATTTTCAAATCATTTGGTATTAATTAATGAAATTAATCGACCTTAATTATTTATCTTAATTAATTAACGTTACTTAATTAATTATTCCTTAATTAATTATTCTTAATTGATTACAATAATTAAATTAACCTTTAAGTTAATTACATAATCAATTATTCCTTAATTAATTACATTTAAGTAATTACAAATTAATCTACCTTTAATCAATAATTAATCTACCTTTAATTAATTTATTTACTTTTAATTAACTATATTAATTAACTACTTAATCAACCTTTAGTTAATTACATTAATTAGTTAATCACATTAATTAATTATCCTGAAATAAATTAAATAATTAGCCATTTAATCACTTCTTAATTCAAACTACATCTTATTTTGTTTTTAAAACCTTACGAATTTAATTACATAATTAAATTAATATGTAATTACTTTTAAAACAAATTTTAAAACATTTTTAAATCTTTGAAACCACTTAGAAGTTAATTACAAAAGTATCCAATATTTGCATTTAACTCTAAAACTTAACAATATTTTTAATCCCCTTTCATTTTAAAATCTGGTTAATCTAGTTTCCATAAAAACCCGAGCAAATTCATCAAATATTGGAGCCAAAATCATGGACAACCCATTCTTCTAAAATTCTCAAGTTCAAACCTGTGCCTAAGCCTGTTTTTCCCGATGAATCTTCATCTTCCTCAACGCATAAGGCAACCCAGATACGAATGATATCTGTGCAGGTGTACAGTCAAACTACCATTGCTGATCAGACCTCCGATCGTCAATACATTGACGACAACACTCCTGAGCCTCCTAAATACCAAAATCGACGAGTATACTTGAAAATCAAAATCGAGCAATTTATTTCGACCTGCAACCCAACCTTGAAGACAAAATTGCCTCGCCTTGTCGATTCCGGTCACTGGAATTCTTGTCCTTGTGCTTAGAGCCTCGCTTCACTCCCACGTGTCGATCCCATAGCATGCGATCGACTCAAACTCGCCCATGTTGACGCAACAATTCGTTTTCTCATCATGGCCGAAACTGGGTTAAAAACCCTAAATCGATCTCGTCCTCATTCCACGATGATTAGAAAATTTTCTCAGCATTTTTCTCAAGCTACCCTACCTCCCAGCGAGCTTTATTCAAGATCTCAAGATGAACTATGTTGCCAATCACCAGAAATTACAAAAAAACTCAAATCCGTTCATCTTTGCATTACTCAGTGAATGCTTGCTTAAAAATTTTGATTTAACTTTCAAAAATCATTATTTTCAAAATCTTTTCAATTGATATATTTGAAATCAGAGATCATTATGGTTGGATTTTCAACCTATATTTTGTTTTGTCTATATTTTCAAATTTTCCAAAGCAAACTTAAATTGTTTTTTCTCTAATTTATTTTTAAGACTTAAAACTTGTTTAAACAAACAATTTTTTTTAGATTCTAATCCTTAAAGAAAAGAAGAGAGAGATTTGGATTTTAGAGATAGGTTTAATCTGTATACCTGGAATAAGAATGTTTTTGTCTGTAACCCAGACATGCATAAGCATATATATATACATACAAACAAAATTTCACTTTAAGCAACATCCCAGATCATACTTCAAACATCCATTACAATATCAAAGAATATAAGCAGATATAAGGGAGTTTGCTCACCTTGCTTAAGAAGGAACAGAGAAGAACATTGAAGTTTTGCCTGGAACTTGCAATTTTAAATTGCTCTGGTTTTTTATCTGATTTACTTCAGGTTTAAAGATGCTTTAAACTTTTCTTTTGATCTGAGACTTGTTGTTTGAATTAAATCTGCATTGATCTCAGGTTTTAAATCTTGATCTTTTAATTTGGTTGAACCTGATGTTTGTTTCTCAGGTATTGAATATGCTCTGGTTTGATTTGAATTTCTTCATCTTCTCTTTGGCTTTTGATTTTTTTAGAACTTGTCTTCCTTCAGGATTGAATGCTTCTGTGATATTTTTGTTTTGATTGTTGAGATGATTTTATACTTGATGTTTTCAACCTGCTTGATCTTTAGGTTTGAAATCATATGTTGCTTTCTGTTTTGATTTTTATTTTGATCTCATTTTTTGATTTTTCTTTCAGGTTTGTGAAATATGAAGATGAAAGGATATTGAAACATGGTTATTTCTTTTTCATGCATGTTTTCTAAATTCAAATTAAAAGAGAAATTTATCTTTTGCCACTTGTTTACTTGCATGATTTCCTAAACTACAAATGTTTAAATCCATTTTTAAAATAACAACACTTGTTATTTTATAAATTATTAGCGTGACCCATGTTATTTAATAATTTAAATATGTTTTATCATGTTTCCTTAAGCCTTATTAAATATCATATTAACTTAAACTACTATATTTATTAATAAACATTATTTTCAAATATATAAGAAAAGCATTTTAAATCTTTAATTAAATCTTACTTATATATTTACAAACCAATTTTATTTATATATATGTTTTCTTGTTAATTTCCAAAAGATATGTAAAATTTAAAACTTTTTGTTAATTTTTATAATTAGAAAACAAATTCCTATTAGTGTTAATTTATAGAATTTTCAAATCCAAATATTATTCAACACATTTATTTTTTTAATTCCCAATTCAAAAATTGATATAAAATCAATTTGTATTTATAAATGAGTAAACAAATATCTTTTTTATAAGTGTGAATTTTATTCCAATCATAATTTATTTATTTTCCAAGTTTTTATTTTCAACATATATGTATTTGAATTTCAAATTCAAATTCCAAATTATAATCTATTTATAAAATATTAAATTTCCAAATCAAATCCTTTGTTTAAAATCTTATATATATTTTTATTCCCATTTTCAAATCAATCCATAATTAAGTTTATAATCAATATATAATTCAGAATATTTATTTCTAAATTTCCAATTAGAAAATCTATTTAAAATCATAATTATATATATATATATATATTAATAAACAAACAAATATCTATTTAGTTTGGAAAATAACAAATTAATTCATAATTTAATTCCAAAAATTAAATCAATTACCATTTTAAATTTGATCTAAAAATGGTAATGTTACATTACTTGTATAATATTCTATTAAATATTCTTATTAACATTTCAACTTTTAATAAATTGGTAGGATATATATATATATATATATATATATATATATATATATATATCTTTTAGAATGCAATTAAATATTCCCCAAGTTTCCCCTATATTCTTAGTTAACAAAATGTGCAACAGTTACCATTTCTTATTTTCATTTTTTATTTACGGTTTACAAAATTTAAATTTCTTGTTTCATTTTAGAAGTTTCTAATTATTAATATAGTCAAGATTCCATTCATTACAATAATTTCAATTTTCGAATTTACAGAAACTTAAGAACTAAACAACCGGGTCTCATTTCAATCCTTTTTAAAATAATATATATACCCATAACTTATATGTGACACCCCACCTCTATACTCATGCTAGACAAGAACACAACGGAGTAATGTCGCCAACTAGCGCAAAGAATAAGGCGGTTGAGGAGCGACAGTCCATGTAATTGCTTTGGGCGAGCACCGATATGTCAGATAGTGTAACATGCATTTCATTTCAAGAGGAAATCCGACATACCGATACAAACTCAAAACTACTACACAGTGGCTATAATGCCTTCGGAAACAACATAGAAATAAGCATAACATAAATCAGTCACAGAAGTTCATATCTCTAAGGCGGAAACAAATATGAATATAACACATGAAAGTGTGTACATCATAGTAGTGGTCAAACAAGATCCACAATAGCACAATTGAATAAATACAAGTGCTACACAAAGAATATGTGTACATCAAAGAGTCTCTATCTCGAATGTATAACAACAGAAACTACCAATATAGTGTAGTTAGCCAAAAATCAGGTAACACCCCCAGATGAGGAGTCAAGCAGAAGCACCTGTAACATCTCGGTCTGACCCAAGTATTATTTAATAAGAAAATAATAAACGTATCAGTCTAGCTACAAATATCAGATAAAATGAGATGGTATAAGAGATATAACAAAACGTATGATAATAATAATAATGCCATACTATAAAAGGTATACATTTGACAACAACAAAAATCATACAATATCTCAAGAAATCTCATAATATCAAAAAGAATGTCATATTCTTTACTCTATTCACCAAACCACAAATATTGACAAACTTATCAATACCAATCGTAAAAGTTGTTGAAACACAAATTCACAAAAGTTAGTGAAACACAAATTCACCAATGCACAAATATTGATAAAGCTTACCAATATAAATCACAAATTTTGGTGAAACACAAATTCTAGAAATCATCAATAGAAATCCAGAAATCACAAAAAGGGGGAGGCCTATCACAAACGGGAGCATGAAAACTCACCAACACGTGTATCACAAAATGAAACGCTATTCCACGGTTGCTAACCATTAATTTTGAGCCGAAGCTCCACAAAACGGCTCGAAGACCATTCTACCCCACCAAATTGAGCAGAAGCTCCACATAAACGGGGTTTAGTCTCCCTCGCAGACAAAGAGACATCGCACATTGCTAGTCTAAATCACAAAATGATCATCATCGATCATCAAGAAGTGTCAATTACACTAAGCTAGTAAATAGATGAGTTTAGCTTCATGTCCCATAACCACTGGCTTAACTTAAATATTTACGAATAAATTGTAAGTCTCCACTCGAAAATTGTCACAAGAGATTCAATCGAACAAGTCCAAGAATTAACCGACGAAGTAAATGCAAGTGTCTCATACCACTTGTTTTACTAAGCCGTTTAATTAGATTTCTCATACGAGTGAGGTAAAGGTTTATATATACTAATAGGTTGGAAAACAGTTTTATAATGAGTTTGATATTGAGAATAGAGTTGAAATCATCTTTTTGAATATTTACTACTAGTATAGAAACCTTTGTATTTAGAAGTGACAAACCATAAAGATGATTGTAAAAACAGTCAATCACCAAAATTTCACATTCAAAGACGTGAATTAAATCCAAAGAAATCGATCCCAAATCCATCAAAATGGATATACCCAAAAATTCCAAAATAGAAGTCATCAAGGTCGATAATAAATGATAATAACAAATCGGAAAACCACAAATTGATAGAAATTGGAACTTCAAACAAAATAGGCTAAATAGGAAAAAGCAAGCAGGTCAGTCGACTTACTGCAAATGGCCAGTCGACTGAACCAGAAACTTGAAAATTTCATTTCCTGTAGTCAGTCGACTAATTACAGAGGCCAGTCGACTGATTGTAGGAAACAGAGACTTCTAACCTCTGCAAATAGTCCCTGGAACACTTATTGGCTATAGCCAGTCGACTGACTGCAAATGGCCAGTCGACTGGCTGGCACTGGGGCTGTTTTTCAGCCTATCAAATGAAGAGCAAACTCTCAACAATTGCAATCGGACGAGCAACGGGCGCTAAGGGTTTACGTCGACTGGTAACCCATCCCTATAGGCTCTTCAAAGCATCACCAAAAACATGTTCAAGCATCAAAGTTAGGATTTTTAAAGACTTGACTTCTAACACTGAAAATTGAAATATTCGCCAAATCAATCCAAACCAAAAGCAAATGCACATTAATAAGTGTTAGGAATTCATACCCAACAATCAAAGATAGTTATAGATATAGATGTGAGATAAAAATCTCACCTTTTGCACAAAATCAAGGAAGAAGAAGCATAGAGCAAGGTACAAACAATCACTCCTCAATTCCAACCCAAGAGGCTTGAATCTAGGCTTAAAAGAAAAACATTTCCTAAGTTAGACTTTAGGAATTTCTGAAATTGAAGGTAGAATGAGTTGGAGAAGAAGAAGAGGATGCTTACCAAAAGCTTCTCTTTGAATTTCGAGTTAGAACGTGGATTTACAATGGAACTAGGGCTTAGGAATTCTAATTCTCTTTCTCTTCCCCCATTTTTATGAAAGCTTGAAGGTATTACGAAATGAAAGTGAATGAAGAGAAGTGGGGGTGGAGCTAGAGTTAATAGTTTAGGCTAAACCAAACCCAAAGTCCAAAGTGCATAGGTCAAATTTTAGCTAGCCCCAAACATATCGAAGTTTATACTCAAAAAAGTCGAAAACAGTGTTTTGAACTCAATAGAAGTGGTCCCGAGTCCTAATTCGACCGTGTGCAAAAAGTATCATTTCAGACTAAAATCCGACTAACGATGCTGTATTTTAAATAAAATATTTAAATACACAATCGTAAAATATGCGGGTTGTTACATTATATATATATATATATATATATATATATATATATATATATATATCAAATCAAACTTTAGAAATTAAAATTAAGATTTGTTTATCAAAACGGTTGGGTAGCAAAACTACTAAAGTAGTCTTCCCACTTTGAAACTTGAAAATGAATGTCGAAGATGCATGCACTCATCATCTAAATTATTTTCCAACGACAAAGAGGGGAGTACAGAACTTTGTTCCTTTAAAATTTCCCTTCGAAACTTTCTTTTAAATCATATTGAAATATTTATCCGAAAATACTTACATATATTACTAATTTTTTATTCCAAAATCTTTTGAAAGAAATCTTAAAATACTGGAATTTAAATTTTAATTTCCAATTTATTTTACTTTACTTGTAAATCCTATTTTAAAATCAATATTTATAAAATTTCACTGCCTAAAAAACAACGTATTACATCCAACTATATCATTTATACAAATTATCCTTTTATATACAAAATATATACTAGGTAAAATTATTCATTTATCTATATTTTGTGTCAGTCTGCCTTATTTAGTGTTTAGAAATCCCTATCAATGTCATGGCTTCCTATGTACCAACTGGAATTTATAAATACAAAACGAAAAAATTAATACAATACAAAACCTTTTATAACACTAAGAAATACGCTCTCTCGTATATACACTCAATGACTCATTAAAGGGTATTATTACCCTATTTACTATGAGTCAGACCCCACAAAGCTAAGGTTATCACCAAACCAAAGCTCAGATACCAACTATAATGACCTGCCTTTTTGGATGGTTTAAATCGACGATAAACCATACACGTCAGACTTAAACCATTTAAAAGGGCAGATTGTTAAGGGGTAAATGAAAAAGCAAAGAAAGAAAGAAAACATATACACAATCTCGCAGCGGAGTGGAAAAATATAATAATCAAATAAACAGTTCATGAAGCTGTTTACAAATACATGGATTATACTTTTATGATACAGATCAGAGTTACATACAATCAGAATAAATAATAAATAAATGCAGCAAAATAACATGATGCAATGGAATAAATATAATAAAAGATAATAGTACAAAATCTTCGAGTTCATCGTCCAAAAGCAGTCTTCGATAAAATGAAAAGATCAGACTGATCCGAGCGAATTGAAAAGACAAAACACTCAAGTCAGAACTAAAAGATCTTATGTAAGTTAAATCAACGGTAAATAAATATGTGTGTAACAGCGTCAAAGATGTTTATGGTGTTATACATCTCCTATCAAGTGTCCAAGGTGAATGCAATAACACAAGAGATGTTTGGGATTCCCATCTCCTAAGGATCCATTAAACTATCTACTATGTAGTAAGATACGCTATTATAATAGTGTCTACAGTAAAGTAAAGTATTAAAATAGCGTCAAGGCATTACTCATTTCCCCTTTAACACATTTTGTATAATGCCATGGTCTATACAGATACCGTAAACTCCACCCATAGGTGGGCTATCAGGGAGCACTCCATAGGTACGACACAAAACAAACCCGTAGAAGGCGCGATAGGGCATGTTAAGACGACACTCGATGCAATGCCAGGGTAGATATACCAATTGCGGATCCGGACTGGTGGTAACGCATAGCAACTACTACCGCCCACCTCGGAACACACTCCCATAATCAAAATCGAGGGGTAGCCACCAAATCATCACAAAGTCATAATATGATATCGAAGAAATGTTTCCGATTCGAGGTGCGATCGATGGGTGGCCTGCACGACGCTACCTTCCCAAGGCACCTTCCGATCGTCGGTCGGATGAAAATCCACCGTTGGATCGTGAAAACCAAATTTCGACGGCTGAGGTTCATTCATAAATTATGGACAAACGGTGAATCCCATTGAAAAACGAATCATACCAGTGAATTACACTCATCGAGAGCTTCGAAACAGTATATAATTTGATATGGTTTGGAGGAGTTTGATTTTGAATTGATTTGGAGATTGAAATTTGGGGTTTGAATGTAAATTGGATTTCTGCCATTTGAGAAAGAGAAAAGGACAGTTAGATAGAACTATATGTATAGAAATAAGAAATAGAAAGGCTGTTACAGTTAGAATAGAACAAACGAAGCCCGATAAGAAATGATAATGTCCGAATTGATTTGAAACGACAAATACGACTCAAAAAGCCCATTCTGCTTCTGAAAAGAAAGTTGGCATCCCATATATCAAAATAAATTTATTCGATATTTTTAAACTGAATGGAGTAGGTTTTAGGTCCTAATTCCTCTGTATGAAGAAGTTATTTTTAAAATTAGTTTATTTCAAATTGATTTCAATTAAATTGATGAAATTGATTTCTACGCAATTCGAGTCCGTACGATCAACCGACAAGTCCGTTCGCTACATAACTTGAATTCTACAATAATAGACCGTAATGCATCCAATGAAACTGGTTTCGTTGATATTCGAGACAGTGGTCAAAATGACTATTTTCACCTTAATTAAATAAATTATTATTAAATTGGATAAATCACTTTTTAATTTCAAATCTTATAATTAACAGATTTTACCATTTTTGATTACCTAGATATTTATAATAATTTAAGACAAATTTACATATCAATTTATTGTTAAATATTACATTAATTACAGTGTTCCATTCTAATTGTAATTAAATCCAGTTTATTATAATTAAATTCTAATAAATTGGTTTAATTTGGTTTCAATCTTTTAATTCAGTCAATTATTACCCTATCGGCATGGTTAACCTTGATTTACATTTTATTACACCTATATTATATAATTATCATCTTTTAGCGTATTAGTTGCAATATTTCAATTACATTGAATTTTTATCAATTTTGTTAAAATTTAAAATCCCAATAAATCAATTTATCCTTGTTTCACCCCTTTTTATTACATCAATTATTCCCCTGTAATTATATTTAACATTTCTATACATTTTATTTCATTCACCTTTTTATAGTTATCGTCTTTACTTACATTACGTAACATTTAATTACATTTATTTGAAATTGATTAATAGATTGGTAACAACTAACAATTGTCACCATTTCTGTATTTATTAACATTCGTAAGTTTATTATTTACAAACAAATGTTATAAAAACGTGCACTATACTAATTCTATCCAATTACAATTTATTATACATTATTTCATTAATTAATCAATGTTTCAATTATCGCTTACTATTTTAACCTACTTATTAATTAATACACACATCATTACAATTAATTTACAATCTATAACCAATTATAACTTTTTAATCATTTCAATTAATTGGAATTACATTCAAAGCAGTTATCAATTGCCTTAAATTGATACTATTACATTTCATTCTAGTTATATTCTTTTTATTAAATCAAAATTTTTATCAATTTTGTTACCTTAAATCACAATTTTGTTATCTATTCCACAAAATAGTCATCTAGGGATTTACTATGATTCTCCGGTGAACTCTTGCACTTATGACTTGATCTAACTAAAAGGTTCAATCAAATTGTAACCAGAGTCAACGTGTAACAACAGTCAGTCAGTAACAAAAGTTATAAAGTGGACGTAGGCTTCGTTAACTGCCGAACCACTATAAAAACCTCTTGTCTGTTTACTTTATCTACAAGTTACTATTCCTTTTTTCTATTTTAGTTGTCTTGGTAAACAAGGTTGGCGCTTCCACACTTAATCTTGCGTGTTGATCCATTTTTTGGGTCATCATTTTGGTGCTTTCACTGAAAATTGAACTCAATCTTAGATTTAGCTATTTACTTTGGATCATATAGGTTTAGAAGTTAGATTCTTAACCACTGCTTAGAAGATTTGCCGTTGAGAATCAATGGCACTAAAAAGAAAGAGAACTACCTATGGAAGATCCATAGGAGCTACCATTACTGGAGAAGAAACAAACCCTCAGCAAATTGAAGTTAATAACCCCAACAACCTGCAGTTAGGAGCTAACTCTGGAGATCAGGTTCCAAGATCCTCTACATAGCATGAAGTTGTGAAAAAGGGAATATTGAACAAGATGGTTAATGAAATTAACCAGAAAATGGAAAACAGTCAAATGGGTCTTATGGAAAAGATAGATGCTCTCTTAGCATTCCAATCACCAACTATTCCCAAAATGGCACCTGATGTTATGGCTGCAGCGGAGCAAGAAAATTCCTCTGTTTTCGGCCTAAACAGGAGAAGCAGAAGGCAGAAGCAAAACGAAGTAGGTGGTGGAGTTACAAGAATTTCCATAGAAGGAAATGTAGAACTCTTCTGCCTGGAAAGCAACCTTCTTGAAACTTGAATCTAAGGGAGAAAACTGCGCGGGAAGATATAGGAGTGGATCTGTTTGACTCGGAAGATGGTGAGCAACTGGATGATGACAAGTTGGAAGAAAATGCTAATGCACTTAATATCCGTAGAGGGGGTCAAAACTGCCCCTACCCCACCAACCGCAAGACATTGGAACTCTAAAGGAATGGCCCTACCGTAGATAGCAGAGCCTAAGCTTCAGCCCACTTACCAAAATTGTTTGCAAATCAAACACTTAGCATAGTCATTGATAGCCAACCATAGAAAGACCAGACATCGGAGGCATACATCATATCCATGATTAAGTGCCTGATGAACGAAAATAAAAATAGGAGAGATGACGAATGGGAATCAGCTCCAAGCCGGACCCCTTTCACCGATGCCATTCTTAATGAACAATACCCTAAGAAGTTACTATGTTGGCCATTTCGTCTTACAATGGGACTAGAATCAAAACCTTAGTTGTATAAGTATAGTTGGTACCTGGATGGAGTGAACGCTTCAAATGCTATTTAGTGTAGATGTTTTCCAATCTTTCTAGAGGGAATCGCTTTTATGTGGTTCACGAAGCTTCCACTGGGATCCATCTCCACCTTCGATCAACTACTAACAAGATTCCTTGATCAATTTAGGCTTCACACGGCATAACCAAAAGATGTAATGTCCTTATCCAGCCTATTACAGAGACGAAATGAATATCTGAAGTCTTTTATAAATTGGTTGGACACCATGGTAACTGAAGCAAGTAATCCAAATGAGAATATGGTTTTCATGGCCTTGGTCGGTGCTATCCACCTCGAAATAGAATTCGGAAAATGGATCAAAATGAAACAACCTACCAATAGGAAGGACTTCAACCAAAAGGTGAGCCAGTATTTGAGATTGGAAGAGGCACAAGAATTAGAAAGTAAATCTGCTAATTTACAACCAACTAACCTTGGAAAAGGTGGTATGGTAATAAATCAAGACATAAATACCTCTGAGACCGCTGAATGGAATGCAGGAAAAAAATAGGAATCAGAAAAGAAAGAAATAGAATTCCAACAAGCGAAATGGAAGTAACAAGAAACTTAAAGGCTTGAGGCCTGAAGATTACACCGCGCTCAACGATACTCTAGGAAACATCTATCTCTTGACACATGGGATAGAAGAGTACAAAAAGCTGCATAAACAGGAAGCAACTGAACGGCAAAAGCATTTTAGAAAGTATTGCCGCTTCCGTGAGACACATGGCCATAACACGGATGAGTGTTGTCACAAGAAGAACTAGAATGAGGAGTCGATTCGAGAAAACAAGCTTCAATAGTATGTCAGGAAATCATAGACTGATCAACCCGTAGCATCCCAGACTTGTAGTGATCGAGGGAATCAAGTTGGAACCACCGAAGAGGGACCCAAATAGACTGACCAAAGACTCTTCATTGGAACAATGTTTGGAGGACCACATCTCACACAGAAGATTTTGGGAGAAATAAAGCGGAATGCGAGCTCATTAAAGCTTGTTTCGAAAGATTCGTGCTTTGCAATCGAAATTGGAATCCCTACTAAGCAGCAAGGAACCTTGAATGATGACATAGTATTCTAGAATCGAGACACTAAAGGGATTGAAGCTCCAACTCTTGATCTCATGGGCGTGACAATAGGAATTGGACCTTCCATGGTTCGACGATTATTAGTAGACAGCGGCAGTTTTGTGAACATCCTTTTACAATGCATCTTTGATTAGATGAAGCTCAGTATGAAAGACGTATCTGCTTGCTAGATAAAGATCTAGGGATTTATTGGCGAACCCATACAACCTGTCGAAACAATTTACTTACTCGTAGAACTCGGAGAAGGCGACTGAAGAGTTACCCTCATTCAAACCTTCGTGATTGTAAATGAAATGTCCGCCAACAATTCTTTCTTAGGTCGACCTGCCCTAGCATATTTCGGGATTTCTTTACCCCAGTGGTGCCTAACCATGAAATTTCCGACAGTGAATGGAGTTGGAGTGATCAAAGGAGACCAAAGCGTCGCCAGAGAATGCTACATCGCAGAGTTACGTGTATCTAAAAGAAGAGAAAATGGGAAGAATGTGGAGGAAAACTCTCCACATTCATGAACCTTCCACTAGCAATTACATAACCGCCCTAGCTTAGGGACCATAACCGATTCGATAAGGCTTTAGACCCTAGAAAGAAGAGTTTAGAAGAGGACCAAGCTACACCGATAGAATTGACGATGTCTATCCTGGTCGATATGGATGACCCAACACGGGTCCTAAAGATTAGATCACATCTTGGAAACAATGTGCAACTAGAACTCAGTAAATTTCTCTATGCCAACCTGGACGTATTCTCTTAGACACATCCCGATATGTGTCGGGTTTCACCAGAGATTACATGCCACACACTTAATATTGATCCTAAGTATACATCAATGAAGCAAAAGAGACGTAGCCTAAGACCTAAACAGTCCAAAGTGCTAAGGGAAGAAGTAGATAAGCTGATGGTGAATGGTTTTATCCACGATGCAACATATCTCAAATAGGTATCCAACCCGGTCTTGGTCAAGAAGTCCAATGGGAAATAACGGACCTGTATCAATATATCTAAACAAAGCTTTCCGAAAAGATAGCTTTCCTCTGTCCAAAATCGATCAGCTTATGGATGGGAGGCTGGACATGAATTACAATTATTTATGGATGCTCACTCGGGATACAACCAGATCATGATGCATGAACCCGATCAGGAAAATACAAGTTTCATTACTGATCTGGGAATATATTGCTATAAAGTGATGCCAATTGGCTTAAGGAATGATGGGGCAACCTACCAACGACTAGTGAATGCCATGTTTAAACATCAAAATAGGAATGGAAGTTTATGTAGACGATATGTTGGTTAAATCACGTATAGCCCCAAATCATTTGGACAATCCCACCGAGATGTTTGAAATACTCCATAAATATGGAATGAAGCTCAATCTACTTAAATGTCACTTCGGGGTAGCCTTTGAAAAGTTCTTGGGATTCATCGTAAGCACTAGAGGCATCGAAGCAAATCCCAAACAAATAACCGCTTTATGGGAAGTCGAGGCCCCAAGGAATAAGAAAGAGTTACAAAGCTTGAATGCAAAAGTTGCAACACTAAGCCGGTTCATCTCAAAAGCAACTGATAAATGTATATTGTTCTTTGAGGTGCTAAAGATGGGAAAGAAGAACTTTGAATGGAATCAAACTTATCAAACTACATTCGAAGTGCTATTGCGACATAAGGAAACCCTGCCAATCGCGTCCAAGCCTGTACACGGAGAAGATTTGTACATCTACTTAGCATTCTCTCCCCCAAGCATTTAGTGCCACACTTGTATGAGAATAAGCTAAGATCCAATGACCAATATATTACATCAGTAAACGGTTCACCACTTGATCACATCTAGAAAGTTATGGTCGTACTTCCAAGTACACTCGATCCAAGTGCTAACAGATCAACCCTTGAAGTAAGTGTTATACCACCCCGAGACCTCTGGAGAGCTTATCAAATGGAACATCGAATTTAGTTAGTATGAACAACAAACCACCCTCGAAAGGCGATCAACGGGCAGGCGCTGGATGATTTCATTGCTGAGTTTACAATATGTGACAACGAGGAAGAAATGACTCCGGAAATGGAGATACGTTGGAAGTTGTTCGTTGATGGTGCATCCAACAACTTCTGCTCAGGAGCAGGGTTAGTGCCGAGACTCCTAAGGGACGATCTGTTTATTATTCATGGCGCTTGGAATTCCCTACAAATAAATAACGAGGCTGAATATGTAGCATTGATAGTTGAGCTCAAAGTTGTGAAGGAACTTGGGATAAAGTCCATACATGTCTATAGAGACTCTCAGCTAGTCGTATGTCAGGAAAGTTGATTACTAGGCTTGAGGGGAGAACCTCACCCGTACCTATCTAAGGTGTAGGAACCGCTGAACGACATTGAGCATCGCACCATAACTCATATCCCGAGGGAATAGAACATGAAGGTGGATTATCTAGCCAAAATGGCCAGTTTCAAAGAAGCTTAATCATTGGGGCTAGTCCTGGTTGAAACCCTGACCACTCCAAGCATAAGAGAAATGTATATCGACTGGATTTTATAGACAACCGAAGAACCAAGGACATGGATGATGCCAATCAAGGACTACTTTCTCCAGGAACTCTCGCTGCAAATAGGAATCGGTAGAAAAAGCTTCTCCGAAAGGCGCCATGATTACAATACAGGACGGGATACTCTACCGAAGGGGATTCTCTACCCCCTTTCCCAGATGTGTAACCAGCGATGAAGCTTGAAGGATCCTAAGAGAAGTTCATGAAGGAGACTATGGAGATCATATCGGAGGGCAAACTCTTGTAAAGAAATTTCTCTGGTATGGGTACTCTTAGCCAACAGTAAATCGCGATGCAGTCGATTACGCCAGACTGTGCGATCAATACCAAAGATTCAGCAAGGTCAAAAGAACTCCCTCAATGGAGCTAACACAGATGGTCAGCGCAAGGACATTCGCAATCTAGGAAATCGATCTGATTGTTGTATTACCAATGGCTAAAGGAGGAGCCAAATATATTATTTTTGTTGTTGATTATCTCACCAAATGGGCCAAAGCGGAACTGCTGACCACATTACCACGAAGAAAATTATTAACTTTATTACTAAAAATATTATTTGCAGGTTTGGTGTATCATAGAAAATCATCATGGAGAACGGGACTCAATTCAAAAGCATTGAGTTAAAAGACTTTTGCAAATGCTTTTAAATCGAGAAAAGCTTTTCTGTTGTCTCACATCTGCAAGCAAATGGGGAAGTGGAAGTAGTAAATAAGATCATCAAGTCCGTCATCAAAAAGCGGCCAACTAAAGCAAAAGGAAATTGGGTCCACAAACTTCCACTCGCACTGGGCTTACAGGACAATGAACAAATCTACAACTGGGCACTCTAAGTTCGCCTTAACATATGGTTCAGAATCAATGATTCCAGTTAAGCTAGAAGTCACTTCTCATCGAAGGCAAAACTTAAATCAAAGGCAGAATGAGAAGCTCTTACTCGAGTCAATTGATATGGTCGATGAGAAGAAGGTAGAAGTCGAATTAAGGACCGCCGCTCACTAGAAAAGGGTTGCACGTTACTTCAACTCCAAAGTTAATAACTACACCTTCAAAGTGGGAGACCATGTCCTCAAGAGGGTCTACCATGTACTGGGATCATTCAGACTAAATTGGGAAGGACCCCTATGTGATCGGTCAGAAGCTAGGGGATGGCACATTCAAGCTAATAACCATTGATGGAGCATAAATTCCCTGAGCATGGAATATTGAATTGCTTTGCTTTATGAACCAATAAGACTGTGTTCATAAAAGTAACCTACTGAGTCGATGGGGTCAAATCAACTCAAAACCTTTCGATCGCTGCTTGAGATAGTTGAAACATGCCCAAGTGCATCCCAACTACCCGCCAGGTTAACGGACACAAATCGACTCTAATCGTTTAACTGACGGAACTCGATCCTTGCCTTTAAAGAATTAATGTTGCTCCAACAACACCGGGAAGGCCCCAATGAAAGTCGTGCACCTCCATAAGCCGCATTGCTTCCTAAGTCACGGAACTACACTCTAGAAATTGGAAAAACTTGTGTTGCAAGACTCTTAAGTACCGGTATTATCCCGGCAATGCCGGGATACTTTTCTATTGTAGGATTAACAAGAATAAATCCACTCCCACTATCAGGAGTACTGGGCATGAATCCAGCAATGTCACACGACTACAAATTGCAAAAGAATTTCGATTATTGACCAATGAAATCTCTAGAATTAAGACACTCAAATCACAAGTTCCCAAAGATAGGAATTGCAAAATAGACTCGGTTATAGACATCCGAAGAATCACATGGATAAACTAGTCATTTGTCAAGTGTCTGAAGTAAACAGCCCCGTGAACTGGGAGAAAATACCAATACTCAAAAAAACCAAGTACTTCACAGTTCCGTTACTCCAAACAAAAAATTCTATCGATAATTACAGGACTAGATAAAATAGTTATAAATAAAATTGGCGTAAGTGCATGAAACATAAATAAGTAGACAAAGAAAGTTACCATCAAAATGTCAACATTGCATTACTTATAACATTTTTTACAAAATCAAAATGGGGGAGCCGTACATACACAATATCGGCCAACAAAAAGGAAAATACATATGCCACAACAACAAACGTAATAAGTGTGGACCCTGCACTTGTACAAAAACACGTATCAAAAAATCAAAAAATCCCAATACTCTGCTCCACTATTACTCGAGCCTATCAATGTTTCTTTCCATCGCTCCCCTTTCCACCATTGGTCGGAAGTTTCTTCTTCTTCTCCTAAGAATCTGTGCCAGGAGTTGGGTCGCTGCATGAAACATCAGCTATCTCCTTCGTGCCAGCATATCCTCCTTGTTCTTCAACCTTCTCGGAAGACCCCCCCTTAATCTTTCTCTTCCGGGAGTTACGCAAGCTCCTTGAAGATTTTCTCTCCTCAATCTTTCTCTTCTTAACTGTCGTCATTTGATGGTCAATTTTACTTAGCTGGCCAGTTTGGCCTTTCTTCTCTCGAGCTTCAGCTGCTATGAAATCACTCTCCAGAAATACGAAAGGGTCGTCCAGACCATTAAACGTAGCAATTTTCTTGGATTCTAGCCCTGGTTTTGAGCCAAACATAGGTGCAACAATCAAAGCGGCTATAGAAACAAGCATCGAGGTAGTTGAAATAGCAACAGGCCTAGGGTGTGAAGTGATCGACAAGTCGGTAGGTAAAGAAGACGGACCAATAGGATTAAAAATGATAACAGTAAATTCGTCTTATTCTTGCGGTGTGAGCTGAAAGCTCTCAAACTGGGGGGAAACAAGTGGTTTACCTGCATCAGAAGAATGGCTAAGAATTTCAATCTCATACTCCCCACCTTCTCCTTCTTTGGATGGCTGCATGATCTTTGGAGAAGTTCCAGGATCACTCGAGGCTTTTGAGACACCTGTTGGAGGAGTAGACAACAAGCCAGTACTGGCTGAACTCGGAATACTTTCAAACTGATCTTGAGGCTGTTTTGATGATTCTCTAAAGCAAGAAATGAAAGGCACTCACAGCGCATCAACAATCTTAGTTACAGTGGCTCTAGTGGTCTCCTGTCCCCCTTGCTCGGTGTATACATCCTCTTTCTCTCAAAAATGGGCCAGAACTTGTTCCAAAACCACAGTAAGAGTACATGGGAGTTTGGGGCCCAATAGTTGAAGCTCACCTAATGCAACAAGGAGTTAAAATAGTGTCATCTATCTTCTCTATTTTTCTTTCAAATGTATTCATAACTCTAAGTAGTCCGCTGTCACAGCTGCCTTCTCAAGTTCAACTTAGGTCTTCTCAACATAAAGTTGCGTGACTCTTTCCTAGAGCGAAGTGATCATTTGGGTCTGATCAGAAATGGTCTTTTCACTGGATTCCATCATTCTCGCATAATCAACAATTGTCTTTTTATAGGCTTCGACGACTTCATTATGACTAGCAATAGTTTTCTACCGAGCTTCGACGATCTCTTCATAGGCTTCAAACTCCTCTTTTAGCTTAACCTCTTCTGCATGGGCTTTCTTGATTTCATCTTGAAACATGATTTCTATTTTTGTGTGGGCCTCTTTCAGTTCCTTCAGCAAGCTGGTGTTGCTCTTACTCTCTCGGAGTGCAACATCCCTCTCTTTTGTCAATTGCTTGATTCTGGTGCCATGTTCTGTTACTGTCCTCTCATAATCGTCCTTTTCTGACTTGAAGGAAAGGATCTCTTAGTAGTTGTTGCGGTTGTTGTCTGCCAGTTGCTTGCATAACTTCTTCCATCCTTCAGCTTGATCCAAATTGCTGTGATTCCTAGAGATGGGGCATATAAGAATCTTTACGAATTGGGCGCAGGTCGCGATCAAATTTAACTCTCTTTAGAAACCATCCAAGGAGAAAATCTTCGAGTTTAGGGGACCAGACAGGAGAATATAAGCCAGCCACTTTTGGGGACATGAACAACCAAAAATGGGCACAATGTGAGTTGATGGTGCCTGGGATGAAGGTGAAACTTGAACATTGGAAGCCGGAACTTCAATTCCAACAGAGACTTAAGCCAGAGGCAACGCTAATTGCTCGGAGGGATAAGAACCGCGATCTACCTTCGACTTCTTAGATGGCTCTTCTCGTTCGTCGATAGTTTTTCTCTTCACGTAACCACTCCTATAAACTTACCATGTTCTCTGTCATCCTGACAATGTACTTTGGCTTCCAAATCTTTCCTCCTTCTCCACTCTTCCTCGATTTCTTAGAGCTGATGGCGGCTTGAAGTCTTTCTTGACCAGCGTCATGCATCAGTAAATTGTTCAAGGTCCTCGTAAAGTCCCTGGCCTCTCATAGTACCTGATGTAAAAAAATTAATAAAGGACTTTAGCAATATGAAATGAACCTAAATAATGCACATGTAAGTGAACGTAACTCTAGTGAAATGTGTGACGTGTCATGGGCGGCCTAAAATGACTTCATAAACCGGATTTGGATGCCACCACAGTGGGAATTGGGCTAACTCTAGACATAACATGACTGGGGCATGGAAACAATCCCTCGAACTCGAAATCTTCTTCCATGAGTTCATCGATATCTGCATGAACGTTGCTCAAATCCCCAAAGTTAATACCTATTTCCTTAAGAGGAGAACCATGAAGTTGCTTGGCTACTGAAGGAGCATCTTTAGCATGAATCTCTTAGGGAGACGAATCTAGAGAATGGGACTTATTCCCAATGTTCCTTCACATGATTCGGAGTTTCCGTCACCAGAACTTGCATCGAATTCATCATCACTAGAGGAGGAATCATAGTTGCTGCTATTCTCAATTTCACCCTTTTCCTTTTCCATTGTCACCGTAGCCTTGCCTTCACGCTGCTTGAATTCTTTTTCCTCCTCCTTCGAGATCATGGGAATCTTAAGCGGGCACTGGCTTCGGCCATAACACCTCTTCCTTCATGAATTTCTTCGGTTGACCCACCATACGGACCGTCTCCTTTTGGGAGGTCACCCTCTTTGGAGCCATGTGATGAAGAAGTGGCGCATATTCGAATTCTAGGATGGGAAGAAGACAGAACTTCAACGGACACGGCAAATCTCCCGGGATGCAACAACCCATACCAAAGCAAATTCTAATTCGTTAGCAAAAAGTCAACCGATCTCTCTTTGGCGTTTGGCCTTCAAAGAACGGAAGATTGGATCGAGTGATGAATCTTTGTTTGGTCTCAAAATAACTGGAAGAAGTATTCAATCTATCAAAAATCCCATAACAACGTATTAAATCTTAATGGGTAAAAGAGAAGACTTACCCCCGTCGTCCAAAGACGATTAAATAACTTAGGACAACTAACGAAAAAATATTGGGTCTTGAATCGGGATAGATTACTCTGAAGCTAAAGCATGCTTTTACAACTTCTTTGAGCCTCGATGACCATAAGGGATGGACATTTATCTCTCTTCTTGAGTGAGAGAAAATATCTTAACTCATCAAAACTGGGGCACGATTGAGTGTCTGCATAAACAAGACGTTAAGGCAAGTCAAGATTGTGTATCTATTGGGGTAAATCTGAAATGAAGAAATTCCGAAGTTCAGAAGAGATTCTCTCAAGAAGTGACTGTAGGGGGCACCGCTCGATTCAAGCACATATACTGATGGAAATTGGTGTACCTCGAAGGCGGCTTATGTGAAAACTCTTTTTTTCATGGAAAGCATACGTCATCATTTGGAATGCCATATTGAAACAAATGTTATGCAAAATTTTAGCAGAGATTATGAAGGAACTCTAAAATTTGGAGGAGTCTGACCTACAACTGGACCAATCGGAATCAATTGACCATATTCAGCTGGCGGTACTAAAGAAGGAGGCGCTACTGAAACCATTTGTGAAGGCTCAACTGGTGATGGTTCGGGTTTTGAGATTGTCGGACTTCCTCCACTGGATTTATAACGGAATGACGAGTGCTGTATTCTGTACCAGAATTTGTACCTAACGTAGTCAGGTAATTTTGTTTTTAACTAAAATTCTCCTTACACTAAACATTTGAACTCCAAAAAAATATTGGTTTATGCCGACATATCGGGTTCCAAGTGTTGACTTGGGCAAGTGTAGTGTGTTATCTATGTGGAATGGGTTTGGTGTCCTGAACAATACAAACGCTCTATCCTGTAAAGATAGTTCACTTGAAATGAAGAAAGAAAAGAGTTTTTCGTATCATTCATTAAAGTTATTTCTCCTACACTTACCCATTATCAACCAACGATCGATAACGGATCCGATATTCGAAGCGACACAGAAAGCTCTTCCTATTCCAGGTACACCAACCATGCAATGAAAGGACCAATCCAAAGTGAGCAACTGTAGATCAATGGGTCCGAATTAAGTAGAGAATTCTTAGCATCATTCGATTTCAGTTTCCTGGAAAGGGATAGTAGCATGAGTTTCATAAAACCTAATCTATTATCACCTCCTAGAAAAACCAAAATCAATCTGCAAGACATCGTACTAGATCAACGTTGTGACTCGGTGCAAGTTAATTCTGATTCTGTAGACGAAGATAGCAAAACATGTCAAGCACCAAAGCAAGACCCAAGCTTTGTTCCATGAAGAACTCAAGACTTGATTTACTATCTTCATCCATAAATTCGTAATCAACTTGAATTCTCCATTGCATCCGTCACCAACATAACTTTGTTACCAAATTGCTAAAAAAAGGCCAAAATCTACATTACCCACATTTAGGCAAAAGTCCAAAGGCAAGCACGGTTGAACTTAGGTTATTTGCGATCCAAGGCAGGTAAGAACGAGAGCGATCTAAGTAGGTAAGGTCAACGATGATCCAAATGGTCAAAGTTTCAGAAGCCAAGGGTAAGGTGAAGGTGACAGCGTAGTACAGTTGGGTCGATAGCAAGAACTTCGGTGGCGAAGACCAACAACGGCCATGGCTGACGAGAATTTCGGGTTTGAAGACTTTGAATCAGGTCATAAGGCAGAAGGTGCAAGTCGCAAGTGAAAATATGAAATGATGGAAGGTCAGCTCGTATGAAGCTAAGTAGGAGGTTGCGCAAGAAATTTCTACTAAGTCCTTGGATTGCGAGCAATCGATCAAATGGCAACTAATTTTCTCCAAACTTGCCAAGCATGATCCACATGTTAGTTGTAAGCATTGTGAAAGTTGTGGGACCGAAATTGATTTATTGTCACGAGCAACGACAATTCACATCAAAATTCAACAAATGGCTGAATAGTGAAAGCCAAATTCGCATGATAGCCTCAGCACGATAAATTAAACCTCAACAAACGGTAACACAAAATCAGTTACTTCAAGAGCTTGCCTTGTTTCCATTGAAAGCATACACTGGAGGGCAAATGTTATTCGGGTTTTTAACCCAATATAATTCAATGGAAGTTAAAACATCTACGTCAAGTCGAAATGACTCAAGAATAAACTAGAAGGATCAAAAGAAGGAACCAAGAAAGTCTCAAGTGAAAAAAAGAAAAAATAGCCTAAGTGGATGGATCTTTACTGATCCATCACTCATAGATCGCTAGAGATCCATAAATATTGCTCATGGGTCGTCCATTCTTCTTGCATCCTGAAGAATTAGTTTTTCTAGGGACGCCTGCTAAGTTTCACAATTACCCAAGCAAGCTAGATTGAGAAGTGGGCATTCATCTGATTCTAGTAATATCTCAATGCAACCTATATAGGAATCATCATTAAAATAAGGCATCTAGTCATGAAATTACATGGAGAGCATCTATACAAGGCAAGGAACACGATCCAATTGAAACGAGCTAAAAATGCACTAATGCATGGATCACTAGCGGTCCATCGTATAAGACTGGTTCGCTATGAAACTTTTGGAGCATCTTCGTACCTTCAAATGTAAGCTTCTGGCAAAATGGCCTAGCCCACTAGCTCTCCAATCCCTATAAATACTAACCCATCTATAACATAAAGGGGATCTTCGAGATTGGCTGCTGGAACTCTATAGAGATTATTCTTCACTCTTCTCCTCCCACACAATAGTCATCTAGGGGTTTACTGTGATTCTCAAGTGAAGTCTTGCACTTGTGACTTAATTTAACTGAGAAGGTTCAATCGATTCAACTTGTAACCGAAGTCAATCAATAGCAAAAGTTATAAAGTGCATGTAGGCTTCGTTAACAGCCGAACCACTATAAAAACCTCTTGTCTCTTTACTGTATTTGCAAGTTGCTATTCCTTTTCTATTTTATTTGCCTTGATAAATAAGGCTGGTGCTTTCACACTTAATCCATGGCGTTAATCCATTTTTTGGGTCAACAATGTGCCTACTGAGTTTTTGAGATCTAACTAAAACATGTGTAACTTTAATTCATATAAAAAAAACTTTTGGACGAATAACATTTTAAAGGTTTATAGTTCATATATGAGTCTATTAGCATATGTCAAATCTGATCAGTAGTAATAAGAATGATTTCTATAATGACCTGTAATTTGATAGATTTAATTAAAGATATTTAAATTATTTCAAATATAGATTATTATTCAACAAATAATCAAGTTTTAAGTAATGAATAGTAATACTGAACTTACTTTGAAAAAATGTTCACAAATTATATACTTTGAGAAAATATCGATTAAATGACTGAAAGCCATTTTACCGATAAACAACACTATAATCATAAAACGTCGTGCACCAAGCTAGATACATACACTTATTTTTATAATTGAACAAGAATATGAAATAAAATTATTTATTTTATTTTTGGGAAAAATAAGGGTATTTATGACATAATCAGTGGTGCCCTTATATTTAAACATTGATTTATGAATTTAAGTTGTGATTTAATGATTTAATAATTATTATAATTATTCAAATAATTTTTTATATGATAATTATTCATTTCAAATAGCTATAAAGTGAAAATAAATCAATTATAATAGTTTTATAAAGATATGTACATTAATATAAGAAAATCCGTATCTCTTTATCGATATAATATCACTTTTTTAAAATAATTGTTTATATTTATTTATTTATATGGGTTCATAATTCAAATGAGATCATTTTCATTAATTAATAATGATAAGAAATTTATTTCGAATTTCGTTTATATATATATATGTGTGTGTGTGTGTGTGTGTAATTTAATTAATAAATGAAAATGCAACCGGGAATCGGTTCCTTAATTTTTAATGGTTTAACGAGCGAAAGTTGTTCAAAGACGTTGAAATATTGTTTATTCTCTTATGCACATACATGTACATGTATATACATGTCACATGCACACATATACATACACATAACTCATATAACATACGTATACATTTATACGTACGTATATATTAAGAACATCTATGATATTTTAGAAAACCTAATCTTTAAGCATACATAAGTCAATGCACATGGCTTTGAAGTGAAATGAGATAATGGAGCACATGGGGTGGAAGGACTAATGTGTAGAATGAGGGGATGGGAGGGGAGTGGGTAGTGGTAGGATGGTAATATCACATTTAGATATTTTTACAAATTTTTTCCTATAAATATCCATCCCATTTTCTCATTGTGTTCGCACATCCATTCTTTTCTCCTTTCTAAAGTTTGAAATGAAGTAGGAGGATTAAAAATGGTGGAAGTGCTTTAGCACTAATCCACTAATTGCTCTTTAACTCTTACAAAAGCTAATCAAATCTTATTCTCTTCTTCTCACTCCTTTCTTCTCTTATTAATGGCCTTAGGCCATGAGTTTTGGAGGTTGAAAGGATGGCTTTGGCCATGGAGTCTACGAAGGATGGGGAGGTGATGTCATTTGCTAAGGAGGCTATGGCCGAAAGCAAAGTGGAATGTGGTGATGGCCGAACACTTGGGAAAGGTGGAGGAGTTGTTTAGGGGATTGTATTAGTGAAGTATTCATTATTTGAATTTTGGTAGGAAATTTTGATTTGGAAAATGGCGAGTACTCAATCTTAATTTTATAAAACTTAAAGTGATAATATAAATGTTAAATTAGAGATTAATATGTTCAATATGAGTTGATATTAGATGATAACTTGGTTGGTATTATGATTGGTTATATGGTTGTGATATGGTTGATAACTTGGTTTGATAAATGATAAGAAAAATGGTTAGTAATTAACCATAGTTAATTAAATGGAAATTTAATCCATAAATAATTTTTATATGGAGTCGTTTAGCCTCATAGTGCTTTTAAATGTCTTAAAAGAGTTGAAATGAATATTATAATAATATAGTATTATAATATGAAATGAAATGGAAAATGAGTTTGAAATATTAAAAGTATTTGTTTAAATGAGTTTAAAATGATTTAGAAATGTTTTATAAACATTTAAGAGTTTTCCTATGAAGTTCGAAAAATAAAATTGAAAAACAAGTCAGAACTTAGCGCGTCGCGTAACATTACTTCGCGATTTCGCACCGTGAAAGTCAACCGAGTATATAGAATAGAATATAGCTCGAAATTCATCAAGATAAGAACTTTCCGAACTATTATATCCATAGCTTTCAAATAAAGAAAGAAAATGAAGATTTAATCTTGTATAGTTTTAAATTAGTCCAAAACAAGTTTTCAAATTAATCGCGTTTTTGTAGTTCAGAATCCATAAAGGGAATTCGTTTAAAATGATATTTTTAAATTCTTTAAAAACATGGAATATATTCCATAAAACTTTTAAAATATATAAAAGAGATTATATTTATATAAGTGAATTTCCAAATGATAGAAAAGTCGTTTTGATCAATATACCTTTTAAAACACTATTTGCAGCACTTTTTCGTAGCACATTTTAATAACTTTTGCAAACAATTTTAACCTAATTATTCTTTCCTGAATCTTTTGTGAACCTTTTCAAATAAATAACTAAGTAATTTAAAGGCGACTAAGGGGTTTAAAATTGATTATGCAGTTACGACTAGTACATTTGTTCCATTTGTGAGTGTCATAGAAAATTCGACCAAGAATGGAACAGATCGAGGGTAAAGCCCGGATACTCTAAAATAATTAAAAGTTAATTAAGCCTGTTAAAAGATTTAGAGACAATCAAATAACACGACCACCTTATGGGCGACAGAGATGTATTCTTTAGGCTTAGGTTTGGGAAACCAATTGTCTGCCCTGCCTAGCTACCCGGACTGGCCTGACGGAGGGGATAGTAAATTTGATTTACTCGGATCAAAATTTCCCAAAGTATAAAAATACGATTTTCCAAATTTAAATAACATGGATTGCAAAGAAGTAATCTTCTTATACTTGGTATTAAATTTAGAGGAGGTAATCCATACTATCTGTGTGAATTTAAAAGATGATTTCACTGTAATTCGATGGATAGTAAAGGTTGAATACGGAGTTTGATATTGATTAGAATTAGTATAATTTCCATGATCCTTTCTACTCATTAATGTTTTCTAATATGATATTTAAATAAATGATTAGGAAATATTTTCCTAGATAAAAGGTGAAATGATTTGGAATTATTCCAAGATTCAAAAAGGTTTAGTTAACCAAAAGGATTTGATAAATGAGGCTTAATGATTCCATATATTGCTAAAAAGAAAAATGGAATAATTTGAAATAATAAGTCTTTCTGATGTATTTATGAATGAATAAAAGGACGAATTAAGTTGAAAGATGATTGATAATCACATGTGAAATTAACATTTGTTAATCGACGATTGGTTCGGAGGAACCAAGGTCGGATTTGGATAACTCCCATCCGAAAACCACTATGAACCAATGTATACGTTCGAAAGTGATGACCCGATGAAGATGATGATTTTTGAAGACGGGGTTCTTCATAACGAAGCGCTTCTTACCACTAGTGCAACGACCTTCCCTTTTGGACATTTTAAGTAGACACACATGTTGGACTTAAACCATACAAAATGGTAGATTGTTATTGGGGTAAATAAGAAAGAAACTGAAAACGAAGAAAAAAACAAACAAAGAATCTTGCAGCGGAACGACAAAATATAATAATCAAATAACAGTTCATGAAGCTGTTTTTATAAATACATTTGACTATTCTTTTACAACACAAAAATCAGAGTTACATGAAATAGGAATAAAGAAATAAATAAATGCAGTGGAACAACATGATATAGTGAAATACATATCATAAATAATAATAGTACAGATCTGCGTCTTTGTCCTCTAGAAATAAGGTCTTCAATCCTGGAATGCTCAGGTTGACCCGAGCGAATTGAAAAGACAAAACACTTGATTCAGAACTAAAAGATCTTATGTAAGTTAAACCAACAGTAAATATGCGTGTGACGGTATCAGAGATGTTTACGAGGTTTGACCTCTCCAATCCAGTGTCTAACGTGAGTGCAAAAAGTTAAGAGATGTTAGGGATTCACATCTCCTAAGGATCTGTTAAACTATCTACTATGTAGTACAACACACTATTATAATATGTCTACGGTAAAGTAAAAGTGTTAAAATAGCGTTAAGGCATTACCCATATCCCCCTTAACACATTTTTATATATTCCCATAGTCTATATCGTACTGTAACTCCTCCATAAAATGGAGGCTATCAGAGGCCACTCCACAGGTACGATACAAAACAAACTCATAGAAGGCACAAGGGCATGTGAAAACGGCACTTGAGGCAATGCCAGGGTAGATATGTATCTGCACTAGTGATTACGCATAGCAGCTACTACCACCCATCTCGAAACACACTCACATAATCAAAATTAAGGGGTTGGCCACCAAAGCATCAAAAAGTCATAATATGGTATCAAGAAAATGTGCCCGATCAGAGGAATGACCTCACTTGTCCCGACGTGGCTTCTGTTTTTGTCACATCTAAGCTGACTCACGGGAGTAAGGGTCACGTGAATACCTCATACAGAATCGTTCGCCAAACCATCCTACTTCATTTTTGGAATCTCCACCACGTACACAGTTTTTAAAGTGGTTTTCAATATTGGCAGAGTGTATGACAATATCCGATCTCAGTCTCTTTAACAACCAAACGTTTATTTCACACCGGATGGTTCTTTTACATTTCGAAAAGTAAATTCACAATTTATATCAAACTATCATATTCAACTTCAAATCATATCTCTTTCAAAATCATATTCTCTTTCAAACTATATTCATTTTCAAAAATCATATTCCCTTCCAAATCATATCACTTTCAAAAATCATATTTACTCTCAAACTCATATTCATTTTTGAATTTATCGATAAGATAGGATAATTTAAATCCTTGTTGCAAAATCATCCTATTGCTCAAATATGTCATTTTCAAAAGGTACCAAATTCCAAATTCCAACTTAGATCGTATCATCATTAAGGATTTAAATATACATACTTTAACTCCACACACTCTAAAGTTTTAGAAAATAGTTTAGGAAATTATGAATAGTTTATATAGTTTAAAATATTTTAAATAGATTTAAATTGTTTCAAATAGTAAAGATAGTTTAAATAGATTTAAATTATATCAAGTAGATTTTAAATAGATTAAATAAATTTAGAATAGGTTAAATAAATTTAATTAGTTTAAAATAAGTGAAATATATTAAATTGTATTAAATAGGTTATAATAGATTAAATATATTAAATAGCTTTAAATTTATTAAAATAGTTTAAAATAGTCTGAAATAGATTTCAAAGTTATCCAAACATTACCAATAATTCAATTCTGATAAGTTTATTTTATTTAACACTTCAACTTTGAAATTTCCAAGTTTGAATCTTTTGAACAATTCATTATATCAATTCCAATTCCAACATTTACACTTGGATTTTCGAAAATAATTCAGCTTATATAAATAAATTTCTATTTCAAAATATAATTTAACTGAATTCAAAATTTCAAAGTTCAAAAATTATTTAATTTAACTAATCCGGTGTCCGTATATAATTTTCTACCCTGGGGTCAAGCAATACGGATATTTATCGTTTCAATTCCCAATTTAAAATTTTACGGTTATATATCATTTCAAACCGTAATCCCGAATTTAAATAAAGTCCATAAAATCGCTCAAGTATATCATTTCAACCCATAACAATTTTTCATAATTTATAGATCATTCAGGTATGCATCATTTCAACCCATAGAGAACTTGCAATATTATAACAATATAAAATACAACATTCAGTCATCCAATATCAACGATCAACATACATCACAATTATCATCCAAATAAATCAATAACAACAACAGATAACTGATAATCAATACAGGTGTTAAATTGACAAATTAAAATTCAGTTTTAAATTAAATGATAATTAGATGCAATAAAAGTCAAATTTAACCAGAATGACAATTTAATATACCAAACATCAATCAATAAATTTCAAATCACATCATAAATTAAATTTAACTAACATAAGATAATTTAGTAGTTATGAGTGGGATGAAACACTCACCTATGATTTTAAATTGATTCGAAATTCAAATAAAGGCCTAAATTTCAATAGTCTTAGAATTCATTCAAACCAGCGTCAAAATGTCCGTAATTTTGATACGAACCCAACAGATCAAACCACGCGAGAAAGGGACCTCGTATGTAAAAGTTACATGAGCGATAACATCAAGAAGTTTTAAATTTAAATTAAATAAAATACGAACCAAATGCCGCCACTTCATTGTCTCTTAGATCAAACCTTAGGCTATAACACCGCATGCACACGAAGGAAACAGAATCCATGCCGTAACTTTGACCGGCCTCTGACACTGCCTCAAGCCACTGCACGATTGTCGACCACCACCATCGAGCTTGCCATGACACGCCGCACCACCCCGCATCACCGCGATCTTCCCCAGGCAACGCCGCCGCAGCCACGCCCTAGGTTTTCGAAACCCTAATCATCCAAATACGATAACCTCCGACCGAATTAGCTAGCAATACCGCCGCAAATCGACTCCTCCTCATGATCTTTACCCAATTCAATCAATTGAAGAAATCATTGTCAGAGATTGATTCGCCCAAATCGAAATATTGGTTCGCGACTTGAACACATTGATCGAAATTTGTGATTTATCCGAGCAATGTTTTGAAGAACGAACACCACACGTTGACTCTATTCGTCGCGATCTTCGAAACCATATATAACTTGATAGGGTTTAGAGGAGTTTGATTTTGGAATTGAATTTGAAATTGAATTTGAAATTTGGGAATTAGGGTTTTATTTGCCTACCACTGAAAAGAGGAGATGAGAAAGAAATATATGTATAAACAATAGGAAATAAGAGCTTGCTAGGGTTTATAACGGGCTATTTATATGCAAAGCTAAAAATAGAAAGAATGGACCAGATTAATTTATACGTCGAATGATAAATGACCCAAAAGCCCGCTCTGTCTCCGGAACGAAAATGGGTCATCCCATATATCAAAATAGGCGTTTTCAATATTTTTAAACTCGATGGAATGGGTTTCAAGTCCTAATTTCATCAAATGAAGAAATTGTGGTAAAATCAGCTTATTTCAAATTGATTTCAATTAAATTAATTTCTAGGCGTTTCTAGCCCGTATGATCAAATGACAAGTCCAATTGCTACGAAACTTGAAATCCTACAATAGTTCACCCATACGGATCCGGTAAAACTAGCTTCGTTGAAATCTAAGTCAGTGGACAAAATGGCTATTTTCACGTTAATTAAATAAATTAATATTAAATTAATTAAATCACATTTTATATTTATAACCAATTTTTATCATTTTTGATTGCACAGACATTTATAATAACTTAAATTGATTAAATTTGATTTCAATCTTTATATTCCAAAATACAGTGTTCAGTTTCAACTGCAATTAATCAAATTAATTATAATTTATTTCCAACACATTGATTTAATTTGATTTCAGTTTTTATATTCAATCAATTATTACTCTAAATACATAGTTAACATTTTTTTATCTCTTATTTCACTAATATGCTATAATTTCTATCTTTTATTTGCATTAACTACTATATTTCAGTCATATATCATCTTGTCAATTTTACACATTAATTAAAGTTTGAAAATCCTAGTTAATTTATGTATCCTAGTTTCATTCTTTTTTTACTACATCAATTGCTACATTTTGAATATGATTAACATTTCTATTCATTTTGTCACATTACAAATTTGCAGTTATTGTCTTAACTTACATTAATGTCACATTTAATGTCATTTATTTGTAATTGATTAATTAAACTGGTAACAAATAGCAATTATCACCATTTCTAGATTTAATAACCTTGTAAGTTTATTATTTACAAGCAAATGTTGTAATAACCCCGATTACACTCATTTTATCAATTAAAATTAAATACACCTTATTTCATTAATTTATTTAATATTTGCATTTGTTTTCTTATATTCAATTTATAATCAAGTATAACCTTTCAATCATTCTAGTTAAATGGAATTCCATTAAACTTGTTAGTAATTAAATTAAAATTGTTGCATTTCATTCTTTATTATTTCATTAATAAATCACAAATTTTTACTTCTTCCTGTATTAAATCATGAAATCTTATTAAATTAATTATTTTAATTATTGAAAATTTCGAGTCGTTACAACTAGTCCCTTGGTGTGAAATTTACCATATCATATATTTATGGTGGCAGTAGTGCTCTGTTATGAAAATCTTCGATCATAAGAACTAATCGCTACTAATCCTTGGGATGATTCCCGACAGGGTAGTAAGAGGAGTGCCTTTGGTTTCGTTCAGTCCCAGAACGAATTTGTATGGATAAATGTCTGACATTGCATTTCGAAGATCACAAACATTGACTTTCACAAATGTACATATGTTTTGGTGGCGGAGAAGGCAAATTCTCCCAGCTTAACACCCCTCGAGATGTTCGAGCTCAGAGGTTGTACATTTGTGAAAATCAATAGTGATCAAAGGAATGGTAATGTGGCATTCAAAGTGGAACCAGTGTTGATCAAAAGATGGCTTTGCAAAAAGCAAAGCATGGCTTTGTGGAGCGTAGCCTCGTGAGCCTCACATCCCAAGAATGATACGAGATACTATGTGGTCAGTTGCATATATTTTAGGATTGTACGGGGAAGTCAAGTGGATTTGGATCCTTGGCCTTATGGGAAAATACAACGCATATAAGTAATTGGATGTGTAGTCGTTGAGTATTTTGTTCCATCGAAGTGGAAATTGTATAGCAACTCTAAGTTCTTGGCTGAGTAGCCCTTGGGTACCTTATCATTCCACTGAGGAAGGCCACTAGTTCCCTATCATGTTGCAAATCCAATTTCAATATGAGCCTTTGCGGTTATATTTATAGAATCTAGCTTGATGAAAAATTTAATTATGGTAACAATTTTTGCTATGTGAAAAAAATGATTTCAAAGGAATGTCATTAAAGATAATATCAAATTATTTTGGAATAAAACTGATTTGGTTATCATAAGGTGAAAACCCACCCGTATTTATATACGGATGTGGTCCTATGAGATACCCTTCTGTTTTAAGGCATCATTTATAAATCAAGTATCTCACGTTGGTTTTTCAAGCCCGATCTATGTATTTTTAATACTTGGATCAGATCTGAGTTGTTTCAGGTTTAGCTGAAGGCTCTTGGAGTTTTCAGAGAAGAGCTGGAGATCTTCATCAACATATGGACATATTCTATTATCCGCTACATCTATTGCATTTGTCTTTATTTTTCAGCATTTGTAAGGGCAGAGGTTTATAACTGTACATACTAAATCCAGGTTAGACTCCAATTTTTTTATTCAAAATTTACCGCTGTAAATATTATTGTTGAAATAATATATATTATTCTATTCGTGTGAGATACTATTCTATCTTTATTTTTTCCCTAACAATTAGGCTTTCTAGCACTTGGATTTGCGGCACGTGAATGCCGAGGATGTATCAACCTCGATTTTCGAGGGTCGAAAATCAAGTTCGTTACATTTGGTATCAAAGCTTAGGTTGAGCGAACACTTAGGCTTTATTGGGGTATGTCTCATAAGAGATATGGTTAGTAATACCTTAGGATGAGTAAGTTATTAGATATAAGATTAGTAACATCCTAGAATGAGTTTGAGATTATTATATATATGAGCATATATTTTTTATTTAATACAAAACTATTTTGTATTGATTTATTTATTGATTGGTTTATAGATTATGGTCCATGCGCCCGATCACCATTATCGATAATGATTTCTAAACACTTAAACAAGACAAACCGACATACTGTTTTATAAGGATTATATTTTAAGTATAAAGGAATATCTTTTGAAAGATATAGATATTTATGTGTGTCGGTTTATGGTTGAGGGAATGATAATATTTAGTAATTATCATTTTTAATTGAACGAACACCTTGTGAATTAAGTTTCACGATAAACTATAAGGTGTTTGATAATAATATGGGGTTAAGGTTAATGAATTGTATAAGATAATAAAATAAGCATGTAGTATATAAATGTATTTTACACAAATAATTTTGTAAAAGATGGATATAAAAAATATGCTATATAAATTTTGAGAAACAAAGTTTTGGGTATTTTGGAAAAGAATTATGAAATTTGAAAAGGAAGCAAGTCAATGTAAGATGATTTTGTTTAAGGGATTTATAAATGGTTTTTATAACCAAAATAATCTCTAGTGGATTTTTGAAAAGAAATTTCAAATAAGAAATTTGAAAAGTAATAAAGTCTCAAATGATAACTAGTTTGAGTGGCTCAAAAATAACAAAAAATGGGCAAGAGATAAGTTCGGATGGCAAACACTTCTCTTAAGTATTACCCTTCTTGTGAAGGGGATATAGGATACTATAGGTAGTACCCAGTTCCTTGGTATTACTTTGAAGTTACTCGATCCACATAATTTTCCTTAAGTTAGTAGGATAATTTTGAATTATTAGTTGATAGGTTGATATCAAGGTTGGTCAAAAAGGAATATATTATAATGAGAGAAGTTGATTGTAATTTTGGAAAACAAAAGGTAAATTATCTTTTAAATTGAAATGATTCCTTTGGTATGAAATGTTTTCCATTAAGAAAAATATTTAAAAACAAATATTTAGAGTGATTATATATAAAGAAGTATTTTTAAAAGATGAAAGTTTTATGAAAGTTTTTCATAAAGATTTTTTGAATGATTACATATGAGGTACGTAGATCATTTTGTCATACGATTTTGATCTAAGATTCGAGTATGGAACTTTGAGGTGTTTATACCAGTCCGAAAAAGGGTTTATCACTTGATGTTTTACGGACAACATTGATGAGGGTTAGTGATTTGCTATTTCAGTTTTCTATCATAGTTGGGGGTTATGTAAGGAAAATGAAGATTTCTGATTAAGAAGCCTGATCAAAGTCGGCACTAGAGGATCGGGTGACCAGTACTAGTTCGAAAGTAAAAATGTGGATTCGAATAGTGAATCGAATCAGATATTGCATATGGATGATCTATATACATCGTACATGTGTAAGTTTAAAGAAAAATATTTTAGGCAAATACCTTTGGGTTTTGTGTTGTAATTTCAAGGACGAAATTCTTTAAAGGGGGAGTATGTAACGACCCGTAACAGGACCATTTTAATTAAAGATATTTAACTTATATCAAATATTCAAATATAGATTATTATTCAACAAACAATTAAGTTTTAAGTAATGAATAATAATGAACTTATTTTGAAAAAATGTTCACAAAATATGTACTTCGGAAAAATATCGATAAAATAACCAAAACCATTTATCGAACAGCTCTATAATGGTTAAACTTAGAACATGAGTTAGACACATACACTTGTTTTTGTAATTAAACAAGAATATGAAATAAAATTATTTATTCGATTTTTGGGAAAAATAAAGGTATTGATGATATGATCAGTGGTGTGCTTATATTTAAATATTGATTAATGAATTTAAATTGAGATTTAATGATTTAATAATTATTATAATTATTCAAATAATTTTTTTTTAAATGATAATAATTCATTTTAAGTAGTTATAAAGTGATAATAAATCATCTACAATAGTTTTATAAAGATATACACTTGATTTGAAAATAAAAAAAAAGTTCGCATCACTTTAACTAATATAATAACACTGGTTGTAAATAATTGTTTATATTTACTTGTTTATATGATTTTATAATTGTGATATCCTAGAATTTCAAACAATATAAAATGCGATAATCTCTTTATAAATTATTTAAAATAGGCAGAATTGTTATTTTCAAACAAAAATAATGATGTGTTGTTTTTATATATAGATATAAATAGATTTTAGAATAGAATAGTTATTTACAAATTTAATAAGTGTTGTTTATATATATATATATATATATTTAATTAAGTTGATTTTAAATTAGATTTGAAATTTAATTTGAATTTGAATTTGGATTTAAATTTGAATTTTAAAAGATAAATATTTTAAAACATTTTGGATTTAAAAATATACGAATAAGGTGCTTATTAGAATAAGATTTGTTTTATATTATTTTCCTTAAACAATATTATTTATATAAATTAAGAAAGTATTTATCAAATAGAAAATAAATACAAAAGTTTTATACTAACATTTAAAAATAACTAAATATATTATATGCGATTTTATTTTGAATATAATTAATTTTTTTAAAAGGGTTTATTTATATAAATTAAGAAAGGTATTTATAAATTAGGAAATTTAATACTAAAGCTTTTAATTAACATTTAAAAAATGAAAAATGTAGAATGATAAGTGTTAAGTGGTGAGATCATGTTAGTAACATGTGTAATATGATTAAATGGTAATTGACAAATGTTAACAAATTGAACAAGTGTCATTTTTATTTTCTTTTTCTTTAATTTTTAATAAATCATAATTTACTCTATATAAACTCCTATGTCCTTTTTTCCATTTCTTTTCCTATCTTCTCATTTCAATAACAAGTAAACTCAAACCTGTAAAACTTTTTTCAAACCAGAAAATCCACAAGAAAAATCAAAACAAAGAAATTTCAAAACCCTGTAAACATTATACAAATCAGAAGCCAAAACCTGTAAGACATTTTCAAACAAAGCCTATAAAACAGCAATTGCAAAGCAGAAATTTATCTAGCAGTCAAAACCTGAAATCACCTAAGGATCAAGCACTTTCTTGCAGCATTTTAGTTTTCAAAATCATCTCAGTTTCAAAGCATTAGACCATCTCAACTACAAAAACTTCAGTTTTAAAAATCAAGCTTTCCTGTATCAAAATCAAAGCTCTGTTCATCTTTTTAATCGGGTGAGTAAACACATAATTTAAAAGGCTTTAGTAAACTAAAATCTATGCATGCGATTCCTGGATTAAATTGTGCTTTGCATATGTATTTATAAGTGTGATCTCTGTATATATGCATGTGTTTGAACTATGCATGTTTGGCATGTCTGTTCTTCTCTATTTTTCAAGTTACAGAGTTTAAAAATGAATCAAAAAATTCAAAACATTATCTAATCACTATTAAGCTTTGGATTTCAAACAAGATAGTTGAGTTAAAACATAATCTAGGTTTTAAAAATAGGATCAATTATTTTAAGTTTGAAAACCTTCTGGAACCAAGAATTCCAGTAAAAAAAATTCAAAACATATTAAATTCAAGTATCAAAATCCTTTGATCTATTTAGATAATATGAATCACCATCTCAAATCATGATTTTTAAAAGAGAAATAAAATTTTTTAGATTTGTTTTGTGTAAGCATTTCCGATTTGGTTTTTGGGCATTTCGGTCGACTAGAGGGTGGTGGGACCTCATGGTCGCCACTGGAGGTTGCTAGGGAGTTGTCGAGGCTGAAAAAATGGTAGCTGGTCGTATTGACCATTGTGGCGTCGAATTTCAATCGGAGAAGGGTTTTAAACCTAAAATGGTCGAGTCTGAAAATGGGATCATGGCATCATCTCTGTAGCATCGAGTTTGATTGGAGGATGGGGGATGGAAGCGTTAAGCTTCGGTGGAGTTGTGGTCAGAGGCTGGTAACCTCTGGTGGTCGGAATCACTTGGACGAGGGGTTTTTCAGGCATGGGTTTTGGTTCCGGTTTTAACTAAGTTGCTCGATTTTGATCGTGGGCTTGTGCTAGTGGTTTGAGGGTCAGGATCGAAGGATTAAGTGATCGTCGTTGGGTTGAAGGTGTCGACGGTGGTCATCGTCGTCGCGATCATATGTGCAGGTGCACGGTGGTTCTGTGATGTTAGTAGTTTGGGAATGGTTTTGTCTCGAAGGGAAGCTCGGGGATGGCTGCTCGGGTTTGTCTTCAGGGTTGTGAGTGTTAGCTTGTTACAGTTTTTTAAATTAAATCAAAACTAAGTTTTTTTAAAATGGAAAAGAAGAAGGGAAACTCGAGATTGATCTCGGGTGGGGTTCGGGTTCGGGTTCGACCCGAAGCAGAAATTTAAAAACAGTTTTAAAAAAGTTTTTAAAGCAAGATTTTGAAAATTTAAATAATTTAGTTTAAAAGCTTTTCTTATATAAATTTTCTTTTATAGATAATAAACGTTTCCTTTAACATTTGATTTAAAAAGTTATATAATTGGTTAACTTAAATTTGTTAAGTTAAAATTATTTTTATGTGATTTTAAACTAAGTTTAGTAATATAATTAAGTGTTAATCAAGATAAGATGTTTTTATATCTAGTTTAAACTATTTTATGATAAATGGTTTTTAAATTATTTGATTAAAGAAGTTATATAAATTGTTAACTTGTATTTGTTAAATGTTTAAGTATTTTTAAAACTTAATTTTTAAATAAAATTAAGTGTTAATTAAAGATAAAATGTTTTAAATATGCAAATGATAATTAAGTTATTAATAAAGATAATGTTTTATCTAAAGGGTAACTAAGGTTTAATTGAGTTGAGATAAATTAAAGTTAATTAAGAAATTTACGTATAATTAATTAATTTGATTAATCATGTTTAAGGATTAATAATTTATAATTAAAGGTTAGAAGTTAATTAACTAGAGGTTAATTAATTTGTAATTAAGAATTATTAATTAGATGATTAGAGATTAATTAATTAATTAACTAATTAATTATTAAGATTTAATTAATTAAGTAATTAAGATTGATTAATTTTATAATTAGAGATTAATTAATTAAGTAATTAGAGGTTAACTAACTGGTAATTAAGACGTACTTAATTTGTAATTAAGTTTTATTAATTAATAATTAGGTTTTTATTAATTAATAATTAAAGGATAATTAATCTGTAATTAAAGATTAATTAAGGATTAATTAACTATTAATTAAGGATCAATTAACCGGTAATTAAAGGTTAATTAAATGTTAATTAAAGATTGATTAACTCGTAATTAAGGATTAATTAACTTGTAATTAAGTTTTATTAATTAATAATTAAGGTTTATAAATTAATAATTAAGGGATAATTAATTAGTTAATTAAAGATTAATTAATTGATTATAAAAGTAATTAAGGATTAATTAATTTGTTATTAAGAATATTAATTAATAATTAAGGATTAATTAATTAATAATTAAAGAATAGTAATCTATAATTAAAGATTAATTAATTGGTTTATAAGGAAATTAAGGAGTGATTAATTAATTATTGATTGTAATTAATTAATGATTGATTGAGCAGGGAATTGGAGATTAATTCTTAAGTAATTAATTTAATTTAAGATAATTAAATTAATTATAATATGGATTAATAATTCCTGTTTGTGGATGATTGTTTGTGTAAAATGTCTGGATAGATTGATATATATTGTATGATAATCTATGATACTCTGTGATGAGATATTGGATATATCTGTGATAAGTATGTGATATTTATCTGAGATAAATACTGTGTGAATTTAAGGTATTAAATTGAATTAAATTTTTCAACCTTAAACAACTTGACCTTTAAGACATCGTTTGGATTTCGATGTGACCGGGATCGGATATCGGATTTGATTATCCGAAAACCACATCGATCCAAGTTAAACGGTAGGTCGTGGAATTTCAAGCAAAGATCAAGATGAAGACTCGAAGTGTAAGAACTATGCATCATTAAAAACTCCGAGGGTGATTCCAATACGAGTATATCGAAGATAGTGCTTTAGTTTCGAGAAGAAGATTCAGAGAGCAAGGACTATTGTCGTTAACTCTGAAGGTGATTCCGAAAGGAGTGTAGCGAGACAGTGCCTTCGATTTCATTCGAACCCAGAACGAACTTGTATGGATTGAATGCTTTCAGAACATTGTCTAGAGGACGATAAGCATTCTAAGACAGATGTTTTCTAAAGGCAATCGAAGCCTCAAGCCTCATCAACCGAGAATGGCTAAAATAGGGAAGGTGCAACAAGGCTATGTGGGTCGCGCCCAAGTAGGATAAGATTTTCCCCTGTCTCGAGTCCCCTTTTTCGGCTGTTTGGGCGGTTTCTAGCTACAATCGCGGGGTTGTCTTATTCGGGACTGTCCAGTAAGGGATGGTTTCGACCTTATGTTGCAAGGGATTTAGGGTGGATCCTCGGTACGGTGATCTAGGCCATGCACTGTGACGGGCGGTACTCCAGTAGCCCTGCCATTGATGGAAACTCATTATCCCTACGTGCCCTTTACAGTTTTTATTGTATAACCCACTTTATGGCTAATATGCTGGAATTTTACCATGTAACAATTTCAGCTATGTGAATATTTATTTGAAAACCCTAGACCAAATTTCCTATCAAATGTTTTGGTCATCGTAAGGCAAAAACTAACCCATGTTTATGTGTGGGAAGTCTTATGTGATACCTTTGTTTTCAAATTATTTTTAAAGTTAAACAACTTTAACCCGTTTACTCACACCAGACCCATGTCTGGCCCGAAGTTTATTATGTTTTTCTTAAACTCTTGGTTACTCAAATTTTTTATTAGTGGCCAAGTGGTCAGGTTTTTCTTGATGAATTTTGAAGAAGCTTGGAGTAGGAGTCTAGACGTATCTATCTGTCTATTTCCGCTGTGTAGTGTCTTTGACTGTTCTATTTTGGTTGTAATGGACAGACAGGTCTTTATAACTGTCTAGTATGATAATGTTGTTGTAACTATGTAACTCTGATGTAAAGACTATGTAATAGCTATGTGATATATCATATTTTGTTCCGTTTCCGCTGTGAGATTCTAATATTGTTTAGTTCTTTCTTCTATCTATTCTATTTCTACCTATTTCATTCTTATTGATGATACGTCTTTCTATAGAATGAAAGGCGGGTCGTCACACTTGGTATTAGAGCATAGGTTGAGATAATACCTAGGCTTTGGAAGTAGTGTCCATCTTGAGAGTGCGTATTTGTAATTTTTAAATAACTTTATACCTATCTAAGTTTGTTGGGTTACCTGTTTGGATTTCCAACATGAGTTCTAGAGAAGTTTCATCTTTTTCTTTGTTTGGTTAACCGTCCTATCTTTGTATCTAATCCTATAGGCGGAGTAACCAAGTTAGATAAGATTTGTAGAGACCTAAGGCTTTCTTATCGGTCTCATAGTTTTTTCTTGTGACCCATTTGTATTTGATTTCAAAGGGTTTGATCTTATTCTGAGTATGGATTGGTTGGATAAGCATAAGGTAGTTCTGATACGTAAAGAGAGTGTTGTAACTTTGGATACTGAGTTGGGAAGGATCGCAAAAGTGACTTGCGATAATTCTAGAGTTCATTTAAGTAATATTTTGCATGGAAGCGAGGCATCTTCAGAAGGCGTAGAGTCCATCGAAGTGGTCATAGAATTTTCGGATGTTTTCGAGGGAGTGAAAAGTTTGCCCCTCATTGAAAGATAGAGATTCGGATTGACTTAGTTCAGGAAGCAGTACCAGTTGTTCAGCCCAGCAAAAGTATGGCGCCGATGGAGAGAGAGAGGAGCTGGTGAACCAGAACCAAGATTTCTTAGAGAAAGGTTTGATTCGGTCTAGTTTTTTTCAGTTGGGATTCTACCATAGTCTTTGTGACCAAGTAGGATGAGTCTTTGAGATTCTGTGTGGATTACCGAGAGTTGAATAAAGTTATCATTGGGAATAAGTATCCTTTACCCGTATAGACAATCTTTTTGATCGACTCTATGGAGATTCTGTTTTCTCCCAGTTAGATTTAGCTTCGGGTTTCCATTAGTTAAGGGTAGCTGAGGACAGTATCCCCTTGTCTTTCGGGCTATTTATGCCTTTCGGGCTGACCAATGCTCCAGCCTATTTTGTGGATTTGATGAACCGAGTTTTTCGGATATGTTGAATTAGTTCGTTCTTATGTTCATCGATGATATTCTGGTCTACTCCAAGTATGAAGTGGAGCACAAGCGGCATTTGGGTATAGTTTTAGAGATTTTGAGGAGGCTTGTTCTGAAGACTAAGTTTTCGAAATGCCATTTTTGGAAACCGAAGGTCTGATTTTTGGGCATATTGTTTCTAGAGAGGGTATTTCTATAGATCTGGCCAAGGTAGCTACTATTCGGGAATGGAACCAGCCGCAGACTCCGACAGAAGTCCGCGGTTGTCTAGGATTGGTAGGGTATTACAGGAAGTTTATCAAGCATTATTTTAAGATTTCTTCGCACTTATTCAAGCTAGCTCGGAATGGACCAAAGTTTAAGTGGACCCCAAGTGTGAAGAGGCTTCCTTGGATTTGAAGTCAAGGTTGACTAGTGCGCTTGTTCTAGCTATTCCTGATGGTAAGAGTAAGTTTGAGGTCTATACCGACGTTTATGTGTGCCAGAGGTGGATGGATTGAGTCTAGAATGGTCATTATTCCAGTTTTGAGATTGATGACTAAGGAACATTGAGGATCAATGGAAGGATTTGGGTTTCGAAATTCAAGGATTTGAAGCAAGAAGTTTTATCAGAGAGTCATCGCTCCAGGCTGAGTATCTACCCAAGGATTTCAAAGATATATAAAGATATGAGGAGAGTCTTTTGATGGCCAAGCATGAAGAAGGATATAGCTGCTTTCGTCAATGGTGTGCAATCTGCCAGCAAGTTTAACGTGATCAGCAGAAGACCGCAGGATTGTTGCAGCCTTTGGATGTTCCAAAGTGGAAGTGGGAAATGATTTCTGTGGATTTCATCGACGGTTTGCCAAGGACCAGAAGGGAAAACGATGGAATATGGGTGACTGTAGGCCGGAAAACTAAGAGCGTCCATTTTATTTCGGTTAAGGCAACCTGTACTGTAGCATCTTTGGCTGAGATTTTCTTGAAGGAGATTGTCCGACTGTATGGTGTTCCAGTCAGCATTATTAGCGACCGTGATCCTGTTTTCACCAGCAAATTTTGGGAGGCTTTACAGACAGCTTTGGGTATGAGATTGAGTTTGAGTACAACCTATCATCCCCAGACCGGTAGATAGATAAGAAGGCTGAATAGAATTCTTGAGGACATGTTCAGGGCTTGTGTTTTGGATTTTGGTGGATCTTGGGAGCACCATCTGCATTTGGTGGAATTCTTATACAATAATAGTTATCAGGGAAATATCAAGATGGCACCCTATGAAGCTTTGTATGGGAAACCTTGTAGGTCCCCATCTTGTTGGGTAGAGTCGGGAGATCGTCTTGTTTTTGGTCCAGATTTGATCCGAGAGGCATCTGTAAGGGTGGAGCTTATCAAGAAGAGATGAGAGCAGTGCAGGACTGCCAGAAGAATATGCGAACAAGAGACGAAGACAATTGGAATTTGAGATCGGATGTTTAGTCTTTGTCAAAGTTTCCCGATTAAAGGAGCGATTGGATTTGGGATGATGGGAATACTTGCCCTAATGTATATTGGTCCATTCCGAGTGCTCGAAAGGATTGGTGTTGTGGCCTACAGGATTGAATTGCCAGGTAGGATGGCTGGAATTCATGATGTTTTTCACGTATCTCTTCTGAGGAAATACGTGCGTGACCCATCCCTTGTTGTGAAGCCAGCAGTGCAGGAAGATTTATTAATCAAACCGAACTTATCTGTTCGTCCAGTCCAGATCATTGATCAAGATGAGAGGCAACTCAGAAGCTAGGTGGTGAAACTAGTTAAGGTGCAGTGGAGCGAGGATTTCAGAGATTGTCTTGGGAAACTCTGGATAGTTTTAGGAAGGCTTATCCGGAATTGTGTCCAGATAGCTAGTATTGTTTGTTTGAATGAATTTTTTGTTTGGATGAAATTATTTGTTTGGTTGTTAGTGTATGAATGATATGTGTGCTTGGATTGTTGAAATAAATTTGAAGTTTTGGATTATCTTTTGTTTTAAATTTCGGGGACGAAATTCTTTTAAGGGGGGAGGAATGTGATATCTCGGAATTTCAAACAATTTAAAATGCGGTAATCTGTTTATAAATTATTTAAAATTGGCAGAATTGTTATTTTCAAACAAAAATAATAATGTGTTGTTTTTATATATAGATATAAATATATTTTAAAATAGAATAATTATTTACAAATTTAATAAGTGTTATTTATATATATATTTAATTAAGTATATTTTACATTTGATTTGAAATTTAATTTAAGTTTGAATTTGGATTTAATTTGAATTTTAAAAGATAAATATTTTAAAACATTTAGGATTTAAAAATATATGAATAAGGTTTTTATTAGAATAAGATTTGTTTTATATTATTTTCCTTAAAGAATTTTATTTATATAAATTAATAAAGTATTTATTAAATAGAAAATAAATACAAAAGTTTTATATTAACATTTAAAAATAATTAAATATATTATATGTGATTTTATTTAGAATATAATTAATTTTTTTAAAAGGGTTTATTTATATAAATTAAGAAAGGTATTTATAAATCAGGAAATTTAATACTAAAGCTTTTTATTAACATTTAAAAATAATTAAAAATGTATAATCATAAGTGTTAAATGGTGAGATCATGTTAATAACATGTGTAATATGATTAAATGGTGTAATTGACAAATGTAACAAATTGAACAAGTGTCATTTTTATTTTCATTTTCTTTAATTTTTAATAAATCATAATTTACTCTATATAAACTCCTATCTCCTCTTCTCCATTTCTTTTCCTATCTTCTCATTTCAATAACAAGTAAACTCAAACTTGTAAAATTATTTTCAAACAAGAAAATCCATAAGAAAAATCAAAACAAAGAAAGTTCAAAACCCTGTAAACATTATACAAATCAGAAGCAAAAACCTGTAAGACATTTTCAAACAAAGCCTGTAAAACAGCAATTGCAAACCAGAAATTTATCTGGCAGTCAAAACCTGAAATCACCTAAGGATCAAGCACTTTCTTGCAGCATTTCAGTTTTCAAAATCATCTCAGTTTCAAAGCATTAGACCACTACAAAGCTTCAGTTTTCAAAATCAAGCTTTCCTGTTTCAAAATCAAAGCTCTGTTCATCGTTTTAATCAGGTGAGTAAACATATTATTTAAAAGGCTTTAGTAAACTAAAATCTATGCATGTGATTCCTGGATTAAATTGTGCTTTGCATATGTATTTATAAGTGTGATCTCTGTATATATGCATGTGTTTGAACTGTGCATGTTTGGCATGTCCGTTCTTCTATGTTTTTCAAGTTACAGTGTTTAAAAATGAATCAAAAAAATTCAAAACTCCTTATCTAATCACTGTTAAGCTTCGGATTTCAAGAAAGATAGTTTAGTTCAAACATAATCTTGGTTTTGAAAATAGGTTGAAATATTTTAAGTTTGAGAACCTTATGGAATCAAGAATTCCAGTAAAAAAATTTCAAAACATATTAAATTCAAGTATCCAAATCCTTTGATCTATTTAGATAATATGAATCACCATCTCAAATCATGATTTTTAAAAGAGAAATCCAAGTATTTAGATTTGTTTTGTGTAAGCATTTCGAAGTTGATCGGATTTTGGTTTTTGGGCATTTTCTGTCGACTGGAGGGTGGTGGGACCTCGTGGTCGCCATTGGATGTTGCTGGGGAGTTGTCGAGGCTGAAAAAAATGGTGGCTGGTCGTATTGACCATTATGGCGTCAGAATTCGACCGGAGAAGGGTTTTCAGCTCTAAAATGGTCAAGTCTGGAAACGAGATCATGGCATCATCTCTGTAGCATCGAGTTTGATCGGAGGATGGGGGATGGAAGTGTCAGGCTTCGACGGAGTTGTGGTCAGAGGCTGGTAACCTCTGGTGGTTGAAATAGCTTGGACGAGGGTTTTTCAGGCATGGGTTTTGGTTCCAGTTTCGACTGAGTTGATCAATTTTGATCGTGGGCTTATGCTAGTGGTTTGAGGGTCGGGATCAAAGGATTAGGTGATCGTCATTGGGTCGAAGTGCCAGCGGAGGTCATCGTCGCCACGATCATCTGTGCAGGTGCACGGTGGTTCTATGGTATCAATAATTTGGGAATGGTTTTGTCTCGAAGGGAAGCTCGGGGATGGGAGTTGTTTGCTCGGGTATGTCTTTGGGGTCGTGAGTGTTAACTTATTACAGGTTTTTAAATTAAATGAAAACTAAGTTTTTTTAAAAAATGGAAAAGAAGAAGGGAACTCAGGATTGATCTCGAGTGGGGTTAGGGTTCGACTCGAAGCAGAAATTTATAAACAATTTTAATAAAGTTTTTAAACCAAAATTTTGAAAATTTAAATAATTTAGTTTAAAAAATTTCTTATATAAATTTTCTTTTGTAAATAATAAACGTTTCCTTTAACATTTAATTTAAGAAGTTATATAAATGGTTAACTTAACTTTGTTAAGTTAAAATTATTTTTATGTTATTTTAAACTAAGATTAGTAGTATAATTAAGTGTTAATCAAGATAAGATGTTTTTATATCTAGTTTTAACTGTTTTACGATAAATATTTTTTAAATTATTTGATTAAAGAAGTTATATGAATTGTTAAATTAAATTTGTTAACTGCTTAAGTATTTTTAAAACTTAATTTTTAAATAAAATTAATTGTTAATTAAAGATAAAATGTTTTAAATATGTAAATGATAATTAAGTTATTAATAAAGATAATGTTTTTCTTAAGATTGACTAAGATTTTAATGAGTTGAGATTAATTAAAGTTAATTAAGAAATTTAAGTGTAATTAATTATTTGATTAATCAATGATTGAGGATTAATAATTTATAATTAAGGATTAGAAGTTAATTAATTAGAGTAATTAAGGACTATTAATTAGATGAGTAGAGATTAATTAATTAATTAACTAATTGATGGTTAAGAATTAATTATTAAGTAATTAAGATTGATTCATTTTATAATTAGAGATTAATTAATTAAGTAGAGGTTATTTAACAAGTAATTAAGAAGTACATAATTTGTAATTAAGTTTGATTAATTAATAATTAGGTTTTATTAATTAATAATTAAAGGATAATTAATCTACAATTAAAGATTAATTAAGGATTAATTAACTACTAATTAAGGATTGATTAACTGGTAATTAATGGTTAATTAACTATTAATTAAGGATCGATTAACTAGTAATTAAGGATTAATTAATTTGTAATTAATTTTTATTAATTTGTAATTAAGGTTTATAAATTAATAATTATGGAATAATTAATTAGTTAATTAAAGATTAATTAATTGATTATAACAGTAATTAAGGATTAATTAATTTGTTATTAAGGAATATTAATTAATAATATTGGAATATTAATTAATAGTTAAAGAATAATAATCTATAATTAAAGATTAATTAATTAGTTTATTAGGAAATTAAGGAGTGATTAATTAATTATTGATTGTAATTAATTAATGATTGGTTAAGTAGGGAATTGGAGATTAATTCTTAAGTAACTAATTTAGTTTAAGATGATTAAATTAATTATAATATGGATTAATAATTCTTGTTTGTGGGTGATTGTTTGTGTAAATTGTCTGGATTGATTGATATATATTGTATGATAATCTATGATATTTTGTGATGAGATATTGGATATATCTGTGATAAATGTGTGATATTTATCTGAGTTTAATACTGTGTGAATTCAAGGTATTGAATTGAATTGAATTAAATTGTTCAACCTTAAACAACTTGACCTTTAAGACAGTGTTTGGATTTTGGTGAGACCAGGATCAGATATCAGATTTGATTATCCAAAAACCACATCGATCCAAGTTAAACGATAGGTCGTGAAATCTCAAGTAAAGATCAAGATGAAGACTCGAAGTGTAAGAACTATGCATCATTAAAAACTCTGAAGTTGATTCCAATACGAATATGATGGAGATAGTGCTTTCAGTTTCGAGAAGAAAATTCAAAGAGCAATGACAATTGTCGTTAACTCTGAGGGTGATTACAAAATGAGTGTAGCGAGATAGTGCCTTCGGTTTTGTTCGAACCAGGAACGAACTTGTATGGATTGAATGCTTTCAGAACATTGTCAGGAGGACGATGATCATTCTAAGATAGATGTGTTCTAAAGGTAATCGAAGCCTCAAGCTTCATCAACTGGTGATGGCTAAAACAGGGGAGGTGCAGCAAGGCTAAGTGGGTCGCGCCTAAGTAGTTAAAGATTTTTCCTTGTCTTGAGTCCCTTTTTTTGGGTTGTGTGTGCGGTTGCTAGCTACAACCGCGGTGTTGTCATATTCGGGACTTTCCAGTAAGGGATGGTTCCGGCCTCGTGTTGTAGGGGATTTAGCATGGATCCTCGATACGGTGACCTAGGCCACGTATTGTAACGGGCGGTACCCCAACAGCCCTGCCATTGATGGATACTCATTATCCCTACATGCCCTTTACGGTTTTTATTGTATAACCCACTTTGTGGCTAGTATGCTGGAATTTAATCATGTAACAATTTCAGCTATGTGAATATTTATTTGAAAACCCTAGACACTATTATAATATAACCAGATTTCCTACCAAATGTTTTGGTTAGCGTAAGGTAAAAACTTACCTATGTTTATGTGTAGGAAGCCTTACGTGATACCTTTGTTTTCAAATGATTTTTAAAGTTAAACAACTTTAACCCGTTTACTCACACCAAATCCATGTCTGACCCAGAGTTTATTCTGTTTTTCTTAAACTCTTGGGGACTCCAATTTTTATGAGTGGCCAAGTGATTAGGTTTTATTTGACGAATTTTGAAGAAGCTTGGAGCAGGAGTCCAGACGTATCTATCTATTTCCGCTGTGTAGTGTCTTTGACTGTTGTATTTTGGTGGTAACGGATAGACAGATCTTTATAACTGCCTAATATGATGATGTTGTTGTAACTATGTAACTCTAATGTAATGACTATGTAATAGTTATGTGATATATCATATTTTGTTCTGTTTCCGCTGTGAGATTCTAAAATTGTTTAGTTCTTTCTTCTATCTATTCTATTTCTACCTATTTCTTTCTTATTGATGATAAGTCTTTCTGTGGAATGAAAGGTGGGTCGTCAAAATAATTTAAATGAGATCATTTTAATTAATTAATAATGATAAGAAATGTTTTTCAATTTTTTTTACATATATATGTAATTTAATTAATAAGTGAAAATGTGATCGGGAATCGGTTTTCCGATTTTTAACGATTTAACAAACGGGAGTCGTTCAAGGTCATTGAACAGTTGTTTATTCTCTTATGCACATACATATACATATGTATACATGTCACATGCACACATATACATACGCATAACTCACATAACATATGCATACTTTTATATATACTTATATGTTAAAAATATCTAAGATATTTTAGAAAACCTAATCTTTAAGCATACATAAGTCAATGCACATGGCTTGGAAGTGAAATGAGATGATGGAGCATATGGGGTGGAAGGACTAGCATGTGGAATGATGGGATGGGTGAGGAGTGGACAAGGGGTAGGATGGTAGTATCACATTTTGATATTTTTACAAATTTTTTCCTATAAATACCCACCCCATTCTCTCACAAGTTCACACATCCATTCTCTTCTTTCTAAAGCTTGTGATGATGTAGGAGGGCCAAAAACAGTGGAAGTGCTTAAGCACTAATTCACTAATTATTCTCTAACAATTTCAAAAGCGAATCAAATCTTCTTCTCACTCCTTTCTTCTCTTATTAATAGCCTTTGACCATAGGTTTTGGAGGGTGAAGGGGGGCTTTAGATGTGGAGTCTTGGAAGGAAAGGGGGTGATAACATGTGCTAAGGAGGCAATGTCAAGAAGAAAGTGGAATGGTGGTGATGGCCGAGCATTTTGAAATGGTAGGGGAGTTGTTTAGGGGACGGTATTAGTGAAGTGTTGATTATTTAAATGCTGGTAGGAAGTTTTGATTGGAAAATGGTGAGTACTCAATCTCAGTTTTATAAAACTTAATATACATGTTAAATTAGAGGTTGATATGTGAATATGGGTTGAAACTGGATGATAACATGGTTGATACTATGATTGGTTATATGGTTGTGATATGGTTGATAATTCTGTTTGATAATTGGTTAGAGAAATAATTAGTAATTAATCATAGTTAATTGAATGGAAATTTAATCCATAAATAATATGTGTATGGAGTTGTTTACCTCTTAATGGTTTCAAATATTTAAAAAGAGTTGTAATGAATATTATAATAATATAGTATTATAATATTAAATGAAATGGAAAATGAGTTTTAAATATGAAATGTATTTGTTTAAATGAGTTTAAAATGGTTTATAAATGTTTTACAAACATTTAAGAGTGTTCCCATAAAGTTTGAAAAGAAATTGAAAAATAAGTCAAAACTAAGCGTGTCGCGTAACATTAATTCACTATTTCACGCCGTAAAAGACAAACGAGTATATGGAATGGATATAGCTTAGAATTCTTCGAGATAAGAATTTTCAGACTATTGTGTCTATTTCTTTCAAATGAAGGAAGAAAATCATGATTTCATAAAGTATATTTTTAGATAAGTCCAAAATATGTTTTTAAAATAATCGCGGTTTTGAAGTTCAGAATCCATAAAGGGAATTCCTCGAAAATGATATTTTTAAATTCCTTAAAAATATGGAATAAATTCTATAAATATTTTTGAATTTTTTAAAAGAGATTTGATTTATATAAATGAATTTCCAAAAGATAGAAAAATCGTTTTGATCAATGCAGCTTTTAAAACACTATTTGCAGCACTTTTTCACAGTACTTTTTAATAACTTTCACAAACAATGGTTTTAACTTAATTATTATTTTCCAAATCTTTTATGAAACTTTTAAAATAAATAATTAACTAATTTAAATATTATTAAGAGGTTTAAAAATGGGTATGTGGAAACGACTAGTGCATTTGTAACATATGTGAGCGTCATCGTAAATCTGACCGTGGAATGGAATAGATCGAAGGAAAAGCCGGATACTCTGAAATAATTAAAAGTTAATTAAGTATGTTAAAAGATTTAGAGTCGATGAAATAACTTGACCACCTTATGGCCGATAGATAGGTAGTCTCTAGATGTGAAAATCTATCTTTCTTACACCCAAAGACGACAATTAATACATCCTGGGTATTCATGTGCCGATCATTTAAGTGTCCAAAAAATAGGTCATGGGGGTAGAGAAAATAAAAGACAAAGGAAACAAATACAGATTTTTCCCACAAACGACAGAATTACATATACATCATCACAGAATAGCACATACGGTTACTCCAAAATGTTGCATCAAAGTTACAACAAGTTCTATCCCCAAAAAGGATAGCTATACCAGCCTGCCTAAATTACTAATACATAATGTACAGTCACAGCGGAAATAAACATAACTACTGGATACAGTGAAAGCTTCTACTCCATACTACTTCCCAAAATGCTCTAAAGAAACCTGACTACTTGGCTACTCATAAAAATTTGAGTACCAAGAGTTTAAAGGAATGAAACGAAACTTCGGGTCAGATGTGGGTCTGGTGTGAATAAAGCATAAGTTTAACTTTGAGAAAAAAACCCTTCAAATTAAAGGTATCTCGTAAGACCACGCCCCACATAAACACGGATGGGTTTTTACCTTACGTTAACCAAAACATTCCTATATGAAATCCTCTGATATTACCATAATGTTTAGGTTTAAAATAACTATGGAATTATAGCCGAAATTGTTACATTATTAAATTCTAGCATAATATGTATATAATCAAGTCCGAAGGCTCGTATTGAAAAATGGATTCCAACAGTGACAAGGTAAGGGACTACCTTTCGTATAGCACACCTCTAGATAATAGACCCTGAACTTGGCCTACCCTTGCTAACACAGAATCGGTACCCTTGAACTTGGATAGTATCGAATATGATCACCCGTTGGTTGTGATCAACAACCATACAGGGATCCCAAAGCATACATAAACCGTAGGCATCGCTCTAGATTTTGCGATGTTCATACCCTAATGGGTGCTACCCACATAGCCCTGCTCCATCTATCCTATTTTAGCCACCTTCAGGTGGTGAGGCTTGAGACTACGCATTTACATTCCTTCTAGCAAACCATCTTGGAAATGCTAACATTGCCCTTCAAACATCGAATGCAATGATAGCATTCATCCATACAAGTTGTTCTGGGATCGAACAAACCTTTAACATTTACTATCTTCCATTTTGGAATCACCTTCCGGAAGAATAGTATAGCTCGATAACATACATCATAACAATCCAACATGAACGTTATTAGTTTGGAGTGGTTCATTATACTTACCTTGAACCAGTGTTTCCAAACTAAGCGATAGTTCCCGGCTAACTCAATTATGGTTCTTTTGAAAGTATGTAACCAGTATTCGAATCCTCATCGGGGAACTCTAATATACACAACATAATTCTTGAGTTAAAACAGGTCAAGTTATAAATAGCAGACAATCCACTACTCAGGGTAAGTATACAGAGTTTGCATATGGATAACCATATACTTAATTTAAACATGACCCACTGATAGAAATTAACCCTTCCATATATATCGCCTTTTCGATATTTTGACCTTACTTTATCCAATAAATTCTAGATCTCACAGATAGAGGATCAGCCTACTCATCGGCTTTTAATGCTAACTAGAGGATGACTTCTTCCCATAAATGTGCCACCATATTAACTTTGGTTTCATATTTGTTGGAGATTACTTAAGGGTAATCGACGAAGAAATTCCTTGATTTGAAATGTTTTTTTGAAAGGAAAACAGTTTAAACAAAACCAATATTTAAAAAAAAAAAGATTTTAAACCCTTATTGTTAATTAAATAATAAATTAAACCCTTATTAAATAATAAATAAATCTTAGTTAAGTCTTAATTACAATTTTAATTAAATTTAAATAAATCAGAAATTAGTTAAACCTCTTTTTATAAATAATTAATTAATAATTAATCTTTAATAAATAATTAAAAATAAGTAATCCTTAATTATTAAGTAACTTTAACTAATTAAAATAAACTTCATTAATTAACACTTAGATATTAATTACTTTTATTAACTAATGATTAATTAGTAATTACTTAATTAATTAATTAATTTATCGTTAAATAAATATGTTATCCCGCCTTTTGACAAGGCCGTGACACAAAGAACTTGACTAGAAACCAAGGATAGTTCATCCTGTAGATCGTTAATATATAGGTCTACTATGGATGTCGGTAAATTTTGTTCAAGTCCAGATCGAGCTACAATTTATATGACATGACAAGAAAAGCTAAGAAAGCCAACATTCCAAATTTCAAGTCAATTGGAGTTCGTATGCTCAAGATATTGATCGATCAAGGTTAAGAAATCAAAACTTGCATCGATCATAACTCGAAATCTACAAGTCCAAATGTCACCCAATTTTCACAGGAGCTTACGTACGACCTAAGAAATGTTCATGCCAAATTTCGACTCGATTGGAGCAAGTCTTGATCGATACGAAATTCGTTCTTATCGATCACGGACCGAAAAACTACAATTTGCATCGAATATATCTCATGATCTACAACTCCAAATGCTATGAAATTTTCACAGGATTTACGTATGACATAAAGAATATTTCTGCCAAATTTTGTCTCGATTGGAGCAAATCATGATCGATACGAAATTCGTTCGTATCGACCACGGACCGAAAAGCCCAAACTTACATCGATCATAGCTCGCAATCCACAAGTCAAAATGCTTTGAAATTTTCACAGGAGCTTACATACAACATAGGGAAGGCTCATGCCAAATTTCTTCTCGTTTCGAGAAAATCTTGATCGATACAAAATTCGTTCATATCGATTATGGAACGAGACGAAATCGCTTGGGATCGATCGCGTGGGCCCACCCACGTGCCAGAAGAGGTCTCCCGAGATCTGAGCGAGGTATCAGCCTTCTATGCCTATAAATAAAGCCCAAGGGCCTACAGAAAATGGATCTTTTGATTCTAAAGCGCCGAGACTCTGCCAGATTCGATCTTGCACTTTACTGCTGCTGTTGTGCTCGAATTTCAGAGTTGTGAATCACTGTTGTTTGCTGTAATCTAGTGTATTTATCAAGAAAGAATCAATAAAATCATAAAACTTCATAGTGGACGTAGGCAACACGCCGAACCACTCTAAATCGCTTGTGTTTGTGCATTTCTTATTCAGTTTTTTGGAGTTTTTGTTAGATGATAAATTTATATTCGTCATTTTATCTCTTCAAAAACTTTCGAAGAGTGTTGTGCCCTTTTTTGGTACAAACACTTTGGTGCTTTCACTGAGAAAACCCTGCTTTTCTCCTGCTCTATGGATCTACTACCGTCATTGGATTGCAAAAATGTAAGAAGAAGATCTAGATCTATCGTTCAGTGGTTCCTTCTATTCTATTCAGATTGCTCCAGATCTAAGGGGAACTACATTCATTATGAATTCCATATCCATATTTTCGTATCCATGATAATACCATGAATTTTGCATCCATATTTTCGTATCCGTGTTTTCGTATCCGGAAAATGTGGTGAATTTCGTATCCATATTTTCGTATCCTTGAAAATATGATGAATTTTGTATCCATATTTTCGTATCCATGAAAATATGGTAATTTTTGTATCCATGTTTTCGTATCCAGAAAATGTAGTGAATTTCGTATCCATGAATATATGATGAATTTCAAATCCATATTTTCGTATCCATGAAAATATGGTGATTTTCATATCGAGAAAATATGGTGATTTTCGTATGCATGAAAATGTGATGATTTTTGTATCCATGCTTTCGTATCCAAAAAATCATCACATTTTCGTATCCATGAAAATGTGATGATTTTCGTATCCATGTTTTCGTATCTAGAAAATATGGTGATTTTCGTATCCATCTTTTCGTATCCAAAGAATATGGTTATTTTCGTATCCATGTTTTCGTATCCCAAAAATATGGTGGTTTTCGTATCGATCACTTTTCATATCGATCAACTTTCTTATCGATCACTTTTCATATCGATCACTTTTCGTATCGATCATTTTTCATATCAATCGGTTTTCATATCGATCATTTTGCGTATCGATTAGTTTTCGTATCGATCGAATTTCGTATCGATCACTTTTCATGTCGATCGACTTTCGTATCGATTGATTTCGCATCGATCCAGCCAGCTGCATTTTGCATCGATCCTCAGATGCACTTCGCATCAATCCAGCCAGCTGTACTTTCGCATCGATCCAGCCAGCTGCATTTCGCATCAATCCTCATATGCACTTCGCACCGATCCAGCCAGCTGTACTTTGCATCGATCCAGCCAGCTGCATTTTGCATCGGTCGTCAGATGTACTTCTCATCGACCCAGCCAGCTATACTGCACATCGATCCGGCCAGGTGTATTTCGCATCGATCCTCAGATGTACTTCGCATCGATCCAGCCAGTTGTACTTCGCGTCGATCCCGCCAGCTGCATTTGGCATCGATCCTCAAACAGCACCTCGTATCGATCTGGCCGTGTGTGTTTCGTATCGATGCTCAGATAACACTTTAAAAGTTCAAACATTACCAAGAATGATGATGAAATTTCAATAAAAAAATTGAGTATGATCCAAATTTCCTAAAAAGAGGCTAAAAAATTTCGGGGGGAAATTCCCCCTCCCCCCTCTAACCCTAGCCGCAGCGCAGAGCACCCGCATAGTTAATTCAAAACTCAACTTAATAAAGGAACATTATGATGTTCCATGACTGGACGGGATGTAGGGGAGTATAGCAACAAATGTTGAATTGCAATCAAGGAATGCGTAAAGAAATACTACTCAACCGGTGCTCCCAAAGGTCGGAGAACTTAGCTAATATGCCAAAAACTAGAGTCGGTTAATATATCATGCTTCTAAGATGAACTCCAACTTCCCCCCAATTGACTAATTTTTAAACTCCTAAACTGACAATTATGGTGCGATGACTAATATGGCGACTACTCTACACTGTCAACTCTGCCAACTCAAAACATAGCAGGACACCACTAAACCATCTTCAAATACTCGCTTCTTAATCATTCCACGTCCATATGACCAAAAGCATGGCATAAAACCTTAAGAGGACTTCCTTACTATCTTAACAGGCCTCCTTCCTGGTGAAAATTAGAAATAATCACCAATCTATGAGCCCATCTTACTCTACTCACCATCCAATTGGCATTACCAACCACTCGAACATTCGGTAATCGGGCATACATCATGCACTAGTATTATAAGACCATGTAACCTTAAAACGAACTCGATAATGTTGATTGGAGTATCTTTCCTAGTCGGGACCTATTCATTGAAACCATCCTACATGCAGAATTTCTAGCGAAAATTCAGCATGATAGCTATGTCAGTGTACTATGGAAATTCGACCCCCGACACTATCTCATGAAGTGAGAGTGGTGAATGGATTCCACGAAGAGTGATGAATGCCATCAAATGCAGATGTCTCCCACTATGCCTCAAAGAAGACTGTCAATAAGTTTGATAAGAGAACTGGCAGATAGCCACCAACAACTACACCAACATATCATATCTAATACTGAGTTGATGAACTAGATGAAGGATCAATGTCGCAAGATAAGGAGGAAACCTACTCCATACTCCAAATCGGAAAGCTCCTCTTCTTTAGATGGCTACTATGGATGTCAACGCCATAATGCTGTTCTAGAAAGGATAGCTCTAGCAATATGTTCGAGCCCCATAAAATGAGGGGCTGGGAACCCCCGATCCCTATCAATCAAGAATTTTGATCAAACATAACCACTTGCATTAGACTCCCAACTAAGAAGGGCTGGACTGAAGTGCAATAGCAAGCATACAACGCTGCTTCACTTATCAATGAGATTTAATCCGATCTCTTTTGAATTATTTCTGTTTCGTTTATGTTGCAACATAGGACCGATTTGAATTAAACTACCGGAAAATGATGCAGGTAACCGAGTACTTATGGATGGGTGCAAAACAACCTCCATGGACTATGATCAAATCATTGAGGTATCATCATGATGAGCATGATTCAACCATTCGTCACCTGCTATATGCACCTGACTTGGGGGCAGGGCATCAAAGCAGAAGAGACCGATACGGTCAGGAATCAATACAAAGTGGATGCAACCAACCATCCACTCATACGCCTATGCAATTTAATTAGGAGATTTGAGAAAGACTTGGAGTTATATGTGCCAACAGTGCACTCTCCATCTCGTACTTGAAACTTGCCAAAATACTTATGCTTCTTCTTATGCCCAGTAAAATTGAAATCATACCAAAGGCGGATGTGACGTGAATGTCCATGCATCCAATCCTGCATTAGACACTTGGAGTTATTTAAGAACACATGTTTAAAGTGGTTATGATTTGACCATTCACTCCCCAGTTTGCGTCTGTGATTCCACAAAACAATCGTGCCTTAAACCGACTTAATCAAGGGCCAACCCTGAATTTATAGTCATCAACAACCGACTGTTTACTCGCTAACCATCATGAGCCATCATTCCAACTCTCTTCCTCAACTTGACCGGAAGAGCGCAAAGCATAAAGTGGATGCGACTCGACCGTCTGCTCTCCAACTCTTGCTCCTGACTTAAGGGAAAATACACAACTTAAAGTGGATGTAATTCGGCCATCCTCTCCACTGCTCCAGGTCAAAGCTTGCCAGAATATTAATCTTACTCCTTAGGCTTGGTAAAAGCATAATCCAAACGAACATTTATGTGATTCGACCGTCCATCAGTTAAATCTTATCCTTCATTGAGGGTGGATAAGTGGAAAGTGATCGAGATTTGACCAATCACTTATTAAGTGAAACCCGAGCATGGGGCCGATACACTAAAATCAAATGGGATTGATACACGACAATCCTCTAACTAACTCTAGGCTCCCAGAGTGCGAACTGGAGTATAAACTTATAAATGCGGTCTCAAGGAGGGTGGATATGTCCACCTAAAAACCTCGCCCATATCCGAACCAAGTTCAAGTAGGATGGATCCGTCCATCTAACGACCTCACTTGTTAACTTAGGGTGGATGTGAATCGACCATCCATGATCCTGATAAATCCATCATTCCCGGAGTGCGAACGAAATTCTAAAGCCTAAACAGATGTGACTGGCCATCTGTTGGCCAACTCCAGATTCGAAGAGTGTGAACTGGAGTATAAACATTAATTTACTCTAGTCCCGAGAGCGCGGACTTGAGTACAAACACCGAAATGGGTGTGACTGACCACCCATCAACTAACTCTAGATTCTCAGAGTGCGAACTGGAGTACAAACATCAAATAACTCTAAGTCCCCAGAGCGCGGACTGGAGTATAAACACTAAAATGGGTGTGACTGACCACCCATCGACTAACTCCAGATTCCCAGAGTGCAATGTGGAGTATAAACATCTACTAACTCCAGAATCCCAGAGTGCGAACTGGAGTATAAACATCAACTAACTCCAGAATCCCAAAGTGTGAGCTGGAGTATAAACATCAACTAACTCCAGAATTCCAGAGTGTGAGCTAGAGTATAAACACTAATTAACTCCAGATTCCCAGAGTGCAAACTGGAATATAAACATCAACTAACTCCAGAATCCTAGAGTGCGAAATGGAGTATAAACATCAACTAACTCTAGATTCCCAGAGTGTGAACTAGAGTATAAACATCAACTAACTCTATGTCCCCAGAGCGTGGACTAGAGTATAGACACAAAAATGGGTGTGACTGACCATTCATCAACCAAATCCATATTCCCAAAGTGCGAACTGGATTATAAACATTATCTAACTCTAGTCCTGAAAGCGCAAACTAGAGTATAAAAACCTAATGGGTGTGGTAAATCACCCATCAGCCAACTCCGGTCCTCAAAGCACGGATTGGAATATAAATACCAGAAGGGATGCGATTTGACTCACCTTCTATCAACTCTAATTCCTCAGCAAGTTCTGTAGTACAAAAAGCGGATGTGGTTTGACTATCTGCTTTCCAACTCTTCCCCTAACTTGGGGGCACACTTATCATAAAAAATCGGATGGGATCCAACCATCTAGCACTAAGCAAGCACGACATGACCGTTCATGCATCAAAACTTATTCCCGGCACAGGACTTATAACATAATCTCATAGGGATGCACTCGAACCCAACAAGAAAAAATTTCTTTCTTGATTCGATAGGGAGATGTAGGTTCACAAAACGGACCTAGCTGAATGTCTTATTCTAAATGGATGTGATTACACATCCTATTGCAAATGAACGTGACATGACCGTTCATCCGCTAACTCTCACCAATGATCTGGCGGGTTGTGCATGCAACGTGGACGGATGTGACCCAATCATCCACCAATCAACTCCTTCCTGCAATTCAGCAGGAGAAACATCAAATTGAAGTTGTCACAATGTGACCGACTACACTTCAACTTTTTTCATTGACTAGTGCCAGAGGAATTAACCGAGGAAAATGCGGTCCGACCATTTTCTGCTAAAAATTCTTAGTCCCTAGAGTGTGGGTAGGGGTATGAACATCAAATAGATGTGACGAATGGCCCTTCAGCCGACTTTGATCCATAACATGCGACTACGAATATAGACAGACGAACGAATGTGATTCGACCATTCATTCACCAACTCTGACCTAAAGTCAACGGGAGGAGTATAAACTCGCTACAGATGCAATTAGACCATCCACAAAGTAAATCTACTAACTCAAGACTGGGGGCAGAAGAACAAATCACCGAAAGAAGAGAAAAGTGACTCGCTACATTGCTAGCTTAGCGTCCTTTACAACAAGGCAACGACTACAAGGAGGCCTTAATGCTAACCAATCAAAATGATGCTCGAAGTTACAAGAAACCAATTATATTATACCGCCGGATCGATGGGTAATATTGATCTGTAGCTTTCATATCATACTAATGGATCGATTGGCAATGCGGTCCGTGCATTCTACATTATGTCGCTAAATCGATGATTAATATCGGTCCTCTTCGACTACAAATCGATGTGAAACGAGCGCCAATCGAATACCTTAAACCACCAGAGCATGGATAAAACCACGAATGAGTGTGACTTGGCCATTCGTCCTCCATTGCCTTCCTTCGATCCGTCGGAAAGGACAGGAGACCAAATGAGCATGACATGGCCGCATTTGGCCTGACTTTATCCCTAGATCTAATGGGAGAACGTAAATCAAAATGGACGTGGTTGATTGCCTAACTCCAAAAGAATGCAATGTGGCCATTCATTCTTTGACTCTTACCATGATCCGACTAAACAAGCAATTCATAACAAGTGTAACCTAAATGTACGCGCATCGATCCTTAACTTTGATTCGATAAAGGAAGCATCAATCCTACATAGGGTCTGACGGGACGATTCACTCTCAGTTTTTGCCCAAAGTATGACAACATAAGTAGCGAAGTGAATGTCGACAAGGCAACAAAGTATTCTGCCTGAAGGAATGAACTAGGACATAATGCAGGATAAGGCACGACTCAACCTTCCATCGGTTAACTCGATCCCATGGTTCAATGAGATAGAATGTGAAATTGAAGCAGATATTATATACCTTGCCACTTATCAAGATATTACCTAGACTTGGGGGCACGCATGAGAAATAAGCTGAATGTAATTTGATTGTTCATTAAGCAGCTTTGACTCTTACAGCTTGGACTCCAGTATAAATATAGCAGAAGCTAGGCTCGATCATTGGCATAATACGTCCATCGACCCAAGACTGGGGGCACGAGTTTGATCATCCAAGAGCTGGATATGACTACTCCATCCTATAGCTTGGGCCTAGTATTAATAACAACTTGAAGTTGCGACCACAAAGATGCTTAGAGATAGAATCATTAGATCGACTATGGGCAACTGATCGTCATTCTGACCCTTCCAATGAGCAATGGATCGCGATTACATTGAATGGAAAGTGCATTGCTCGGAAACACAAGTAGATTACTATGCTGTAGCGCATGATACAAGGCTAAACTCTATTGAGCCTTTGATTCGATGCCCATACAAGCCTGATCATTTACCATTGCAAATATGCACATGAAGCGCCTACAACACATCACGAGTATTGTAGATTAGATCACAACTCAGCGCAATGATGATAAAAGAGTCAACTGCTTTGCTCTAAGGGAATTTGATATGTCCGCTTGGACTCAATCTCATGTGTATATATGGACTCTCACCAACCATTGAGAACTCTGCATTAAATTTCAACCCGATGCATGTCTCGGTGAATAAAAATGATGCGACGTGGATCCAGACAAGTCTGCTACACTTAAAAAGGAGGTGAATCTACTCAAAACCTATAGGTTCCTCTACCCAAAATGGGTACCCAATCCTTTACTTATGAGAGAAACGAAAAGAGAGTGGCGGGTATAAGTGAATTACTCATATTTGCATGGGGCGTGCCAAAGCATAACTTTCAACTTCCAATGATCAACCAACTAATAGACTCGACCGCTAGACATGAATTAATCTCATCCATGGACGCAAACTCCAGATACAATCAGATAATGAAGCATGTACCAAACCAGGAATACAACCGTTTCATTACTAACCTGGGCCTATAGTGCTATGCTACATTCCTTGGATTCAAACTTGAGAACGCTTATGCTACTTACCAAAGGACGATTAACAGATCATTCAAAAATCAGATCGGCCGATCGATGAATCTATAGGTAGTTAAAATGCTCGTGAGATCACGACCATCAGACGACCACATCGATGACTTGGCAAAGATATTCAGTGCTCTCCAACAACTGTAGAATGAAACTTGATGCTTTGAAATACTCTTTCAGTGTTGTATAAGAAGAATTCTCGGGTTTCTTCATCGATTCTCGTGGGATTGAGGCTAATGTCAGAAAACGCTGAAGATTAGGATCATCCATGTACCTAAGAAACCAAGCAGATATAGAGCTAAGTCAGAAGATTATCCCAAGCTGATTCAACTCTAGGGCCATCTATAGTGTATCCTCTTCTTCAACCTGACCAAGAGAGGGAAAAAACTTTTGAATGGGCTAAAAAATGCGTTGATGTAGTTCTAGCTCTAATAGATCGCTTAAATATTCGAGCTGTTGGATAGCGAAGATTCACACATCAATTTGGCCGTGTTATCACACGCCATAAGCATCGCATTGCTATATGAAGAGAAATGAATCCAAAGACCAGTATATGATGAAAGATAACTATTGACAAGCTCACCCCTTAATGTTCGTATCGACCAGCCATTACGGTAGGTCCTATGGAAACCTTAGATTTCCGAAAGGTTACTCAAATGAAATCGAGCTAAGCCAATTTGATATCACTCATCTCCTTCAGAGAGCTGTCCATGGTCAAACATTAGCATACTTCATATCTGAATTCATTGCATCAGACGATTATCCGAAGAACAGTAGAGAACCATCCAACCAATGGAGAATAAACAAAGATGGAACTTTCGATAATCGGCTTTCTAACGTCGAAGTTGCATTAATGACTCCTATCAAAGACTATCCACCGTATGGAATTCTCCTTGAATAGGGGAATGAGAAATGGCATATCCCCCGTAAAGCATCACTGCATGTTTATGTTTGGATCGTTCGACTCCACCGACACAAAGCATTACTCCTGTATCCATCAATCCGAGACCCAATATTACGTATCCATAGATACAATGGATACATTCTAACGTCTCAAATCGATGCAGGAGAGGATCGATACAAAGGAAGGAATTAAAACAACCATCGAACGTTGTTACAACTCAAATTTCACTTCGATCCAGGAGAGGATCGATATGAAACTCAATCCAAACAAAAATTAAAGAACTTGATAACGACCCGCAAATATGCAAACATGAATAGGAGTCAGGCCAATATATGTGCATTTGTGCCAAACTAACATTCAATTTTCAAAGTTACCAAGAATTGAATGCTTACCTGATGATGATCAGAACGATGAAAAACAAATCGCTAGTGATCAACACTCTGTTGCAGCAAAACACTGCATGATCATTGACAATCAACAGTTTGACATTTACGTCACTGAAGATCAACCAAAGGCTACGTCTTTTGACGAAAAGATAGCAACTACTCAGGGAACCGAATAGAACTTTTCAGAATCAAGATGGCAGCTTTTCAAAGCACGTCATGTTCACACAAGACGTAATTTAGGGGGCAAATGTTATCCCGCCTTTTGGCAAGGCCGTGACACAAAGAACTTGACTAGAAACCAAGGATAGTTCGTCCTGGAGATCGTTAATGCATAGGTCTACTATGGATGTCGGTAAATTTTGTCCAAGTCCAGATCGAACTACAATTTATGTGACATGACAAGAAAAGCTAAGAAAGCCAACATTCCAAATTCAAGTCAATCAGAGTTCGTATGCTCAAGATATTGATCGATCACGGTTAAGAAATCGAAACTTGCATCGATCATAACTCGAGATCTACAAGTCCAAATGCCACCAAATTTACACCGGAGCTTACGTACGACCTAAGGAATGTTCATGCCAAATTTCGACTCGATTAGAGCAAGTCTTGATCGATACGAAATTCGTTCGTATCGATTACGGACCAAAAACTCCAATTTGCATCGAGTATATCTCATGATCACAAGTCCAAATGCTATGAAATTTTCGTAGGAGTTTACGTATGATATAAAGAATGTTTCTGCCAAATTTTGCCTCGATTGGAGCAAATCTTGATCGATACGAAATTCGTTCGTATCGATCACGGACCGAAAAGCCCATACTTGCATCGATCATAGCTCGCAATCCACAAGTCAAAATGCCATGAAATTTTCACAGGCTCTTACGTACAACATAGGGAATGCTCATGCCAAATTTCGTCTCGATCGGAGAAAATCTTGATCGATATGAAATTCGTTTGTATCGATCATGCGAGCCGAAATTGCCTGGGATCGATCGAGTAGGCCCACCCACGTGCTAGAAGAGGTCTCCCGAGATCTGAGTGAGATATCAGCCTCCTACGCCTATAAATATGAGCCCCAAGGCCTACAGAAAAAGGATCTTCTGATTCTGAAGCATCGAGACTCTGCTGGATTCGATCTTGCACTCTATTGCTGCTGTTGTACTCGAATTTCAGAGTTGTAAATCACTGTTATTTGCTGCAATCAAGTGTATTCATCAAGAAAAAATCAATAAAGTCAGAAAACTTCATAGTGGACGTAGGCAACACGCCGAACCACTCTAAATCGCTTGTGTTTGTGCATTTCTTATTCAATTTTTTGGAGTTTTTGTTAGATAATCCACCTTTTAAATTTATGTTCTTCATTTTTATCTCTTCAAAAACTTCCGAAGAGTGTTGTGTCCATTTTTGGTACAAACAAAATAATTAATTAATTAAACAATAATTACCTTTTTAATTACTTAATGTAATTTTTAAACATTTTCCAGAAAGATTTCAAAGTGAAAGCATTTTTAGATTTCGAAAAAAGTTCATCTTCACGAACTGCACTTATAGCGACTATCGCTATACGACATGAAATTTCCAAATTTGAAATTTTTTTCCTAAGTCTTCTTTAAAATTTTAACTTTTGGAAACATTACTATCTTGTAAACATAAAGATGTGGGCTTTGAAACTAAACAAGTTTAAACTTAAAAATATTTTCAAAATTAAAGTCCAAAGTTCAAACTTTCAGAGAGGGATTTCGTAAGTCGCTTAAGTTAGCAAAAATGCTAACTTCATTAGCATGAAAAACATAGACCAAGATCATAACTAATAACAAAAACACAACAACATGATTCCAAACATAAGCAAGATCATACCTTACTAAGTACTACATTTAACTTCCAATTTCAAGTTTATACAACACCACATACAAGCACATTTATATACAACAAAATCAACACCATTTCTAAGTATACTTACGCATTACCAATTCAACATCATAACTATTCAAACAAGCATCATGTTTAACTAATAAATATGCATCATGTACAAAGTTAATAATTTTGAATGAAGGTGAGAACTTTACTCACCGAAAATGTACTAATTCAAGCTAACTTTTTTATAACCTGAACACAACTTAAGCTTTTGCTTTAACATGGAAATGTGGAGTCTTTGGTGGCCTTTAGTTGAAAAGTATTCGGCCTATGGGGGTCTTAGTGCACGGCCAATATGGTGGAAGGGTGTACGGACTTTTTTTGTGAGGAGGAAGTTTAGAAGTGGAAGATAATAGTTTTAACAAGGATTTAACACTTAAAAGAGAATGGAACTTGATTTGTTTACTTAGGAATTATTTTTGGATGTCATAGAAGTTTACATGAAAGCTTTAGAAAAAAATTATGGAATAGAAATGAATGCCAAGTGGTGGAAATGTTAGGAAAATGTCTAATATACTAAGTGCATAAATCAAATTACCATGTTACCCTAAAGTACTTAACCTCCTCTAGATTTTTGCCACATCACCATGCATGTCACCCCCCTTTAACCAACGTTTTTTTACCTCGTCTCCCCTTCATTTTTCTATGCCAACTTGCATTTATTACCCAAGTACTTCATTTTCTAAAGATATGACAACTTATGTCACTTTTCTTTACATTTATATTTTGTTTCTTAAACATTTACACAAAAAGTCATAACATATATTTTATATTTCTTAAGTAAATATGTACATGTATATATTAAAAGTACTTACTCGTTTATAAAAGTGTGTGTATTTGTTACCCAAATGTGCACAACATTTCGACAATTTTTCGACACCTAAAAGTCGAAAATTCGAAAAACTATTTCCAAGCACATTTTCTATTTTTCTTTGAACTAATTATTATTGTAAACAAAATTTGAAAACGACACCATTGTTAATTATTATTTAAAAGAGTTTTATTTTCATTATAATATCAGTTATTTGAATGTATAAAATTAATTAAATATACGCAAATCAAAGTAGTGAAATTCCGGGCCGTTATAGAAACTATTTCACCATCTTTGCTATTATTAAAAGGAGTTTATTTTATGTTATAAGATCCACTGGTCGGTTAAATGAAAATTATATTTAAATATTCATCATTAAGGTAAATAAATTCTAGGTCATTGCACTCTTCCCCCTGAAAAGAATTTCATCCCGAAATTAGCACATAAAACGATAACTTAATTACTTGAAAAGCTATATATTCATATCATAAATTACATACAAATGACATACACTAAACATCCATAGCAAACAATGCTTAAACTATACATACAAACAAACAACTAGCTATCCTAACATTAACTCAGGATAGGCCTCCTTCATATGGTCTACAGTCTCCCACATGTAGTCTCTATGATCCTCACTCTATTGAATTTTAACCAACTGCACTACCTTATTCTGCAACTGCTTCTCATCTTGATCTACAATATAGACTGGATATCTAACCATTATCAAGTGTGACTCCACTTCTAGATCCTCCTGCTCAGATGGCTCTACAATTAAGGTCGGATCATGCATAAATTTCCTTAAATGAGACAAATGGAATGCATTATGAACACCTGCCAATCTCTCCGGCAACTCAACCCTGTAAGCAAGAGATCCAGTCCTTTCAAGAATATGGAAAGATCCAATATACCTTGGATCTAACTTCCCATCTTTATCAAATTTAATCGCTCCTTTGATTGGTGAAATCTTAGTGAACACAAGGTCTCCAACATCAAATTCCAAATCTCTTCGCCTTCTATCAGCATAACTCTTTTGGTGATCTTGGGATGCCTTCATGCTTTTCTTAATCATTAGAACTTTCTCCATTGCCGCTCGAATCACATCTGGCCCAAGAACTTGAGATTTTCAGACCCAACCCAACATGCCGGTGACATGCATGGATGTCCATAGATAGCTTTATAAGTTCCTATACCGATGCTTCCTTGGAAGCTATTGTTATAGGAGAATTTCACTAGACGCATGTGATCTTCCCAAAACCCTCCAAAATCCAAGATGCAGGCCCTCAATATATCTTCCTAGATTTAGTTAACCCTCCCAGTTTGTCCATTGGTTTGTGGGTGTTAGGTAGTGCTCAGACCCAGCTTTGTTCTCAATGCAACTTGCAACACCTCCCAAAACTGACTAGTGAAGATGAGATCTTGATCACATATAATACTCACTGGGACGCCGTGCAATCGAACAATCTCCCTCATATAAATTTCCACCGAAGAGGCTGCAGTTCTTGTTGGCTTTACTGGGATAAAATGAGCAATCTTCATTAGCCGATCCACGATAACCCACACACCTTAATTTCCTTTTCTAGATTTGGTAAACCATCGATAAAATCCATTGATATCATCCCCCATTTCCAATCTGGGATTTCCAAGGATAGAAGTAAGCCAGCTATCTTCTGGTGATCGCCTTTTATCTGTTGACAGTTGAAACATCTGCTGAATAAGATGTAGACATCCCTCTTCATTTTGGGCCAAAAAAATACTCGTTTCATATTTTTATGCATCTTAGAAACCCCCGGGTGGATACATAATTTGGATCGATGCCATTCCAACAAAACTTATTGCCTAAGTCCACCGACATTTGGGAGCAGATCCTCCCCTTATGTCACGTCTTGGTTTTTCGTCCTTCGAAAGTCGACATTAATACGTCCACTGTATTACATGCCGAAAAATTGAATGCCGAAAAACCAGACCGGAAGGGGAACGAAAGAATGAGGTAGAAGAAGAAGATAAGAAACAACAGAATCTCACAATCGCAGCGGAACAAAATACAATATATAATAACAGCTTTGAAATACGAAGAAATCTGTACTATTATATACTTACAATCATCAGAGTACATTGGTAATAATCAACCTAGACAATTTAATAGCTTTGCCTCACACATCGGAATAATAATCAAATACGGATGTATGCTCTGCCATCCAGCTCATCTCTTTAGCTCCTTAGCTTTTTAACCTGAATCTGTACAACCCGTTCTAACCTGAGCATTATAATAAAACAATAGCCAAGTCAGTCCTGAAAACCAGCGTGAGAAAATCACATCCAATTGGATTATTAAAGTTTTGAAAAAACCTTTGAAACAAAGGTATCTCGTAAGACGACGTTACAAATAAATATGAAGGGTTTTTACCTTACGATAACCAAAACATTTTTTATCAAATTCGTCTGATATTATAACAGTTTATATAGAATGTAAAATAGAATCTAGCTGAAATGCTTGCATCTTACGTTCCAGCATAACTGGGCACAATCAAAATCGTATAGGCGATTATTGGAGATAGGATTCTATATAATGGCATGGCTACTGGGGTACTGCCCGTCACAGTACCTGGTCTAGATCAGAATACCGAGGATCACTCCCGACTCCCTGCAACACAAGATCGGAGCTACCCCTTACTGAATAGTCCGAATAAGATCACCCCCACGGTTGGAGCGACCAACCGCTGCACAGCCGAAATAAAAAGGGACCTCTAGACAGGGGAAATTTTACCCAAATTGGTTGCTAGCCACTTTGCGTTGCTCCATCGACCCTGTTTTAGTCATTCTCAGTTGTTGATGAGACTTGAGGTTATGCGTTAACTTTTTAGAAAGAGTCTCACTTAGAATGCTCATCGTCCCCTTAACAATGTTCTGATAGCATTTGTTCATACAAGTTTCCCTGGGTTTAGACAAACCGAATCATCGTCTTCGTCATCTTCACGATCTTCATTCGTAAACGTTTCAAACCGGATCGAATTGGTTTTCGGATAATTAAATTCGATCTCGGTCTCTTTGAAACGATCAACGTATTGGAAAATATTGATAGTCGGTTATTTAACTATCAAATAAAATTCACAACAAAAATCATGCCTTAAATAATTTCCTAAATTATTTACCTCAAATATCCACCCAAGATATTATTCCCATATTTCAACACTTAGAGACTAATTTTCAAATTCCTTTATTCACACGGAACAATTTAAGTCTTTGCCCACCCTTAGAGTATTTTTCCCCCTTCAATAGTTTCATAACACTTGGAAACTATTCACTTTTATTTCCTATTTCTTTCTCAAAATCATTTACAATTTCATTTTGTAAATTCCAACCCATTTCACTTGAATTCTGTAAATTCCAAAATTCCTTAATTTATTTCCTTTAGTATTTCCAAAGCCATTTATTTATTTAAAAATTCCAGTTTTCACTTCTACTTCCCTTATGAATTTTATTCCACCTTCCGAAGTTTGCTTATTTTGGCTTTATAAATTCATTTAGGTTTCCCCTATAAGATCTTCCTTCAATTTTTATTCGATTTGATAACTTAGCTTCCCATCTCGAGAGGCTTTATAACATAAATTTTTAAACACTTAAATATATATATATATATGTAAATAGTAAGAATAATTGTTTATTTTTAAAATATGGGTTTAGATAGATTAAAAATATGAATATCCCAAAAGTATTAAAGTTCATATCTGGTTGCTAATTAATTTACAAAGTTGGTTTATAAAATTAGGGTTTATTTCAAACAAAGTTTATTTGTAGAAAATCCAATATTTCCCACTTCCATTTATAAAATCCTCTGAATTCGTATCCCATCGATCCTATCCAAATTTATCACCATTCTTATATTTGAAATATATTCCAGTATTTCTCTTCCAACGATTCCCATAACTCGATATAAGTTCAAACCACTAACTTAACTTCAACATATCCGCAGATATCATTTTATCCCTTTTATAAACCCCGTTTATAAATTTGTAAATTTCCTTGAGTTTCCCATTTATTTGTAAAACCCATTCTTTATTTATAATTCCATTATAACATTTTAGCCTTTAATAAAATTCCGTTTGATATCAAATCTATTTATTGATTCTAATATCTCATCCAGCCCTTAATAGATAATTTAATTCCAAGTTTTTACTTAAACAATTTACAAGTGGTTTAAGTAATACCAAGTTAGCCTAATTTTCTTTATTCCTCTTGTTCCCTTTTAAATAAATCAAACTTTCAATATAAATATTTTCTTTCAAAATATCCCTTTCAAATTCATTTCACGTAATTATTATGGTGTTTAAAAATATCCAAATTAAATTCCCAAGTCATTTCACATTTAACAATTCAATTCACACAATCCATATCAATTTATCCATCCTGTCATATATCAATATATATATGAAACAATAAATATTTTTGAGGAATCCTGTTGGATCCCTCCAACTTGTTTTCCCTTCATCCACAGATGTTACTCAACAATTAAAATACCAAATCCCACTTCGAGGGGGATATCGCGGTATATAGGGTCATCCGCTATTATGTTGGACGTATAGGGTCTCATCCGCTATATAATGCAGGAATATCAATCACTCCAATATATATATATATATATATATATATATATATATATATATATATATATGCACACACACACACTATATATAATATCATCCAACAGATAACATAATTTATCAATCAACATCTAACGATTTAAATTTAACATTTGATTTTAATAAGGTAATCCAAATGAGTGAAAAAGTCTCACCTTGATTTTTGTTTGTACTCCACTTCAATCTCGGCTTGATTTCTCCATGATTTTAGACCTTGTATAGACATTTACGTTTTATTAGTATTCGAAATAATCAAACAATCAATTTCCATTTAATAATCTTATTAACTATAAATTTATTTTTTAACTAAAAAATTTCTTTTTAAAAAAAATCCTTTAGTAACTAAAATAGTTAAATAGGTTAATAAAATAAATTAATCACCCAAAATACATTATTTTGAAATAAACTAGTGAATTGAAATATGTTTATGTATATTTATTTTTTTCTTCTTTTGAAGCCACACACACACACACACCCACACACACACACACACACACATATATATATATATATATATATATATATATATACACACACACACTTATAAAAATAATTTATAATCTCAAAAAAAATCTAATTTTATATAACTTCAAACATTTTAATCTCCTATATTTTTTTCTTCCAAAACTTTATATATATTTTCTGCTTCATATATATTATTAAATTTTAAAATACATAAAATGTACATATATATCTTGCTGTAGTTTTCCCTTTTCTCTAACCTGTAAAATATATATACATATATATAATTAAAACTAAAATAGATTTTACACCTTACTGTTATATATATATATTCTCTGTAATGTATATATATAAATTTAATGAAATAATTTAAAATAAAATATCTTTACTGTAATACTTTTTCCTTCTTCTTCTTCTTTATATATGTATTTATACAAATATAAATTTTTAAAAAAAGACAGCATATATCTCATTGTCAAACTGTGAACCTAGGCTTTCCATATTCAAAACCAATTTATAATCCAGTTTCAATATTTAAAATCATTTAAATATTCCAAATTCAACGTTGAAAATCCAGGTCATCACATTCCTCCTCCCTTAAAAGAATTTCGTCCCCGAAATTGTTAAGGTAGAAAGTATGCCCCAAACCCACTAACTTAACAAAATCACTTAGCGAAATCTCATATTCACTTTTCTAATCCTTTAGTTCCAACTAAACAATTAGTATCAATTCTAATCCAAAGTCCTTTTATTTTAATTCCAATTTGAAATTAATTTGTCATTAACAAAAAAAATTCAAAAATTTTCAAAAATGTTCTAACTCCCAAAATTTTCGAAATTTTTTGGCAGAGTCTCCTTTGTACGGAGGAGCTTTTGCAATTTGACAAGAGAAATAAATATGTATATACATCGACTCACACGGTCTGAAAAAAACATAAAACCATATTTCATATGTCCAACCTTTTATTGCATATGCGTACCTCTATTTCCAACCAAACGGCCTCTAAGTACCTGTACTTAATTTAAACACGTAAGAACCATATATATGAAGTATATTAACATTTCACTTATTTAAACAACCACAACACATCAATTCTAAAAGCAATGCACGCTAAACAATTTCCATAAGCAATTTATATGGTTTCAAAACTAATTCAGTTGCTTTTATCTGCTTTTCTTACCATTGCATTCAATTTAAGTGATTTACAACTCACTTGCTTATCTTCAGTTTATTTTTAAGTCTAAAATAACTCATATTCATACCAATTGGTTCAAAATCAATTTTATTTGCTTCCATTTATTCAAAGAATTTTATTTAATCTTGTTTACGTCAAACGATCCATTTATTCTATGCAAATTCGGCGATATTCAAGCAAATAAACAATCACTTTTTTTGTAACTATTTTGAATTGATTCTAACACACATTATTTTAATTCTATTCCATTTAATTTTATTCACAATCCATACTTTCTCGTTTTCATTTCATCTCCAAATAGGTTCCATTTCAAAACCATTTCATTAAGCTTGACAACTAATATATTCTAAATAGCCATTTCGCAAATAAATTTAAGTCAAGCTTTTTCTAATATTAACTTAAGTTATTTATTTTCTTAAATCATTACAATCAAACACATTCACATTTTATTTTTAACTCGAGACTTTATTCATACATTTCAACTTTTGTGAGCTATTTTCAATTTATGTATCCCAATTCAATTCTTATCTTACTTTTATTTATTTCAGTAAGAATTATATTCCATTCAACATCATTTATACTCAACTAGATTTTATTTCAAGCATTTTCAACTTAATTCAAATACAACTCAATATCAATGAACTTAGCTTAAGTCTATTTAATTCAACTCACCTTTATTTACTTAGCTTGAGTCAATTTCATTTCATTTTAATTTTATTTCTCAATCCAAATTTAATTTTTATTTTTTTTCCAATCCATTCACATCCAAAATTTAATCCATTTAACCAATCTACTTTACCAATTTAATTTCAAAATTTTACTTTTTCTTCAACTGAATCCAAGTTAAATTTTGTTTTCTTTTCCTTTTGTATAATTTATATTTATGCAAATTTTCCTATATTGGTTACCTAAACTATTTTAACTTTTATAATCTTGTTTGACTATAATATTATCATCTAAACATCCAGGTTATATAATAATTTCGTAAAATATTTCCTTTTATATCAAAATATTTTTTTGGGTAAAATTATTTCATTCGCCCACTTTTGAAAACAATACTGTATCGGTTTATCGTGTCAAGTGTTTATAAATTCTTATCGAATTAGCTGTGCTGCTTACTCGATCAAAATTCATATACCACCTAACAATTAAGTCAACACAATATTAAAATATTTTTTATTCACTAACAGATACACACTCATATCTATTAAAATGCTCAAACTAATTCTAGAGTACCACTGACTCTGTCTCTAATGAGTAATCCCTACCAGAGCCAAGCTTCTCGCTTAACCTTTTACTCTGACACCATAATGTAACGTCCCGGTTTTTTGACCTTCGAAAATCGACATCAATACGTCCACTGTATTACATGCCGAACAATCGAATGCCAAAAAACCAAACCGTAAGGGGAAAGAAAGAAAGAGGTAGAAGAAGAAGATAAAAACAAACAGTAGAATCTCACAATTGCAGCGGAACAAAATACAATATATAATAACAGCTTTTAATTACAAAGAAATTTGTACTGCTATATACTTACAATCATCAGTACATTGGCAACAATCAATCTGGACAATTTAATAGCTTGTCCTCACACAGTGGAATAATAATCAAATATGGATGTACACTCTTCCATCCAGCTCGTCTCTTTAGCTCCTTAGCTTTTTACCTGAATCTGTACAACTCGTTCTAACCCGACCATCATAATAAAACAACACCCGAGTCAGTCTGGAAAACCAGCATGAGAAAATCACACCCAATTGGATTATTAAAGTTATGAAAAAGCCTTTGAAACAAAAGTATCTCCTAAACCACGTCACAAATAAATATGCCGGGTTTTTACCTTACGATAACCAAAACATTTTTTATCAAATTCGTCTGATATTATAATAGTGTCTATAGAAAGTAAAATAGAATCTAGCTGAAATGCTTGCATCTCACGTTCTAGCATAATTGGGCACAATCAAAACCGTACAAGCGCTTATTGGAGATTGGATTCCATACAATGGAAGGGCTATTGAGGTATCGCCCGTCACAGTACCTGGCCTAGATCAGAATACTGAGGATCACTTTCGACCCCCTACAACACAAGACTGGAGCTAACCCTTACTGGATAGTCCGAATAAAATCACCCCACGGTTGGAGCGACCAACTGCCACACAGTCGAAATAAAAAGGGACCTCTAGACTTGAAATTTTACCCTAATTGGTTGCTAGCCACTTAGCCTTGCTGTACCTCCCCTGTTTTAGCCATTCCCGGTTGATGAGGCTTGAGGTTATGCGTTGCCATTTTAGAACGAGTCTCACTTAGAATGCTCACCGTCTCCCTAACGATGTTCTGATAGCATTCATCCATACAAGTTGCCCTGGGTCTGGACAAACCGAATCAGTGCCTTCATCATCTTCATGGTCTTCATTCGTAAACATTTCAAACCGGATCGAAGTGGTTTTTGGATAACTAAATCCGATCCCGGTCTCTTCGAAGCGATAAGCATATTGGCAAATATTGATAGTCGGTTATTTATCTATCAAATAACATTCACAACAAATATCAGGCCTTAAATAATTTCCCAAATTATTTACCTCAAATACCCACCCAAGATATTATTCCCATATCTCAACACTTAGAAATAAATTTTCAAATTCCTTTATTCACACGGAACAATTTAAATCTTTGCCCACCCTTAGAATATTTTCCCCCTTCAATAGTTTCTTAACACTTGGAAAATATTCATTTTTATTTCCTATTTCTTTCTCAAAATCATTTACAATTTCATTTTTTAAATTCCCAACCTATTTCACTTGAATTATATAAACTCCAGAATTCCTTAATTTATTTCCTTTAATATTTCCAAAGCCATTTATTTTTTTAGAAATTCCACTTTTCATTTGTACTTCCCTTGTGAATTTTATTCCACCTTCCGAAGTTTGCTTATTTTGGCTTTATAAATTCATTTAGGTTTCCACTATAAGATCTTCTTTTAAATCTTATTTGATTGTATAAACTCAGCTTCTTATCTCGTGAGGCTTTATAACTTAAATTTTTAAAACACTTATATATATATATATATATAAAGTAAAAATAATGGTTTATTTTTCAAAATATGGGTTTAGATAGATTAAAAATATCAATATCCCAAAAGTATTATAGTTTATATCCGGTTGCTAATTAATTTACAAAGTTGGTTTATAAAATTAGGTTTTATTTCAAAGAAAGTTTATTTATAGAAAATCCAATATTTCCCGCTTTCATTTATAACATCCTCTAGATTCGTATCCCATCCATCCTATCCAAATTTATCATCATTCTTATATTTGAAATATATTCCAGTATTTCTCTTCCAACGATTCTCATAACTCGATATAAGTTCACACCACTAACTTATCTTCAACATATCCACATATTTCATTTTATCTCGTTTATAAACCCCGTTTATAAATTTATAAATTTCCCTGAGTTTCTCATTTATTTATAAAACCCATTCTTTATTTATAATTCCATTATAACATTTTAGCCTTTAATAAGAATTCTTTTTTATATCAAATCTATTTATCAATTCTAATATCTCATCCAGCCCATAATAGATAATTTGATTCCAAGTATTTACTTAAACAATTTACAAGTGGTTAAGTAATACCAAGTTAGCCTAATTTTCTTTATTCCTTTTAATTCCCTTTTAAATAAATCAATCTTTCAATATAAATATTTTCTTTCAAAATATCCCTTTAAAATTCATTCACTTAATTATTATGGTGTTTAAAAATATTCAAATTAAATTCCCAAGTCATTTCACATTTAATAATTCAATTCATTCAATCCATATCAATTTATCCATCCTGTCATATATCAATATATATATATATATATATATATATGAAAAAACAAATATGTTTAAGGAATCCTGCTAGATCCCTCCAACCTGTTTTTCCTGCATCCATAGATGTTGCTCAATAATTAAAATACCAAATCCCACTTCGAAGGGGATATAGCGGTATATAGCGTCATCTGTTATTATGCTGGGCGTATAGGGTCTTACCCGCTATATAATGCAGGAATATCAATCACTTCAATATATATATACTATATAAAATATCATCCAACGGATAAATCATAATTTATCAATCAACATCCAATGATTTAAATTTAACATTTGATTTTAATAAGGTAATCCAAAGTGAGTGAGAAAATCTCACCTTGATTTTAGTTTGTACTCCACTTCAATCTCGACTTGATTTCACCATGATTTTAGACCTTGTATAGACATTTATGGTTTATTACTATTCGAAATAATCAAGCAATCAGTTTCCCATTTAATAATTTGATTAACAATAAATTTAATTTTTAACTAAAAATTTCCTTTTTTTTAAAAATCCTTTAGTAACTAAAATAGTTAAATAGGTTAATAAAACAAATTAATCACCCAAAATACACTGTTTTAAAATAAACTGGTAAATTGAGATATGTTTATGTATATTAATTTTCTTCTTCTTTTGAAGCTAAATATACGTATATATATAGACTTATAAAAATAATTTATAAATCTCAAAAAAATCTAATTTTATATAACTTCAAACATTTTAAATCTTCTATAATTTTTTCTTCCAAAACTTTATATTTTTATTTTGCTTCACTGTAATTACTCGTATATATATATTATTAAATTTTAAAAAACATAAACTGTACATATATATTTTGCTGTGGCTTTCCCTTTTCTCTAATCTGTAAATATATATATATAATTAAAACTAAAATAGATTTTACAACTTATTGTTATATATATTTCCTCTCTAAAATGTATATATATACATTTAATGAAATAATTAAAAAAATATCTTTACTGTAATAATTTTTTTCTTCTTCTTAAGTATGTGTGTGTGTGTGTCTATATATATATGTAGATATAAATTTAAAAAAAAAGGCTGTGTATACCTCGTTGACTAACTGCGAACCCAGGCTTTCCATATTCAAAAACAATTTATAATCCATTTTCAATATTTAAAATCATTTAAATATTCCAAATTGAACGTTGAAAAATCCGGTTTGTCATACCTTAACTCGAAGTACGCCTCGATTATCTATCTTAAAATTTGCACATAGACCCTCCTCGACATTCTTGATGATCTTCCTTAAATGCTTGTCCTCTGTTTGCGTACTAGCAATCCTTTCCAAAAGAGTTGGTTTAACTTCCAAGATTGCCAAAACTGATTCCTACTAAGAGCGTTCGCCACAACATTTGCTTTTCCTAGCGTGTAGAGAATATCCAAGTCGTAGGTTGCCAGGACCTCCAACCTTCGTTGTTGCCTTAGTTTCCGATTCTTCTGAGTGAAAAGGCACTTCAGGGACTTGTGATCCGTAAAGAACTCAAACTGTTCACCTAATTAAAGAAGGAAATTACTAACTAGGATCCCTAAAGACTAGAAACAAAAAAAATAGGAAAAGAAGGATTCTTATCCAATAAGTAATGCCTTCACATCTTTAATGCAAATAGTACAGCTAACAGCTCCAAGTCATGCATTGTATAATTCTTCTCGTGAGGCTTTAACTGTTGCAACACGCTACATTTTTAGTAACGTTATTTAGGAAATTTAACTAGCTAAATTAAATTAAATAATGTAGGTTGATTAATGGATTAAGAATTATGATTTAAATAAGGGTAATATTATTTAGGGAATTCAATTAGCTAAATTAAATTAAATAATGCAGGTTGATTAATAAATTGAGAATTGCGATTTAATTAAGGGGTAGCCATGCCATGTTAATGAATAATCAAGTGAAATGAAGAATGAAGTTTTAAGGCAAATAAAGGAAGGGTAAAATAGGAAATAGAGCATTCTCATACCCTAAACCCTAAGGAATTTACTTCCATATGTCTATTTATAAGTAAAAAATTTGTAAGTCTAAGGTCGGCCACCATTAGCAAAGAGGAAGAAGATAAAGCTCGGATTCAAGAGGAAGAATCAAAACACTTAATCAAGATCAAATCTCACATTCTAAATTCCAAAGCTAAGGTAAATAATGACTACATCTCTTATTCCTTAAGTGTTTTCGGTTTTAAGGGAATCCAAATTTATCTTGCATACTTTAGCCATGATTTTAAAGGACCAAATATTTATATAAGCTTGTTGATGATTTATGGTTATTCATATAGATTTTAGATATTGATTAGAAATGACATTTTAGAGAAGGGTTTAAATATTCATAATTGTCTGGATTACTGTGGATTTTATATTAATTTTCTAGTGAAGAAAATGACTTATTGGATTATAAATAACTTACGGTGAAACTATAAATAATTTAGGTCTGAAATTTATATATATAAGAAAACATATTAAAAAACGATTTTCTAGAATTTTTATGGAACTTTCCAAAGCGTTTTGATGAATATATAAAATTATTTAAGGTATGTGACTTAAATGTTTTATATTTTTATAAAAGAAGAAAGGGTATTTTGTAAATGATTTAAATTAATTAATTCTGAAATTTTGGAAGTGCATTTAGAAAAGGAAAATTAGCAACCAATAAGATTTTGACAAACAATGCGGGTTAGTTAAAAAGATTACTTAAAAAGGTTAAAAAACAGTTTTTCATGCCAAATGCATGTTTCGCCATTTTCAGCACCATGCTTCCGATTGGGTAGCTTTCGACTTAATCGTTCAACCTCTATGCCATTGAAACCAATGCACATAGTATTATTAACCTGGTACATAGTGAATTGGACAAAAGAGGAAAGAACTGGGTCGAAACCAGGGGTTCCGAAGGAGGTCGAAGCGTTACTTAGCTTTAGATTGAAGTGCATATGCTTTGCTTTTGACCATATTGCTTTTGACTTGGTTGGCTTCAGACTGGGTCAAATGGTTTAAAGAAATGGTTTTAAGAGGTTATGCCATTGTTTTTAAATAACCTCTTTCAACTATGTCGTAGCCTTAGCTGTCACTTTCTACCTTTCGAAGCACTACTTTCGAAATTGAAGCACTACTTTCGAAAGGGTTGATTTTGTTTTATGAAAACCCTGTCGCCACTCTAATGCTTTAGGAAGGATGCTTCGAAACCATTGCTTCTTTACTTAGAATTTTGGCTTTCGCAAGAGTTGCTTTCGACCCTCTTGTTTGTGACCCTTAGAGATTTTTAAAGATTAATCCAAAGGTTTCGAAAGAGATGGTTTTAAATGGTTTCGAAAGGTGTTTCCACATGTTTTGAAATTGAACCCAATTGCTTTTAAAAGGTTTAAGGTTTTGATGCTTTTGAAAGCTTTTTAAGGAAGGTTCCTAAGGGGTGGTTCCCCAATGGGTTCAATAATTTTAACCAATGGTTTCGAAAGGTTTAAAGAAAAGGTTTGTCAAATGGTTATAAAGGCTATGTTTAAAGTTTTAAAGATAGGATGAGGTTTTTGGCTTTCGAAGTAAAAGGTATTTCGATGGTTTAGAAAGATTTATGTAAATTGTTTGGAAAGGAAGGTTTTTGCCTTTCAACCTAAATTAAAAAAGGGTTTATTTGGTTAGGAACGGGAAACTTTTAATGGGATTGAAAGAGGTACTTTCAATGGTTTAAATGTTTTCATCAACAAAGATTTGGGTGAAGTATATACAACATGGCAAGGTGATTTTGAGTAAAGCATAGAGTATATATTTTCCTTATTTAAGTTTGATTTAAAGGTTTAAATCAATTTGTGAAGAAAAGATTTTCAAGGAAAATTTAAGTAAAATGACTCAGATATTAGAATACTAGATGAGAGTGGTATAGGGTTGCACCCTATACATTAGCTATTAGTCCTAGCTAATTTAGTCCAAAATTCTAATGTGTAGGTTTTGTCACAGGTAAGATTAAAATTATAGTACACATAAAACGGAATATATTTTCGCAATATAGGTTATTGGTGATCCCGCAAAACCATTAGGATCATGGACTTTGGGAGAGAGTAAGTTAGAGACAGACCATCCAGAAGACTTGTCTAACTGATTTTTGGCCATTTTTATTATATCTGTTTGGTAGGCCCGAGTCAGCCAAAGGTTAGTAGTAAGCCAAACAAAACTATAATGTTCAGATAGATAATCCATTTGTTACATTATATGTATGTTTACATAAAATGCTTTACCGTTTTAAACCAGTTTGGTTGCAGAATTTTTATTTGCAAAAGATATGTTTTAAAAGGATATTAGTGAGGGTAAACCTGGTCGGCTAAGCGGCATTGTCTCACTTAATATCGTATATCCGAGATTTATAGTATTATTCACACCAGGCTTTACATCTGACTAGAAGTTTATGTTTTTCCCTTTAAACTCTTATGTGCTCAACATTGATTTGAGTAGGCTGAGGGTTGAGGATTTACAGGTTTTAGTAGGTTTGCGAATAAAGCTTTTGGAGACGAGCAGGTGGCCGGCGGATAGCTATTTAGGAGTTGCAGTTTGTTTCATTTTGATGTATTTCCACTGTGTTTATAATAAGTCAGTTATGACTATTTAGTACTCTGGTCAACCAAGGGGGTATTATCATATGTTTCTCTTGGCATATTTATGAAATAATTATATTTTAGCTAAACCTGGGAAGGCGATGGGACTATATAATTTGAATATAAAACATGTTATGAAAATGTAATGTGAAAATATGTTTTTTGAAATCTGTGGTTTTGTTTCATATACATGTGATGTTGATATTATGAATACCATTAACATTACAGTATCTGGTCACTGGAAGTTAATACCATAGATGACTGTAACATCTGTAGTGCTTAGTTTCAGTCCTCCAGATAGGGGATGTTACAACTTGGTATCAAAGCACAGTTTATGAAAAACCTTAACTAAAAAATGATTTTTGAAAAACATGATCCTTAGGAATTAGAGAAAATTTGGGGTATGGGATAACGCTATTGTAAAATACTTATTTTTGATATATATAAGTATACGCTATATCTCTAGTCTCCTATCTTTATTAGGCTATTCTTCTGTATCTCACGAGGTTTGAATACAAATATGGATTCGAGAAGACTAAATCTTTGAGGAGCACCACAACAAATGGTAATGCCAGACCGAATACGAGAATGAACCAAGGTCAGGCACAATCTGATAGTATATGTGTTGGAGTCCCGTAGGTTGGAATGGAACATGCGTATCAGTCTTTCATGAATATGATGCAAGATAGTGTTGCTGCTGGAATAATGGAAGGAGGAGTCCAGGAAGCTCCAATAGTCAAAAATTATGCCATTCTGAGTAGAGATATGTCCGGCTGGAAGGGAAGCCATTTATTGGAACTAAAGATGCTATTGAGGTAGAGAACTGGTTGCTGCATTATGAGAGATTATTTGCAGATTTGGGACTCAATGATGAGCAGAAGAGGAGGTTGGCATCAAGATAGCTTCAAGGAGCAGCTTTATTTTGGTGAAATAGTGTGACCATGGTAGTGAATGAGGAGACGATGCCATGGGTTGAGTTCAGGAGGAGGTTCGAAGAGAGATTCATGTCAGTTATGGCGAAGTCCACCCTGATTAGAAAGTTCGCTGAGCTAGAACAAGGAGATATTACTATATTGGAGTATGCTAGGACATTCAAGGAGTTGGCTAGATATGGATATGCTACTGCTGAAATTGTGCTAAAGAGAAATGAAAAGTTCATTAGGAGGTTGAAGACGGAGTTGGCAAGGGCTATGTTACCTCATATTAGAGAACCTTGTGATTTTGTAGTGGAGGTGGCTTTGAGGAACGAGGAAATGCCTGATTTGTTGGAGAAGAGTAAGAAAAGGAAGTCCAGGTGGGGTAGAGTTAGAAGAGAAAATTATTTCATAAGAAGGGTGCTCCGAAAGGTGTAGCCGCGAAGAAAGGAAAGTCTGAAATGGTTTGTTATAAATGCGACAAGAAGGGGCACTTTGCTAATGAAAGTCGCACAAGAAAGATGAAGAAAGTGATCGAGAATAAAAATATCAAGTGCTTCAATTGCAATCAGATTGGCCACCATAATAAGCATCGCAAGGAACTAGCAAAGGAAGGGAGAGGAAAAGTATTTGAATTGGAACCAGCTACCTCAAAGCCAACTACACAAGAGAAAGCGAAATCAGTATTGGGAGGTACGCTTCAAATGAATGATACATCTGTTAGAGTTTTGTTTGATACTGGTGCATCGCATTCTTTTATATCTCGATGTTTTGGTAAATGAGCTTAACTTAGAACCACATGTTTAGTTACTTCCTTAAGAGTTGGAAATCCGATTGGAAGGTATGCGACATTTGGGATGAAGTGTGATCACTAAGAGTTTGACTTTCTAGGTTACACCTTTGCTTGCAGTTTGCAAATATTTAACTTTGTAGGGTTCGAAATTATATTGGACATGGATTGGTTAATTAAGTATGATGCTAGGATATTTTGTCATGATAGGAAAATATCACTTAGACAGCCTGATTGTGGTGATCAGATTGTATATACCATAGAAATCCCTAATTGCAAGGTGAATGCTTTGTTGAGTGTTATGGTGTTAGAAGACAAGTTGAGTCGAGTTTTAATGGTTAGAGAATTCGTGGATGTCTTCGAGCCGGTAGTAGGATTGCCACCGAAACAAGCCATTGAGTTTTGAATAGATTTGGTGCATGAAGCAGAACTAGTTAGTAGGCCACCAAGTAGGATGACTGTGACGACCCACAATTCCGTACCCTTTGAGCCAACAATAAACCACACATGTCCGACCCTAATTGCATGGAAGAATGGATTATCAAGGGTAATAAAGAAAAATAGACAGAACAGAATCTCACATGAATGGGATAACATATGATATTGAACAAATATCTTTATAGCGAAAAATTTAAAAATACGCATATTAGAGTCTTACCTAAATTCAGCTTGAATAATTATAAAAATCTATCCTCACAAATGCTGGTAGATATCAAACAACTGGAGCGGATAATAGAATACATTCATACGTAGATGAATATCTCTAGCTTTTCTCAGGAAACTCTAACTGTCTTCAATTAAACGTGAAACTACTCGGATCTGGCCCAAGTATTAAAAATACCCGGATCAGGCTTGATAAACTAGCATGAGAAAAACTCAATAATCAATGACAATGTCATATATCAGCCTTGGAAATAAAATCCTTTTGAAAAGAAAAAGTATCTCATAAGACCACGCCCACACATAAACATGGACGGGTTTTTTCCTTATGATAACTAAAACACTTTCATATATCAAAACGTTTGATATTATTTTTAATGAGATTACTTTGAAATTTTTAGCAAATAAACTTATAAATCTAAGCCGAATTTGTTACATTGATTAAAGTCCAGCATATTAGCCATAAAATGGGTTCTACAATCAAACTCATAAAGGCTTCTTATTGGAGAATGGATTTCCATACAAATGACCAGGTGAAAGGACTACCTTCCAATGAGTACACCTCTAGATGGATGTACCGAGGATCCATCACAAAGCTCATCTACCAACACAAGACCGGCCTACCTCTATAACTAGATAGTACCGAATATATTATCCCCCGGTCGTTATAGACCTTTAACCGAGCGTGCTTTAGCATACAAACCACATTAATTTACATCTCAAACGTCATAGCTGGAAGAAATATATCTAAAAAGGAATGATCGTACCCTAATGGGAATAACCCACTTAGCCTTGCCGCATCTACCTTATTTTGGTCATTTTAGATTGATGAGGCTTGAGACAACGATTACCTTTTCGCATATCATATCATGTATGAATGTCACATTGCCATTTCCGTTGACTACTAATTTCCTTCGAGAAAAATACAACTCCTGAGCTTGTACGTATCAAGGAGGGTGTTAAGCTAAAAGAAGTTGCCTTTCCTGCCACCACGGTTGTATGTTCGTAAAAACCAATGTACGTAATCTCAGAAAATGCACTGTTAGACATCATCCATACAAATTCGTTCCGGGACTGAACGAAACTGAAGGTACTTTCCTCGGCCATTACATGGCGAGAACCCCTTGTTTTTATGAGGTTTTTCATAATAAAGAGACCATAACTACAATAAGTAAATAGCGAGTTTATCCCCAATTAATCAACAAGTAGTCCTTCATTATTATTTGTCTCAATATCTCCGTCTTCAAACAACTTCAATCTCCAAACACGTAAATTGGTTCGAAGTGGTTTTAGAATAGGAATCACCCAAATCCAACCCCAGTTCCTTTGAAATCCAATTAATAAAAAGTGAATTTGAGTATACAGGATTTATTAAGCTCTTTTCACTTTTATTCTTTTTATTAAATCCCTTTTTAATCTCAGACTAATTCTAAGTTCACTCACTTATAAATTGGGGGTAACATTTCCTTTTTTCTTATTTATCATCGGCCCGGAATTTCTTGACTTTTAAATGGGTCAAAAAGAATGTTATTTAAGACATCGTTTACTGTAAACACTAAATCTATCTTAGAAAACATTATTGAGTAACATCAATTTCCGTATTCAACAAGTGCTAGGGGCGGAATAACGGTGAGATCACCTTTTAAATTCCACGAATAGGACGAGTTCCCTCTTCGGTATTTAATACCAAGTATAAGAAGATTATCTCTATGCAATCCAAGTTGTAGTTTATTCATTTTGGAGATTGCTTAAATTTTGGATAATACTAATCGTCTTTTATTTTGGAAAACCTTAATATAATCTTTTAGGGCATCCGAGCTTTCCTTTCGATCTGTTACACCCCTCGCCTAAGAAGAGAATACGTAGGCCAGGTAAGTTCAGGGCACTGGTTGCTCCATTCTTAATCTTAATTAAACACCTTATTTTATCTTCTTAGATCTCACAAGCAGGACAAATGTACTGGTCGTTTCCGCATACTCAATTATTAGTTATTATTTTGGAATTGATTATAAGATTCCAAATCATTATTTAAAACACTTAATTATTCTTGTAAAAATACTCATAATTGATTTTAGGAAAAATCGTTAAGTTTAAATATTTTTTGTAAAGTCGTAGAAATGGTAGCAGAAAAGTTCTTTGTAAGCTTATTTGATTTAAATAACTTTTTAATAATTAAAAATTCATATTTTCCACTTCAAATATCTTTTACACTACTTAAATAGATTTATTAAATTTATTCCATAATTAAAAACGTCCGTTTAAAATGACCCGTTACGTTTACTTAACTGCCAAGCATGATTTTTCTAGAAAATTGTTTTGGATATATTTCAAAATCTACTAAATAAGATTTTGATTTCATTTTCTCGTTTGGAAGGTATGGGTATAATAGTCTGGAATTTTCTTATCTTGAAGAATTCCGAGCTATATTCCACTCTATACACTCATTTGAATTTTTCGGCGTGAAATCGCGAATGCATGACGCGCCTAATTTTAGCTTATTTTTCCATACTTGAAATAATTTATTCAAATTGAACTTTATGGCTTATAAAATTATTAAAAATCATTTTAAATCAATATTTTTACTATTTGAAGTATTTAGAGTATATTTTCACTATTTTCATATTATAATATTATTTATTCCTATTATTTTAATATTAAAATTTTAAATCCAATTCCAATTAAATTTCAATTCTAACTTCAAATTAAACATAATTTCAACTTCAATTTCAAATTTGATTTCAAATCCATCTTTAATTTCAACTCAAATTTCAATTTCAATTTTAATTTCCATTTTAACTTTAATTTTTAGTTCGATTTCAAATAAAATTTCACTTCTAAATTCAAATTCTATTTTACTTTAACTTAGTTTCAATTTAACTTAAAAAGAGACTTATTTTTCCAAAGTATCTCATATTACAAAAATTGGGTCTTATTTAACAATGGGGCTACGTAATCAATAATGATAGTTATTGATGTCCATATTAATATAACAACTAAAACACCCTACACCGCTTAATATAACCAAAAGGACAATATAAAAGGCATGGTGAGTTGTCGGTATAACTGAAACTAACAGAGACTAAGGTTCACAAGACAAAAATAGGTAAAATTAGCGAAAACTAAAATAATAACTTATTCAAAACAAAACTTCATAAGTGCTTCATAAACAAAATATGACAAAAACCAATGTAACATACATGTCTCAGAACCCAATATGTCTCATGAAATAAAAACTCGTAGTTTCAACCAAAAATCAGAGTATAAATATCCCTCTCAAGTGCCAGTACAAAGAAAGAAAAACGGAAATAAAAGTAGCGATACATAGCAGAATCTTCTCTAAGAAGCCTTCGCGCAACTTCAATCTACTACCCTCTCCCTTGATTGCCTATAGGGGAAAGGGGATAAATAGAGGAGTGAGTCAGACTAAAAGTCCGGTGAGTGATAGTAACTACTAGAATCTTTAAGCAAAGTAAAAGTTATAGACTCTTCAATAGTTCTAGTATATACAAAAGAAAATAAAGAAAACAGGAAAGAGTTAAACTAGAAATACGATTAAACTATTACAATTGATAAGATAGGCCAACTTTGATTGTTTGCACTTGTCTTTGATAGTTAGTTGATTATGCTGAATCCTTAACCTATAATTAGGATGAAATCATAATTCTACCCATTGATTGGCCTGCTACTCCATAGACCTTACCACAGATTAGATGCTATATAACTCCCTACATAGCAGAATGGTAACTACGAAAGATACACAAAGCACCCACTGTAGATTAGACGATACATTGCTCCCTACACAGAAGACAATGTCGTCTACAAAAGACACACATACTAAGCGCTTAGAACTCATAGCAACTACTAAGCATCGAAATGGAAGTCGCATGTGTAACTGCCACCATGCCCATGCTACCTGTTGCTCCACCTAGTGGATTGTACTATTTCCTTGACTCATCGTAAGCATGCCCCATGTCTTACTTCGGGATTATGTGAAACACTGTATCCATAGAAAATACAGGGGAATGCTGCCGGTACTGGCCTGTCATCCAAACAATATCTAATAGCGCCCTCGTCCAAATCACCCGTGTTTTGAACATCTCTATATTGACCAATTACTACCAATACTAGCATAAGCATGCCCCTCATCTTGCTAAAGGTTTATGTGAAACACTATGTCCATAGAAAATATAGGGGAATGCTACCAATACTGGCTCGTTATCCAAAAAATATCTAATAGCGCCCTTGTCTAAATCCCCTATGATTTGAACATCTCTATATTGACCAGTTACTAATACTACTAGCATAAGCATGCCCCTTGTCTCACTTCAAGTTTATGTAAAACACCGTACCCATAGAAAATAATAGAAGAATGCTATATGGCACATGTCTTACTTTAATTATCTGCTAGTTAACTTAGATAAATTATTTAAATAAGCCTTACTCTATTCTTTACTATGTATGCTTATTAATTTATCCTAAGTCTTAAAATAAGCCTTATTCTGTTCTATTTCTTATTATAACCTACGTTATAATCATGCTTATTACTTAATATAAGGTCTAAGTGTGTGAATAGGCTACTTTTCTTCTTATACCTTTTTTAGTTATAATTCTAAGTTATAACTAGACCAATTATCTTTAGTTAGTCAAATTCTAACATTAATATCATAATTAGGCTCAATTTCAGTCTTAATTCCATCTTTATTACAATCTTTACAATTTACAACTTATCTTTCATTATTTCAGTATTCTTATAATTTTAATCCATATTTGCGTTTAATCTATTCTAATCCATACATGAAAAAGAAAGAGAAATAAAAGAAAACTGCATAGAAGAAAATCCAAAGCGTAGGAAAACGATGTAAATAACGCATAAGTAAATAAATTAAAATACTGTAAATAAACTATAAAAATTCTAGAAATTGTAAATAAATTACTAAAAAGGTTACTCCAAAAATCGTAGTAAAAATACAACTATTGGAAACCCTATTATTTTAAATTACTTAAAGAAATTTAAAATAATTACGATCACTCACCTCTAATCCTTAGCCCTTCCCTTTAGGCTTTCACGGATCCACTTGAGATTGTTAAATATTTTTATTTAAAAGGATTTCTTCCTTGGAAAATTATTCCGCTTAGGGTCCTTCTTGAATAGGTAAACCAAATTGTAGAAAATCTTAGAATGAGAAAAAATGTTAGGCCTAGGGTTCAATTTATAAGGGTAGAAGTCGATCTCAGACTGTTGGATTTGAGGATTGAATAGGATGAAACCATGTCATAGGCCGAATGGAGCCATCGAATGCATCAATGGATGGACCAGATCAGTTTAAATGATGCAAAATACGTGTTCAATCGTTGCTGAATAGTTCGAACGAACGAATGTTCGTTCGCATGCCAACAGGCAAGGTGGGTCGAGAGGCGGTTGACCGCCCCTTGCCCAGGTCGACCTGTGTCATATTATTTTTTTCGTTTCTTTCATTATTTCGTTCTTTACTCATGTTAAATCGGATTCTGACGTTCTATATATGGAAATTAAGCAGAAAATTACCACGGACACAATAGTGCCACTACCGTGGCTCAACTCTGATAATTTCACAAACTTATTTTATTATTTAATTAATTAACAAATTAATTATTACGGATTAAATTTTGGATTGTTACATTCTCCCCTCCTTAAGGGGTTTCGTCCCCAAAATCTCTAAGGATAAAAGAATGTACCAAATGTTTTCATTCAATTCTACAACCAACTACTCAATCATCAACCATTCATCCATTGTCCTTAGGTTTCTCTAATGCAATTTATGTTACTTACGCAATTAGTTAGTGTAAATGCCCCTAACTAATGCAAAAAATTAGGCGGTCCACTGATTCAGTTGACCTCCTTTTATGCGATCACGTTTGTGCCCTGTATCTAAATGAATGCGAAAATTTCAATGATAATTGATAATTCTATATGCGTGCTACAAACATCACCCAAACCCAACAATCATGTGATAATCGTCCATTTATCTCAACCATGAAAAATAGAATAAAATGCGCACGCATCCATACGCATATGCTCTAGTGTCCTGGTTAGGCCGATCCTTAAAGAATAATAGTGCCTAGTGTACCTATATGCATCCATTAGCATCCACTAGAAAACACTTGTAACCACTAGCATACATTATCATAACATGTTCTAATAACATGTTTACATCAAATCCTACCATCCATAGGTTAAATCCTAAGTTCTACCCTCCCAAAGGATAATAAAGGAAAGAACCTATTCAGAACTAAAGATGGAAATAGGAAATTGTAGAAACTTACTACCGAAAAGATGAGGATAAGAAGTACGAATCTACTCTTCTTCTTCCCAAGTGGAGTCTACAACATCATCTCCCCATAGCACCTTTACTAGAGGAACCTCCTTATTGCTTAATTGCTTGATGTCTCTTCCAATAATCTTCGTAGGGATACACTGAATAGATGCTTTCCTTTCTTCCTCTATCTCCTCCAACTGACTAGGCTCTACAATCTCCGCCGAGTCATGTAAGCACTTTCGCAAGTGCGAAATAGGGAAAACGTCATGCACTCCTGCGAGCTTATCTGGTGACTTCACCTAGTAAGCCATCTTCCTAACTCCCTCTATGATAGGAAATGGTCCAACAAATCTAGGGGCTAACTTCCCATTCGATCCAAACCTTACCACCTTCCTAAGCTGGGATACTTTGATAGAGACTAAGTCTCCAACCTCAAACTCAATATCTCTCCTTCGTTTATCCACATAAGACTTCTGCCTTTCTTGGGCTGTCTTCATTCTCCACTGAATTAAATCCACTCTCTTCGATGTCCCTCACCATGTCAGGCCCAAGTAGAAACTTCTCTGTAGCCTCAAATGGTGCCATTTAAATGCTTGCTTGGTAGCTGTTATTATACGCAAACTAAACAAATGGAAGATGCTTCTCCCATGTTCCTCCAAAGTCCAAAATGCACATCCGTAGCAAATCCTCAAGCAATCTATTCACTCTCTCTGTTTGGCCATCTATCTGAGGATGATAGGCCGTACTCAATCTTAGTTGTGTCCCTAGCACCTCCTGTAAGCTCCTCCGAAACTCACTAAAGAAAATGGGATCTCTATCACTTACTATACAAGAAGGGACTCCGTGAAGATGGACTATCTCTCGAACATAAAGGGATGCCAAATACAATGCGGTGTGCTTGCTCTTAACTGGGATGAAGTGGGCACTTTTGGTCAACCGATCAATAATCACCCAAATGCTAGTATTCCCCTTCCTAAAATAGGGTAAACCATTTATAAAATCCATAGAAATGCTTCCCCACTTCCAGTCTGGCACCTCTAAGGGATGAAGTAGTCCATTGATCTTTTGCTGCTCTGCCTTTACCTTTTGGCATATTAGACACTTAGCTACGAACTCTGCAACGTCCTTCTTCATGCTAGTCCAATAGAACACCCTCTTAATATCCCGATACATTTTGTCACCACCCGGATGAATAGTCATATGGGAATGGTGGGCTTCCTCCAAAATCGCTCTCACCATATCTCTAGCGTGTGGAACACAAAGCCTCTCATCTCTCCTAAGCCACCCTTTGCTGTCAATGGAATAACGTTGGAGATGTCTATAGACCTCTCCTCGACTAATCCTACCCATAATGTCTACGAGTTCCGAATCTCCTTGCTGCCTTGAGCCAATTTGATCTATAAGGGTAGGCTTCATCTCTAATTTCGCCAACAATCCAGGAGCAATATCCGTAAAGGGCTTAAAATCAAAATAAAAAATAAACTTCAAGCTCCTCCACTCTATGAACAAAGGACTGAGGGTTGCTTTCTTCCTACTTAATGCATCTGCAACTACATTACCCTTGCTAGGGGTATAAGCATTCTCAAAATCGTATGAGGCTAAAAACTCCATCCATCTCCGTTTCCTCAAGTTCAAGTCCTTCTATGAGAATAGGTACTTCAATGAATTATGGTCGGTGGAAATATCGAACCTCACTCCAAGTAAGTAATGCCTCCAAGACTTGAGTGCGAAAACTATGGAGGCCAACTCCAAATCATGGGTATGGTAGTTCTTCTCATGCATCCTCAACTGCCTACTACCATAACATACCACCTTCCCTTCTTACATCAACACCGCTCCTAGGCCCGTACCATAAGCATCGACGTATATGGTAAAAGGCTTAGCTTCATCGGGCAGTACTAACACTGATGCACTAGTAAGGGCTCTCTTAAGCTTAGTGAACGAATCCTCACAATCCACGTCACACAAAAAATCTTTATTCTTCTTAGTAAGGCACTTGAGTGGTGACGAAATCTTGGCAAAGTCTCTAATGAACTTCCTATAATAGCCAACCAATCCTAGGAAGCTCCTAACCTCAGTGACGTTCTTGGGGACCTTCCAATCTTGTACTGCAATAACCTTGGCAGGCTCAACAACCAAACCTTCCTTCGAGACCACGTACCCCAAGAAACGTGTCTCCTCCCTCCAAAGGTGACACTACAAAAACTTAGCCCTCTAATGATGACCACGAAGTGTGCGAAGAACTTCCTCTAAATGAAAATCATGCTCCTCCTTACTCTTGGAAAATACCAATATGTCATCCACGAATACCATTACAAATTTATTTAGGACTTCTCTAAAGACAGCTCATTAAGTCAACAAAGTAAGCTGGGACATTGGATAGCCAAAAAGGCATAACCAACCACTTATAAAGTCTGTTTGGAGTCCTAAATGCAGTCTTATCTATGCTGTCATCGGCGACACTAAGCTAATGGAATCCCATGGCTAAATCAAGCTGAGAGAAAACCGAAGAGCCAACTTACTGGTCAAAAATCATCGATCCTAGGGAGTGGATATCGGTTCTTCTTAGTTAGCTTGTTTAATTCTCTATAATAAATCCAAAGTCTAAGAGAACCATTCGCCTTAGTAGCCGAAGACGAATGGTGCTCCCCATTTTGATATGGTCCTTCTTATAAAACCCTTCTCCAAAAGCTCATTAACTTGTTTGCTCAACTGTTTCCTCTCCGTAGGTGCCATGTGCCTCACAGGTAATGCCATTGGCTTAGTGTTCTCAATCAAATAAATTTAGAAGTCAATTTCTCTTTTAGATGGTAGTCCTCTAACCTCTTCAAAGATGTCTGATAAATCTCTAACAACAGAAATCGAATCAAGCTTTGCTGAAGATGAATCGAGGGAATAGAGAAAACTCAACATGACTGACCCTTGTGGGTCGCAAGATACCTCGACAGTCCTACCACCGCATGTCTCTAATCTAACGACTCCCCTCATGTAGTTTAATATAGCTCCATACGTGGACAACCAATCTATACCCAAGATCATCCCATACCGCGAGAATCTCAAAACATAGGCATCGCGGTCAAATTCTATGCCTAGGATATAAATTTTCGAACCCCTACAAACCATAGACAAGTGTGCCGGTCCACCCCTGGGGTTTGAAACAACAATGGGGTCTACCACTAAAGAAATGTTTAAGTGCAGACAATCCACAAGAGAACTAGAGATAAAAGAGTGTGATGCTCTAGAATCGAATAAATTCCGAATGGGAAAATCAGATATAGAAATCAAACCATCATCTCTGACTTTCCTACCTCTATTTGGAATGCTACTGGAAGGTGTCGCGTCTAACACCTAAATCTGTGCAACTGGTGTACTCACTCCCCGACCAGCTCTCTAAGGACAACTCCTACTCATATGTCTAGGCTGCCTGCAATTGAAGCACTTTTCGTTCATCTTTTCCCTATTACAATCCTTGGCGATATGTCCCATAATTCCACAGCTATTGTACCTTAATCCTTTCTTAATCTGCTTTTGAGGGTCATTGCCTTTCTTCTTCTCTTTGTTGTTCTCCACCATTTCTTCTTTGGACCTTTCGACTTAACAACTTCCTTAGACTCTCCTTCCTTAAGTGCATCAGACATAAGTGCCATCTCTACCAAAGACTCATAAGTAGCTCCCATCGATATATGAGTCAACAACAATCCCTGAAGGGGCTAATTCAATCCCTTTGCAAACTTAATAGCTTTCTTGTGCGGTGTATTTAGCCACTCCAATCCAAGACAATTCATTAAATTGATTAATGTATTCCTTCATCGACAAACTTCCTTGCTTTAAATTAATAAACCGCTCTAACTAAACACTCTCCTCTACTTGAGACAAAAACTTCCTATCAAACCACTCCCGGAATCCATTCCAAGTCACTCCCTACCTTCTAACTCTATGACCTCCCACCAATACGAAGCCTCTTCTTTCAGATGCCAAGATGCTAGCTGAACCCTCCATTGGTCCTCCAATCCTAATAAGCCAAATATCCTCTTAGTGTCCCTAAGCCAAGCTCTCGCCTCCACAAAAGTCCCCTTGCCAGAAAAGTCTTTCCATCCAAACTCGCAAAATCCTTATAATGTTTAGAGAAATTGATGGCGGCAGGTGGGTTGATGGGTTTCCCACCCGCTGGTGCAGGATTGCGTGCTGGCCCATGCACCTTTGGAGTCGTGTCTTGTAAGCACCTACAAAACCAGGCTGGTACTGGAATGCCCTCGGTAAGGTTCGTTGCAATAGCCATTCAACAAAAAGAAAGAGATAGTTTAGAAATATTCAAAGAAAGATTGTACTGGACTTATAAAGGGATTTTTATAAAACTCTTTTATTCTTAAAAACATTTCTAAGTGTTCTTTTCTGAAAAGCACTTTTTAAAACAATTTATTTCAGAAAATGCTTTATTTTTAAAATAAATATTTAGGAATTCTGTAACTCTAGGCTCTGATACCAAGTGAAACGCCCCTTTAATACACCTAAAAGGACACAGTAAAAGGCATGGTGCATTATAGGTATAACTAAAACATACAGAGACCAAGATTCACAAGACAAAAATAGGTAAAAATAGCAGAAACTAAAATAAGTTGTTATTCAAAACAAAAACTTCATAAGTGCTTCATAAACCAAATAAGTCAAATACCAAATACAACATACATGTCTCAAAATCCAATATGTCTCATGAAATAAAAACTCGTAGTTTCAACAAAAAACAGAATATAAATATCCCTCTCATGTGCCAGCACAAAGAAAGAAAAAGGGAAATAAAAGTAGGGAATTACATAGAAGAATCTTCTTCAAGAAGCCGCCGTGCAACTTCAATCTACCGCCCTCTCCCTTGATTTCCTATGGGGTGGGGGGGAAAGGGGAAATAGAGGAGTGGGTCAGACTAAAAGTCTAGTGAGTGATAATAACTACTAGAATCTTTTAGCAAAGTAAAGGTAATAGACTTTTCAATAGTTCTACTGCATACAAAAGGAAACAAAAGAAATAAGAAAGAGTTGAACTAGAAAATATGCTTAAACAATTTGATTGATAAGATAGGTCAACTTTGATTGTTGGCACCTGTCTTCGATAGCTGCATGATTAGGCTAAATCCCTAATCCTATAATTAGGATGAAATCCTAATTCTACCCTTTGATCGACCTGCTACTCCATAGACTTTACTACGGACTAGACGCTATATAACTCCCATATACGGCAGCTAATCGTAACTACGAAAGATACACAAAGCACCCACTGTGGACTAGACGATGCATAGCTCCCTATACAAAAGGCAATGGTGTCTACGAATGACACATATAATAAGTGCTTGGAACTCATAGTGATTACTGAGCACCAAAAAAGAAGTCGCACGAGTAACTGCCACCATGCACATGCTACCTGTTGGTCCACCTATTGGGTCGTATTATTACCTTGAATCAACAAAAGCGTGCCCCTCGTCTCACTTCAGGATTATGTGAAACACCATGTCCACTGAAAATATAGGGGAATGCTGCCGGTACTGGACCATCATCCAAACAATATCTAATAGCGGCCTTGTCTAAATCCCCCTTGACTTGAACATCTCTGTATTGACCAATTACTACTACTACTAGTATTATCGTGCCCCTTGTCTCACTTTAGGTTTATGTGAAACACCGTACCCATATAAAATATTACTAGAATGTTGTATGGTACAGGTCCTGCTTTAATTCTTTGCTTGTTAACTTAGATAAATTATTTAAATAAGTCTTCACTCTAGTTCTTACCATCTGTGCTTATTACTTATGTCTTAAAATAAGCCTTATTCTGTTCTATTTCTTATTATAACCTACGTTCTAATCATGCTTATTACTTAACCCAAGGTCTAAGTGTATGAATAAGCTTCTTTTCTTATCATACCATTTTTAGTTATAATTCTATGTTATAACTAGGTCAATTATCTTTAAATAGCAAATTCCAACATTAACATCATAATTAGGCTCAATTTCAGTCATAATTCCGTCTTTATTACAGTCTTCACAATTTACATCTTATCTTCCGTTATTTCAGTACTCTTATAATTCTAATCCATATTCGCGTTTAATCTATTCTAATCTATACGCGAAGAAGAAGGAGAAATAAGAGAAAACTGAAAATGGAATAAAATTCAAAGCGTAGGAAAAAGATGTAAACAACACATAAATAACAATAAATAAATTAAAATACTATAAATAAACTGTAAATAATTCTAAAAATTGTAAATCAATTACTTAAAAGGTTACTCCAAAAATCGTAGTAAAAATACAACAATTGGAAACCCAATTATTTAAAATTAATTAAGAAATTTAAAATAATTACGATCACTCACCTCTAGTCCTCAGCTTTTCCCTTTAGGTCTTCACGGATCCACTTGTGATTGTCAAATATTTTTTATTTAAAATGATTTCCTCCTAGGAAAATTATTCCGCTTAGGGTCCTTCCTGAATTGGTGAACTCAATTGGAGAAAATCTTAGAATGAGAAAAAGTGTTAGGCTATAGGGTTCTATTTATAGGAGTAGAAGTGGATCTCAGACCGTTGGATTTGGGGATTGAATATGATGCAACTACAACATAGGTTGAATAGAGGCCATCAGATGCATGAATGGAAGGACCAGATTAGTTTAAACGATGCAAAATACCTATTCAATTGTTGCTTAATCGTTCGAACGAACGAACGATCATTCGCTTGCCAAAAGACAAGTTGGATCGACCGGGTAGTCGACCGCTGTAATGACCCACAATATTTACACAACTATGATGTTGTGATTTAAACAAGTATAAAGTATTGAAGTATATTTGTGCACATTTGGACTTGGGGGTAAATTTGTAATTCCCCAATGGTTAAAACCCTAGCCGTGAATGGATTAAAAAAAAAAAAAAAAAAAGAGAAGAAAAGAAAGATGTGGCCGGGTGTTTTTCATTTTAACTTTCTCGTTTCAAAACAAAAATAAAATGGCCGAAGCCCTAGAAATCAGATTGGGGGGAAAATTATTTTTGCCGTATCAAATGGCGCTGGATTCGTGAGAAAAAGGGGGAAAGCTACGGCAATATCTAGGGGATCGACATCTCATATAGCTACGTGAGTGTTCTTAATCATGATTTGGCAATAAGACCTATCTCAGGCAGCCGTGGTTATATTTTCCGTAAATTAATTTGTGTGTATGGATGCTTTGCGTGTATTGATGCTTGTTAATGATTGTTTGATCTTGGTTGCTTGCGTGTTCATGTATTGGTGATGATTAAGTCTGATTATGATCATATCTGTACTGAGATGATATTTATTCACTATTAAGTCACGGTACACTGATTTAACACTTGTATTACTGCCAAATGAATTGCTTAAGCACACTCATACCAGACGTATTATGTCTGACCCTGTTGATTGTCTCGACAATCTCCTGGGGTGTCTCATTCAACGAGGCAGTTCGGGATGATGTTTTTACAGGTTGCTATGCACATATTGATGAGATGATGACTTAAGAGATGGAGTTAGAACGATTTATACTACATATAGATGATATGAAGAAAGTATTTAAGTATTTTCATTGTCACTTCATATGTATTGCTGAACTAAAATATGTATGTAATGCCATGAACAGTAAACCATTATGTGTTAGATTGATTTGTATATAATCTTGAAAACTGTATTGTCTTATGTGTAATTGCAAGTTGAAACTGAAACACTTGGATTATTCAGTTTGTATATATTTCCTGAAATCTGTATTTAGAGAAATACTGGTGTCAAGGCAGTATACACAAGTGTTTACACTTGTGTATATGTGCAGACCCATAGAACTGCTGAGTTTTGTGATTTAAAGGATTTTTTTTTTTATGGATTTTGTTCAAGTTTCCTTTCAGAAGTTTTGGGAAAAACTTTTATAAACTTATCTTGATGGATTATTTCCATATTTATGCACAAGCATATATGGATCTGGAGTTTGATTTTTGTATGTAATTTATCATATCTGAGAATGTGTGTGTGTGTGTATATATATATATATATATATTTGTTTTGGCAAGTTGAATGCCTTGAATGTGAAAAGCAAAGATGAGATATATATATATTTTTTTTTCTCTATGTTATGGTCTTTTCTGAGTTCAAGTTACTTAGTCCTGTGATATTTGATTTTTGATGAGATATTTGATATTTGCTATTTGATATTTGATATTTGATCTGTGAAAAGCAAAGATGAGATATTTGATGCCGCAAATCTTTGAAGGAAAGATGGATTGTTTTGATGCTTTCAAATGCATTATGATTTTTGGGAAATGAAATTTTTATGCTAAGTGGCTGTTGCTATTCGAATCTGTATATAGCATATAGCTAATATATGTTCATGTGATAGATTCTTGAATTATATTGAGCACTTGCCATATAAATTAAAATACGTGCATGCCTTCACTTTACATTTCTAAAATGAATAAACACAGTTTTGGATAAGTTTTGCAAAAGAAAGTAAACTGTTTCATATTCATAAGTATTCTAGAAATGGATTACCATTCTATGTATTATCTTGAGATTTTATAAAAGGAACTTGTTAGTTTCCAATTGTTTGTGTTAAAAATATTTGTATGATGCAGAATAGCTTTTGTTCTTGCATCAGTGACATGTTTTGTTTTAAAGAAGGATAGTTGATGTAAATTCATCTTTTATGTCGGAATATAACTTGCATAAATGAGAAAGAGGAAACTCGATGACCTCATTTTTTTATATAGTTGGATTGGTGATCTTTTGTTTATACATATAATTATTAATATTTTGTTGGTGCCAAGGCTTCATTGCCTATTCATTAATACCATTGCTTGAGCTTGTGTGTTGGCGAGGCCGTGCACACATGTATTTATATGTGTGTGTACGCGCAGCCACACCTATAATTGTGTTATAGCAAGAGTTGAGTCAAGTAAAGGATCTCTATGATTTTTATGATATAATCAGGAATTCTGATGTTTCCTGTCTGCTTGTGTATCTTTTGTGCCATATTGCAAATAATTTTCATAAGAAGGAAATGGGTTTATCTTTATATGAAAATGCTATGTGTGAATGCTTTAGCTAATTCTTCTTAACTCTGATTTAATAACTAAAGAGATTGGTATATCTTCATATATACTAATCCATGTTTTCAGAATACACCAATATTTCTATATTGGTAATAGTGGATCCTGGTTTTGGTTTTGAAGGTAGATGACCCTGTGTTTTCATTCAGCATATATTTCTTTATGCAAAAGAAAAAAAAACAAATTAGTCCATGATTTGGCCACTAGAAAAGTAGGGTCATCTCATTTGGTATCAGAGCTATGTTGGTAGAGAACATAGCAAAAATTTAATTTGTGTGAATTTATTTGTATTGACTGCTTTGGTTGCATTGTTTGAATTGATTGCTTTGGATGATTTATTTGGATTACATCAGTGTTAATGATGTTTCTCCTTTCTACTACTTTGTTTTGAAAATTGTTTAATCAATCAAATAACCTGATTACAGAAATGAGTTTATGACTCAGTTTTTATAAGAAAATAATTTGATTAATTTACTGAGAAGTAGGGTATTGAATAATAATGGATTAGGCAGTATGAACAGAGAGGTTTATGCTCATGTCTAGTTCATTTAAATTTGCTATGAACAAAGAAGTATTATGAAAATTATTTAAATTTCTGAAGTGGTTATTATGGATGAGATGGATGTTTGTTTGTGCATTTCTATTTGGAGTTTTGTATGTCGGATTTCCAAGTTAAAATGGTTTGAGCATTTTTATTATTCTATTCTTATTATTGTCAAGTATGGATTTAAATTATTTAGAACATAGGCAGCAAGATAGAAATCTGGCTCATGCTTATTTTCTAAATAATAAGTTATGAGGTTTTCTGGGTTTTTGGTGAAATTTTCTTAACAAACACCTCTGTCCATATCTTTACAATAATATAGTAGAATCATGAATGCCTAAATTATTTTGGAAAGCCCAAAAACCTATTGTAAATCTCTATAGTAAGAAATTTAAATTGAGAGAATTTGAATTTATAAATGTTTTCTAATACAAGAAAAGTTGGATTAAGACACCTATGTTTATATCTGATCTAAAAGATGGTTAAAATTACAGTTTTACTTCTTTGTGGACTTCATGGATGTTGCTTTGTTTCAATATAGATGGTGTATTTATTTATTTTGATTTAAATCTGAAATCACCACTGTTACACCATAACTAATAAGTATATGTTTGAGAACTAGATAAACACAATAATGAGCTGATGCAAGTGATGTTGATATTTGGTAAAATTTCAAATAATAAAAAAGATAAATATCAAATGCCAGTATCAATTGCAATAGGTCATTATATGAATAAACATTGAAAAGTGAATTGTCTGATTTGGATGCATAATTGTTAAGTTGCATTTCTTGAATATGTTTGATAACTGCATATAACTTTGTGATGGAAGTTTATAAAACAGGTCCCTTAGAGGAAGATAAAAATTTCTTATGAATATAACCTAAAAAAAAATGGATTATATAATCATTACAGTCAAGTGTGATCTAAGATTGGTTAAGTACAAGGCAGTAAAAGGAGGGAAGTTCTTTTGCTTATGTCTTGTATTTAATAAGGGGATAAGAGTGCAATGGTTTGACCATGTGCTGAGCTCTAGTTGCCTAAGTATTTCCTCAAAAAAAAAAAAATATATACACATATAAACATCTCTGGTCACATGTTGATTGTAATATAAAATATGAAAAACATAAGAATTCTCTGATATGCAAAATCCCTGTGCTTTACCTGCAAGTTCATATAGCCCAATGACATAAGTGAAGACAAAAGGAACACTTATAGCTACTTATGATTAGGTGTATGTTAGTTTTATATGAATGAAAATAAGTTTTGTTAACCACATATGTGTTGGATGAGTTTCTTTGTGGTGATATAATCTATGTGAAATGTTTGGATGCCTTGCTGGTTGTTAGATCTTGTTACTGGAACCACAGTGGTATTTTATCTCCAAAAATATTTGATCCATGCTTTAGTCAAAAGCCTGTCTCTGAACAAAAATTGGCTTGAAATGATGTACAGATGTGATTAATTGATTGTTGAAATGTATGAATGGATGAATGTTTCATGGATGCATGAAAACTGTTTGCATTTACTGGCTATGTACATAAAGATTTTGAGCATGAGACAGTATAGTTGAGACCTGCACACATGAAAGGAAAACTTAGTAATTAAACTAAGGAATTGGGTCACCTTTATCAGGTTGGGTATGAGGGAAGTGGGTATGACATAGTGGTTGGCTTGCATCAAGGGTGGGGTGTGAGTTTGCACATGGCATGTTCATGTCCAAATAGCTTGTAGTGTGCTGGAAATCAAACAGATGTTCCAGGCAGTGTGCACCAGTGCAACCATGAATGTGATATTGGACCTAAAAAAAAAAAATTAAAATAAAATAAAATAATATGAAATGAACCTACAAGCAGAAGTGATTAGGCTAGGGGTATGGTGAGTTCTGGTATGCAGACTCAGTTTTGATGCCTTAGCTCAATGTTGTGGGTTTTGCTTGTTCATATTTATGAGATGTTTGTGTGATTTGGGTGATGGTTGTTATGAATTCTTGAAATAAGAATTTCTGCTAAGATGCTTGTTGGATGATTTCTGATGGCAAGCAATTAGTTGATGTTTTTATAGATGTCTGGTTTTTGTTTTTGGAACCAAAAAAATAAAAATAAAAAAAAATATACCAGTATTAAGTGGTTGTTTGTTGTTTGTATTGATTGAGTATTATTTGTATAAACTTAATACATACATATGTTTATGATATTTTGCTTTGATTGCCAAGAATGGGGTCTGTTTTGGATTAAAAATTCATTTAAATAAAGACAGATTGTATAAGGGTATTGATCTCTATTTTGACTTGCATATAGATGATATGTATTGCCTGAAGATGGTGTGTATAGCCATGGATGAATGAGCATTACATTTAAAATGACTTCAATATGAATCATGAGTAGGAATGCATTTGTAAGCAATATATAACTTGATGACAAAACCTATAAACTGTTACTGAATTAATAATTGTTTAGTTCTGGTTGAGTAAGCTTGGTGTATAAATATGGTTGAGACATTAGAAATGCTTTGAAAAGCAGAAAGTAAATTCTGTATTGATTCTAAAATGTACTAAACCAATTTGCCAATAGGGTTTAGTTTAAAACTGAATGTGAACACTATTATGATGAATGCAATGGCACTGTTTCCTGCTCTCATTTGTACACTGCCATAGGTATGCATATTCACTTCATCCTGTGTGCACCCCTGAGTTACACTGTATGCATAGATTTAGTCCAAACACTGTTGCATCTGAAATCTGCTGTTGCACTTGAGATTTTAGACTTGATTTTGCTGTTTGCATGCAGTGGCAGTTCTATATACATATATGTCCATGTTCTTGAAATAACTTGATGCTGCACACTTGTGCTTTGTCTTGATCACTTCTGTTGTTGTCATTTTGTGTTGTTGCCTTGCATTTGCCAAGCCTATGTGTAAGTTCCCACACATCCATCTGAAGTTGCTGTTTTCAAATGCACTGAGTTGTTGAATATGTTGCTTTCTTATTTATGTGCTGTCTGTATGACAGTTGCAGTTATCCTTGTGCTGGTTCATTTGATGATGAAACATGTTGATTGAAATTTGTTGGTGCACTCGAGTTGGCAAGGCAGTGCACACGTGTATATTTATACACGTGTGTATTGCAGCCACTCCGCAAAATTTAATGAATATTTGGGATGCTAGAACGAGTAAGAGTGAATTGTGAGGACACAATTCCAAAAAGGTGGGGTATTTGTAATGACCCACAATATTTACACAACTATGATGTTGTGATTTAAACAAGTATAAAGTATTGAAGTATATTTGTGCACATTTGGACTTGGGGGTAAATTTGTAATTCCCAATGGTTAAAACCCTAGCCGTGAATGGATTAAAAAATAAAAATAAAAATAAAAAAAAAAGAGAAGAAAAGAAAGATGTGGCCGGCTGTTTTTCATTTTAACTTTCTCGTTTCAAAACAAAAATAAAATGGCCGAAGCCCTAGAAATCAGATTGGGGGGAAAATTATTTTTGCCGTATCAAATGGCGCTGGATTCGTGAGAAAAAGGGGGAAAGCTACAGCAATATCTAGGGGATCGACATCTCATATAGCTACGTGAGTGTTCTTAATCATGATTTGGCAATAAGACCTATCTCAGGCAGCCGTGGTTATATTTTCCGTAAATTAATTTGTGTGTATGGATGCTTTGCGTGTATTGATGCTTGTTAATGATTGTTTGATCTTGGTTGCTTGCGTGTTCATATATTGGTGATGATTAAGTCTGATTATGATCATATCTGTACTGAGATGATATTTATTCACTATTAAGTCACGGTACACTGATTTAACACTTGTATTACTGCCAAATGAATTGCTTAAGCACACTCATACCAGACGTATTATGTCTGACCCTGTTGATTGTCTCGATAATCTCCTAGGGTGTCTCATTCAACGAGGCAGTTCGGGATGATGTTTTTACAGGTTGCTATGCACATATTGATGAGATGATGACTTAAGAGATGGAGTTAGAACGATTTATACTGCATATAGATGATATGAAGAAAGTATTTAAGTATTTTCATTGTCACTTCATATGTATTGCTGAACTAAAATATGTATGTAATGCCATGAACAGTAAACCATTATGTGTTAGATTGATTTGTATATAATCTTGAAAACTGTATTGTCTTATGTGTAATTGCAAGTTGAAACTGAAACACTTGGATTATTCAGTTTGTATATATTTCCTGAAATCTGTATTTAGAGAAATACTGGTGTCAAGGCAGTATACACAAGTGTTTACACTTGTGTATATGTGCAGACCCATAGAACTGCTGAGTTTTGTGATTTAAAGGATTTTTTTTTATGGATTTTGTTCAAGTTTCCTTTCAGAAGTTTTGGGAAAAACTTTTATAAACTTATCTTGATGGATTATTTCCATATTTATGCACAAGCATATATGGATCTGGAGTTTGATTTTTGTATGTAATTTATCATATCTGAGAATGTATATATATATATATATTTATTTGTTTTGGCAAGTTGAATGCCTTGAATGTGAAAAGCAAAGATGAGATATATATACATATTTTTTCTCTATGTTATGGTCTTTTCTGAGTTCAAGTTACTTAGTCCTGTGATATTTGATTTTTGATGAGATATTTGATATTTGATATTTGCTATTTGATATTTGATATTTGATCTGTGAAAAGCAAAGATGAGATATTTGATGCCGCAAATCTTTGAAGGAAAGATGGATTGTTTTGATGCTTTCAAATGCATTATGATTTTTGGGAAATGAAATTTTTATGCTAAGTGGCTGTTGCTATTCGAATCTGTATATAGCATATAGCTAATATATGTTCATGTGATAGATTCTTGAATTATATTAAGCACTTTCCATATAAATTAAAATACGTGCATGCCTTCACTTTACATTTCTAAAATGAATAAACACAGTTTTGGATAAGTTTTGCAAAAGAAAGTAAACTGTTTCATATTCATAAGTATTCTAGAAATGGATTACCATTCTATGTATTATCTTGAGATTTTATAAAAGGAACTTGTTAGTTTCCAATTGTTTGTGTTAAAAATATTTGTATGATGCAGAATAGCTTTTGTTCTTGCATCAGTGACATGTTTTGTTTTAAAGAAGGATAGTTGATGTAAATTCATCTTTTATGTCAGAATATAACTTGCATAAATGAGAAAGAGGAAACTCGATGACCTCATTTTTTTATATAGTTGGATTGGTGATCTTTTGTTTATACATATAATTATTAATATTTTGTTGGTGCCAAGGCTTCATTGCCTATTCATTAATACCATTGCTTGAGCTTGTGTGTTGGCGAGGCCGTGCACACATGTATTTATATGTGTGTGTACGCGCAGCCACACCTATAATTGTGTTATAGCAAGAGTTGAGTCAAGTAAAGGATCTCTATGATTTTTATGATATAATCAGGAATTCTGATGTTTCCTGTCTGCTTGTGTATCTTTTGTGCCATATTGCAAATAATTTTCATAAGAAGGAAATGGGTTTATCTTTATATGAAAATGCTATGTGTGAATGCTTTAGCTAATTCTTCTTAACTCTGATTTAATAACTAAAGAGATTGGTATATCTTCATATATACTAATCCATGTTTTCAGAATACACCAATATTTCTATATTGGTAATAGTGGATCCTGGTTTTGGTTTTGAAGGTAGATGACCCTGTGTTTTCATTCAGCATATATTTCTTTATGCAAAAGAAAAAAAACAAATTAGTCCATGATTTGGCCACTAGAAAAGTAGGGTCATCCCAACCGCCCCCTTGCCCAGATCGACTGTTCGGTTAACCTGTATTATATATAAACACACACACACACTTCGTTTCTTTGATCATTGCGTTCTTTGCTCATATTAACTCGGATTCTAACGTTCTATATAAGGAAATTCACCTGAAAATTACCACGAAGACAATGGTTCGACTCCCGTGGCTCAATTATGATAATTTCACAAATTTATTTTATCATTAATTGTTTAAAAATTTAATTATAAGTGTTAAATTTTGGGTTGTTACTACAACCATACAACAAATTACAAGTCATTAACATATACAATGATGGGTATAATACGATAAGTGTCATAACATTAAAATGGATCATCCAAACAACATATTATATAATTGGAATAATCATGATTATTATAACACAACCAAAACATAGTATAGCAATGAGAATTTTTCACCTTCTTATCACTCCGTCTAACTTTACGCGAACTAGCGTGCTCTCTCGAACGTCTCCGATTCCTGATTTCCTTTCCATTTCTCTTTCTCCTTTTTATAGGCGGCGTGGGCTATAGGGAGGGTTTATGGCCATGGGTAGCTCGGGTAGGTGGGGTGCATGAGTTTTTGAGATGGGTAGGTGGGTTTTAGAGGTGGGTAGGGCTGGATGCGTGGGTATTGGGGGTGCGGCAATGGTGGAGGTGGCATTGGCCGTAGGGTTTATGGAGGGTGTGGCAGAATGGAGGTGGGTGGAGGTGTGTTTGGCCGAGGTGGATGTGGGTTTAGGTGGTGGTGGAGCTTGGTGGAGACAGTGGAAGAGAATGGAGAGGTGGGATGCCACAGAAATGGAGGAAGAAGAAGATGGAGAAGAAGGGCTTAAGGAAGAAAACGTAGAGAATGAGATAATGGATTTTGTGAAAAATGAATTGAATGGTGCAAGATATTTATACTTGAGCTTTGGATAGCAAATGACTACAATACCCTTATCTACTTTTTGACTTTTCTTAAGCATGATAAGAAGTGCTTTAATGGTGGATATGATGGTAGGATTTGATTTATGTCCTTATGTAATAATTTTGCCTTTTTCTTTACTTTCTAAATTACATAAAGACCCTTTTGCCCCTTTTTCATAAATCGATAAGACTTGACCATTAATGAAAAAAGAGAGGTTAAGTCCTTAATGCAATGATTAAGTTTAGTAATTTTATTTTAATTATAAATTGTCAAAACATGTTACATTTTGAATTATTTGTAAATTTTGACTTTTCAAAGTGCATTAGTTTTTATATGTTATAAATGTAAGTATTATATAGTTTTAAAGATGTAATATACATGTTATAAAGTGCATATGTTTATTCAATGTTGTGGCGACTTGATCTGGTTGTAAATAGTGTTTTTGTTGACAAATTTTACGGTCAAATTTTACATTTTTGTTAAACTATACATTTAAGTAAACCAAACTTAAAAAATGAACTTCTTACTTCCTAAATAAATTTAAACACGTATATTCTATTATAAAACCATATTTAAATAATATCAAAATCTCTATTTTTATAGTGTATGTAATACTGACAAAATGCAACAAAATTTGAACCTTTTTTAAAACGATCATAAACCTATTTTTAAATCCTTAAATGTAATTCTATTATCTTACGTGATTTTAATATAATTTAACTTTTCAAATAAATATTTAAACCCTTTTATTTAAGCATTTATTTATTTTTAACAAAACTTAACTTTTGCTGATTCGTTTCAAAATCCAAATTTTATACTTTTTAATTATTAACTATATGAATAAATAATTTCCCTATTATTATTTATTATATATAACTTATTCATTTAAGTATTTAAACCTTTTTAAATTTAAAATAAACAAATCCCTCATTTTCGAAATAGTGAAATTATGGGTTGTTATATTCTTCCCTACTTAGAATCATTTCGTCCTCGAAACGAAAGTTAGATAAAGGAATCTATCTCATACTTGTATCCTCAACATTTTGACTTATTTGTATTTATGATAGAAAGAATGCATATATAAAAAGAAGGTTAATACCATAACAACACTGAACAAATGATACCAAAGATACATATGGAGATTCCCCACACTAACCTGAGTACTTATCATGTACTTAAGGTTATATATACATACATTAATTCAGACTCCTATCTTACCCATCTTAGTGCATACTGCACACTTAAGACAATATATACAACAACCAAACAAGAATATGCATCCAAAAACAGCCAAACTGATACTACATCATATTAAATGAATACATTCAACATAACCCATTCCCTGACTTGAGTATATACCACACCTGAGGTCTATATACATACATACAAACATATATACATAGATATATATATATATATATACACACACACATACCAAAACATAAATCTAACCCCTATAACTTAGTGCCTATTATTTAAGATAACTATTCAACTACTATGTAGACAGACCCAAAACATCGTACTATATGTGATATTTGATTTGATCTATTATTCAAATGCATAACTTTACTTCCGAACTAGTATCGATTCCTCGATTTTCTAGTGCGGACCTTGATCAGACTTCCTGATTACAAACCATTGCTTTCCCTGCATAGCTCTTAAGTATAGTAAAAAACTTGAGTACATAATCACAAACCCTCATCAATGTTCACAGTTAAGAATCGAGTGATAAATCCTTTCTCAGATTGGTGTAAACATCTCAAAGTTCTGTACTCAAATCTTAGATCAAAATTTTGCGTTCCGAAATGATCTTCGTATAAATTATGTATTTATTCACATTCATTCTTACGTAATATAATTCTTCCAAATTTCTTTTAATCCAAGTTTATTTCACAACCATTTACTTTCTACAAAATCCATTATTACTTAAGCATACAAATATGACTCAAACTTGTATAGTATATCTTTACTTCCTACATGTATATATACATATCGCCAAACGTCAAACTGTTACTACTTTGATTAGCGTGTTTAACAAATGTGGAATTTTACTATTATGTCAAATTAATAAGTTATAAAACTTAATCCTTAGTTTCATTTCCTAAGGTCTTAATTTAGCTAATATTATTTATCTTATCCATATATTAATAAGACAACTTTACTAAGTGTACATCTTTTTCTTACTAATTCAAAGATTATTTACTTAACTTATTTACCCATCCATTTCAAAATCAAATTTCTTAACCATAAATCCATTAAATACCTTATAGTCAAATTGTGAAACTTAAGTCACATCGTATTTGTTATTTAAACATTTTCATCAAACAATCAACCTACTAACCTTATTATTCAAAACTTCCCTTTTTTTTTTTACTTTTTCTAACCTATCCACTTCCAATCTTACTTCATTTTGAATTACAAATGCTACCCTAAATGTATCACTAATTCAAAGTTTTATATTAGGATGATATTTCTTTCACCTCTTATTCCTAAATTTTTCTTTGATTTTAACCTGATCAAAGTGTCTAAATTTCAAATTATTTTATCTCTTTTGTAAGTTATAGAACTTACTCTTTTATATTATATTTAACGTAAAGTCTCAATTTAGGCTTATCTTTTTCTATCTGATTGATAAGAATTTTTCTAAGTATGCATTTTATTTTTACTTTCTCTACATACAACTTCTAACTTCAATATTATCATCAAATATCTTATAGTCAAATAGTAAATTTTACTTTACAAGATATTTGTACTTAGCTTTTAAATCCATCAATTTTGATGATCATTAAATCATTATTTCTTAATAACCAAATGTTAGGGGCATATGATTAAAGTTCTAAATTCTAGCTTTCAACTAAATGATTTTATGTGGGATATCTTTATAGTCAAATTGTGCAATCGTAATCATAAGATATTCATTTTTTAGTTTTAATAAGCTAAATTACAAACAATCCTTAATTTCTAACCAAAAATTGTAATATCCCCTTTAATATTTAAAATATAAACCCAAAGGTAAAATTATTTCGTTTATCAATTTCTTTAAAATAATTTTTTTTATAAAATTAACAAATATCGCTCATATATAATACTCTCATAACTCATTCTAGGGTGTTACTAACCCTATCTCCAATGAATTACTCATCCTAGGATATTACTAATCCTATCTCTGATGAGACTTACCCCATCAGGCTTCAGTGTTCGCTCAACCAAAAGCCCTGGTACCAAATGTGACGACCCAAAATTTCGTACCCTTTGAGCCGATAATAAACCACACATGTCCAACCCAAATTGCATGGAAGAATGGATTATCAAGGGTAATAAAGAAAAATAGACAGAACGAAATATCACATGAATGGGATAACATATAATATTGAACAAATTACTTTACAGTGAATTTTTTTAAAATAGGGTCAAACCTAAATTCAGCTTAGACAGTTATAAATATCTGTCCTTACAAATGCTAACAAATATCAAACAACTACGTTGGATAATAGAATACGTTCATAGGTAGATGAATATCTCCATCTCTCCTTTGGAAACTCCAGCCGTTTTCAACTAAAACTGAAACTACTCGGATATGACCCGAGTATTGAAAATACCCGGATCAGGCTTGATAAACCAGCGTGAGAAAAACTCAATAATAAACGACAGTGTCATATATCAGCCTTGGAAATAAAATTCTTTTGAAAAGAAAGAGTGTCTCATAGACCACGCCCACACAAAAACACGGACGGGGTTTTTACCTTATGATAACTAAAACACTTTTATATTTCAAAACATTTAATATTATCTTTAATGACATTGCTTTGAAAACATTTGCAAATAAACTTATTAATCTTAGTCGAAATTGTTACATTTATTATATTCTAGCATATTAGCCACAAAGTGGGTTCTACAATCAAACTCGTAAAGGCTTCTTATTGGAGAATGGATTTCCATACAAATGACCAGGTGAAAGGACTACCTTCCAATGGGTACACCTCTAAATGGATGTCCCAAGGAACCATCACAAACTCCTCTACCAACATAAGATTGGCCTACCTCAATAACTAGATAATACCGAATATGTCATCCCCTAGTCATTACCGACCTTTAACTAAGCGCATTCAAGCATACAAACCACGTTAATTTACATCCCGAACATTATAGCGGAAAGAAATATATCTAAAAGGGGATGATCATACCCTAATGTGAACGACCCACTTGGCCTTGCTGCATCTACCCTGTTTCGGTCATTTCCAGTTGATGAGGCTTGAGGCAAAAATTAACTTTTCACATATCACATCATCTTTGAATGCCACATTGCCACTTCTATTGACTACTTATTGCCTTCCATAAAAATACAACCCTTGAGCTCGTACGTCTCAAGAAGGGTGTTAAGCTAAAAGAAGTTGCCTTCCTCGCCATCACAGATGTATGTTTGTAAAAACCAATGTACGTAATCTCAGAAAATGCACTATCATACATCCATCCATATAAGTTCGTTCTGGGACCGAACAAAACCAAAGGTACTTTCCTCGGCCATTACTAGGCAAGAAGCCCTTGTGTTTATGAGGTTTTTCATAACAAAGAGGCCACTGCTACAATAAGTAAATCGGGATAATCTCCAATTAATCAACAAGTAGTCCTTCATTATTATTCGTCTCAATATCTCCGTCTTCAAATAGCTTCATTCTTTGAACATGTAAATTGGTTCAAAGTGGTTTTCAGATCGGAATCATCCAAATCCGACCCCGATTCATTCGAAATCCAATTATCGAGAAAATGTGAATATGAGCATACAGGATTTATTAAGCCTCTTTTCACTTTAATTCTTTTTATCAAATCCCTTTTTAATCTCAGAGTAATTCTAAGTCCATTTACTTATAAATTGGGAAAACATTTCCTATTTTCTTTCTAATCATCGATCCAGAATTTCTCGACATTTAAATAGGTCAAAAACAATGTTATTTAACACATCATTTACTATAAACCCTAAATCTATCTTAGAAAACATTGTTGAGTAAATAAGATCATAGAAATCATTCTAATTTTACTCAACCTCAATTTCTGTATCAACAAGTGCTATGGGTGGAATAACGGTGAGATCACCTTTTGAATTCCATAAATAGGATGAGTTCCCTCTTTGGAATTTAATACCAAGTATAAGAAGATTATCTCTATGCAATCCAATTTGTAGTTTATTCATTTTGAAGATTGATTAATTTTGCATAATACTAATCTTCTTTTATTTTGGAAAAACTCAATATAATCTTTTAGAGCATCCGAACTTTCCTTTCGATCTTTTCCACCCTTCGCCTAAGAAGGAAAAACATAGGCCATGTAAGTTCAGGGCATTGGTTGCTCCATTCATAACCTTAGTTAAACACATTGTTTTATCTTCTAAGATCTCACAGGCAGGACAATTTTACTGGTCATTTCCGCATACCCAGTTATTAGCTTTTATTTTGGAATTGATTATTAAAATTCCAAATCATCATTTAAAACACTTAATTATCCTTGTAAAAATATTCATGATTGATTCTACGTAAAATCGTTAAGTTTAAATCTTTTTTTAAAAAGTCATAGAAACGGCAGAAAAAAACTGTTGCGAAAAGTGCTTTGTAAGCTTATTTGATTTAAACAAATTTTTAATATTTGAAAATTCATATTTTCCACTTCGAATCTCTATTAAACTATTTAAATAGATTTATCAAATTTATTCCATAATTTTCCATAATTAAAAACGGTCGTTTAGAAAGATTTCCAGTTATGGTCACTTAACTGCACAAGTGCGATTTTTCTAGAAAATTATTCAACTCATGTATAACATTTCTTCATTTAACTTATTTTTCAATACTTGAAATAATTTATACAAATTGAACTTTATTACTTATAAAATTATTGCAAATCGTTTTAAATCAATATTTTTACTATTTGAAGTATATAAAGTATATTTTCACTATTTCCATATTATAATATTATTTTATTCCAATTATTTTAATATTAAATTTTTAAATCCAATTTCAATTAAATTTCAATTCAAACTTCAAACTAAACTTAATTTCAACTTCAATTTCAAATTTGATTTCAAATCCATCTTTATTCAACTCAAATTTCAATTTCAGTTTTCGTTTTAACTTCGATTTTAACCTTGATTTCAAATCCAATTTCACTTTTAAATTCAAATTCAAATTCTATTTTACTTTAACTTTAATTTCAATTTCACTTAAAAAGAGACTTATTTTTCCAAAGCATCTCATACCACCAAAATTGGGTCGATTTAACAAAGGGCTTAATCAATAATGATAGTAATTGATGTCCATATTAACATAACAACCATACAACCAATCATTTGTCATTAACATCTGTACTATTAATAATGAAAATTCATTGAATTGATTTCAACCACGTCTTTCAAACTACCGAAAATACCCTTCAATATGTTTGCCTCTTCGTCCGAAATAAGAATAGGAAAAGCAAGGAGAGAGTGTTAGCAAAGGATCAAATCAAATAATGGTACAACACAAAAAACAAGTGCACATGAAGGCCACGTGAAGTGCTTAGGAGGACATTCTGCACATGCTTAATTTTCTCTGTTCTTTCATTTCTCGGTAATCATCACATTGCTTCTCCATTGACTATGTCAACTTAACTACTATTTATTTTAGCAAATGTCATTTTTGTATCATGGAATAGTTGATATGACTAATACTGTAGCTAAACACAATGCATATGACTATTTGATTTTGATTAGGATCGAAAGATATTGCAAACTGGTTTACGTGTTTTATGTATTTTGTACGTAAATAATTTGTACTGTAAACGTGCTTGACTTGCCAAATGCAAGCATCGAGCATGCACTATCATATGTGTGTGTGTGTGTGGCTATACACACACACACACATTTTTTTTTCTAACATGATGTATTTTTGCCCAAAAAATAAATAAGTATATGATGTGGTACCGTAATAGTAAGACATAACGTTTCTTTGACATCTCAGTTTTCGATAAATGAATTAGTAGAGGGCTAGATATCTTTATCTTTATACTAATAAAGAGAATCCGATGACTAGCATTTCCACGGTATCTTTTTGAAATTGATAAACTGCTCATTATATATTAATGGAAATCCACCATTGTTTTGCAACATCCACCAGCATTCATTTTACTACCAATTTACCAACGATACCATAAACAATACAGCTTGAAATAAAAGTGGCATGAGTAGAAAAACTTTGCGCTTACAACACACATCCGCTCCAGCTAATAGATGTACTTACGTGTGGTTTATACTAGTATACAATATGGGTATAATACGTTAAGTGTCATAACATTAAGATGGATCATCCAAATAACATAGCATATTATACAATTGGGATAATCATGATTATTATAACACAACCAAAACATAGTAAAGTGATAAGAATTGCTCACCTTCTTATCCGCTCTTTCTAACTTTACGCAAACTAGCGTGCTCTTTCTCGAATGTCTCGAATTCCTCATTTCCTTTTCTCTTTCTTTTTTTCTTTTTTTTATTGGTGGCGTGGGCTAAAGGGGAGGGTGTATGGCCTTGAGTAGCTGGGGTAAGTGGGGTGCATGAGTTTTTAAGGTGATTATGTAGGTTTTGGAGGTGGGTAGGGTTGGGTGCGTGGGTATTAAGGGCTCGGCAATGGTGGAGGTGGCCTTGGCCGTAGGGTTTATGGACGGTGTGGCTGAATGGATGTGGGTGGAGGTGTGTTTAGCCAAGGCAGATGTGGGTTTAGGTAGTGGTGGAGCTTGGTGGAGATGGTGGAAGAGAATGGAGAGGTGGAAAGCCATGGAAATGGAGGAAAAAGAAGATGGAGAAGAAGAGCTTAAGGAAGAAATGTAGAGAACGAGATACTGGATTTTGTGAAAATGAAATGAATGGTGTAGGCTATTTATACTTGAGCTTTGGATGGAAAATGACTACAATACCCTTCTCTACCTTTTGACTTTGGTTAAGCAAGATAAGAAGTGCATTAATGGTGGATATGATGGTAGGATTTAATTTATGTTCTTATGTAATGATTTTTCCTTTTTTTACTTTCTAAATTACATGAATACCCTTTTGCTCCATTTCCATAATTGATAAGATTTGAGCATTAATGAGAAAAGAGAGGTTAAGTCTTTTTTATAATGATTTTTAATTTTAATTATAAATTGTCAAATTATGTTACTTTTTCAATTATATGTAAATTTCGACTTTCCAAAGTGATTTATTTTTATATGTTGTAAATGCAAGTATTATATAGTTTATAAACATGTAATATACATATTATAAAGTGCATATGTTCATTCAACGTTGCGATGAATTGTTTTGGTTGAAAATAGTGTATTTGTTGATAAATTTTACAGTCAAAATTTAACGTTTTTGTTAAACTATGTATTAAAGTAAACCAAACTTAAAAATGAACTATTTACTTCCATAGATAAATTTAAACATGTCTATTCATACTATAAAAACATATTTAAGCAATATCAAAATCTCTATTTTTACAGTGTATGTAAAACTGACTGAATACGATAAAATCTGAACATTTTAGTAAAACGATCATAAATTTATTTCTAAATCCTTAAATATACTTCTATTTTCTTTATTAAGTGATTTTAATATAATTTAACTTTTTAAATAAATATTTAAACCTATTTATTTAAACATTTATTTATTTTTAACAAAACTTAACTTTTGCTGATTCGTTCTAAAATCCAAATTTTGTACTTTCTAATTATTAACTATAAGAATCAATAATTTCGCTATTATTATTTATTATATATAACTCATTTATTTAAGTTTTAAAACCTTTTTAAATTTACTCATATTTTTAAGCAGCGAAATTACAGGTCATTACAATGACACCTAAAGAGATGAGAGAGATAAAGGTGTAGTTGGTGGATTTGGGAGGTAAGAATTTTAACAGACCTAGTAGTTCACATTGGGAAGCAGCCGTAGTGTTTGCTAGGAAGCCGGACGGATCGTTAAGGTTATGTGTCGATTATCGTAAGCTGAATGAGAAGACAATAAAGAATCGATATCCTTTGCCTAGAATTGACGATTTGTTTGATCAGTTGAGTGGAGCCAAGTTTATTTCTCAGTTTGATTTGGCTATAGGTTTCCATCAGCTTAAAGCAGTAGAAGATAGTATATCTTTAATGGCGTTTAAGACCAGATATGGATCATACGAATGGTTAGTTATGTCGTTTGGATTAACCAATGCGCCGACATTCTTTATAGACTTGATGAACCAAATTTTCAGAGAGCACTTGGGTAGGTTCGTGTTGCTATTCATAGATGATAGTTTGATATACTCTGAGGACGAGTAAGAGCATGAAGTTCATGTTAGAGTGGTTCTCGAGACTTTAAGAGGACATCAGCTGAAGGAGAATTTTTTGAAGTGTCATTTCTAAAAGAAGGAGGTGAAATTTCTTGGTCATATAGTTTCATAATGAGGATTGGCGGTAGATCCAACTAAGATCGAAATAGTGAATAATTGAAAGAGACCAGAAACAGTGACTGAGATAAGAAGTTTTCTTGGATTGGCCGGATATTATCGGAGGTTTATAAAGGATTTTTAGCGGATAGCAACGCCGATGTCCAAGCTAACGTGAAAAGATGTGAAGTTTGTTTGAACCGATTAATGTGAGGAAGCATTCCTGAGCTTGAAACACTTATTGACCCATGCACTTTTATTAGTTTTTCCAGAGGGGAATCAAGATTTGGTAGTTTATATGGATGAGTGTGGAACTGGATTAGGAGCAATGTTAATGTAGAGAGGTAAAGTGATTGCATATGCTTCTAGACAGCTTAGACCTCATGAGGTTAAATAGCTGACTCGTGACTTGGAGTTAGCTGCAGTTATTTTTTCTTTGAAGGTATGGAGACATTACATTTTGGGAGAGAGGTTTGAGCTTTATATGGATCACAAGTCGTTGAAGTACTTGTTTTCTGAGAGGGAGATGAACATGACACAACAAATATGGTTAGAGTTTATTGCTGCTTATGATTTTGGAATTAAGTACACACGTTGGTAAGGCAACAAGGTTGTAGATGCGTTTAGCAGGAAGCATCAGCATGTAGTATTGGCTATGATAGCGGAATGAAAGACTTGGAAGAATTATCGACTTGCAGAGTGCAGTGGAGATCTGAGGCTGGGTCTATCGGAGAATCTGCTACGTTATCTTGTTTAGAAGTCCCACGGATATTGATTGGGAAGATTGCTTGTAAATAGGAAGAGGATCCAGTGTTAGCTGAAAGGATTAGGAAGTTAAGGGGTAGAATGGAGAGTGATGACTTGATGGATTTCAGTCTTGAACAAAATGGGTGGTTGAGATAGAAGGATAGATTATGTGTTCCAGATATGGGAGGCATAAGGAAGGAGGTTTTGGACGAACGCCATCGTTCAAAGTTCATTATTCATCCAGGAGGAACGAATATGTATGGGATATGAGGAGAAGTTTCTTCTGGAAAGGAATGAAAAAGGATGTTGGCTTATGGGTGAAATGGTGTTTGAATTGCCAGTAGGTGAAAGTCGAGCATCACAAGCCAAGTGGGTTGCGTCAGCCAATGGTTATTCTGGTATGGAAGTGGGATTCTATTTCTATGGACTTCATAGATGGGTTTCCGAGATCTAATAGAGGAAATGAAAGAATATGGGTCATAATTGATAGATTAATCAATAGTTCCCATTTCATTCCTGTTAAGTCAAATAGGATAGCACCTGTATTGGCTAAGTCAATTATAAAGAATGTGGTCAATAGTATTGTTAGTGGTAGAGATTCCTTATTATTAGCGAGTTCTGGAAGAGTCTTAGGAGAGTTTAGGAACCAAACTCAAGATAAGTACCGCTAGCCATCCGTAGACAGATGGGAAAATGGAAAGAGTCAACAAGATCTTAGAAGACTTATTAAGAGCTTGTGTATTAGACTTTGGGGGATCATAGGAAGACCATCTACACCAAGTCGAGTTTTCATATAACAATAGTTATCAGACTAGTACAGGGATGGCACCGTTTGAAGCTTTGTATGGAAGACCATGCAAATATCTCGCATTTTGGTTAGAGACCGGAGGTAGATTAGTCTTTGGTCCCGGTTTGTTAAGAGAAGCTGTAGAGAAGATTGAGCTGATAAGCGCAAGAATGAAGGAAACTTAGTTTAGGCAAAAGAGCTATGCAGATAGAAGATGAAAGATTTAGAATTCTCTGTTGGAGATCTTGTTTTCATCAAAGTATCGTTGATGAAAGGTGTTATAAAGTTCGGGAAGACATGGAAGTTAGCATCAAGATTCGTAGGACCATTTCCTATTTTAGAGAGGATCAACAAACTCGCATACGGAGTAGAGTTGCCAAATAGTTTGACAGGAGTCCACGATCTTTTTTATGTATCTCATTTGAGGAAGTATGTTAGGGATCCAGAACCACTATAACCCCGACTGTGTTAGAGAATTTAGTAGTGGAACAAGACTTGACTATAGTTAGGAAGCCTGTCTGGATAGTCGCAAGAGATAAGAAGAAGTTAAAGAACTAGACAATCAGATTAGTGAAGGTCCAGTGGGGTGATGATGATAGAGAATGTATTTGAAAAAATGAGAGCAGGATTAGAGACGCTTATCCTAATTTTTTTGATGGTACGTTTTTCCTTTGATTGTTTTGATGTGTACCTTATCATAATTTCGAGGATGAAATTGTTTAAGGAGGGAAGTCTATAGCTCCCCATATTTTTAGTAACATTATTTAGGGAATTTAATTAGCTAAAATAAATTAAACAATATATGTTGATTAATGGATTGATAATTGTGATTTAATTAAAGGGTAGTCATGCCTTGTTAATAAATAAACAAAGGAACTAAAGAATGAAGTGTTAAGGCAAATAGAGGAGGGATAAAATAAGAAATAGAGCATTCTAATACCCTAAACTCTTAGGAATTTACTTCCATACATTCATTCATACATTCATAAGCAAAAAATTATAAGTCTAAGGTCGACTACCATTAGCAAAGAGGAGAAGATAAAACTAGGATTCAAGAGGAAGAATCAAATCACTTAATCAAGATCAATTCTCATATCCTAAATCCAAAAGCTAAGGTGAATAATGACCATATCTCTTATTTCTTAAATGTTTTCAGTTTTAAGGAAATTTGAATTTATCTTCCATAGTTTAGCCACGATTTTGAAGGACAAAATGTTTATATATGCTTGTTGATGATTTTGCTTATTCATATAGTTTTATGATATGTTTTGATGTGAAAACCCTATTTAATGACATCCAAATACCTTGCGATTTTAGATAAACATCAGAAATCATATTTTAGAAATGAAGTTCAATTTTGATAATTTTATGAATTAATATGGATTTTATATTAATTTTCTAGTAAAGAAAATGATTTATTGGATTATAAACAATTTACGGTTAAATTATAAATAATTTGGATATAAAATTTATATTTGTTAGAAAATGTATTTAAAAGGATTTTCTAGAATTTTTGTAGGACTTTCCAAAGTGTTTTGATGAATATATAAAATTATTTATGATATGGGACTCAAATGTTTATATATTTATAAAGGGAGAAGTGGTATTTTGTAAATGATTTAAATTAATTGATTCTGAAATTATGGCAATGCTTTTAGAAAAGAAAAATTAGCAACCAATGAGATTTTGACAAATAAGGCAGGTTAGTTAAAAAGATTACTTAAAAGGGTCAAAAACCATTTTTTCATGCCAAATGCATGTTTCGCCACTATCAACGCCTTGCTTTCGATTGGGTAGCTTTCGACTTAGTAATTTCGCATCTATGCATTGAAGCCAATGCACATATTATCATTAACCTGGTACATAGTGAATTGGACAAAAGCGGAAGGAACTGGGTCCAAACTAGAGGTTTCAAAAGAGGTCACAGCGTTACTTTGCTTTAAATTGAAATGCGTTTGCTTTGCTTTTGACTATATTACTTTCAACTTGGTTGGCTTCTGACTGGGTCAAATGGTTTAAAGAAATGGTTTTAAGAGGTATTTCCTTTGTTTTTAAATAACCTCTTTCAACTAGTCGAAGCGTTAGCTGCTGCTTTCTACCTTTCGAAGCATTGCTTCAAAAGGGTTGATTTTTTTTATAAAAACCCTGCTTCTTCTCCAATGCTTTAGAAAGGACGGTTTCGACACCATCACTTCTTCACTTAGGTTTTGGCTTTCGAAAGAGTTGATTTCGACCCTATTGTTTGTGACCCTTAGATATTTTTAATAATTAACCCAAAGGTTTCGTAAGTGATAGTTTTAAATCATTTCGACACGTGTTTCCACAAGTTTTAAAATTGAAACCAAATGCTTTTGAAAGCTTTAAGATTTTGATGCTTTTGAAGGGTTTCTAAGGAGTAGTTCTCCAATGGTTTCGAATGATTTAACTAATGGTTTTGAAAGGTTTAAAGGAAAGGTTTTTCCAATGGTTTCAAAAGGCTATTTTTAAAGGTTTTAAAGATAGGATTTATAAGGTTTTTAGCTTTCAAAGGAAAAGGTATTTCAATGGTTTCAAAAGATTTATGTAAATGGTTTTGAAAGGAAGGTTTTTGCCTTTCGGCCTAAACGAAAGAAAGGGTTTATATGGTTATGAATGAGATACTTTCAATGGGATCAAAAGGGGTACTTTCAAAGTTTCAAATGTTTTCTTCCACAAAGTTTGGGTGAAGTACATATAACATGGCAAGATGATTTTGACTAAAGCATGGAGTATATATTTTCCCTGTTTAAGTTTGATTTAAAGGTTCTAAATCAATTTGAGAAGAAAAGGTTTCAAGGAAAATTTAAGTAAAATCACTCGGATATTATAATACTAGATAGGACTGTTTTACGGTCGAGCCCTATGCATTAACTATTACCCCCTAGCTTATTCGGTCCAAAATTCTAGCGTGTAGGGCTTTGTCATATGTATGACTAAAATTAGGATCAGTGTCCAAAATTAGGAACATATTTGCACAGTGTAGGTTATTGGTGAGCTCGAAAAACCATTAGGATCAGTGAACCCTGGGAGAGAGTAAGTTAGGGACATACCGTCCAGAAAACTTGTCTAACAGATGTTATGCCATTTTTATTGTATCTGTCTGGTAGGCCCGAGTCAGCCAAAGATTAGTAGTAAGCCAAAAATGTGTTCAGATAGATAATCCTTTTATTACCTAATATGTTTGTTTGCATAAAATGCTTTGTAGTTTTTAACCATTTTTGGTTGTAGGATTTTGATTTGCAAAAGATATGTTTTAAAAGGATATTAGTGAGGGGAAACCCATTCCACTAAGCGGCGTGGTCTCACTTAATACCGTATATCTCAGATGTATGGTATTATTCACACCAGGCTTTACGTCTGACTCGAAGTTTATGTTTTTCTCCTTAAACTCTCGGGTGCTTAAAATTGATTTGAGTAGGCTGAGGGTTGAGGATTCATTGGTTTTGGTAGATTTGCGAATAAAGCTTCCAAAGACAAGCAGGTGGCTGATGGATAGCTATTTTGGAGTTGCAGATTGTTTTATTTTGATGTATTTCCAATGTGTTTGTAATAAGTCAGTTAAGACTATTTAGTACTCTGGTCAACCAGGGGGCCATCATCATATGTCGCTCTTGGCGTATTTATGTATATATTTTATCTGAACCTGGAAAAGCGATGGGATTATGTAATTTTAATATGAAACATGTTTTGAAAAATGTAATGTGAAAAGATGTGTGATGCCCCACCACGAGGCCCACATTAACAAAGAGTATTATTGGGTAATACTGTCTGCTAATGCGGAGAGTAGGGCTGGTTAGGAGTGACCATCTATAGTCTTGTCATAAATATCTGTAGAATGTGTCGATAAATGCTCTATATTTTTTCTCTATCTCAAGTAGATCGACATATCCAATAAATACTTAATACAAAACTATATGTGGCTATAGGATTTATCAGAACAAAATACAACAACTCAAATGACTAACACATCACAGAATGACAGATAATCATACACACACACACACACACATATACAGATACATCACAGAGTATACAAACTAATACATCACATATATGGTATGACGATCACAATATACACACGACCCAAAGCAATATACATATCATAGTAGCGACAAAAAGACTGTAACAAAAGGATAGCAGAAAAGTCCACACGGAAGTAGAATAGGCTAAGTACGAAGGGTACTTAACATGAAATAACTCGGTCTGACCCAAGTATAAAGTACACGGGTAAGTCTACCTAAACAAATCATTTTAAGGGGATAATCGATAACATAAGCATAAGGCAAGGTGATCATCTTCTCAACTGAGAAGGAATAATTCAAGAGTATATATTACTTCACATGGCATAACTAAGTAGGTATAGTAATTTCAAGTGATATAAGGATATCACTAAATATGAATTCAACTCAAAGGCAATAAATTTTTATAACAAATCTCACAATAAAAGCACGCCTCATCTCATGGCGTATCACAAAACATCAAATATGGTTTAGGAGAAAAACATAACTCCAAAGAGGAGAAATCCCAAATCCACCATATCGGCAAACTCAAAAGCATTCTCAAAAGAGAAAACATCATCTCAAAATACGACATAAGGCAATCAAATATAAATCTCTAACATAGGAGTCCCAAATAAACGCGAAAATGCAAATCTCATATGATAACGCCAATAGGCAATTCCTAAATAATATGCTAAAAGAAGAATCTCAAATAATGCTAATGTAGGCCACTCAGATTCTCATAAGGTAATCGTCATATGTATATATATATAAAACAGCTTGAATGGACAACCATGAAAAAAAAAATACACTAGGGATATCACAATTATCAACGGAATCATCTCAAAATTTTGCATGTGCTTTTGGACGAATTCTGCCAAGTACCGAACTCTAAAAATAGGTACCTCTCCTAAAGGCAAATACGTTTCAATGGGTAAATACGCCGCAATGGCAAACGTCTCGAAGACAAACACGCCGCAATGGCAAATACGCCGCACTGGAAAACGTCTCTAAGACAATGACCCGAAGGTCTAGTACTAGCAATACGTCTCGAAGACAAGTGTGTCACAAACTCTCGGATAGGAACCCAAATAGTGCTAACATATGTCTCATACCACACATTCGCACTAAATGGTTTACTAACCGCTAGTAAATTCCATACTCAAAGCAGTAAAAAGTTTACCTCGTCTCAATGGTAAACTCGACCCGAAGGTCAAAACGATCAAACGGACGAGTCGAGAATTAACCGATAAGGTAAACGCACGTGTCCCATACCACATGTTTTATAAAACTATTTAATTCTCCTTCTCATTCGCTCAAATAGTGCAAAAATGTGTATTTTATAGATAAAATAATTTACTTTGGAAACTGGCTTTTAAAACCAATTTTCGAGACCAGTTTTGAAAATTAGATTTGAAAATTCCCTTATGATAGAGAATAAATAGATTTTATATTTGAAAATACTATAGAATAATTATTTTTAATGCCAATTTATTTTGAAAGTTATTTCAAAATTGTCTGGGGAAAATCCCTATTCGAAACGAAGAAAAACCAAGAAAACACTCAAAATCGATATTCGAATTCAATTAAAATTTAATTCAAATTCAATTGAAATTTAATTCAAATTAAATTCAAAATTTGAATTTAAAATACTCAAAAATGTGGCTAGTCTATTGATAGACATCATGGCCTTCAATACAATCAGAAATATCACAAAAACAAGCAAGAGAAACAAGTGAAATAAGAAGCAAAATAAGGCAAAACGGGCTGGACAAAAGCCTAGAAAAGGCCTTTACCCTAGTGTTCGAACTTAGGGGCCTCTGGGTCGACCTGCATGTTGAACCAGAGAGAGAAGTTGTCGACCATCTCACGCGAATTTGTTCCAGGTTAAAATCGAGCTTCGTATTCAATTTCCAGTTAAGTTGAGCATTCAAATTATAATATTTTGCAACCATATTTTACAGGCATGAACTATTACAACTGAAATACCAACAGAAAGAAACTCGGCAGAATTTTGTTGCCAGAATCAAAATATATAAGCCCATGCAAAGAAGCAGTATAAAATAGTTTAACATAAAGGAAAAACTGTCGATAGAAAAACAATTCCAGTAGCTTATTTTGCAGAAATTCAAGCATTTAGAATTTTTGTTTCGCTAGATTTCTAAGCTTATCAACTCATCTTGCAATACCGAATATGTAGCTGAATGATTGAAGCTTTGAGGAGGAATTGGCTTCAGTATCTGGTAAAAACCTTGGACGGAGATATGCAAGATGAAAACTTACAGTTAACAGACAATCACGTCTAAAATTTAGATTTTGATGAGATAAAAGAGTTTGGAAAGGATTACCTTTTAATTTTCACTCTAGATTGACAAAAATCTTAGTCTGCTTGAATCAATTTGATGATTGAAAGCTTGATTTGAAGAAAATGGTGTGGATGGTTTCTTTTCTGATTTCTTAGGAGGAAGAAGAAACTAAAATATGTACATGTTACTTCCTCCTTTCTTATTTCTGACTTTAGATGGCTAGCGGGCTTTGGACCCAAGTAACAAAGAGAATCAGTTTAGCCTACGTAAATTTATTCAACACTTAAAATAAAATATGTGCATATATTTCATATTATGTTATAAACAAATGTTATTTTCTTCCAATTTTCACACAAATAATATATGTAAATTTACCTATACAATAAAAAAAATTCCATCATATAAAAATATAATTTTTAATTTTTAAAATATTTTAGTTTTTAAAATATTTTAATTATTAAATTCCATTATTTTACGTAGATGCACCATTTTCACGAATAAATGCACAAAAACTTGTCTTTAACTTCTAAAATCCAACAAAAATTATTTTCTTGCTTAGAAAAATATAATAAACCATTTCAAACTCAATTTTATAATTAAAACTCATTTTAAAACCAAATTCCATCTTTTTATTTACTTAAACACGCTTTTAAAAATCAAATACTTCATTTAGAAATTATTTAAAGAAGTAATTGGCAATAATTAATAAAATTATTTCATTTTCTCTAAATAAAAATCATTTTCCATTCATTCGTAACCCAAACAAATAAAATAAAGCTTTTAAACTTTATTTTCTCATTTTTATTCCTAAATTTTATGGTTTATTCCAAATATACAATTTAAAATCTCCAATTTTATTTTTAATTTACAATATTAAATTATAAATAATAGGTAATCTCCAAAACAAGGGTTGTTACACACTCCCCCCTTAATAGAATTAAATCCTTACGGTTTGTGTTAAATTATTAAATTATGGGCAAGCATGAGATCAAAAGTCCTCACTCTCTACTCAATATGAAAGATGACCAAGATAAAATTGCTCGGTATATTCAGTGATTTCCCAAGTATAGATACTGGGATTAGCGGACTATTGAATTTCTTTGAGCAATACATCATGATTTCGAAAGTACATCACTTTCGAAACAAGAACACAATGGAACACTACCCAGAAAAATCTATCGAAGGTGATTGATTTCACAAAAGTATCTCAAATAAAGTTGGGATTTAGCATCGCTTCATCCAAACTCCAAACAACAAGATGAGGACTGGTCGTGTGTCACTACGGAAACAACCACACCAACATTGGTTTGATAACAAGAGAGTTAAGAGAATTCGATGGGAGGAAGTTTCTTCAAAGTCCCACCAGACTCAAATGACCGTATAATGCACGATGTTAGATTATGGCTCAAGGACAAAACAAACTCGAGAAATGGATTTCTATACTCTTATTTTACAAAACAAATATTTTTAAGATTTCAAAAACCTAATTTATTTATACTCAAATTCTTAAAGTTCAATATTCTGAAAATTTTCAAGACTTCTCACAAAAATCCAATTTACTCTCTAAACTCTTTATTTAAAGTAAATAAAATATTTTACTCATAGATTCTACCACAATATATTTCAGTTCGACATATATACTTTCATACAAAAGATCAACCAAATTTTAGTCACAAAATAGGTAGAATGCACATAATTATAAAGAAAATAAGTTATTTCAATCACAAACCTGTTGTAAAGATCTTAAATTTTGACCTAGCAAAACTCAAAATATAAAAATACTTATAAAATGAAAGTTGTTCTACTAAGTCTAAGATTTCCAGTGATATAAAGATCATAAAAATTGGATTCACGGTTTGAAAGTTTTGCTAAATTTATTTTCATCTTAAATCTTAGAGAATCTCTTATAGGACCGAAATGACTATCTACTTTCAAACCCATTTTAGAGCAGGAAAAATGTAAAATTTTCTAAAGTAGTACAAAGAAAATTTATATTTTTCTAAAGGCACTTTCATTTCCAAAAATTTTGAACTCATTCGGAGTTATAAATCTCAAGTTATTGTTGTTTTAGCACGGCGCTTTTCCAACCAAATTTCTTCTTTCAAATCAATTTGAATGTTGAAAATTTCCCAAACCGTTTTAGTTTCAAATTATATTTTCAAACAAGCATTTTGTTAAATTATTTATTAAATGATCTTCTTTTTCCTCGGAAAGCTAATACATACCAAATTATGATCAACTTTATATAATTTTCATAAAAGAACAATTCATTAATTGTAAAAAAAATCATTACTTTCTAAAAATCTAATTTTTAAAACAATTAACTTAGAAAACTCATTTTGGAAGAGATAACTAATATTATTCCATTATCAAGAGATGATTGTTGATCATTTATTAAAACAAATTTTAGGGATATATATAAAATTTCAAATTATTCTCATAATTTAAAATGATCATTCAACACGAATTATTCATATATCAAAACAATTCAACCCCATGTCTACTTTGTCACACAAATCAAATTTCCATTTAATTATCAATGAAAAACTAATTAAAGTTGATAATTAATTCAAATTTGTTTTCAAAAGAAATTTACAAATTCACACCAATAAATTTTTAACACAACCAAAATTTGAAACAAAATTTGCTCATAAACCCATGATTAATGTTTTAAAAATAACATATTAAATTTCGAATTTTTTTAAAACATTGCAAGGGTATTGCCTCGCCGTTGTTTTATAGTTAACGAACCCATCGAATGGCAGTAGAGTTGACATAATGATCAAAACTGCCTCGCCAAACACTTACTATGGTTCAATGGCTGGATTTAATTCTCAAGCCATATTAAATTACTCCAATCTTTACTTATTAAAACTCAATTTATCATGCTTGATTGCCTCATCACGGTGTTAGGAAATTCCTATCGATAACGTTGATCAGGCGTATCGACCAGAATTCTTAAAGCACTTGATGGATGATCCAACACAAAAATTATTTTCTATAAAAGGAAATACTTCATAATACTCCAAAATATTCTTTAATTATCACAACAAAATCCAATTTCTCTTAAAACATAACTTCAATTTGAAAGATATGAAAACTCAATTATAACTTATATTCAAAAGCAAAAACACAAGAAGAACTCATCAAGATATTTCCAGAATACTCGATTCACAAGACTGATGGAATTGACTGGAGCGTTCGTTACTCCGAGCGGTACAATAAATCACTCACAAGAACCATACAAGTGTGGAATGCAATAAGAGGAATGTTATCCTCTGCAACTCGTAGCTCATGAAAATCGACGTAATGTCAAGCTGAGGAATGACCCTAGCACCACTCACTAGATTAGAACGAGATCAATAAGATATAAGAGTAATGGCAAGGTTTCTTCTCGAATGAGAAGAAGACACAAACAAAATATCATATTTTGAGTGAAGAATATCACATAGTATACCAGTAATTGAGTATCCTAAGAGGATTTCTCCAAGGAGACAAGAACGATAATATCTATTAAATTCAATGAATTACCTCGTTTCCTTAGTGGACATCCTCGTGGAAGGATGACTGAAAGGATAATAATCGGAAGGGAGATCTATACAATTCTCGATTTTCCAATGGGAGACAAACCCAGACAGACTCACAGTAATCAACAAAGTCATAATGATCGAAATTCGTGATATATCATCAACATCTCGAAACTCAAGAGTGAATACAGATACTTCAGAATGAACATTCGAAGAACAAGAAAAAAACAAATTATCCAAAATTAAGATACTTAAATATAGGATCCTTCAAATCACAGAATACGGCTTGATAATACACAAGCCACTCCATCTCAAATCATTTTAAACTTTAGATAGAAGATAGCGTGCTAATTCGCAAGAAAAGTTAAGCAGCCAGGAACAATTCCTAAAATTCTCATATATCATGCCAAATATTGTGGATCCCCTTAATAGGATTCGCAATCTTCACAGAGGAACAAGTAAGAACATCCAAAAGCACAAACAAATTCCTCCAATACGGATGAATGTCAAGCACGTACCGAAGGGGACTCGAATAAAATAATCCCAATTAGGATTATTCATAAGATAAGATATCATCGATTATATTTTGGAATACTACAGAATAAAATATATTCCTAGACATATCCCAAAATTCTATCTCATAAGACACGATATGGTAAAGGATACAATGACTAAAGAATCGGTAACACTTGTATTATACTTGGATGTATGGTAATTTGTGTTTCTGTTCTGTGTTAATCATATTTTATTCTAAGTTCAGCTCCAATGCCAAGCTGTAACACCCCACCTTGAGACCCACATTAACAAAGAGTTTTACTGGGTAATACTGTCTGTTAGTACAGAGAATATGGCTGGTTAGGAGCGACCATATATAGTCTTTTCTTAAATATCTATTGAATACGTCGATAAATGCTCTATATTTTTTTTCTCTATCTCAAGTGGATTTATGCATATCCAATAAATACTTAATATAAAACTACAGATGGCTATAGAATCTATTAGAACAAAATACAACAACTCATTTACTAACACATCACAGAATAGCAGAAAATCATATGCACATACACACACACACACATCCAAATACACCGCAGAGTATACAAACTAATACAACACATATGTGGTATGACAACCATGACATACACACGAGTCAAAACGATATACATATCAGAGTAGCAATAGAAAGACTACAACAAAAGGATAGAGGAAAAGTCCATGTGGAAGTAGAATAAGCTAAGTCCAAAGGGTCTCTAACCTTGAAACACCTCGGTCTGACCCAAGTATAAAATACACAGGGTCGGTCTAGCCAAAAAAATCAGTTTAAGGTGATAATCTTCTCAAGTGAGAAGGAATAATTCAAGAGTATAAGTTTACTTCACATGGCATAACTAAGTAGGCATAGTAATTTCAAGTGATATGAGGATATCACAAAATATGAATGCAACTCAAAGGCGATAAAACTTTATAACAAATCTCACAATAAAAGTATGCCTCATCTGATTGGTGTATCACAAAACATCAAATATGGTTTAGCAGAAACATATAACTCCAAAGAGAGGAAATCCTATACCTGCCATATCGGCAAACTCAAAAGCAGTATCAAAAGAGAAAACATCATCTCGAAATACGCTATAAAGCAATCAAATATAAATCTCCAACATTGGTGAATATAATCCCAAATAAACTTCAAAAGGCAGATCTCATATAAAAACACCAATAGGCAATTCCCAAATAATACGCCAAAAGGCAAATCTCAAATAACGTCAGTATAGGCAACTCAACTTCCCATAAGATCATCGCCATATGTGTATATATAAAATGGCTTGAATGGCCAACCAAGAAAAATGCGATACACTAGGGAAATCACAATAATAAATGAAATCATCTCAAAAGTTTTGCACGTGCTTTTGGCCAAAGCCTGCCAAGTATTGATCTATAAAAATAGGTACCTCGCTTGAAGGAAAATACGTCTCAATGGACAAATATGTCGCAATGGTAAATATACCGTAATGGCAAATGTCTCGAAGACAAATACACCGCAATGGAAAACGTCTCTAGGACAATGACCTAAAGGTCCAGTACTGGCAATATATCTCGAAGACAAATGCGTCACAAACTCTCGGATAGGAACCTAAACAGCGTTAATTTATGTCACTTACCACACGTTCGCACTAAACAGTTTACTAACCGTTAGTAAATTCCATACTCAAAGCAGTAATAAGTTTACCTCATCTCATCGGTAAACTCGACCCAAAGGTCAAAACGATCAAACAGACAAGTCGTAAATTAATCGATAAGGTAAACACACATGCCCCATACCACGTGTTCGACCAAACCATTTAGTTCTCATTCTCAGTTGCTCGAATATTGCAAAAACATGTATTTTATAGATAAAATAATTTACTTTGGAAAACAGGCTTTTAAAACCAAATTCGAAACCAATTTTGAAAACCGAATTTGAAAATTCCCATATTATAGAGAACAAATAGATTTTATATTTGAAAATACATTAAAAATACGATGGAATAATTATTTTAAATTCCAATTTATTTTGGAATTTTTTTGGGAAAATCCATGCTCGAAAACAAAGAAAAACCAAGAAAAAACTCAAAATAGATATTCGAATTCAATTCAAATTTAATTCAAATTCAATACAAAATTTGAATTTCAAATTCTCAAAAATTTGGATAGTCGATTGTTAGACATCATGGCCTTCAATACAGTCAGAAATATCACAAAAATGAGCAAGAGAAATAAGTGAAATAGGAAGCAAAACAAGGCAAAACGAGATGGACAAACGCCTGGAAAAGGCCTTCACCCTAGTCGACATGTAGGTCAACTAGGGGGTCGTCCTTTTCCCACCTAAGGTCGATAGGCCGGTCGACCTTTGGGTCCTCTGGTTCGACCTACATGTCGACCCAGAGAGGGAAGGTGGCGACCTTCTCACGCGAATTTGTTGCAGGTTAAAATCAAGCTTCGTATTCAATTTCCAGTGCAGTCTTAAGCGTTCGAATGATAATATTTTGCAACCAAATTCAGGCATGAACTACTACAAGTAAACTACAAACAGAAAGAAATATGGCAGCATTTCGTTGCCAGAATCAAATGATATAAGCACGCAAAGAAGCAGTATAAAATAGTTTCACAGAAAAGAAAAACGATTACAGTAGCTTATTTTGCACTGATTCAAGCATTTAGCAATTTTGTTTTGCTAGATTTCTGAGCTCATCAACTCACCTTTCTTTTAAAGAGAAATACTAAATTTGTAGCTGAATGATTGAAGCTTTCAGGAGGAATTAGCTTCAATGTCCTGTAAAAACCTTGGACAGGGATATCAAAGATGAAAACTTATAGTTAATAGACAATCGCCTCCAAAATTCAGATTTTGATGAGATAAAAGAGTATTGGAAAGGATTACCTTTTAATTTTCACTCTAGATTGATAAAAATCTCAGTTTTCTTGAACTACTTGGAAGGTTGAAAGCTTGTTTTGAAGAAAATGTTGGCAATGGTTTCTTTTCTGATTTCTTAGGAGGAAGAAGAAAATAAAATACGTACAGGTTACTTCCTCATTTCTTATTTCTAGCTTTAGCTAGCTAATAGGCTTTGGACCCAAGTAATAAAGAGAATTAATATAGCCTAGGTTAATATATTCTACACTTAAAACAAAATATGTATATGTATTTCACATTATGTTATAAACAAATGTTATTTTCTTCCAATTTTCACACAAATAAGATATGTAAATTTACCTATACAATAAATAAAATATTTTCCATCATATAAAAAGATAAATTTTAATTTAAAAAAATTATTACTAAAATCCTTTATTCTACATAAATACACCATTTTCACAAATAAATGCAAAAAACCTTATTTTTAACTTCTAGATTTCAACAAAAATTGTTTTCTTACTTAGAAAAATATAATAAACAATTCCAAACTCAATTTTATAACTAAAACTCATTTTTAAACCAAATTCTATCTTTTTATTTACTTAAACACCCTTTTAAAATCAAATACTTCATATAAAAATTATTAAAAGAAGTAATTGGCAATAATTAATAAAATTATTGCATTTTCTCTAAATAAAAATCATTTTTCATTCTTAACCCAAACAAATAAAATAAAGCTTCTAAACTTTATTTTATCATTTTTATTCCTAAATTTTATTGTTTATTCCAAATAAACAATTGAAAATCTACAATTTTGTTTTTAATTTGCAATATTAAATAATAACTATCGTTATAATTTAATATGAACAGGTAATCTCCAAAACCAGGGTTGTTACATGATGTTTTTTGAAATCTGTGACTTTGTTTCATATTCATGTGATGCTGAATTATGAATACCATTAACATTACCGTATTTGATCATCGGAAGTTAATACTGTGGATGACGCGGTATATGTAGCGCTTACTTTAGGCCTTCAGATATAGGATGTTACAACTGTCTAGTTGTTTGGTTATAACCTTTCCAAGTTGCATCAACACTACACCCAAACCAACTCTACATGCGTTCGTAAAAATAGTTAACCCTTCTCCACCATTAACAATAGCCAAAATAGGAGCACTAGTCAATCTCTCCTTTAACTCGAGAAATGCACTCTCACACTTTGCAGTCCGCTCAAATTTAACATCCTATTGTTAGCTTGGTTCGGTGAGAGACGATTTTGGAGTAATCCTTTATGAACTTTGTATAATAATCGTTCATCCCTAAAAAGCTCCTCACTTCTGTAGGAGTTTGGGGTCTTTTGAAATCCTGCACTGCAGCTACCTTAGCCAGATCAATCGAGATGCCATCACCGATACAATATGTCCTAGGTATCTCACTTCTGATTGCCAAAAGCAGCACTTAGAAAACTTAGCTTTAAGAACGTTTTTCCTTGACGTTTCCAACACAACTTCCAAATGGTGTTTGTGCTTTTCCTCAATCTTTGAATAGATAAGAATGTTATCGATGAAAACCAACATGAACTTATTCAACAGCCCTAAAAACTCGAATCATAAGATCAACGGAAAATGAAGGTGCATTGGATAATCCAAAAGGCATAACCAACCACTCATAGAATAAGTCCAGTCCTCTAAAAGCAGTTAAGGGTATACTATCCTCCGCCCCTTAACCAATGGAAACCCGTAGCAAGGTCCATTTGGGAAAATACTCTTTCCCCATGAAGTTGGTCAAACATTTTATCTAATAAGGGTAACGGGTACTTTTTCGAGTGGTCTGCTTATTTAGTTCCATATAATCCACACATAATCTTAACGGACCATCGGATTTGGCTACAAAAATAATACTGATCCCCTACTTGAACAGCTCAGCCTAATTAATCCTTTTCTCCAGAAATCATCTGTTTGATCCTTTAACTCATGATTCTCACTCGAGGCCATTTTACACAGGTGTTGAATAACAGGTCTCGCATCGGGAACTAGATCAATACGAAATTCAATTTCTCGATAGAGAGGCAAACTATTAATCAGCTCAAAAATATTTGGGAAATCTCTAACAGCTTCTATTGAACCTGACTCTTCCTGGGACTATTTTAAGGCATACAAGAAACTATGAAACAATTTGCTAGGCTCATCACAAGGCACCACCGCCAAACTTCTTAGTTTGATTACCAAATATATTGTTCTTCCAACACAATCCAAAATGGCTCAATACTCTGCTAGCCAATCCATACCAAGTAAAATATCAAATCCCTTAAACTAGAACAAACAAGTTGCATGAAAAGTAGTGGGTAAGGTATGAAGCTCACACATCTTTACAAACCATACATAGATTATTTACCTCTTATGTGGTTTGACACATAGAGAGGGTTTTCTATGATTTTAGGGGAAAGTTGAAATTTTCTAACTAAATCAAAGGAAATAAAACTATGGAAAGCCTTGGTATCAAAAGAAACTCTATCAAAAACTCCATTAATAATTAAAGTACCTTCCAAGACTCCCTTCCCTTTCACATCTTGTGAAGTTGAGGGTTCGGCCTTAATTGCATAAACTTTGGCTTGTCCTTTCTTTAACAGTGGGTAGTCCTTAACCATGTGCCCTGGTTGTTGATAATTATAGCAAAGCATCTTTTGAAGCATCGAAGAGATAGGTCTTCCCTGCCGACAAAGTTTAGAAGTGTGACCCTTCTGTTTGCAGTTAATACATTCAATATCATTGAAACTGTTCCCTTGATCTTCTTCTATAGGTTTTCCCTTTCCCTGTTTCTTCTTCTAGTTTGGACTAAACTTCCTTTTATGTGGGTTAGTTGTACCTCCACTGGATGTTGTCGCTGCTATCTTTATCTTTAAGGCATTTCATACCTTAAGGCCATATCAACTAAATCCACAAATGATTCCTTCACATGAGCCATCATCTTTTCATGGAACTCTTCTCTCATACCTAATAAGAACATCTCATTTATCTTTAATGGTGCATCAATAAGTCCAGGGCCGAAACGATATAATTCACCAAACTTGGACTCGTATTCAGCTACCGACACGTCTTCCTACTTGAGATCTATGAAACTTCTATATAATCGAGTTCTACCCATAGCTGTCCTGAATTGGTCTTCAAATACTTCTTTGAATCTAGCCCATGAGAACTCATCTTCTGGAACATTTGTGGCGACAGAATCTCACCATGCAGTTGCACCCTCTTATAATTGCCATGATGCCAAGGACCATTTCTGATCATCAGAAATGTCCAAACCTTCGAAAATATTCTCACATAACCGTAGCCAAGCATGTACTCCAATGATGGATTAAATACCCTTGAAAGGTTTTCCTCTTAGATTTGTGTAGTCCTTACATAGAGTTGCGAAGTTTACTTGAGGCTGCATTGGGGCTACTGCCTCCACAGCTATTCCACCCCATCAAACATTCAGGGTTCTTCTACTTATGGTTGTTGTGCTACTGTTTCCCCATCCTTGTCCCCTTCTCATACTCATTCTTACTACCTGAATAAAGTAAGATATTTTTATAATACATGGACGAGATTATCTTAGGAAACAGAGCGTAAAACCAAACATAAAAAAACCGATCGGAATGACAAGGAAACACACTCTCAAATACTGAACTCATTCTAGGATACTACTAACCCTATATCTAATGAGTCGACCCCAACCAAGGCCTAAGTATTCGCTCAATCTAAGCTCTGATACCAAGTGAGACGATCTGCCTTTCTTACACCCAAATATGACACTTAATACATCATGGTATTCATGTGTTGATCATCTAAGTGTTCGAAAAATAAGTCATGGGGTAAAGAAAATAAAAGACAAAGGAAACAAATACAAATTTTTTTCACAAACGACAGAGTTATATATACATAATCATAGAATAGTACATATGGTTACTCCAAAATGTTACATCAAAGTTACAACAAGTACTATTCCCAAAAAGGACAGCTACATCAGCTCGCCTAAATTACTAATACATAATGTACAGTCATAGTGGAAATAAACATAACTACTGGATATAGTGAAAGCTTCTACTGCATACTGCTTCCCAAAACGCTCCAAAGAAACCTGACTACTTGGCTACTCATTAAAATTTGAGTACCCAAGAGTTTAAAGGAAAGAGACAAAACTCCAGGTCAAACATGGGTCTGGTGTGAATAAAGCATAAGTTTAACTTTGAAAAAAAACCTTCAAATTAAAGGTATCTCATAAGACCACGCCGCACATAAATACGGATGGGTTTTCACCTTACAATAGCCAAAGCATTTCTATATAAAATCCTCTAATATTATGACAATGTCTAGGTTTAAAATAAATATGGAATCATAGTCGAAATTGTTACATTATTAGATTCCAGCATAATATGTATACAATCAAGTCTGAAGACACGTATAAGAAAATGGATTCCAATAGTGATAAGGTAAGGGGCTACCTTCCGTATAGTACATCTCTAGCTAAAACGTACCTGGGGTCAGACCTTGAACTTAGCCTACCCCTGCTAACACAGAACTGGCCTACCCATCAACTTTGGTAGTACCGAATATGATCACCCTTTGGTTGCGATCAATAACCATATAGGGATCTCGAAGCATACATAAATCGTAGGTATCGCTCTAGATCTGACAATGATTATACCTTAACGGGCGAGACCCACATAGCCCTGCTACACCTACTCTGTTTTAGCCACCTTCAGGTGGTGAGGCTTTAGGCTACGCATTTACCTTCCTTTTAGTAGACCGTCTTGGAATGCTAACATTGCCCTCCAAGCATCGAATGAAATGATAGCATTCATCCATACAAGTTGTTACGGGATCAAAAAAACTTTCAACATTTATTATCTTCCATTTCGGAATCACCCTAAGGAAGAATAGTATAGCTCCATAGCATACTTCATAACAATCCATTACGAACGTTATTAGTTTGGAGTGGTTCGGATAAATTATACTTACCCAAAACCGATGTCTCCAAACTAAGCGATAGTTCCCGGCTCAATCAATTTTGATTCTTTTGGAAGTATGTAACCAGTATTCGAGTCCTCACCGGGGAACACTAATATACACAACATACTTCCTAAGTTAAAACAGGTCAAGTTATAAATAGCGGACAATCCGCTACTAAGGGTAAGTATACAGAGTTTGCATATAGATGACCATTTACTTAATTTAAACATGACCCATTGAGAGAAATTAACCCTCCCATATCTATCACGTTTCTGATATTTCGACCTTACTCTATCTCTCACCTAGAAATAAATTCTAGATCTCCCAGATAGAGGATCAGCCAACGCATCGGCTTTTAGGGCTCTGACTATGGGATGACTTACTTCCCATAAATGTGCCACCATATTAACTTTGATTTCATATTTGTTGGAGGTTACTTAACGGTAATCGACGAAGAAATCCCTTGATTTAAAACGTTTTTTTGAAAGGAAAACGGTTTAAACAAAACTAATATTTTAAAAACAAAGCGAATTTTAAACCCTTATTATTAATTAAATAATAAATTAAACCCTTATTAAATAATAACTAAATCTTAGTTAAGTCTTAATTACAATCTTAATTACATTAAATAAATTAGTAATTAATAATAAATAATTAAACCCTTTTTTTATAAATAATAAATAATAAATCTTTAATAAAAAATTAAAAATAACTAACCCTTAATTATTAATTAACTTTAATTAATTAACCAATTAAAATCAACTTCATTGATTAACACTTAGATATTAAATACTTTTATTAACTAATAATTATGTATTAATTACTTAATTAATTAATTAATCATTAATTAATTAATTAATTAAATAATAGTTACCTTTTTAATTACTTAATATAAGTTTTAAAACATTTTCCAAAAAGATTTCTAAGTGAAAGCATTTTTAGATTTTGAAAAGAGTTCGTTTTCACGAACCACACTTATAGCGACTATCGCTATACGACCCGAAATTTTCAAACTTGACATTTGTTTTCTAAGACTTCCTTAAAACTTTAACTTTTAGAAACATTACTATCTTGTGAACATAAAGATGTGGGTTTTGAAACTAAATTAGTTTAAACTTAGATATATTTTCAAAATTTAAGTCCAAAGTTCAAACTTTCAAAGAGGGATTTCATAAGTCGCTTAAGTTAGCAAAAATGCTAACTTTATTAGCATGAAAAACATATAGCAAGATCATAACCAATATCACAATCACAACCTAAAAACATAAGTACAAGAAAGATCATACCTTACCAATTTACTACATTTAACTTCCAATTTCAAGTTTATACAACACCACATATAAGCATACTTGTATACAACCAAATCAACACTATTTCCAAGTATACTTATGAATAACCAATTCAATATCATAACTACTTAAACAAGCATCATTTTTAAATAATAAATATACATCATGTATAAAGTTAATAACTTTGAGTAAAGGTGAGTACTTTACTCACCGAAAATGAACTAAATCAAGCCAGCTTCTTTATAACTCGAACACAGACAAGGTTTTTGCTTTTAACTTGGAAAAGTGGAGTCTTTAATGGCTTTAAGTTGAAAAATAATCAGCCTTAAGGGGTTTAAGTGCTCGGCCAGCATGATGGAGGGGTGTATGGACTTGATTTTGAAAAGAGTTCGTTTGGAAAAAATTTATGAAATAGAAATGAATGCAAAGTGGTTGAAATGTTATGAAAATGCCTTATATAATAAGTGCATAAATCAAGTTACCATATTACCCTAAAGTATTCAACCTCCTCTAGATTTTTTCCACATCAACATGCATGTCTCCCCCACTTTAACTAACGTTTTTTTACCTTGTCTCCCCTTCATTTTTCCAAGCCAACATGTATTTATTAACTAAGTACTTTTTTTCTAAAGATATCACAACTTATGTCACTTTTCTCTAAATTTATAATTTATTTTTTAAACATTTACATAAAAAGTCTTTTATATTTATTAAGCAAATATGTACATGTATATATTAAGAATCCTAACTCATTTATAAAAGTGTGTGCTACAAGTCAAAAATTCGAAGAACGATTTCCAGGCATATTTTTTATTTTTCTTTGAACTAATTATGTTTCTAAACAAAATTTGAAAACTATTTCACCATTGTTAATTATTATTTAAAAGATTTTTATTTCCATTATAACATCTATTATTTGAATATTTAAAATTAATTAAATATTTGCAAATCAAAGTAGTGAAATTATGGGCCGTTACAAAAACTATTTCACCATCTTTGATTATTATTAAAATGGAGTTTATTTTGAATTATAAGATCCACTATTTAGTAAAATGAAAAATATATTTAAATATTTATTATTATGGTGATTAAATTCTAGGTTGTTACATTAGGCTGGGTATGGAAAACCAATTGCCTGCCCTTTCTAGCTACCTGGACTGGCCAGATGGAGGGGATAGTAAATTTGATTTACTCGGATCAAAATTTCTCAGCATAAAAGATATAATTTTCAAAATTTAAATAACTTGGATTGCATGAAAATGATATGCTTATACTTGGTATTAAATTCCGAGGAGGGAATCCATACTATCCGTGTGAATTTGAAGGTGATTTCATAGTTATTTGATGAAAAGTAAAGGTTGAATACAGAAATTGATATTGAGTAGAATTAGTATAATTTTCACGATCCTTTCTACTCAATAATGTTTTCCAATATGAGATTTAAATAAATGATTAGGAAATGTTTTCCTAAATAAAAGGTGAAATGATTAGAAACTATTCCAAGATTCAAAAAGGTTTAATAAAACAAAGTATTTGATAAATGAGGCTTAATGATTCCATATACTATATTGACCCAGAATTTTAGTCAATTATTTTGAAATACTTAATTAGATTTAAAATTGAAATAGTAGTTTTATGATATAACAGCTTAAATTTCAATTATAGGGATTTATTTGAATAGTGAATTTAGGTAATTGGAATAATTAAAATAATTGAATCTTTGGTTTAATTCAAATAAAAATGATTTAAACTGGTTTGGTAATAACTTATTTTAATTAACGTGCGAAAATAGCCTTCTGAAAATAGTTTCGGATTTTGATGAAACCAGTTCTATTGGATACGTGATGATGAATTATAGTATGTCGACGAATTTCGTGACGATCAAACATATCATGTGGTTGTACGAATTTGAGACGCATATAAATTATTTTCAGGAATTTATATAATATAATTGGATTTGAAAAGCTGTCTTTTGTATATGATCGAATTAGGTCTCGAGAGTCTTTCCATTATTTTCGGAATAGGGGTATTTAGTATAGAACGCTGGACGGCACGTCTCGATAGGAGTCCAGGATTTTTGGACGTTTAAAGCTTGATATTTTTAAAATAAAATAATATATATTCACCATAACTTCGCAATACCATCAGCCCGAGCTTGTACTATTAGCCCATATCCAAGCACATTCAAATCCATACATTCCTTTCCCTATATTATCACGTGCAAACTGGAGAATAATTTCGTTTTATTTTAAAAGAAAAAATCAAAGCCCTCTTCATCCAACGGTTGTGGTCATTGGCGCCGCCACGAGCAATTTCGTGCCTCGGTCCCAACTAGAAAGTTGTAGAGGGAAGTTAGATGAATGTTATCAATGGTTGGATCATCGCCTAGTGACGTGAGATGGCCAAAAATCGTCGATGAACGTGTGAGTTACTAGCCGTTTTCGGGCGAACGGCGGCGTTAGAGCGATGAGGCCAGTGGTAATGGGTAGCGGTTGGACAAGGCAGTCGGCGGCAAGCTGGCAGCAGCGGTGGTTGATGGTAGCACGACATCGAGTATGAGCGGCCTAGGTTATAAATTTTTAAGGAGGTTAATTAGCACTTAACTAATGTAATTAAGAAATTAAATTATTCTAATTAATTTAAATGTTGTAATATAATTATCTCTTTCATATGAGGCCGAAATTGAACACAACTAATTGCATTGCAATCGTATCACGAATACTACGAAATAGAATTGATTTGGCAATGAATGGGGCTTGTTGAATTTTACGCTGAATTCGAACGTCGTTCGAATTCGGACAAAACTGGAACGCCTTAGCGGCGACTGGAATTTCGGTGAGTTAAATTCACCTTTTTGGTTAACCGGTAATGTTTTATAGGCGATAAAAGTTTTTGCTTGGATGTTTGGATGGTTTATCGTTTATTAGTTGGTTTGGATTTATTCCGGCCTCTAGAGTGGATAACCTTTTATGTATACCAGCCTAGTAGCGGATGACCCATATTATATAATTATATACTGTTGGTGATGTAGGGGGACAGGTTGGAGGGATCCAATGGGATTCCTCGCCATTGTTGATATATTTTCTATAATATTTCCATTATATGAATTTTTAAAATCAAACCTAATTGTTAACACTATGGGCTATGACGTTGTTATATGCTCACACTTAAAACCTATTGTGATAGAAAATCAGTATTGATATTGGTTAAGCGTTTGGTAGCTATTAGCCTCAAATTAGTATTTTAAAAATGCTTAATTACCGTTTGAGTTGGAATTGGTTTTTGAGATAGAAAATGAATTTAAATCTAGAATTCGGTTTCGAAAATATTTTGTTTAAAAGATTTAACTTCTAATTTACTTTAACTTTTTATTTGTCTTTCTTAAGTTATTTAATATATTAAATATTATTTTGAAATTATTTATTTATACTTAAATATTGTCTTAAAATTATTTATTTATACTTAATATTATTGTACAGTTATATTTATCAATATTTTAATATTTTGAAAAGTCAATTGTTTAAATAATTAATATGGTTTGGAATTAATAATAATGATTATCAATAATATTTTGGAAAATAATAACTATTTTTATAGTAATGGTAAAGATTAATTATTATTGTTTTATTAATTATGTTTTGAAATTATTAATTATTATTAAGATGCTTTAAGGTTAATAATTATTATTTATTTATAATGTTTATAATTAATAATAATTATTATATAATAGTGTTTGAAGTAAATGGTTATTATTATTTACAAATATTTTTTATATTTATAAATAGAGTTTTATAAATAGATTTAGGTTTTTTAAAAGGAGTTTTATAAAATGATTTGGAGACTTAAAGAAGATAATAACAAGTAAAAAGGATTTTATAAATGGCTTTAGATACTTATAAAAGAATTTTATAAATGGGTTTATAGATTTATAAAAAGAGTTTTATAAACAGGTTTATGGATTTATAAAGAGTTTATAAAAGATTTAGAAATGTTTATAAATGTTTTTTTAAAAATTTATAAAATAGTTTATAATTTGTTTAGAGACTTTAAAGGGATTTATAAATGATTTTAGAATTATATAAAAAGGTAAATATTGCTCTGTTTTGTGAATATACCTATAAAATTGAGATAAGTATGTAAATACATTTTCTAAATTTTGAATGTTATGTTTGTGAATATACTTATACCTTTGAAATAAGTATATGTATATTTTTCAAGTATTGGAAGGAGAATTAGGATTTAGTGATATATCTTTGTAAATGTATTTTTATGCAAGTATTAAAAATAAGGTAATAAATGAAAAGATTAATTAAGGAGGCCAGTGGTTGCTTATATGCTTAACCAATGTTGGTTTTCCCTATGGTATTAATTCCTTGAATTGGATGTGCATTTTTTGATAGTAAAATAATCGACTATCAAATATGGACACAAAACATAACTTTGGAAATATCTAGAAGAAACACATGAGTTATATAGCACAGTCATCTCCGATGATGTTGTACCATGCGTATAAGTCTTGCTTCGTTCTCCTAGGATAAATGATAAGGAAATCCATCCACTAATGGTTAGGAGGTGATCTCTGCTCTTATCTTTGGATGCTTATTTCCTAAAGAACTGGAGTTGAGTTTACAAAAAACTATCGATTTTGTTTTGAAGTGACCGAGATCGGATATGTTATCCAGAAAGCACTTTGATCCAACTCAAGCATTTCGAAGTGAAGATATCTTGAAGATGATGGAATTGAAGGCGAAGCTCTTTGAAGTGCAAATCTACTTGCTACTAATCCTGAGGATGATTCCAAAATGGATATGGTAGAAGTAGTGCCTTCGGTTTCGTTCAGTCCTAGAATGAACTTGTATGAATGAATTCTGGCATTGCAATATTGTTGGAGGGCAGTGTAGCATTCCAAGTGGTAAGTGATATATAAAGGTAAACGTAGCCTCAAGCATCATCAATTGGAAAATGACAAAAAAACGAGCATGCAGCAAGGCCAAGTGGGTCGCTTCTATCACGTATGGTCATTCCAAATCTAGATCGATTACTATCTACTCATGTATGCTTTAAGGCCCATTAAACAATGGGTGATCATATTTGGTACTACTAGCCAAGTGGTAGGCTAGTCTTGTATTGTAGGGGTACAAGATGTTCTAGTAAGACTCTGGTGCATTTTATCTAGAGATGTATCGTTGAAAGGTAGTTCCTTACCTTGTCATAGTATGTAATCCATTCTCTAATACGAGATTTATAGACTTAGTTTTACCCATCTACGTTGAAACGTGAGATGCAAGCATTTCAACTATTTTCGTATTTTACTATGACCCCTAGACATTATTACAATATAAATGGATTTTATGTAGTAAATTTTTGGATTATCGTAAGGAAAAAAACCCGTTCGTGTTTATGTGCGGCGTGGTCTTATAAGATACATTTGATTTCAAAGGTTTTTATAACATTAAAATCCAGTTGGTTGTGTTTTCTCACGCTGGTTTTCATGACTGACTCGGGTATTATTTTATTATAATGCTTGGGTCAAACCTAGCTATTAAAGATTTAGTTTGGGTGCTCAGTGTTGGGCGAATTCTCACCCAGAAGATCTCGAGACCAAGAAGTGTCAGTTTCACCCGGGTTTGCAACCTCCATTCCATCAGCTCCTATGTCCATTCGGCGATTCGAAGGAACAAGCTCATTCGGCAGTGATGGTCCATCCGGAGTACCTTTTCATCCGGCACGGCTATACAAGCCTATTAGCTCATTCGGCACTCCAAGTGTGAAGGTCCATTCGGCATGAGACCATTCGGCATCTCCAATTCATGCCGAACCGAAGGCCATTCGGTCATCCCCACATCCGGTCCAACCATAACCGAACCAAAGCAATTGCAACCACCGGACCAAATGACCTACCGGACCAACCCCACAGCCGGTCCAAACAAGCACCGGACCACCGTTCCACACTCACAACCGGTCCAAGCCTACCACCGGTCCAAGCTCCATGCCGAATGAGACCTCGCCGAACCAGACAGCTGCCAGTCCAGATTGCTTCAGCCCGGGCCCACTAGCAGCTATATACTTCCATGACCCCTGCCCCCTACCTCATTCTATAAATAGAGGGGCAGGGGTACAACAATGGCAGACAAGTTTGAGAGCTCAAGCAAGGAAGGAACTTTCAAACTACTTTCATACACTTGTATACAACGCATTGTACTTGTAACCTGAAAGAAAGAAGATAATAACATATAAAGTGGACGTAGGCACATTCTGGCCGAACCACTATAAATCTGTGTGTCTTTTACATTTCAGCCCCTACTTTTCTCATATTTACATACTCATCTAAAATCATTGAAAATCACATATAATCAACTAAATAATACGACTTGGAGGTGTTTGTCCATTTTTTGTGCAAACATTTTTGGTGCTTTCACTGAGAGCTGAACTCAAACTTCATCTTCTCCCACTCAACCTTTTTCCTAACGACATCACTCGTTGCTTAGAAATCATGCCTTCCAAACAGAGAAGGGATGTTAACAAAGGAAAGAACATCGCAACTAGCAGCCTTCCAGATCCAGCAATCACAGATCAGCCCACTTCAACAGCAGTACCAGATGAAAATCAGGAAAATCCAACTGGTCCCGCAACGGAACAACCAATCACTAGGGCAGATCTGGACAGGGTTGTGGCTGAAGTAACTAACCGCTTCACATCCCAACAAGAAACTTTGGTGGACCAACTCATGACACGCTTAAGGGACGCTGAAGAGTCCAACCGCAACACTGAATCATGGGGTGAATCCCAATCCGGAGGATCCCGGAGGCAACAAAGGTCTTCACTCTTCGAACAAGCTATCAACAGGAAAAGCAATGATAGGGGCCGCACCCGGACTCAGCCCGAATTCCGACTCGAGGAAGCCCTTGGAACCGAACCTAGCGGGGGAGGCACCAGGCGAGGGTCGGATGTAGCTGAGCCAGTCATGCCACCTAATCATAGAAACCCCGCTGAACGGAGCCGAGCTAGAACCCAGCCCGAAGTTGACCCCATGGATGTGCTCGAAACAGAACCCCACAGGGGAAGATCAAGGCAGGGGGCAACTGTAGCTGGTCCTAGTGTGCATCCAAGCAGCCAAAGACAACCACTGGATAATGCTAGAGGTGATAGACTGTACCATCCCTACAGGTCATCTGGACGAGATAGATCCCGCAGGGAAGAACCGAGCTCATTTTTGTCCGCTCCAAGTTCTGACGAGCGGATGGCACGATTATTCAGAGAATGTGTCCAACGGGAGCAAAGGGACCGGGGAATACGCGCTAGGGTCACCAGTCCCTTTACCCGAAATATCGAAACTGCCATCACTCCCCGGGAATGGAAAATGCCAACCATGGAACCTTACAAAGGAACTTCCGACCCCATCGTACACCTGCAGAGATACACCCAGCATATGCTCATGAGTGGAGCAACAGAAGGAGTATTATGTAAATGCTTTCCGCTATTCCTATCAGATCTAGCTACCTCCTGGTTCTGCCATCTACCCCAAGGATCCATCAACTCATGGGAGATGTTAAAAGAAAGGTTTATTAGCCAATTCCGCATCCATGTGGAACAACCCAGGGATGCTTATTCTCTATCCAATGTCAAACAGAAAACCGGAGAGACGCTACAACAATATCTAACACGGTTCAACGCCGCAGCGGCAGCAGTTCAAGATGCCGATGAAAAACTCACTCTAATGGCCCTCTGTAGTGGTGTGCATCCAGACACCAAGTTTGCCAGAAGATTAACTAAGGAAAAACCAGTTACCTTGCCTGATTTCTTCCATGAAGCTGGAAAGTATATGAGACTTGAAGACGCTGCTACGGAGAGGCAGCCAGGGCAACAAGGCAAGATAATTCAAGACAAGGTGCCCACTGCAGCTAAGGACGCTCGAAGAAATGAATCTAGAGACAATGCTGGGGGCAGAAAGGGTGAGAAGCGCCAATATCGACCAGGGCCAAGATTTGACTCCTACACTCCTTTGAATGAAACAATCGAAAACATCTACCTAGCCACTCAGGGCGAACTCGGATACAAGCGCCCCCCGCACAAGAAAGAATCAGATAACGCACTCAAGTCCGGAAAGTTCTGTCGCTTCCACGAATCCCACGGACATGACACCAATGAATGCCACCATCTTCGGGACTTGATCGAAGAACACATTAGAAGAAGAAGACTGGAACGTTATGTGAAAAGTCAGAACAGGACTCCAACTCCTGCCAATGAGAACTCAAAGCAACCCCTCCCAGAAGTAGGCGGAGGGAGTCGCAACAATCACAACACCAGTGGCTCTAGTCAAGAGAAGATAGTAGTCCTTACCATCTCAGGAGGACCACACATTGCCGACAGAAGTTGGGCAGAGATGGAAAGGTACGGCGAGTCGCTTAGAAATGCCGAAGGATATGTTAACTCCAGTACGGAGGAACGCCACCCGAAACGAAAAGAAAACGACGACATCATATTCAGTAGGCGTGATTTGGAAGGAAGACAGTACCCACATATGGATCCTATGGTCATCTCTGCCTGGTTCGGTCCAGCTAAAGTTTTTCGGATTCTAATAGACACGGGAAGCTCCGTAAACATCTTGTTCAAACATGCTTTCGACAAAATGAAGTTATCAATGAAGGATGTGTCTCCCTGCGACAAACCACTGCACGGTTTCACTGGAGATGCAAAAATGCCCCTCGGGCAACTTGACCTCTTCGTCGAAATAGGAAGTCATCCCCGCTCCGTGGTGCGAAAACAAACGTTCGTGCTAATAGAGAACCACTCGGCTTACAACGCCTTCTTGGGGAGACCAGCCTTGTCTGACTTCCAAATTGTCCTAGCCCCCTGGTGCCTGAAGATGAAATTCCCGACAGACAACGGAATAGGAGAAGTAGAAGGAGATCAAGACGCTGCCCGAGACTGCTATGTAACTGAGCTTCGCAACAACCGCAGAAAGAATAAAGGAAAAGATGCAGAGACTACTCTCTGCATGAAAATCTTGGAGGCATAGCAACTAAAGAAAGCCCCTCCTCTTCGATACACAAGCGATCCCTTCAATGAACTAGACCCCCGGGATAAAGAGGAGGAGGCTACCGCCGAGCCTGCAGAGGCTATGGAATTCGTATCTGTAGATAAGCACGATTCAAGTAAACTATTAAAAATCGGATCTCAGCTGAAAACGGAATTAAAGGGTCAACTCATTGACTTTCTCCGCCACAACTTAGATGTATTTGCGTGGACCCACGCCGATATGACAGGAATCTCTCCAGACGTAGCGTGCCACATGTTGAACATCGATCCCACCAAGGTACCAGTAAAGCAGAAAAAGAGGAGCATGGGGGCAGAGCGATCAGCAGCCCTTGATGAGGAAGTAAAAAATCTACTTGCTAATGACTTCATACGGGAAGCCATCTACCCAGAATGGATCGCTAACCCAGTGCTAGTAAAAAAGGCCAATGGAAAGTGGCGAACATGTATTGACTTCTCCAATCTGAATGACGCTTGCCCGAAAGACTGCTTCCCACTTCCCCGAATTGACCAACTCGTGGACAGCACAGCTGGGCACGAACTCCTATCTTTTATGGATGCATACTCCGGATATAACCAGATCCCCATGCACGCTCCCGATCAGGACCACACTAGCTTCATCACCGACCGCGGATTATATTGTTACAAAGTCATGCCTTTTGGACTCAAAAATGCTGGAGCTACCTATCAACGCCTCGTCAACAAAATGTTCGCAGAACTGATAGGACGTACTATGGAAGTATATGTGGATGACATGTTGGTGAAGTCCAGGAAAGCCAACGACCATGTAAGCCATCTGGACGATATGTTTCGGGTACTTCGCCGATATGGAATGAAGCTGAATCCTCTAAAATGCTCCTTCGGAGTATCATCGGGAAAATTCTTAGGATTCATCGTCCACGCCAGAGGAATCGAAGCAAACCCTGAACAAATCCGAGCTTTAAAAGAAATAAGGATACCTTCCACTCGGAAAGAAATGCAGAGCCTAAACGGAAAGGTGGCCGCCCTAAGCAGATTCATTTCCAAGGCAACTGACAAGTGTGTCCCTTTCTTCGAAGCACTCAAGAAAGACAAAGGGAGGTTCGAGTGGACCGACGAATGCTTAAAAGCCTTCCTCAACCTAATCGAACACCTTCAGAGACCACCAGTACTCTCAACTCCAAATGAAGGTGAAGTGTTATACCTATACCTCGCTGTATCATCTCATGCTCTAAGCGCCGCCTTGGTAAGAGAAGAAGACCGCACACAACGTCCGGTTTACTTTGTAAGCAAGAGATTTACGGGGGCAGAAGCCAGATATCCTAAACTCGAGAAGTTAGCATATTGTTTATTGATCGCGTCACGGAAACTGCGACACTACTTCCAGTCTCACTCCATCAGGGTTCTAACCGATCAACCACTAAGACAAGTGCTCCATCGTCCTGACACTTCTGGGCGACTCCTCAAATGGTGCATCGAACTAAGTCAGTATGATATCACCTACCATCCCCGCACCGCTATCAAAGGACAAGCCATGGCTGATTTCATTGCCGAATTCACTACCAACGAAGGCAAGGAACAATCCGAAGTAGCAAAAAACATCAAGTGGAACCTCTTTGTAGACGGAGCATCGAACGAACAAGGCTCGGGGGCAGGTATTGTGATCGTCACCCCCAGGGGAAGAAAGTTGTACTATGCATTAAGATTGGAGTTCACGGCCACTAACAACGATGCTGAATATGAAGCAGTAATAGCGGGATTGGAACTGGCCCTAGAAATTGGGATCAATTCCTTATGTATTCATAGTGATTCTCAGCTTATCGTAAACCAGGTACTAGGAGAATTCCAGACTCGAGGAGAACGGCTCACAGCATACCTAAAGAAAACCAGACTGCTGCTCGATCGATTGGACCATTATCTAATCAAACACATTCCTCGAGAAGAAAACCAAGAGGCAGATGAACTTGCAAAGCAAGCTAGTATGAAGGACGGCACCATTCCCGGAGCACTAGTAATCTCAAGGCAGCTAGCCCCGAGTTTCGAACAAGCGAATCTGATAACTGCAATCGAAGAAGGAACCTGGATGACTCCTATCCGGAAATATTTGCAAGATGGCATACTACCCGACAGGCGTGACGAAGCCAAGAAGATCTTGAGGAAAGTTCCCCACTACACAATGCAAGAAGGCATCCTCTACCGGCGTGGCTTCTCTAGCCCCCTATTAAGATGCGTCGCCGGGAGGGAAGCCAAGGAGATATTAACAAACATCCATCAGGGAGGATGCGGAGATCACACTGGAGGACAGACTTTGGCAAGAAAGATACTCCGATATGGATATTACTGGCCCACACTGAACAAAGATGCCCTAGACTTCGTTAAGAAATGCGACAGATGTCAGAAGTTCGCCAAGATCCCTCGACTGCCCACAAACGAAATTACTCAAATGACCAGCCCTTGGCCCTTTGCTGTATGGGGAATTGACTTAATTGGCGAACTGCCAACGGGCCGAGGCGGAGCCAAATATGCTATAGTGGCAGTCGATTATTTCACCAAATGGGTGGAAGCGGAACCTTTAAATAAAATATCTTCAGCAAAAGTTATCAACTTCTTGATCAAAAACATTCTGTGCAGGTATGGAGTCCCCCTCAAGATCGTATCAGACAACGGACCCCAATTTGACAGCGAAGAATTTGCCGACTGGTGCCAAGAGCATGGAATTCATAAAAGCTTCTCATCAGTAGCTTACCCTCAGGCAAACGGACAAGTTGAAGCTGTCAACAAAATTCTCAAAACCCTAATCAAGAAGAAACTTGAAAAGTCAAAAGGCGCTTGGGTGGACGAACTTCCTACGGCACTATGGGCATACCGCACATCTTTCAGAACATCAACGGGACATACTCCTTTCTCTTTGGCATATGGATCGGAGGCAATGCTCCCAGTTGAGACTATTGTGCCTTCCCACCGTAGGATCCACTACAACCCAGAAGAAAACGAAGAACTCCTCCTCATGTCTTTGGATCTGATTGAGGAAAGGAGAAACGATGCAGCACTCAAAGCAGCAGCTCACAAACAAAAAGTGGCAGCACTATACAATTCCAAAGTCAAGCATCGCAGCTTACAAGAAGGAGATCTTGTCCTCAGGCGAATCTTTCCGCGCCCCGGGGCACTGGACCCCATCTGGGACGGACCATATGTAATTCACAAAGATCTCCACAACGGAGCTTACATTTTGTCAACAGTGGACGGAGAGGTGTTCCAGAGGGCATGGAACATCCGACACCTCCGTCGATACTTTTCTTAACTTGTACTGCCCATATGAAGTGAATTAACAAAGAGAATCAGTGGACGTAGGCATTTTCGTGCCGAACCACTTTAAAAAATCTTGTCTCTTTTTAACTTGTTCCTTTATGTCTTGGCTACTTGTTAAGCGTTATCCCTTTCTGTTGAACAAAATCCTATGGCATCTCCACTCAAGACGCACCGCGGCCTCATCTAGACTAGGCCTAACAGGTACGCCACGATTCTATGCACTCGCCAATGAGACTCTTTTGCTCCAGCATCCCTCTGCTGCGGGTTAACTCATTGCGCGCCTGCCCTCAAAGCCAACTGTAATGAGCCGATTATAAGTCATCATAAAGGCCGACTATAGCCGATGGCAGCTCATTACGGCGTTCGGCTCGTCGGTAACCGTGAACCTACTTTAAGCCCCAACATAAGGTGTGGCCAGCCAGGGGTAGTTCACGGCCAACGGCACCCACGCTAGCCGGCCACGGTAAATCGAATAATACCCACGATTACGGACCATAACGGTTCGGGTAGTTACCGTGCGCGATCTCGGCTCCGATGTGTCTTAAGTGCGGCTGTGGTAAAAAAGAAAACTCCCCGCGGAGGCGTAAGATGGGTGACAAATGTCTCCAAGACCCACAGCTAGGGAAAGTGACTACAAAACCCGTTTGCCACGAACTTAAGCACATCGACGGCCTTCCGTGACTGGAAGTTTTACTTTTACTATATTTCCATTTCATTTAAATATTTTTCTCCTATCCTGTATAACAAACTCTAAAGTACAGGAAACCAAATAGGAAGCATTCACTCATGAGGCTCTAAGCCTGCGTGCTGGGTAGCAGGGCGCTCTGCTATACCCGTGAACAGTTACACAAGACACTCAAAGCTACCGCCTGCGAATAAAACATAAAGGGCGGTACTCTCTTCTCTTGTACATAAATGCGTAACTATAACTTATTCATACACTGACATTGCAAAACGTGAAATTATATTTCAAGCAAAAACTTAACATCAAACACAAGTGGAATCACAGGCATATACATAATTATACTTCTCACACAGCACATAAAGATAGCAACAACATTTAAACATGACAAAATCAGCTTATATTATAAGATCACACGAAGTTATTCTTTGCAAATAATTTTATTACAGTTGCATATCAAAGACTAACATGAACAGCGATAAAAAAGAAACAAAAAGATGGCAGATGCATCCACACTCCATCACCAACTCCCCCAGCCTACTTAGCCGCAGGATCGGAGCCCCCAGCATGTGGATCTGAAGTCCCACCTGTCCAGATCAGAAGAGGAATTCATTAAACGAACGATCAAGTTATGAAAACACGAAAAGAAAAGAAAGGGAAAAGAATAACTCACCAGCATCCGCCGCTTGATCCTCATCATCCAACTGCACGCCCGCTTCCTCTGCAGCGAGTAGCCGCATCCCCTCCTTCACCGCCGCTTGCTCCTCCTTTGAGAACTGAGCAGTAACCGCACTCAAGTTGAAAGCCTCTCCGCCTTCCTTACCCGCATTCACCCTGGCCTCCTCTAAAGCCTGGAGATACACCTTGGCCATGACCCGAGGGTAATCGTCCATCCAAGACAAGCCGCCCTCTTTCCAAGTATGGAAGTACATATCCTGAAGCATCTCATCCATCATCCCCTCATTTTCCTCAAACTCCTTCACCCGAGCCTCGGAAGCTTGCAACTTAGCGACGGCGACGTCCCTCTCTGATTGGTATCTCAAGCAGTCAGCCTGGAGTGACCTCCTCATTTCCTCCTCCTTCAACCTAAGGGACCTCCTCATCTCCTCCATCTCCTCCTTCAACTCAGCCTGAGCCATCTCCGCAGCCTCGAGTCTCCCCGACAACTCCTCTACCCGCTCGAGATCCGCATTTCGAACCTCATCCACCGTTGTAATGGCCATGTTAATCCGCTCCCTGCAGGTAACCTCCATCTTCCGTAACTCCGCCCTACTGGCCTTCTCCATGGTCTCTTTCAGACGCTGGGAGGCTTCCTCATGCTGGGAGATCTGGATGGCTTGGTCGGCAAGCTGCTTGGCCTGATCGGCAACCTTTAGCCTTAACCGAATATTAGCACTCCCAATCTCCTCCCCGGCCTTGACCAATCGAGCATGATGCTCCATTAACTTCTTAGTCTCTTCGGCCACCCGGTCAATATTAGCCTTGGCCTCGTCCCCCATAGTAACTACCCGAGTAGTAAGCAGATCAAGATCTAGGGACTTGGCCTCATCCAGCACACGTACCATGGGGTTGCGGGGAAGTAGGTGCTCGCCCGTGGTCTCATCAAATGAAATGTCCCGAAAACTTGGGTCTAAATCAGGATGGCCGGCAAAAGGGTCACGAGGCACGGGGCGAGGCACATCGGGACGCCTTATATGAATGACAGTAGAACTCTTGGAAGGAGGAGGAGGGGGGCGGGGCTCCGTGCTCTCCTCCGTAGTATCACGAGGAGGCTGAGTAGGGGGAGACAGAGTAGGAAGCTGCGAAGCAGAAGAAGATTCAAATAAGGAACGGCTCCGCTTCCTTTTCTGAATGCCCTCTTCGATGACCCCAAGAAGAGGGCGGTACTTGACTACGTCCCCAGTGCGATCAGTAGAAGGTTTCGCGGAAGCTCTCCTCGACTTAAATTGTTCAAGGCGGTGTCGAACATCCGACGTTTTACCCGCCTGGCCTGCCCCTGGAATAAAGAACAAATGTTACGAACGTACAATAATCCGCAATTCAAAAAATGTGCTAAGTTAAAAAGAAAGAAAAGTGAGGAGACACATCTGTTATACAAACCCGGCGGAGGAGTGGGATACTGCAATAAGTCCTGGATCTCATTCCAGGACGGAAGTGAACCGTAAAAAAAAAATTTCTAAGTCCCTATCGAAAATGGAATCGGCAGAAGACAAAAGTTCACCTTGCATCGCCGGGGTCACCCTAGCTGAGGAACCCTTAGAGGATGGGTCAGTGCTAACCACAGCTTTGCCGGTTTCCTCTGCCTTCTCCGTTTCCTTCTCTGTTTCCGACTCCCCCTCTGACTCCCCGAAGGCCCGACGGAGAGCCTCATCCAGTTCGAGGTCCTGCTCAGAGGTTAGAGCAGCAACACCGCTACCACCCTGACCATCGTCATCTCCTCCACCCTCCGACCCTTCTCCAACTTCACCTCCTTCCTCCTCTTCTACACCTTCCTCCTCCGGGACATCCGGGCAAGTACTTGGAGAAGGGCCATCGGACTCCTTGAGCTTCTTGCCTCCTACGACTGGACGTTGTGCAAAGGGCTTCCTCTTGCCACCCTTCGCTGTCACCCCACCTTTAGGCTGGGCAGCCTTCTCTTCTGCCGTGTCCCTCTGCTTGACTACGGACTGATGTGGGAGGATCAAATTATACATCAAGAGCCTGGCATTCCTAATCAAATAAGCAGCCGATCTGTCTCTCCCGGAAATAGCTTCAATTTCAGCTGCCATCTGAACCAAGCGATCATCTTCCACAACCGCAAAACCACCTGTCGCTAGCAAGAAATAAAAGCGCATAAGAGAGAGAATTACAGCCAAGACAGGAATTATGAGTAGAGTTTTGACTTACATCCGGAGGTAAATCGGCGAATAGAGACGGAGTCATCCCTAACAAAGAACCATTCCTTCTTGAACATGCTATACTTCGAGTATAAATCCAAAACCGGCTTGAAGGAAACGGCTGACTCCAAGCTAATATATGGGGACCCCTTCCTGTACCCCCTCAGATTGTACAGATATCGTATTTCCCGGTTGGAGGGGGCACGCCCGTATCTCTTCTGGAAGATAGCATACAAGCAAACCAGAATGGCATAAGAGTTGGGCTGGAGCTGGAATGGAGCCACCTTCAGATAAGTGACGAAGCTTAATATCCAGGCGTTGACTGGAGGAATAGCCCCGCACATACAATGGTAACGGCTGTAAGCGAAGTACCCCTCAGGGGGATCATATGGCATGACCCCCTCCCCCGGTAACAGCATAAGAGCCCTGTCTATCCCAAAGGAACGGGATATAACGTCAAGTTGCTCCTCCTTTAGGGAGCTAGGAAAGCAGTCGGGAGGGGAGACCAGAAGTTCCTGTGGACCATGTCCGTCCACCAACGACCTCGGAACAGGTCGATGTTGCCCGGATCCTGGTTGGGCTGGGGGCACAGAAGAAGACTCTCCTCCATCCTTGGATTTCCGTCTGTCTGATCGTGTTTCCGCCTTGCGAGACATTTATCTGCATACACAAAAGTGAAAAACATGATGTTAGAACAAGAATACAAGCAAGCATACATAAGTCCAGAGTTCCACCCAAAGACCGAATACAAAGTTCATTCGGCACTAGGGTCTTATGCTCATTCGGCACTAGGGACTTAAGTTCATTCGGCAATGGGGTCATAAGTCCATTCGGCACTAAAAAACACATCCGGTATACATATCATTCGGTAAAACAAAACCCTTCGTGTGCATTCGGCAATCATATTCATTCGGTGATAAAAAACCATTCGGCAAAAGAATATATACCTAATTCGGTATAAGCTTGGTTCGGCAGAAGTTTGGTTCGGCTAAAAATTGATTCGGCTCTCTTTGGTTCGGTAAGGGAAAACTAAGGGGGGTAGCCTCTATATATAGGCAAACTCAGGATTGCCGAACCAGCTGGTTCGGCCTACCGGACCAACATACCGGACCAGCGTACCGGTCCAACCAACAACCAAATAAAACTGTCTCTACCAGCAGAAACCAGAAACAGGGGGCACGCAGGGCGCTTCACTCAGATAAGTACCGAACTCCAGAACTAACTAATAAAATAAGATTATGACAACGATGAATAAGTCGTAAAACTCCCACTAGCATGAATTAAATCGTTCACACGTGTACGCGACCACGAATGGTCCATAGGCACGCTCTGAATGGTCATTAACCCTATCATCGTGGGAATTTACACTTTGACACGCATTTTTAAGCCCATCGGTCAAATGGATATTTGATAATTGTGAAATGGCTAAGCTACTTACACATGTACGGGGTCGCGAACGATCCCTAGGCATGCTCTGAGCTGGCGATAAGCCACCTTGGCAAACGACCCAGGGACCCACTCTAACGTGAACCCGGCATCGACGATGCTAAGCCCCTTCGGGGCACACTTGCTCGTCCCGAGCGACACAGTTCACTTCATCTCAAATATTTCGATCATGAACGGTCGTTATTTGAAACCACACTAAAACTGTAAATTCCCTTTGCAGGACATCAGCAGGATACGAACGTCCAGCCCATGGCGTTACGAAACAAGCCTTTCTATCACCGGGAAACAAAGCGCGACACGTGCAAGCACGCGCCCCACTTTGGGGGGCAAATGTTGGGCGAATTCTCACCCAGAAGATCTCGAGACCAAGAAGTGTCAGTTTCACCCGGGTTTGCAACCTCCATTCCATCAGCTCCTATGTCCATTCGGCGATTCGAAGGAACAAGCTCATTCGGCAGTGATGGTCCATCCGGAGTACCTTTTCATCCGGCACGGCTATACAAGCCTATTAGCTCATTCGGCACTCCAAGTGTGAAGGTCCATTCGGCATGAGACCATTCGGCATCTCCAATTCATGCCGAACCGAAGGCCATTCGGTCATCCCCACATCCGGTCCAACCATAACCGAACCAAAGCAATTGCAACCACCGGACCAAATGACCTACCGGACCAACCCCACAGCCGGTCCAAACAAGCACCGGACCACCGTTCCACACTCACAACCGGTCCAAGCCTACCACCGGTCCAAGCTCCATGCCGAATGAGACCTCGCCGAACCAGACAGCTGCCAGTCCAGATTGCTTCAGCCCGGGCCCACTAGCAGCTATATACTTCCATGACCCCTGCCCCCTACCTCATTCTATAAATAGAGGGGCAGGGGTACAACAATGGCAGACAAGTTTGAGAGCTCAAGCAAGGAAGGAACTTTCAAACTACTTTCATACACTTGTATACAACGCATTGTACTTGTAACCTGAAAGAAAGAAGATAATAACATATAAAGTGGACGTAGGCACATTCTGGCCGAACCACTATAAATCTGTGTGTCTTTTACATTTCAGCCCCTACTTTTCTCATATTTACATACTCATCTAAAATCATTGAAAATCACATATAATCAACTAAATAATACGACTTGGAGGTGTTTGTCCATTTTTTGTGCAAACACTCAGAGGTTCAGGGGGCGAGCTAAAGGCCCGAAGACGTATTCACATATATAGTTATTTTTCCGCTACGTTCATTATTGTATTTTCAACAATTGTGAGGACATGTTGTTATAACTGTCCGGGCTGAAATAGGTTGGTATACTTTAATTGATGTATGTATATATATGTGTGTGTGTGTGTGTGTGTGTGTTTGTGCGCACATGCGTGTAAAGATCTGTTGTATATTATAGGTTGGTCGTTCCGCTATGAGATTTTGTGTTGTTTAGTTTCTTCTTGTCTTCTTTCTTCATTCTTTTCCCTAACTATCTTCTTTCCCATTCAATTTGTATGGATCATGTATGGTTGATTGTCCACTTAAACTATACAAAAAAGTGGATTGTTGCATCATGGAATCAGAGCATAAGGTTAAGCGAGAACCTTGGCTTTGGTGGGGTACTTGTTATAAATAGGGTCTGTAGCACCTTAGAATGAGTTTGAGTGTGTGTATGTCTATATACACACACACACACACACACACACACACACATATATATATATATATATATATATATATATATATATATATATATATGAGCACGTAGTTGTTAATAATATAAAAGTGTTTTATATTGTGTTGATTGATCAATTGAGTGACTTATAGTGAAACACCCCACACTCCTTAGTATACCCAAATGGACACACTAAAAGGCATGGTGCATTATAGGTATAACTAAAACTATCAGAGACTAAGATTCACAAGACAAAAATGAGATATTTAATAATAATAATAATAATAATAATAATAATAACAATAAAGCAGTGGAAACAATTATAGTATTTTGCTTAAAATCAAGTTCCATAATATAAGATGATAAAAATAAGTCACCAAATACCCAATACACCATATGACAAAATACCCAGACAAGTCTCGTGAAATCCAAAAACCCAAAGTCTCAAATAATATCAGAGTACAATACATCCCACTTAAATTACCAGCTCAGCAAAAGAACTAAAAACTGGAACCGAAGGAAAGAAATACAGATAGAACCTCCAATAAACCTCCATGAAGCTGCGGTCTACAATCCTTGCCCATGATTGCCTATGGGGGAAAATGGGGAAATAGAGGAGTGGGTCAGACTAAAATTCTGGTGAATGATAGTAATTATTAGAATCTTTAAGCAAAGTAAAAGTAATAAACTCTATAACAGTTCTAGCATGAATAGGGATAACAAAGGAAGTAGGAAAGAAATAAACTGGAAATAAGCATGATTAAATATTGCTCAATTTATAAGATAGGTTAATTTTGATTGTTTGCATTTGTCCTTGATTTCTGCTTTGATTAGGCTTAATTCATAATCCTGTGATTAGGATGTAACCCTAATCCTACCTTTTTGATCGGTTTGCTACTCTAAAGTACCCTTCTACGGACCAATTGCTATACAACTCCCTACAAAGAATGTTACGGTGGACCAGATGATATATATGTCCTTACATAGACTGTGGACCAAATACTATATATATCTCCCTACATAGAATGTTACTATGGACCAGACGACATATATAGCTCCCTACATAGAAGACAATGGTGTGCACGGAAGACACCCATGCTAAGCGCTTGGAACTCATAGTTATTACTAAGCACCCGAATGGAAGCCGCACACGTAGCTACCACCATGCCCATGCTATCTTTCACTCTACCTATTAGGTCTTATTATTACCTCAAACTCCAGCATAAACGTGTCCATCATCTCACTTCAGGCTAATGTAAGATCACCACGTGTCGATAGAAACTAGGAGAAATGTTGTTGGTACTGGCCCGTCATCCAAACAATATCTAATTGCACTCCTTGTCCAAATCCCCTGGGATTTGGACTTCTACTTGACCAATTACTACCATTCTTAGCATAAGCATGTCCTCTTCTAACTTTAGGCTAATGTGGGACCAACGTTTGGTAGGGAATGGGATATATGTCCTACTTTCATCTTTGCTTATTAACTTAGATAAATTATTTTAAATAAGCCTTTACATTTTATCCTACTATCTTTGCTTATTAATCTATCCTGACTCTTGAAATAAGCCTTATTATGTTCTTTTTTTTTCTATTATAACCTATGTTATAATTATGCTTATTACTTAACCCAAGGTCTATGTGTGAAAATAAGCTTATTTTATCTTTTACTCCTTTTAGTTATAATTTTAAGTTATAACTAGGCCAATCTTTTTAATTAAGTCCAATTAACATCATAATTAGGCATAATTTCAGTCCAATTAGGCATAATTTCAGTCAAATACCATTTATATTACAGTCTTTGTAATTTACATCTTATATTCCATCATTTCAATTTTCTTACAGTTTAGTCCATATTCGCGTTAACCATATTCTAATCTATACGCGAAGAAGAAGGAGGAATAAAAGAAAACTGAAAATAGAAGAACATCCAAAGCATAGAAAGAAGATGTAAATAGCGTATAAATAACAGTAAATAAATTAATATACTGTAAAAAACTGTAAATACGAGGAAAAGCTATAACTAACAGAAACGAACTAAAATTACTGAAAAGAATAGCTAAAAGGAAATAGACTGAAAATAATTCTAAAACTTTAAATAAAATACCGAGATGGTTATTCCAAAAATCGTAGTAAGACTACGACTATTGAAAATCCTATTATTTTAAATCACTTAAAGAAATCTTTAAAATAATTACAATCACTCACTTGCAGTTCTTAGCTCTTCTTTAGGTCTTCCCGGGTCCACTTGAGGGTATAAAAATATTCTTATTAAAAAGATTCTCTCCTAGGAAAATTATTTCTTTTGGGGTCCTTCCTGAAAAGGAGAAGCCAAGCGGAGAAAATCTAGAATGGAAAAAAGTGTTAGGTCTAGGGTCTTATTTATAGGGGTAGAAGTGGATCTCAGATTCTTGGATTTGGAGATTGAATTGAATGCAACCACGTCATAGGATGAATAGGAGCCATCGGATGGAAGCACGAAGGGACCAGATGAGTCAAAGGAATGAAAATGATGTGTTCGCTAGCTACTGGAACGAACGAACGAACCCTTCGTTCATTCACTTGAGGCGCATCAACCTTAGGGTCGATCGCCCACTAGGTCGACCAGCCGGTCGACTTATGCAGTGGGATGTATATATATACATATATATATATATATATATATATAGACACACACACACACATACATTTATAAACACACACACACACATACATATATGTATATACATACATGTATATAAATATATATATTTGGATTCTTGAGTATTTTGAAACTCGTTCATATTAGCTCGGATTCTAACGTTCTATATATGGAAATTGACCAGAAAATTACCACGGACACAATAGTACAACTCCCGTGGCTCAATTCTGACTATTTCATAAAGTTATTTTATTATTTAGTTAATTAATGAATTAATTATTACTGGTTACATTTTGGGTTGTTACATATGGATTCTGGTAAATACGAGTAATTAACGTTATTGATAGGGATCTCTAAATAATTGAACAGAGAAATTCGACATAGTATTGTTTTGAAATTAGATAAATGAAATAATTTTACCTTGATTATATATTTTATATAAAGTAATAACTTTTCAAAAAATATTATAATATTTATGGTGTGTTTGGTTGTTAGTGCATGATAATATTTGACTATTATCATTTGTTATTTGTTGTTGGCATAAAAATTGTTATTATTATAATCTAAACAAAGATAAACATTTGTGAATTGAATATAAAATCCCATTGATTTTGAAAATTGTTTTTCAAAGTATGGAAACTAATAATAAAATTGAAAATAATAATAATATTATTTGGAAAATATTTTGAATGGGAATATTTTAAAATGCAATTTTAAAATATCAGGGAAGCATGAACTCACTTCAGTCGTTGGAAAATAATTTCGATGATGACTGCAACATCATCGACGTTCATTTTTGGGTTTCCAAGAGAGGAATTACTACCATAGGAGATTTGTTTTGGTAAAGCAGGCTTTGATTTTAATCCTATATATTTTTTTATACAAAAATAAATATAAATTATATAATGTGTAATTTCAATATAGACTTGAAATTTAATAGAGTGCTTAAATTCTGAAATTTTTTATGTAAGTGTTTTGTCGAAATTATGAGAAATCGGTTTTCATGACATATAAATTGAGGGATAATAAGTTACAAACAAAGTTTAAAATTGTTAAATATGAATATTAAGAAAAAATATAACTTGAAATTGAATCAATGAAATGAAATTTAACTTAAGTTAAATGAAATGATTTTGAAATGAAATTGATTATGATTAATATGAGTTAATTAAATGAACTAATTAAATAAGTTAGTGAATTGAATATGGTTTAGAATGTTGTTGATAGAACTGAATAATGAAATTGAATAAGGAAATGAGTTAAATGAAATTGAATTTAATTTAAAACAAATATGAACTTAAGTTGTGAAGTAAAATTAAACATGACAAGTGTTGTATAAAATGTTTATAGTAAACTTAAGTAAAACTTGATGCAATGATACTTAAGTGATATTAGTATTGAAGGACTATACTAACTAATAGGTGAATGTGAATAAAGAAATGTAAATAATGTTTAAGAATAAATTAATGAAAATAAAAGAATCTGAATAGAAAAAGAATGGGATATAAGGAGAAACTAATTGAAATAAATATGTAAGTTGTACGTATAATACTTATGTGCATAACTATTTGATCTAGATTCGAGTACATGATTTCGAGACGATTTATGTCACTATGGGTTAGGACTTTTCACATTCTCGACGGCAAACACGAGATATATATGAATTTTGATTGATTTTGTAATTCTCTATCATAGCCTATGGCCATGCAAGGAGAATGGCGATTTCTAACAAAGAAACCGGATCTGGATCCGCACTAGAGTGATCATATGAACGATAGTTGTTCGGAAGTGAAATTATGTGATCGAGTGAGCGATTAGGTATGGTTTTGCTACGGGCTTTAATAAACTAAATGCTGACATTGGAAAATGTAAATTGATATAGTTATTGAATGGGTAGTATTTGTTTGATGGTTTCTCTAGTTACATTTGTTGCATTTGCCTATAGTTATCACATTAGTACATGTTATACATGATATTACTTTTCTTATATTTTTTCTCATTGGTTGTTGATTGATTAGTAGGTACAGATGGCATATGCTTCGCATTTGGAGCTCACTTTCACATTTTATTGATTTTATATACTTGCTAATACTAATAAAAGGTACACATCTTGGTTCACATATCGTATTTTTGTATATTTCCCTACGGGATGCCTCAGCCTTGAAGATGAGATGTATATTTGTGGTGAATATATATCGTAAATTTTTCTAATCAAACTGCGCAAAGGAGATGCTAGCGAAATTTTCCGTAAATTTAAGGCATTAAAAAAAATTTGAGAAATTTTAAGCAAAAATTTTTATAACTAAAATTTGATGTTTATGTTATAACTTTTAATTATATTAGTTAGTAACTATAAATAACATTTAATATTTAGAAAACGTGATAACAAATTTTCAACAAATTGATTTTGGGAAATTAAAGGCTTAAAAGAATTTGGTAATCTATTTCAATTAATTGATATTGAAAAGTTAATGGGCTAGTTGAACTTTTCTGACCTTAGAAATTTCAAGAACGAAACTCTTTTGAGGGGGAAAGAATGTAATGACCTAGAATTTTTGTCAATTGATTTTGAAATATTTAATTAATTTTAAATGAAATAGTAGTATTTGAGACAAATAGCTTAAATTTCAATTATATGGCTTTATTTAAATACGGAATTTAGACAATTAGAATATTTAAAATAATTGAATCTTGGATTTAATTCAAACAAAAATGATCTAAACTAGTTTGGTAATAACCTGTTTAATTAACATGTGAAAATAGCCTTTTGAGACATTGTCATGTATTTTGACGAAACCAATTCCATTGGATCTGTAATAATGAATTATTGTACGCTAACGAATTTCAGGACGATTAGACATATTGTGTGGTTATACAAGTTTGAAACGTATATAAATTAATTTTAGGAATTGTATAATATAATTGAGTTTGGAAAGCTATCTTCTATATATGATGGAATTAGGTCTCGAGATTAGTTATGTTCGGAGCAGTGGTATTTAGTATAGAATGCCAGATGGCACATCTCGATAGGAGTTTGGGGTATTCGGACGTTCAAAGCTTGATATTTTAAAAATAAGATAATATACATTCAACATAACTTTTCCATACCATCAGCCCATGCTTGTACTATTTTCCTATACCCAAGCACATTCAAACTCATATCCTCCTTTCCCTATATCATCGCATGCAAAAAAGAAAATAAGTTTGTTTTTTAAATCTAAGCCCTCCTCATTCAATGGCCGTGATCATCGCACCACTATGAGAAATTTTGTGCTTCGACCCCAACTCGGAAGTTGTGAGGGGAGTTAGGTGAATGTTATCAACAGCTGGATCGTCTCCTAGCGACACGAGATGGCTAAAAATCGTGGATGAATGGCGCGAGTTCCTTTCCATTTTTTGGCGAACGGAGACGAGAGGGGCAATGAGGCCAGTGGCAACGAGTAGCGGTTGGATGAGGTGGTCATTGGCGAGCTTACAGCGGTGTGTGATCGATCATAGCGACGACGATGGCTGATGGAAGCACAACAGTGAGTACGAGCAATCTGGGGTTATAAATTTGAATGAGGTTAATTAGCGGCTAACTAATGTAATTAAGAAATTAAATTATTTTGATCAATTCAAATGTTGTAAACAATTATCATTTTCATACGAGGTTGAAATTGAACGCAATGAGTTGTTGGGACAATATCGGTGAATGCTATTTAATGGAATTGGTTTACCGACGAATGGAGCTTGTTGAATTTTACGCTGAATTCGAACGTTGTTCGAATTCGGACGTAACCGGAAAGCCTCAGCGGCAACTGGAATTTCAATGAGTTAAAATCACGTTTTTGATTAACCAGTAGTGTTTTATAGTCGGTAAAAATTATTGATTCGATGTTTGTATGATTTACTATTTTATTAGTCGGTTTGGATTTATTCCCGCCCTCGGAGCGGATGACCCATATTATATAATTATATACTGTTTATGATGCAGGAGAACAAGTTGGAAGGATCCAACGTGATTTCTTGCCATTGTTGAAATATTTTCTATAATATTCTCATTATATGAATTTTTGAAAATCGTACCTAATTGTTGACACTATGGGTAACGACGTTGTTATATGCTCAAACTTAAAACCTATAGTGATAGAAAATGAATATCAATATTGGTTAACAGTTTGGTAGCTATTGGCCTCTAATTAGTATTTTAAAAATGCTATAAATGACCATTTGAGTTGGAATTGGTTTCTGAGACAGGAAATGATTTTGAATCTGGAATTGGGTTTCGAGAATGTTTTGTTTAAAATATTTAACTTCTAATTTACTCCAAACTTTTTATCTGTCTTTTCTAAGTTATTTATTACATTAAATATTATTTTAAAATTATTTACTTATACTTGTTTTATAATTATTTATTTTTACTTAATATTATTTTAAAGTTATTTTTATCAACGTTTTGATATTTTGAAAAGTCAATTGTTTAAATAATTAATATGGTTTGGAATTAATAATAATGATTATTAATAATATTTTGGAAATTAATTATTATTGTTTATAGTAATGGTAATGACTAATTATTTGGTTTTACTAATAATGTTTTGAAATTATTAATTATTATTTTTAAGATTTTTAAGGTTGATTATTATTATTTATTTATAATGTTTATTATTAATAATTATTGTTATGTAATAGTGTTTGAAGTAAATGGGTATTATTTATTTATAATTTTTTTGATGTTTATAAATAGAATTTTATAAATAGATTTTGGTTTTATAAATGGTTTTAGATATTTATAAAACAATTTTATAAATGGTTTATAGAGTTATGAAAAGACTTTTATAAATAGTTTTATGGATTTATAAAGAGTTTATAAATGATTTGAAATAAGATTTAGAAATGTTTATAAATGTTTTTTAGAGATTTATAAAATAGTTTGCAAGTAGTTTTAGTGACTATAAAGGGATATATAAATGATTTTAGAATTATGTAAAAGGGAAAATCTTTCTCTGTTTTATGAATATACTTATACAGTTGAGGTAAGTATATAAATACATTTTATAAATTGTGAAAGTGTAATGTTTGTGAATATACTTATACCTTTGAAATAAGTATATGTATATTTTCCAAGTATTGGAAGGAGTACAAAGGATTTAGGGATATATCTCTATGAAAGTATTTTTATGCATGTATTATAAAGTGATTTAATTGATGAAAAGATTAATTCAGGAGGCTAGTGGTTGCTTATGTGCTAAACCAATGTTGATTTTCCCTGTGGAATTAAATCCCTGATTTGGATGTGCGTTTGTTGATAGTTAAATAACCGACTATCAAATATGGACCCAAAATGTAACTATGGAAATATCTAGGAGAAAAACGTGTGTTATATGGCACAATCATCTCTGATGGTGCTGTACTATGCACATAAATGTTATTTCATTCTCTTAGGACAAATGATAAGGAAATCCATCCATTAACGGTTAGGAGGTGATCTCTGGTCTTATTTTTGGTTGTTTATTTTCTAAAGAACTGGGGTTGAGTTTGTAGAAATTATCGAATGTTATTTCGAAGAGACTAAGATCGGATATGTTATCTGGAAACCACTTCGATCTAACTCAAGCATTTCAAAGTGAAGATACCTTAAAGATGATTGAATTGAAGATGAAGCTTTTTGAAGTACATGGGCTGCTTGCTACTAATCCTGATGGTGATTACAAAATGGATGTAGTAGAAGTAGTGCCTTCGGTTTCATTCGGTCCTAGAACAAACTTGTATGGATGAATTTCTGGCATTACAATGTTGCTTGGAGGATAGTGCAGCATTCCAAGTGGGAAGTGCTTTTAAATGTAAAAACATAGCCTCAAGCCTCATCAACCGGGAAATGACAAAATTCGGGCATGCAGCTGGGCCAAGTGGATCGCTCCCATCAAGATATGGTCATTTGAAATCTAGATCGAGTAGTATATACTCATGTATGCTTCAGGGCCCATTAAACAAAGGGTGATCATATTCAATACTACTAGTCAAGTGGTAGGCCAGTCTCGTGTGTCAGGGGTACAAGATGTTCTTCTCGGACCCCGGTGCATTTTATCTAGAGATGTACCATCAAAGGTAGTTTCTTACCTTGTTATAGTATGAAATCCATTTTCTAATACAATTTTTATGGACTTAGTTGTGCCCATCTATGCTGAAACATGAGATGCAAGCATTTTAGTTATATTCATATTTTACTTTGACCCTTAGACATTAATATAAGTGGATTTTCTATAGAATATGTTTTGGTAATCATAAGGTAAAAAACCGTCCATGTTTGTGTGCGGTGTGGTCTTATGAGATACTTTTGATTTCAAAGGTTTTTATAACTTTAAAATCTAGCTGGGTGTGTTTTCTCATGCTAGTTTTCCAGACTGACTTGGGTGTTATTTTATTATAATCTAAGGGTCATACCAAGCATATTAACAATTTATTTTGCTGCTTGGAGCTCCAAAAGACGAGCTGGAGACCCAGAGACGTATTCACGTTTATAGTTATTTTTCCGTCGCATTCATTGTTGTATTCATTAGCAATTGTCAGGATAGGTTGTTATAACTGTCCGAGCTGAAATAAGTTGGTATACTCTGATTGATGTCTATGTGTGTGTCATTACATATATATATATATATATCATAGTATTTTTGCGCAAAGATTTGTTGTATATATAGATTGGTCATTCCGCTGTGAGATTTTATGTTGTTTAGTTTCTTCTTGTCTTTTTTCTTATTTCTTTTCCCTAACTATCCGCCTTTCCATTCAATTTGGGTAGATCATGTGTATTTGATTGTCCGCTTAAACTATATGAAAAAGTGGGTTGTTAAATATACTATTAAGAAGATAAATGGAATAATTTAAAATAATATATCTCTCTAAGATATTTATAAATGAATAAAATGATGACTAAATTGAATGATGATTGTTAATCACATATGAACTTAACATCTTTTAATCGATGATTGGTTCGGAGGAACTGAGGTTGGATTTGGATAACTCCTATCTAAAAGCCACTTCTAACAAATGTATACATTTAGAAGTGAAGGCCGAATGAAGACGATGATTTTTGAAGATGGGGATCTTCATGATGAAGGGCTGCTTGCTACTAGTCCCTTGGGGTGAAATTTAACGTATCATTTATTTATGGCGGTAGTAGTGCTCTGTTATAGAAATCTTTTATCACAAGGACTAATCGCTACTAATCGTAGGGATAATTCCTAATAGGATGTAGTTGGAGGAGTGGCTTCGGTGTTGTTCAGTCCTAGAATGAGCTTGTACGGTCGAATGTCTGACATAGCAGTTTAGAGATCATAAATATTGACTTTTACAAACGTACATCTATTTGGTGGTGGAGAAAGCAACCTCTCTTAACTTAACACCCTTCTTTGAGATGTACAGCTCAGATGTTGTACATTTGAGGAAATCAATAGTGATCAAAGGAATGGAAATGTGGCCTTCAAGTGGAACCTGTGATGATCAAAGCATGGCTTTATGGAGCATAGCCTTAAGAGCCTTATATCCCAGGAATGATATGGGATACTATGTGGTTAGTTGCATATATTTCAGGTTATTACGGGGGAGTCAAATGGATTCTGGATCCTCGGCCTTATAGGCATATACAACGGCATCTGAGTCCTTGGATGAGTAGCCGTTGAATTCTGTTCCATTGGAGTGGAAATTGTATAACTACGTCTGAGTCCTTGGATGAGTGGCCATTGGATACTATTACTGTTCCACTAAAGGAAGTAACACTGAAGGAAGGCAACTAGTTCCCTATCATGTTGCAAATCCAATTCCAATACGAATCTTTACAGCTTTGTTTGTAGAACCTAGTATGCCATAAAATTTAATTATGGTTAACAATTTTTGCTATTTTTATGATATGTGAAAAGTGTTTTCAAAATAATGTCATTAAAGGTAATATCAAATTGTTTCGGTGTAAAATTGATTTGGTTATCACAAGGTAAAAACCTGTCTGTATTTCTGTGTGGGCCAGGCCCAGTCTTAGGAGTTTTGATACCTAAAGCCAAAAGCAAAAAAAACAAGGCCCTTATACAGAAACTAAAAGTATTATGATAATAAAAAATACTTTTAATATAATAATAAAAGTAACATCGGATAATATTATAATATTAACAAAACTAACGCTATTAATATTGTATATTAATAACTATTATAATAACAAAAATGCTAAATTATGAATGTCCAATCTATTAGTAATAATTTATCTAAAGTATTTTTAATGATAATTTTAACCATAAATTCATTTTGACTAATCAATTTGATTATACCAATTTTGAGTTAATCTATACTAATTATTATACCGTAAAAAATGTACAAATCAATCCCTAAATTTATATGTAGCTAATTAACCTAAAATTAGAATATGGAATCAAAATTGAATTTGTGTTGTATTGTAGAACATAGATGTTGTTCATTGAACCATTTAACAAATTTATGAATTAGTAAATAATGTAAATTACAATACGATAAAAAAAACTAAATTGAATTTCCATTGTACTAGTCAGGGCCGAACCTAGGAGTTTTGATACTTAAAGCTAATTGTAAGTCAAGGCCCTATTACAACTACAAATTAGATTAATAAAATTGAAATATGAGTTTAGAGTGAATTATATTTATAGGACCGGGCTTTGTATGCTTCAAAGGTAGAAACATAAACTCAATAAATAAAGTATAAAATAGCTTTATGAATTTGAAAAAATTTCAAAGAAAATTATGAAATACCGAGTGGACTGAATATAGTGCATCTGTACTAATGAAATTAAATCTAACCATCTGTATTATGTGCATGGGCACACATTTTCTAAGTCATAAGGTACCCACCACAAACACTTTCTACACAACAAAACATATAAAAAACATATCAAAATAACAACCTTGTTCATATTTACAATGATTTTCCTCTTCCAAACCACAAATTAACGATGAAGTAATTTACGTTTAATTTTTAAAAAAATAAACAATGGCCTTTGCTATTCAAGATTTAATAGTGTCATTAAGCATACTAAATTTGCATGAAGATTGTGGATTGTGTTTTTTAAACTACTTTTGTGTTTCAAAAAATAATTTCGATCCTTGTGAGCATAGCCACCTTAGATAAACTAACGAAAATTACTATGTGTGAATTGACATGCTAACAACTGTTATTGGAAAATAAATATCAAAGGCTTGATAGGCTTCTGTAAAAGCCTCAATATAACATCAGAACTGAAGAACAAAAGGGAAAAAAAACAAACAATAAGTACGAATAAATTAATTACCTTTTTAACAACAAACGCCAAGTAGCCAGTAGCCGAAGATGGAAGAAGATTAGAAGGCCAAAGATGTCTGTGCGATTGTGCCCTAGTTGGAAATTGGAATTTTATGTTGCTGTCGAAATCGGGTCTCTTCCTAGTCGTTATCGATTAGAGTCATCGCCTAATCGTGTGGCAATCGAGTCGCCACCATTGTCGTCGGAGTTTGGAGTGGCGAATTTGATCGCGTTATTTTGTTTTTCTGTAGATCGGGATGGCGATAACTATTTTTCTCTCATTTTCAGGTTGTTCATTTTGTATATCGGTGAGTTGAAGTTGGTGCACTCCAATTTACGTGGCCCAAAGCCAATGCTTTGTTGGCTTTACCGAAAGGCGAGCCCTGGTGTGGGCATAGTCTTATGAGATACCCTTTTTTTCAAAGGTTTTAAATTAGCATCAATTTATAAATCAAGTATCTCATATTGATTTATCAAGCCTGATCTAAGTATTTTTAATACTCGGGTCAGATCCGAGTAGTTTCAGGTTTAGTTGAAGATGCTAGGAGATTCCAGAGGAGAGCTAGATATCTTCATCTACGTAAGGAAATATTTATTTATCTTGTTGCATCTGTTGCATTTTTTATATTTCAGCATTTATAAGGTTAGAGGGTTTATAACTATTCAGCTGAATCTAGGTTAGACTTTGGTATTGTATTTAAAATTTTCCATTGTAAATAGTATGGTTGAAACAATATATGTTATTCCATTTGTGTGAAATTTTGCTCTATCTTCATTTTATTTTTCCCGTAACAATCGGGCTTTCTAGCACTTGGATTTATGATACGTGAATACCGAGGATGTATTAGTGTCGATTTTCGAAGGTCAAAATTCTCATTCATTGCAATTTTTTAAAATAACAGTTATGAAGATATAAAGCTTGATATACAGATTTTCGAATATAATGACCTTAGGCAAGTTCAGTTTTCAGAAGTAAATCCATGAGCGCAAGCATTCAAGAAATGTATGTGGTTTCTAATATATATGCATGTTTTGAGAATAATAACTTTTATATACATCTAACTTTAAAGATATGTAATAAGTTCATATCAAGGGGTTTCTAAATTTCTTAGTTTTGAATACGAATGTTTCTAAGTACATAATTTCATATTCATTTGGAGAATTTCATTTATACCTGTTTCTGAGCTTTCCAACCAATTTTGCCTACATATTTGTATTTCTACTGTATTAGTTTTGTATATATTGAATATATAAAAGTTTTGAATAAGTCAGATTTCAAAGTTAGGTTTTTAAAGATATATACATACATATACACACATATACATACATACGTACATATGTGTATATATATATATATACACATATGTACGTATATACATATATATATATATATATATATATGTATGTATGTATAGATCTTTGAACATATAGTTTGTATATATAAACTTCAGATATGTGTGTGTATAGATCTTTGAACATATAGTTTGTATATATAAACATCAGATGGATATATAATTTCGGACGAACATATAATTTTAAATATATCTGGAATTCTAGAATAAGTCAACACATCGGTTTCAAATTTCTCATATAAGTAAGTTTTCAGATGAATGCAATTTCATAAATATATACGAATTTCAAGTACATATCAATTTTGAATATGTTGAGTTTTAAGACATATGAAGCTTTACATATATGCAAATACTTGGTCCCAGATGTTCGTACGATTTTAGGTACGTATGTGTACGTATATTTGGTTAGAAGAGTATGTGTGTCCAAGTACCTAAATACTCAAATATATGTTGTTTCAGATATGTATATGCACATGGTTATAGTTGTTAACGTTTTGTATAATTATTTCAAGAGTAAATGCTTTTGAAATATTCAAATTTCGTATATATTTAAGATTTTTAATGTATATCTGATGTAAGCCTTTTTGTTGATAATAGCTTTATGTACGAGTAATTTTACATGTATAGGTTTTTAATGGATGTATGGCTTTGAAATTTAGAGATTCTTATATAAGATATTTTCAAGGATACATTTTTGAATACACGGATGAATTCAAATACATAGTTTCAGAAGATATCAATTTCAACAAAGGAAGCATTTTTCTAAATTATACGATGTTATTTACATAAATTATTGAGCATGCTAGTTTTGTATAAAAAGGATTTGGCATAATTTTCTTTAGGAAGCATATTGAACTTTGAAAATATATGACACAGAGTACAACTCCAACTTTGCATGATTGCAAGCACGTAAGATTCTATATTGAGAAGATGAGTACAAAATTTTGTGTTCAGAGAATACTTCAAGCTTTAGGCGAAACTAAAAGTTTTAAGATGAATATGGATATTATCAAATGACATCATGAAGCCATATGGATAAGAAATGGATTAAATGATATCATGAGCATTGATGATTTTAGAACATGTGAAGTGACATCAAATGATATTGATAAGACGAAATGGATTAATGTTGCAAATAATGACTTTGACCATATCAGATGACATCAACGAATGTCGCCTACATCAGCAGATTCTTGCACGTTAAATGGATTTATGCGCACTGTCCTAAAGTCATATTATTTCTCATATACAAATTTGTATAATATAACTTCTTATGTACGAATTTCTATAAATCAAGCTTTCTTATAAAAGTGGGTTTTCTGATGATATATAGAACTTTAATCTCCCATCTCAAAACTTAGATATGTATAACGATTCTTCATTGTGAATTATTTTCTAGATAAAGATTATTTCAAAAGAAAAAAATTCCTATAGAAAGGCATGTTCTTGTCTATAGAGTCTATCAGTTCCTGGATCATGACTTTTCAAACCAACAAACAAGATATTCCTTTCCCCTATATAAAGCCTGAAATTGTACAATTTTACAGAGATATAATAATATCCATCTTAACAATCAATTTTACTCAAAGAATCTTACCTTACATTTATTTGAGAAAAATATTCTTTGCGAATCAAAAGAGATATTACTGATTATTCCATATGTATATTTATTTCGAAAAGGAATTTTCAAAAGCCCTTAATAGTGTATACTATTAAGAACTATGAAAAGTTTCATAACTATCGTGATCTATCTTTACCTATTAAAACTCTAACCTGAAGAGTCCATTCCCAATTTAAGGGCTGTTAATTCATGCATCATGATCATTTAGTCCCTTATTCGATATTTACGTTTCTATTATAAGATTACAAGTTCTACATAATTTCCTTCAAACTTTGAACATTGGGAATAAAACCTTTTATTCGGACCATTGGAACACACGAAGTAACTTTTGAGAAGCTAAGAAATGAAAGAGCATTTATCAAGAGCTATGATCGCGGGCATCTAAAAAGGACGAATTAGTCAAGTCTACAACAAACAGTGGCTTTCACAGTGTTTGAAAAACGCTATTACACCTTACTATAGCATTTCAAAGAACGCTAAGGAATGGCATGCTATGGTAGGTCTTCAGCTTTAAATAGCATGAACAAAAATGCTATGAACATAAATTTACTATACCGCTTTTCCATTGCTATTAAGCTAAAACGCTATTAGAAATATTATCTCTTTGTTACATTCTATAGTGCTTTATGTGAATATTTTATAGCGTTTGATATGACACTTCCGTAGCGTTGGTTTGCATATTTGTATAGCGCTTTATGTATATATTTCTATAATGTTTATTTAGTTATTATAGCATTTGGTTAATAATATCCCATGGTTACTTATATAGCCTTATGCAACGACGGCGTTTCTAAAATGCTATTAAATGTAATATTGATTTATTTAATTTATTTATCGTGGTTTCATCTTTTTCACATATAATATCCATTTACCCAATATAACGTTAAGATATGTATGTAATAATTATGATTAAATAAATAGTCATAATAATAATATTTGCAAGAATCTTTAGAAGGAATGAATATGGATTATATCTAGACATTTACAAGTAGCAAACGGACATATGTGACTAATATAGTTAATTATTAAAATAGCGTTGCACATTTTCTGTGAAATTTTGAATTCTATATATAGTAAGCATAAACAGTTTTATAATATAAATGTCACCGTGGATAAAAGATATCAGATGATGTCGCAGACATAGTTCTAGTTGATAGTCACTCTATACATATCCACATATAACTGTAACAAAAAAATCGAGATAATATTCTGCTATCGGAAAATAAATTGCTGAGAAAAGTAACAGCAAAAGAAAGAAAACAACAAAGCAATAAGTTTGCTAACTGACCTAAAGAACTCTCCTCTGGTATTCCAAACTGCATTCGATTTTCCAGCTTCCTCATATCAGTAATTGCATGTCTGTGAAGTAGTAAACAAATATAATTATTGTTAGAAGTAATGAATTATTCTATATTGTCCTAGTTCTTAGCTTAGTGGAGAGAATAATGGATGTTTTCCTTTTTTATAGGAGTAAGTGACCCCATCTTTTATGGTAGTTTCTAGTTGTGTACTTGCCTATATATAAAGGCAGTTCTTGGTTTATTAAAAAAAATAACGATGTAGCTCTTTTGTGTTTTACTGTATTCTCTCTTTCTCCTCGTAAGATCAAATTCTAACATGGTATTAGAGCGAGGCTATAGATAAGAGAGAGATAGGATAAAGAGTTGCAATAAGTTTTATTGATGTTGTTTCCTGGCAAAAAAAAACTCCCAGAACAATTTCCTCTCCTCATTAAAATGCTTCCTCCTCAAATTTATAAATCACAATAAACAAATTGCACCGCCTAGCAAGTGCCATAGGAACCAAAGTCGGGATCTGGATCTACTTCCTTAATAAAAATAACAAATCACATCGCCTTCGGTGGTTTGTGCTGGAACAGTCAATGAAGAGTTTGTCACTTTGCTGCGGCGTCAGATCTGAAACGGAGTTGAAATCGTCGCTTTTGAATTTGTCTGGATTTGAACCTTGTTGTGTGTTGTTGCTGGTTCTAGAAGCCGCCATTAGTAGCCGCTCGTGAGTTCTTCTATCAAGGCCTGAGATCGAAGTCGATCTGGAGATGGAGAATATGAGATTTGGAAGTGATGAAAAGTGCGGTGCCTACTGATTGAAGCTTAGGACTTCGACAGAGATCAACGTCAGTTGCTACTCGAATTATGATGATGCTATTGTAAAGAGATTGATTGTACTCTGGTTGATTACAACGAGTGTCATTTGTGTGATATTGGTGATTGTTGCAGTGGAGTGCAGTGATGTAGAGGAGTAGTTGATAAGATGTGAAAGTGCAATTCGCTACTAGCTTGTTGCGATAGAGGTTGTCAGTGGGATGTTAGTGATGAGTTTGTTCCAAATGTATGTATGCAAGAAGATGGGGACAGGCAGCGAACATGCACGGTGATTATGGTCAGGTGATATGATGTGCACGTATGGTTGTCAGGTGATTTGTAGGGCTTGTAGGAGCTTGTCAGGTGTGGATATGCTAAGTAGAGGATGTTGATTAGGCAGTGTGTTTTGATGTAGAGTATATATGGTGTAGTTGAAGGTATTGAAAAGATGATGTTTTTAGGTTATTGGCAGGATGGTGATGTGGTCGCGGCTGTAGAAAATAAAGGGGTAGTGGATGAGATGCAGAGGTAGGTTGAACTACAGTTGATGAGGTTCGAACCGTGGAAGTGGGGCAGTGATACGATGGTGATGGGAAGTTGTGGTTGCTTTGGTGGTTGTTTAAATTTGAAGTGTTTAAAATGACTTGATTTGGTGATGTTGTGGTATTTGTATAAGAAATGGATATGCGGTTTTCACAGTGGTGATTGGTAGTGAATTGAAAAGGAGATAGCAATGTATTGGTGGTTGAAGAAATTCTGGCTATGGTGATGGCTGTTATAACAGAGGCAATAGTTGTTGGGCATGTATGTGTTGTCAAGTTGTTATTATGTTACGGAAATGAGGAAGTGGTGGTGTTGTTTCGGTTGAATGGCTGGTGTTAGCAATTTTCTTAGTGGAGCAACAAATGATGGCCTAACAGTGATGAATATGTACTACATTGGATTCTTGCAAGGCAGTTTAAGCTGGCAATTGTATTGGTGGCTGTTATAAGGAGTGCAGTTGTATGCTCTATGGAGTGAAGTAAATGATAGTGTTTGTAGAGACAGGCAGCAAGAACAGTTTGGCTTGTAGTGACAGTTTGGATGGTGGATGGTTGGTTGAGTCTGAAGCAGGAAGATGGTTTGTTGTGGAGAAATTGTGAACTTGTGTGTAGAAGTGGGATTGGTGCAGCAGAAGTGTTTGGATGATGTGGTTTGCGATATGGTTGAGAATGATGGCTGCTGAATTTGTTGAGGTTGGTTTGGCAAGTTGATTGAGTTGAAGGCAATGTTGTGGGATGGTGTAGTTTGTAGTCAGGGGTATGGTTGAGGATACAGTGGTAGTTGATTGGTTTTGGGTAGTGAAGTGGTTATGTCACAGAGAGATGAAGTTATAGCTAGATGATGCAGTAGAGTATATAGGATGGAGAATGCAGGTGTATTGGAGTCTAGAGGCTATCAGTAATGGGAAGGTAGGTGGTGAATAAGTTCAGGCAAGAAGGAGATGAATGGTGAAGAGGCAGTTGCAGTAGTGGGTTGAGGAATTTTGTTTAGGTGGACTATTTGGGTTTGTATGCTATTGAGTTCATTTGCGATGCTGACATGGAATGTCTATTGTTACTTGCTGCTAGTTGTTTTGGCAGCTTGGATGTTGAGTTTTGGTAGATGAGTTTATGTTTTGTGGTCAGGGCCTGTTGAACATGGCTTGGATTTGCTGATCCTGTATCATTGCCTGTTTGAAGGTTGTGTTCTAGTTTGCTGTTATTTTTGGTTCAGGTTCGTGATGGAGCAGTGTATTTGGATTGGCTGGAGTACTTGCTGTTGATGAAAAGGAGCAGTTATGGTAGAAGTTGAAGAATGCAGATTGTGTGCAAGTTGAATGGTGAAAAGAAGATGAGAAGCTGAAGTCATGTATTGGTAAAGGTATGTTAACAGTGAAGCAAGGGGCAGGTGCTTGCTATTGACAGATGATTTTTGTGTTGAAGTGACATAGATATGAAGACGAAGACAACGAAGAGTGGAACGTCGCTTATGAGGTCTGACAGATAAGTTTTGTGTTGAAGTGACATAGATATGAAGACGAAGACAACGAAGAGTGGAACGTCGCTTATGAGGTTGGACCTTTATGGAGAACGCTCATGAACTGTTTGTTGATATGCCTAAGAGAAGATAGGCGTGCCTACATGTGAAGTAGGCTAAGTGAGTAAGACTTGGTTTTGTGTCATCCAACAAGTAAGGAAGAAGAGCTGCGGTTCTCACTTGTTGGGAGGATGACATGTACAAGGGGCGACCCGAACGAAGAGGTCAGTGGATCCCTAAGAGGAAACCAAGAGTATTTGTTGATGGTTAAAATACCAATCAATGTGAAACAGTTGAGCATGCCCAACCAGGTTGAGATGAAGGCTGTGACCGAATTTGTCTATGCATGACGATGAAGAAAATGAGAAGCGCAGTTTATTGCTTTATAAACTGGATGTTAGCACATCTAGTTTAAGGGAGGGTGTTAGAAGTTATGAATTATTCTATGTTGTCCTAGTTCTTAGCTTAGTGGAGAGAATAATGGATGTTTGCCTTTTTTATAGGAGTAAGTGACCTCATTTTTTATGGTAGTTTCTAGTTGTGTACTTGACTATATATAAAGGCAGTTCATGGTTTATTAAAAAAAATAACAATGTAGCTCTTTTGTGTTTTATTGTATTCTCTCTTTCTCCTCATAAGATCAAATTCCAACAATTATAGTAAAAATAACATCATATTTACAACATAATATCACCAAAAAAATTCTTCCAAACAAAATTGCACCTTTCTTTCTTTTTCCACAGCCTACGACTGTTGGAATAATTCAGCAATATGGGGCCACATATTTTAATATTTGAATGTATGGGCTATCTTGGGATTAAGTTTAATTATGTGATCTATTTGGAATAAATACAATAAGACTTAAGGGGTATATCGTCATGTAAGTTTATAATGTGTGGATACCAGAGTGACAATTTTAGTTTGTTGAAGGGCCGAACTGAAAAATGTCACAAACTATATATATGGGGTTATGGTCCCCAAATTACACAAGTCTTATCATATTCTCTCCACCCTCTTCTAAAGAGAATTTTCAGATCTAAGCTTGTGTCAATTTGGAAGATCTAAAACCTAGTTGATCTTCTTTTTGCAAACATCAGTGGATTCAGGTACGACTTCTGCTGAACTATTTAATTTCATATATTTGTTTTGCGATAGAATCAATATGGGTTGTATGTATTCAGAACTAGAATTTATTTTTTTATTACAACAAGTGGTATCAGAGCCACCCATCATTGATTTTATTGAGAAATTCTTTGGTTTTAAGAACATATGAAATTAGGGTTCTTGGATTTACAATTTTCGGTTGATTCACCTGATCCACTTATTTCGTTCTGATTTGTGAATGCTTCAATTATGGTGATTCAAACCATGTTAATAAACAATATTATACATGGATCCATAGATTTAATGAAATATTGGATTCTGTTGATTTGACCAAAAGTTTCCTGAAATGATAGCAATTTGGATTTAATTGAACCGTATCATTGGATTTATGATCTAAGAATTCATCTACATCTTTTATAATAATTGTACCGTGACATGTTTGTGGTTTTGTTTTCTCCTGCAAAAGCATAAATTATTACTTTATTTGGTTGGGTTTTTTTTCTTAGCATAAAATAGCAACAGGCATTGTTGAAATATTGGTCAAGCTTTTACTATTCATTACTTTTGTACACTATGAATCAGCACATTAATTGATGCTGTCAGATTTGACATATTTTTTTTTGTAATTTATTGTTACTACTTAATATATTTCACCTTCTATTTTGAATAGTAGCGGTTAAATAAAGTAAGCACTAATCTGATACTAATTATTATTGCAAGTATTATTCATTTATGTATTATTACAGTTTCCTTGATGTCAAATTTGACATTGATATTTATGGCGAATTTATAAATGAAGGAGTTAAAATAAATTCATATACTATTTGGCATCTTTTGCAAATTGATCATGAATATCCTACATTACAAGTGAACTAATTGAAATAATATGTCACTAAAGTGACCTCTTTTATTTTAGTTGCTCATAAAAAATGTTAGATATTTGTGTGTATTTATTTATGCGAATATTAGTCGGCCCAAAGGAAGGTTAATATATGGCCAAATCAGATACACATGTGTGATGATATGTAACAATTATAAAGTTTTACAAGAAAATAATTAATAGGCCCAAAGGAAGATTATTATTTGACTTGAATTTATTGTTAATATTTGATGATTACAACAAGAATACCACTTACAGTTAATATTACTGTCCAAAGACTTGATATTAATGTTGTGCTAGGTATCTTGAGCAAAGACTTACCAATTATTTTAAAGTTACTACAGTTGTTTTATAATGTAAGCATATTTGATTAATTTAAAATTACAGCCAATTTGACTACGATATCTGCCAATCTGAACAACATTCCTATTCTGACTGGAACAAACTTTAAGGATTGGAAAGAGAACATATTGCTTGTTCTTGGCTGCATGGATCTTGACCTTGCACTTAGGATAGATGAACCCGCCCCTCTTATGGATGAAAGTTCTTCTGATATTATAAAGAACTTTGAGAGGTGGGATCGTTCAAACCGCATGAGTCTATGATCATAAAGCATGGCATTCCGGAGGCATTTAGGGGTGCGATATCTGGAAAGATAACCAATGCTAAAGATTTCCTCGCTGAGATTGAAAAAAAACGTTTTGCTAGAAACGATAAGGCGGAAACAAGCACGCTTTTGCAACGCTTGATTTCCATAAAGTATCAAAGCAAAGGAAACATAAGGGAGTACATTATGGAAATGTCTAACACTGCTTCAAAACTTAAGGCACTTAAGCTTGATCTTTCAGATGATTTGCTCATGCATTTGGTATTGATCTCTCTTCCTTCACAATACAACCAGTTCAAGATCAGTTATAACTGTCAAAAGGAGAAATGGACTCTTAATGAGCTCACTTCGTATTGTGTACAAGAAGAAGAGAGATTGAAGCATGATAAGGCTAAAAGTGCTCATTTAGCATACACCTCTAAGGGAAAAGACAAAAGGAGAAAGAAGGATAAAGAAACTGCTAAGGGTCCGACTGAAAAGAAACAACAAACGGAGACTGATGGTTCTTACTTTTGCAAAAAGGCTGGACATTTGAAGAAAGATTGTGCCAAATACCACGCATGGCGTGTTAAGAAAGGTACATCTTTTGCTTTGGTCTGTTCTGAAGTAAATTTAGCTACAGTACCTGGAAACACTTGGTGGTTAGATTCTGGTGCTTCTACTCACATAAGTGTTTCTATGCAAGGTTGCCTGAGCTACCGAAATCCAACTGAACTGAAAGATACATCTATGTGGGTGATGGAAAATCGGTAGAAGTGGAGGCTATTGGGCATTTTAAGTTGTTATTAAGAACTTGGTTTTATTTGGATTTATTTGATACTTTCGTTATACGGTCATTTAGACGGAATTTGGTTTCTGTTTCTAAGTTGGACAAATTTGGTTATTCTTGTTCATTTGGGAATGGTACTTTTAGTTTATCAATGAATTCAACTCTTATTGGAACTGGTTCTCTTAATGTTTATGATAACTTATATATGCTTGATGTTAATACCTCTTATAATGAAGCCTTGCATGTAGAGTCACGTGGTACTACAAGAAAAGCTAATAAGGAAACTTCAGCCACATTGTGGCACAAGAACTTAGGTCATATATCTAAAAATAGAATTCAAAGGCTCGTGTCAGATGGCATTTTGGAATTCGTTGATTTTTCAGACCTTGATGTCTGTGTAGAGTGTATCGAGGGAAAACAGACCAAACATAAGAAAATATGTGCCAATAGAGCAACTGACGTCTTAGAATTAATACATACAGACATTTGTGGGCCATTCCCTGAGGCATCATGGAATGGTCAACAATATTTTATAACATTCATAGACGACTACTCAAGATATGCTTACCTATATCTTATTCATGATAAATCAGAATCCTTAGACACGTTCAAGAAATTTAAGGTAGAAGTTGAGAACCAACTCAACAAAATGATTAAAACTGTCAGATCTGACCGTGGCGTTGAATATTATGGTAAATCTGACGGATCAGGTGAACAATGTCTAGGACCATTTTCCAAATTCCTAGACGAATGTGGAATAGTCCCACAATACACTATGCCAGGTTCACCTAGCATGAATGGTGTTGCTGAGAGACGAAACCGGACTCTAAAAGATATGTTAAGGAGTATGACCAGTCATTATACCTTATCAAAATCACTCTAGGGAGAGGCATTAAAGACAGCAGTTTATATCCTTAATAGAATACCCACTAAAGCAGCTACTAAAACACCTTATGAGCTCTGAACAGCCAAACAGCCTACTCTAAATCATTTTCACATTTGGGGATGTCCAGCTGAGGCAAGGCCATATAGGCCAAATGAAAGAAATTTTTACTCCAAAACAGTGAGTAGCTACTTTATTGGTTATTCTGAGCGATCTAGGGGCTATAAATTTTATGATCCCATACTGAGGAAAATATTTGAGACGGGAAATGCAACATTTTTAGGATGTTGAGTTGAGAGGGAGAAATGAAGTAAGGAACATTGTTTTTGAGGAGGAATCATCGTCTATGATTCCTACTACAGTTACTTCTTCGGACAATGTGCAGATTATTGTTCCTGTCATTGATCAAGAAGTGAATCCAGAACTCCAACAAAACAATGTTGAAGAAAATCCTCTTCAAGTTGAAGTTAATGTTCCACAGGAACAAATTCAACAACTTCAAAATGAATTGCCATTAAGAAGATCCACTAGGGAAAGAAGAAATGCTATTCCGGATGATTATGTTGTATTTCTTCAAGAGTTAGAGGATAATAATGGATTGATGGAAGATGATCCTATCAACTTTCACCAAGCCATGCAAGATATTAATTCTTAAAAGTGGATTGAAGCTATGAATGAAGAGTATAAATCAATGCAAGACAATAAAGTTTGGGATCTTGACCCTTTACCTGAAGGTAAGAAGCCCATTGGTTGTAAATGGATATTTAAAACCAAAAGGGATGCAAAAGGTAAAGTGGAAAAATATAAGGATCGTCTTGTAGCAAAAGGTTTTACTCAAAAGGAAGGCATTGATTCAAAGAGCCTTTCTCTCCGGTTTCGTCGAAAGACTCTTTTAGAATAATTTTTTCACTTGTTGCACATTTTGACCTTGAGTTGCATCAAATGGATGTTGGCACTGCATTTCTCAATGGAGACATTGAGGAAACAATTTATATGGTGCAACCGGAAAACTTTGTGGTCGAAGATCCAAAGAATATGGTTTGCAAACTAAAGAAATCCATTTATGGACTCAAACAAGCTTCTCGTCAATGGTACCACAAATTTCATAATGTAATTACCTCTTTTGGTTTTGAGGCAAACATCATTGATAACTGTGTGTATCACAAGTTTAATGGGAGTAAATTTATATTTTTAATTTTATATGTTGATGATATATTGCTTGCCAGCAATGATTTAAATATGTTGCACGAAACTAAGAGATTTCTTTCAAATAATTTTGAAATGAAAGATCTTGGTGATGCCTCTTTTGTATTAGGAATCCAAATACATCGTGATCGTTCACGAGGCATTCTTGGATTGTCACAAAAGAACTATATAGAAAAGGTGCTTAAGAGATTTGGCATGCAAGATTGTAAACCAGGTGATACCCCTGTCGCTAAAGGAGATAAGTTTTGTCTCAAACAATGCCCTAATAACATCCTTGAAGTTAATGAAATACAGAAGATCCCTTATGCATCTGCTATAGGAAGTCTAATGTATGCTCAAGTATGTACGCGTCCGGATATTGCGTACATTGTAGGAGTGTTAGGCAGGTATCTTAGTAACCCTGAAATGGATCGTTGGAAAGCAGCAAAAAGGGTTATGAGGTATCTTCAAAGAATAAAGGACTATATGCTCACGTATAGAAGATCAGATCAGTTGGAGATCATTGGGTATTCTGATTCTGACTTTGCTGGATGTCCGAATAGCAAAAAATCCATTTCAGGATGCATATTTATGTTGAGTAGAAGGGGTATATCATGGAAGAGCATTAAGCAAACGCTTATAGCTTCTTCCACTATGGAAGCAGAGTTTGTGGCTTGCTATGTGGCATCTAATCATGGAAAATGGCTGCGAAATTTTGTCACTGGGCTGCGCATTATAGATAATATTAAAAGACCACTAAAGTTGTTTTGTGACAATAGATCAGCAGCATTATATTCTAATAACAATAGAAGCTCAAGTAAGTCAAATTACTTTGACATCGAGTTTCTAGTTGTGAAGGAAAGAGTGCAAAATGGGTTAATATCCATAGAGCATATTGGGACAAATTCCATGTTAGCGGATCCACTTACAAAAGCATTACCACCCAAGGTCTTTCATAAGCATGTTGCTAAAATGGATGTATCTTTTATATAAGAATATTTTGGTTTATGGGGAGTTTGTACTAAGGCATTTCTTTTGTGACATTACTCTATATTTTAATTGTGGATATGCTTCAGTTTTTCTGATCAGAAATAAAGTTTTTGATTGCACTCAAATTATTTATATATTTTTAGATTTTAATCTCATTAAAGTAAAGTAGGACCAGTTGGAAATGGACATGTAAAGATCACATTTCATGTAATTTCCATGCTACACATACATGATTGATCTATGCCATTTGATTATATTGATATACATGACCATTGATGGGTTTAGTTACACTAACGATAATGAAAACCGCTTTGATCTTATGTTAACACAATCAATGGACGAGATTGTTTTGGATATGCCATATTGTCAAGATAGCTATTTGAGAGCTTATAAAATTAAATACATTCTATAAGATTACATATGTGGCCCATGGGGAGATTGTTGGAATAATTCAGCATTATGGCGCCATATATTTTAATATTTGAATGTAGGGGCTATCTTGGGATTAAGTTTAATTATGTGATCTATTTGGAATAAATACAACAAGACTTAAGGGGTATACTCATCATGTAAATTTATAATGTGTGGATAATAGAGTGACAATTTTAGTTTGTTGAAGGGCCGAACTGAAAAATGTCACACACTATATATATGGGGTTATGGTCCCCAAATTACACAAGCCTTATCATATTCTCTCCACCCTCTTCTAAAGAGAATTTTCAGATCTAAGCTTGTGTCAATTTGGAATATCTAAAACCTAGTTGATCTTCTTTTTGCAAACATCAGTGGATTCAGGTACGACTTCTGCTGAACTATTTAATTTCATATATTTGTTTCGCGATAGAATCAATATGGGTTGTATGTATTCAGATCTAGAATTTATTTATTTATTACAACAACGACCACCTCTCTTGAAATTCACTTGGATTTGATCTATTCACATCAACATGTGCAACTAATGTAGCTTTTGCAGCAGCCAGTCTCAAAGCACGTATCCTCAAAGGAGGAGGCATGCTTTGAAAAATCTCGGTTTGCTCAAGAAATCCAACATGAATCTGAAATGTCGATGTAGAAAATCCAGCAAGATGTTTCCTTTTTGATCCAAGAACCTGAACATTGCAAGCATGCATTTTAGTCAATGCAGATAATCCATCAGCAGTTCCCATAAGTTTTGCAGCTACTTCAGTTCCTACAACTGCAGAGAGATTTAGAGCGATTGTTCCCATTTTGCTTTCAACAAAATCAGGAACCTTCTTTTTAACTAGGTCAAGATCTAGTGCATGGTCACAAGCATTGATTGTTTTCTTTAGGTTCTCTTCACGTAATGGCATGCCACTTGTGGTTGAAGCTGTAACTGAAACATCCATCATAATAGCTGAGGGTAAAAGGCCTTCTAGGTCAACTAGTGTCAAATCCATCTCATTTCCTATTTTTTTAACTACATGTGCATATATGTTCACTTAGAAATAGGCAAACATAATTTGTTTTCTCCTTAGACTCAGAAATACGCAAAAAATCAGCAAAAAAATAAATGAAACAACCGTTTTTTCTCTAGCTAACTATATATTAAAACTGCACTTAAGGGTATCAAAAACAGAATAAAAACAAAAGATGTAAATTTGTATCCTAATAATAATTTATTTACCGAGTAACTAAAACAACTAATATATATTTTACACGCAATATTTTTTTGTAAGAAAATTTCAAACTTGCATACCAATTGGATTTTATAAAAGGGTAACTGAAAAATACTTTGAGTGTGATTTGTAAATTGTAAAATTCAAATAAAAGAAGTAAAAGGCCTTAGTTGAGTGACTGACTTGATATTATCAGTTCAAGCACAGGAGAAACAATAAAAGAGTCTCCTAAGAATGATGAAGTCCTTTATAAATCAATAAACACACTCAATTCATCTTGAGCAAATCTACTTGTGTATCCCCTCTGCGAACAAATTGGAAAAATAGAAATTAGACTTAAATGGAAGAAAATAAAAAAGTTAGCTCGTAATATGACTAGTAACATAAATATTAGTGACATATTATAATCTTTAAATGTAGATTCAAGTTATATTATAGTCGAATAGATGTTAATCCTTTTGCCATGTTCGTTTGAGACATGACTTTCGGTTATTTACTTTGTCCTCTCAAAGTTATGATAAATCTAGTTTACAATATTGTTAAATCTTAGCTATATTCAACGTGCTCTCCTTTCAACATGCTCTCCTTTGTTAGGTAAAATGTGAAAGAAAATTTTGGATTTACATCATAAATCGCTTTGAGATATTCACATACAATATCGCACTCTAGACGTATGCATTTAGAGCGCTTGGTTCCACAACGGTAGAAATGTAAAAAGCTATAGTGGGGATAAATTAAGTCTCCAAAATGGATTCATTGTTAGCCACCGATCATTTGTGATGGAAATATAACCATTATTTGCCCCAATATAACAAAATCCAAGAAAGTCAGGATTCATTCAGTTAAGACTTAAAAGAAATAAAGATAGAGTTCTACTTATGCTCAGTGCGGGAGACTTGAACTTAGGCATATGCGCTAACATTATTGATTTGGTTTAAAAGATAACTGGTAAAAATAAACCCTTTTATGTTAGAACAAGTGATGTGCGTGTTACAAACCTTAATTTAGCAAAAGTAGCGGCGAATAGCAGAGATTTAAATGGACATGCTATTTGAGAGCGCCATATTGAAAAACCGTAGTGCTCGAATAGCATTAAGCGCTTTAGTGAGGATTTAGTGAGTCTTTAACTGCATAGCTCTAAGCAAGACATGTGAGATAAGTATCTCCCTAATGTACACTAAGAAATGACTTCTTGGATTCTAAAGAACATTTTGGTACTACCTTGGGTAACACGTATACCAAAAATTAAGTTTTCTTATAATTGTTGCCAAAAATATTAAACTTAATTAATTTTGCAAAGTATTTTTATTACAGGTAAAACATTTATACTCGACCATAACACCAATTATCAACTAAATGAAACTCCTTGGGTGCCATATATTATTTGAATTTTGCCTAAACAATCCATATATTTGCTTCATCTAATGTTAAAAATTGAAACATTTTAAAACAATAGAGAGTGGTAGGCGCCAGTTAGTAGTAGGTGGAATACAGGCACATGCAAAAAAATAACAGTTTATGTTCCATAAACATGGGTCCGGTAAAAAGCTAAAAGAACTATTATCGTAGAACAAAAATATAACATAATTACTACCAAGATTATGGCCAAGATTTTGATATCTTAGCTAAGATGGATTACGAACGACTAGTACAAAATTTGATGTACCCCAAAAGGGACAACACAAGGTTTTCAAATTTTGCTTGGTTCTTGATTAATTTATTATTACTTGTAAATCAAATTCTGAATACATAAGTTAAATCATGGTTGTTGTTAAATCACAAATTTCATTTAAATTGATGTTCTAATATCTTTAAGATTACAAAAGACTTAATATTTAGAATTTGACTTTCTTAGAAAAAGTTATTCGCATTTTTCCACAATTCAGTTTTGATTTTTAAAAGTTGCAGATTTCGAAAAGTTAATTTACTAGATTTATTAGTTCACTAGATTAACTGAAAATCTAGTTCTTTATAGCTCTTCACAATCGAACTTATAGCTCGATATTTTTAACTTTAGATATTATCCTCTAAAAAATGGGACTTTGAAATGATTTATATTTGTACAGTCAGTGCTGATCTGGAAATCTCATACGTTTTGATAAACAATAAAACCGTGTATCTAAGTATGGAAGTAGCTATTGAATTTGAGACACAAAATTTGGCCCAGCAATGATCGACCATTGGATCTTTTGTCTTTAGAAGTTTACATAGGAGGCGGAAATCAGAGGAAGATCTAATGGTTAAAATCTCCTATGTCGCATTTTGTGTCATCGACTTGAATCCAAATAGAATTTCCTTTTTAAGTATTATAATTTCACAATGTTTGAGTCCGCGGGTGCGGCGCAGTGGAAAGGAGGCCTGGGTTCTGGTAAAAAGACCCAGGTTCGATTCCTACCATGCGCTTCCCTATCCTATATAAATTTACCCGGGGGTATGGGGGCTTGGATCAGCGGACGGCTTTACTATACCCTCCTCAGGAGTTTACCGGTCCACCGGGTTCTCCTGGGTTTTCAAAAAAAAAAAAAAGAATTTCACAATGTTTGTAAAACTCAAACTTTGAAATGTATATTTTGGCACAGCTACATCCCATGTGCCAAAATACTAGTTATCAGTATTCAGTATGATGTTGGTTAAAGTCATGGTTTCAAAAATTGTAAGATCTAAATGGACTACAGTCCATGATACACATTCCTCCAATCGTCTTTTCGTCGTCAATGCGAACTACTTTTTTATATAATGGCACCAAGATGATTGAAACTTTAAGATTAAATTAACTTTATTTGCTTTTATCTGTAAAAAAATCCAAAAACTGTGGGTGGATGAAGTACCAATTGCAGGAAGCACAATAACCAGTTTATCAGTGAATTTCGTTTCTTTCAATGCTTCAGCCGGAAGCAAGGAAAATTAGTCTAAGCGTTAGGAACAGACTACAGAAGTCATAATATCACGTATAAATTTACTAAAATAGACGACAACTTACCTTGTATTCTTTAATCTGTCGATGTCAAAACCATCAATAATAAAAGGTGTAACAAGTAACAAATCTTTTGAACCCCAATATACCTCGACATCTGCAACAGTTGACGAGTAATCGTTTTTATAGTAAAATGCTATGCTTAAAAAGGAACAAGTTTGACCTCACCTGTATTGCCAATGACCTTTATTAGGCTTTTGCAAGAATTTGGTGTTAATTTTAACAGCAAAAATCAGAGGTTATGTAATTTCGCAAGCTTGTATTATTCAGATTTGGATTCAGCAGCAAATAGATCAGGTTTAACCTCTCTTGTATCCTCGATCGAGAATACTCCAACGAAAATCGTATTTGTAGATCCTTCAGTGTGTGGTGCTTCTCTTAAAGAGGCAATAACTGAAATGTACATAAAACCTCCACTTGTATCATGTTTTTTAAGCCTTTTAGCTTTTGACATAGATGAGTGCAGAAGTTGGGGCAGGTAACAAAAAAATAGACAATATGTGTTGCCACTTCCAGGTTCACTCCATGGCCTTGTATACCCAAGGTTCAACAGCTCAAAATAGGGTCAGTAAGGTGCAGGTCGTTACAAAATCGATATTTAAATCAATAATCATATACCCAACAAATATGTCAGTAAGGTGCAAGTCATTACAAAATAAATGTTTAAATCAATATTCATGTGAATGGATACAAGAATATATACAAAATCCAGACCATTTAAACTATTTATTAAGTTGGCCAACCCAGCCCAGCCCATTAGTTAAATAGGTCACTTAGGCCTAGTCCATTTGACACTTTAATGTTGAAACTATTGTACAAAAAAGAAAATGAAAAGTTAACGAATCATAGACGTCTGTGTCCATGGAAGCGACCTGAATTTTGATATCAGTCTTCCTATATTTGTTTTGATGGTTTGGAAGTTGATACAAGAATATATACACTAACCACAGTAATATAAACGATAACATATGCACAAAACTAACAAAAAACAAGGCGGCTAGTTGAATCCATCATTAAAAAATTATAAATTTCTGGGATATTGTACAAATATGGCATAGGACTATCCAGTAAAAATTACCAATGCTCCAACCTTATAATAACCAGTGATCATTCATACAAAACCGAGCAAACGATATAGAGAAATGAAAAACAAAAAAAAGTAGTTCTAATTAAAAGAAGGCATCGACTACGAACAATGCGAGTTCTTTGCCAACCACAATTGCAATATCGTCGCTTCTACCTATCAGACGTAGACACCGACCTTATTCAAGCAATTGACCAAATGCAAAACATGAGAGCCAATACAAATACAAACTGCAAAAATAGCCGACTAAACATAAATAATACTAATAGACTCAAAAACAAGGAATGACCCAATATGAATTTAAAAACAACCAAACAGATAAAGCTACAAAACCAGGAAAGTGTGTAGATAAACATCTACAATACAGGAAATAGCACAGATAATCACATTTTGCACCTTCCAAATAACAAATAAAGACCCATGCGACTTTCTTCTCACTGACTTAAACAATTTTTTTAGCATGAATTCAGATTAGAACTTCCGACTCATAATACTGCCCATGAAGCATTTAAGCATATGCTCAACCTTCGAAATCTAACAATCTTTATTTGGAAATTTTGTTGTTCGAGAAGAATTTTGATGGCTATTGCGATGAAGATAATGCTGTACTTCCGACTTCAAGGATCTATGTATAGATTCTTTTAGACAATAGTTCAACCCAACAGGTACAAACGAGTTATCGAACTATCGACTTTCAGGACTCAATGAAGCCTTATAACAGCGTCGGATTCAAAGTTTGTATGTCTTTGATCTGACCAAGAACACTTTAGCAATGGTTTCTGATGATACAATTTATATAGAATAGAATGGAGAGAAAGAAGAAAGCAATTTTTCAATGTTTTCTGAGTTTGCAACACTTTGGAAGCGTCACAAAACAGAGCAATGGTGGCACAGCGTTTAGCAACACTTTCCAGCGTCACAAAAATTGCCCCGCGAGGAAGAAGAAGATGGAGTTCAGAGAAAAAACTTTTTTTCAACATTTCTGGGCGTTGCTATTTATAGACGTGAAGAGATGTCCATTGGTGAAGCGTCACAACCGTTTTCAACGGTCGCGCCTATTCATTTTGTAACGGTTCACAACTGTTATAAACGGTCGCGTTCATTCATTTTGTAACAGTTTACAACTGTTACAAATGGTCGCATCCATTCATTTTGTAACATTTTAGAAAACGTTACAAATTTCCCGACATCAATTCAAATTTAGAAATTTCGGTTTTGGGTCCTTAACGGGCTGAATTATGACCCGTTACTGTTCACCTATGATCCAAAAATATTTTCGGATTTGAACCCAAAACCCGTACCCGTACCCGACCCGGTTCGGTTCGGTCGGATGGACGGCGGCGGCGTGCGTGTGGTGTTGCATGACTTCTCTCCTCACAACCAAGCAAACATGTGGGAGCCCCAAGGCCCCAACATTCACATGAGAAAGTTTTATTTATACAAATATATTGTTTAAGTTTCTAGCATGTGGGACTAACTTCTTTTCTTCCTCTTTACTTCTTCTCTTCCAAATCAAAACCCAAAACCCAAATAAAATGTTTGAAAATTTTACAACAATCTCCCCCAATTTTCAAAATAAATAAATATGATGGCTGCATCACTAGAATGCCTTCCTACATACCCAAGTTGGATCAAGCCAATGTAGTTCTAAGATCAAGTTTTGCATCATCGTGAAAACCAACACATAAATAAAAGGTATCTTTTGGGATTTGAACCTTTACTTAGTGTAAACCATTCAAAGCCTTATCGAGATTATATAGTGAACGAATCTTGAACCAAGTATCCCTAATGATAAAACCGGAATAATTACACATGTTGTTTCCTTAGGTAAAGTGTTCTGTATTGCTCAGCATGTTAATGGCCATGTGCTTAAATCCTGGTTCATGAGTCTACTTAGAAAGTGGTCTTACTTTCCTAGAAAATGGCCTGATTTCCATACTCATATAGGTAAGTCTCCTAAGGTGTTTCTGCAATACACCTTGTAAGGTTTCTAGACTTATTAAGGATATATATATCCATCCTTTTTTCTTGCAGAATCCAACACTAAATATTATGGGATTATCGATTTAGTGTTCCATAATCATTCTCTTAACCTGTTGGTGTAACGATCCGGCCATTTCGTACCATTCAAATCGACAATAATCCACACATGTCGGACTTGAATGACGCAAAATAACAGATTGTAAATAAATTTAGAGCAAATGAAATCAAATACACAGAATCACAGACACAGAACAATCAGAATAACTCGCAGCGGAATATAAAATAACATAGTAGTTCATGAAGATACTATAACAGAGTCACAAACCAAATACATAATAACAGTCCGAAGCAACATAATAGAAATCTCAAATACATAGAAGTTCACTAATACATGAGATAAACTAGAACAGCTGAAACAGAAATAGATATAAATATCGATAGGTAAAATCTCCAGCAAAGACTAGCTCTAGAAGAGAATCCAAAGCTATGAATACTCAGGCTGACCCGAGCGTAAAGCAAAACACAATACACTCGAGTCACGACATATATATACTTATATAATGTAAACAAACTCAAGTGAACTGTAATAAGGTACAAGTAACTTAAAGGATGCCTGGGATCGTCCATTCTCTAAGGATCCGTTAAACTATTTACTACGTAGTAATATCGCGTTATTATAATAATGTCTACAGTATAATAAACTTACTTTAAAATAGCGTTCCGGGCTTACCCATATCACCCTTCACACATAATAGTCCCAATAGTCTATCCAATATCATGATATCTCCAGATCGGGAGACTATCAGAGGATACCACACGGGCTACGGGAGAAAAATAAACTCGTGGTAAAGGCTTGGCATGGTAGGTGACACAGCACACAAGGCAATGCCGGGGTAGATATACCAATTACGCATACGGGCTGGCGGTAACGTAGCAGCCACTACGTCCACCCCGAACAACACTCCAAAATCAAGGTGTGCACCCAATCAACCACAAAAGTAATAGAATGGTATCGAAGGAGTGTGTCCGGCCAGAGGTGCTATCACTTTTAGCCCGAGATAGCTCCTGTTTTAGCCACCTTAAGCTAACTCACGGAAGTCAGGTCCACATAATGTACCTCAGGAACGTCGTCACCATCCTACTTCATTCTGAAATCTCCACCGCGTACAAAGTTGTTAAAGTGGTTTTCGGTATGGACAGAGAGTATGTCCATATTCGATCGCGGTCTCTTTAACAACCAATCGTTATTATAACCCATGTTTATAATTTAAAATTGCATTTATATTTCAAAAATCAAATATCATTTAACAATTCAATATCATTTCAAATCCACTTAAAAATATCAAAATTATCATATCATTTCAAAACCACATTCATTTTATATAAAATATCATTTCATCTCACATTTCAAGTTAGTTTATATTTCAAATCGAATTTACTTCATTTAAATCCTTAAAATGAAGTTATTACGTTTTATAATTAAATTATTAAATTTTCCAAAATTTTAACCTTTCAAAGTTCATTTATTCACTTAAACTTATCAAAACAATGAAAATTCACCTTTCGCAGCATTTGAAAAATGCGACAGAAAGTTACTTTCAAAACAGTTCAATTTAACAAAAAACAGCATTCAAAATACTGTAATAAGGTTGCATTAGTTTCAAATAAAACTTTAGTTAAATTCAACAATTATAGCACTTACAAAGTGCTATAATATCCCTTTATTAAAATTTAGCCATTTGGTTCATTTATTTCAACTACAGCATTTACAAATGCCGTAATATCCTTTACATTAGAAATAATAGCATTTCAAAAATGCTGTTAATTAAATTCCAAATATTCAATATAATTTCACAAACAATTGAATATTTATTTAAACCATTTTAAACCTATAAAATCATACATTTTCACTTTTAAAACAATCATTTAATTACCCTTATTCTCATGATTTAATAAAGTTAAACTTCCATTCAAAAATCAATATTTAATTATAATTCACTTATTACATTCCAACATTCAATTTCAATTCTTTATAATTAAATTTTAACGTAACATTTAAGTTTACATTCCCAAATATAACTTATTCTCATTTTATTTATTCAACTTGAAATTCACCTTTAAACAAAATTCATAAATTTCCAATTTAAGTTATATTTCAAAATTCAACCTAAACATTCATTTATTTAACTTTTTAACTTTATTCAAAAATCATTAATATATTATAAAAATCATTTTAATTCAAAATATCCTAAGTTTACCATATTTTCATATTTAATTTAAATTCCATTTACTTAAATCAAAATTTTCAAAATAACTTATATTTCAAATTTCTAACTTTACCATTTATTTATTTCCCTTATAAATTCTTAGAAAATCAATAATACATTACAAAAATCATTTTTAATTAAGTTTTAAATCAAAATATTATAATATTTACATTTCTAAAATATTTTAAATTTTTTAGAGATGTATAATTTAACCACGGGTCTGTATATCATTTTCTACACTAGGTAAAGTGATACGGATAAATATATCATTTCAATCTGTAATTTACAAAGAAAACTTGGGTCTTATCATTTCAAACCTACAGTCCTAAGTAAATGAAAAAATTGAAAATCGTTCAGGCCTATCATTTCAGCCCATAACGATTTTCCCCAATTCTAAAGTCCATTCTGGTATGTATCATTTCAACCCATAGTGAATCTAATCTAAAGGAAACTTGTAGTGTGATAAACTGATATAAATAACAGAATAGCATTATATAACAGTAACAGATGTTACAATAGGTTTTTAAGCATGGGTGAACATCATATAATCATAGCATAGCAAATATAGCATGGTGATATTAGTTTAAAATTCAAATGTGATCAGTTTACTAGTCATATAAGTGTAAAACTGTCTGGTGAGAATAACTCACTGGTATAAGCTAAAGACAACAACCCAAGTACACAAACTAAGATCCACAAAGGCATGATAGCACGACAATGATTCGAGTGTGGAAGAGACCAAGCTAATTGCCTTGAACAGATTCAAACAAAACAATATAAACAACATAAGTTTTCAACCCAAATGTAATAAAACAATATTAGAATTAAATGCATAAAACAAAGCTAAAAGCTTTTGCACTTGCTTTCAACCACTTATGTTTTAGCAATAGGTCAGAAACACATGGCTAAGGAGTGGGTTTGGATCTGGTTTTGGGTTCATTGGGTCGGCCTAGCATGGATAAGATGATGGTGCAAAGGTATGTGTGCATGGAGCTACAACACAAAGGCAACGCAACCAAGATTTCATGCAACAATGGGCTCGGCCAAAGCAAGGATAGGCGTGGCCATGGCTTCAGGTGAGTCAGTGGTGATGTGGCAGAGGGTCACAGGTCAACTACAGGCTGGTGGTGGTGATGTAGGTGGCGTCCAAGGGGAGTTTGAGGTGGAGGAACATTGATGGCTCGGCTATGTACATATATAGGTGAAGTTTGTGCATTTTGTGATGGATCTGTCATGGATGGTGCACGGCCTGGCTTGGGGTTGGACTGGAGGTGGTGATGACTGGTTCAGGTGGTGGTGGAGGCAGCCAAGGTGATGGAGTGGTGAGGTGCCGAGCCTAGAAGGTGAAGAAAGCAAGAGCAAAACCATACAAACAAGTATAAAACAATGAAAAGAAAAGAAAGATTTTTACCAAACTTTTTGCAAGGATGGTGGCCAAAAAAATTTTGTGAGTTGAGAAGAAAATATTCACGTGAGAATGAAATGGAGTAGTCGGCTAAAGGTAGGGAGTTATGGCAGCAAAAATGAAGAGATGTTGGTTGATAATGAAAAGCCAAGAAGACAAAAAAGTCTAAGAAGATAAAAGGTCACAAAACTCTTCATATATCCATATTTCTTTTGAATTTTAAATAATTGAAAAATATGTATAAATTTAGATAAAACATTAAAATATAGTAAATAAACAAAAATAAATAAATAAATATTAATTAAATATAATTAAATTAAGAAAATAGCAAAAATTGTAAACTAGGCTTGGAAATTTGAAAATAAATGAAATGAACTTTGGAAAAAATTTATGTACCTGAAAAATACTTATGAATAAAAATAAAAACATAAAAATAAAATGCATGCATAAAAATAAATAAATAAATTTTAGTTAAATATAATTAAATAAAGAAAATTGTAGAAAAAATGAAAACTAGCCTTTAAAAATAGAAAATAAATGCAATAAATTTTGAAAATTTTTTATTATCACTTTAAAAATATTTATAAATGAAATCTTACAAATAAAACAAATTTAAAATTATTTCAAACAAAAATAAAGTCAAATTCAAATTATATTCAAAAATCTATGGTTGTTACACTCTCCCACACTCAAATCTTTTCGTCCTTGAAAAGAACAGGGAAGAAAGATAAAGAGAAACAAGATAGCAAAGAAAATAGAACCTGAAACGAACAATTCTGGATTCTAAGCACGAATGCACTCCTCCATTTTTCAGGTACAACCCCGATCGTCGGTACTCCACTGTACTTTGACCAGATTAACAAATTTCCTTCTAAGCTGCTTCGTACCTCTGTCGACAATACGAAGTGGCTTCCTCTCGACAGTCAGATTAGGCTCAATATCCAAACTATCAAGAGCATAAGGCTGGAAAATAAGAGATGGATCATGAAGATGTCGGCGAAGATGCGAGACATGGAATACATCATGCACTCCAGGAAGCTTCTCGGGAAAATCCGAACGATAAGCCAAAGAACCAACTCTTTCCACAATGCGAAAAGGACCAATGAACCTATGAGAAAGCTTCCGTCTATGACCAAAGCAAATGACATTCCTCAAGGGAGAAACCTTAAGGAACACCAGATCACCAACATAAAATTCCAAATTCCGCATACGCCTACATCATACTTCTTCTGCCTATCCTGAGCGGCTCTCAACCTCTTCTTAATCTCCTCAACTCTCTCAGAAGCTTCCAAAATCACATCAAGACCAAGAACCAAATGATTACCGGATTCAATCAAGCAAGATGGGGATCTACAAGATCGTCCGTATAGAGAAGCAAACGGAGACATTTTGAGACTGGCCTGAATGCAAAGATGGAATGAGATAGATAAAAAGATTAAGAATAGACCGAAAAACAAAAGATAAGATTATACCTGATAGCTATTATTGTATGTGAATTCAGCAAGATGGAGTTGATCTTCCCAAGATCCTCCATAATCAAGCACACAAGCACGAAGAAGATCCTCGAGAACATGATTCGCTCTTTCCGTTTGACCGTCGGTATGTGGATGGTAAGCAGTGCTCAGATTCAAATGAGTACCCAGAGATTCTAGAAAAGCTTTCCGAAACTGACTGGTAAAGACAAGGTCACGATCACAAACAATACTAAGAGGAAAACCATGGAGATGAACAATCTCTCTCATGTAGATCTCAGATAAGCTAAAAGTAGAACGAGTAGACTTGACTGGAATAAAATGAGCGGACATGGTCAGTCTATCCACAATAATCCAGATACTCTCATTACCCCTCTGAGTCTTCGGTAAACCATCGATGAAATCCATGGAAACTGTTCCCATTTCCAATTGGCAATCTCAAGGGGTTGCAACAAAGCAGCGGTCTTTTGGTGATCGGCTTTGACTTGCTGACAAGTCGCATACCGACTAACAAAGATAGTGATATCCCTCTTCATCCCCTTCCACCAATAAAGCTTCTTCATATCCTGATACATCTTTGACACACCAGGATGAATAGAAAGTCTGGATCGATGATTCTCCTGGCAACTCCTGCCTCAAACAATTAACATTCGGGACACAAATCCTGCCATTAATCCTCAAAATCCCTCTATCATCAATCTGAGCTCCACTACCACTACCACCATGCCTACAACGGACATTCTCCTTCATCAACCTAAGAATCTCATCCTCATCTTGCTTAGCCATAATAAGATCCAGAAGAGGAGAAGAACAAATAACAAGCTGACACAACAAAGCCTTTTTCCGACTCAAAGCATCGGCCGTAACATTAGCTTTACCAGGAGTATAGCTAATATCGAGGTCGTAAGAAGCCAGAAACTCAAGCCAACGAATTTGCCTCTGATTTAAATCCTTCTGGGTGAAGATATATCTCAGAGACTGATGATCGGTGAAAAGCTCAAACTTGGTTCCAAGAAGATGATGCCTCCAAAACATCAAAGCAAAGACAACAGCAAGTAACTCTAAATCATGAGCAGCATAATTTTCCTCATGGGTTTTCAACTGACGGCTGGCATAGGCAATGACCTTACCATCCTGCATGAGAACAACACCCAAACCCTCACGACTAGCATCAGTATATACCGTCAATCCCTCACTTCCATTCGGAACGGTAAGAACTGGTGAGGAAGTTAGCTTGCTCTTCAACTCATTAAATGCAGCTTTACACTGATCACTCCAGACAAACTTGGCATTCTTACGAGTCAAAGCAGTGAGAGGTATAGCAATCCGAGCAAAATTCTCAATGAATCTCCGATATTAACCGGCAAGGCCCAGAAAACTACGAATATCAGATGGGGTCTTTGGAGTTTCCCAATCCTGAAATAAAATAGGGAGAAAATAAGGACAATCGAAAAGATAGAATTATTAAATGATAAAGAAAAGAGAAGAAAGAAAGACTTACATTGATCGCAGCGATCTTGACTGGATTAACAGAAACTCCATTATTAGAAACAATATTCACAAGACATCGGACTTCAAAAATGGCATTTAGAAAATGTAGCCTTCAGCTGATGATTTTTGAGAGTCTATAGAACATATTTCAAATGCGACTTATGCTCATCCTTAGTCTTAGAAAAGACAAGGATATCATCAACAAAGACTAGCACAAATTTATTAAGCACATCACGAAAGACACGATTCATCAAATCAACAAAGAAAGCAGGAGCATTAGTCAAACCAAAAGGCATGACTAACCATTCATAAAAACCATTCTCAATGCGCAAAGTAGTCTTGGGAATGCTATCCTCGACAACCATGAGCTGACGAAAACCTGTGGCAAGATCAAGCTGAGAGAAAATAGTGGCGCCATAAAGGCTGATCAAACATATCATTGATACGAGGCATTGGATATCTGTTTTTCATAGTGAGCTTGTTCAGCTCCCTATAATCAACACATATCTAAAGAGAACCATCAGACTTGGTGAAAAAAACCACCGCTGCTCCCCATTCAGAAAAACTAAGCCTAATCGGACCTTTGGAAGACAAGTCCTCAATTTTCTTTCCCATCTCAACCTTCTCACGGGGTGCCATTCTTCTTGGAGAAAGAACAACAGGTCGAGCACCAGGAATAAGATCAATCCGAAAATCAATTTCCCGTTTCGGAGGTAAAGATGTGACTTCACCAAATACATCGGTATATAATCTAACCATAGGAGTCGAATCAAGATCACTAGAAGAAGAATCCATAGAATTAATAAAGTTACCAGCAAAATCCTAAGGCATGCGGCACTGAATAATCAAGGAATTCCCTTAGTCATCAACAAGGTGAACAGTCCGGGCTTTACAAGAGATATGGGCATCATGATTATCTTACCAATCCTGACCAAGCAATAAATCAAAAGCATCGAATCCCAGAACATAAAAATCACCACAAAAGCGATGATCAGAATGAAGAAGTTTCACGTGCTTACAAATCTGATTAAGGTTAGCAGGACCCCCAATAGGATTTGAAACACATAATGGAACAGAAGCATACTCAGGAGAAAGGAGATGCTCAAACTTATCACACAAATCAACAAAAATAAAACTGTGGGAGTATCAAATAAAACACGAACAGGATGATGGAATAAAGTAAATGAACCCTGGAGAGTACCTTGGTCATCACTAGGAGTAGGAGCAGGTGGAGGAACTGGAAATGAGGCAGAAGTGACAGCAAATATACCAAAAGGCGTACCTCTCTGCTGGGTAAGACAAACCTTCTTAAAATGGCCAGGCTGGAGACAGATATGGCAGAGATCATACTTAGCCAACTGAGCAGGTAGAGGAACAGCAACACCATCTAAGGTAGGACAGCTATTGACATAGTGTCTCTTCTGATCACACCTAAAGCAAGTGATAGAGGAGAGATCAATTGGTTGCCTTTGAGCAGGAGCAGATGATGAAGATCCTAAACCAGAACGCTTTTGCCGATTCTTCTTCTGCTGATGGAAGTTAGGCTTACGCATCTTGGAATTAGCAGAGGATGACTGAGATGGAGGAGCACCAGAAACAGCAGGACCTTTAGATGTGGGGTTCTCATAGCGAATAGCCATATCCATAAGCTGAGTGAAAGAGCCATGAACATGAGAAATGAGGCGACTATAATACTCTGGACGAGCATCAGCAATGAATTTCTCATTCTTCTTAAGAGGAGTATCAATCAGGCTAGGACCGAGCTTGGAAAGTTCATTGAACTTCCTCTCATACTCAGCAAAAGACATGCTACCCTGCTTAAGATCCATAAATTCACGATAAAGCTGAGATTTCCTGGCCTTTTGGCATCCTTTTTTCCATAAAAGCCTCCCTGGAAAAGAGATATAGAAAACAAGCTTAAGATATATTCAAAAGAAAGGAAAAATAGGAACAAAATTCAAGATAACACAAAGGATACCTAAACTGCTCCCAAGTAATATCAGCCTCTACGGTGTTAGCCGTAACGGACTCCCACCAATCTAAAGAAGAATCACGCAACTACCAAGCTGGTAACTGACGCTTATGGGCATCAGTAATATCAAGACCAGTAAATATCCTCTCAAGACTCTGCAACCACTGCCGAGCCTCAATGATGCTCTCTGAACCGGTGAATGGGGTTCCACCAAGTTGAGAGAATTCCTTACAGAGAACAGTGAATCGAACAGGAGCAACAAGTTGAGGAGCTGGGGCAATACCACGGCCCCTACCTCTGGCATTTCCTCGTTTCATCCTAAAAAATCAAGAATGAATTTAGGACAAGATAAAGACAAGCCAAGATAAATTAAGGTAAGACAAGAGAATTCATTAGGATAAATATCCTAAAGAAAGAAAAAAAATCTAACAAGGCAGATACGAAAGGAAGGAAGTTAGAAAACATTTGAAAATCCTTCGAAACAAGTAAAAATATTTATATCAAAATAATCTTTGAAAATCTATTTGAAAACATTTTGAAAAACCATTTTATACTTTGAAAATACGTCTCTCACAAAGATATCATTCTGAAATTGATTTCACTCGTTCTAAGGTAGAAATACCATATCTCTAATGAGTTTTTGCTCCGCAGAGGCAATGGTTTGCCAAAAACCAAAGCTTTGATACCAAATGTAACGACCCGGCCATATCGTACCATTCAAATCGACAATAATCCACACATGTCAGACTTGAATGATGCAAAATAACAGATTGTAAATAAATTTGGAGCAAATGAAATTAAATACATAGAATCACAGACACTAAACAATTAGAATAACTCACGGCGGAATATAAAATAACATAGTAGTTCATGAAGCTACTATAATAGAGTCTCAAACCAAATGTATAATAACAGTCCAAAACAACATAATAGAAATCCCAAATACATAGAAGTTCACTAATACATGTGATAAACTAGAACAGCTGAAACAGAAATAGATATAAATATAGATAGGCAGAAATGTTGGGTATGCGATTATATGATTTTTGTTTGATGATAATAAACATATATATATATATATATATTCATTTAAATGTATTTGTTAATGTACTATTTTATTTTTCATAGATTAAGTAAATATTTGTTGAATAAAATAAATAATACAGAATTTGAATTCAAACAGAAATTTTATTCAAACAAATATTTATTATAATTTTTGAATAGTACAAATTTCAAGCTCTCACTATATACAATTTCAATCACAATTCACAGTTACATTGCACCTCACTACATATCACTCATTCACTCAACTCATACTGATCTTCAACTTCATTCCAATGTGAATCCAGCATCTGAGCAATCTGCAGAAATATACATTGACGCAGTAAAATTGAAAATAAAATATTTTTGCAGTATAAAATAAAATGTAGAAAATAATATTTGCCTCGGTTATTTGGGTTGTTCGTCATCATCTAATTTTGAATTCATCATACACGACCAGCTTGTGACATACATAGTGTATCACTGTATATGCCACAAGGCCATGCACATTGATATATACACTTGATAAAATTACAGGGACAGGTGAGCACAGGTCAAACCCAAAACGCCGGGTTCAACTCAAGTGCAATAAAAATAATGTCACAATATCAGCACAAGGTCAAACCCAAGCTTTAAAGCTGGATTTAACACAAGTGCCATTCGAATATACAAGTTTAATAAATCTGGTCAGAACAAGCTCAAGTGAAACAGTGAATCACACATGAATTCAACTCAACTAAAACTCCAAACCACACATGAAGTACAAGCAAAACTCGAACCAAAGGCAACTGGTAACAACTACTACAATGAACCAGCAGTATAAAAAGGCTTGAACCCAAGTCAGTGCACAAATCAAACTACAATGAACAAGTGACAATATCAAGTCAAGTCAAAACCAAAACATCAACTAAGTTCAAATGAATATAGACAGCAAGCTCCAGATAGTACATATGTACAAAGGCTACAACTTCAAATGAACATTACAAAGGCAAACCAACTCAAAGCAACTACATGAAGACTGGAAACATATTTCATATATGCAGCCTCGACCAAATCAAAATGAAACAAATGCAACTTGAAGGCCAGAGTGTGCAATAACAATATACAAGACTACAAGTACAAAGCATGCACATCGAACTCACCACAATGCATCACTGTAAATTCAACATCAAATCATCAACAAGCTAAACTACACATGAAAATGAAACCAGAGCTCAATACATGTGAAATCAGGTGGAAACATATATATGAAATGCAACTGTGAAACTGGACAGTGCAAATATCAGACTCGAGCACAATGCCACTGCAGATGCAAATAAGGTACAGACCATATTCGAGTACACATAAAAGCAACTCAACCTCAAGCATCAGGTCGAAATCAATCGGTGACATATATGCATACACACAATAGAACCAGAAAACAACAACCAAACCAGAACTGTTAAGTAATCAAGTGAACAATACTGCAAAAGACACCAAGTAGATTGTACATGAATCGAATACAACCTGAACAGTTTTTACCATAGTCGAAGTCAGTAATGCCAAGTGACCGAAGTCAAATGAACAAGATAGAGAAGCAGAAGTTAACAACCACAAAGAACAAAACAGGTCAAGTATGCTACATCAATGAATTCAATCAAAACCGAAGTCAACATCGAACCAAGTCAAAGCCGTGATCAAACAATATGATGAACAAGTCAGAGACGTGGTGGTCAAGAATCGAGCAAAGAAAATTCGAAGCCGTGATGAACAAACCATCGTCAAATTAAACGAAATAGACAAAGTCAAAGAAATCACCAACATCAAAATAAAATCGAATGGCCGAGGAGAATTACAAACGAATTCAAACAAATATATACGAACGAAAACCAAAGGGTTCAAACCCTATATAAAAACCCAATCATCATCGGCTACAAATGTAATCAAGTTCAAGTAAGCCAAAAACCAGAAAAGCGAAAGGAGTAAATTACATACCAAAATCAGATTCGAACTCGACGCAAATAGAAGCAGCCGTGAAGCAACTCAAAGAGATTGTCGATCGAAAAAGCAAGGACCTAAATCATCATTCGATCGATCATCTATTGTCGGCAGCTTCTAAGTACAAGCCCTAATTTGCAAGCAAAGGAAAAAGGAACGAGCGCCATTTTTTGTTTAAGGAAAAAGGAACAGCCGACATTGATAAAAGAAATAAAGGAGGCCGCGTTCTGTTTTGGTGGTAAATTAAATTGGGTCGGCCCCTTTCTTTAGTATTGGATTAAGAAGGAAAAATTAGGGCTTTGGTGCTTAATTGTTTTTTAAACTGTTATTTTGTATTTTCTCCTTTAAACCACTGTAATTACTAGTCATGTGACTAGGGGACAAACTACGTAGAGTAGTTTGAGACTTCGCAACTCAGTGGCTGAGTTGTGGCAGGGTTTTGAGTATAGAGTTAGGTTAGTCAGTATCGGGTGTCGCGAGTTTACGTGTGTAAGTGTGTGACTACTTAATTTCTAGTAGAAACCTTAGGGGCAGCACGTAGGCAGGGTTTTGCCGAAGCTGGATAAATTCTATGCCATTCTGTTTCTGCATTTATTATTCTGCTATTATCTGTGCTGCTATAATTTTGATATATCCGTGTTGAAATAATTTTATAAGCTTCCGCAATAATTTTTATAGTTAACAGCATCACCCTATTCACCCCCCCTCTAGGGTGAAATCGATCCTACAAGTGGTATCAGAGCTAGGAATAGAAGTTAACTTTTGTTTTAAAAAAATTCGTTATTCAAAAACCAAATTTTGTTTTAAAAATTTGAATTTTTAAAATGGCTTCTTTTAATAATGCTTTTGTTGAGGGTCAGTCCGTAGTTAGACCACCAATGTTCAATGGAGAATACGCCTACTGAAAAAATAGAATGAAATTTTTTCTAAAAACCATTGACGCTTGGAATATTGTTGAGACAGGTTATAGAGCACCAACTATAATTGTAGATAATCAGGAAATAGAGAAACCAAAGGATCAATGGACAGAACTAGAAATAAATTACAAAATGCTAATGCTAAAGCTATGAATTCTATTATCTGTTCATTGGATCAATTTGAATTTAATCGTGTCTCACATTGTCTAACTGCGCAGGAAATATGGCACACACTAGAAGTGACTCAGGAAGGAACATCTCAAGTCATAGAATCTCACCTTGCCGTGCTAAGCAGCGAATACGAGAACTTCATAATGGAGAAGGAAGAAAATGTCAAAGAGATGTATGGATGACTTTCCAATATCATATACAAATCAAAAGATCTCGAAAAATCATACACAGAGTTGGAGATAGTCCGAAAAATCCTCAAAGCCTTCCACGAAGTTCTGAAGCCAAAGTGACTGCCATTCAAGAATCAAAAGATCTAAAACAGATGAAAGTTAAAGAACTCATCGGAAATCTCACCACTTATGAGTTAGAAATGAAATTCAAGGAAAAGCGTGAAGGAGGTGACACTCAAAAGAAATCAATAGCTCTTAAGGAACAACAGAAAGTGATGATGATGAAGCAGAAGAATTGGAGCTAATAATAAAGAAATTCAAAAGGTGGAATTACAAATACGGAAATCCAGCTCGAAATCAAAAATTGAAAAGCAGAATAGCCAAAGCACTAGACTACTCAGAAGAACAGAAGATCATCTGTCACAAGTGCAACCAACTCGGACACATCAAGCCCAATTGTCCTCAAAATCGACGCGACTTTAAAAAGAAATCAAAAAGGAGAAGTTTTGCAGCCACGTGGAATACTAGTGATGAAGATAATCAAAGTACTAGTAGTGAGAGTGAGAAAGCAGATATGTGCCTTCAAGGAAATATAACTAATAGCGACGATAACGAGCCAAGCGAGGTATCAAAACTCACTAACTCAGAATTACTTATATATTTTCACGAAGTAAATGGCTATTTTGAACGACTCAGGGGAAGTATGCCAAACTTGAATCGCAAAATGATACTTTAATAGAATTAAATAAACAACTTGACCAATTAGTTAAAACCTATCAAAGTAGGATTCCTAAGTGTGATAAGTGTCTGACATTCGAAGAAGATATTAAAAAATCAGAAATAAATATAAAATCACTTGAAAATGAAATTCTGATTTTAAAAGAAAGTGAAAATACTAGGAGAGAAAATTCTATTAAAAAGTGCACATAATTGTTAAACGAAAATGAATCTCTCAAAACACAAGTCCAACAATTGTCAACGACTTTAGATAAATTTTCAAAAAGTGAAAAATCGTTGAATATGCTATTAGGAAAACAAACTGTTAATACAGTTAGACAAGGACTTGGGTATAATCAATCTAAAAATATTAGAAATGAGATTAATCAAGTAAATTCAATGTAAACAATTTGTAGAAAATTTGGACACAATCAAAATAATTGTTGGTATAGACCCAAACACATGAAAACTTTACCAATTTGGGTTCCAAAAGGCACAAATATAAATATCTCAAAGTTAAACAAATCTGGGTGCCGAAAGGAACATATATAAATAGTTTTGGGTCTTCACAAAATTATTTTTCAAAATATTCTGCCACTAACAATCATGGACGTATAAAGACAAATAGGTCAGAAAAATCTTTTAACGTGTAGGAGTGGTGGCAGGCTAAGGAACAACAACAGTGTTATCTGGATTCTGGTTGTTCCAGAAACACAACGGGCGACAAAGCAAAGTTCCTTAGCCTAGTATAAGGGTGACAGAATCACAACTGGACAACAACGAAAAATATCGTAAAGGTAAAACAGCTAATGGTATATTTATTTGAATGATATATTAAATGTGATAATCTGCACCGTAATCTGAGTTAAATCAGCCAATAATGTGATGATGAAATAATGATGATTTTGATTCTGACTTATTCAAAATTGTTGGCCAATTATATTCTTATGCCAAGAACACTATATAAATCTGTAGAGTCTTGAATTACTTCATATATATCTTAGTTTGGATTAACAATAGTGTTTTATTGGATGATAATACATTTGGTAATTTTACGGCTAACTCTATATTCACGGTTTTTGATTATTTAAACGATTTCAATTCAAATTCAAGAGAATGTCATTTAAAAAGCTGTTAAAATTGATTTTGAATTTTTTTGTTGCACACTTCATGGCCTGGTCTATTAAATTCAATTAATGATAATTTTGAGTGAAAGAGAAATTCAGATGCAGATTACACTGGTAATCTAGTTGATAGAAAAATTACTAGTTAAACTTAATTATTGTTGAGACATTTAGTAACTGCATCATTTTTCAAAGAAAATATCTGCATATTTTTCATTTCAAATAATTTTCAAATAGCAGAAATTTTTCTCATATAACCCCTTTAAGAAAATCATTTTTGACCATGTTTTCAGATTGGTCATTTTGAAAAATTGATTTTATAATTATTTTTGAATTTGATTTTAAATGACTATTTTGACTAATCTGACTCCCTAATAATTATCGAAAAGATAAATCATGATTGAAAAAGTGATGAGTGTTCATATTTATCATATATTATGACTCGTGATGGTATAATTAGTGAATTTCTTTAGAAATTTAAACAAGAGTTATAAAACTTTTTGTTGGTAAAAATTCCATGAGCATCTCTATTTCTATCATATTTATAACGACCATTACTCATCAAAATTCTATATAGTTTGTCAATATGTGGTACTTTGAACAGGAATCATTTGTTTTTCATTTTACATTTTTTTTAATAAAATAAAAAATAAAAAAATAATCAAAAAATAAAATTAAAATAAAATCCAAAGTATTCACTCTCATTTAAAAGTCCTCACGGTTATGCATGTATGGAACGCATATGAACATTGATTTTTTTAATAATAAACAAGTTGATTCTAATCCCATTTAAAAGTCCTCGCGGTTATGCATGGTTAGAAGATACTTGAATTCATTTTTTTTTAAATAAAATTGGAATACAACTAATCTCATTTAAAAGTCCTAACAGTTATGCATGTTGGTAGATATTCAAATTCCTAATATAAATATACCACAAATAGACATAACTGTAAATGGTTTATATGATGATATCATTCCCATCATTCTAAAAGTGGAATAGGCGCCTAACAAAGTATTTATGATTTTTGTTTGATTTTTTTATTGAAATTTAATATTTACATTCAATTGAGTTTTAATGTTGGATTAATATTTATCACTTTATCTCCATTTTTCTAAATCTATTACTCTTTTGCTGATAACAAAAGGGGGAGAGAAAAGTTAAGATTTTGTCAAATAAAATTAAGGTCAAATATTTTCTATTTGCATCTAGGCTCATTTTCATATTTTTAATTGTATGCATATATGAAGGGGAGCTTTGTGTAGAGAGGAAGCATTTAAATAGGGGGAGCAATTGGAGTATATCAATGGTCCTATCAATAGTCAAATACATTTAACATATTCAAAATCTTAAATATATGTTTGTTATCATCAAAATGAGGAGATTGTTGAATATGCGATTATATGATTTTTGTTCGATGATAATATATATATATATATTCATTTAAATATATTTGTTAATATGCTATTTTATTTTTCATAGACTAAATAAATATTTGCTGAATAAAATAAATAACACTGAATTTGAATTCAAACATAAATTTTATTCAAACAGATATTTATTACAATTTTTGAATAGTACAAATTTCAAGCTCTCACTATATACAATTTCAGTTACAATACAAATTTGATTACAATTCACATTTACATTGCAACTCACTACATATCACTCATTCACTCAACTCATACCGATCATCAACTTCATTCCAATGTAAATCCAACATCTGAGCAATCTGCAGAAATATACATTGACGGAGTAAAATTGAAAATAAAATATTTTTGTAGTATAAAATAAAATGTAGATTTTGAAAATAATATTTTCCTCATTTATTTGGGTTGTTCGTCATCATCTAATTTTGAATTCATCATACACCAACAGCTTGTGACGTACACAGTGTATCACTGTATATGCCACAAGGCCGTACACAACGATATACACACTTGGTAAAATTACAGGGACAGGTGAGCACAGGTCAAACCCAAAACACCGGGTTCAACTCAAGTGCAATAAAAATAATGTCAGAATACCAGCACAAGGTCAAACCCGAGCTTTAAAGCTGGATTCAACACAGGTGTCGTTCGAATATACAAGTTTAATAAATCTGGTCAGGACAAGCTCAAGTGCAACAATGAATCACACATGAATTCAACTCAACTAAAACTCAAAAGTACACATGAAGTATACAAGCAAAACTCAAACCAGAGGCAACTGGCAACAACTACTACAATGAACCAGCAGTATGAAAAAGGCTTGAACTCAAGTCAGTGCACAAATCAAACTACAATGAACAAGTGACAATATCAAGTCAAGTCAAAACCAAAACATCAACTAAGTTCAAATGAACATAGAAAGCAAGCTCCAAATGGTACACAAGTACAAAGGCTAGAACTTCAAATGAACTTTACAAAGGCAAACCAACTCAATGCAACTACATGATGACTGGAAACATAATTCATATATGCAGCCTCGACCAAAATCGAAATGAAACAAATGCAACATGAAGGCCAGAGTGTGCAGTAACAATATACAAGACTACAAGTACAAAGCATGCACATCGAGCTCACCATAATGCATCACTGTAAATTCAACATCAAATCATTAACAAGCTAAACTACGCATGAAAATGAAACCAGAGCTCAATACATGTGAACTCAGGTGGAAACATATATATGAAATGCAACTGTGAACTGGACAGTGCATATATCAGACTCGAGCATAATGCCATTGTAGATGCAAATAAGGTACATACCACACTCGAGTACACATAAAGGCAACTCAACCTCAAGCATCAGGTCGAAGTCAATCAGTGACAAGTATGTATACACACATTAGAACAAGAAAACAAAAACCAAACCAGAACTATTCAGTAATCAAGTGAACAATACTGCAAAAGACACCAAGTAGATTGTACATGAATCAAATACAACCTGAACAGTTTTTACCAAAGTCGAAGTCAGTAATGTTAAGTGATCGAAGTCAAATGAACAAGACAGAGAAGCTGAAGTTAACAAGCACAAAGAACAAAACAGGTGAAGTATGCTACAGCAATGAATTCAAGCAAAACCGAAGTCAACATCGAACCAAGTCAAAGCCGTGATCAAAGAATATGATGAACAAGTCAGAGACGTGGTGGTCAAGAATCGAGCAAGGAAAATTCGAAGCCGTGATGAACAAGCCATCATCAAATTATACGAAATTGACAAAGTCAGAGAAATCATCAACATCAAAACAAAATCGAATGGCCGAGGAGAATTACAGATGAATTCAAACAAATATATACGAAGGAAAATCAAGTGTTTCGAACCCTATATAAAAACCCAATCATCAACGGCAACAAATGTAATCGAGTTTAAGTAAGCGAAAAACCAGAAAAGAAAAAGGAGTAAATTACATGCCGAAATCAGATTCGAACTCGACTCAAATAGAAGCAGCGGTGAAGCAACTCAAAGGGATAGTCGATCAACAAAGCAAGGACCTAAATCATCAGTCGATCGATCATCTATTGTCGGTAGCTTCTAATTAGAAGCCCTAACTTGCAAGCAAAGGAAAAAGGAACGAGCATCATTTTTTGTTCAAGGAAAAAGGAACGGCCGACATTGATAAAGGAAATAAAGAAGGACGAGTTCTTTTTTGTTGATAAATTAAACTGGGCCGGCCCCTTTCTTTAGTATTGGATTAAGAAGAAAAAATTAGGGCTTTGGTGTTTAATTGTTTTTTAAACTGTTATTTTTGTATTTTCTCCTTTAGACCATTGTAATTACTGGTCGTGTGACTAGGAGAAAAACTACGTGGCATACTTTGAGAATTCGCAACTCCGTGGCTGAGTTGTGGCAGGGTTTTGAGCGTAGAGTTAGCTTAGTCAGTAGCGGGTGTCGCGAGTTTACGTGTGCAAGCGTGTGACTACTTAATTTCTAGTAGAAACTTTGGGGGCAGCACGTAGGCAGGTTTTTGCCGAAGCTGGGTAAAATCTGTGTCGTTCTATTTCTGCATTTATTATTCTGTTATTATATGTACTGCTATAATTTTGATATATCTGTGTTTAAATAATTTTATAAGCTTCCGCTATAATTTTTATAATTAACAGCATCAACCTATTCACCCCCCTCTAGGGTGAAATCGATCCTACAAGAATCTCCAGCAAAGACCAGCTCCAGAAGAGAATCCAAAGCTGTGAATACTTGGGCTGACCCGAGCATAAAGCAAAACACAAAACACTTGAGTTAGGACATATATATACTTATATAATGTAAACCAACTCAAGTGAACTGTAATAAGGTACAAGTAACTTAAAGGATGCCTGAGACCGCCCATCCTTTAAGGATCCATTGAACTATTTACTATGTAGTAATATTGCGCTATTATAATAATGTCTACAGTAAAATAAACTTACTTTAAAATAGCGTTCCGGGCTTACCCATATCACCCTTCACACATAATAGCCCCAGTAGTCCATCCAATATCATGATATCTCCATATCGGAAGACTATCAGAGGATACCACACGGGCTACGGGAGAAAAAGAAACTCGTAGCAAAGGCTCGGTATGGTAGGTGACACGGCACACAAGGCAATGCCAAGGTAGATATACCAATTACGCACAGGGGCTGGCGATAATGTAGCAGCCACTACGCCCACCCCGAACAACACTCAAAAATCAAGGGGTGCACCCAATTAATCACAACAGTAATAGAATGGTATCGAAGAAGTGTGTCTGGTCAAAGGTGCTACCTCTTTTGGCCCGAGATCGCTCCTGTTTTAGCCACCTTAAGCTAACTCACGGGAGTCAAGTCCACGTAATGTACCTCAGGAGCGTCGTCACCATCCTACTTCATTCTGTAATCTCCACCGCGTACACAGTTGTTAAAGTGGTTTTTGGTATCGACAGTGAGTATGTCCATATCCGATCCCGGTCTCTTTAACAACCAATCGTTATTATAACCTGTGGTTATAATTTAAAATGGTATTTATATTTCAAAAATCAAATATCATTTAACAATTCAATATCATTTCAAATCCATTTCAAAATATCCAACTTATCATATCATTTCAAAACCACATTCATTTTATATAAAATACCATTTCAACCCACATTTCAAGTTAGTTTATATTTCATCATTAACATGAATTTATTACGTTTAATAATTAAATTATTAAATTTTCCAAAATTTTAATCTTTCAAAGTTCATTTATTCACTTGAACTTATCAAAACAATGAAAATTCACCTTTCGCAGCATTTGGAAAATGCTATGGAAAGTTACTTTTAAAATAGTTCAATTTAACAAAAGACAACATTCAAAATGTTGTAATAAAGTTGCTTTAGTTTCAAATAAAACTTTAGTTAAATTCAATAATCATAGCACTTATAAAGTGCTATAATATCCCTTTATTAAAATTTAGCCATTTGGTTCATTTATATCAACTACAGCATTTACAAATGTTGTAATATCCTTTACATTAGAAATAATAGAATTTCAAAAATGTTGTTAATTAAATTCCAAATATTCAATATAATTTCACAAACAATTAAATTTTTATGTAAACCATTTTAAACTTATAAATCATACATATTCACTTTTAAAACAATCATTTAATTACGCTTATTCTCATGATTTTATAAAGTTAAAATTCCATTCAAAAATCAATATTTAATAATAATTCACTTATTACATTCCTACATTCAATTTCAATTCTTTATAATTGAATTTTAACTTAACATTTAAGTTTACATTCCCAAATATAACTTATTCTCATTTTATTTATTCAACTTGAAATTCACCTTTAAACAAAATTCATAAATTTCCAATTTAAGTTATATCTCAAAATTCAATTTAAACATTCATTTATTTAACTTTTTAACTTTATTCAAAATTCATTAACATATTATAAAAATCATTTAAATTCATTTTAATTCAGAATATCCTAAATTTATCATACTTTCATATTTAATTTAAATTCCACTTAATTAAATCAAAATTTCCAAAATAACTTATATCTCAAATTTCTAACTTTACCACTTATTTATTTCCCTTATAAATTCTTAGAAAATCAATAATACTTTACAAGAATAATTTTTAATTAAGTTTTAAATCAAAATATTATAATATTTATATTTCTAAAATATTTTAAAATTTTTAGAAATGTATAATTTAACCACGGGTCTGTGTATAATTTTCTACACTAGGTAAAGTGATACGGATAATATATAATTTCAATCCGTAATTTACAAAGAAAACCCAGGTTTTATCATTTCAAACCCACAGTCCCAAGTAAGTGAAAAACATAAAAATCGTTCAGGCCTATCATTTCAGCCCATAACGATTTTCCCCTATTCTAAAGTCCTTTCTGGTATGTATCATTTCAACTCATAGTGATTCTAATCTAAAGGGAACTTGCAGTGTGATAAATTGATATAAATAACAGAATAGCGTTATATAACAGTAACAGATGTTATAACAGGTGTTTAAGCATGGTTAAACATCATATAATCATAGCATAGCAAATATAGCATGGTGATATCAGTTTACAAATTCAAATGTGATCAGTTTACTAGTCATACAAGTATAAAAATGTCTGGTGAGAATAACTCACTGGTATAAGCTAAAGACAACAACCCAAGTACACAAACTGAGATCCACAAAGGCACAATAGCATGACAATGATTCGAATATGGAAGAGACAAAGCTAATTGCCTTGAACACATTCAAACTAAACAATATAAACAACATACGTTTTCAACCCAAATGTAATAAAATAATATTAGAATTAAATGCATAAAACATAGCTAAAAGCTTTTGCACTTGCTTTCAACCACCTATGTTTCAGCAATAGGTCAGAAACACATGGCTAAGGAGTGGGTTGAGATCTGGTTTTGGGTTCATAGGGTCGGCCTAGCATGGATAAGATGATGGTGCAAAGGTATGTGTGCATGGAGCTACAACACAAAGGCAACACAACCAAGATTTCATGCAACAATGGGCTCGGCCTAAGCAAGGATAGGCACGGCATGGCTTCAGGTGGGTCAGGGGTGATGTGGCAGAGGGTCACAGGTCAACTACAGGTTGCTGGTGGTGATGTAGATAGCGGCCAAGGGGAGTTTGAGGTGGAGGAACATTGATGGCTCGGCTATGTACATATATAGGTGAAGTATGTGCATTTTGTGATGGATCTGGTCATGGATGATGCATGGCCTGGCTTAGGGTTGGACTGGAGGTGGTGATGTCTAGTTTAGGTGGTGGTGGAGGCGTCCCAAGGTGATGGAGTGGTGAGGGGCCGAGCCTAGAAGGTGAAGAAAGCATGAGAAAAACCATATAAACATATATAAAACAATGAAAAGAAAAGAAAGATTTTTACCAAACTTTTTGAAAGGATGGTGGCCGAAATTTTTTTGTGAGTTGAGAATGAAATGGAGTGGTCGGCTGAAGGTAGGGAGTTATGGCAGCAAAAATGAAGAGATGTTGGTTGATAATGAAAAGGCAAGAATACAAAAAGTCTAAGTAGATAAAAGGTCAAAAAGACTCTTCATATATCCATATTTCTTTTGCAATTTTGAATAACTGGAAAATATGTATAAATTCATATAAAACACGAAAATATAGTAAATAAAAAAAAAAATTAATTAAATTAAGAAAATAGCAAAAATTGTAAATTAGGCTTAGAAATTTGAAAATAATTGAAATGAACTTTGGAAAAATTTTATGTACCTGAAAAATACTTATAAATAAAGATAAAAACACAAAAATAAAATGCATGCATAAAAATAAATAAATGAATTTTAATCAAATATAATTAAATAAAGAAAATAGCAGAAAAAATGGAAACTAGCCTTTAAAAAATAGAAAATAAATGCAATAATTTTTGGAAAATTTTTATTATCACTTTAAAAATATTTATAAATGAAATCTTACAAATAAAAAAAATTTAAGATAATTTCAAACAAAAATAAATCCAAATTTAAATTATATTCAAAATTCTAGGGTTGTTACAGTTGGTACCCATTGAACTTTGTCTATCCTTTTCAAGACATAAGTTGGGTTTCTGTTAAGGATGATCAACCTTTATTCACAAACCTTAGTCCTATTTCTTGTGACTTTATAGAAACCATTGCCTTTGGAAGAATCTTTGTAAGTGGGTCTGCCAAGTTTTTCTTCGTTTTTATGTAGTTATAGCTCCTCTTTTGAGTAACTGTCTCACCATTTGATGTCTTAGACTCACATGTCTAGACTTTCCATTATATGTCTTATTAGACACATTGTATATCGTTGCTTGATTGCCATAGTTAATTAAGACTGCCGGAGATGGCTTTTTCCATAAAGAAATTTCCATTAATAAATTCCTAAGCCATTCCGCTTCTTTACATGCATCTGCTAATGCAATCAATTTTGACAACATTGTTGAGTCAAAAATACAGGTCTGCTTCTTGGAAGCCCAAGACACAGCAGCGCCTCCTAATGTAAAGATCCATCCAGTCGTAGACTTGGATTTGGATTCTATATTGTTCCAGGTTGCATCACTATATCCTTCTATCACATCAAGATATCCTTTATAAGATAAACATATTCAATGGTTCCTTTAAAATAAGCTAAAACTCTGGAAATAGCTTTTCAATGTTCGAAACCTGGATGAGTCGTAAATCGACACAATACACTTATTGCATGTGCGATGTCTGGTCTAGTGCAATGCATAGCATACATAAGACTCCCAATAACACTGGAATACTCTAGTTGAGAGATAGTACGTCCAGTGTTCTTTTCTAAATTAATACTAGGATCTAAAGAAGTTGGTGCTGGTTTGTCATCGTAATGACCATACTTTTGTAGAAATTTCTCTATGTAATGAGATTGAGTTAGTAATAAATACCGCTCTTTCCTAACAATTTTAATTCCCAAAATTACATCAACCTCTCCTAGATCTTTCATATCGAATTTAGAAGACTGAAACTTTTTAATTTCATTCACACTGGATATATTGGAACCAACTATTAGCATGTCATCAACGTATAAACATATTATAACAATACCGTTTTTATCCGATTTGCTATAAATACATTTATCAGCATCATTAACAATGAATCCACATGACAGTGCAATTTTATCAAATTTCTCATGCCATTGCATGGGAGCTTGCTTCAGGCCATAAAGAGATTTCATTAATTTGAAAACTTTCTTTTCTTGGCCTGGGGCTTTGAAACCTTCATGTTGTTCCATATATATTTCTTCTTCTAAATCTCCATTTAGAAAATCAGTCTTTACATCCATTTGATATATGACTAAGTAATGAATTGATGCAAGTGCAATTAAACAGCGTATAGAAGATATGCGAGCAACTGGAGCATGTGTATCAAAGTAATCTACTCCATGTCTTTGCTTATATCCCTTAGCTACTAGTCTGACTTTAAACTTATCAATGGATCCACTTGTATTCAACTTTTTCTTGAATATCCATTTACATCCTATAGGTTTAGCGCCAGGAGGTAAATCAGTTAAAACCCAAGTTTGGTTTAACAGTATGGAATTCATTTCATCATTGATAGCTTCTTTTTAGAAATTAGAATCTCTGCAACTCATAGCCTCAGAATAAGTTTTGGGATCGTCAATGACGTTCATTACATATTTAGTCATATTAAGGACTTCGTCCTTACTGCCTTTTACAAGTATGTAATGAAGTCAGGACCATAGTCCTTCTCTATTCTCCCTCTTCTACTTCTCCGTTGTTCAGTACTATTATCTGGTACTGATACATCCTTGCTGTTTTGAGCAGGAGCATAATCATCGTCATTGATATCATTAGCCATACTAGGTTCTGGACTAGATGGTCTCAATGGGATCTCAACAGTTTGACTTTCAAAAAATTCTACATCTACAGATTCTATAACTTCTAGGGTGTCAAGAATAAGGGATCTATAAGTTATACTATTAAGTGAATATCCTATAAAACAGATTTAAATGCTCTGTTTCCTAACTTTGGTCGTTTAGGGTATGGTTTTCTAACATATGCTAAGCAAACCCAAACTTTAACTGTAGTTAGGTTAGGTTCCTATTAAACCATAATTCATAAGGGAAATATTATTCTTTTTAAGTGGTACTCTATTTAAAATATAACATGCAGATAACATAGCATCACCCCATAGGTTATAAGGTAAATTAGAACTTATGAGCACGGCATTAACCATTTCTACTAAAGTTCTATTCTTCCTTTCAGCAACACCATTTTGTTGTGGTGTATATGGGGCAGTACATTGGTGAACTATACCTTATTGTTTACAAAACAAGGTGAATTCATTTGAGAAATATTCACCACCACGATCTGAATGTAATATTTTAATTTTAACTCCTAATTGTGTTTCGACCTCTGCTTTGTAAATTTTGAATTTATCAAAAGCCTCATCTTTAGTTTTCATTATATGTACATATGCATATCTAGTATAATCATCAATGAAGGTTATATAGTATTGGTTACCACCATAGGCGATATGACTTTTTAAGTCACCTACATCACTATATACCAATTCAAGCAAACCTAGTTTTCCTTTCTACGGATTTAAAGGATTTCCGGTGTATTTTTGCTTGAACACATATTTCACACTTGAGATGGTATCGAAATCACAATCAGAAATTAATCCTAATTTATTCATATTTATAATGGAATTATAATTAACATGTCCTAAACTACCATGCCATAAATTAATAGAATCAACAATATAAACAGAAGATTTCTTTATTAGATTCAACTTAATCATGCCGTTACAAGAGTATCCTTGTCTAATGAATCTACCATTCTTAGACAACACTAGCTTATTAGACTCATACACCATCTTGAATCCTCCTTTATTAAGAAGGTATCTAGAGACCAAATTCTTACACATATCAAGTACATAAAATACATTAACTATTGTAAGAACTTTTCCAAAGGTGAAAGTAAGTTCTATAGTGTCTTTTTCCAGAACTTTGCTTGGAACCTTATTTGCTCCAGTAACTTCGTCGGCTTCTTCCTTACTTTCCTCGTAACTTTTGAAAAGATTACGGTCTTTACAAATGTGAATGGTTGCTCCAGTATCGAACCACCAATCATTATCATTGCCGCTAACGGAGTTCACCTCTTGCACTACAGCCACTAGCGAGTCTTCGGCCACATTCACTTTTTGTTGTTTCTTCCGTAGACGGCAGTCTCGGGCATAGTGGTCGGGCTTGTTACAAAAATAAAAAGTACCTTTCTTTTTTTTGTTGGTTTTGGAATGATTCTTCTTCTTAAACTGTGCCTCATTCTTTGGCTTTAACTTATCGGTAATTTCAACATTATTTGTCTTAGAATGAGACTCATTTTGCGGATTATCATGTAGATCGCGTTTGCGAGAGTCTTCTTCAATACGAAGATGACGCTGTAAACCATCTAAATTATAATCCGTTTCCGCGTGCTTCATCTTTTTCTTATAATCATTCCAACTATGCGGAAGTCTAGAAATTATAACTCCAACAATAAAAGATACAGGGAGATCAATTCCAACATCTTTAAGTTGATTCACCAACAGTAAGATTTCGCTCACTTGTCCAATTATGGACTTATTGGTGACCATTTTGAAATCCATAAAATTAGAAATAAGAAACTTTTATTACTTGCCTCGGATATGCGGTACTTATTCTCCAGTGCAGACCAGCGTGCCTTCGTTGTTTCCAAGGTCCTATGAGCGTTATAAACTGGGGTAGATAGCGCATTCAGAGTATGGCCTCTGCATAGAAAATTGTCATCTTTGCGCTTTGCACGTTCAGCCTTTAAAGCAGTATCATCTTTATCAGTTTCCTTCGGATATCTTTCAAGTCATCTTTCAAAATGTAGAACAATTTGACGGTGACCAATAAAAATTTCATCGTCTCTTGCTAACGAGTGAAATTGTCGCCATCAAAACGCTCCAATCGAGTTAGATGCTGATTCATAACTTGAAGAGCGCTCGAACCTTCCATGGTTGAAGTATATTGTCTGAAATTTATTGGGAAATTTTGCGGTTCGAGAAGAATTTTGATGGCTATTACGATGAAGATAATGTTGTACTTCCGACTTCAAGGATCTATGGAATAGATTCTTTCAAACAATAGTTCAACCCACCAGGTACAAACGGGTTATCGAACTATCGACTTTCAGGATTTAATGAAGTCTTATAACAGCGTAATCGAATTCAAAGTTTGTACTTCTTTGATCCGACCAAGAACACTTCAGCAACGGTTTCTGATGATACAATTTATATAGAATAGAATGGAGAGAAAGAATAGAGCAATTCTGCGACGTTTAGTGAGTTTGCAACACTTTGGAAGCATCACAACACAGAGCAATGGTGGCGCAGCGTTTAGCAACACTTTCCAGCATCGCAAAAATTTCTCGCGTTGGCGGCGCGCGTGGTGTTGCATGACTTCTCTCCTCGCAGCAAAGCAAACATGTGAAAGCCCCAAGGCCTCAACATTCACATGAGAAAGTTTTATTTACACAAATATATTGTATAAGTTTCTAGCATGTAGGACTAACTTCTTTTCTTCCTCTTTATTTCTTCTCTTCCAAATCAAAACCCAAAGCCCCAATAAAATGTTTGAAAATTTTACAACAATCTTTCAATTTTGAAACTACAAGAACTTCTAAAATACAAATGACCATTTGAAGATTATAATAGTATAAGCAACAAATATAAAATAACAGACAGACATTAATATATTCTTTTCATTCGTCATGGTGTTATGTTAATATGAAACACTTAAATAAAAAAACCTGTCACAGAAGAAACTAGCGAGTAAACTCCAAACAAGGGCATAAAACTCGGGAGAATAATCTCCCACTTTCATTTTTTGCATTGTCAAGCAAACTGCCACATTTAACTCTATGTTGAAGAACACATGCATTATAATTTTGTATTATTCTATATTTCAGGTTAAAAAACCTGGTTAGTAAATTTTAAAGTTAAATAACTGATTTTTTACTTATTAAATCAAGCTCAAACAATATATATTTTTTATTTGATTCCTTGATTATTTAAAATAGTGACATATTTTGTCTGTATGATGCATTATATAATTTTACTGCAAAGGTTCCTTGAACATTAAAGCATATTATTATCAAATTATTGTAGCAACCAATAAACATCCTCTATTATAGATTATTCAAGTTTGTATATATTATAGTTAATCATCCAATAGATGCTCCTAAACTAAGTCGACATCTTGTGCTTAACTAAGGGTAGATCTATTTTAAAGGTAAGCTAACTTCTGAACACATATTATGTTTTTAAATAAATTCAGAGATATTTCTATTATAACTGGTGCAGAATCAATCATCTCCGCTTAAACCAGAAACAGCTCAATTAAAATGGGAGATAATGTTCTAACATTCAACGGTGCATTGAATATTGGATTGTAAAATCAACATATGGTTTCACAGTAGCCACCATATACAATTTATCATCGTCCATTCATATGCTTCTCAGTTTTCTTGCAAAAATCAGAATTATCCAGTTTAAAAAAAGAATGGAACAATTTTCTAAAGGGATAAACTATATGATGTCCCTATGTATCATATGTTAGGGCATGTCTTAGCTGTAGGCTCACTGGTTGTTGTTGCAAACATCGTAGTTATTGTTAGACTGGCATAAACGATGATATGCTTTCTTGACCATAGGTCCATTTATATGATCAATCACACATAGCAGTTAATAGTATTTATTCATTGCATTTTCATGCCATGTACAGTTACTGTGTACGTCTTACATACAATCGTCATTCACACATATTATAAATGTTGCACCAATTAACTCTATCCTGACTGTATAAGTTTATCTTTTTCAGCTAGCGATCAGCTAATCATTCCTGATATTACCTTTTCTTAAAACTAAACATTGCTGAACATGTTAGTATAACATGTAACATAGATGAATAATCACACCACGGTATCCCAAACCGAGACAAAGCAACTAGAGGTGGGGTTGCCCCTTATTTGAGAGCAATTCAGCAAAGTTCAAAATTGATTTTCTTAAATAAAACAAAAGGACATGTTTGAATGGAAGCATAAATTTATAAAACAACAAAGCAGACCAAATAAGTGCATCATAAAAAGGAGGAAACTTAGTTTAAATTGATAAATAAAAATAATAGATATAGTGAGACTAGGGTTAGACATACCCTTAGTTGTTCATAGTGCGGACCTTGAATTCAAAATTACAAACAATTCCCATCTTCTTATTCCTCAAACAAGTCTCCCGGTAGCATACAGCATTTTAATAATTTTTTTTATTTCATGTTAATTGTTTTTGGTTTGAATAAATAGCATCTACCATTAAAACGCTATGTTTTTAACATTTTCAATGCTATAAATAATAGTTTTTCTTGTAGCGACATAGATAGTTGACCCAAAAATGAAGAGGAATCTTAAAAGGAGTTACCCTTATTTAAACAACAAAAGATTTAAGGAAGGATTTTTACGAACCGTCTTACCCACGAAGAGCAAAGAAAAAATAGGGTATCATTAACTAGATGATCAATACATCGAGAAAGAACAACGAAGCAACCCAAGAACTTGAAAGTAAAACCGCAATCCAATGTTGTAATTCTCAAGCTACAAGGTTCAGGCTAGATCTACATAGATCATCTGAAAAAGGGTAATAAGATTGTGAACCGCTAAAAGATATCTCGGATTATGACTTGATCACAGCTTTCTATGGATTCCAAAACACTTTAATTTTGATACAGAATATCCAGAATAATTATAGGATCTTATCAATAAGAACAAAAAATGTCAACTACCAATGAAATACCAAAGTTCAATAAAATTATCCCCAAAAGGCATTAATTCACTAAAAAAAGAACTTATAAACTCTTATTGAAAAGTAGGTTGGTTGAGAACTACTATTCATACTTTGGACATATCAAGCCACTACCAGATAAATTTTCCATGCATAATAAAAAATTATTTCATCAAAGTTGAGATAAATCGCATCAAAAGGGGATGAGAGATAAAAGGAAACTCCGGTTATAGTCAATAAGCTAAGAATAAGACAGCTAAATAAGGGACTGAATATTGACAAGTGATATCAAGATACAATGACTGCAAATTCAGAAAAGACAATACTAAAAGAAGATGGGATAATCCAAAATTCATGCTTGGAATAAAATCATCAAAATCAACCGACTACCCTAATATGAAGGCAATGTAATAAACAAGAAGAAGCACCAGATGTTTTGATTACATTTTTCATTAATGGACAAATAAAAGAAAATTTCTCAAGAATATCTACATGGTTAGGAGTAAAATTCTCTTTAAACAATGGAACTAGCTCAGATGGTAGAAAGCCTTTGATCATGCCAAGATGGCCAGATTAAAGCGTCTCCTAAAGCGAGGTTAGAGTAAGCCTTTAGTCTCACTAGAAATGGTCAGGCTAAAGCATCTACAAGCTCTTGATAGCGCCTACGTAGCCATATCAAGACGCCTCCTAGAGAGAGAATGGAGTAAGCCTTAAACATTTCCTTAGTCGACCAGGTCAGAGCACCGACTAACCTTTATTCCCGCCTATAAGGCCTATTTGAAGCACCTCCTAGAGGGAGGATGGAGTAATCCTTTCGTCCTACCTAATAATGGCAGGCCAAAGCACTTAACCAGCCTTTTCTTTTGCCTATAAGGCATGTTTGAAGCGCCTTCTAGAGGGAGGTCGACTAAGTCTTCGGTCATGCTTGATGAAAGCTAATCAAATGCACCGGATGATCTAATTCATCACTTAAGATAGTGGTAAAGTGTCACAACAAAGGATTAACAACATTTGAAGTCTAAGAGTAGCACAACAAAGGATTAACAACAACTGAAGCCCAAAGAGTAGCACAACAAAGGATTAACAACATCTGAAGTACAAAGAGTGGCACAACAAAGGATTAACAATATCCAAAGCCCAAAGAGTGGCACACAACAATAGATTAACAATATCAAAAGCATGGAGAGGGGTACAGAATAGAGGATTCAAACTTCTAAAGCCTAGAGGGTGGCACGGAATAGAGGATTCATGCATCCAAGGCCCAAAGGGTGGCACTAAAGAAAGGACTTCTATTGTTATTTTCAGATATGATTTCTAGACTTCTATTATTATTTTCAGATGATGATTTCTGAACTTTCTTACAATTACCAAATGAAGGTTTATGGTCTTCTATTATTTCCACATGACGAATTCTGGACTTCTATTATTATTATCAGATATGGATTTCTTGTCTTCTCTTATTATTGCCAGATATGGATTTTTGGCCTTCTCTTATTATTATGGATTTCTGGTCTTCTCTAATTATTACCAGATATGGATTTTTAGTCTTCTCCTATTTTTGCAAGATATGGATTTCTGGTCTTCTCTTATTATTGCAGATATGGATTCTTGGTCTTCTCTTATTATTATCAGATATGGATTTTTGGTCTTCTGTTTTTATCGCCAGGTGAGGATTTTGGTCTTCTGTTACGATTACCAAATAGGGTTTTTGGACTTCTATTGCTATTCCAAATAAGAGTTTCTGGTCTTCTTCTATTATTTCCAGATATGAACTTCTGGTTTTCTATTGTTATAATCACCGAACATGGGTTTCTGGTCTTCTTCCTATTATTAGCAAATGAAGTTTTACTCTTCTTTTATTACTGCCAATATGAATTATCGGACTTCTCTTCTAATTATTAACATAGGAGATTCTAGTCTTCCATTATATAATTATCCAATCGATTTTCGATCTTCATTTATTACAAGATATGAATTCCTAGTATTCCATTATCAGATAAGATTCTGGACTTCTACTAGAGAAGACTTCTGATGCCCCCTCCTATAATATCGCCAGAAAATTTTATAGGCCTCCATTTAAAAACTTATATTCTTTACTGCTCTTTCTCTTATAGTAAAATATAATTTTAACTCACACAAATAATATAGGCAATGTCAACATAACTCGGTTAAATTCAGAAGGAGAATTGATAACATTAGTATATTGGACTTCATTTTTTATAGGAAAACAAGACTAGTAGGTAAATCTTATAGAGGATAGGACAATACAAAGGAATCATTGGTTTTACCCAAAAAAGTAAAAATCTTCTCTTATACTAGGGGAGCTAAATGCTATCCCAATAATTTTCAAAGGATATGAGCCAAGGAATCAATGTTGAGACTAAAGATTCATGTCGAGGTTTGAACCAAGGGTTCATGTCGAAGTTTGAAGCAAGGGTCCATGTTGAGGTTCGAAACTTCAGATGAAAAGATAAATATCGACGACAAAGTTTTTGTCAACGTCAAAGAACACAAAATGGTTGATGAGAAGAACCATGCCGCTCCTATCCAATTATGTTAAGCTTCATCGAAACAGGCTGCTCCATATCGATGACTAGAATCAAGAATTATAGATGTCATCGAGGATTAAGAAATGGTATAACCTCAACCTTATACAAGCAATGTCGACAACTGCTATAGTCAAGATTCATCAATAACCTCGACGTTGTGCTTCAATGGCATCAAGGACTATCAGAAAAGAACGGTGTCCAGCATTGATAATACAAGCCCAATACCAAGAAACAAGAACATAAGCCTTGGAACATGACAACGCCATCAATACCGAGGCCAATAAAACTGACATCATCGAAACTCGACGACGATGAAACGTGGCAAGGCTAACAGCTAACAGCACCTACTACCATCCAAACTCTATAAATAGAGACCGAGGGGTCTTCATTCGAGGGCCGAATTTTCATTTCTCTCTTTTAATCAAATCACACTCTGGAAAACCTTAAATTAGATTGGGAAAATTATATTCGATTGTTATCATCTTTGCTCAATAATAACATGGGTTAGGATTGGCTTATAGACTCTAACTATGATCAATATCATCGAGTTTTAAGAAACGACAAGCTTATATATGCATGACTATATGGCTAACTTATTATTATCGGCATCCGAGGTGTTGTACCATTTTTTGGTCTAACATATAATAACAAGTTTTTATGGATCAATATGAAGGTTTTGTGGTTGAAGAAAAAGAACATATATTTTGTAAACTTAAAAAATCAATAAAAGGACTTAACCAAGCTCCCTACAATGGTATCTTAAGTTTAATGATACTATCACATCTTTTGGATATAACGAAAACATCGTTGATCAATGTATATATCTAAAAATAAGTGGGAGTAAGTTTATAATTCGATTGGTATGTTGATGACATTTTGCTTGCTAATGGTGATCTTAGTTTATTATATCAAACTAAGGAATTTCTATCTAAGAACTTGGAAATGAAAGATATGGGTAAGGCATCCTATGTGGCTGGAATAGAAATATTTCATGATAGGCCAAAAAGGGTTGTTCGGATTGTCTTAAAAAGCATACATTAATAAAGTTTTAGAGAGATTCTAGATGGATTAATGCTCTGTAAGTATCGTTCCAATTCAGAACGGATATAAATTTGCTCTCAAGCAATGTCCAAAGAATGAATTGGAACACAATCAAATGGAGCACAATCCTTACGCTTTTATTGTTGGAAGCTTGATGTATGCTCAAATTTGTACCAAATTGAACATCAGTTTTACTGTCGAAATGTTGGGCTGGTATTAAAGTAATCAAGGAGTAGATCATTGGAAAGCTTTAAAGAAAGTGTTGAGGTATCTGCAAGGAATAAAATATCATATGCTCACTTATAAGAGATTTGATCATCTCGAGGTGATTGGATATTTTGATTCAGATTTTGTTGGATGTGTGGATACAAGAAAATCCACATTCGGCTCTTTCTTCCTATTAGCTAGAGGAGAAATTTCGTGGAAGAGTGCAATGCAATCTGTCATTGCTACGTCCACTATGGAGGCTGAGTTTGTGGCATGCTTTGAGGCCACAGTTCATGGTTTATGGCTATGGAACTTCATTTCAGGATTTGGAATTGTCGCTATTGCCAAGTCGCTGAATTTTTTTATGACAACTCTACAGCGGTCTTGTTTTTTAAAAACAAAAGTATTCGAAAGGTGTTAAGCATATGGAACTAAAACTCTTTGTTATTAAAGAAGAAATTCAGAAACAAAGAGTTTCAATTGAACACATTAGCACAAATCTTATGGTTATAGATTTGTTGAAAAAAGGATTGCCATTAAAGATATTTATTGAACATGTCGAAAGAATGACATTATCGGATACCATCATTGGTGTTATATTATGTTTTATGTTATTATGAATTTGGCACTCTGGGCTTATTTATTTATTGTTTTTGATATGAATTTATGGATTCTGTTTCATATGATTGGCATCTATACATGAATGAATTATGTAAGTTAAACATGTTTTTTTTCTTTGACAAAGACATTACTGTTAAGCCGTTATTGATTACCTTATTATGGGTCTTGTTATGTGGAAGACTAATGTTATGACACATAAAAGGGACAATGTCAATAAATGACATACGACTGCTACGATCCTCAATAGTTCTCTGCTTAATAATGACTTTAAATTGTGACCAATATGAGGATGAATTTATTTCTTTCACTATGCACATTATATTTTACTACTAAACCATTAAATATGTAATGTCACATGGGCCAAGTGGGATAGTGTTGGACTTACCCATATGCCCATATGTAGGCTAGTGGGTAATTATCTGATCCAAGTGAAAACTACCAAATTGGTTTAAAAAAATAAAGATAATAATTACCATTGGTCGATAAAAGGGATTTTCTTACTAATACCTTGACGATGAATGTAAATAAAGAGTGGAAACCCCTAAAAGGATTGATTCTCTCTACCCAATCGTCTAGTTTTCCCCTCCATCAAGCAAGTTTGTCAAACTAAAGGAATTGAGAGGGAGAAATACAATCATAGGCAATTATTCACTAGAAATTAATTTCTTTTACTATGAATCAAGATACGCTTTCTTAATTATTATGTGATTGTAAAAATCATTTTGTTCAAAGATCTAGCCTGTTATATTTTGATCTAGCTTATTTTAATTTATGCAAAAATTAGTTTTTCCTCTTATTGATCCAATGATAAAGAATTTTCACCAATTCCAAGTGCTCTCTTTATCAAACTTCGCATCTCGGCTAACAACAACATTTCCATTAGTAGGGTTATACAATTTACATCCCTTTGACCTTGAGTCATCGCCAATGATTTTTTTTATTTATTTATCATCTAGTTTGGAGCATTTTTAATCCATGACATTAGCATATGATATGCTTCCAACTACTCTCAAATGTGATATGCATGGTATTCTCCCACTCAATGCTTCTTTAGGGGTTTCATACATTTCAGTTTAGAGAGCGATTCGATAAATACGGTACACATTTAACGGCTTCGGTCCAAAATTCTTTCGAAATATTTCTGCTTTTTAAATACTACAAGCCATACTAAGTAAAGACATGTTCTTTCTTTCTACAATGTCGTTTTGTTACTGTTTGCAACCAAATTGATCACAAACACCCAAGAATAGATTATGTAGAGAAATAAATGAAGAAAAACAAAATCAAAATAAGGAGATGATTAAGCTAATAATAGATAAAGATGAATAATCAAAGACATAGGAATTTATAGTGGTTTGGTGTTGTATTTCTACGTCCATTTTGAAGATTATCCTTTATTGATTACTTATAAATCTGATTACTACAGTAGGGAATAGCAAACAATTGATTATAATGGAGCCTAAAATAATAAGCAACGTAAAGATCCTCAGAATGACCCATTAGGCCAGTATTTATAGGTGAAAATGACCGCCAATCTCTTTGAAACTTCGACTGAAGGACCTTCTAATTCACATCGGCCCACCAGTGGGATTGTTAGGCCTAATTCCCAACGAAGAGCGATCGGTACCGATCCCTTCATTGGTTGATTTTTGGGCAGTGACCCCTATAGTAGCTTCTTCATGTCAAAACATGTTTGTTCTCCAATTTTCATGTCATTTGAACCATTAGGACTCAATTTATTGCTTGATCTTTGACTTGATATTACCTGTGCATTGCGTGAAGCTGAGCCCTCAATAGGGATGTATGTTGGTCCTTCGAAGTTTGTGCTTATGACATGCGATCCCTAGGGTAGGTTCCTTAGATCCACTTACCTTGCCCCCTAAATTTCATAGGCTTTGGACTTATAGCTCCTGAGACATTAGCTGCTACGTGCATGAATGCACTTGATTCTTGATGGATGTAGATCCCTCTCCAATGAAGCATGTTGATCCCTCTTTATCCAGCACGTTGATCCCTTCCAATATGCCATGCTATGCTGAACCCTTCCATTCGTTGAGCCATGTTCCATGCTTTGAGTATCATACACTGTACATCCATCAAATCCATTCAATTCTGACTTCATATAATCATTTGTACTTGACTTTCAAGCCCCACAATCATCATTATGGAATCATCGGCCTTGAAAGGCAGCCAGATCTAACTCGTGTAGCCAGTTCAATATAGCCAGGCTAGAATGCCAGATAATAGTTATGGGGTTGTAGGGGACCATTAAGGGATGATGAATTCCACTTGCTTCATAAAATTTCTCAAACTCTTTTGAGTAAGTTCTCCACCTCAGTCGCATCTCATGGCCATTATCTTATGGCCACTTTCATTTTCTATACAACCTTTAAATTTATTGAAAGCATCAAATACGTCCAATTTCTGTTTCAAAAAAAATAACCCTAATAAAATCATCAATAAAGAGTGCAAGATAATTTTTTTTTCTAGGTGAGCATGTTTTTATTGTATCATATATACTTGTATGTATTAGTTGTAATAACTATTTAGCTCCTACAGTGGATTCTTTTTCAAAAGTTCTTTCTTGATTTGTTCCTAAATAAACATGCTTCACATAATTGATTTTAGTGATTAATGGATGACAAACCTTTCAGCATATTATATTTTTTGACAATTTTAAATCTCAAAAATTAAGAAGTCCAAATCTTAGGTGCCAAAGCCATGATGAATCTTTGTAACAAGCTTATAAACATTTTTGAAATATTTATCTAAACATTCTATTTTTTGAGATTAGTAATTTAGCAATTAAATTTCCTTTACCATCTCTCATAAAGAGACTATGATTTTTTATGTAAATATCATATCTTTTTTATAGAAGTTGCCCCAAGCTTAAGATATTTTCTTTCATGTTAGGAACATAGTGCACATCAGAGATATAATCATGTTTTCCATTTTTTACATTATTTTGTGTTTTCCCTTTTCTTTTAACCAAATTTTAGATTCACCATCAAAATGAATGTTTCTACGTACAACTCATGAAGCTCTTAAACATGTTTCTTCATCTGCATATATGATTACTACCTCCTGTATCCAAATACCATCTATGATTATTTTTATTTTTCATCTCCATTGTGTACCCATAAAAGTGTAAAGTGTTATGCCCCCTCTTTAGAAAACCTAGATCTCTTTTTAACTTTATTGGAAGTATATCTACATTCGAAAGAAAAATCACCAAATTTATCACCGTTATAACATTTAACATGATTTATCATGTAACAACCCTAGTATTGGTGATTACCTATGAAATTAAATTATAACGATCATTATAATTTAATATTGAAAATAAAATAAATTGGAGAAGATAATTTTTTTAAATTATTTATTTCAAATAGACAATATGTTTGAGGTTAAATATTGGGTTTAAAATTTGATTGTTGGAGATTTAGTTAAATAAATTGAAAATATTGGAATTTTGTTAGTTTTGAGCTAATAAATTAAATAAGTGAAGTATTTCTCCAATAAATTATTGAAATAAATATAAATAGTTGAAAATAAACTTTTAAAAATTTATTTTGATAATTTGGGTAGAAAATAATCATTTTGTAATTTTATTTGGGTAAATATAACAATATTGAAAATTATTGCTAATATTACACTTTTATTGAATTTAAAAGGAGAAATGGTAATTATGTATTTTATTAATATAAAAGATGAAATATGGTTTACAAATAATAGTTTGATGATTAAAAAGAGTTAAAATGGCTTATTGTAATTTATTTGACAAAAAAATGATTTTTGTACAAATTGTTGCATCAAAAATAGTGTTTTTGTAATAACAAAATAGTGTAAATTGTGTAATTTGGTAAAAATAGGGTTTGTTTGATGTGAATTTTTGTGTTTGATGATAACAAATATATATATATCAATTTGTATATGTGTTTGCAGATTGTACTCGATTGTATTATATACATATAGGAATAAATATTCATATTGAATAATAATACTATTGCACAGAATTTATATAATTCAATCAGTATTTTTATTCAATATAATATTTTAATTCAACACTTATACAGTACAAAGTTTTCATCTCTCTCTATATACATACACTAGTTTATACATTTCATATTCATATTTTCTCCCACAACAACACACAACACTGTACATTTTACAAAACCATTAATCTGCATCTATCTGCATTGTCCAGCTCCAGTTCTAGTCCTGTCTCTTATGTTCCTGTATAATTAGCAACTACGACAGTAATCTGAAAATAAACGAATTTGAATTTTCAAAAATATAAATTTGTTTCTATTGGTGCCTCAGTTATTTGGGTTGTTTGTCATCATTTACATTTGAATTCATCACACACAAAGTCGTGCACATAGATATATACACTTGTATTCCTATCAGGGACAGGTAATCATAAGTGGTTGCAATACACACGTGTACATTCATACACGTGTGCACTGCCTCGCCAACTCGTGTGCGCAGCCAACAAAAGCAAGCATACAAACAGAAAAACCAGAGCACGACCAAGTATGGAAGTGACTCAAAACAGAAAGCACAATGTGAAGACAACAAGTAAAGTTGAAATGCATAAGTATATCAATCAGTTACTCAATGCATGCAACATGGTGAGCAACACAAGTGCAACAATTGACAGCATCAAAGCATCAAAGCTTATACAATCAGACAACAACAGAATGCATCCAGATGACACAATGCTCAAAGACACAGTACACATATGACACAAGACTGCAAACAAGTATTGAAACCAGCAATATGGAAAAAAGGGCAGTGGATAGGTACAAGGCCAGAAAGACCAAATGCAAGACCAAAGTGCAACAGAACATCAACTGGAAGCAACAAGAATACCAGAGACAGTCTCATAAGACAGTGATAGTGGGTATACAAGTGCAGACATAAGTAGTGATACAACAGTAAAAAGAAACAAATCCAGTGCCAACATGAACAGAGACCAGTAACGCAACAGTGACATGCACCAGAGACATGACTACACATCAGTTCACTCAAGTTCAAGAGAAACCAAAACAAGCCAGTGAAATCACAAGTATAGCAACTCAACAACAATCTATGCAAACCAGGTTGAATGACTACAAGTACAAGGCATAGAAACTACATAAGCAACTTTGAGCTACAGACCAAGCAAGTACGTATATACAAGCAACTGAAGACTACATGAACACTATAGGCCAAGAACCAGACCATGGAAGTATGACATGAGCATGTACATGTGAGAACAGTGAAAACAGTGAAGCCGAAGACAAGGATGAACATAAAGATGGCCGAAGCCGTGTCAAAGCAGATGTTAATCAAGTCAAAAATCAAATACGTATATTTGAAAAAGTCAAAAAGTAAAAGAGGAAAGTTTTTGCCGCATCAATCGAACGCTGCAAAATCAAGGTCGTGTGCATCAAGTTGAAAATATTTCAGGAAAGCAGGAATTAGGAAAGTGTCAAATTGATACGAACAAATTCAAGTGTCTCAGAATTCATATAAATACCACACCCAAATTCATCATCGGCATCGAGTTCGAATACGAAATCATGAAAGCACATAAAGAGAAAATTACATACCGAAGCATACGTTGAACTCGATTAAATCGAAGCAGCAAAGAGCAACTCAAAGAAATAGACGATCGACAAAGAGAGGACCGGAATCAATCATACGCTCGATCAACTGTCGGCAGTAGTTGTTTTTAAACCCTAAATTGGATCGAAGGGACGAAGCCCTAATTTGGGACAACAATCGCCGCCATTTTTTTTATCAGAGAAAATCGAAAGTGACTGAATGAAAGAATAGAAAAAGGGCGGCCGTATGTTTTAATTAGGGTTTAGTTTTTTTTAATTAGGGTTTAGTTTGTCAAATAGGGTTTAGCTTCAAAATCAAGTTTTAATCATTTTTGCTCTTATTTTTTTGTACTTTTTGATTTAAATCTTGGTAAATCACCACCTAGGTTTTAGGTTGTATCAGATTGTCTAGTTAGAATTAGTTCAGTGAGCAGGGTGTGCGAGTTTGCAAAATTCTATAGGCAGTAGCAGGGTGTGCGAGTCTGTTAGAGTGTTTGTAAGCGGGAGACTGTTTAATTCTGATAGAAATCTGGGAATGCAGCAGTAGGCAGGGGTTGCCGAAGCTGGGTAAATTTTGTGTGTGATTTACTTTTCAGCATATTTACTTCTCTGCAGTTTGTTTTTGTGTTTAATTCGATAAAATTTTCTATAACCCTATTCACCCCCCTAGGGTTTATCTAGATCCTACAAGTGGTATCAGAGCGAGGTTATCTTTCTTTAACTCTAGAGTCATGAATCCACCAAATAATAGCTCAGAGGAATCCAGTGAGATTTGTTGGCGGGCTAAGGAGCAACAAGAATGGTTTCTAGATTCAGGGTGTTCTAGACATAGGGGACAATAGCAAGTGTAAGATTATTGGTAAAGGTGAAGTAGGTAACGGTATTTTTTCCTTGACTAACGTTTCATACGTTGATAATTTGCATCACAATCTCATTTCTATCAGCCGACTATGTGACAAAGGTATGAATGTGGTCTTTGATAGTGATACTTGAAAAATCATTGATAAATCTTCTGATAACATTGTTTTTATGGGTAAAAGAAAAGGAAATGTTTACTCACTTTCGTTTGATAATCTAAATCTTTCTAGATGTTTGGTAGCCACTGACGAAGAGGCATCTTTATGGCATAGGAGATTTGGACATGCTAGCATGAGCCTCTTAGAAAAACTTGAAACGAAAGAATTAGTCAGAGGGTTACCACATCAGAAATTTAAAAATAATAAAGTGTGTAAAGCATGTTCCTTGGGCAAGCTTAGTCGATCATCATTTCGCCCTAAAAATATTGTTAGCACATCAAGGGTCCTTAAATTAATTCACATGGACTTATTTGGACCAAATGAAATTGCAAGCTTGAATGGAAAACGTGTAACGACCCGGAAATTTCAATCCCGAAAATTCCAGATAGCTAGTGGAAAAAAGAAAAGAGATAGAAGAAGAAGAAGACAGAAACAAGTCACAGAAACCTCACATTCGCAGCGGATCAAATATAATATCAAATAAAATAGCAGTTATACAAAGAAAACTATATCTGTTAATTTACATTTAAATACATCAGAGTTACACATATACATAAACATTGGACAGAACAATCATGTCCGGATACTAAATTATCACATTGGAAACTCTCCATACGTCCCTGCCATCCAGCTCGTCGAAATGAGCTCCAGAACGTCCTTACCTGGAAATTTGTAATACTCGGTCTGACCCGAGCATTACATCAAAGTAACACCCGGGTCAGGCTGGAAACCAGCGTGAGTAAAATCATCTAACATGTAATACAAAAACATATAACTTATATAAACCCGGGGTACTAGTATCAATTTACAAATTCACAATTTGTTATAGACATCACTGATACCACACATCAGTATCTACGTACCAAAACTTAGATTAAATGGTCCAATCATTCCATTACAGCCAATTGATTTCACATATCAATCTTATAAAGAATCGAAGTGGTTTCGGATATTTACTAATACCCGACCCCGGTCTCTTCGAATCCAATGTCATTTTAAACTAAGTTATTCAAGTGAGATACAATTCAAATTTAAATACAGGATGTCACTTATATACACAGCAATTCATCAACGATAGGTAACCATACTATCATTGTCTACGCCAAACATATTATATCACAAAACATTTCATATCAGGGGTATCAATCAATTTATTTAATCATCATTCAATCATTCATAAGAAAGATGGATTATTTCCAAAATTTATTTAATTTATTTCAAATTAATTTAATTACAAATTTTTAATCACTTAGATTACCTTTACTTAAACAATTAATCAATTTCAAACTAATCATCTTTTAATTAACCATCTTAATTAATCACCCTTGATTAATTATCCTCAATTACGTAAAGTAATTATCCTTTAATTAATTACACAAAATTAATTATCCTCAAACAATTTCAGTAACTAACCATCCGGTAGTTACTTGTCTTAATTAATTAACTCCTTAATTAATTATATTAATCCTTTAATTAATCACACCAAGTAATTATTCCTTAATTACTTCTTCTAAGTAATTAACCTTCAGTTACTTCCCATTAAGTAATTTCCCTTTACTTACATCAAGTAATTATCCTTAATTAATTGATTCCTTTGATAAATTTTCATTAAATAATTATTCTTAAGTTAATTGATTAACCTTTAATTACTTAAGCCCTTATTGGATCTAAGATAAGCCATTATCGTAATCAATTACTTAATTAAATCATTTAGATCCTATTCAATTTAAAAGCTTAAAATTAATTTATACAAAATCACTTGAGATATCTAAATACTTACTTAATTCAATCATAATCAAATTCCATCGAAACCACTTAAAGTTTTAAACTACATAATTAATCTAATAAAATTTATTTAAATCCAACAAATCAAATTTGACGTTATAATTTAAAAAGAAGCTTGCTTTGAAAACTTGTTTATTTTATTTAATTCTGAAAACTTGTTTAACAATTTGCTTTAACTTGCATTTGCTAAATGCTTTTAAAACTTGTTCATGTTTCTCTTTTTTTCTTTTTTTTCCTTCTCTCTTCTAAAACTTATTTAACAATCTCTTTGAACATTCTGATAACATTTCTTTGCTTCCATTGGCTTCTGAAATCTGGTTAAAAAAAACAACTTAAGAAACTAGTTACCACATTCACAAAATTATGAAAACTGGGCCAAAACTACAAATACCCAAGATCAAACTTGAGCAACATCTCCTCTTCTCCTTCCTTTATTTTCTTCTCATAAATAATTTCCTTGGTCAAATTCACTTCTGGCCCATTCCTTTATCGTTTGGCCCGCTTCCCCTTCTCTTCCTATCTTTTATTTTTGCAGCCTTCGATTACCTATTATTCCCAATGACGTGCACCGGAAATCACACCGTGTACGTGCACACGGTGCCAGAACTTCGTCGTTCGACGCCGATGCCTTCTCGAAGTCTCAATCTCCACCCTCGACCTTTACGACCCCCCTAAATCTCACAAAACCCATCAAATCGAAAAACGAGCCAACTGTCAATTTCCAGAGAAATGAATCGACCTCCTCCTCAACGCCTATCACCACCAAACGATCATGATCCACCCTTAAAACTTTGCCATAGCTATGCCACCATCTTCCCATCCTTTTCCCCCTTCGCGCACTTCCTGATCGCCACTGCGACGTCACAACGAATGGAAACCCAACTTGTTTCAGAACAAGCCCTGAAAACCTTACCCTCGCCTCATCCAGTCACGACGGCCACGATACGTACCGAAACTATTTTCTTAAGAGCTCCGACCTTCATGCCTACTCCAGCAAAAATCTCAGCCCTTCACCCTTCGTCAATTACCGGCCATTAAGAAATTTCCCGATTCGGTTAAACCCAAAAGCCTACTCGATTTACAAACTTAAAATTTTTGATTTACTTTTAAAAAAATCCGAGCTTTTCAATATGAATCAGATGTTATAGTCAAAAATCCAGATTTAAACAATTAATTCCCTAAGTTAATACGATTATTACTGTAAAATTCTTCTTCCTGAATCAGCCCTTAGCTACATATGCCTTTTATCATTTTTAAAAAATTTGTTTTACATCATTACAACCAAATTCCTATCAAGCATCCCCTGCTAATAGTAATCAGGGAAAAAGATTTAATAATTTTTTTTTTGAACATATTATGGTCTGTTGAAATTTACAGTGCTATACATGTGTACATTCAGGCATGCAGCAGAATTTCCACTTGTATGCCTAGACAACATGTATTTCAAATTATATTTAAGTTATTGTTACCATTGATTGAGGCGTGAATAAAACTATACAGATGATTTAACTTGAAGAATTAAAGTCTACTTACTGTTATAAAACAGAGACCAAGTTTCCAATTTCTTGATCTGGAACCAGATTTTTTTATTTTTTTATTTTAGGCCTGAAGGCGAAGAACAGATGCTTCATATACATAATACACAGACATGCAGATCCTCATTCGTAATTCCACTAAAATTTCCAAGCAAAATCTATTAATAAATTCATGCAATCAATATTTCCAATTGGACTACCATATTAACAAATAAAGATGAATAATTAAGCTTTAAACAGTTTAAAGTTTACTCGGTAAAACTACTTGCTGATGCTCCTTAAAAATATTTTTAAAACATCCATCGAGTTATCACAAACATATTCTCTTCAAACAACATCACTTATAATGGTTCATAGAGAATGATTGGATTTTTGAGTGAGTTTAGGGTTTGTAAAACTAAACAGAGGTAATTATACATATATTCAGACATGCATGCATATATATTTCTTATTTTAAACATGTATACCCAAACAAAATAAAATTCTTCACTCGTACAAACAATTTCCACCATAACTTCAAGTATAAATCAAAAGCATCAGGTAGAGATTAGTAGTTTAGTCACAGGTATAAAGAAGGAAACTGGGTTAGTTTACTCACCTTTCCAGATTTGCACAGAGAAAACCTTTGAAACAAATCTGAATTTTTTTTCTTTTATTTCAACAACAGAAATACATAAAGATTACATGCAAACAAATGTGCTAGCAATCATCAACACATTGATTCACATGCATCATATTTTGTTACTTAAACTTTTTAAATTAAATGTTTACTGACAGGCTTTTCACTAAAACATAACATAGAAGGCTGGGTTAGATTACTCACATGTTAGAAGAAGATAACAAAGATCTTTTGATCAAGATTCCTGTTTCAATTTGAAGTTTTGAAGTTGCTACTAGCTGTTCTAAAATTGAACTGAATTTGTCTAGCCTGCTTAAGAATTTACTTGAGTTGTTGCACTGTAGTTAGCTTGCTGAAGGTTGAATTATATCTTGTACTTGAGTGTATTCTTTGCATTTGTTTTCAGACTGAGTTGAATCTGAAGCCTCCCAGGTTGAAATGAAGTTGATTTGCAACTTTTAACTCCTTAAGTTGAATTTTGTTATGATTTTAATTTGATGATTTAGGTTGAGAAGGTGATTGCTTACAACTTCTAGGTTTGCTAATTTTCATTTTACAGTTTTGATTGATTTTTTTTCTTTGTTTTGAAATGAGGAATAGGAAAAAATTTGAAGAAAAAGGAAAGATGCATATATAGATTAATTTAAGATTTATTAAAATATAAAAAGAAAATAACCTAAAGGTTTGACACTTGTTAAATTTCCTTGACATTTGTCAATTACAATATTTAAGCATATTACACATGTTACAATATGAGTTAATCCATTAACATTTGTAATTATGCATTTTTAATTTACTTTTAAATGTTATTATATATTTTTTATTATTATAAAGTTTTTTTTTAATTTTATTTTTCTTATTTAATAAATACTTTCTTAATTTATGTAAATAAAGTTCTTTAAGGAAAATAATGTAAAACAATTCTTATTCATGTATTTTAAACCAAAAATATTTAATAATTATCTTTTAGATTTAAATTTAAATCTAAATTCAAATTCATTTTCACCTTAAAGTCCAATTTTGAAATCAACTCAACTATATATAAGCAACATAAATTAAATTTGTAGTTAACAAATTTTATTTAAAATATATGCATATATATATATACACAAAACAATTACAAAAATATTTATTTGATCAGATTCATTTGTTCAATCTATAAATTCAGTATTTTATGAATTAACCCAATTATTTTATCAATTACAGATGCCCAGAAATCCGGGTTATCACATTCCTCCCCCCTTTGAATCTTTTCGTCCTCGAAAAGGAACGAAGTCAGAATTTATTAAATATTTAAATCCAGTTAAAATATTCTTTGATCATTTTAAAAATACTTTTAAAATCTGTATGATATTGTTAAAATAGTTTTATAAAAATATCTTTTTATAACTCGATGTTTCATCAAGTCCATCCTTGTTCTCATAAATATTCTGTCATACGTTGATCAGGCGTACAACTGAAAATCTATAAGTACTTAGCAGACCCGTTTTCAACATCGAGTGAAAATACTTGGAAAATAATTTTATTGAAAAATATAGAAAACATTTTGAAACAGAGGAAATATCTTTAGTGGGAATGCTCTGGGAATCATCACCCCCATCCATGGCCACAGTTACATTCCAGGGTTACGTTGCCGTCACAGCAAAAGTCCATGTAACTGCAGGCTCTCAGCGGCCTCTCGATTACGCCATGGAACCCACACAACAGATCACAGTTACACCCAGGGTTACGTTGCCATCGCAACAAAAGTCCATGTAACTACAGGCTCTCAACGGCCTCTGATTTTTGCTGTCAAAATGAAACTTCTCCACTCCTACATAGGTCGCAGTCTACCGATATAAAATCAAATGCAGACTGTTGGCTCTCAGCGGCACACACGACTTTCGCTATGTTATACCATAGATTGCAGTTACATCCTGGGTTACGTTGCCATCGCAGCAAAAGTCCATGCAACTGTTGGCTCTCAGCAGCACACACGACTTTTGCTATGATATACTCTACTCATAATCCTCTGGAACTAGTTTAGTCCGGACTCCTCACAGAATCAACTTTAGAACCCCCTCTTGGGGCTCAAGGCAGCACCACCCGGTGGTACTCCTGAGAAGTTCATTTCAAGGGAGCGCCTTTTTCACAGAGCCATCATCAAAACATTTTATACTATATACATATAGTATCTTTAAATCATACACCTAGTATAATCCCATACAGAGCTCCTTTACACAAAATCGATTATTCCAAAATCGATAATTCTCAAATTAGGCTTTCCAAATGTAATATTGATTTTACAAAAAAATCAAAAGCCTTTCCAAATCCATAGGTTCCCAAAACCTTTTTCCAAAATCCTCATATGATCCTTTACATATATATATACAGATATATATAATTTTTAAAACTTTGGATCATTTCAAACTTGTATAAAAATCCTTTATACTTCAAACACTTCCAAAAACCATTTTCTTCCGGCAAAAGATTCATCCAGGGGAGTTTTATCTTATATAACAAAGATATATAACTTTGTTTATTCAAAATCAAATATTCAAATTTGATTACTCTTTACAAAACCACTTACCATATCACTTACTTCCATAAACAAAATTTCAGCCATAGAAATATCCAATTTAAACTTTACTTCATCATATATTTCACAAAATATATTTTTCATTTCAAAAACCATTTCACATTTCTTATCCACAAATTCCCAGTATCAATTTTATTCAAATCCGTACGATGTACACATATCATCCGTACGCTATACCAATTTGATCGCTCACTCGATCACACGATTTCATTTCCGAACTAGTATTGTCCACCCGACTTCCAAGTGCAGACACAGATATGGTTTCTTGATCAGAAACCGTCATTCTCCTTGCATAGTCATAACTATGATAGAGAATATCCAGAACCAATCAACAATCCATATCCAGGTTCGCCGTTGAAAATCGAGTGAAAAATCCCACTCGGATCGATATAACTATCTCGAAATTCTGTGCTCGAATCTGGATCAAATCACTATGCGAATAGAATAACATACGTACACCCTACGTATTTATCTCTATTGGTTATTAGCCAAATGAATTCCATTTCTATTCACATTTACTTAAGTTTTCATTTACTAACTCACAATTGCTTCAATCCATTTGGATTATCACCTCTATTCTTATCTCGATTGGGTATTTAACCATTAACAGTTTGAACTCCGACCAGTTTATTTAGAAAATAGCTTGAAATTTTTTTAAAATAGATAAGTAGTTTGAAAACAATTACTAGTTTGTGAAATAGGTATAAAATAGTTAGAAAATAGTTAAAATAATTTTAGAAATTTTAGATAATTGCAAAATAATAGTAAGGTAATAATTAGTTTTGTAAAATAGTTGAAATATAGTAATTGGTTTATAAAACAGTTGGAAAATAGTTAAACAGTTTCAAAAATAATTGTAAAACAAGTATAAGATAGTTTGGCTTTTTAAAAGAAAGGTTGTATAAATAATTAATAGCTTAGAAAATAGGTTTATATTAAAACAATTTATATTAAAAATAGTCCAGAGTCAAAACTGTTCACTTCCCGATCTCCATTCTCATTAATTCAATTTAAATTTCCCTTCCATTTAAATTGACCCAGTTCCAATTTAAATAACTTCAATTTCTATTGAAATTGATTCAACCCCAATTCAAGTTGAATTAACCACAGTTTCTTTCCAAATTTAATTTTATTCAAACTTGATCTCAAATTCTACCAATTCAAATAAATTTCAATTGAACTAGTTCTAGTTTCAATTCATTTCAACTCTAGTTTGAATTAATCCCAATTTTCAACTCCATCTCCCATTCATTTAAACAATTCCAATTCACAACTTAAAGATTTTTAACAACAATAGGATGATATCATCTAATTTATTTTAAAAAAACATCTATTCATATTCAATTTCTACATCTCAAACCCATTTTGAGATCACACAAACTCTCAATTCTAATCAACCATTTAACTTCCCAAGTTAAATCTTAATTTCATCTTAAAATTTACAAATCAGGTTGAACATCCCAACATATTTAACTTTTTTTTCCAAGTTAAACTAAATTCACTTAATCCAGTCAATCTTACCCAATTTGAATTTCCATTTCAAATTCTAAACTTCACATTAATGATCTTCCCATTTATAAGTTCAAAAACTTAGCACTTCGGGTATCACATCTTATTCCAAATTCAAAACTCACCATTTAGAGTTTATTTCAAACCACCTTTGATATTATGTATATCCACATATATACATATTAATTTCTTTTACATACCAAGTTATACTTTAAAAATTTTAACCGCCTTTGGTATTTAATTCAAAACAAATTTCTTTAAATTTTCAAACAACTCTTATTTGAAATAGGACCATTACATTCAAATTCATTAAATAATTATTTATTATTTCTTTAAATTAATTACATCATTAATTAATTCCAATTAATCACACTCGGTAATTAACTTATTTCTTAATTACCTTCATTAAGTAATTGTCTCATAAATTACTTACCTCTAGTTACTTCATTAAGTAACTCGTTCTTATTTATTAATTCCAATTATTATCCACTAATTAATCTCATTAAATAAAGTTTAATTAATTACATAAATTAATTGATTATCCTTATCTTGAAACCTTTCCCAATTCAAGATTTAATTTCAGTTTGAATCCATTTCAAACTTGTCTTTAATTTAATTTCAATTTGGTTGTAATTCTATTACCACTTAATTCTTACTATTACTTTTAATTTAATTAATATTACAACCAATTTCCTTAATATAATAGATAATCTATTTCTTATATAAGATTCATTTACTTTTTAAATCATTTAAAGATCTTTATATAAGAAAATAACAAGTACACACTCTCATATATATATACACTCAACTCATTCTAGGGTACCACTTACCCTATCCTTAATGAGTAATCCCAATAGAGCCAAGGTTCTCGCTTAACCTTCAGCTTTGATACCAAATGTAACGACCCGGAAATTTCAATCCCAAAAATTCCAGATACTTAGTGGAAAGAAGAAAAGAGATAGAAGAAGAAGACAGAAACAAGTCACAGAAACCTCACATTCGCAGCGGATCAAATATAATATCAAATAAAATAGCAGTTATACAAAGAAAACTATATCTGTTAATTTACATTAAAATACATCAGAGTTACACATATACATAAACATTGGACAAAACAATCATGCCCGGATACTACAATATCACATTGGAAACTCTCCATACATCCCTGCCATCCAGCTCGCCGAAATGAGCTCCAGAACGTCCTTACCTGAAAATCTGTAATACTCGGTCTGACCCGAGCATTACATCAAAGTAACACCGGGGTCAGGCTGGAAACCAGCGTGAGTAAAATCATCTAACATGGAATACAAAAACATATAACTTATATAAACCCGGGGTACTAATATCAATTTACAAATTCACAATTTGTTATAGACATCATTGATACCACACATTAATATCTACGTACCAAAACTTAGATTAAATGGTCCAATCATTCCATTACAGCCTATTGATTTCACATATCAATCTTATAAAGAATCGAAGTGGTTTCGCATATTTACTAATACCCGACCCCGGTCTCTTCGAATCCAATGTCATTTTAAACTAAGTTATTCAAGTGAGATACAATTCAAATTTAAATACAGGATGTCACTTATATACACAGCAATTCATCAACGATAGGTAACCATACTATTATTGTCTACGCCAAACATATTATACCACAAAACATTTCATATCAGGGGTATTAATCAATTTATTTAATCATCATTCAATCATTCATAAGCAAGATGGATTATTTCCAAAAGTTATTTAATTTACTTCAAATTAATTTAATTACAAATTTTTAATTACTTAGATTACCTTTACTTAAACAATTAATTAATTTCAAACTAATCATCTTTTAATTAACCATCTTAATTAATCACCCTTGATTAATTATCCTCAATTACGTAAAGTAATTATCCTTTAATTAATTACACAAAATTAATTCTCCTCAAACAATTTCAGTAACAAACCATCTGGTAATTACTTGTCTTAATTAATTAACTCCTTAATTAATTATATTAATCCTTTAATTAATCACACCAAGTAATTAATCTTTAATTACTTCTTCTAAGTAATTAACCTTCAGTTACTTCTCATTAAGTAATTTCCCTTTACTTACATCAAGTAATTATCCTTAATTAATTGATTCCTTTGATAAATTTTCATTAAATAACTATTCTTAAGTTAATTGATTAACCTTTAATTACTTAAGCCCTTATTAGATCTAAGATAAGCCATTATCTTAATCAATTACTTAATTAAATCATTTAGATCCTATTCAATTTAAAAGCTTAAAATTAACTTATACAAAATCACTTGAGATATCTAAATACTTACTTAATTCAATCATAATCAAATTCCATCGAAACCACTTAAAGTTTTAAACTACATAATTAATCTAATAAAATTTATTTAAATCTAACAAATCAAATTTCACGTTATAATTTAAATAGAAACTTGCTTTGAAAACTTGTTTATTTTATTTAACTCTGAAAACTTGTTTAACAATTTGCTTTAACTTGCATTTGCTAAATGCTTTTAAAACTTGTTCATGTTTTTTTTTTCCTTCTCTCTTCTAAAACTTATTTAACAATCTCTTTGAACATTCTGATAACATTTCTTTGCTTCCATTGGCTTCTGAAATCTGGTTAAAAAAACAACTTAAGAAACTAGTTACCACATTCACAAAATTATGAAAACTGGGCCAAAACTACAAATACCCAAGATCAAACTTGAGCAACATCTCCTCTTCTCCTTCCTTTATTTTCTTCTCATAAATAATTTCCTTGGTCCAATTCACTTCTGGCCCATTCCTTTATCATTCGGCCCGCTTCCCCTTCTCTTCCTATCTTTTATTTTTGCAGCCTTCGATTACCTATTATTCCCAATGACCTGCACCGGAAATCACACCGTGTACGTGCACACGGTGCCAGAACTTCGTCGTTCGACGCCAATGCCTTCTCGAAGTCTCAATCGCCACCCTCGACCTTTACGATCCCCCTAAATCTCACAAAACCCATCAAATCGAAAAACGAGCCAACTGTCAATTTCCAGAGAAATGAATCGACCTCCTCCTCAACGCCTATCACCACCAAACGATCATGATCCACCCTTAAAACTTCGCCATAGCTATGCCACCATTTTCCCATCCTTTTCCCCCTTCGCGCACTTCCTGATCGCCACTGCGACGTCACAACGAATGGAAACCCAACTCGTTTCAGAACAAGCCCTGAAAACCTTACCCTCACCTCATCCAGTCACGACGGCCACGATACGTAACGAAACTATTTTCTTAAGAGCTCCGACCTTCATGCCTACTCCAGCAAAAATCTCAGCCCTTCACCCTTCGTCAATTGCCGGCCATTGAGAAATTTCCCGATTCGGTTAAACCCAAAAGCCTACTTGATTTACAAACTTAAAATTTTTGATTTACTTTTAAAAAAATCCTAGCTTTTCAAATGAATCAGATGTTATAGTCAAAAATCTAGATTTAAACAATTAATTCCCTAACTTAATATGATTATTACTGTAAAATTCTTCTTCCTGAATCAGCCCTTAGCTACATATACTTTTTATCATTTTTAAAAAATTTGTTTTACATCATTATAACCAAATTCCTTTCAAGCATCCCCTGCTAAAAGTAATCGGGGAAAAAGATTTGATAATTTTTTTTTTGAACATATTATGGTCTGTTGAAATTTACAGTGCTATACATGTGTACATTCAGGCATGCAGCAGAATTTCCACTTGTATGCCTAGACAACATGTATTTCAAATTATATTTATGTTATTGTTATCATTGACTGAGGCGTGAATAAAACTATACAGATGATTTAACTTGATGAATTAAAGTCAACTCACTGTTATAAAACAGAGACCAAGTTTCCAATTTCTTGATCTGGAACCAGATTTTTTTTTATTTTAGGCCTGAAGGCCAAGAACAGATGCTTCATATACATAATACACAGACATGTAGATCCTCATTCGTAATTCCACTAAAATTTCCAAGCAAAATCTATTTATAAATTCATGCAATCAATATTTCCAATTGGATTACCATATTAACAAATAAAGATAAAGAATTAAGCTTTAGACAGTTTAAGGTTTGCTCAGTAAAACTACTTGCTGATGCTCCTTAAAAATATTTTTAAAACATCCATCGAGTTATCACAAACATATTCTCTTCAAACAACATCACTTATAATGGTTTATAGAGAATGATTGGATTTTTGAGTGAGTTTAGGGTCTGTAAAACCAAACAGAGGTAATTATACATATATTCAGACATGCATGCATATATATTTCTTATTTTAAACATGTATACCCAAACGAAATAAAATTCTTCACTCGTACAAACAATTTCCACCACAACTTCAAGTATAAATCAAAAGCATCAGGTAGAGATTAGTAGTTTAGTCATAGGTATAAAGAAGGAAACTGGTTAGTTTACTCACCTTTCCAGATTTGCACAGAGAAAACCTTTGAAACAAATCTGAATTTTTTTTCTTTTATTTCAACAACAGAAATACATAAAGCTTACATGCAAACAAATATGCTAGCAATCATCAACACATTGATTCACATGCATCATATTTTGTTACTTAAACTTTTTAAATTAAATGTTTACTGACAGGCTTTTCACTAAAACATAACATAGAAGGCTGGGTTAGATTACTCACATGTTAGAAGAAGATAACAAAGATCTGTTGATCAACATTCCTGTTTCAATTTGAAGTTTTGAAGGTGCTACTAGCTGTTCTAAAATTGAACTGAATTTGTCTAGCCTGCTTAAGAATTTACTTGAGTTGTTGCACTGTAGTTAGCTTGCTGAAGGTTGAATTATATCTTGTACTTGAGTGTATTCTTTGCATTTGTTTTCAGACTGAGTTGAATCTGAAGCCTCCCAGGTTGAAATGAAGTTGATTTGCAACTTTTAACTCCTTAACTTGAATTTTGTTATGATTTTGATTTGATGATTTAGGTTGAGAAGGTGATTGCTTACAACTTCCAGGTTTGCTAATTTTTATTTTGCAGTTTTGATTGATTTTTTCTCTCTTTGTTTTGAAATGAGGAATAGGAAAAAATTTAAAGAAAAAGGAAAGATGCATATATAGATTAATTTAAGATTTATTAAAATATAAAAAGAAAATAACCTAAAGGTTTGACACTTGTTAAATTTCCTTGACATTTGTCAATTACAATATTTAAGCATATTACACATGTTACAATATGAGTTAATCCATTAACATTTGTAATTATGCATTTTTAATTTACTTTTAAATGTTATTATATTTTTTTTATTATGATTATTATAAAAAAAAATTTAAAAATTTATTTTTCTTATTTAATAAATACTTTCTTAATTTATGTAAATAAAGTTCTTTAAGGAAAATAATGTAAAACAATTCTTATTCATGTATTTTAAACCAAAAATATTTAAAATAATTATCTTTTAAATTTAAATCTAAATTCAAATTCATTTTCACCTTAAAGTCCAATTGTGAAATCAACTCAACTATATGTAAGCAACATAAATTAAATTTGTAATTAATAAATTTTATTTAAAATATATGCATATATATATACACAAAACAATTACAAAAATATTTATTTGATCAGATTCATTTGTTCAATCTATAAATTAAGTATTTTATGAATTAACCCAACTATTTTATCAATTACAAATGCCCAGAAATCCGGGTTATCACAAAACGTTATTGTTGTGTATTGGTTGATGATTATTATAGATTTATATGGGTTTATTTCTTAGCCAAAAAGTCTGAATCTTTTGATTATTTTTCAAAATTTGCAAAAAAAATTCAAAATGAAAAAGGAGTTTCAATTAAAACTTTGAGAAGTGATCATGGAGGCGAATTTGAAAATTTGGAATTTGAAAGCTTTTGTAAAGAAAATGGTTTAAGACATGAATTTTCTGCTCCACGAACACCTCAACAAAATGGGGTGGTTGAAAGAAAAAATCGTACATTACAGGAATTGGCTAGATCCATGTTGAGTGAGTATAAACTACCTTTAACCTTTTGGGCAGAGGCAGTGAATACTTCGTGCTATGTAATGAATAGAGTAATGATTAGACCAATACTTGAAAAAACGTCTTATGAATTGTGGCATGAAAGGAAACCTAACATTTCTTATTTTCGTGTATTTGGATGTCCTTGTTTCATTCTTAACACAGGTGATCAACTTGGAAAATTTGAATCAAAGGCTGATGAGGGAATTTTCATAGGCTATTCAACAAGGAGCAAGGCTTACAGGATGTACAACAAACGAACAAAAACAATTGTTGAATCAATCAATGTGAAATTCGATGAATCTGACCTGGAAAGGACGACTGAAAAGATGGTTGACGATGGGGTAGATCATGAAGGCATTGAAGAAGGGACATCGAGTGAGAAAGCTGAAAATAGGACTGTTGATGCTGGTAGATTTAAGTTCAAATCCAATCATCCTCCTGAATTGGTTATAGGTGATCCTACGGAAGGTATACGCACTCGCTCATCATTTGATAAAAATTTATGTGCGTTTTGTTGCCATAGTGGTTTTATTTCTGAGATTGAACCTGATTCTATTGAAATGGCTCTTAATGATGAAAGTTGGGTTTTAGCAATGCAAGAAGAACTTAATTAATTTGAGAGAAATAAAGTTTGGAAATTAGTTCCTAGGCCTAATGACTATCCAATTGTTGGAACTAAATGGGTGTTTAAAACTAAGCTTGATGAATCAGGAAATGTAATTAGAAACAAAGCTAGGTTGGTCGCAAAAGGATATAACCAAATAGAAGGCATAGATTTTGATGAAACATTTGCTCCAGTAGCTAGGTTGGAAGCCATTAGGATTTTGCTAAGTTTTGCATGTTATAAGGGTTTCAAACTTAAACAAATGGATGTAAAAAGTGCCTTTCTGAATGGTGATTTGAAAGAAGAAGTTTTTGTTGAACAACCCCCCGGTTTTGAAAATCATGATTTTTCAAATCATGTGTATAAACTAGAAAAAGCATTATATGGTCTTAAGCAAGCTCCTAGAGCTTGGTATGACTGCCTTTGTACATATCTTTTGGAAAATGGCTTTAAAAAGGGGAGTGTTGACACGACACTATTTCTATTACATAAAGGAAGTGAATTTTTGATTGTTCAGATTTATGTGGATGATATTATTTATGGTGCTACTAATGAACTCTTGTGCGAGAAATTTGAACAAGTCATGCAGGCTAAATTCGAGATGAGCTTGGTTGGAGAATTGAAATATTTTCATGGATTCTAAATCAAGCAAAGCAGTGATGGTATTTTTATTTCACAATCCAAGTATGTGTTGGAACTGTTGAAGAAATTTGGAGTTGAGAACTCCAAACCATTGAGAACTCCTATGAGCCCATCAACAAAGTTGGACAAAGAAGAGAAAGGAATTGCTGTTGATCAGAAGAAATATCGAGGGATAATTGGTTCACTTCTCTATCTTACTGCTTCTAGACCTGATATTATGTTTTCTGTATGTTTGTGTGCACGTTTTCAATCTAATCCTAAAGAATCTCCTTTGAAAGCCACTAAAAGAATTTTGAGATATCTTTCACACACGCACAAATTTGGATTATGGTACCCTTCTTGTGAAAATTTTGATTTAGTTGGCTATTCTGATGCTGATTATGCTGGTTCATTGGTTGACAAGAAAAGCACTAGTGGGACATGTTTCATGCTAGGACATTCATTAGTTTCATGGTCAAGTCGAAAACAGAATTGTGTTGCATTATCCACCACTGAAGCAGAATATATTGCTTTAGGAAGTTGTTGTGCTCAAATTTTAGGATGATGCAAACTCTTTCTGATTTTGGCTTAGTTTATAAACAAGTTCCATTAAATGTGATAGTAAAAGTGCAATAGACTTGTCAAATAATCTTGTTCATCATTCATGCACAAAACACATTGATGTGAGACACCACTTTCTTAGATATCACATTGCTAAGGAAGACATTTGCATTGAACATATTTCAACTGAGGCTCAACTTGCTGATATTTTCACAAAACCTCTCCCCGAAGACAGATTTTCCAGATTATGTTTGGATTTGGGGATTATAGAAATTGAATAATCATTTTCCATTTTTTAGTTGAAATATTCTTGGATATATACTTTCAACTTCAATTTCTAGGATTCAAACCAGTTTTGGATATTATCCAAAGATTGATTCGAATATGGTATTCAGTATTGGCTATTACATAATATAATTAACTTAGTAACTTACTTCACGACCATTTCTATTTCTACCATCTTTCTATCGTACATAATGGTTTTGTAAAATGAGAAGAGTGGATTATCTTGTAAAATATAAAAAAAAATGATAATAACCCTCATGCATTTCATTCTCATTTAAAAGTCCTTATGGTTATGCATGGATGGAGCATGTGAGTGAATTATTTTTATCATTACTCCATTCTCATTTAAAAGTCCTTATGGTTATGCATGGATGGAGTATGGTAACTAAGTATTCTGGTCTCACTTAAAAGTCTGGATGCTTAGACTATTAAGTAACTGCTAATCCCATTTAAAAGTCCTTATGGTTATGCGTGGTTAGTAAGTGCTTATTTTTGTGCTTAAAGGTCAAATTAATTTTAAAATATATCTCTTCTTATTATACAAAAACTGAATCATCGATCCATTCTCTACAATGTGGAAATTGTTATCTCGTTATGATATACTATTTTTTGTTCCTATTGTTCCATTATTTTTTGTTAGTCTTTTGATAATGACAAAAGGGGGAGAAGAACAAGATTTTGATAAGGAAGTAAATATTTTTTGGAATACTTCAACAAATTTGCTAAATGTTGTTAGTTAATTTTCTTTAGTTCTTTTATTCTTCTGTAATTCTCTAAATCTTCTAAACAGGGAGTGGTCTCAGTTGTAGGGGGAGCATTCATATAGGGGGAGCTAAATATTTCATGCTCAAACACATTTATTAGAATTTCAAAATCTTTAATATATATGTTTGTCATCATCAAAAGGGGGAGATTGTTTGATGTGAATTTTTGTGTTTGATGATAACAAATATATATCAATTTGTATATGTGTTTGCAGATTGTACTCGATTGTATTATATACATATAGGAATAACTATTCATATTGAATAATAATACTATTGCACAGAATTTATATAATTCAATCAGTATTTTTATTCAATATAATATTTTAATTCAACACTTATACAGTACAAAGTTTTCAGCTCTCTCTATATACATACACTAGTTTATACATTTCATATTCATATTTTCTCCCACAACAACACACAACACTGTACATTTTACAAAACCATTAATCTGCATCTATCTGCATTGTCCAGCTCCAGTTCTAGTCCTGTCTCTTATGTTCCTGTATAATTAGCAACTACAGCAGTAATCTGAAAATAAACGAATTTGAATTTTCAAAAATATAAATTTGTTTCTATTGGTGCCTCAGTTATTTGTGTTGTTTGTCATCATTTACATTTGAATTCATCACACACAAAGTCGTGCACATAGATATATACACTTGTATTCCTATCAGGGACAGGTAATCATAAGTGGTTGCAATACACACGTGTACATTCATACACGTGTGCACTGCCTCGCCAACTCGTGTGCGCAGCCAACAAAAGCAAGCATACAAACAGAAAAACCAGAGCACGACCAAGTATGGAAGTGACTCAAAACAGAAAGCACAATGTGAAGACAACAAGTAAAGTTGAAATGCATAAGTATATCAATCAGTTACTCAATGCATGCAACATGGTGAGCAACACAAGTGCAACAATTGACAGCATCAAAGCTTATACAATCAGACAACAACAGAATGCATCCAGATGACACAATGCTCAAAGACACAGTACACATATGACACAAGACTGCAAACAAGTATTGAAACCAGCAATATGGAAAAAAGGGCAGTGGATAGGTACAAGGCCAGAAAGACCAAATGCAAGACCAAAGTGCAACAGAACATCAATCGAAAGCAACAAGAATACCAGAGACAGTCTCATAAGACAGTGATAGTGAGTATACAAGTGCAGACACAAGTAGTGATACAACAGTAAAAAGAGAAACCAAAACAAGCCAGTGAAATCACAAGTATAGCAACTCAACAACAATCTATGCAAACCAGGTTGAACGACTACAAGTACAAGGCATAGAAACTACATAAGCAACTTTGAGCTACAGACCAAGCAAGTACGTATATACAAGCAACTGAAGACTACATGAACACTATAGGCCGAGAACCAGACCATGGAAGTATGACATGAGCATGTACATGTGAGAACAGTGAAAACAGTGAAGCCGAAGACAGGGATGAACATAAAGATGGCCGAAGCCGTGTCAAAGAAGATGTCAATCAAGTCAAAAATCAAATATGTATCTTTGAAAAAGTCAAAAAGTAAAAGAGGAAAGTTTTTGCCGCATCAATCGAACGCTACAAAATCAAGGCCATGCGCATCAAGTTGAAAATATTTCAGGACAGCAGGATTTAGGAAAGTGTCAAATTGATACGAACAAATTCAAGTGTCTCAGAATTCATATAAATACCACAGCCAAATTCATCATCGGCATCGAGTTCGAATATGAAATCATGAAAGCACATAAAGAGAAAATTACATACCGAAGCATACGTTGAACTCGATCAAATCGAAGCAGCAAAGAGCAACTCAAAGAAATAGACGATCGACAAAGAGAGGACCGGAATCAATCATACGCTCGATCAACTATCGGCAGTAGCTGTTTTCAAACCCTAAATTGGATCGAAGGGACGAAGCCCTAATTTGGGACAACAATCGCCGCCATTTTTTTTATCATAGAAAATCGAAAGTGACTGAGTGAAAGAATAGAAAAAGGGCGGCCGTATGTTTTAATTAGGGTTTAGTTTTTTTTAATTAGGGTTTAGTTTGTCAAATAGGGTTTAGCTTTAAAATCAAGTTTTAATCATTTTTGCTCTTATTTTTTTGTACTTTTTGATTTAAATCTTGGTAAATCACCACCTAGGTTTTAGGTTGTGTCGGATTGTCTAGTTAGAATTAGTTCAGTGAGCAGGGTATGCGAGTTTGCAAAACTCTATATGCGGTAGCAGGATGTGCGAGTCTGTTAGAGTGTTTGTAAGCGGGAGACTGTTTAATTCTGATAGAAATCCAGGAATGCAGCAGTAGGCAGGGGTCGCCAAAGCTGGGTAAATTTTGTGTGTGATTTACTTTTCAGCATATTTACTTCTCTGCAGTTTGTTTTTGTGTTTAATTCAAGAAAATTTGCTATAATCCTATTCACCCCCCTGTAGGGTTAATCTAGATCCTACAGGGTTTTATTCTAACTTTTTATTGTTAAAATAAAGTTCATTTTGTTAGAATAACAATTTTAGTTACATACAAATTGGTTGTATACATTTTATATGGTTTTAAAATAGAGAAATTAGTGCATATGTTGATAATATAGGTTAAAAGTGTACATATTTTAATTGGCTTATTGGTTTAGGTTTTAAAATCCAAAACCTTAATCTGGAAACTTCTAGTATGTGTAAGACATTTAGTATGTAGCTTAGTTTTTTCTTCTCCTCAAAAGTCATTTACAGTAAATAGAAAATAAGAAACTACGGCCATCCTTTTAAAAATTCAATTTCCACTCAAGATTGCTGCTAATTCAAAGAATAAATCACCAAAAATATAAAAAAGACAGGTAATCGCAATCAATACTATAAAAATTTAATTCAAATCTATGAGCTTGCTATTAATTTGTCTGTAACCTGCTTTATTTGTTTTGCATGTCTCTTTTCAAGCTTCTACATGTTGCTGAAGGTCATTTCTCCACCAAAAGTCATCATCTTCCTCTTGAAATCACAAAATCTTGCAAATTTTCTAAGGTGAGTTCCAAACTTACAATGGCTAACTAAATCATGTGTTACTGTAAAGAAAATTTCTCAAAAAACTTACAGTATACATATAATTCTCTATTTCTTGTTTTTGTGTTTTTCTCGTTTCTGGTTGCTACTTTAAGCAGCTATAACTTCTTGATTTTATCTTGAATTGCTGTTGGATCTTTTTTATAGTTTACTTATTGAACTTTGTCCATGTCAATTTTCATGCAAAAGACCTCTTTTTGACATGTCAAAATGATGTTGGAAAATCAGTACGAACAAGGTTTGCACCAGAAAAAAATTCACGTAGCCTAGGTCGACCTCACTGTCGACCTAGCTACCCTCCTGGTCGATAGGCCTGTTGACCAGGCCTCTGTTTAGGTCGATCTGGTGGTCGACAGGACTAAAGACGGGTGTTGGCCCCCCTCTCGACCCGTATACGTGAGTTGTGTTGCCCTTTTTCCCTTATGATTCCGTAGTTTTTTGCCTTCATTTGCTATGCTTTTTTACATCATTTCTTTTGCAATTTTGAGATGTTTTTGAATGTGTTTAATGGATATGATTTATATCAATGAAATAGCCAAGATTTGGCGGAATTTAAAATTTAATTTGATTTAAATTTGTATTGATTTAAATATTTGTTTTGGAGTATTTTCTATGTTTTCCTCAATTTTGAGCACAGTTTCTTCCAAACAAATTTTGAGATAATTTTTAAATAAATTAGCTTTTTAAATTATTAATAAATAATATATTTAAATTATTAAAATATATTTATTTCCTATAATAAGGAGAATTTTCAATAAATTGCTTTCAAATTGATTTCGAAAAATTATTTTAAAATCCCATTTTATCTAGTATATATTTTATAAATAATATATACTATTTTTACACCTTTTCAAATGTATGAGGAAGAGAATTAAATGATTTAGTAAAACACACGGTATGGGACTTGTGCGTTTACATTTTCGGTTAATTCCGGATTTGTACGATCGAAGCAATTATGGCTATTGATTTGAGATAATTTTTGGGATTTGCCATTTTATGCCGTGTTTTGAGATTTATAATTCCTATTTTTTGGAATCTGAGATGGTAAATATTTGGTGAGATTTATGGTTCGAGATCTCCTAATTTTGGAGTTATAATCTATAAGAACCCGGTATATCATTTTTTCTTCTAATGTAGCATTAACTATTGGCTAGGAAACCGTTAAGTGAGAATGTGTGGTATGGGACGCACTGTTACCACTCCTCGGGTTCCTCTCTAGGAATTTTGTACACATTCTAGGTATGTCGTTGCTATAGACCTTTGGGTCATCTGAGTTTACGACTTCGATCGTTTGGGATTTACAACTTATGCCATCTGGGATTTACGGCTTTGGTCGTCTGGGATTTACGACTTCGGTCATCTTAGTTTTACAACTTCGCTCGCCTTGGATAGATACCTAATACATAGAACTGGACTAGAGATCGCACGTGCAGTATTGCTTCGGCATGCAATCGGGGATCTGGCCAATCCGGGTTTTTCTAAGTTTTTTGAGTTTTATTATGATTTCACCATTTGAGATATTTTTATTGGATTAATAGCCTAGAGCTATATGAGATGTTATACATATATGATGATTTCATTTTATGAGGTTTTGTACTCTTATCTAGTTCCTTGAATTATGAGTTTTCATGATTCCTTGATCTTGGGGATATATTCCGGGTTTGGCTATTTTGGCTAGTTTGAGTTTTGAGTTATGTATGTGTGTGTGTATATATATATATATATGCTAATGAAATGAGGCATAATTAAGTTGGAGATTTTGATGCTTCCTCTTATGGCTATTATGTTTCTTATTTGCATTTATGCTGAATAATATTGAGTATGAATCACTTATGGTGTGTTAAACGTATTCATGAGTTAACTTGGAGCCATTATACCATTGCCACCCTTGAAATTGTGAATAGAACTTCATTTTTATCATTCTGTTCTATTTAAAGGAATGTTTCCCTTATATACTTATATCCATTTATCTCGTGCTAATTATTATGTTCTAGTTAGCTTGACCCGTGTATTTATTACTCGGGTCAGACCGAGTTCCAGATTAGACATTTGGACTTTTGCTAGCTAGCTCTTTTGGACTTCACTATCGACCTTGGATAGATTGCATAGTTTTTGTAGTAGTTTTCTTGTTGGAAACTTTGTTATGTATATTATTTTGTGGGGATGTATGTATATATTGTGGTTGAATACCACTTATGATATGTTTTATTACATTTGATGTATGTGTATATGTATATCCGTCTATATTGTTATTCTGTGACTTGTGATTGTTGTCGTTATTATATTTTGCTTTCTAAATCGATCATTTAGCCACCATAGTATTGCATGTGATAGGAATTAAGTATGTCGAAACACTTGAGACGAAATGAAAGAAATGAGTACCAAATGATATATTTATCTCTTATCTAATAGAAGACTATGATGGTCGCCCTTAACCCACCCAATTCTCCATATTAGCAGACAGAATTATCTAGTAATTATCTTTGTTAGTATGGGTCTCGAGGTGGGGCATCACAGCTTGGTATCAGAGCTGGATTCAGAACAAAATGTAATAAACACAGAACAGTAAACACAATCACTATACATCAAATATAATACAATTGTAAAAATCATCCCCCAAATCGTTGTGAACCCAGCTTTGTCCTTAACCCTTTCGAGTCATTTGGGGACAGATAAGAGGAATATGTCTAGCAATGTTAATTTTCAATTCCATAGTATTCCTTTATTAATGAATTCAATTGATAATATCTACCCCTATGAATAATCCAATCTTATCTTAACATTCAGCAAATGGTTGGAAGGGGAAGAGGTCGCACTTCGGAGGCGGACCGTCCGGTAGTTCTCGTCCCGAAGGAGTCTACATATTGTCCGATCAGATTATTGAGCTTCTTAGGAGCACTCAGCCTTCCGCTCCTACTCTTCCCTCTCCTCCATGCAAATCTGCATTTGCGCAAATGTGTAACGACTTCATCCACCTCGGAGGCAGGCCGTTCAAAGGCTCCAAGGCAATTTTAGAGGTTCAGGCTTGGCTACGAACATGCGAGCGCATCTTTACTCGCATGGAGATCTCCGATCGTCACTGTGTTCTTGTGTTATCGAGTATGCTGCTAGAATGATCATTAAACTGGTACGAGCTCATATACCCGAGATGGATGAGTCTACCCTCACATGGTAGCATTTCAAAGACCGTTTTGAGCTTAAGTTAATACCAGAATCTGAGAAGGCTTTTCTTACCCATCGCTTCCTCGAATTGAAGCAGGACAAATCATCCGTTTCAGATTATGTATCCTCTTTCGGGTCCTTATCAATGTATTTGCTCAAGTTCATTAGTACTCCATACAAGAAGAATCTTAAGTTCATTCCTAGACTTAAGAAATATTTGAAGAAGTCGCTCATGCTTCAACTTAAGCTCTCATTCAAAGAGCTTGTGGATTTGGCGATTCACCTTGAAGTCGTCGAGAAGGAGAGGGATAGTAGTGATGAGGCTGAGGTTCGAAAGAACCCAAATAAGAAGAAATTTCCCTTTTAGAAATCCTAATCCTTTCCTCATCTCCGCAAGTGTGCCTATTGCAAGAAGGAAGGACATATGGTTTCTTCGTGGCCTAAGAAAGGGAAAGGTCCTAGTTCAGGGAATCTGAATGTGGCGAAGGCTTCTAGTAGTACATCTCAGTCTCGAGGTATATCTCCTACCTTCTAGAAGGTTCTATTCTTTTTCATGAACATTCTTTTCGAGTCATCTTCGATAGGATGCTTGACACTCATCCGTATCGAAGGAATTTGTTGATGCTTTTTGTTGGTTCTTGTCTTGCTCCTCTTTGAGGATTGTGAATCCAATTGAGGGATCCACAATATTTTGGTACGATGTTGAGAATTTTTGGTTTTTCATTGTAGCTTATCTTTTCATGCGTATTGGCATGCTATTTTCTATTTACAGTTTGGAGTGAATTGAGATGGAGTGTCTTGCATTTTATCAAGCCGCATACTATGATATCCATATTTAGGTATCCCGATTCAGTTGGTTTGTTAATTCTTGTCTTTGGAATATTGATTATGAATCTAAAGTATCTGTATTCACTTTTAATTTTCGACATGTTGATGGTATATCTTGAATCCCAATCATTGTTACTTTATGGATTTCTTTGAGTTCGTTTCGGGTATAATGCCCAATCGGGAAATCGAGTATTGTATTGACCTCATTTTCGGCTCTTAGCCTTTTGATCATCCTTCCACGAGGATGTCTCCTAAGAAAATGAGGTGATTTATTGAATTTAATTGATATTTCCATTCTTACCTATTTGACATACCCTTTTTGAATACTCATTTGTTGACAGGCTTTATGATATTACTTTTTTTTGGCAAGGCCAGCCGGTTTTATAACGGACCGTCCACTTTTTATTACGAACGTAATAAAAATTGGAGTACAGGAGTAAGGTAGAGGCACCTTAGCTACTATAAACGAAAGAGAACAAACAGCACAGGAGTATGACAGACATGTCACAACTACTAAATATAAATAACAAGACTAGTTCTCCTCCGCAGAGGAAGAATCACCATCGTCCTCATCAACCCGGGATGAAACCAGAGAACCATTCCCAATAATTCCAAAATAGGGGCGAAAAAGAACAGCAAGAGAAGGATCATAAATATCAACATCGAATGAGTAGATAAAAGATCGATCCCAGGCAGCATCAGCAAGAATTACAGAATTAATCTCAGCATATGAACCATGCAAGTCAAGGACCAAGGAATCACCGGAAATACTGTAATAAAGGCATCGAAGGTCCAAAAGATCAGCAGATACATATCTAAAGTAGGAATCGTCACGGGATTGGATCTCATATCAGAACGACGATCAACCCAACAATGTTCAGACACAGACAAAACAACAAGAGGCGGAGAAGGATCCGGCACAGCAATGTGATCCATTGTACCATAACCAGCCAAAGGGGACGCGGGCCGAACAATGGAAGGTGGAGGTCCAGGGTCAGATAAAGGAGAAGCAACCAGAGAGGCCTTGGGAACCCATTTCCTGAGCGAAGGCCGAGGCAGAGAGCAGCTGTAGAAGATTGCAAGCAGGCGGAGGCTAAATGGCCAAAGGAGTGACAAGAGGAACAAATGTCAGGGACCCAACCATAACGAACACGAACATCCACCACGTGTCCAACAGCTAGCTGGACAGGAATAGAGGTAGGAAGAGGCTTAAGGGGAGAAATCTCAATCAGGGCCTTAGCATAAACAAGCTTATCACGCGCAACTGTACTAGAGTCAAAACATTTCAATTTACCAACATTGCAAGCAAGCCAATTCAAACCAAGCAGCGGTTGAAGAGCAGAAGGAATTTGAGAGAAATACACCCAAACTAGGATAGAAAAAACTTGCTCACGAGCACTAGCTACCATTGGAGACCCGGGGGTAATAATAAAAGGTTGTCCATCAAAAAAAGAAGGCTCGGCCTCTAGAACACGTCTACGTTCCTCAGGGGAGGAGAACAATAGGTAGTACAGGGAGTCAACCAGCTTAACACAAAGGTCACCACGAAGTCTCCAGGCCCGTCGACAAACAGCAGCCACATCATGAAGGCGATGATTAGGGTCCAAAAAGAAACCAACTACATATTCTGACCAAAAGTCCATACCGGCTTGCATAACATTAGGGGGAGGAATCATCACTCCATTTTCCTCTACGATTTCAAACTCAACAGGTTCATAAACACCCGCATTACGGGGCAAAGTTGTAAAAAGTGAAGACCAAGTTTTGGGAGCAGAAGGACAAGAAGCAGCATGTCGACACTCCTAGTCACCAGAATAGGCCACAGGAATGGGACATCGAGCAACATATTACGAAGAGATTGCTTGCACGGTATCTCCAGAACTTGAACCATCGTGAATTGGGACAACATTGTCAATGGCATTATATCGAACAGAAGATATGCCACAGGCACAACCAGAAGAGTCAGCAGATATTGCAGCCGAGACAACTCCAACAGCTAGACCAGTTTCATAAATATTTACTACAACATCAACCAATGGCACTAGGCTACAAGACAAATCACCTGCCATATCGTTAACCATAACCGGGCTCGTGCTTAGGCCAACGACAGAAGCAGAGACCGAATTCTTTTTTGCAGGCAAAGGGGGAAATTCATTTTCGGAGAGCAAGGGAGGAATCGAGTTCATAGAAGATACACCATTAAAAATCCTACCAGATCGAGTAGAGGATGGAGAATGGGAAGCAGAGACGGGAAGAAGGGGAGGAAGAGGGGGGCTAGGCATGGAAAAGCGACTTGAGAGTGAAGAACTGCAGCAGCGAGGAGAACGAGATGTGGACTGAATCAACGGAGAGTAGAACGAAATATCGCCAGAAGAAAACTCGCCATTAACGCCATTAACTCTTCTCTTTATGATATTACTTCATTCGAAGTAATGATTTGTTGTTAAATGTTCTTCTCATTTGAGAATATGTCTTCCCCTTAAACTTAAATCTCATATGTTCCTTTTTAATCTATTGAGTGGTGTTAGGGTCATACTTCAGCTAACCCTACAACGATCTCCTTGAGTTACGAGTTGCGGAGGATAGCGTTCCACTTACCGCAATCCGCGCTCATATTGGCTTGCGAGTGGTTAGTTATATCATTCAGAATAACAAACACTCCAGTCTATTCCATCAATCTTGTGAATCGAGTATTCTGAGAATACCTCGATTAGTTCTTCTTGTGTTTTAGATTTTGAGTATAAGCAAAAAAATTATGATTTCAAATTTTTCAAAAATTTGAGAAATGTTTTTAAAAGAAAGTGGATTTTGTTTGAGTTAGATAAATAATATTTTGAGTATTTAATATGAGGTGATTCTTTTAAAGAAAATGATCTTTGTGTTGGGTTGTCCATCGAGTGCTTTAAGAATTCTGGTCGATACGTCTGATCAACGTTATCGATAGGAATTTTCTAAACGCTGTGATAAGACAATCAGACACGATAAACTGAGTTTCAATAAGATTTAGTTTGTAAATTAATTATTATAGGATGGATAATTAAATTTTATTTAGATGACATATGCATCTATTGAACCATAATAATTGTTAGATAAGTGGCCAGGCAGTTTTGATTGTTTGGTCAACTCTGCAGCCAATTGAGGGTCATTCACCATAAACTAATGGCGTGGAATTGTCATTATGTTAATTTCAATTTATGAATTTGAATATAGTTACATTTTATTGTAAAATGATGTACTTTAGAGCAGATAATACTTTGTTTGAAATCTATCTGTTCATTGTATATTTTAGTATGAATTATTCATGGTGCATATGAAGCTTGTTTTAAGTTTTTTGGGTGTTTGACAATAAAGAGTAGTAAGATTTTAAAATTTTATCTTAAGGATTGTTGAAATGAAATTATAAAATTCTTTTAAAAAATTAATTTCGGAATGAAAGGGAATATGAGTTTGAAATTATTTGTCATTTTATAAGTGCTATAGTAAGGAGTTTGTAAAATTTCCAAGTGTTGAAGATTGATACTATGATTATAAAGATAATGAGTTTTGGAACTTTAAGAAGTTTTAATTATAAGCCAATATTATGATTCCTTGTGTTAATCTTGCCTTAGTGCAATGGTCTAACGACTTGCACTTTTGTGGTCATTTAAGTCTGGTGGCCTTCGAAGGAACCGCCTCTCATCGAGTTTTTTGATCTCTCTTGTTATCAAACTAGTTGAAGTAGCTCTTTCCGTAGTGACATACGGAAAGTCATATTGATGATCACCTTATTGATTGGAATTCGGGATAAAAGTTGAGTTAAATCCCGACTCTATCAGAGAAGTTTCTGGGAAATCAATCTCACACGATTGGTTTTTGGGTAGCATTTCGATTTGTGTTCTTATTTCGAAGGAGAGATGCCTTCGAAAACATAAGTTATTGCACATACAAATTCTGTAGTCCGCTAACCTCGACAAATAACTTCAAGAAATCATCGAATTTATTGAGCAATTTCGGTCTTCTTTCATCTTGAGTTTGGAGTAAGAAATCTTAATATCAAGCTTGTCTATCTTTCTTTTGTTTGATGAAATAAATTAAATTGAACTCATTTGTAACGACCCAAAATTTTAGTGATTTTATTTATTAAATTAATTAAATTTTGTGAAATTTTAATTTATTTCCTCTATTCACCAACATTCAATCTTTATACATAATTTACATTATTTCCTCTATTCACTAGCATTCAAACTTTATACAAACTTTATACATATTTTAATTTATGTCATCTATTTACCAGCACTCAAACTTTATACATATTTTACATTATTTCCTCTATTCACCAGCATTCAATCTTTATACATATTTTAATTTATTTCCTCTATTTACCGGCATTCAAACTTTATACATATTTTATATTATTTCCTCTATTCACCAGCATTCAATCTTTATACATATTTGTTTTAATTTATTTCCTCTATTCACCAACATTCAATCTTTATACATATTTTACATTATTTCCTCTATTCACCAGCATTCAATCTTTATACATATTTTACATTATTTCCTCTATTCACCAGCATTCAATCTTTATACATATTTTACATTATTTCCTCTATTCACTAACATTCAATCTTTATACCTATTTTACATTATTTTCTATATTCACCAACATCCAATCTTTATACATATTTTACATTATTTCCTCTATTCACCAGCATTCAAACTTTATACATATTTTAACTTATTTCCTCTATTCATCAGCATTCAAACTTTTTACATTATTTCCTCTATTCACCAGCATTCAATCTTTATACATATATTAATTTATTTCATCTATTCACCAGCATTCAAACTTTATACATATTTTAATTTATTTCCTCTATTCACCAGCATTCAACCTTTATACATATTTTACATTATTTCCTCTGTTCACCGGCATTTAATCTTGATACATATTTGTTATAATTTATTTCCTCTATTCACCAGCATTCAATCTTTATACATATTTGTTTTAATTTATTTCCTCTACACACCAACATTCAATCTTTATACATATTTATTTTAATTTATTTCCTCTATTCACCAGCATTCAATCTTTATACATATTTGTTTTAATTTATTTCCTCTATTCACCAACATTCAATCTTTATACATATTTTAATTTGTTTCCTCTATTCACCAGCATTCAATCTTTATACATATTTTAATTTGTTTCCTCTATTCACCAGCATTCAATCTTTATACATATTTTAATTTATTTCTTCTATTCACCAGCATTCAAACTTTCTACATATTTTAATTTATTTCCTCTATTCACCAGCATTCAATCTTTATACATATTTGTTTTAATTTATTTCCTCAATTCACCAGCTTTCAAACTTTATACATATTTGCTTTAATTTATTTCCCCTATTCACCAGCATTAAATCTTTATACATCTTTATTTTAATTTATTTCCTCTATTCACTAGCATTCAATCTTTATGCATATTAGTTTTAATTTATTTCCTCTGTTCACCAGCATTCAATCTTTATATATATTTATTTTAATTTATTTCCTCTGTTCACCAGCATTCAATCTTTCAAAAAAATATATAAGAACAACGCATATATGTATTGCCCAGGATAAGCATATTTCTCCTTCTTCTTTTCATTCTCTGGAAAATCTGTGAAGACCTGGAATTTTAAAGCAATTTAAATGGGAATATTTAATTGATTTGAAATATTAAAAAGTAAATTTTTAACTTGTATTCAAATATCACTAATAAATTGTTAATTAAACTATTGAATTTAATAATTTGAAAATTTGTGTAAGATGTTGAATCTGGAGTTCTAAGCCTGTTAAAAATAATTTAAAGGCTTGTAAAATCTATATTGATAACATCGAAGATAATAAAGGTTGTAAAATTTGATATTAACAGTGGTTTGTTCAGTTTTAAAATTTATACCGTTTGAATTGAATTTAAAAATAGCCTTCTGAAGCGCGGTCTTGGAATTTGACGAAACCAGTTACATTGGATCCGTAATATTGGATTATTATCGGATTTCCAATTTCGTATTAATCGGAGTTATCGTGCGATCGTACGAGATAAAAACGCCTAGATATAATTATCAATTTAATTTAAATATCTTTTCAAATCACAGCCGAAATCTTTCTGAGCAAGCCGACTTCCTTTCATATCATGTTTCTTTTTTTTATAACAGCACGCATACATCAAATCGTGTTTTCCCCGTCTTCTTTTTAAATCACAAATCTTCAGGGAAAATAAGAATGGCCGATGAATAGATCTTGTATCGAATCTTCGTTACTTTCTCCAACTTCCTCAGTCAAAAAAAAATTTCAATCGAACGAATAAATATTAATGGCGTCGGCTCTACTCAAATCAAAGAAATCGAAACCCTAGGAGCTCGTTTCCTCCCTTCTCGCTGATCCTAAAATTCGATTTCTTATGTAGGCCTTCAAGGAACGAATCAATGGTTTGTTTGAAGAGGAGGAGATAGCTCGACAAGTGGTGGTTGATTGGGCGTGGTGTTCGCGTTCAGGAGGTTGCAGTGGCGTGTGGTGTTGCGAACTCGTGGGTCGCGTATGGAAGGGGGAAGGTGGCTGAGGTCGTGAGCGAGTGGTGACGTTCACGCGAACGTGGTGGAGCAGTAGGGTTCCTGGAAGACTCGAAGTCGATTTCAGCGACCGAGGTTTTGGCGAGTTCGTAAGAGGAAGTCGCGTCGTTAGGGAGGCTTTCGAAGACATCTCGTGGTGGCAGCAGCCTGGGTGGGTCGTTCTCGAGTTATCAGTGAGGTAGTTTATCTATTTACCTATTATAATTTGCATTCTAGAAAATTTATATAATTACAGTAAGGTATGTTATAAATATATATATATATATAATGTTGTAAGTCATTTGATATAAGGAATTTCGAAATAGGAAATAAAATAATATACGTATATAAAAATTTGGTTTCGAAATCTGTATGGATCTGTGGTATTATGCAGTTTAAAAAGGGAATGAATTTAAATGTATACGTTTATAATTTACTAGGTTATTTTAAAATAGTGTATTGTTGGAAATTAATTTATTTAAATAACTTATTAAATTAATTGGTTGCTAAAATAATATGTTAAAAAGAGAATTAGTTTAAATTTAAAATTTATTAGTTAAAATAGAATCATTGGATAATTTTACAGTATAAGTTATTGGTTTAAAATTAATTATTTGTTTAGATTAAATCTTTTGTTTAAATGAGAACTATTAAAATGAAATCACTAGTGAATTAAATTCATCAAAGAAGAATTTAATTATTCGATTGGTTCGAATGTTAATGAAATCGTCTAATGTTATCAAGGTTAAATCCTGAAAGAAATCAAGCCGGTGTGGATCGGATTTACAAATCTTTGGTCAAAGGTGAGTTAATCTCACTCGGTTAATTTAAATTTAAATGATTAAATTTAAATAATTGTTTGAATGGTTGAAATTGATTGATGTGCTGTAGAATGGTAATTTGGAATTGGCATATTATATTGTGCTAACATCTATGGATGTAGGAAAAACAGGTTGGAGGGATCCAACTGGACCCCTCAACATTTATTATTTAATATTCACTGTTGTGATTACTTGATATTCTATGATGAATATATTGGAATATTGAATGTTATGATTTGATGGGATATATTTGGGTATAATGAATTACCAAATTATATAAATTGGATTTTGGAAAGAAAGTAAAGGAAGTAAATTCGTAAGCGAAACAATTTTAGAGAATCTAAATAAATTAAGAATGAATTGGAAAGGAATGGAAATGAAATTAAAATACTAATAAATAATGTCGAGTATGGAGGATAATGGATTTGAATAAGCAGAAATTAATAAACAGTAAACTAAAGTGATATCAATTAAAAGAATAAAGAATTATTTTAAATTTCAAAGTTTAAATTTATTTAAAAAGAATAAGAAGTAAATTGAGAAATCTAAATTGGCACTTCAATTAAAAGTACTTTAAATCATAATTAAGGAATAAAATATGAAATTAAAAGATTTTTGAATAAATGAAGTAAATTGGAAATTAATTTGGGAATTGATTTAAGTGTTTGAAATTGGATATTTGAAAGAATAAATTCAAGGTGGGAATTTATTAAGAGGAAATGAGAAAGTTTGTTTAAAAATAAATAGTGATTTATTTTTAAAGGACGTGAAGAGAAGTATATTTCCCTGGATAGCTAAGTACATTTTCAAAGTAAATTTTTAAATATAAGATAAAAGTTTAATGTTGTTTTAGAAAGCATATTTTAGAAAATTTATTATTTCTGAATGTGTAAAATTCTAAGGTAAATATTTTTCAAATCTATTATTGTAATAATTATTTAAAGGTGACTTAGTGTTTTGTTTTAAAAGTGAAAACCTAGTTTTATGTTTATAAAGTAATCTTATTTTCAAATATTCGTATAGTATGTGTTTTTAATAAATTATTTGAAGTAGTTTTTAACTTAAATGTTTTAAAGTATATTTCAAAGTAAAGCGTTTAAATTATTTTAAAAATCTGTAGATTTGTGCTTGGTGATTCCAATGGAAATAGAAATACTTGAAATTTATCCTGGGAAAGGCAGATAGTTTTGGAAACTGTTTTCAAGAAGTTTGAAAAGTGAAATTATATCTTGTGAAGATATTTTTGAGATAAATAAATAATTTTGGAAAATTATTTATTGGTTGATGAATGTTTGTGAATATTAATTGATAGTTAAATAACCGACTATCAATATTGGATAAATGCGTTGATCGTTTTGAAGAGACCGGGATCGAGATTTATTTCTCGAAAACCACTTCGATCTGGTTTATACGTTTCGTGAAACGAGTTTGGATTCAAAGATGGAGCAATGAAGTGCAAGGGCTAGTCGCTACTAAGCCTGAGGTATTTCCAAAATGGATGTAGTAGGAATAGTGCCTTCGGTTCCGTTCGAACCCGGGACGGACTTGTATGGATGAATGCTTGCGAAACATCGTCAGATGGACAATGGGCATTCTAAGGGATATGTTCTATAAAGGTAACGCTTAGCTTCAAGCCTCATCAAATGGGAATGACTGAAAATCAGGGGTTATGCAGCAAGGCTCGGTGGGTAGCACCCAAGCAGGGTGAGGTCATTCCTGTCTAGATGTCCCTTTTTATTTCGGCTTAGTGGGCGGTTGCTGATCCCAACCGCGTGGTGATCTCACTCGATATTATCCAGTAAGGGGTAGTCCCGGTCTTGTGTTGCAGGGGAGCGGGCGTACTCCTCGGTACGGTGATCTAGGCCCCGTAATGTAACAGGTGGTACCCCAGTGCCTAGTCATTAGTTGGAAATCCATTCTCCCTACGAGCCTTGTACGAGTTTTGTTTGTATTACCCACTCTATGGCTAGTATCTGGAATTTAATAGTGTAACAATTTCGGCTATTTTATAAGTATTTGTATATAGACCCAATTATAATATCAGAGGATTTCTATAAAAATGTTTTAGCTATCGTAAGGTAAAAACCCGACATGTTTATTTGTGGTGTGGTCTTACGAGATGCTTTTGTTTTCAAAGGATTTTTGAAACTTTAATAATCAAATTGGGTGATTTTCTCACGCTGGTATTCCAGACTGACTCGGGTGTTATTTAACTGTAATGCTCGGGTCAGACCGAGTATTATAGCATACAGGAAATGCTGTGGAGCACAGGAGACGAGAAGGATGACGATACGTACTTCCGTATTTGTTTATGTATATATTCCGCTATGTTGAGTAGTTGTGTATCCATTTGTATGATATTGATGTTGAGCTGTGATTGATGTACTCTGATGATGTAATGTATGAACGGATATATTTGATTTTTGAGTAAAGATCATTATTATCTATTATATTTTATTCCGCTGCGATAGTTAGATTCTGATGTTATTTTCTATTTTCTTCTTCTACCTCCTCTTCTTTAACCCATAATGGTTTGTATTTCTGTGCAACTTGAGTTGATTGTTGTAGAATAGTGTTGACTCAAGGGGTACGGATTTGCGGGTCGTTACACTTGGTATCAGAGCTTAGGTTGGAGATAACCTTAGCTCTGGTGGGAATTACTCATTGAAATAGAGTCAATAGTACTCTAGAATGAGTTTGAGCGTATTAATAGATATGAGCGCGTATTTGTCAGTGAACAAAAAATGATTTTATATTGTGTTGATTGGTTTATTGTGTAGTTTATGGATTCTGGTCAATACGAGTAATTAACGTTATTGATAGGGATCTCTAAACACTTGAATAATTCGACACGGTATTGTTTTAAAGTAGGGTAAATGAAATAATTTTATCCAAATTATTTTTGTATACAAAAGGATATAATTTTTGAAAGCATTATAGTATTTGGATGCTTGATTGTTAAGGAATGATAATATTAAATTATTAACACTATTGTGTAGAAATTAAATAATAAATTGAAAACTTACAACCAAGGTTGAAGAATAAATTTATATAACAAAATGGAATTTGAAATATAGATTATAAATGTAATTTATAAATTGAAATAAACCTCTAGAGAAATTTGTAAATATAAACTATGAATGTGATTTAACATTGGAAATAAAATCCCAGAGTAATGTTGGAATATAAATTAGATGGATTTCAAATTTGGAATTTTGGAAAAAGGTTTATATTCCTTTGGATTTGAAATGGTTTTCAAAAGTTTTGGAGAAAAAAAAAATAGTGGTATTATTTCGGAAATGTTTTTGAATTGGAATTGAATATGGAGAGATTCGAAATTTAAAAATATTTGAAAGGGACTTTAAAGAGATAAAAGCATTTAATTTTCTTTCGATCGCTGGAAAATAATTTCGGTGATGACTACAGTATCGTCGAAGTTCATTTTCGATTTTCTAGAAGAAGAATTGCTACCAAGTTGTTTTAAATTGGAATTGTTTGCGAATTGGGTTGGGTTTTGAAATTTTAAGGAATAATTAAATTTGCCAAAGGATTTTGGATGTAGTTGATTTCAAAAGTGATTTTGAAATTTTGGAAAATTGTTTAAACTATGGAATCTTATTTAAAATGTTTATGGAATAATAAAAATATATTGGCTAAATAAAAGGGTATAATTCCGAGTTAAAAAGTAAAATGTGAATGAGATTGATTGTAGATAGATGAAATATGAATATAAATAAGTTGTGGCTTATAAAGTTTGGAAATTAAATAAATAGGCCAAATAAAATTGTTTGTAATGATAATGAATATAATCCAAAATTTAAAATATAAAATAGATTGAACTCAAGTAAAACGGTTAGAGTGATTTTTGAAACAAAAATCAATTATTGGGTAAAATTTTAAATAGACTACTTGATTGATTAATGGAATATGGAAATGGAACTCAAATTGGTTAATAAAAACTTGAGTTGTGAATAAATGATAGAATTTGAAAGTGAAGTTTGAGTTATTAATAGAAATTCAACTTGAAATTGTAAGTGAATTAAGTTTGAGTTGAATAGAATTGAATTAACATAAAAATGATTTATATTGCAAATAAAAATCTAAGTAGAGATAAATTGGAAATGGCCTCGTTATAAAATGAGAGGAATTCAGAAATAAATTATTGAATGTGAATTAGAATTCATATTGATTCAATAAAATATACTAATTTAATTTAAATGAATGGAGCTGGCAATAAACTTAAGTTAAAACAAAATAGAGTTGAAATAGTGATGGTTTGAGTGGTAAATAAAATTCAAGTGAATAAAAATAAACTGAAATGGCTTTGTTATTGATATAATAAGTTAGAAGTAAATAGAAATGAGAAATAAAGTTTAAATAGGTTGAATGACTACACTAATTGAATTTAAATCGAATAGAGTCAAATTGAAAATGAGCTTGTTTGGATTAAAAATAAATCGGATGAGTATATTAACTGAATTAAAATTAGTAAATGGAGTTTGATTTGGATTAGAATCAAACTAAAATAGAAAATGAACTTGGATAGTTGAAATACTAACAAATCGAATGTGGATAATATAAATAGAGCTCGACACATATATTCTGAATGCTGCTAAGTGAAATAAAAAAACGAATTGAAACAAAAATGGTTTAAGTTGTGAATAAATTCCATTCAAGTATAAATAAATGGAATATGACTTTGAAATATTATTCAAATGAGTTTGGGTTATAGGATTAGAAATAAAATGCAAGTGAAGGGTTGTGAATAAATTAGATATGAGATGAAATTAAATATAATAATGAATTGGGATTTAATTGGCATAGTTATCAACTAAAATGGTAAGGAAGCGAATAAAAGAAATTGAATTAGTTATGTAAATCATATAAATTGCTTATGAAAATTATTGTGGGTATATTGCTTATAAAAATTATGTGTTTAGTGCATATTGCTTATGTTATGCATGTGTTTAGGCTATTGAAATAAAGTGAAATGTTGATAAACTTTGCATATTTGACACTGACATGTATAAATTGAGTAAGTACAGGTTTTTGGAAGCTGTTGACTGGTTTTGCCGCGCTAACAGCTTAAATAAATAACCGCTTTGCTTAAAATGCTAAATAAGGTACGCCTACACAATAAAAATAGGAAATATGAACTTTTTTCTATTTTCCGACCGTGTGGGTCGATGTATATGTTTATATCTCTTGTCAAATTGCAAAAGCTCCTCCGTACAACGGAGACTCTGCCAAAAATTTCGAAAATTTTTGAAGTTAGAATTTTTTTTTTGAATCTTTTGAAATTTCCACTAACGCCAAATGGTTTAAAATTTGTATGCAGATAGAATTACAACTAAATGTTGAAATCTAATTTAAATTGTATAAGTAAAATAAGATGAATCGAAGAATTGTTCAAAGAAACTAAAAGAAGGAAAAAGTTTGCAAATAAACTTTTGTTTGAGATTTTAAATAAATTAGTAAGTAAAACTAATAAAGGAAATGGTTAATTAAATATGAATTGAGATAAGGTGAATAAAATACAATATTCAAAGTTTGGAAATGAATTGATTTCAAGTAAAATTAGAAAAAAAATATTTATATTTGAAATTAATTAACAAAGTGAAGCAAATTGAAATTTTTATGGAATTGGAATTTAATTTGAGTATAAATTTCAGTAGTGAAGTAAAATAGATAAAAGGAATATATATCGAATATTTATATGGAACTTAAGAAGTGAATGGTGAGATTCTTAAGTAAATTTAGTATTGAGAAAAATTTTCTAAGTGGATAATTGAATAGAGATTTAAACCTGGAAGTAGTGACAAGGGAAAATTGTGCATAAGTGTATGACAATCAAAATGAATGTGAATAAAAAGGAAATTGATATAGTAGATAATCAATTGGGGCAAATACGTAGGATGTACGTATATAATTTATTCGCATAGCTATTTGATCCAGAATTCGAGCATAGAATTTCGAGGTAATTTTACCGATCCAAGTTGGAATTTTTCACTCGATTTTCAACGGCGAACCTGGATATGGAGTTTTGATTGATTCTATAAATTCTCTATCATAGTTATGACTATGCAAGGAGAATGACGGTTTCTAATTAGGAAACCAGATCTGAGTCCGCACTAGAAAGTCGGGTGGACGATACTAGCTCGGAAGTGAAATTGTGTGATCGAGTAGATGATCGAATTTGGTATTGCGTACGAATGATATAGGTACATCGCACGGGCTTAAATGGAATGAGCATTGAAATTTTGGAAAGAAGTCAAATAAACGGTTTTGAATGTTGTGATTATATATCATTGCTAAATAGGATATGCAGGCGTTTTGAAGAAAAAGAAAAATTGATTTTGATTTCAGATAATAAATTAGAATTTCTCGACAAAAAGGTATGTGTTTAAATTTCTGTGAAATTTGATTGGTTTTTTGGATCAAGCCACTTGGCTTTTTGTTTTATTTTTGGATTTGGGAGGCCGTAGATCCATTTTGTAGTTGTACCGAGCTAGCCGCGCAAAGGAGACGCTCGCGAAATTTTTCGGAAATTTTGAGAGTTAGAAAAATTTTGAGAAAATTTTGATAATTCAAAATTTGGTTTTTAGTTGAAACTTGAATGATTGAACGAATAATTTTGGTTGCAAACTATGTGGGAGTTTAGGGAATTAATAAGAGTGTAGTGTCTTTAAATGACAAGGTTGTTTGGGATGATGTTAAACAGTTTGGTTTTGGAAAATAGAAATGGGTATTGAATCATTCTTCCTAATTAGTAATTTCGGGGATGAAATTCTTTTAAGGGGGGAGGAATGTGACGACCCGGAATTTTAAAGCAATTTAAATTGGAATATTTAATTGATTTGAAATATTAAAAAGTAAATTTTTAACTTGAATTCAAATATCACTAATAAATTATTAATTAAACTATTGAATTTAATAATTTGAAAATTTGTGTAAGATGTTGAATCTGGAGTTCTAAGCCTGTTAAAAATAATTTAAAGGCTTGTAAAATCTATATTGATAACACCGAAGATAATAAAGATTGTAAAATTTGATATTAACAGTGGTTTGTTCAGTTTTAAAATTTATACCATTTGAATTGAATTTAAAAATAGCCTTCCGAGGCGCAATCTTGGAATTTGACGAAACCAGTTCCATTGGATACGTAATATTGAATTATTATCAGATTTCCAATTTCGTATCAATCGGAGTTATCGTGCGATCGTACGAGATAAAAACGCCTAGATAATAATTATCGATTTAATTTAAATATCTTTTCAAATCACATCCGAAATCTTTCTGAGCAAGCCGACTTCCTTTCATATCATGTTTCTTTTTTTTATAACAGCATGCATACATCAAATCGTGTTTTCCCCGCCTTCTTTTTAAATCGCAAAGCTTCAGAGAAAATAAGAATGGCCGATGAATAGATCTTGCATCGAATCTTCGTTCCTTTCTCCAACTTCCTCAGTCAAAAAAAAAAATTCAATCGAACAAATAAATATTAATGGCGTCGGCTCTATTCAAATCAAAGAAATAGAAACCCTAGGAGCTCGTTTCCTCCTTTCTCGCTGATCCTAAAATTCGATTTCTTATGTAGGCCTTCAAGGAACGAATCGATGGTTCGTTTGAAGAGGAGGAGATAGCTCGACAGGTGGTGGTTGATTGGGCGTGGTGTTCGCGTTCAGGAGGTTGCAGTGGCGTGTGGTGTTGCGAACTCGTGGGTCGCGTATGGAAGGGGGAAGGTGGCTGAGGTCGTGAGCAAGTGGTGACGTTCACGCGAACGTGGTGGAGCAGTAGGGTTCCTGGAAGGCTCAAAGTCGATTGCAGCGACCGAGGTTTTGGCGAGTTCGTAAGAGGCAGTCGCGTCGTTAGGGAGGCTTTCGAAGACATCTCGTGGTGGCAGCAGCCTGGGTGGGTCGTTCTCGAGTTATCAGTGAGGTAGTTTATCTATTTACCTATTATAATTTGCATTCTAGAAAATTTATATAATTACAGTAAGGTATGTTATAAAAATATATATATAATGTTGTAAGTCATTTGATATAAGGAATTTCGAAATAGGAAATAAAATAATATATATATATATATATATAATTGGTTTCGAAATCTCTATGGATCTGTGGTATTATGCAGTTTAAAAAGGGAATGAATTTAAATGTATACGTTTATAATTTACTAGGTTATTTTAAAATAGTGTATTGTTGGAAATTAATTTATTTAAATAACTTATTAAATTAATTGGTTGCTAAAATAATACGTTAAAAAGAGAATTAGTTTAAATTTAAAATTTATTAGTTAAAATAGAATCATTGGTTAATTAAATATACAGTTTAAGTTATTGGTTTAAAATTAATTATTTGTTTAGATTAAATCTTCTGTTTAAATGAGAACTATTAAAATGAAATCTCTAGTAAATTAAATTCATCAAAGAAGAATTTAATTATTCGATTGGTTCGAATGTTAATGAAATCGTCTAATGTTATACAAGGTTAAATCCTAAAAGAAATCAAGCCGGTGTCGATCGGATTTACAAATCTTTGGTCAAAGGTGAGTTAATCTCACTCGGTTAATTTAAATTTAAATGATTAAATTTAAATAATTGTTTGATTGGTTGAAATTGATTGATGTGCTGCAGAATGGTAATTTGGAATTGGCTTATTATATTGTGCTAACATCTGTGGATGCAGGAAAAACAGGTTGGAGGGATCCAACTGGACCCCACAACATTTATTATTTAATATTCACTGTTGTGATTACTTGATATTCTATGATGAATATATTGGAATATTAAATGTTATGATTTGATGGGGTATATTTGGGTATAATGAATTACCAAATTATATAAATTGGATTTTGGAAAGAAAGTAAAGGAAGTAAATTCGTAAGCGAAACAATTTTAGAGAATCTAAATAAATTAAGAATGAATTGGAAAGGAATGGAAATGAAATTAAAATACTAATAAATAATGTCGAGATGGAGGATAAAGGATTTGAATAAGCAGAAATTAATAAACAGTAAACTTAAGTGATATTAATTAAAAGAATAAAGAATTATTTCAAGTTTCAAAGTTTAAATTTATTTAAAAAGAATAAGAAGTAAATTGAGAAATCTAAATTGATATTTCAATTAAAAGTATTTTAAATCATAATTAAGGATAAAATATGAAATTAAAAGATTTTTGAATAAATGAAGTAAATTGGAAATTAATTTGGGAATTGATTTAAATGTTTGAAATTGGATATTTGAAAGAATAAATTCAAGGTGGGAATTTATTAAGAGGAAATGATAAAGTTTGTTTAAAAATAAATAGTGATTTATTTTTAAAGGATGTGAAGAGAAGTATATTTCCCTGGATAGCCAAGTACGTTTTCAAAGAATTTTTTAAATATAATATAAAAGTTTAATGTTGTTTAAAAAGCATATTTTAAAAAATTTATTATTTCTGAATGTGTAAAATTCTAAGGTAAATATTTTTCAAATCTACTATTGTAATAATTATTTAAAGGTGACTTAAAGTTTTGTTTTAAAAGTGAAAACCTAGTTTAATATTTATAAAGTAATCTTATTTTCAAATATTCGTATAGTATGTGTTTTTAATAAATTATTTAAAGTAGTTTTTAACTTAAATGTTTTAAAGTATATTTCAAAGTAAAGCGTTTAAATTATTTTAAAAATCTGTAGATTTGTGCTTGGTGATTCCAGTAGAAATAGAAATACTTGGAATTTATTCTGAGAAAGGCAGACAGTTTTGAAAACTGTTTTCAAGAAGTTTGAAAAGTGAAATTATATCTTGTGAAGATATTTTTGAGATAAATAAATAATTTAGGAAATTATTTATTGGTTGATGAATGTTTGTGAATATTAATTGATAGTTAAATAACCGACTATCAATATTGGACAAATGCGTTGATCGTTTCGAAGAGACCGGGATCGAGATTTATTTCTCGAAAACCACTTCGATCTGGTTTATACGTTTCGTGAAACGAGTTTGGATTCGAAGATGGAGCGGTGAAGTGCAAGGGCTAGTCGCTACAAATCCTAAGGATATTTCCAAAATGGATGCAGTAGGAATAGTGCCTTCGGTTTCGTTCGAACCCGGGACGGACTTGTATGGATGAATGCTTGCGAAACATCGTCAGGTGGACGGTGGACATTCTAAGGGATATTTTCTATAAAGGTAACGCTTAGCCTCAAGCCTCATCAAATGGGAATGACTGAAAATCAGGGGTTATGCAGCAAGGCTAGGTGGGTAGCACCCAAGCAGGGTGAGGTCATTCCTGTCTAGATGTCCCTTTTTATTTCGGCTTAGTGTGCGGTTGCTGATCCCAACCGCAGGGTGATCTCACTCGGGATTATCCAGTAAGGGGTAGTCCCGGTCTTGTATTGCAGGGGAGCGGACGTACTCCTCGGTACGGTGATCTAGGCCCCGTACTGTGACAGGTGATACCCTAGTGCCTAGTCATTAGTTGGAAATCCATTCTCCCTACGAGCCTTGTACGAGTTTTGTTTGTATTACCCCCTCTGCGGCTAGTAGCTGGAATTTAATAATGTAACAATTTCGGCTATTTTATAAGTATTTGTATATAGATCCTATTATAATATCAGAGGATTTCTATAAAAATGTTTTAGCTATCGTAAGGTAAAAACCCGACATGTTTATTTGTGGCGTGGTCTTACGAGATGCTTTTGTTTTCAAAGGATTTTTGAAACTTTAATAATCAAATTTGGTGCAATTTTCTCACGCTGGTATTCCAGACTTACTCGGGTGTTATTTAACTGTAATGCTTGGGTCAGACCGAGTATTATAGGATACAGGAAATGCTGTGGAGCTCTGGAGATGAGCAGGATGATGATACGTACTTCCGTATTTGTTTATGTATATATTCCGCTGTGTTGAGTAGTTGTGTATCCATTTGTATGATATTGATGTTGAGCTGTGATTGATGTACTCTGATGATGTAATGTATGAACAGATATATTTGATTTTTGAGTAAAGATCATTATTATCTATTATATTTTATTCCACTGTGATGGTTAGATTCTGATGTTATTTTCTGTTTTCTTCTTCTACCTCCTCTTCTTTAACCCATAATGGTTTGTATTTCTGGCAACTTGAGTTGATTGTTGTAGAATAGGGTTGACTCAAGGGGTAGGATTTGCGGGTCGTTACAAAAACTCTTCCCCTCATTCCTCTTTGCTCCACGCCTTCACCGCATGCTCGACCACCCACAACTGTTTCCTCTCTTCTTTCATTCTTTATATGTAAATATTTCTTTATATATTATATCTGTTTCTTATACTTGCAGCTTCATATATATTCAAGCATACGAAAGGTTTGTTAAAACATAGATTTATATGTATGTTTTATCTTATACAAGATTTAAAGTATCCTGGTGAGTTGGTTTTAGAGCGTATATATATAATCCGCTTGGTTATTTTAAGTTTTTATTAATAAGTTTGAAATAGATTTTCATAACACGTATTTATTATTCGGTATATATATGTGATTTCTGCATATTTGGATAAGTTAATGTTGTGCAAATTATTATATATATTAGTTGTTTGTGTTAGGTATATGCAGGCTATATGGTTTCTTCATATAAAATATATAGCTTTTATAGTATTATTATATATTTTGGTAGAGTATATATTTATACAAAATATGTTTTGTTAATAGCTTGGTATGTTATGTTTATAAAATATGTTATGAAAGAAAAATTATTTTTGGTATAAATGATTTATGTCAGTTTTCCAATGTAAAATGTTAGTAATATATGAGTTTGACAGTGTATATATGTTAGTAGAAATGACATTTTGTGTATATATAAAGTTTACAGAAGTTTGATATGTTATTCTTTAATATGTCTGTTTATATAAAGGCACAAATGCTAGTTTATGTATTTATATACTGTGTACAGTATTGTATATACATAGATTTTAATATGTACATGTTTTAAAATTTGTTACTGATTTTTATATAGATTTGCATAGAATGGCTATATAGGTTGTTTACATATTTGATTATAAGTATATTTATTCATTTATTTCAATTTATACTACGCGGGTATGTGACTTATATGTGGTTTTATTTAAAAACAAAGATTTATAAATACATATATGTTTATATATAATTTAATTTAATTTGTGTTTGAATTTGATATAAATTTGAAATATATGTTTTAAATGGATTTTTGAAAGTTTATATATATATGTATTTCATTTATATCGAGCTAATTTATTCATTCTCATCGATTCATATCTATCGGCTTTGCTCTCAAATTGTACAAATCCTGATTTACTTTGGAATTCGTGCTTGGATTCGTAACTCCTCTCATTCTCGTTCATCTCTAACCTCGAAGGTGAGCAATCACTCATGATTAACGTTCTTTCATTTATTAAATTTGATTTCAATTGAAACGACAATTGAAATATGAGGCTGTAGTTATTTAAATTGTTATATATGCTATTATCTATAACTGTTCACTTATGGGCTATGACACCATATCCTATTGTTTATATTTATTTTGATGATATATGCCTGTTGTTATTATTATTTTCATATCAGTTATCACTTTGCAAGTTCCATGTTAGTATAGAAATCATTATGGGCTGAAATGATACATATCCGAACGGACTTTAGAATAGGATAAAATCGTTATGGGTTGAAATGATAAACCCAAGCGATTCTCATTTAATTGAATTTGGGATTACGGGTTGAAATGATGTCCACCCGTATATATTTAGTGTACGGGTTGAAATGATAAATATCCGTAGCACTTGACTATATGATAGAAAATATATACAGACACCGTTGGTCTATATAGATATTTTGAAAATAAATTTCTACAGTTGAAAAGAAATATATGTGATTTAATAAATATTGGTTCTTAAAATATTATATATATAAATGGAAATTTTATACATAGATTTAATAATATTATTATTGAGATTGATTTAATCCATATAATATGTTTGAGTATTATTTAAGATTTATATTTCAAAATTTACCGTTGTAAAAAGTTGAATAATTAAGATTGGGAGATAAATTTGGGTTTATTAAAAATGGTATTTAAATAAGGATTTATTTAATTAAATCAACTTGAAATTATTGAATGGAAAATTTAAAGGTATGATTTTGTAACTGGATTTTTGATTTAAGTGATTTAATGAATATTTCACGTTTAATAAAATTAAAGAAAATGTTGAGTAAAATGTAATTTAAGGTTACTTAAATGATATTGAATCTAATAAGGGAGTATTTAAAGACTAAATAATAATGAGGTTAAATCGAGATCTATATGAAACTGTTATATAGAACATTTAAATATTAAAGCCTTGAACTATATTGGAATTTAAATGGTTTATGTTGAGATTCGGATCTGTATTTGAAATCAGCGTAGCTGAATTTGTTATTTAGCAACTAAATTGAATTAAACTGAAGTTTAGGTTGAACCAAATTTGAATTTATTATTTAGAAAACTAAATTGAATAAAAATTTAGTTGAAACGTTGAATACTTAAAGTTTTGAAATATATTGAAATATAAAGGGGTATTTTTGTGATTACAAATCCGAATTTGAGATCGATAAATTGAAGTGTTTATTTTAGGAATTGAGTCGAATTTAAATTGATAAATTGAGATTGAATTTAATTTAAATGGGAAGGTCGGGTTGATGTTAAAACAATTTGTTAAGTTGAGGGAATTGAAAATACTTTATTGTATAAATTATTTAATATATATAAATACTATTTTAGGAAATATAGAGATATTTGAAGTGAAATGATATTTGGTTTTGAAGTATAAATTAAGCTGAAATGACCACGGTGTTATAGTGTATATTTCTACCTTGTAGATAGTTCCATGGACCCTTAGAGGATGGTTATCCCAAACATCCTTTAAGTTATTTGTATTTCAGTTGATATTTCACGTGAGTTGGATTTATTGATATAAGAATGTTAATCCTGACTCGAGTGTTTTGTGTTTTGCTTTACGCTCGGGTCAGACTGAGTGATACAGCATTAGAGACTCACTTTGAATTCTGAGTTTCATTTGGAGATCCAACTATCGATTTATATTCCAGCCTTTCCAGTTGATTGGTTCAGAGAAGTCGTCGGTTGCATTTGTAGACTTCACTGCATTTGAACTATTCGGTTGTATTTTGTTTCTAACTCTGATGTATATAGTAGCTTCATGAACTACTATTCTTTATCTATTCCGCTGCATTATATTACTCTGTGATCTGTGATTAATTTATTTATTGTATATTTTAAGTTTTGCCAAATTTTAATTAACAATTCGGTATTTTGAATTATTCAAGTCGGATATGTATGGTTTTATTGTCGATTTGAACGGTCCAAAATAGCGGGTCGTTACATCATTTATTCCCTTAAAGTTGCGAGGATGTAGTTTTTATAAGGGAGAATTTGTAACAACCCTGGTATTGGTGATTACCTATGAAATTAAATTATAATGATGAAATTACAATTCTGCCATAGTGTGTGTGTGTGTGTGCCGATGAAATGAGGCATAATTGAGTTGGAGATTTTGATGCTTCTTTTTATGGCTATTATGTTGCTTATTTGCATTTATGTTGAATAATCTTGAGTTGGAATCACTTATGGTATGCTAAACCTATTCATAAGTTAACTTTGAGCCATTATACGATTGCCGCCTTGAAATTGTGAATATAACTTCACTTTTATCGTTCCTTTCTATTTAAAGGAATGTTTCCCTTATCCACTTATATCCATTTATCTTGTGCTAATCATTATGTTCTAGGTAGCCCGACCCGTGTATTTATTACTCGGATCAGACCGAGTTGCAGGTTAGACATTTGGACTTTTTCTAGCTACCTCTTTTGGACTTCACTATCGACCTTGGATAGATGGAATAGTTTTTTTAGTAGTTTTCTTGTTGGGAACTTTGTTGCGAATATTCTTTTGTGGGGATGTATGTATATATCGTGGTTTAATACCACTTATGACATGGTGTATTACATTTGATGTATGTGTATCTGTGCAGTTAATGCCCCGCTATTACCCGTTATAACCCTTCTATATCTCATAGAGGATTTCTATCACTATGATTTTTCAATATAGCCCCAAATATAGCCTTTCATCTTTAACCCCGCTATTTCCATTATATCCCGTTATTCCCGCTATATTTCGCTATTTACGCTATATCTTCTTTAAAAGAAATGAATTGAAAAATGAAATTTATACATTATAAAAATTATGAAATTAATTTGCTTAATTGAATTTTTAATATATTTTAAGAAATGAAAATACTCTAATATTCTACTAAATTCAATTATGTTATATAATAATTTTACGTTTATTTATTGCACATGTTTTTATTTAAAATTATTTATGTATCAATTATAATTCAATTGAAAGTTAATTTTTTTATTTTATTGCCATTTATATATTTTTAAAAACATTAAGTATAAGTTTTATATGCCATTTTAGAGGCATCCGCTACATCCTGCTATATCCTCGTTGTTTCTCTGCTATGACTTTTTGCACCTTCGCCACATTGAATCTGCCGAGCGCTTAAACTACACAGACGTGTATATGTATATCCGTCTATGTTGTTGTTCTGTGACTTGTGATTGTTGTTGTTATTATGTTTTGTTTTCAGAATCGATCCTATAGCCACCATAATATTGTATTCGATAGGAATCAAGTATGTCGAAACACTTGAGATGAAATGAAAAAAAATGAGTTCCAAATCGACATACTTAGCTCTTGTCTAATATAAGACTATGATGGTCTCCCTTAACCAGCCCTATTCTCCGCATTAGAAGATAGAATTACCCAGTAATTCTCTTTGTTAATGTGGGTCTCAGGGTGGGGCGTCACATATCACACCTTAGCCTTTCATTTTGATTTTTATTTCCTCTTCTTCGTTGACCTCTTGTAGCATATGTATTGTGGCATCATTCTTCTTTTTTTAAATTTTATAGATTCTTCTTCCATAAGTTGGCCACAACCTCTTCTTCTTTGTATATGACTTCTTCCAAATTTAAATATCTCATTCTCCCGCAAGATGAGTTTAGCTTGAAGAATGTGCTCTATTGGCTCTTTTTTGACTATTTTATTTAATTTTTCTTTATGTGCTTAAAGCGATCTCATAAGTTGATCAACGAGCATGATTTTTAGATATTTTGATTCTTATGTTGTTATAACTATATAGTTAAATTTTGAATCCAAAGATCATAGAAATTTCTCCAATATTTTATAATTTTATATTTTCTTCCATATCTTTTCATTTGATTGACAATAGATAGAACTTGAGAAAAATAATCATCCATTGATTCCAATGATACAATATATAAAGACTCAAACTCATCTCTTATAGTTTGTAGTCTAATTTTCTTCTCTTTATCATTACCTTTGAAAGCATTCTCCAAAACCTACTATGCCACCTTACTACTTTGTGCATTTGTAATTTTTTCGAACATAAATTCATCTAAAGCTTGATGGTTGACGCTAAGAGCCTATTCATCATTGTTCCTCAATTATTCAAATTATACCTTTCAATTTGGGATAAAGTGGTGACTTTGGTGGGTTCATTATATCTATGACATTCCGTTATCTTGTGACCCAGGTAACATCCTTATGAGAATGCTCCAATTATTACAGTACTCTCTTTTGGTTAAGGAAACTTTAATAAAACTTAATCCACCTGACATTCTTACTTGATATCAACTTAGCTTAGATACCACTGTTAGGAGTTTTTTCGATAGAGAATGGATTTAGTTTTAAAACAAGGTTATTGAAATATATGGGATATTGGAGAAAAAAATTCATAAGGAGGTATTGAAACATTATTACAAACTTCGATTATAAATGTTCATACCTTGCATACAAATATGAGCGACTCTACCGATATTTATACTAATTAGCATTTTAAATAAACGATGGAAATTCACTTAATCTAAAGGTTTAAAACTATTCTCTAGACTATTGACATATTCTCCATTTATATCTCCTAAACTCACTTATATATATATATTTTAAATAGATTAGGTCATAAATAGCTAAACTTGTATTCAATATATTTTCTATATGGAGAAATGTAGGTTAATAGCATATCAAATAGTTTATTTTCAACATAAGTCTCTCAACTGCACTTTTAATTTCTTCACTTCTTCAATGTCATACAATATCGTGATTTGTGTTAGTATCATAATATAAGTCCGAATGTACGTTTTCTTCAACCAAAAGTCTACAATTAAATATTACTATATAGAACTTGCACCAATTTCCTCTCAAAAGCTGGCCAAATTAATTTGATTTTTGACCACCGAATCAGATAAAATTAAGGTGTCCCAACGGACAAGAAAGACCATGCATTACAAATGTAATAGATGTGTGATTTTAAAGGAATAAAAGATAAGTGTACAATAATAACATATGTATAAGCAATAGCATATAACACAACATTTTAAACATGGGATTCAAATCTTGAATAAATAAAGCTAAACTTTGAATCCAATCTATAATCAAATCGTAAATCATATATTCAAATGGTTTATATTTTGATTCATTGATATTTGGGATTTTACATCTAAATTATAAATCAATTTTCTCTTTTGTTCCATTTTAATTCTATTTTGAAACGTTGGAAATTTTAAATTCTAAATAACTTCTTATATCCTTTTTTAGCTTTGACTAAATAAATCTTCTCAATTGCATTTCAAATTGATTGTTGAATGTGAAAATACAAACATAATTGGAGTTAATTAGAAAAAAATCGTATATTATGTTTATTTGGATATATGTATTTTCCACACAGATTTGTAAATTATAGTTAAACTTCAAACTTAATATTCTATTTAAATTTTATAGACTAAGTTTGATTATTTTAAGTGTATAACGTATAAATTATCTACAAAAAATTATGATTATAAGTGTAACGATCCATAATTTAATCACTTTAAATATGAATATTTGACATATTTTTAAATTATTAATTAATAAATTTCACAACTCAAATGGCTCTCTTTTAAGTAATAACCAGTGATGGTGGAGTCATTTTAAAATTTGGTTTGCAAAAATAGTTAGTTTGGAGAAAAATTGAAAATATGATAGAAAATCGTTTTTCAAATTTTTGACTTCTCATCATTTAAAAGTTGTCCGAACATATTGTATACAGTAGGGTACACACACAAAAATAAATATGTGCTTTGGTTAAGGAAGTGGTTAGAGTAAAATAATTTTAAATTTGTACTTAAGTAAATAAGTGAATTTTGACTTTTCTTTTATAATTTAAAAAAATGGGACAAAAGATAATACATCAAGTAATGTAAAAGTTATGAAGTGATGGCGATTATAATGAAGGGGGTTGTGTGTGCAAGGGAAAGGAGAAGGTGATGTGGCATCGTGTTATGGAGGGTAATGTCCAAGGGTAATTTTGTAATTTCCTATGTTTCACTTTATATAAAAAATACCTTGTTTTTTTTTCTTATTTTATTTCGCTTTCTTCATTTTCAAACTCTTATCTCCATATTTTGAAAGCCTCTATTTTCCCTTTTATGGCTCCCTAAAGTTTTCAAATTAAAAATCTTTTCTTTATCCACTTTTAAACCTTAAAACTTAGTTGAAAACGCTTTCCTTCTTCTTTACATCTTCTATCGTCTATAACAAGACCCAAAACTCTCCTCCTCAAGCATGGCTGAGCCCATCTCCACTCCTTTGGGCCCTAAAAAGCAAGTTTGTCATAAGAAAAGTTAGGTCCATTCAACGGTGCAAAGTTATGGTAGTTTGGTTTGAATCCATGTTGATTTGGGTAAATAAATATCACTTTTAAAAACCAAGATTTAAACTTTATTATTTTTGATAATAATATTAGTTAGTTAATTAATTATGTTTATAAGTTTAGAACGATTATTGTTCAGTTTGATTCCCACTTGTAGCGGATGGCATACGTGATAATTTGTTGATGACTTGAAATGTAGTCAAAGTGCTTAAGTAATTATTTACAAGTGATAATCTTTTCTTATTTTATGGATGTTATTTACATTTGTGTATATATATATATATATGTGCTTATATATATATGAATGGTTATATGTTGATTGGAAAGTAAACACACTTGAATTGATTTATGTTTCGACATCGGGATCCTGCGTTCTTAAAAAACTTGTTTACTTCATTGTTTTCTAGAAATGTTCTAAAAGGTTTTCCAAACCTTATGTTTTGTTTTCAAACCTTTATACAAAGTTTATAAAGTGTTTTAAATATAGAAGAAAGTGAATTTAAAAACTATTCTGATTTACAAAGCGAATACAAAAAATTGTTGTCCATATAGGGATAGTCGCTATGGATGTGGTTTATAAATCGATAATTTTGGTATAAAAATAAAAAGAGTTTCTACTTTAGATGATTTTTAAAATTATTTTAAAATATATTATAAGTATTAGAAAGGAAAATATTTTTTAAAGATTATTTAATTATTTAAACAAAAGGTTTTGATTTTTTAATATTATTTAATTATTTAAAAGGTTTTAATTTTTAATTCATGTATACATTCTAGTTTGGATGGATCCTCAGATTTTGTGAACTAGAGAGTATTTATTATTTTATGTTTTATATTGTATTTTATTTTGGACCCTTATTTCTTTGGATTTGAGGGTTTTTATTTTATTTATTTTTTTGTACGGGAGGGGGTGGCAGTCGCTACTTGTCAGCCATATTGACAGCTCCATTTTTTGTGTAGAATAAAATTACACAAGTGGTTTCCTTTAATCATATCGGATCACTCATTTTTCTCAATTGTTTTTTAAATCGCTTTAGTTCCAAAAGTCGGTTTTGTTTAAAAGCAATTTTTTCTAAAGGAAGTTTTAAATACAAGGGATTTACATGTCCATGCCATTAAGAAGCCAAACAAATATGATAAGTAGTGCTACAACATTGACATGTTTTATGGAAAGTAAGTCATCTTGTATTTAGCACTAAAAGTCGATGAGTAGACTTTCCTCTATCTGTAGGATCTAGAACCAGATTTTCTAGGCAAGGGATGGGGAAGTCAAAATTTCAAAAACATGATAATTATAAGAGAGTTAATTTCGATAAATGGATTAAGTATATGGAAGATGCTTCATTGTATACTTAACACCAAATTTTGAGCTATGGAAACCCGTCTCTGTCCTGAGAAGTAAGAATGCATGTCGAAACAATGATAGTTTTCTAACTTGTTCGACATCATTGTTAATCAAGGGATAGTACTGTTTGAAATCGGAAAGTGGTGATAAGTATATGATGTCTTATTTTTCATATGTGAATCTATACTTACACCCAAACAGTGGATTTGTCCACTATCGATAAATTGACTAATTTTAAAACTATCGATTGTTGATTTGAAGAGACCACGATCGGATAAGCATGTGTTACCTAAAAACCACTTTGAACCAACATAAGCATTTGAATTTGAAACATCTTGAAGATGATGAAATCGAAGACAAAAATCTTTGAAGTGTGAGGGCTACTTGCTACTAATCTTGAGGGTGATCCCAAAAAGGATGTAGTAGAAGGAGTGTCTTCTGTTTATTCATTTCCTAAACAATTTATATGGATGAATGCTAGTATTGCATTGTTGCTTGGAGGATAGTTTTGCTTTCTAAGTAGGAATTGCTAAAATGGTAAAACGTAGCCTCAAACCTCACAACCGAGAATGACTAAAATAGATGATACGCAGTAGGTTTATATGTGTCACATCCATTAGGGTATAGTAATCACCCGATCTAGATCGATATTTCCATATTTTATATGCCAGTGAACCAGGTACGGTTATTAATCACAACCGGGGTTGTGACATATTCGATACCATCAGTATAGGGTAGGCTAGTCCCATGTTGTCAAGGGGTCTATGTGAGTGTTCGAACGGCCAATTTCCTATCGGAATAGAAAATAGCCGATCAAATTTTCATTAAAAATAACCACAAGTGCTCGACGTACAATTCTAGTACGTGGCGAATACGGATCGATCCGCAGGGAACTGTTTAGATTTTAAAATTTCCATTTGATTAAATTAAACCAAGAATTTGAAGTGGTAATTAACTAATAAAAATTTAAATAAACTAGCAAAGAAAATGGATAAAAATATGAGAGTACAAGGAAATTTAAAGATAAATTCACTCTCTTGATCGCATAAATCAACGCAACATGAAATTATGATCTTCCTTTTTTGGTCATTAGTGAATTTAATTGATGTGTTTATCATAAGTATGAAATATTTGTGCTATTAATTAGCCCAATATAAACCATCAAACTATAATACACCCATTAAACCACTTTTTAACTCTCATGAAAATGACAAAGAACTTCAAAATAAAATCTATTCGATGCATAGCCTATTAATTATTGATTAGAAATATAGACCATCAAATTTTCATTTTAAAATCACTTCATTACCATAATCATATGTAGATGAAGAAGTAGTTTGTGCTTTATTTGTTTAAGTATAGCCTATTTGGTTTCAACAATATAAGCTATCAAATTCAAAGCCAAAGCAACAAAGTTTAACACATTCAAATATTTCCATTAAGCACAAAAAAAGATTAAAAATTATCAAAATGTTGAATCTACATGATTAAGAGAGCTTAATTACCCCTAAATTAAAGGGGTTTAGCCTCTTATATTTGTTACCATTTCAACAAATGTAGAGTTCAAGATGAAACAAAAACAAGAAGAAAAGGCAAGCCAATTAAAAAGAGAGCTAATTAAAATGAAACAAAAACTAAACAACTTGCATAAGAAATGAAACTAAGCTACTAATATAAGAACAAAGAGAGCTTGTAAATAAGAAAAATCATGAATTAAAACTGCATAAAAAGAAATTACATAAAAGAAAATGGCTAAGTAGCCATGAAAAAAGAAAAGAAAGTTTTGATTTATTTATGAGCCTAAAACTAAACTAATTAAAATGGAGGCTAAGGAGGCTGAGAGCTTAATTACATGAACAGATGGGGTATTTATACAAATCCTAATCATTTTTTTAGGAACTACCTAAACTACTCTCTTATGAAATGTGGCCACCAAGTTATCATTAGCATAAGATAATCCTCCATTAAGTGTGCATGTAAGTTTAATCTTCATTAGCGTGCATTAGCTCCAAATAGATGATCATGGTAAGTGGGTAGATGGGGTCCACCATGATTCATGAAAAGAATTAATTCCATCTTCATTTTCTCGTATTCTCTTGTGCATGCATATTTTTCATGAAAAGCTCTTCCACTGAATCCAAATTCCTATAAAATAATATAAAAATGTCAAAATAAAAATGCTCAAATTAATATATGCACAAAAATGACCATTTTGCTCCTACATGAAGATGAATAAATGATGATTTGAAAATAATTTGAATTTTGGTTTAAACATGTTAAAACACCCTATTTGCTCATTTATTTAATTAAATTCGATTAAATATGGAAGTAAAATTATGCACATTTACTTGCATATCAAATACCCTCACACTTATCTTTTATTTGTCGAATAAACTAAAACTAAAATAAATCCATTTTCGTAGGAAGCACGATTGCATTGAGCGTATACAACATGCCGCTAAACCCTTAGGTGTCCCTAGTAGGACGAGTGTTGTCTCGTGAGGACTTTCAGCAGATACTACCCATAAAATCCAAACGCAACATGAAATTTCCTAAATGCAAGATGTATTACAAAGAGATGAATGCAAGTTTTTGAAAATATTTACAAATGAATAATTTATTTTTGAATTAACACAAATAAGTTAAATATAAGTTTTGGTCTCATCATGAAATTCAAGTATTTACTCGCCAAAACTTCTAATTAAAACTAAGTTATCCTCACGAATTAGACTCATGTTTGGCTAGTTGTTTCGGTTGATAACATTGTGCAACTATGAAATAGACCCTTAGTTGATTATCAAAGTTTATCAAAGTGCTATTGTCATTTCCTTTGAATAACAAGTCAAATCACATAAGTTAAAATAGTGTTTGGATTTCAATTTCTTACTCTCTCTATTTTTGTAAATTTATTGATATTAATAATATTTACATATGCCTAACTCAGAAAACTGAGGCCAGATATATTACCTGTGCACTGCCTTTCAGGCTTACGTGAGAGGAATACAGAGTGTGGCGAGTAAACACATAAGTGTGAACACCTATCGACTGTAGGCATTATTAATAAAAGAAATTTTATATACACTCATTTAACTCAAATAGACCAAGGCCGGATATACCAATCATGCACTTCCTTTCGGGCTTACGTGAGAAGTGTACAAAGCATGGCAAGTGTACACACTTGCGTGTGAATACATGACCCTAGGTGTTAAAATATGTACATATATACAAATGTATATTTTTTTGTTTTTTTGTTATATATACATTTTATGCTTTTTGAAGAGAGAGTTTTGCAAAATCATCTTCGCACCATTTAACTTAAAAGATAAAAAAAATGTTATATCCTTTTCTTTAAATCCACCACTTTTATAAACAAAGATTTTCAATTAGGATATACTTCATAATTATCACCATGAACCTTCCTACATACTAGTTCAACCATTGTTACTTGTAATCAAACTTCATTTTTATTTTTGCTAAGAAAAATAAATTTTTAAAAATTTCAATTTAATAACCAAAAACATATACTTATCCTGAAGTGTTTCTTTAAAAAATAAACCCATATGCTATAAAAATTATTTTACGAATTTTTGGTTTTTATATTTTTTATTGAAGTTTTGGAAAGAAAATGCAAAAATTAAACCATGAAAAAACAAAAATAAAAAGACAAGACTCCCCCCGCACTTGATTTTCACTGAGTCCTCAGAGTCAACCCAAGTGAAAAGGAGAAAAATAGAATAAAAATAAAAATATGACCTATAATTACATGAAAATGAAATGGTTATTATTTATCAAAAAATAAATCATTAAAGAATAAATGAAAAAGTCTTCCGAAGACCAATTCATTTGTCTCGTTAAGTATGAGCGACACAGCTTAAGCTTGAAAAACAAACCGTAAAAAATTTCAAAGTTGAATGTTGATTTGGGAAAACGATGTCGTTTTATTAAAAATCATATGAGTTGTTATATTTTCGATGATTTTTAGGGTAGATAAAATGATTGGTTGAAGTTCTAGTTTATTTTCACCAAATTGAAATTCAAGTTTATCATTGAAAACTTCTTCATAATTATTGATTTCAAATTCAAAATCGTGATTTAAATTTATCTCCTCAGAATTCAACAACCCATTTTTGAAAAGTCCAAAGAAATCATGTTCATTAAATTCGTCTTCCTTTGTTGGATTATCAAAAACTTCATTGCATGTATTAATTTCAAAAGCCAAAGTTATCGTTTTCAAATCTTCAAAATCGGGAAAAGGAAGATCGAATTTTAAATTTGGTTTCACACTCTCAAAAGAATTGAAATCCAAATCAATTACCAAATTTTCAACAACTTCATTAAGATTGTCGTTTTCAATTTCAAAAGTTGTTATTTGAAATAAATAACTTTGTCAAAACGATTGATTAATTTTTAACCAAAATTTATTATTTAAATATAATTATTTAAAATTATCAATTAACTTTTTCTTTTAAAAACAAACTTGTGCTCCTGTCTAAAAGTCATGTACTAAAGGCTGAGATATAAGAGGAGGCCGAAGAGCACTACCCTCACAACTAATCCTTATTCCACTCTCTCTGGCGCAAATAGACACACAAATGTGTAAGAAGAGAACGAATAATGCCTAGCTCCTTCTTTTTCTCCTACCGCTCTTCACGAATCGTCTGTATCAATTGTTCCTACCTATCAAGCATCGAAATAGTCCAGTTCTCTCTAGATGGAGAGGCAGGCCGTGGGGGAGCATGATGCTAAGACAAAGAGGAGGTTAAAGCTTAGTCTTCTGGCACGTATATAGGAGTCTCAATATAAATTTCATTTATAGTCGCAAGAATCTTCATTGCTTTTAAAACATTTTCATCAGATATAAACAAATACTGATGTCTAAAAGGAGTCTCATCGTCCAAAGAAACACCAAAGCGATGTAGTATGACAGAAATCAGATTACCATATGTACTTACGCTTCTTTCTTTATCTATTTTTGGTTATATTGTCCATTATTGAATGTGCCCAATTCACTCTTATGTCCCCAATAATAGTGTAAGTGGCCTTTTAAACTAATGGCTAACTTTCATCAAAACTTCCTATTTTGAATATTATATTATATTGAAGAATTCTAACAACTACATAGGCCAAATGGGTTAAGTTTGAAGTTTTCTAATTAACATTTTGTCTTTCAATTATTAGTCGTATCTTATACTCATCATCCATAGGTATATCATATAAAGTGACTCCTTCTGAAGAAATTCCTAAAATTTCTCATAACATTTGTTCGTTAAATTCAATTTCAACTCCTTTAACACTTGTGTATATCTCTAATACATTATTATATGGACCGATTTCCAGATTTGCATAAAATAGTGTTATAAATCTTGGACAGATATCAACCTAAAATCCATTCATATTTATAATATTTATTAGTTGAGCCCTAGTAAAAAGGTTTTGAATGTTATGTAAAGATAGTGTATCTAAATTTATCGGACGACCGCCTATTGGTTCATTCATCATGATTGCCTTAATCTCTTGATATTCTCCTTCTTGTTTTTGAGTCATCCCTTAACTTCATCCGTAAGAATTTCATCCATACGTCTAAAATATGTAGAAAAGAATGGCCTTTTGTTTCCTCCCATGATGAAAAGTATTGATTTTGGATATAAAAAATAGAGGATTTGGTGATTTTTGAAGCTAGGGTTAATGGGGAGAAGGGTGAAAATCGGGTAGATGGAGTTAGAATAAGAAGAGGGTGGAAAATTTGGGATAAAAGTCACTCTTGTATCTGAGAAAAACGATGGCACCGGTGGATTGATATACTAGCATCAGTGCACCAGTTAGTGTATTTTCTAGAGATTTTGGCTTAGTTTTATTGGTCTAGGAATATTATAATACTTTATAGTTTTTAGCTTATTTTTATACAAGTATAGTATTTAATTTTTGTATATATACACTTATTATTTTACGCTAGGAATTTAATATGATGTTATTTATATATTTATAACTTTTTTATAAAACGTCATTTCTAAAAACTTTTAATTCTTTAAATAGTGTGTGACATATAAACTTGTAATTATAAAGCTTAATTTTATTTTAAATTCTAAAAAATTTATTTAAAAGGTTCAAGTAATTTCATTTTAGTTTTATTGTAAAACTTTATATAATAGTTTTATTGTAAAACTTTATATAATAGTTTTAAAGATTTCTAGTTTAGTTTATAAATGTTCAAAAATATATTCTTAAGTTTATAACTTAGTCAAAAAGGATTTTCTAAAGTATAAAAACTATTATACCTGACTAAATTTAAAGATTAAACTATTGTTATTATAAAATATATTAGATTAAATCTGTTAGTGAACACATTCCTTATAATGTAAGTATTTTCATCTGATGGGTTTGTAAATATGTCTGCAATTTGATTTTAGTATTTACCAATTTTAAAGAAATAATTCTTTTTCAAAATGGTCTCATAGAAAATGGTATCTTATATCGATGTGTTTTGTTCTGGAATGATTAATTGGATTCTTAACTAGATTAATTGTGCTTGTGTTGTCGCACCATATAGGCGATTTTCTTTAGTTTACACCAAAATCTTTAAGTGTTTGTTGCATATAAATTATTTGAGAACCAACTAAAGCGATTGAAATGTATTCTGCTTCACAAGTAGATAAGGATACATAGTTTTTATTTTTACTAAACCATGGAACTATAGATTGACGTATAAAGTGATATGTGCCACTAGTATTCCTATATGACACTAATTCGAATGGACATCCTTTTAATCTTCAGTTCCAATTAAATATCTTAGAATTCTTCTAACAGCTCATATGTGTGACTCTTTTAGATTAGCCCGAATCTAGGGCATAACTCACACTCATCATTATAACAAGACGGTTGGTTATTAAATATAGTAAAGATCCGATCATACTTCTATAAAGTTTCTGATCAACATCCTTACTATTTTCATCTTTATCTAAGTTAACAGTTGTACTTATTAGCTTTGGCATACACTCATATTTTCGACTCCAAATCTTATAATTAAATATTTATAATATTTTTCTTGTGAAATAAAAATACCATTTTTTAATTATTTTTTTGTAAACCTAGGAGTTAATTAATTCATCATATGGGACATTTCAAATTCTTATCCCGTTATCTCTGAAAAATATGTATAAAAGTTTTCATCGGTTGATCTAAAAATAATGTCATTAATATATATTTGGACAACTAATGAATCGTTATTTTTATGTTTTATAAAAGTAAATCTACTTTGCCAATTTCAAAACTGGAATCAAGTAAATAACTTTTAAGTCTATCATACTAAGCATGTGGCGCTTGTTTTAGACCATACAATCGCTTTTTAATTTTAAAAACATAATTTGGATGTTTTCCATGCTTAAATAAAGGTGGTTGTTCTACATATAAATTTTCCTTTATATAACCATTTAATAAACACTTTTATATCCATTTAATATAATTAATATTATGGTAACAAGCAAAAGCCGGTAGTACTCTAATTGCTTCAAGAGGTGTAATAGGAGCAAAAGTTTCGTCGTAATCGGTTCCTTCCTCCTTATTGCATCCTTGAATAATCATCCTTGCTTTATTTCTAATAATTTCACAATTTTCATCACTTTTATTTTTGTATATCCATTTTATTCCTATTCTCGATTTATGATTAGGTCCGTGCACTGATTCCCATGCAATATTTCTTTCAAATTGATTTAATTGTTCTTGCATTACTATAATCCAATGTTCATCTTTGTCTACTTCTTTATAGTTCTTAGGTTCAATTGTTGAAATAAATAATAAGTGACTCATTTCATTTAATTATCTTCTAAATCTTTAGTATTTACTTCTCCTAAAATATTTTCGATGGGATAGTCTTTTAGAATTCGAAGGGGTTCTTTATTTACATTTTATTTTCAAGATTCGTTTATTTCTTCAGAGTTTTAGTTAAGTTTATCTCATTATGTATTATGAGTGGAACTAGTAGTTTGATTATTAACCATTTCATAACCATCTTCACACTTGTTGAAATTTTCATAGAAGGAAACGTGTAAAGTTTCCTCGACGATATATTAAAAATTCTATAAGCTTTGCTTCTTTTTAAATAATCGATAAAAATTTCTTCATCTATTTTAGAATCAAATTTATGTAGATTATCTTTAGTATTTAAAATAAAACATTTTTCTCCAAAAATTATATACTAAGATATTTTAGGTTTCTTTGATAAAAAGGCTCATATGGATTACATTTAGTTTTCAGCCTTATTGAATGTGGTTTAGGACAAAACAAGCAATAACAATCGCTTTAATCTAGAAATTCTAAGTTAAAGTAGTGATTCTAAGTTAAAGTGCACTACTTAGTAACATTCTAGCAAATTCTTGTAAATTTATATTCTTTCTTTCCACAACACAATTTTGTTGCGGTATTTTGAGAAGAAAACAAATTATGATTAATTTCCTTTTAATTACAAAATTTTGTAAAATCATCATTTTTGAGATCTCCTCTACGATTGCTTATGATATTTTTCTAACTTTTAAAATTTTGAAGTTTTGAACCATTTTTACGAAGTTTTTAAACATTTCAAAAGTTTCATTTTTATGTTTTAAAAACAAAGTCTAAGTATATCTTGAGAAATCATGCTATTATAAGTATTTATTATGATTTACTGACCTAACTTGAGTTGGACCAAATAAATCTAAGTGAAGTAATTCTAAGGGTTGATTAGTTAATATTTCATTTATAGATTTAAAAGATGATTTTCTTCATTTTCATTTTTGACAAATGTCACGTAAATTACATATTTTAAAATTCATTTTAGGAAGACCTCTTACAATTTCATGTTTTTCTTAAACATTTATGCCAAAGCGATGGATCATTCGAGTTTGCTGCAAGGCATATGCTAGTGTCATTGTTAACTTTCTTATTTAACATGTAAATATTTCACTTTCTTATAACTTCAAAAATCAATCTTTCATTTTGATCGAAAATATTACAATTATCTTTTTCAAAATTAATTTTAAAACCTTTATCACATAATTGATTATAGTTAAGAGATTATGTTTTAAATTTTTAAATAAATAAACATTTGTAATCAAAGGCAAATTTTGATGTTGACATCCCCTATTCTAATGATATATTATTTGAAATTGTCGTTGAAAGAAACAGTATATCCATTTATTGGTTTGATAGCTGTTAACATATTGGAGTTTCTTGTCATATGGTTGGAGCATCCACTATCAAGAATCCTTCTTCTCCTTCTGCTAATATGAGTGGATACCTACAAAAAAAATGAAAATTCATTAGCACCCGCTTCCTACATTAGGGTCCTATGGTTAAGTTTTAAGTAACCATATCCAAGAGGGTTTAGTAAAACCTTTGAAAAAATAATTAATATTATTATGAACATTAGAGAAAAATTTATCTAATGTTTCTTTCTAATTAGGTTTTTATTTTCTTTTGAAACTCATATTTTAGTTATCTTATATTTATAAACTCCTTTTTCCTTTTTAGAGATGTTACTAGATTTTTCAATTTTTGTATGTATAGAACTATATTTCTTTGGAGTTTTCTTGTTCATATTTTTCTTAAAACCCAAACCATTTTTATCATGTTATGGTCTAGAAATATTTATCAAATTTGATATAAAAAAATCGGCCTTTATTAAATCTGGAAATATTTGTGGAAAGTTTTTCTAATTTTTCTTTAAAATCTAAATTTTTAGATTTCAAAATTTCTATAGTAGAAGTCAGTTCGTGGTTTTCTTTTGATAACTTAACATTTTTATTTCTGTAAGAGTTAAGCTCATTTTCAAGTATAGAAATGTTATTTGGCAGAAATGAATTTTGTGAATTTTTCATTTCTTTAACTTTTTAAGTAAATCAATGTTTTTATTTTCTAAAATATCAAGTCCTTTTTCTAGTAACCTATTTTAGAATTTAAATTGTCATTTGAAATTTTAAATCTTTATTTAGATCTTTTAGAAAATCACATTCTTTAGATAAATCTAATTTTTCTTGAAACAATATTTATGTTCCATTTTCAAAAGTTGATTTTTCTAACGATGGTTTTTTTATTTTCTATAACCTCTTCCAAAACAATTTTTTTCGTCTTTTAACATAGTGTTTCTAATTCAGCTCTATTCAAATTAACTATATTTTCTTTTTCAGTTTTTTGAAGATTTCTAAACTTTTTTTCTAATTCAATGCAAATTTCAAAAAGCTCATATAAGTTAAGCCTAATTGTATCTCATCCTCTATAGCTATGCAGCAGATATTAGCCTACTCATTATCACTATTACTTTCCAAAGAAGAGGATGAGAAATTACAGTCATCCCAAGGGGCTTGATCGTTGGCCTCTTCTTTTTATTGTATTTTAAAATTTTGTTTTTACTCTTGAATTCTTTCCTCCTATTATTCTTAAGTGGACATTCCTTTATTAAGTGACCAAATTTATTGTACTCAAAACATTTTAGTCTAGTATTATTGTTTCTGTTGTTGCTGCCTCTTTTCACTTGCTTTTCAAAATTTTCTGTACTTTTTTGCAATAAAGGCCATTCAGTTCAGAATATCTTCAACCTAAAATGCAATAGTCGTTTTCTCCTGATTTTGCATTTTTCTACCCTGCAAGTTTACTTCATAGACCATTAAGTTACCGATTAATTCCTTAACCCTGAGTTGTGAAAGATCATTGGCTTCTTCAATGGCTAACACTTTTTTTTTCAATCATTGGTCAAAGAGTTTAAAACTTGTGTGACAATGTCAAATTCTGAGGTAGTTTCTCCTAATCATACAAGGGCATGTGTAATATCTGATAGAGCAAGGGGTATACTCTAGAAGCAATTCTATAATTTATTTTAAATTAATTAACTGAAATTAATTCTCATTCATAATATAGGTGTTTTTTCTTTCTGTTATATATTAGTTATAATGTGTAATAAATAATTAAATATTTAATTAAAATATATCTAAAAAAAATCCATAAATGGTGTGTTTGTGACAGTAATTACAAATAGTTATAATCATGCGTATTGTATCACAAAATAATAAACGCATTGTTTTTAATGTTTCTAGTCAAGATGCATCGAGACTAGATATCAATGTAATCATTAAGACTAGAGTACGTAACGCTCTCCAAATATTAGACGGTGTATTACTCATGACTACAATGGGCACCTAGGAGTCATGTACTGATAGCTATTGGATAACTATGAAACGACACACTTGATAGTTTTCTATTGCTTAATAACTAAGGTCAAACAGAAAATATCGATGTAACTAATTTACAAAGTTCCCATGACACGATAGTTTGGAACTTAATATGAAGCCTAATGATAGTAAAGAACCCAAAATATGTTATGAGCTAGACAGCAAGCAAATAAACTTGTGCTAAAGTGTAACAGCCCGCAAATCTGTACCTCTTGAGTTAACACTATTCTATCCAAATCAACTCAAGTTGTACAGAAATACGAACCATTTGGGTTAAAGAATAAGAAGTAGAAGAAGAAAATAGAAAACAACAACAGAATCTAACCATCGCAAAGGAATAAAATATAATATATAATAAATAATCTTTACTCAAAATCAACTATATCTGTTTATATGTTACATCATCAGAGTACATCAATCACAGCTCAACATCAATATCATACAAATGGATACACAACAACTCAACATAGTGGAGTATGTATATATAAACAAGTACGGAAGTACGTATCGTCATCCTGCTCGTCTCTTGAGCTCCACGGCATCAAAACTTGTATCCTATAATATTCGGTCTGAGTCGAGAATTACAGTTAAATAACACCCGCATCAGTCTGGAATACCAGCGTGAGAAAATCACACCCAATTGATTATTAAAGTTTCAAAAAAATCCTTTGAAAACAAAAGCATCTTGTAAGACCACGCCACAAATAAACATGTCGGGTTTTTACCTTACGATAGCTAAAACAATTTTTATAGAAATCCTCTGATATTATAATAGGGTCTATATACAAATACTTATAAAATAGCCGAAATTGTTACATCTATTAAATTCCAGCTACTAGCCACAGAGTGGGTAATACAAACAAAACTCGTACAAGGCTCGTAGGGAGAATGGATTTCCAACCAATGACTACGCACTGGGGCACCACCTGTCACAGTACGGGGCCTAGATCACCATACCGAGGAGTACGCCCGCTCCCTTGCAACACAAGACCGGGACTACCCCTTACTGGATAATCCCGAGCGAGATCACCCCGCGGTTGGGATCAGCAACCGTCCACTAAGCCGAAATAATAAGGGACATCTAGACAAGGATGACCTCACCCTTCTTGGGTGCTACCCACCTAGCCTTGCTGCATAACCCCTGATTTTCAGTCATTCCCATTTGATGAGGCTTGAGGCTAAGCGTTACCTTTTTAGAACATATTCCTTAGAATGCCCATTGTCTACCTGACGATGTTTCGCAAGCATTCATCCATACAAGTCCGTCCTGGCTTCGAATGGAACCGAAGACACTATTCCTACTACATCCATTTTGGAAATATCCTCAGGATTAGCAGCGACTAGCCCTTGCACTTCACTGCTCCATCTTCGAATCCAAAATCATTTTTCACGAAACGTACAAACCGGATCGAAGTGGTTTTCGAGAGATAAATCTCGATCCCGGTCTCTTCGAAACGATCAACGTATTTGGCCAATATTGATAGTCGGTTATTTAACTATCAATTAATATTCACAAACAACCATCAACCAATAAATAATTTCCCAAATTATTTATTAACTTCAAAATATCTTTACAAGATATATTCTCAATTTCAAATCCTTTGAAAACAGTTGTCAAACTATCTCCCTTTTTCTCAGAATAAATTCCGAGTATTTCCATTTCCACTGGAATCACCAAGCACAAAACTTTAGATTTTTAAAATAATTTAAAAAAACTTTATTGTAAAATATATTTAACATTTAATTTAGAAAAATTTACTTTAATACTTAATTTATAATAATGCTTTAAACAAAATACCAAATCATTCTTTAAATAATTATTACGATAATAGATTAAACAAAAATACTTACTTTGGAATTTACTTTTAAACTCTTAGGTTAAAACCACCTTAATAATTTACTAAAAAAATACATACTATATAAACATTTGAAAATAAAGTTACTTAATAAAATATAAAACTAGATTTCTACTTTTTTTTAAAAAAAACAAAATACTAAGTTACTTCTTAATAATTACTGCTAAAATAGATTAAAAGAAAATACCTACTTTAGACTTTAAATACTAGGAATAATAAATTTTACAAAACTTCCCTTTTCAAACAATTTTAAAACTATTAACTTATATTAAAAAATTTACATTAAAAACGTACTTGATTTTCCAGGGAGAATTTTCAATCTCAATCACTTAAATCAATTTTCCAAATTGATTCCAAATTTATTCTACTTGAATGAAATCTCTTTACTTACTCAATTCATTTCAAAATTCATTAATTATGGGTTTTAACATTAATGTTATTAATTTCTGTTTCATTTTAAATCTTTAACTGAAATATACAAATTTCAGATCTTATCCCAATCCCTTCTTTATTCTTTTCAATATTTTCAATCTTAAATTTTAAATAAATGTTTGTTCTTTTAAAAATAATCATACTGAAGTTTGAAATTCATTGATCTCCTGATTATTCAAAATTTCCATTCTATACTCAAGATTTATTTATTAGAATTTTAAAGTCACTTTATTTCTTTTCCAATTCATTCTTAAATTTATTCAGATTTCTATAATTATTTTACTTACAAATTCACTTCTTTTATTTCCTTTCAAAAATCCAATTTATATATTTTTGGTAATTCATTATACCCAAATATATCCAATTAAACCATAACATTCAATATTCCAATATAACTCATCATAGAATATCAATATTCACAGCAGAGAATATTAAATAATTTAAATAAATATTGAGGGGTCCAGTTGGATCCCTCCAACCTGTTTTTCCCTACATCCACAAACGTTAGCACAATATAATACACCAATTCCAAAATATCATACTATATCACATCAATCAATTTAGCCATTCAAACAATTAATTAAATTTAGTCATTTAAATTTAAATTTAACTGAGTGAGATTAACTCACATTTGCTTTTGATTTGCAGTTTATTCCCATTCATTTTCATTCCAGCTTGTTTCTCGATTTTAGACCTTGTATAGACATTATGCAGTTTATTAATATTTGGACCAATCGATTAATTAGTTTCCGTTTAAGAATTTTAATTCAAGCTAATAAATTTTATTTTCAACTAATGATTTTACTTTAAACAAATAATTAAAAATTTAAACTAATTTCCTTTTTTACAGATTATTCTAGCAACCAAACAATTAAATAAATTTATTTCTCTAAAATATACTATTTTTATTAAAATTTATAGATTCAAGAATCCAGCCTTTTACAAAATTCCACGGCATTTAAAATCCCTATATACTTTAAAATCATGTCTATAAATATTCTTCTTTTAATAAATATGTATATTTTAAATTAGAATAGGGGTGTGTAAATATATTTATGATAAAATTAACTAAACCAATTTCATAAACTTGGTTAAATAAATTACAGCATCAAATTCCTTTACTGTTATCGTTTCAACTAAAAAGGAATTTAAGATGATCTCCTAATTAGCAATTTAAAACGACACATCACCTGAAAGGATCGAACGAGCTCTGGCCGATCACCCCACTGTCAGTACTCGAGCCCATCCCATCACTAAGTCGCGAGTTCCCCTTGAACATCATCTCGCCGAAGCCCTAAGCAGAATTTGCAAGCACGTCGCGATCGAATCCCAACACGATGCACGGCTCGACGTCGAGCCCTAAATTCTTGCGTTCCCCTCAGATACTCGCCAACCCTAGCCTTCGCGCCACTCGACCTCGGCGTCGCCTCTAGCCGCGCTCGCCCAAAACACAACCACAGCCTCACGACCTATTTCCAAACCATAGTTTTCGAACTTACCCCCAAAATCGCGTAGGCGAACGCGTGCTCCCCTTCCTACAAACCCAATGCTTCGCCGTCGCCCCTCCCCGGCCTCGTGCTCTCCGCCTCCATTGTTTTTTTTATTAAGGGTCGAGATCGATAAACAGGGAGGCTCGATTTTATTTGTGGAAGCAGTCGCCATTTTTTTTTTCAAACTGAGATTGAAAAGGGTAGGCAGGGGAAAAGGAAACTCGGCCATGATTAATATATTTTTTTCTGATGAAAATGAATCGACGAAGACAGATATGATTTAACGAAGAGGAGGAGACAACTAGGGCGACGGAACAGATGCTAGGGTGGCTTGCTACAGATATAGGGTATCGGCTAAGAAGAAGGCCGATGGGAAAGAATATCTGTTTTGTTGACTTAGATTATATAAATAAATATATGTTTAATTTTTTTTACGCGTTTATATATCGTATGCTCACACAACAACTCCAAAAGCTACGAAATTTGAAATCTGATAACAATTCAAAATTACGAACTCAATGGGACTGGTTTCGTCGAATTCCGAGACTACGCCTTGGAAGGCTATTTTTAAATATCAATTTAAACGATAAAATTTCAAAACCAAACAAATCACTGTAAAATTCAATTTTAAAACTTCCATTATTTTCAGTGCCAAAATGGCCCTACGGCCCTACGGCCCTACGGCCTTCCAAATCCAAAAAGAAAACAAAATGGCCCTACGGCCTTCCAAATCCAAAAAGAAAACAAAAGGCCAAGTGGCTCAATCCAAAAACCCAATCAAATTTCACAGAAATTTAAACACATACCTTTTTGTCGAGCATTTCAAATTTATCTTCTGAAATCAAATCAATTCTCTTTACCCTTATATTACATGCACATCTTACACAGCAATATGTCCAATCACAATATTCCAAAACATTTTTATCGACTTTCTTACAAATGTCAGTATCTATTAATTCAAATACTAACTTAGATTATATTTGAAATATCAATTTCCAATTGAGAATGCATCATTCCTTACTTAAGCTAGTATAAGCATTTATGTGTTTCTTATATTTATTTTCATCTTACCACTTTAGTTTATATCCATTCCTATTCAAATTGATTCTTCCATTTCCAAATGAATTCAATTTGTCTTTAACTCTGAATATTTGAATTTTATTTTCCATCTTCCATTTATACTGATTCATATCTTTATTTGAAATTAGTTTCATTTACTAACATATTTCAATTTTCAATTCGAAACCGTTTTGTCGTTAACAAAAATTTTCAAATGTTTTTCTAGCTCCCAAAATTTCCGGAAAATTTTGGCAGAGTCTCCTTTGTACGAAGGAGCTTTTGCAATTTGACAAAAGAGATAAATATATATACATCGACCCACACGGTCGGAAAAACCAAAAACAGTTCATATTTTCTATTTTTATTGCGTAGGCGTACCTTATTTAGCATTTTAAGCAAGCGGCTTATTATTTTTAGCAAATAGCACAACCAAATCCAGCCACACGGCTCCCAGATACATGTACTTACTCAATTTAAACATTTAAGTGCCATATATATGAAGTTTAACAGCATTTCACTTATATGCAATAGTTAAACACATGAATTCTAAAAGAAATTCACACCAAACATTTCTCCGTAGCAACTTATACAATTTTCATACCAATTCCACTGTTCTAATTAATTTACAAACCATTTTCATTCAATTTGAATGGTTTTCAATCCATTCGTATATAACTTCATCAATTTGAATGGTTTAAAACTCAATCGCTTACATTTGATTTATTTTTAAGCAAACTGAACTCATATTTAATTCAATTGCTCTCAATATCAATTTATTTTACTCCTATCAATTTATAGCATCTTAATGACTTCCATTTACATCCAATAACAATTTATTCTTTGCAATTTGACGAGATCTATGTGAATAAATAAGTACTTATGTTTTATAACCAATTTAAATTGATTTCAACTCAATTTATACTTAATTCTATTCCGTTTTTAAATTTATTCACAATCCATATATTCTCATTTTCATTGCATTTCAGATTTGAATCCATTCACTTACATTAAACTAGTTCATTCAAAACCATTAACAATGGTGGTTCATTTTCATTACCCATTAAATTTCCTTTTTATTTTAATTCATTCACGATCATTTATTTAGCTCGACCATTTTCAGGCTTGCATATTACTAACCATTCCCGAATTAATTCAAATCAAGCTTTAATTTAATGGTCTTCCATTTTTTTTTTACTTGTAGTCGAGCTTCTAATTATTCTCAACTTAAGTTAATTTACTCAATTTACTCCACTTTAAACTTAAGTTCACTTCCATTTGATTCTTATTTATCCCATTCATTTATTTATTCAATATAATTAGTTTATCCACTCAATCCATTTTAAATTTTTATTTCCTTAAATATTATATATATAACTCACCGAGTTCTATTTCGTTTTGAATTTACTTCCACTTGATTTAAATCCAACCCAATATCATTAAACTTAGTTTAAGTTGAATTCAATTCAACTCTTCCATTTGTTTAGTTTTAAGTTAATTTACTTCATTTATTCAAATTTTTATACTTAAGCTCATTTTCATTTTACAAGTAAATTTGCTTTTCTATTCAACTTAATTCTATTTCAATTAAATTTCATTTTAAATCTGCAATTTCATTTGATTGGTTATTGTAAAATTTTAACTTTCATACTCAACTCATTCAATTAATTACATGGTCATTTCCAATTTATTTCCACTTATTTGGATTTTATTTGCAATTCCTACCATTACTATTTTAATCCATTTACATTTTTATTCGATACATTTCAATTATATTTAATTTGTTAACACTTCAAGTTAAATTTTAATTTATAACTCAAGTTCTAATTCCACTATCCATTTTCAATTTACCATCCAATTTTATTAACTCACAATTCAACTTCATTCTCAATTACTTTCACTTTATCAACAATTTAAGTCGAATTTAATTTATAACTTGAGTTTATTTCCAAACTTCATCATAAACTCACAATTCAATTTCATTAACTAATTTATTATCTAATTAGTTCTTCCCCTGGTTAAAATTCAACACTTGATTTTTAGTTCCAAATATCACTTCATTTAATTTTATTGGTTCAATTTATTTAATAATTCATGTTTGGGTTTTCTTTTCATTTTCCAATTCATCAAAATATTAATTTTGGGCTTTGTACTCCATTTTCAATTTTATAAGTCACAACTTATTATTTTATACAATCATATTCATTCTAGGCTTGAATGCATTCATCTTCTATTTTTAATTCGAGTTTTACACTTATTTATAATCCAAGCATATTTTATTCTATGGATTTTTAATTCTGATTCTTTTATAAGTTATTCTAATTTATTTACTTCAATTCAATCATTATCCAACTTATTTTCCATTAATTCAGGTAAGAATCTAATTCCGTTCGATATCTCAATTGAATTTTTATTCCAATTCAATTTTATTTTAACTCGGATTTATTTAACTCAATTCGATTTCAACTTAATTCGAATACAACTGGATATTATTTCCAGCCTATTCAATTTATTCCAATCCAGTTAAATTTTTATTTACCAATCCAAGTTAATTTCATTTTTTTTAACTTTTCACTTTAAATTCAAATTCTCAACATTCAAAGCTCATATTCCTTTCCTGATTTAATAATCATCTCAATTTATAAGCTTACAACCTATCTTATCAGGATTTTTAAACACCCGATTTTTAGTTTCAAATCATTTTGAAATCTTCAACATCTTAAAATCACACTTTTCAAAAATTTCAAACCAATCCTGGTTTTTATTCCCAACAAATTTCCTTTGAAATTTTCAAAAATAAACAGATTTTCCTGAACAAATCAATTTGGCAGCAATCTGTCACTTAGAAACTCGAAAATGAACATCGATGATGCTGCAGTCATCACCGAAGTTATTTTCCAGTGACTGAAGTGAATTCAATGCTATATCCCTTTCCAAAATTTATTTGAACCTATTTCCTTTCAGAAATACCCCAAAACAACTATGCTACTATTTATCCTTAAAATATTTCCAAAATCTCTGGGGTTTTAAAGTTTCAAATTCTATTTTAACTCAAATTTTAGCTATAATGCATTTGCATAGTTTATGCTTATACAAATTTCCAGTTGATTATATTTCAATTTATAAATTACATTTATGATTCATATTTTATAAGTTTCTTTTTATAATGAATTTATTCCCATAAACTTTGGTTATATTTTCAATTTCTAGTTAAATTTTCCATACAATAAAGATAATAATTTAAATACCATTATTTCTAACATCCAAGCAACCATATATTAGCTAAATAGTTTTCAAAAACTTTTCTTTATATCAAAATATGTTTTTGGATAAAATTATTTCATTCACCCACATTTAAAACAATATCGTGTCAATTGTTCTATTCCAGTGTTTAAAAACCCCTTCAATACAGTTGCGCAGACTGTGTCGACGAAGGTTCATATGCCACTAAATAAACTAACCAACACAATATTAAAACAATTTATATTCACTAAGAAATACGCGCTCATATTTATTAATACGCTCAAACTCATTATAGAGTACTACGGACTCTAATTGAAATGAGTAGTTTCCACCAGAGCCAAGGTTATCACCAACCTAAGCTCTGATACCAAGTGTAACAGCCCACAAATCCGTACCTCTTGAGTTAACACTATTCTATCTAAATCAACTCAAGTTGTACAGAAATACGAACCATTTGGGTTACAGAAGAAGAGGTAGAAGAAGAAAATAGAAAACAACAACAGAATCTAACCATCGCAGCGGAATAAAATATAATATATAATCAATAATCTTTACTCAAAATCAAATATATCTGTTTATATGTTACATCATCAGAGTACATCAATCACAGCTTAACATTAATATCATACAAATGGATACACAACAACTCAACACAGCGGAGTATGTATATATAAACAAGTACGGAAGTACGTATCGTCATCCTGCTCGTCTCCTGAGGTCCACAGCATCAAAACCTGTATCCTATAATCTTCGGTCTGACCCGAGCATTACAGTTAAATAACACCCGAGTCAGTCTGCAATACCAGCGTGAGAAAATCACACCCAATTGATTATTAAAGTTTCAAAAAAATTCCTTTGAAAACAAAAGCATCTCGTAAGACCACGCCACAAATAAACATGTCGGGTTTTTACCTTACGATAGCTAAAACAATTTTTATAGAAATCCTCTGATATTATAATAGGGTCTATATACAAATACTTATAAAATAGCCGAAATTGTTACATCTATTAAATTCCAGCTACTAGCCACAGAGTGGGTAATACAAACAAAACTCGTACAAGGCTCGTAGGGAGAATGGATTTCCAACTAATGACTAGGCACTGGGGTACCACCTGTCACAGTATGGGGCCTAGATCACCGTACCGAGGAGTACGTCCGCTCCCCTACAACACAAGACCAAGACTACCCCTTACTGGATAATCCCGAGTGAGATCACCCTGCGGTTGGGATCAGCAACCGCCCACTAAGCCGAAATAATAAGGGACATCTAGACATGGATGACTTCACCCTGCTTGGGTGCTACCCACCTAGCCTTGCTGCATAACCCCTGATTTTCAGTCATTCCCATTTGATGAGGCTTGAGGCTAAGCGTTACCTTTTTAGAACATATTCCTTAGAATGCCCATCGTCCACCTGACGATATTTCGCAAGCATTCATCCATACAAGTCCGTCCCGACTTCGAACGAAACCGAAGGCACTATTCCTACTACATCCATTTTGGAAATATTCTCAGGATTAGCAGCGACTAGCCCTTGCGCTTCACTGCTCCATCTTCGAATCCAAAATTGTTTTTCACGAAACGTACAAACCGGATCGAAGTAGTTTTCGAGAGATAAATCTCGATCCCGGTCTCTTCGAAACGATCAACGTATTTGGCCAATATTGATAGTCGGTTATTTAACTATCAATTAATATTCACAAACAACCATCAACCAATAAATAATTTCCCAAATTATTTATTAACTTCAAAATATCTTTACAAGATATATTCTCACTTTCAAATCCTTTAGAAAACAGTTTTCAAACTATCTCCCTTTTTCTCAGAATAAATTCCGAGTATTTCCATTTCCACTGAAATCACCAAGCACAAAACTTTAGATTTTTAAAATAATTTAAAAACACTTTATTGTAAAATATATTTAACATTTAATTTAGAAAAATTTACTTTAATACTTAATTTATAATAATACTTTAGAAAAAATACCAAATCATTCTTTAAATAATTATTACGATAATAGATTAAACAAAAATACTTACTTTGGAATTTACTTTTAAACTCTTAGGTTAAAACCACCTTAATAATTTACTAAAAAATACATAAGATATAAACATTTGAAAATAAAGTTACTTAATAAAATATAAAAAGATTTCTACTTTTTTTTTAAAAAACAAAATACTAAGTTACTTCTTAATAATTACTGCTAAAATAGATTAAAAGAAAATACCTACTTTAGACTTTAAATGCTAGGAATAATAAATTTTACAAAACTTCCCTTTTAAAACAATTTTAAAACTATTAACTTATATTAAAAAAATTTACTTTAAAAATGTACTTGATTTTCCAAGGAGAATTTCCAATCTCAATCACCTAAATCAATTTTCCAAATTGATTCCCAATTTATTCTACTTGGATTAAATCTCTTTACGTACTCAATTCATTTCAAAATTCATTAATTATGGGCTTTAACATTAATGTTATTAATTTCTGTTTGATTTTAAATCTTTAACTGAAATATACAAATTTCAGATCTTATCCCAATCCCTTCTTTATTCTTTTCAATATTTTCAATCTTAAATTTTAAATAAATGTTTGTTCTTTTAAAAATAATCATACTGAAGTTTAAAATTCATTAATCTCCTGATTATTCAAATTTTCCATTCTATACTCAAGATTTATTTATTAGAATTTTAAAGTCACTTTATTTCTTTTCCAATTCATTCTTAGATTTATTCAAATTTCTACAATTATTTTACTTACAAATTCACTTCTTTTATTTCCTTTCAAAAATCGAATTTATATATTTTTGGTAATTCATTATACCCAAATATATCCAATCAAACCATAACATTCAATATTCCAATATAACTCATCATAGAATATCAATATTCACAGCAGAGAATATTAAATAATTTAAATAAATGTTGAGGGGTCCAGTTGGATCGCTCAAACCTGTTTTTCCCTGCATCCACAAACGTTAGCACAATATAATACACCAATTCCAAAATATCATACTATATCACATCAATCAATTTAGCCATTCAAACAATTAATTAAATTTAACCATTTAAATTTAATTTAACCGAGTGAGATGAACTCACCTTTGCTTTTGGTTTGCAGTCTATTCCCATTCATTTTCATTCCAGCTTGTTTCTCGATTTTAGACCTTGTATAGACATTATGCAGTTTATTAATATTTGGACTAATCGATTAATTAGTTTCCGTTTAAGAATTTTAATTCAAGCTAATAAATTTTATTTTCAACTAATGATTTTACTTTAAACAAATAATTAAAAATTTAAACCTTTTTTACAGATTATTCTAGCAACCAAACAATTAAATAAATTTATTTCTCCAAAATATACTATTTTTATTTAAATTTATAGATTCAAGAATCCAGCCTTTTACAAAATTCCACGGTATTTAAAATCCTTATATACTTTAAAATCATGTCTATAAATATTCTTCTTTTAATAAATATGTATATTTTAAATTAGAATAGGGTGTGTAAATATATTTCTGATAAAATTAACTAAACCAATTTCATAAACTTGATTAAATAAATTACAGCATCAAATTCCTTTACTGTTATCATTTCAACTAAAAAGGAATTTAAGATGATCTCCTAATTAACAATTTAAAACGACACATCACCTGAAAGGATCGAACGAGCCTTGGCCGATCACCCCACTGTCAGTACTCGAGCCCGTCCCATCACTAAGTCGCGAGTTCCCCTTGAACATCATCTCGCCGAAGCCCTAAACAGAATTTGCAAGCACGTCGCGATCGAATCCCAACACGACGCACGGCTCGACGTCGAGCCCTAAATGCTCGCGTTCCCCTCAGATACTCGCCAACCCTAGCCTTCGCGCCACTCGACCTCGGCGTCGCCTTTAGTCGCGCTCGCCCAAAACACAACCACAGCCTCACGACCTATTTCCAAACCCTAGTTTTTGAACTTACCCCCAAAATTGCGTGCGCGAACGCGAACGCGTGCTCCCCCTCCTACAAACCCAATGCTTCACTGTCGTCCCTCCCCGGCCTCGTGCTCTCCGCCTCCATTGGTTTTTTTATTAAGGGTCGAGACCGATAAACAGGGAGGCTCTATTTTATTTGTGGAAGCAGTCGCCATTTTGTTTTTTTTTCGAACTAAGATTGAAAAGGGTAGGGAGGGGAAAAGGAAACTCGACCATGATTTATATATTTTTTTTCCCGATGAAAATGAATCGAAGAAGACATATATGATTTAACGAAGAGGAGGAGACAACTAGGGCGACAGAACAGATGCTAGGGTGGCTTGCTACAGATATAGGGTATCGGCTAAGAAGAAGGCCGATGGGAAAGAGTATCTGTTTTGTTGACTTAGATTATATAAATAAATATATGTTTAATTTTTTTTACGCGTTTATATATCGTACGCTCACACAACAACTCCAAAAGCTACGAAATTTGAAATCCGATAACAATTCAAAATTACGGACTCAATGAGACTGGTTTCGTCGAATTCCGAGACTGCGCCTCGAAAGGCTATTTTTAAATATCAATTTAAACGATAAAATTTCAAAACCGAACAAATCACTGTAAAATTCAATTTTAAAATTTCCATTACTTTCAGTGCTATCAATATAAAATTTTCAAGCCCTCGAATTATTTTTAATAGGCTTAAAACTCCAAATTCAACCATTTACCCAACTTCGTTTATTTAATTTAATAATTCAATTATCAAATAAATTGCGATATTTGTAATTCATGTTAAAATTATTATATTGAATATTTAAAATCAATTAAATATTCTGATTTTAAATGCTCGAAAATTCCGGGTCGTCACACAAAGTGGGTGGAAGAATTAAGATGTCCTAATGAAATTTCTTTTAATCATCGTAGATGTGTTGATTAAAAAATAATAAACTAAGTGGGATTAAAGTTACGATTGCCATGTCTTGGTGGAAAATTTATTACCCGTGGTTTTCAAAGAGCTGTTACGCGTAAAAGTATCGAGTGTTATAACAGAATTAAGTTTGTTTTATAAAGAGTTTTGTTCAACTACGCTAAAAGTCGAGCGTATACGTAAACTAAAATAGGAATCTCTATACTACTTTGCAAATTTGAGAAAATATTTCCTTTAGGATTTTTTAATACAATGAAGCATTTACCTATTTTTCTTCCATCCATAACACTTCTTCGAGGTTTTGTACAATATGGATGGATATATCAATTTGAAAGGTAATATTAAAAATCCATAGTATTAATTTTAATTTCAAATTTAAATCGAATTAATTTTGTAATAGATACTCGAATTATCTGCAGAAAAAAGTTTAAGACAAAAAGCATAAGTTGAAGGCTTGATGTGCAAATCATATCTCAAAGAAGCTTCATTTTTTTCTCTCATTTCCAATGAACATGTGAATTTGTCATTTGTAATTGTTTTCGCAATGATAAAGCCGTTGAATAAGATTCTTCTCAAGCAATGTTATTTATTTTTAGACAACATGACCGAGCTACTGAAAAATGTATGGAATTAAGGTTGAACGATAAAGAATACCATGTAGCACACACATATGTATGAAGCAAAAAGAGCTATGTATTCATGAATGGCGATATTTGCAACAAAATATGGATGTTGATAGCACCGTTAAGCGACGGTGACGAACATGATAAATTAATCTACTGCGATGCACCATGATTTCAGCCAAAATTAAGAAGAGCGTATAGGCAAATCGGCGTGACAAAATTTTGGTTGGTAGAAAGACTTGCGTGCTCAATAGAGTACAAATGTCAACCAACCTAACAGCCTGAAAACTAGTGTGCATAAACGATTAGACGTAGTGGCAAATATCTATTATATGTGTGTAGACACACAGTGGTATGTGTATATTTCTAAAGCGATAAATAAAGCAATACTAGGTGGCTAAAAATTGTAAAGTACAAATTGATGCGAAGACTTGCAGAGCAAGCATGTCAAGTATTTTTGGTCATATAACAGTGTTAACTCAGCACGACGAAGTGGAATATAATATCCATTATATTACAGTATTACACTGTCAGACAAACAGCAGGTTAGTTCAGGTGATAGGTTGATGGTTTTGGTTTACCTATGTTAGATACGTCATACAACGAAGAACATAGAGTGGATAGGTGAAAGGGAGAGTGATATGCTTAGTTCTACAATGTTTAGAATTGCCTTACGGAGAGGTAATAAATCAGTCATTCGCTGAATACACAAAAAATGAAAAATAATAATAATAATAATAATAATAATAATAATAATAAATCATTTTAATTTTTTCTTGCAATTTTAGTTTTGGAGTTTTTCTTCTATATTAAGAGAAACAACTTCTTGTTTTAAATAATTTAAATGATAGGTTTTTTGAGTTAAGAGATCTTTCATTTCATGTAAGACCTTTGTAAAGGGTTTAGTTATAAATTCAAAAGTAATAGTTTTATTTTCATAAATACCCGTTATTCCATTCTTATCAATATTCATTATAGGATAGATTTTATCTATTTAAAACGCTGCAAAAATTCAGTCTTAAAATGTCGGACAAAATTCACAATACACTAAGACAGTATACAAAGTAAAGGGTTGTCTTAGTATATTGCTACAGTATTTTGCTACAGTATGAATTTTGCTACAGTGTTTTAAGGATCTTACATACTAAACCGAAAATACAAAAATACATACTGGGAATTTTTACAAGTTAAGCATCTGTCTAACAATAAGTACTTACAAATCTTATAAAAGAAAGCCCTTAAAACGCCCTACGATGGCTAAAACGAACATAAGTACATGACTTAAGTTAATTAGTAATTACAGTTTCCTGATGCTATAGAAGTAATTCAACACATAATTAAACTAGTATGCCATTCAGGTACAATATATTACAAAATAAAAAACTTACAGAATACTGTTTACAAATATAAACCAGAAGAATCAGTCTTCTTCTTCTTCAATACACACTTATTTATTACACACTATTTAATGGCAGAAAGCTTGAAGTAGAGAAGATGATAGATGGAATTGAGTCTGCCTTCTTCAAATGAAATGCCTCTCTTTATATAGCTGAGGCTGGACATCAACTTATAATTCAAGTTGATTTAACTTCGGATTCCAAAAGCTTCAAATCCGAAAAAGCATCTTTTTACTTTATTAAAGTATTAGGTAGAATAGGTTACCTGTCTCTTATTTTTAAAGAATATGGCCACCTGTCTTCAATTATTAAAGTATCTGGCCACATGTTAAAAGCTTTTAATCCAGCACCATTTTTGCTTTGTCTTTTCACATATTGTGATCCTCCTTCTCAATTTTGTCAAATATTTCGGCAAAATCCTCATCATTTAGATCTGAATAATTATCATCTCCGGTTATGTCTGCCATTGACGTGTCTGATTTCGTATCTTCTTTGCCAAAATTTCTTATTAGGTCCTTTCTCACATCTGCAATATATGCATAAAGGATATCTTCTTTAGTGGCTATTCCTTTTTGCATCTTTAGTTTTCTGATGATATGTTGGAACGTGCTTGGAGCTTCTTTATGCTGGATCACATCTTCCTGTTCCTGATATAACTTTATTTTGTTGCTTATTTCAGATATCATTTCTTGGCCAAATAGTTGACCTGTGCTATTATCAATCCTGGTTAGTTTATCCCAGAATTTAGTAAAGAAACATCTTTGCAAACATGGGATTTCTTTTTCAGTATAACCTATTTCACGTTTCCATTTCCATATCCAAATGATACAATGAAGAAATATATCAGACCAGATCCTGATATCATAAGGTATTGGTCAAGATTATTGAGCTCGGGTGGGACAACAACCCATTCAGAATATAATTCTTTTAATTTTTCAGGGAGAATATCAAGGGGTGGTCCATAATTTGTCCACCATTCGTAAAACCAATTTGATATAGAACGTTTATAAACTTCCGCACAGACTTTAATGAACCAAGAATGCTTCTTTTTGGTATTTTCATAAAGGAATACTTTATTTAGTGCGTCCATATAATCTCAATAATTATACTTA